>BSBN01000055.1:15770719-18226438 GCA_027924645.1 Cunninghamia lanceolata
CATGAATATCAAGGGAAATATCATCTTTAGTTAAATTACTATGATAACACAAAGATTACTGAGGTACTGCACAAATATCTAAATAATCTTTTAATTGCATCTCAATGAACTCTACTAGGATTAGACATATATCTAGAAAGAACTCCCACTTGTTGGGTAATGTCTGGTCTAGTACATACCATAGCATACATCAAACTTCCAATTGCACTCTAGTAAGGACTCTTCTCATCTATTCCATCTCTGATGGAGATGTTGGACAATCTAAAATAGATAACTTTGTTCCAACAGAAAAGGGAACACACAATGGTCTACAGTCCTTCATGTTAAACCTTTGTAAAATTGAATTGACATACTTACTTTGGCCAAGCCATAGCTTTCTATTCACTCTATCTCTTCTAATTTCCATCCCAAGAATGTGTCTAGCTACACCAAGGTCATTCATTTCAAATTTAGTAGTAAGTTGAGATTTCAGTTCTAAAATCATACGTTTCCCTTTACCACTAAATAATATATCATCAACATATAATGCAATAAATAGGAAATGATTTGATTTAGAACGCTCAAATCCCAAACTCAACATATATGTATCAAATTTCTGGTAGCACATCTTAGGACTCTGTTTTAGGCCATACAAAGATTTTTTCAATTTGCAAACAAAATTACCTTTACCTTTCACCACGTAGTGCTCTAGTTGTGTCATATAAATATCCTCCTCCAAGTTAGCATGAAGGAAAGTAGTTTTCACATCCATTTTCTCAACCTCTAAATCATAAGTAGTAGAAATAGAAATAAAAAATCTAATAGATGTCATTTTTACAATAGGAGAAAATATATCACCATAATCAACACCCTAAACTTGAGAGTAACATTTCACAACCAACCTTGCTTTATACTTCTCAATACCTCAATATGAACCAATCTTTTTCTCAAACACCCATTTGCAACCAACAGGTTTGCATCCTTCAGGCATTGGTACATGATCCCATGTATCATTATTTTTTAAAGATGTCAATTCTTCATCTATAACCATCTTCCAGGATTCTGCATCATTCATACCTATTGCATCTTCTATAGATCTGGGTTTATCCACATTAGTATTCAAAGAAAAAATACATCTTTAATCATCAAGTGAATACCTTTCACATGGTTGTCTATACCTTGTATACTTACGAACAAGATGAGTTGGAGGTTCTTCCTCCTCTTCTGAAGATTCTGAGCTAGATGGTATCTTCTCAACTTCTTGTCTATCCATGGGCCTTGATTCAACTTTCTCAGGTGTAGAAGGAAATTGAATCACATCTTCATGTTTACTTTGTTCTGGCTGCAATGTAACAGAAGAAGGATTAATTTCTCTAAAAATAACACTTCTATTATATAGTAACTTTTGTACAATAGGATCCCAAAGCTTGTATCCTTTCACACCATAACTATATTTGATGAAGTTACATTTCACAACCTTGTTCTCCAACTTTGTTCACTTCTCTTTTGGCACATGTGTATATGCTTCACAACCAAAAACTCTAAGATGTCTTAATGAAGGCTTGTAACCTAACCATGCCTCTATAGGAATCTTATCAACAAGAGATGATGTAGGAGACCTATTAATTCAGTAACAAGCAGTGCCAATAGCTTCAGCTTAATACCTTTGTTCTAGACCAGCACCACTCAACATACTCCTAGACTTCTCCATCAATGTCCTATTCAATCTTTCTGTAACTCCATTCTGTTGTGGATAATACGGAGTTGTCCTTTGGCTATGAATACCACAATCTTTACAAAATCTATCAAAATCATTAGAGAAAAAACTATGCCATTATTAGTCCTCAAACATTTTATTTTCTTTCCAATCTACAACTCAACTATTGCTTTAAAATCTTTAAATCGATTGAAAACTTCATATTTACTCTTTAAAAAGTATACCCATGTCCTTCTACTATATTCATCAATAAATGAAACATAATATGTGGATTTTCCAATTGAAGGAACATCCACATAACCAAACACATCAGAATGAATAAGATCATATACACCACAAGATTTATGAGAACTAGAGTAAAACTAAACATGGTTTTGCTTTACATAAATACAATGCTCACATAAATCAAACTCAAGATTACAATCAAACAACCCTTCAACAAGGTTTTTTATTTTTCAAGGTCCTTAGATCCTTTTGTCCAATATGGCCAAGTCTCTAGTGCCATAACTGTTGATATGCGCCAGACAACTGAGAGGGGGGTGAATCAGTTGTCACAAAAACTTAAACACTTTCTACAATTTAAACATTTAACACTTATCCACAATTATTATGATTTAATCATGAGTGCATGAAATCAGAAACTTAGCCACATATACAACATCAAACTCTCAATATATATTGCAATCTTGAAATAGTGATGTTCAGGCTTGGTCACTCCATAGGCCTAAACATACTAGCTTATTTCCATGAAGAATAACTAGGTCTAGTAGACTCACTGCCTCAACCCTAAACCTATCAAGATTACAATAAGGGTTGTTAAACCCTACTAGTGGCTTATTGCCAGACTCACTACCATGATCAACACCATTCTTTATTTACAACTAAAGTATAAGAACTTCCCTGCTCTGCCTTTCCTCTGCTATGCTCTTCCTCTTCCTTCCTCTGCCCCACCTCTGCTATGCCTTTGGACCTTTCTTAATATATTCTCATTCTCTCTCAAGGACTCCTTTTTCATGACTCAGCTACAAGTATTTATACACTACATCAACCTTGGAATGATCATCAAGGTCGGCATCAACCATTGGAGCAATCTCCAAGGTCAGTATTACAAACATTTATAAAATAGGTCCAGACCTATTGCAATTATCATGCAAGAGAATGAAATGTGGATCACACCACAACTTAGCTGAGACTCAAACATGATCTTCCATGCCACAACACACTTCCACAATCTTCTAGAGATCTCCGCAATCATTGGGATCAACCAGGTCAGCTAAGATTGGTTACACACTACATTAACTAAGAACAATCTTCACACACCATCACAATTTCTTAACACGGACCAAAGTATAGATAGGAACATGATTAGGAAACATCCACAAGCACACTATAATCATTCAGAGCAACCACATGAACCTTAACCACTTTATCCAAAGGAATCTTCTCACCAGAACACATGAGCTTCACTATCTTCAACTGTCATAAAAGAAAGATACCTTGCGGACCACCAAACCATGAAACATTTCAACTATAGGCACTTATCATCATCCTAGACTTCTTTCCAGAACCACAGAGAAAAAATACTTTACTACGGAGGAATGTGGAGCCAAATACTATCTTCTTGTCTCAATTGGACTTATAGAAAAAGCAGGCTTCACTCTGGTGAACACAACTCACTCAGATCTTCATGCGGATGACTCAAACCCAAAATGTATCATCCTCAGACATACCTCTAACTTGCTTCCAATCCACAGACCACTATCTTCAAGTAGGAATAAATGCGAAGCAGTTTATTGAACTGATCTTCAACATACAACTCACTGTCTATACTGCACTTCTCTGTAACTTTTTTTGTTCTAGAAAGGCTAATATTCTCAATATCCTCAACATACAAGTCCTCTAAACAAGTAATAGAATAAGATACAGTTGACACCAAAGACAACAAGGATACATTGACATCAATGACAACACCGATTAGGCATATACTTGCAACAATCTCCCCCTTTGTCATTGATGGCAACATATGATGTGAAAAACTACAACTGCCATCAAGACAAGATTCTCCCCCTTTCTCTTTACACACCTACACTTCTTTCTTTCTCCAAAATTCTTCCCCTTTCTTTTACACATCTGCACTCTAAGTTTTTCACATGACTTCTCTCCCCCTTTGACATCAATGGCAAAAGGCATATACTTGCACTCTATTGCTCTGATCAAATCTCTCTTCTAAAATTTTTGACTAGCCCCCCTTAGAAGTAGCCCTAAAAATCATCAATCCAAACCTCTGAACACCTCCAGACTGATGCACTATTGTGCAACTTAGTTTAGAGAAGGTGAGGTGATAACTCCTAACTTTTCTCTGAGATACTCAAAATTATCCTTAGGCAGAGGCTTGGTAAAAATGTCTACAATCTAATCCTTAGTAGAAACATACTCCAACTTCACTTCATTCTCTATCACCTTTTCTCTCAAAAAATGATATTTAATGGATATGTGCTTTGTTCTTGAATGCATCACTGGATTCTTTGATATGTTGATGGCACTTGTATTGTCACAACGGATTGTAATTGGATCTTCATACACAACTCTGATGTCCTTCAATGTCTGCTTCATCCATAACACTTGAGTGCAATTACATGCTATTGTAATGTATTTTAATTCTGTAGTAGACATGGATATTGAATCTTATTTCTTGTTCAACTAAGATACTAATCTTTTTCCCAAAAAGAATGCACCTCCACTTGTGCTTTTTCTGTCATCCACATCTCTAGCCCAATCTGCATCAGTATATGCACTGAGAACAAAGTCACTATCCCTGGGGTACCACAAACCATAATCTATTATACCTTTTAAATATCTTAGAATTCTCTTGACTACCATCACATGTGATTCCTTGGGTTCTACCTAAAATCTTGCCACAAGACACACTGCATGCATTATGTCAGGTCTAGTTTGAGTCAGATAAAGTAATCCTCCAATCATAGATCTATACTTTTTCTAGTCTAACAAGGGTGAGTTATCATCTTTGCTCAACTTACAACCAATTATCATAGGTGTGCATACTGGTTTAAAATCTTCCATCCCAATTTTTTTTAACAAATCTTTCACATACTTAGACTAAGAAATGAAGATACCCTTATCTGATTGACTTATTTGTAGACCCAAAAAGAAGATCATCTCCCCAAACATGGACATTTCAAATTCACTTTACATTTCTCTAGCAAAAACTAAGCACATACCTTCATTTCCTCTAAAAATAATGTCATCAACAAAAATTGCAACAATCAGGGTTTGTTCATCATTGATCTTGAAGTAGAGATTACTATCTGTCATACCTTTACTGAACCCTATCTATATCAGGTACATATCTAATGGTGCATACCATGCCCTAAGAGCTTGTTTTAATCCATACAATGCTTTCTTCAATCTTCATACCATGCCCCCTTGCTTAGATGACTGAAATCCTTCTGGTTGTTCAATAGAGATTTCCTCTTCCAACTCTCCATTTAAGAAGGCAAACTCCACATCCATTTGATAAACCTTGAAATCTTTGTATGCTGTAAAAGCCAAAAACATCCTTATTGCTTCAATCCTTGCTACTGGAGCAAAAATTTCTTCAAAGTCTATTCCTTCAACCTGAGCATATCCTTTGCATACCAATCTTGCTTTGTTTCTTACCACTTCACTATTCTCACTCAATTTAATCTCTGATCTACTCATCTACAATTCCTTTTATTTGTCAATGCACCTTTGCTATTTTTACCCAAGAACTGGTCTTCAGTGTGATACTTCTGAAACACATATAATGATCTTCAACTACAAAGGCATATTGATCCAATTTATGTTACTTTTTATTTTGCCCATATTTTAGTCATTGTGGGCTTCCAGACCAGAATCCTTTTGTGTCTTGATCTATAGAGTTCCTTTCATGCAGTCTACCATGTAAATCCTCATATCTTTGTGCCAAATCTCAGCACTGACTATCTGGCTGGTGGATTTTAAAATTTTCAATATAGTCCCCCCTGATCCATGACTCACAATCTACTTCTTAGCAGAAGTAGCTACTCCAGAACCTAGAGCAGACTCATCTCTTCCTTCATTTGTTTCCTTCCTGATCCAAATCTTGTTCATTTCTTCCTTGACTTCTGCTAGATCAATCTTTTTCCACTAATTTCTTCAATTCTTCTTGATTATCTTTCTTCATGTTCTTACATATGCAAGATCTTGCAACATGTCCAGGTTTGTTACAATTAAAGTACATAGTATTTTTTTGCCCATTCATCCTTGACCTGCATAAGTTAGCTTGATGCCCAAATTTATTGCATATATAATAGTAGCCACTAAAGGATTCCATTTTCCCATTTGTCCCATAGCTTTTTCTCACTTGGCTTCTACACTCATTTTCTCTATGTCCCATTTTGTGGCAAGCATAACATCTAATGGAATTCTAACTAGAGAAGGATGGGATATTTCGATTCACCCTATTTCTACACCAATTAGCCTTGTGACCAAATTTGTTACATAAATTGTAGTAACCATTGAAAAAGGAGCACCTTTGAGCATTTAGCTATCTTATTGATAGTCTTCTACTTCTTTGATTTTGAGTCTGTTTGATCTTGTCCTCTTCCTAAGTTGTTCTGAATCCTTTGTCTTTTCCAAATGATATGACTTCTCTATCATCTTTCTGTTCTACTACTAGTTTATCATACCTAGCAATAGTCACACTAAATTAGTCTCTTTGAGCCTGTACATGTTTCAGATCAGCTTTCAAGTCTTCAACCTCTTCTTTAAGCTTCATGCAGTCTTTAATTTTGTCTTTCAGACAATTTTCAATCTTTGTCTTTTCTTTAATGTTCTCTTTTAGAGTTTGCTGTAATTGCCTAATTTGTCTTCTTAAATCATCTTTCAAATCCTTGTCTTCATCTACAGTTCTTGAGTTGTCTTTGTCAATATTGGTAATTAAGCACATATTCATTTGATTCATAGTAGGTTTGTGATCTTCCTATTGGAAACAAGGTAGATAACTGAGAGGGGGGGTGAATCAGTTATATCTTATAACTTTACTTTATTTTTCCTTTTATAATTTGAGAAGCATCAAAACACATAAGCATATATAATCATGAGAGCAGAAAGGAAATCAACACACATAACACAAGGATTTAACGTGGAAAACCCTATTAAGGGAAAAACCATGGAGTGACTAACCCAAGATTGTATTCTCTGTTAAAAGAATAAGAAGTACAAAAATGGCACTTGCCAATTAGGGCTCACTGCCCAAGCACACTGCTCACAAGAGGCACACTGCCTACAGGAGATTCACTATCTACAAAGTTTATAGAAGGTAACCAGGTGTTTGAACTGATGAGAGACATGCATATATGCTGAGGTTCAATTCTGGTTAGGCTCAATATACTGATCTAATGCACTTCATTCTTCCTCTGCTTTTAGTGCTGATGTTCTATCACATACTGGACTTGAATTGCTGCTTCCACACTTATCTCTGCCTTTCCTCACATACTATATCTATACACACACACCTTCATACCAAAATTCATTTGGTATATATATATATATCCGTACCAAGGATTTCAACATCTTTCTAGTCGACAACTGGAGTATTCAAGATATTTACAAAACACTGATCTGTCGGTTGATTCCATTCTTAATATGTGATGTGTATCAAAAAAAATAGACATAGAAGTCATCAATAATGTCGTCCAACCATGTATGATACCTCAAATAGCTTAATCAACATCAATTACTCATCTGGATTGAAGTTTGATACTCTATCGATCAGTTCTTCCTCAGTCTGCTCTGCCTGTTTGGAACCCAACACTCAGATGCTCATATCTTTTCCATGATTCATCACTGGAGGCTCAATCTCTAGAATATGGTAGTCATGATACTCCTCTTGACTTGCTCAAGTCCACACTTTGCTGAGTTACACCCTCTGAGAGATCCGGACCTAATTATCAGACCTTGTTGCATGCTCTGTTCTTGTTCACCGGACCAGAACACTCTTCAATCTGACTTTCAATATAGGCATACTATGCTCTGCGGATGTGTGGGATAGACTTTGTTTCCATTAATGACAACAATCATGAAGCCACACAGTGTCTCTTGCCAAAAATCTCCCCCTTTGGCATTGATGGCAACACTTAGTGAAAAATGACTGTCATAGTAAACTCCTCCTTGGCTGATGCTCTGTCTTATTTATACTTTTATTGGATCTCCCCCTTAGCTAGATTCCACATTTTTCACTAATCCTCACTCCCCCTTTGACATCAATGGAAAAGGGTGGAATCTACACACCAAAATTTGCAAAAGATCAACCTATACATAGACGCATAAGTATATATACATGTTATACTTACATGTACTTAAGTATATCTGCAAAAGTGGTCTTCAACTATACAAATTTTGTTGCCCAACTCTGATTCATCCTGTGCAAAATTGAGATGTGACCACTCAACAAAAATGCATAAGCTTCTGCCCTTCTTAAGTCTATCGGATCTGGTTTGGGCTATGGTCTGAGCATCAGTTAAGGCCTCATGCATTGCCTCTAACTTAGGGATAATTATCCCTCTAAGTTCACTCATCCTACTTATTATATTCTTCTTCTCCTTTTCAAGCCTCTTTATTTCATTTATAATGGCAATAGCCTGGCATTCTTGATTCATTATGGATGTGGTGAGAGGATCAAAATTCTGAGATAAACTTGATAGTTTACCTTCTTGTTCTTTCACCTTCTTTTCAATATCCTTTGTCACTTTAGACCAGGATAGACAAAATTTGTACATTTCTCCACCATCTTTAAGAGCATTTTCTAGGCTCTTTATCTCAATATCCAATTTTCTCTTATCATTAGCTATGAGTCCCTATACTTCAGAGAATCTCTTTCCCAAAAATTCTTTACAGACCTTTTCTTCTGCCGATTTCTCTAAGGAATCAAAATCAGTGTTGACAGAGTTTATTAGAGATTTAAGGTTACTGGATGGAGAGGCCGAAGGATCCTTTTGGAAGGATGGCATGATCTTCTCCAGCATTCTTGATGCAATCTCTATCAGCTCACAATCTTCCATGTGAGACTTCAGAAGCTTTTCTTTTTCTTTAGCTTGGGCAAAGGATGTTATCTTCATTGTCTGGACTAGAGAGAGGGAATCAAAATTGAGTGGGTCTTGAAAGAGTTCTAGTTCATCTATCTACATCATCTCTTTATTCAAGAATTTCTTCACTGCCTCTATAGTATCTCTTTCCAGAGACTGATTCTTTTCTTTTAGAATCTCTGAACTGTCATCAGAGATCTTCTCTATTTGCTCTTCTTCTCTTCCCTTTACCTCTTCTTCTTGACTCACTTTTTCTTCTTTTCTTCCTTCTCCTTTAGCTCCTAAGTCTAGAATGTCTACAGTAGGATCCAGAGGAGAGATGTTGACTTCTTCATGAACTTCCTCTTCTAGAATAGAGGAATCCAAGTCTTTAGACTTCCCCTCATCTGTCTCTTTATACCCTTCTACATTTTTCTTAGTAGATTCTTCTTTTGATGACTTTAATCCTTCAACATCCATGGTAGAAGGTTCTTCATCTATTTCCTCTATGATAGGAAGGTTGAATCTTTTGAAGGCATTATGGAGGATGTCTTTTGTTTCTTTTGCTACCTAATCAATCTCTCCATGCATTAGTTTGTTCATTCTTGCTTTGCTCTAGAATTCATCCTTGGAGTCCTTAGAGATCATGTTTATTTGCTTTGGAGTAATGGAAGGATAGAGTTGAATAGAAATCTATTCTTGGATCTCTAAGTCCTTTGCCTTAGCATTCTCCTTTCTTAGGTCAAGTACCTTCTCTAGACTTTTGGGAATTAATGAAATGATTTCAATAAATGCTTTATTATAAATATTTAGGTACTTAACTGTAGCTTCTTCCAAGATCCTTTTGTCTGTGTCACTACTTATCATAAAGTTATGTCATTGGTTGTAGATTCCCATCCACAGTGACTACCTTGATGACATCATCAATATAGAGAGTAGGCCTTTCAACAAATTCTTCTACCTCTTCTTCTTTATTTTTACCAGCAGAGGATTCCCCAGATGTTTTCTTCTTCTTCATTTTCTTTACTTCCTCATCAAACTCTATTTCTTTATCATCCTTTTGGCTTATGTATGACCTTGTGGCCTTTGTTTTCATTCTCTTTTCTCCCTTTTCAGATGTCTTGGCTTCTAGTTTTGAGGCTCTTGAGCTCTTAGAGGTAGCAGGTGCAAAGCTCTTGGAGGATCTAGTCCAAGAGGAGGCTTGTACCAGAACACTTTCTTTTTCTACTTCTTGTTTCTCTTTCTCAGCTCTTTCTATGTTCTCTTTGTTTGCATCAACTGCCTCCTTTGATATGCCATATCTTTTGGCAATTTCCTCTACTTCCCTTCTCACTTTTCTTTTCATCTCTGGTTGTCTCAGTTCAACATGTATCTTTACACTTAATTCTTGAAAGGTTCCAAACCTTTCTGCCTCAGGGTCCTTAGGCTAACTCAACAAGTGTTGGACAAGCAGATCCAAGATTTTCTCATCTACCTCATATCCCATTGGCATAATCAAAAATGTTCTGGGCTCAACTACCTCCATTAGGCATTGATCAGTGTCTACCATGAAGCATATTGCATCTTTATATTTTTCAACTATTGTTTGAGGAATTCTTTCTCTAGCCTGCATCAAACTTTGGAAGTTTTTAAAGTATCCCTAGAGTGTTGTACTTTGAGCCTTGGCATCACCAAGCCCATACATATAGTCTCTGATTTGTATGGCAACTAGTCTGTCATTTTGCCATACCCGACTACTTGATCTAGGTAACTCATTCATATAGTAAAAGAACATACATAGTATTAAGCCACCATACTTGAATGAGTTCTTTTTATCCTTCTTGATCTTCTACAAGTTTTCTAATAGTTGGTTTAGAAGAAGATCACATAGGTCATAATCAACATTTTCCCTTAGCATCTGATATGCTATATAAATTGCAGTTCCAGACACAGAATTCTCCCTACTGGAATGATAGATTTTATAACCAATTATCATAGAGGCAAATTTGATATCCGGATCTATGATATCTTCTATTGTCATGGCTCTTTTGTCAAACTTAGATCCGGTAGCCTCACTTACTATCTAGTTCTTGACAGAATTGAGTGTAGGCAACCCATCGAATGAGTGTAATCCAGTTACTGTCCTAATTGCATCTTTTTTTATCTTGAAGGGCTTCATAAAACACATGAAATTGTCATGTATTCTGCTAAGAACATACCAAACCCATTCATCTTCTACAAAATAGGGAAAGTGGATGCAATGTCCAAAATGCTTATCTTAGAGGGCCTTGTATTGAGGTTTGAGTTCAAAAGTTTCATCTATTAATTATTTATGGTAGATATCCATCAGTTTAGATTCTCCAAATTCCTCAATATTGGTGTGGATGTACACCCTAACATCTTCTATGTGTAGAACCCCATGTGAAATGTTAGAAAAGTTGCCTAAGGGATCAACTTCTAGGGACTTGTAGGGGTGTTTCTTAAACTTTGGGCATGGATTATCAGTGATCTTAACAACCATTGGAGTAGCCATCTTTGCAAAAGATTCAAAGAGAGATATTCAGAAATGGAAATACCTTTTTACGCTTTTAGGGTTCACAATAAGAGCCGGAACAGGTCGCTAGTTGAATCAAATTCTACGGTTGATCTTTGACAAAGTTGTAAAAGCTTTGATGCAAAGCTCTTCCTTTCTTCTTCTCGAATGCAAATGTGCAATGATGAGTAAAAGAACCCTTTTATCTCTATGCAAACGCTAATTTCCTTTTGTAATAAATGCACAACTTAAGTCATCCGGTTGCCTTGTTCTGACAGAGATCTTTCCAAATCACTGAGATGCACTTAGAATCATTTTTAGTGATAATTGACAACGTATCTTCTTTCCTCCAATCATACCATGAATCCGCAGTTTAAGATATTTCAATTTTGAAT
This sequence comes from Cunninghamia lanceolata, assembly GCA_027924645.1. NCBI lineage: Eukaryota > Viridiplantae > Streptophyta > Pinopsida > Cupressales > Cupressaceae > Cunninghamia > Cunninghamia lanceolata. The sequence goes on from BSBN01000055.1 coordinate 15,782,408, forward strand.
CATACCGGATCTATTTATGAATATCCTGCTTTATCGAATGGCTATCAAACTAGATCAATTTTGGCTGATTAAACTCTTCAAAACTCCTTGTGGATCTTTCATATTTTTACCGAGGGTTATTTGGATATTTCTTGGAGAACCCTTTAATCTGTGACATTTCATATGCCAAATTTAGCCCCTAAGCCAGAGCTCATCTGTTTAGTTTATGAAAGGAATATCAACACTAGATTCTGGTGCAGATCCATCCCCAACATTTTCTGTACTCTTCTTCACCCAAATCATTTTCATCTCCCTTTGAACTTCATCGGCATTCACTTTTCCTTTTCCTTTATCTTGATTTTGATTATGATGTACCAGTCCCTTTTTATCCTGATTCTTACTTCTATAGAATTTGGCAATATGATCGGATCTATTGCAATTGTAGCAAACAACATTTCTTTGCATATTTGACTAATATCCTCTTGATCTGCATTGATTAGCCATATGTCCCATTCTATTGAATGCAAAGCATCTACCATTAAATGAATTGTTTATTTGCATATTTCTGCATTCATGAGATTTGTGACCATACCTTTTGTGGTTGAAACACTGTTTGAAGAAGGATGAATAGTCTAATTCATTCTTCTTGTGCATTGAGTTGCTTTATGACCAAAGTTATTGCAACTGTAGCAGTATCCATTGAAGGATGGATATCTTTGAGCATTTGGTTGCCTTACTAGAGGTCTTCTAGGCTTGTTCCTTGGATTTCTTGATCTAGAGTTCTTCTAACCGGATCCGGAGCTTTCACCTTTCTCATACCCCAAGCCATGCTTGTCATCTACCCTCTTTTGGATTTTAAGAAGAAATTCAAGTTGAGCTAAGCTTATCTTGAATTTCTCTTTGTATTCATTTGCTGTTTGAAGATCTTGTTTAAGAGTGTCTATCTGATTCTCAAGTTGTTCTTCATTATCTCTAGCTTCTTCAAGATCAGATTCTAGATGCCTAATTATTCTATCCATTTTGTGGCAGTCCTTTGACTTCTCCTTTAGAGATTGTTTTAGATTATCTTCAATTTTTCTTTTCTCTTCAATTTCTTGGGTGAATCTCATAACCCCTGATTCCATTTCATGCCTTACCATAATGACTTATTTTGATAGCTTCTCACATAACTTGTTTTTCTCATTTAGATCTTCATTAGTATCATTGGATTCACTTTGACTTGCTAACTATTGAAGTAGTTCCTTTCTCTTTTTCACAGAGATACTCAATTTTTCTTTTAGCTCATTTATGAAATCATTAACTTGTTTGAGTCTTTCTCTCAAGTTATTGACTTCAATGTGAGAATGCTCAAGATCATCTAGAGTAGACTAAAGTTGTTCCTTCATACCATACATATCCATTGAGATTCCCAGATCTTCCTCAAGCTGTTAGGCTCTGTTTAGAGGAACTTAGCTCTGATACCAATTGTTGGAAACAAGGTAGATAACTGAGAGGGGGTGTGAATCAGCTATCTCTTATAACTTTACTTTATTTTTCCTTTTATAATTTGAGTAGCATCAAAACATATAAGCATATATAATCATATATAATCATGAGAGCAGAAAAGAAATCAACACACATAACATAAGGATTTAATGTGGAAAACCCTGTTAAGGGAAAAACCATGGGGTGACTAACCAAATATTGTATTCTCAGTTAAAAGAATAAGAAGTACAAAAATGGCACTTGCCAATTAGGGCTTACTGCCCGAGCACACTGCTCACAAGAGGCACACTGCCTACAAGAGACTCACTATCTACAAAGTTTATAGAAGGTAACCAGGTGTTTGAACTGATGAGAGGCATCCATATATGCTAAGGTTCAGCTCCGGTTAGGCTCAATATACTGATCTAATGCACTTCATTCTTCCTCTACTTTAAGTACTACTATTCTGTCACATACCGGACTTGAATTGTTGCTTCCACACTTATCTCTGCCTTTCCTCACGCACTATATCTACACACACACACCTTCATACTGAAATCCATCTAGTATATATATCTGCACCAAGGATTTCAATATCTTTCTAGTCGGTAACCAGAATATTCAAGATATTTACAAAACACCGATCTATCAGCTGATTCCATGCTTAATATGTGATACGTGTCAAAAACATAGACATAGAAGTCATCAATCATGTTGGCCAACCATGTATGATCCATCAAATAGCTTGATCAACATCAATTACTCATCCGGATTGAATTTTGATATTGTGCCGGTCAGTTCTTCCTCAGTCTGCTCTGCCTGTCTGGAACCCAACACTCAGATGCTCATATCTTTTCCATGATTCATCACCGAAGGCTCAATCTCTAGAATATAGTAGTCATGATACTCCTCTTGACTTGCCCAAGTCTACACTTTGCTGAGTTACACCCTCTGAGAGATCTAGACCTGATTGTGAGACCTTGCTGCATGCTTTGTTCTTGTTCACTAGACCAGAACACTCTTCAATCTAACTTCCGGCATAGGCATACTATGCTCTGCGGATGTGTGGGGTAGACTTTGTTGCCATCAATGACAACAATCATGAAGCCACACAGTGTCTCTTGCCAACACTTCCATATTGCATTCAGTGGTCTGGGAACCTTCTTTTTTTTAATTTGCAAACCCTTGTTGGTTGGGACTAAATTCTCCTGGATGTTTTCAATAACCTTGACATTTGTACTTTCCATGATCCTTCCTAATCTATTGTTGTAACACTGGTAGGCTCTGGTCCAGGATGAGTATTGAAGAAAAATGCCTTCATCATACTTGGCATTGTGCTTTTCCATTCTGATGAGGCACTTGCTTCCAAAGATTTTGAAATATTTCACAGTGGGTATTGATCCACACCATAACTCAGCTAGGGTCTTTCATTCTTTGGTTGTTATGAAAAGGCCTAGAGTACCCAAGCACCCTGGTCTTGGGCACTTATGCTACAAAATCTAGGTTTTGTATCCTTCTTTGACTTCTATTGTACTTTCTGATTACTGAGATTCATGTCCAATAGTTATAATATGTTCTTCATCATTTAGGGTTTGATCATAGTATTAGCTTGCTTGTTTTACTTTGGTTGAACTTGGTTGATCTATCTATATACAAAAAAGGGTAGAACCCTTGTAGGTTGGCTCTCCTTCTTTAGTAGAAGTCAAGCTCGATTTGTGCCCCAATGTTTGTAGAAGAGGGTTTGACCTAGTTTAACTATTTAGGCTAGATGCACTCTTTTCTACACTACATTTTGGCGAACCCATCATTTCTTGCACTTTTTCATCCTTATTCTTTCAAATCTGATTTTTTTATCACTCTAGATTTGATTGGGAGTTCATTCATTCATTTTGTATTAATACATAGTTAAACTCTGCATAATTTCAAACTAGGGTTTGCTAAAACCTTGCATTTATAGAAAATCTTGCTAGTTTTTGCCCTAGGGTTTATAGATTTGAAGGTTTTTTAGATCTTGTTCCACTAATTAGAGTATTTTCATTTTCCATACCTTTCAATAATTGTTGTTCAAAAACATTTTTCAGCCTTGGATTTGAAAAAAAAAAATTGCATTCTAGACTTCCAATTTGTATAGTTGTCACTTTGTTGCATTTGTAAAGTATAGATCATCATAGAATCATCTCATTTTCTGATTTTTGCATCAGATTGGATTTGAATTACAATATTTTATCATTTCATATGATGGAATTAAGCATTTTAATAATGATTATTGTTAGAGATTGTTGAAAAAGTTGCATTTGGTAAAACCTAGTGAATGTTGCATCCTAGGGTTTGTGAATAATAGTTTGATTTCATATTTTTCTGCTATCATTTTCATCCTAAATATGATTTGTAATTGTTATACAACATTTAATTTGTCATCTTACATTGAAAATTGAAAATTGGAACTATTTTTGAATTGTTGCATTTAGGAAAAAGCATTGAAAATTTGTGTTTGAATTTAGCAGTAGCATTGTTTTAGTGGATTTGAGTAGAATTGGATTTGATTAAAGGATATTATTGCTTCACTTAAAAATAAACTTAAATCCCTTTTTTATTTCATCATTCATTTCTTCTATTGGTGCATCTTGTGAGCTGCTAAAGCTTGTATGTGCTTTGCGACCCAGTGCCCCGATTCTAACCTTCTTGTGAGAAGAAGTTAGCGAATAATGGGTTTGAATGCTATGTATGATGATGATACCAATGCATAGGAACCCCAAATTCCTAGCCTCATCCCACAAGAAGGCTGGTCAATTCTTCCTAGCATTCCTACTTAGCACCTTCCGAAAGCATCAAACTTAAATGAATCCATCAATATTAATGACCTTGTCGCTCATGTTCTTGAGTTTCAAGCCTAGAAATTAGACATGGATTTGGCTAATTTCTAGCAATTTGTGAGTTTAAAACATATACTTGAGGAGGGTGTCCCTATTTTGGATATTCTACAAAGTCTTTTTCTCGAAGGTCAAGAAGCATTGGAAGTCTTGCGTGGCCTTGCTCATATCGTTCATAAAATCATTCTATCAACATCTACTTGGGCTGAAATCATAACCAATGTAACTTCTTCTAATCAAATAGGGACTCAAGTGTCGGCATCCATACCTACACTTCACATTCCTACTTATTCTTCTACTATTCTTACCATTACCACACATCTGAGTAATAATGCTACCATATGTGTTGGGATATCCATTGGGAATCCCATTCACCATTATAGTTTTGTTCCATATATCTACACAAATTATAATCCAAATGTGACTCCACCTACATCTAAACCACCTATCACATTTCAAAAGGCTACTCATACACCATCACCTAGTTCATTCCAATCTTTACCTGATTTCACTTCCAATCCCATCATAAACCAATTGTTGCATAATATGACATCTATCCAACAACAATTGGCTAACATGAGTAATAGTCCACCTAAGCCTAGTATGACAATGCATTATATCTATAGCCCTTTGTCATATTCCATCCTAAGAACTCATATACCTGAGAAGTTTGAGACTGCTTGCTTTGAGAAATATAATGGGAAGGGAGACCATAACAACCATGTGGCAACATTTACTGCTATGTGTAGTGACTTATTCTTTGAGTATGTGATCTTAGGAAAATTCTTTCCTAGGTCACTCAAGGACACAACCTTGGATTGTTTTTATGTGCTCCCTCATAATATTTACACTTTTTTTTCACAATTAGTTAACAAGTTCCTCAAGCATTTTCAAGCAAACATTGGACCTCAAGTCTCTTTGATGGACTTGGTTCATTGCAAAAAAGGAATGAAAGAGAAAATAATAGATTTAATGGGCCATTATCAAGGCCTCTTCTCACAAATTTAATGTTCTATTCTAGATGCTGATGTGTAAAGAATATTTATAGGAAACTTACAACCTCACATCCATGATAAGATATTGTTGATGTGATATGACTCATTCACTCATCTTTGCACAACCCTCCATAATTATCAACTTTTGGTTAGTCATTATGAGCATAATCCCTCATCAACTTTGGTTGGTCAATCTAAGGCCTCTCATAATCATTCTTTCAAAAGAGAAAACAAAAACTTCATCAAAATCAATGTAATTTCCACAAGTAATATAAGAAAACATGTGGTGGCAGTGTCATCTCCTACTCCTTCCACCTATAAGCTAAAACCAAAAAAAACTTTTGTAAAACAATCTCCTCAAGCTTCCACCTATTAAACCCCATGATCCAAGTAAGATGCAATCATCTTCCTTTGATGTGAAGTCCTTTTGTCAACTACATCGGTCTATTGGTCATGAAACTAAAAGATGTATGCATCTTAAACATGAAGTTCAAGACCTCATTGACTCTAATGTCATCAAAGTTTATGGTTTGAATGACAAAGGGAATAAACCGGTGGTAATCCTAATCAAAATATTCCAATATATACTAATCCTTTACCTCATCATGAGTCTAATTTTGTTGATATTTTCATGTTGGATGCTCCCCATCAAAAAAAGAGTGGATTTGGAACCTACTATATCTTTTACTCCACATGATGCTACTAGCGAGGCTCCTGATGGGCCTCTGTATATCACTATTTGAATCAATGATAAACCTATTTAGGGTGCTATGATAGATCCATTATGCATGGTGAATGTAGTAACTAAGGAATTTCTCTACATGCATAGTTTACATCTATTAGATCTAGGGCACACAACTGAGAGGGGGGGTGAATCAGTTGTACAAAAACTTGCTTCTACTTCAAACACTTGATTCTTCTTTGTTAGTTAATAGCATATCAATTAACCATCCATGAAAGCATAATGCATAAACACAAGAGCAGATAAACATCAACACATTGAACAACAAGATTTTGACGTGAAAAACCTGGTTAAGGGAAAAACCACATGGTGATTAACCCAAGGATTATTCTCTGTTAGAAGAATAAGAAAAATGAATGGCACATGCCAATTAGGGCTCACTGCCTGAGCACACTGCTCACAAAGGAGGCACACTACCTACAAGGAGACACACTGTCTACAAAGTGATAAGAATCACAAACTTGAACTGGAGATTGACATCTTTACCATGTCTAGATCAGTTCCATTTAAGCCCAAGATACTTCTACTCTGCCCTTCACTCTTTCGCTATACCACTCTCATCCGCTGCTCAACACACTTTGAAATGAACTCACAAACCTTCACTTATACAAGACATCGACTTAGGAGCAATCATCTAAGTTGGCAATCAACCATAAGGACATTCATAAAATGATTAATACATCTAGTTGGCCACCACAAGAACATTCGCAAGATGAACTCATCCGGTCAGCTAGTCTGAACAAGAACTTCATCCGAAAGAATATCTTCAATTCCAGGCTCTACCACCAATGCGAACCGACAACATAACCTCAACATGATCCAAGAACCTTCACAAGCTTGCCTAATTAACCAGGTACATCCACACTTCCTCTACTCACTGGAATCTCTTCTCCTCTTCATCTAGAACTTCAAGAACACAGTCTACCACCACTGTCATACTGAAGAAGGTGCTTCTGAGCCTCCAAACCTCGAGATGACACATCACAAAGACATCCCAAACACTCTTTCCAATCCACAGAGTCTAATAGTGCACCTCTGAATCTCACCGGACCTTTTTGTGACACTCTGTTCCTCTAAAGCATCTCCCGAAACTGGTTCTACTTGACTGATCACAACTTTTTCATATCTTCATGCGGACCTCTGAAATCTTAACTGGATCATCTCAAGACTCATATCTACAAACCCTTTAATCCGCATCCTCTGATTCTCAACCTATTGAGTACATTTGCCTTCTTCTTATCACTATTCTTCACTATTCCTGATTGAGACTACTTTTCTCAATATCCTCAACACACAGCTCATCCAAACCTTCTTACCAATGCAATATGAGTATATTGACATCAATGACAACACTAGTTAACCTCATACTTGCAACAATCTCCCCCTTTGTCATTGATGGCAACATATGATGTGAAAAACCATCAAGACAAGAACTTCTCCTTTCTGTCATAGCTCCCCCTATCAACAACAACTCTTCACATGCCTTCTCTTCCTTTACTGCTCCCCCTTTGATCATCAACCACTTGTTTTTCACACGTTTTCTCTCCCCCTTTGACATCAATGGAAAAGGGCTCATACTTGTAATTCTAACACATCAGAATCATACCAGCTACTCCCCCTTAGTAGCAGCTCCCCATCATCAATCTGGATCACAAGATATGACTGTGATATCCACCAGACTGATGCACATCAGTGCATCCTAGTTCATCACCAGAGGGGCCATGACCCCTAACTTCTCCTGGAGATACTCAAAAGAGTCCTTGGGAAGAGTTCTAGTAAAGATATCTGTAATCTGATCCTTGGAGGGTACATACTCCAATATGACTTCTTCCTTGTTCACTTGTTCTCTCAAAAAGTGAAACTTGATAGATATGAGCTTAGTTGTAGAATGCAATATTAGATTCTTAGAAATATTAATTACACTTGAATTATCATAGAAAATTGTGATAGGCTTCTCATATTCAAATTTAATGTCTCTTAGCATCTGCTTCATCCATAAGATTTGAGTGCAACTACCTGTTGCTGCAATGTATTCTGCTTCAGTTGTAGACAGAGATATTGCATCTTGTTTCTTGCTTAGCCAAGAAACCAATCTCTTTCCCAAAAAGAATGCTCCACCACTGGTGCTCTTCTAGTCATCCATGTCTCCTGCCCAATCTACATCTGTGTAAGCATGAAGAGAGAAATCATGATCTCTAGGATACCACAAACCATACTCCACTGTCCCTTTTAGATATCTAAAAATTCTCTTGATTGCCATAACATGAGATTCTCTAGGATCAGCCTGAAATCTTGCCACAAGACCAACAACCTACATTATATCTGGTCTAGTCTGAGTGAGATACAACAATCCACCAATCATTGATCTATACTTTGTCTGATCTACCTTCAGAGAGTCATCATCTTTGCTCAACTTACATCCGGTTGCCATAGGAGTGTTCATTGGCTTTGAATCTTCCATACTGAATTTTCTCAACAATTCTTTCACATATTTGGTCTGAGAAATGAAGATCCCTTTCTTTGTTTAAGTAATTTGCAAACCCAAGAAGAAATTCATTTCACCAAGCATAGACATTTCAAACTCACTTTTCATCTGATTTGCAAAAGTTTTGCACATACTATCTCTTCCTCCAAAAATGATATCATCCACAAACACTTCAACAATCAAAATGTTTTCATGATCAATTTTGAAATATAAGTTACTGTCAGTAGTACCTTTGTTGAATCCAATCTACACAAGATGCTTATCCAACCTTTCATACCATGCTCTTGGGGCTTGCTTCAATCCATACAATGCTTTCTTCAACTTGCAGACCATATCATCATTATCAGACAATTGAAATCCATCTGGTTGTTCAATGTAAACTTCTTCTTCCAGATCACCATTTAGGAAGGCAGACTTGACATCCATCTGATATACCTTGAAGTCTTTGAAGGCAGCAAATGCAAGAAATAATCTGACTACTTCAATTCTTGCCACCGGAGCAAAGGTCTCTTCAAAATTAATTCCTTCTATTTGAGAGTAGCCTTTGCAGACCAATCTAGCTTTGTTTCTGATTACTTCACCAACTTCATTCAATTTGTTCCGGAAGACCCATTTGGTTCCAATCACATTCTTGTCTCTAGGTCTGGGAACAAGATCCCAAGTATGATTTTTCTCAATTTGCATCAATTCTTCCTCCATTACTCTGGTCCAGTTTTCATCATTGCAAGCTTCATTAATTGTCTTAGGTTCAATCTTTGAAATCAGAAAGTATTCATTTGAATCTTGAGCAATTCTTCTCCTTGTTTGTACCCCTTTACTTTTGTCACCTATGATCTAATCTTTAGAGTGATTTAGAGTTACATACCTTGGAACTTTGGGAGTTTCTTGCACTACTAATTCTTGATCAAGCTCATTCAAACAAACTTCTTCTTCTTGATTTACTGGATTAGTCTGGATCTGAATTTCAGAGGAGGATGGAGCTCCTTGCACCAGAGGATTATTCTGATCATCTTCATCACATTCAGAGAATCTTGAGAGCTTCTCCATTCCTTCATCAACCTTCACATTTGTACTTTCTATCATCTTTCTCAATCTCTTATTGTAACACCAGTATGCTTTGCTTTGAGTGGAGTAACCCAAGAAAATTCCTTCATCACTTCTAGCATCAAACTTTCCTAAATCTTCATCTCTTTTGATATAACACTTGCTACCAAATACTCTGAAGTATCTCACAGTAGGAGTTACATCAAACCAAAGTTCATAAGGAGTCTTACCGGTGTTGCTTCTGATTTGAACTCGGTTAAGAGTGTAGACTGCAGTGCTAACAGCTTCTCTCCAAAACATCTGAGGAACATTTGATTCCATCATCATTGTCTTGGAAGCTTCCTGGATGGTCTAGTTCTTTCTCTCAACTACTCCATTCTACTGTGGAGTCCTAGGGGTAGACAACTGTCTCTTTATGCCATGCTTCTCATAGAAGTCTATGAATTCACCGAATGTGAATTCACCACCTCTATCAGACATTAGACACTTCAGTTTCAATCCGGTTTGATTCTCTACCATAGCTTTGAAGATTTTGAACTTCTCAAGGGCTTCTGATTTCTCTTTTAGGAAGGTAACCCACATCATCCAGGAATGGTCATCAATCAGCAACATGAAATATCTATCACCTTTCATACTCTTGATTCTTGTCAGACCATAGAGATCAGTATGTACTAATTCCAACAATCCGGTAGTGGACTGATCCTTGCTTTTGAAAGAGACTATGCTTTGTTTGCCTAGCTGACATTCTTTGCATAAACTATTTGTAGGTTTCACCAATTTAGGAAGATCTCTTACAGCCTGAGAATTGCTTATCTTGATGATGTTATCAAAATTCACATGGCACATCCTTCTATGCCATAACCAACTCTGATCAACTTAAACAAATAGACAACTTTTATTAGAACCAACTAGATAGAAGATATTACCTTTTGTTTGAGTACCAGATGCAATTTCAGTTCTGGAGCTTGTAAAGATTCTGCATCTTCCATTCTTGAACTGGAGATCATAGCCTTTGTCCACTAACTGACCAACACTGAGAAGATTGTGCTTCAATCCTTCAACATATAGTACATTACCGGTTTTGCACTTTCCATAAAAAAAATAGTTCCCCTACCTCTGATTCTGCCAGCAGAATTGTCACCAAACTTTACCATTCCTCCTTCACACCTTTCCAAATCTAAGAACTTGTTCTTGTCACCAGTCATATGGTGAGAGCATCTAGTGTCAATAACCCAATCATCCTTTTCTTCCACTTGGGCAGCCAAAGCTCTTTCCACAACCTTGTGATTGACGGATTCAGAGGATATTGAATCTTCTTCCTTGATGGCAATAAACACACATTCATTTCTGGATTTGCTTCCTAGTTCTAATTCATCATCTGTTACTCCTTCATTGTCATCTTCTTCATGAACATAATAGCAGTTCTTTTGAAACCTTTGTCTATTAGTATTAGACCTTGTAGATCTTTCTGGACATCTTGAAGCAAAATGACCAATCTTATTGCAGTTGAAGCACTTAAGGGGTAGTTTTCCTTCATACTTACGAGATCCTCTTGGCAGTCTCTTTGCAATGAGGGCTTCAAGTTGAGTTGTTTCTGCTTTTTCCTCTTAGATGTCTCTTCTTGCTTGATCATACCATGACATCTTCCTTAAAGAGTTTTCTCCCAGATCAAATCTCTGTTTGCCTTTCACATAGGCACTAGCTTTGAAAGCAGATTCAGTCTTGAGAGGATCATCTCCAAACTTGGTCATTTCAAATGCAGCTAGTTTGCTAGCCAATTATTCTTTTGTGACAGTTGTGTGGGCTCTGAATTCATCAATGGCAGCAACCTTGATTTTGTAGGCAGCAGGAAGGGATCTAAGAATTTTGCAAACAATCTCATTTTCATCCAGAGTTCCACCAGCATTTCTAATTCCACATACCAGCTCATTTACTCTTGGCATAAAGGTAGTGATGTTTTCATCATCTTTCATCTTCAATCTTTCAAATTTCCCTTTCAGACTTTGCAACCTTGCACTCTTGACAAACTCATCTCCTTCATACAAAAGTTCCAGTTTAGTCCAGATCTCATATGCAGTTGGAAGGTCAATAACATTTGAGAGATCTGAGTCATTCAATGCGCTTAGAAGAGCTTCCTTGGTCCGCAGATTATTTTCAGCATCTGTGATTTCATTCAGAGTTGTCGGACCACCCTGTGGAGGTACATATGGTTTTGAGACCATGGCCAAGTATGCTTTTCCCATACACTCCAAGTGACATTTCATGCGACCTTTCTAGAGAGTGAAGTTGGTTCCATCGAACTTCAGACTATCCTTCTTGTATGATGACTGTGATAGGTGAAAAGTTAGGTTTAGAAGATCAGACATAGTCATGAAACCCTAACCCTACCATCATCAAGGAATCTAATCTAAATGAAATCAAAGAACAATGCAATTCAAGCATAACATCACCTAGACCGTGCGATTCCTTGTTTGAGAGATGTGGACTACTTCTTCAACAATGAACAATTGCAAAGCTAAAAGCTGCCATGATGGATAATAAAATCTCAATTGGATGCTCAGATGCTCAAGATGCTCAAGATGATAATGTAGGTGCTATATGATTGCTGGATGTCTCATATGGGATGAGAGGATGTTTATATAGGGCTCAGCCAAGATCAATTGACGGTGGAGATTCAGAGGCTATGTGAATGGCTAGGATTGAAAAATACTAAATTTAGGTTCCATTAGTTGTGCATGTGAAGGATATGAATGAAAGTTGTCTTACAACACATGATTGACTGGACAAGTGTTGGAATGTGATGAAAGGTGAGTAGTTAATTCAAATAAAATATTTGAATTAGTTGGGATATGAGTTGGATATTAATTAAATAAATTAAATTTATTTAATTAATAGGATAAATGAATGGGATGGGATAAAATATGATGTGGAAATTAATTAAATAAATAAAATTTATTTAATTAATTGGGATGGGGATAGGATATGATTGGGTTATGATGTGGAATTAATTAAATAAATAAAATTTATTTAATTAATTAGCTTAATGGGTAATGATTTAACAAGGTGTTGCTAGACATGGACAAATTTGGGTGTCTACATTTTGCCCCTCTTTGATACAATGTTCAATAGAGCATTGTGTTAAAGAAGATACGATATGCATTCGATAAACAAGTTATGCCCCAGTGTAACTGGCAAGTAATGCCCCCTCGAGAGGTAAGCTAGACTAACCAAAAAGGGCTGGGTTGCCTCGAGATAGAAGAAAAAGGCTAAAAAGAAGGTAGACACGAAGAAAATGGGGGTTGGGTGGAAGAAAATAGGCTGTGGCATAGAAGAATTAGGGTTTTGAGAAGGGCTATAAGTAGGTTCTACAATGGCAAATAGGCTCATTTGTGCTCATTTGTGCTCAGAAACTAGAGAAATCCAGAGCTCCTAAGAGTGAGAGTTGCAAAGCTATCAGGATGGTTATTCCACCCAGGGATCATCGTGCAGAGCGAGTGAGGACACATGGGCGACCAGAGGGAGCAGGCGCACCAGTATGTTGCAAATGAATAAACATCAATGATAAAAACCCTAGCAATGCACAATGAAGCACAAGACAACATGAAAATCAAAATAATAAATGTAAATATAAACCGATCTCCATGCTATGCTCGATTTATCTCCATTGCTCTTCTCCACCTCACATGAGAATGCAAGAATTTGAAGGATTATTGTTGGAGGAATGTTGGGTGCTCACTTCTGCAACATAACATTAAGATGAAGATGACATGAGGATGATAGTTGAAGGATGCAAAGGCTCTAATGATATTTCAACAATATGTGGATACTTGAGGATCAATGCATTATAGAAAATTTGGTAGAATAAGGGTACTTGAGGCTCAATGCATGCTAATGGCTTGTGAGGGGGTTGATTTATAGGAAAGGCTTAATTCAAATGGATGGCTAGGATCAATTAGGGCTTTAGGTGACATGGATGGATAGGATTAAGTTAGGTTTCCTTGCACATCAAGAAATTGTAGTCATGTGACATGTGGCAAGGGAAGATAAAGCTTAGGTGTGCTTGTGTAGATAAATACTAAAATTAGGTCCCAATAGTTGTGCATGTGAAAGATAAAAGTTGTAACACATGATTGACTAGACAAGTGTTGGAATGTGATAAAAGATGAGGACTTAATTCAGATAAAATATTTGAATTAGTTGTGATATGAGTTGGATATTAATTAAATAAATAAAATTTATTTAATTAATAGGATAGGTGAATAGGATGGGATAAGATATGATGTGGAAATTAATTAAATAAATAAAATTTATTTAATTAATTGGGATGAGGATAGGATATGATTGGGATATGATGTGGAATTAATTAAATAAATAAAATTTATTTAATTAATTAGCTAAGTAGGATGAGGATGGGATTAAGATGGGATTTTAATTAAATAAATAAAATTTATTTAATTAATGGGATTAAGAGTGGGTTTAGGACAAAATGCTTAATTATGTCTAAGTAATGTTTTAACAAGGTGTTGCAAGACATAGACAAATTTGGGTGTCTACATTTTGCCCCTCTTTGAGATGATGTTCGAGATGATGAGCTTTGTGTCGAGTAACATCATTTCAAAGAAGTTAAGGTATGGATAATTGATAGGGATGCTGATGATGATGATGATAGAAAGGATAGGTTAATGATGCCCCCTCGAGAGGATAGGTGGGTTGGACAAACATGGGTATGCTCTCGAAAAGAAATCGCTTGGCTACAAAAGAAAGGTAAGGGAATGGATAGAAGAAATGGATGATGTGTTATGCTACAATGAAGGTGAGCAACCATGATGTTTGATATAGCACTAGACATTATGCACCAAGGTATAAGGATCCAGGGTGACGTTGTGTCTTGTGCCCCAGTGTAATACAACCTTGTCTAACGTATGAGGAAGTAAACTTAGAGCATTGAAGTCCTAATGCACAAAAGGTATGATATGACCTTAGATGCAAAGGATAGTGCAAAAAGCTATTCCAACATACACAAAATATGAATATTAGCTGGAATGAAATCGATTTGAAACAAGTGCAAGATAAAATGATAACACACACAAGCAAGCAAGCAAGCATGCACAAATGATACAAAAACAAACAAGGTATTGCCCCTGTCAAGCTGTAAACCAATGATTGGTTGTTTGATTGTTTTGTTAAGAGTGTTGTCATTGCGAGGAAAGCTATATCCCTAGATCAACACAAGGTTGTTTGCTGAGTTGGTTGGCTAATCGGCTAATTGATTGATTGATTTGGATTACAACAAGGCTAGGATCAAGACCATTGATTGTGTTTGGATAACTTGGCTTGATTGATTAACTTGCTTGGTATGGATTAAGGATGGGCTTACACTTGGATCATTGCTTGGAATGATTTAAAGATGATGAAATGATGGATGAAGATTGATTTGATTTCATGAAATGTTGATGAATGGATGATTAGATGATATGTGGGGGATTGAGCTACTTTTGATTTGTTGGAGTGGTTGGATTTGTTCCGATTGGAGTTGATGTGATTGAGTTGATTTTCTTTGGTGTTGATGTTGATGATTGATAGGATTTGTCTTGATGATTGGCTTGATGTGATTTGGTTGTGATGTGTGCTATTGCTGGGTTGATTGTTTTGATGATTGGATTGTTTTGAATGATGATAGTGATGGTGTGATGATTAGAGTGTCCACTCAAATCTAAGCATAAGCAAGTGTTCACAATGTGCTCAAAGGATACAAAACAAACAAGGTATTTCCTTTGTCAAGTCATAAACCAATGATTGATTGTTTGATTGATGATGATAGATAGTGTTGTCATTACAAGGAAAGCTATATCCCTAGATCAACACAGGGATGTGGGAACGCTATATCCCATTGATGATGATTGTTGATGATTGATGATGATTGATTTAGTTCATGACAAGATTAGGATAAAAAACTTGTTGATTTGATTGGATAATGTGCCTTGATTGATTAGCTTGCTTGATATGGATTAATGTGACTTGGATTTAAGATCATTGCTTAGATTGATTTGATTGATATGATGAATGTTATTGATAAGAAGAATTGATGATGATGATTTTGATTTTGATTGAATGTTGAAGGAGTTGATTATTTTGGATGATGTGATTGGTTTTATTGCTTGGATTTTTCGTTAGATATTTGATTTTTTGGATTTTTGAGAATATTTGATTTTTTTGGATTTTTGGGAATATTTTGATTTTTTTGGAGTTTTGAAATGTTTTAAATGTCAATGGATTTACAATTGGGTAGTCTTTGTGCTAGATACCAATGACAAGGGAGAAACCAAGTCTAGGTGCAAGGATGGAGGATAAAAGGATGGACTCATAGTAAATGTGATGGCAAGATCATGAGAGTTGGATGGGATGGAAGGTTCATGAGAGTTGGATGGATAGAAGAGAGGATAGGGCATATAAGGGATGGATGCTTGCCTCATGATAAATGGATAGGTAGGCTATAGTGGAAAGCTCATGATAAACAGATGGGGATAAGCTATAAGATGGAAAGCTCATGATAAGGATACACCATAGTGGATGGATCATAAGGGAGCTAGGATGTGAGCTCCAAAGGCTATGTTGCATAGGAAGAATAATTTGCCCCATTCTAGGTGGTAATGCTTAGGATTTTTACATGACAAAGTTCATGACCAAGGGATGACATGATGGATTTGTTTGAATGGGATAGATAAATGGTCAATGGATAGGACTTGGTTTGGAAAGAAGGTATGTCAAGAAATATCCAAACATGGTTCAACATTTTGCCCCTATGTCTTCATCAAAATCACAAGGCAGAAGGATGGATAAATAGGATAGGCATGTTTATGTAATGGATAAGGATGGTAGGATGGTATGGTAATGGTAGGATAGATAGGATGGAAAATGATATAATAGGATGGATAGTTTGGAAATGGATAGGTTGGATGAGACAACGTGCCCCCAAGTGTAAGTGACATAGAAGATCAACCTACACATGATGCCTGTTTGCTAGGTTTTCATCATGGTACTTATCCAAGGCGCCTGTTTACCAAGTTTTCACCATTGGATGAAGGGCTTTCTCTTTACTTTTTTGATTTTTTTTCCTCTTATTTTTCTTTTTTCCTTTTTTTCTTTTAGATGGGTTGACAATTACACATGGCGCCTATTTGCCAGGTTTTCACCATGGTAATGGATAGGAGGGACACAAGTGGCTAGTGCTAAGAGAGGTGATATTGTCCCATTAGAGATGGATGATGTCTTCGCATGGACCATGTCATTATGCTCATAGATGTTGATAAGGGATTGCGTGGATGGGAGATGGAGTGGGTAGATAGTGGATGATGAAATGGATTATGAAAGGTTCATGAAAGGATAGATGGATGGGGATAGTGGATTATGATGTGGATTATACAGACTTATGGAATGAAGATGGATGAAAAGTTTATGCCAAAGCATGGACCCTAAGAAGGTGATGGGGAAGATTTGTAGGATAATGGATGAAGGATGGGGAGATGTAGTTATGTGGAGGTGCTGCGGAGTGGAAGGGAACCATGACCAACAGTTGCACACACCATGATAAACATTGAAGCTTTTGATGAGATGGTGGTGTAGGAAGCAATGGGGTTGTTTTCTTAGGAGATGGTTGATGAATTGATTTAGGAACCCACATAAATTTAGTATTTTTAGTGCTTTTGCTTTGTTTGTGGGATTTTTGAAGGGAATGGAAATTTTGGATGGAAATAGGCTCTTGGATGGATATAGGTGATTGGGATTCTTGAGATATGGATGAGGATGCCTCATTCATTTTGCTAGATATTTTCTTAGGTGCGCAAACCATTTTTCTTTTGAGCTTTGATTTTGGAGGTAAGGGTTTAGATGGCTTCTTGGATTGATTTAGAGACTTTTCACATTGATGGCCTAAGGCATGAGGGTCCTTAGGAGTTTTAGTTGAATTTTTGGCTTTATAGATAAAGGCATCCAAATGTTTATTTTGGAATCCCATGGGATGGGTGGAGGGGATGGAATGATTGGAAGCTTTATGCTTAAACGATGTGTGCATTTGTTGGCCATGATTAGGGATGTAAGGATACTTATGAATAAATGGATAATTAGGTGTTGGAAGCAATGGTGGCAAGGTGGATGGAGGGATATTTGGAGTTGGAAGTAATGGAGGCAAAGTGGATGGCGGAAGGTGTACAGTCACATGCTTTTGACATTTATAGGATGATGGAGGTGGAATGGCTACATATGTTAGATGGTGGGGGCTGTGATGGAAAGTGGTAGGTTTAGGATGCACGAAGGGATTACCAATAGCTTTAGAGGGTTTACCTTGGGGTGTGTATCCAAGGCCATATGAGCATGGAGGGATCTTAACATGGTTCGGCTCCAGAATACCTTTTTCATAAAGACCTAGACCTTTTCCTTTGTAGTTCATGTTTTGGAGGATGCGATTGACTATGGGACTAGATGTGTTTTGAGAACTAGACTTGAGCTCTCTATTGGATGGAGAAACTAAAGTGGATAAAGGTCGTTGTTGTCCTAAGGAAGAACACTCATGTATAAGGGTGGATAGACCAATAGGACATGATGGATTTGAAGTGGGATCATTAGGATCTTGATTAGCATTATGTTCACTATGATCCAAGCTATTTGTTTGATCTTTTATGCTTACTTGGGGGACAAGTGTCTCATCATGACAAGTGGATGTTTGCTCATTATGGATAGGGCTAGATGGAAGATGACTAGGAGCAATTTGGATATCTTGCTCATGGATAAATATAGGATTATGGATAGGATCAAGGTGTTCATAGATAGCTTCTTCATAGGTATCATCTTGATCATAAAGAAGGTAAATATTATGGATGGGTTGCATGAAAGTGTTTTGAGCTTGAGTTGGACTAGGGCTTAATGTTTCCACATGCTTAGGATTAAACCTTTCACATACCTCTTGGGTTTCTCGAATGGAAGTAGAAAGCTCTTGGATAGGCTCTTGGTCAACAACATGAGAACATGATGACTCTTGACTTGGATTCATAATAGAAGACTCTTGAATATGCTTGATAGCTTGTAGGTCACATGATGGGCTTGAAGGGCTAAGAATGTTAATTGAGGACTCTTGGATAGGCTCAAGGATAGGTGGACCCCATGATGGGATTATGACCTTTGGAAGTTCTTTGAGAGGCTCATAAATAGATGTTTGACATGGAGGTAGTTTATTCCTAGCTAGTAGCCAATGGATCACATCCTTCGCAAGGGTATGAGTGGATGGGCAATATAATGGATGGATGATAATAGTAGATGATGTTGTAAGTGTAGGACTAGGATTTTGATTAGATGGAAGGATAATGGAGTTTGATGGATTAGGATGTGGACTAGATGGGTCTGACACATGGGATTGGGATGATGTGGCATGATTTCTTATTGTAGGTAGGTACACCTTGTAAACAATTGAGACAAATATTGGGCATTGATTTGTATAATGGCCTTTGGTCCTATGGTATGCATAATAATCATGTTCATCATATGGACTTTCTTCACATGGTTTGACTTCAGGAAGTTCAATGAGCTTTGCTTCAAGCATTCTTTGTAAAACTATCTCAGCTGCATCCTTTGGTGAAGGATTAGAATAACTTGGTGATGAAGGTAATGGAGGGCTTGGTGGTTTGGAAGGTTGATGGATCAATGGACTAGGAGTAGGATCACATGGTGGTGTTTGGATAGGATTAGTTGGCTCATGTGTCGGCGTGTGATTGGATGGTGGTGGCCACTCTAGATTGGCATCTCCCTTGTCAAAGGTAATTAAGTCTTGCATAAGATAACTTGGGCTTGTTTGATTTATGTACAAGAGACCACTTGGACTTGCATGTGCTTCTTGTTGCAAAGGTAGACTTAGGCTCACTTGTGCTTGTTGTGGAGGCCATTGATAGTCTTGGTGGTTAAGTGAAATGGTGGGATATGTAGACAAAAGATCTTGGGGTTGATATGAAGTTGAGGGCATTTGATCTTGTTGCCAAGGTGGATTTGGGCTTACATGTTCTTGTTGTGATGACACTTGGTTGCCTTGTGGATGGGCTTGGTGGTATGTTGGAATGTTAAAATGAGAAATTGGATAATGTTGGGGTGAAGGTTGATTTGTTGATGTGGCATAGGTTGATATGGAATTGTCATGATAGGTGGATGGATTAGGTTGGTGTGAAGTTGAGGTGGGTGACATGTAGGATTGTGGTTGAATTTGTTGGAAGTTGTGATGGTGTTGTGGTGGAGGGATTGTGGTGCAGGAGCACCCCTACAAGACAGGATATAGGTTAATTGTCCGCATGACAGGACATTAGTCTATTTTTAGTATGTTTGACTTCATAATGTAATAAGGTCCATTGGACCAATGCATATGTATTAGATCAGCCTAGGAGAGTGTGCAGGTAGTTAGAGTTCGTGATCAGGTTGTCTGAGCTGTCCCTCTCCTAGCTGCTTGGAAGCTCCCAACCGTTGGGAATCGAGTTGGTAGTACTCGTAGGATATTGCTATAAATAACTCATATCAGTTAGGGTTTGATATCAGATTAGAGAATATCATATCAGAGAAGATCATATCAGAGTAGTAGTTGTGTTATGTTGTACTGGTGATTGAGTGAGATCGAGAGATCAGTCCAGACATTGTAGAAACAGAACATTTGTGTTTCATCTGAATAAGATCTCATCAATTGCATTATCTGGTTTATCAGTTGTTTATGTTTTGATTTCCATTCTGATTACAAGTTGATGGATTCTTTCAACCCTTCCACCGGTTGATTCTATGAATCGGTGGAATGGTCATGTATGATAGTTTAGTTTGCATTTTAGTTTTCTGTTTATGCATTTCATTGTTTGAGAGATCGATTGGTAGCATGCTGTGAATCAACCTAGCATCCTCATGTGCTAGGTTTAGGAAGATAAATCTTTAAGTTTTGATCTGAAGGTGATCCGGCCCGATCATCATATTTTCTTTGTGAAATTGTGCGGTTCTGTGAGTTTGCATGCAGCTGATGGATATACAGGGTTCTGCATGTGCTTTACCAGTCGGAGTGAATCGCATCGTCATCTGTGAGTATATCGCTATCTGGATTGGGTTATGAAGCTGATGAAGTTTACATGTTTCAAGTGCATCAGGATGATATAGGTTGGATATATACTCAGTGTGTATATTGACATCAGGATCATCTTTCGTGTGTATTCATCATCCGCATATCGCTATCGTATGCAGGAGTGAAAGTTCACTTTTCAGCTAAGTACCGGAGAGGTCATCATCAGGATATTGAAAAGGTCATCAGGATATTCATTATCATGCTGCGGAAGATATAAGGATCTTATATTTGGATGACATCATCATCAGGTGCATGTGACGTCATCGTCATCAGGATATTGCGAATATCACCCTATGCAAGTTTATCCTGCTGTCACTAAGTGTTTTGGCATCGGCGTAAGTCTTCGGCATAAAGTTTGGTTAACATCATCAGGATATTTCAATATGACCAGATAAGTCATATCATGATGCAGTTGTTTGTGTAGTCGGATATCAGGTGACGTAAGCATCGAAGCAAAGGTGCTTGAAGTTGTCGTCATCAGGATATTTGGAGGCAACCGGATATTTTATAGCCTGCTGTTGAAGATGATGCTGAACATCATGATGCTGCCGATAGAGTTTGGCGCTAAGTGAATAGTGATCATCAGGAGGATAATTGTGTTCGTCGAGTATCATGATGATGCTGACAGGCGAAAGGCGAAAGGCGGAGGAAGTGAACAGTAGTCAGCAGGAGGATATTTCATGCTCGTCTGAAATATGATGATGCTATCTGTGTTAGCAAGTAATATGATGATGATGATAAGCCGATAGGTATTATAACATGTTGGTTGTGTTAAAGACTCCTCCTTCCCATTTGTAAGCTCCCGTTGCATTTTACCTCTGCATCATAGTGGTATCAGAGCAAAGGAAGGATCTTCTGGAAAAGATAAGGATATAGCAGGATGTCAGGTGACGAAGGAACATCGGAGGTTCCGGCAAGGATGACCAACGTTGAGTTGGCAGTTCTGGTGAAGAAACAGATTGCAGAGAGCAAGGCCGTGAAGGCTCAGAATCAGGAATTGAAGGATGAATTAGCGAAGTTGAGGAGCAGAGTAGGTTCTGGTAGAGAAGAAGATAGGGAAGAAGAAGAGATCCCTAGTTGGAATGAGGAGGTCGTTCCTGCAGACCAGAGACCACTGTTGAACGCCCTCAAGGCCATGGAGAGGAGAACCATGGATGTGAAACTGGATTTGCCAGTGTTTATAGGAAAGATGGAACCTGATTCAGTGATGGAGTGGATAGACTGCTTGAACAATTTCTTTGAAACAGAGGAGATACCAGAACAACAGAGGGTGAAAATAGCCCAGTCAAAAATGAAAGAAGTTGCCTTGACATGGTGGAATTTCGTCCAAGATGATAGAGTACAGGAAGGAAAGCATAGAGTCGCTACATGGAAGAAGATGATGGCATTAGTAAAGGAAGCTTATGTCCCATTGGATTACAGTATCCAATTACACAAGAGGAAGCAAAACCTGAAGCAGAAGGAGCTAGATGTCAGCTCATATACATAAGAATTCATGAAACTTTGTATGAAAACAAAGGTAAAGGAAAGTGAAGAAGAGAAGGTAGCCAGATACCTTAATGGATTAAGGTTCAACATTCAGGAAGATTTAAGTCTGCATAATCCAGATACAGTTCAGAAATGCTTTCAGTTGGCATTGAAAGTGGAAGAGAAGTTAAAGAGAAAACAAGAACAACACAATAGAGGAAGAGGAAGACAACAAAGAGGTGGAAGAGGTCCTTTTAGAGGTAGAGGACATGGACATGGATATCAAGGAGAATCCAGTCATGACAATAGTAAGAGAAACAATAGTTAGAACCAGAGAGAAAATTATAGTCAGCAAGGAAACTTCAGAGGTAGAAGACCTTTCAGAGGAAGATCCCAGGGCAGAGGATCCATCAGATGTTATAACTGTAACAAAGAAGGCCATATAGCCAGCAGATGTCCAGAAAAGGCCACAAGCTCAACAGGAGAAAGGAGAACAAATCTGATCTAAGAACCTGATAATCAAAGTATGACAGGCTCTACTTCTTTTCAGAGTGTGAATGCTCCTGATAATTATGGATACCCAGAAAGTGGAGAGTCTCTAATGATGAGAAGAACAATGACTACCAAGAAGGTACCTGACAAAGAATCCCCTCAAAGAAAGTCTCTTTTCAGGACTATTTGCAAAGCAGGAGGTAAGGCATGTAAAGTTTTGATTGATTCTGGTTCTACTGAAAATTTTGTGTCTGAAGAAATGGTGACAAAGCTTAAGCTTAGGAGATTGCCTCACCCCTCCCCATATAAAGTCTCATGGCTTACCCAAGGTCAGCAGACAACTGTAGAAGAGCAGGCTTGGGTAGAATTTCAGATTGGAGCATATAAGGATAAGTTGTTGTTTGATATTACCAAGATGGATGCTTGCAATCTTTTATTTGGAAGACCATGGCAGTATGATTTGAAGGCACAACATGATGGTGTTAGAAATACCTATACAATCACTAAAGATGGTAAGGTGACAGAGTTACTACCATTGACAGAGAAGGAGGAGAAATCTAAAGGAAAAGAGGTGAAGGTAATGCTGATGGAAGGTAAACAGTTCATGAAAGAAGTAGCAGCAGAAGGTGCAGTTGCATATGCCCTAATTCCATGTATGAGGGTGAATAAAGAACAGTAGCAAGAAGTCAAGGAAGAGAAGAAGCAAAGGTTCATAGACCTAGTTATCCAAGAGCTATTGGATAAGTACAAAGGTATCATCTCAGAAGGAATGCCAAGATCCCTACCACCTGTAAGGGATATCAGTCACTGCATAGACTTAATTCCAGGGTCAACACTTCCAAACAAAGCAGCCTATAAGCTAACTCCAGAACAGAATGCAGAAGTAGCTAGACAAATTGAAGAATTATTGGATTCAGGTCTGATTGGAAAAAGTTTAAGTCCATGTGCAGTACCAGCTGTACTAGCACCAAAGAAGGAAGGTACTTGGAGGCTTTGCACAGATTCCAGAGCTATTAACAAGATCACAATCAGGTATAGGTTTCCAATCCCTAGGATAGAGGATTTACTTGATTGTTTGGGAGGTGCTAAGTATTTTACAAAAATAGATTTGAAGAGTGGATATCATCAGATCAGGATTAGACCAGGAGATGAATGGAAAACAGCATTCAAAACTAATGAAGGGTTATATGAGTGGAAGGTTATGCCTTTTGGTTTATCTAATGCACCTAGTACTTTTATGAGGTTGATGAATGAGGTTTTGAAAGAGTTCATTGGTAAGTTTGTCATAGTATATCTAGATGACATTCTGATTTTCAGCAACACAAAAGAAGAACATCTCAGACACATAGATTTGGTTCTTAAGAGGTTACATGAAGAGCAGCTGATGATAAATTTAGACAAGTGTTTGTTCATGTAAGAGGAGATCACATATTTGGGTTTTGTCTTTTCACAAGGAAAGTTACAAATGGATAAGGAGAAGGTAAGTGCCATATTGTCTTGGCCAACCCCAAAGACTATGAATGATGTCAGAAATTTCCATGGGTTAGCAACCTTCTACAGGAAGTTTATAAGAGGGTTTAGTCATATTTGTGCACCCATGCTTGATACCATCAAAGGAGGACAGAAGTGCAGATTTGTTTGGACTCAAGGAGCAGATGATTCTTTTGAAACATTGAAGAAGAAGGTGGCACAGCAGCCAGTCCTTGCACTTCCAGACTTTAACAAAATCTTTCAAGTGGAATGTGATGCCAGTCACATGGCCATTAGAGCAGTACTCAGTCAAGAAGGTAGACCTATTGCATTTTTCAGTGAGAAGCTCAATGATGCTAAAAAGAGGTATTCCTCATATGATTTGGAAATGTATGCTTTAGTTCAGTCACTCAAGAAATGGAGGCATTACTTGATGCCAAAGGAATTCATAGTATTCATAGATAACCAGGCTCTGAGTTTCATAAACAGCCAAGAAAAGTTGAACCACAGACACATGAAATGGGTAGAAACCTTACAAGCTTTTACTTTTACATTGAAGCATAAGAAAGGAGTCAAGAATAAAGTTGCAGATGCTTTGAGCAGGAGAGTTCTAACAGGAAACCAGATTTAGTTAGAAAGTGTTGGCATTGATTCACTAAAGACCATGTATGAGACTGATGAAGATTTTGGAGAGATATATCATGTATGTACTTCTTTTGGAGAGAAATATCATGCTGAATTCTCTAAATTTTTGATTCAGGATGGATTGTTGTTCAAAGGTGGACAGTTATGTATTCCAAGGTGTTCTATGAGGTTAAACATCATTAAGGAGAAACATTGTGGAGCTATGGTAGGTCATTTTGGTCTAGATAAGACTCTTGATCTTGTCCGAAGACATTACTTTTGGCCTAAGTTACAATCAGATGTCAGAAAGTTTGTAGAGACATGTGTGATATGTCAGAAAGCTAAAGGCAGGTCAACTAATGCAGGTTTATATCAGCCCTTACCCATTCCTTCCAGACCATGGGAAAGCATAAGTATGGATTTTGTCTTGGGTTTACCAAGGACAAAGAAAGGGTTTGATAGTGTTTTTGTTGTAGTGGATAGATTCAGCAAAATGGCACATTTCTTGCCATGTAAAACCACTGCTGATGCTTCATACATTGCAGATTTATTTTTCAGGGAGATTGTCAGAATCCATGGATTGCCATTGAGTATAGTGTCAGATAGGGATGTGAAGTTTATTGGTCACTTCTGGAGAACTCTTTGGAGGAAACTTGGAACAAATTTGTCTTTTTCCTCTGCATATCATCCTCAAACGGATGGACAGACTGAAGTAGTGAACCGTTCCTTAGGAAATTTGCTTAGATGTTTGACAAAACAACATGGAGAAAAGTGGGATAATATTTTATCTCAAGCTGAATTTTCATATAATGATACTGTCAATAGGAGCACAGGGAAATCACCTTTTCAGATAGTTTATGGTATGCATCCAAGAGGAATTTTGGAATTGAGAGATCTACCTACAGTAGACCCTGTTAGTGCAGAAGGAGAAGCTTTTGCAAAAGCCATAAAAGAGGTTGATGATCAAGTCAAGACCCAATTGCAGCAAACCACCTTGAAGTATAAGGAATATGCTGATAAAAAGAAGAAGGATGTACAGTTTGATGTTGGAGATTTGGTATGGGTTCATTTGAAGAAGGACAGACTTCCTAAGGGAAAGTATACTAAAATTATGCAAAGAAAAGTTGGACCATGTCAGATTTTGCACAAGCATGGACAGAATGCTTATGAGATACAACTCCCACCTGATCTTGGTTTGTCCCCTATATTCAATGTATGTGATTTAACTCCATACAAGTCTTAACCAGATGCAGATCAGGAACTCCTATAGGATACAGTCCATGATAAGATTCCCAAGCATGATCCTCCATAGTTGCAGAAGGTTTTGGACACCAGAGTGGTCAAACAGACCAGGAACAAACAGTACTTGGAGTATCTAGTCTCTTGGAAGGGAAAACCTAATTCTGAAGTAGTATGGATGACTGAAGAGCAGATCCAGAAACATGGTGCAGATCTTCATACTCTCATCTCAAGTGGACTTGAGATTTCTTCTTCTGGGGAGTATGGTGCAAGAGCACCCCTACAAGACAGGATATAGGTTAATTGTCCGCATGACAGGACATTAGTCTATTTTTAGTATGTTTGACTTCATAATGTAATAAGGTCCATTGGACCAATGCATATGTATTAGATCAGCCTAGGAGAGTGTGCAGGTAGTTAGAGTTCGTGATCAGGTTGTCTGAGCTGTCCCTCTCCCAGCCGCTTGGAAGCTCCCAGCCGCTGGGAATCGAGTTGGTAGTACTCGTAGGATATTGCTATAAATAACTCAGATCAGTTAGAGTTTGATATCAGATTAGAGAATATCATATCAGAGAAGATCATATCAGAGTAGTAGTTGTGTTATGTTGTACTGGTGATTGAGTGAGATCGAGAGATCAGTCCAGACATTGTAGAAACAGAACATTTGTGTTTCATCTGAATAAGATCTCATCAATTGCATTATCTGGTTTATCAGTTGTTTATGTTTTGATTTCCATTCTGATTACAAGTTGATGGATTCTTTCAACCCTTCCACCGGTTGATTCTGTGAATTGGTGGAATGGTCATGTATGATAGTTTAGTTTGCATTTTAGTTTTCTGTTTATGCATTTCATTGTTTGAGAGATCGATTGGTAGCATGCTGTGAATCAACCTAGCATCCTCATGTGCTAGGTTTAGGAAGATAAATCTTTAAGTTTTGATCTGAAGGTGATCCAGCCCGATCATCATATTTTCTTTGTGAAATTGTGCGGTTCTGTGAGTTTGCATGCAGCTGACGGATATACAGGGTTCTGCATGTGCTTTACCAGTCGGAGTGAATCACATCGTCATCTGTGAGTATATCACTATCCGGATCGGGTTATGAAGCTGATGAAGTTTACATGTTTCAAGTGCATCAGGATGATATAGGTTGGATATATACTCAGTGTGTATATTGACATCAGGATCATCTTTCGTGTGTATTCATCATCCGCATATCGCTATTGTATGCAGGAGTGAAAGTTCACTTTTCGGCTAAGTACCGGAGAGGTCATCATCAGGATATTGAAAAGGTCATCAGGATATTCATTATCATGCTACGGAAGATATAAGGATCTTATATCTGGATGACATCATCATCAGGTGCATGTGACGTCATCGTCATCAGGATATTGTGAATATCACCCTATGCAAGTTTATCCTGCTGTCACTAAGTGTTTTGGCATCGGCGTAAGTCATTGGCATAAAGTTTGGTTAACATCATCAGGATATTTCAATATGACCGGATAAGTCATATCATGATGCTGTTGTTTGTGTAGTCGGATATCGGGGTGACGTAAGCATCGAAGCAAAGGTGCTTGAAGTTGTCATCATCAGGATATTTGGAGGCAACCGGATATTTTATATCCTGCATCATCAGGATATTGCGAATATCACCCTATGCAAGTTTATCCTGCTGTCGCTAAGTGTTTTGGCATCGGCGTAAGTCATCGGCATAAAGTTTGGTTAACATCATCAGGATATTTCAATATGACCGGATAAGTCATATCATGATGCTGTTGTTTGTGTAGTTGGATATCGGGGTGACGAAAGCATCGAAGCAAAGGTGCTTGAAGTTGTCATCATCAGGATATTTGGAGGCAACCGGATATTTTATATCCTGCTGTTGAAGATGATGCTGAACATCATGATGCTACTGATAGAGTTTGGCGCTAAGTGAATAGTGATCATCAGGAGGATAATTGTGTTCGTCGAGTATCATGATGATGCTGACAGGCGAAAGGCGAAAGGCGGAGGAAGTGAACAGTAGTCAGCAGGAGGATATTTCATGCTCGTCCGAAATATGATGATGCTATCTGTGTTAGCAAGTAATATGATGATGATGATAAGCCGATAGGTATTATAACATGTTGGTTGTGTTAAAGACTCCTCCTTCCCATTTGTAAGCTCCCGTTGCGTTTTACCTCTGCATCAGATTGTATAGGATAATGGTTGTTGTGATATGGATTGATATGGATAAAGGTTGTTATAGGTTGATGAAGGATTGATGTGACATGTGGATGAATTTGGTTGATATGAAGTGGGATAAGTTGATGCAGAATTGATTTGATGTGTGGATGGATTAGATTGGTATGAAGTGGGATAAGTTGATGTGGAATTGATTTGATGTGTGAATGGATTGGGTTTTGGACTTGTCTCATCCTCACAAGTAAAGAGATGACCTCCTCAAAGTATAAACTTGGTCTTAAGAGGAGAGACTCCTTTGACTATGATCTTTGGTCTTGGATTGTCTTCATGACTTGGATTAGGAGGATAGCCACCTTTAATTGTGATTGGTTTCTTCTCATGATTTGGATTGGGAAGATAGCCACCTTTAATTGTGATTGGTTTCTTCTCATGATTTGGATTGTAAAGATAGCCACCTTTAATTGTTATTGGTTTCTTCTCATGATTTGGATTAGGAAGAGGGGCTCCTCTAATTGTGATCTTGGGCTTTGGTTTTATTGCATTGTTTGAATTAGAGGGGTAGCCTCCTTGAATTGTGATTATAGGCTTAGGTCTTGTCTCATGATTATAAGGATAACCCCCTTGAATTGTCACCTTAGACTTGGGATTTGTCTCATGATTAGAGGAATAGCCCCCTTGAATTGTCACCTTAGGCTTGGGATTTGTCTCATGATTAGAGGGATAGCCCCCTTGAATGATTATGACCATCTTGACAAGTGTTGACTAGGACTAGGTTGATGATGATGTGGAGATGATTTGGAATGAGTATGGATATGACTAGGATGTGTACAGAATAAAATTGATTTGGGTATGATTAGGATATGATGTGGAATGATAAAATGGGGTGATGTGGATGAAATTTAGGATGAATTGTTTGTGTTTGGTGTTTATAGCTTGATTTGACAATGTTCAAATAAATGATTATGCATATACACACATGAATCACTCACGCAAGACACATAAGCAAGTTTTAGTTTGGAAGAATGTGATGATGGTTAAGCAAGCACGTGAAGACAATTCAATAAGCATAATGTCTAGTCAAGTGGGTATGGCCAATTAGGTTTTGGGCTATCTATTGCACAAGGTTGACTATGGAATTGAAAGTGAAATCTTGCCATACAGCCGGGAGAAAGGGGTAACCCACCCTTCACCTTCACTTCCCAAAGGTATAAAGTTCTTTGGGGCTTAGCCAAGAGTGACAAGATTTTAACTCCCAATGAGGGTGTCTTTCGATTCAGCCTCAATTGAGGTTGTCCCTTGGAGTGGTGTGTCTCCAAGCAGGCCTCCTAAGAAGGGTATGACAAAAGCAAACCAAGTGAGCTGTCACTTGATTCACACTCGCAGTTGTTAATTTCCCCTTAAAAAATTGAAATGTGTAACAAACAGTTCAAGCACTTGTTCTTTTTAGACCCAAATCCAAATGTGATGGAAGACAATGGTTTGTTTTAGCCCAATTTTTTAATGTGAATTTACAAACAATTGTTCATTTTATGCCCAAATCGAAATGTGTGATTCAAACAACGATTAAGATGAAACATTAGAATGAGTGCACCTGATTATTTTTGCTTTCCAAGTTGTTGTAGATGATTGATATTGCTACTGCTAAAGCTTCTTATGATCACCTACAACATAAAAAAAATGATATTATAATGCAGGCATAAAAAATAGGCTCATCAGGCAAGGAAAATTGTAATTTTAGATGCATAGCTGAATTAGATTTGATTATTTTGATAAATTTTTGGTTCAAAAATTAAAAAATCAAAGAAGAGACCCTCATTAATTTTTAGAGAGCTTTTTGAAAATGTAAAGAAATCAGAAAAATTCCCCGATTTGCTCCCAAAAATGTGGATTTATGAAAATAGTATAGTTGGCAAAGATCTAATTTTTGTGCACTGTAAATGACCTCAAAATTAAATATATAAAACAAAAATCCCCATTAGAATTTTAAGAGATTTCCAGAAACGTAAAAATTTCTAAAAAATTCACTGATTTACACCCATAATTGCAATTTTATGAAAAAACATAAAAACATGATAAATCCCACAAAAATCACGATATACCTTTCTGTTGTAGCTTCCTTATATCATGGAAAAACTTTTGCTAAAATCTTGTAGAAAAATTCATAGCCATTTGAAAGATACGATGAAATCTTTAAAACCTAGGGTTTTGTCCAAAAAGTAGCAGATCTGCAACAAAAGGTTAATTAAACCTGCAAAACTCAACAATGGGGGTAATATGAATGCAAATTTTTACTATAAAAACCTACAAAAAAGATCAAGCAAAGTGAGTCCCACCGGGCGTGCCAAAATGTGATAGGTGAAAAGTCAGGTTTAGAAGATCAGACATAGTCATGAAACCCTAACCCTACCATCATCAAGGAATCTAATCGAAATGAAATCGAAGAACAATGCAATTCAAGCATAACATCACCTAGACTGTGCAATTCCATGTTTGAGAGATGTGGACTACTTCTTCAACAATGAACAATTGCAAAGCTGAAAGCTGCCATGATGGATGATAAAAGCTCAATTGGATGCTCAGATGCTCAAGATGCTCAAGATGATAATGTAGGTGCTATATGATTGCTGGATGTCTCATATGGGATGAGAGGGTGTTTATATAGGGCTCAGCCAAGATTAATCGATGGTGGAGATTCATAGGCTATGTGAATGGCTAGGATTGAAAGATACTAAATTTAGGTTCCATTAGTTGTGCATGTGAAGGATATGAATGAAAGTTGTCTTACAACACATGATTGACTGGACAAGTGTTGGAATGTGATGAAAGGTGAGTAGTTAATTCAAATAAAATATTTGAATTAGTTGGGATATGAGTTGGATATTAATTAAATAAATTAAATTTATTTAAATAATTGGATAAATGAATGGGATGGGATAAAATATGATGTGGAAATTAATTAATTAAATAAAATTTATTTAATTAATTGGGATGGGGATAGGATATGATTGGGTTATGATGTGGAATTAATTAAATAAATAAAATTTATTTAATTAATTGGCTAAGTAGGATGAGGATGGGATTTTAATTAAATAAATAAAATTTATTTAATTAATTGGCTTAATGGGTAATGATTTAACAAGGTGTTGCTAGACATAGACAAATTTGGGTGTCTACAATGACATCCTGGATCTCCTCAAGCGGTTAAGCTCCTTTCAGAGGAACTTGGCTCTGATACCAATTGTTAGATCTAGGGCACACAACTGAGAGGGGGGGTGAATCAGTTGTACAAAAACTTGCTTCTACTTCAAACACTTGATTCTTCTTTGTTAGTTAATAGTAGATCAATTAACCATCCATGAAAGCATAATGCATAAACACAAAAGCAGATAAACATCAACACATTGAACACCAAGATTTTGACGTGGAAAAGCTAGTTAAGGGAAAAACCATGGGGTGATTAACCTAAAGATTATTCTCTATTAGAAGAATAAGAAAAATGAATGGCACATGCCAATTAGGGCTTACTACCTGAGCACACTGTTCACAAAGGAGGCACACTGCCTACAAGGAGACACACTATCTACAAAGTGATAAGAATCACAAACTTGAACTGGAGATTGACATCTTTACCATGTCTAGATCAGTTCCATTTAAGCTTGAGATACTTCTGCTCTGCCCTTTGCTCTTTTGCTATACCACTCTCATCCGTTGCTCAACACACTTTGAAATGAACTCACAAACCTTCATTTATACAAGACATCAACTTAGGACCAATCATCTAAGTTGGCAATCAACCATAAGGACATTCGCAAGATGATTAATACATCCAGTCGGCCACCACAAGAACATTCGCAAGATGAACTCACCGGTCGACTAGTCTGAACAAGAACTTCATCCAGAACAATATCTTCAATTCCAGCCTCTACCACCAATGCGGACTGACAACATAACCTCAACATGATCCAAGAACCTTCACAAGCTTGCCTGATTAACCAGGTACATCCGCACTTCCTCTACTCACTAGAATCTCTTCTCCTCTTCATCCAGAACTTCAAGAACACAGTCTGCCGCCACTGTCATACTGAAGAAGGTGCTTCCGGACCTCCAAACCATATACCAATCGAGATGACACATCACAAAGACATCCCAAACACTCTTTCCAATCTGCAGAGTCTAATAGTGCACCTCTAGATCTCACCGGACCTTTTTGTGACACTCTGTTCCTCCGAAGCATCTCCTGAAACTAGTTCTACTTGACCGATCACAACTTTTTCATATCTTCATACAGACCTCTGAAATCTTAACTGGATCATCTCAAGACTCATATCTACAAACCCTTTAATCTACATCCTCTGATTCTCAACCTATTGAGTACATTTGCCTTCTTCTTATCACTGTTCTTCACTGTTCTTGATTGAGACTACTTTTCTCAATATCCTCAACATACAACTCATCCAAACCTTCTTACCAATGCAATATGAGTATGTTGACATCAATGACAACACTAGTTAACCTCATACTTGCAACAACACCAAGATACATATGATGTATCGAAGATGGCCATTAAAGCACACAATGGGTCTATCCTTCCAACTCTTGGTGCTTTAACTCTTGAAGTTCAAGTTGGCCCAAGTGATTTGGATGTTCATTTTGTTATCATTCCTACATTAGACCTATTTCATGTGAAGTTAAGCTACCCATGGTTCTACTCGATGAAGACCGTCTCCTCTATGGTTCCAAGTGCCTAAAGTTTCCATTTGAGGGACAAGTACATGTTGTACATCACTGTTAGTATCACCTTGTTGCTCACAATGGACATTTTTCAGTCAAATTCTTCTAGCCACAACTAGTTGTAGCCATAAAACCTAGAGAGGATATATTTTTCCTTGTCATATCAAAATTTCAATGAAAATTTAAAATAGAAAAGGTATCATTTAGCAATATTCTTCCTGATGTTCATAAACCTCCTTGATCTTCTAAGGCCACGACTATAAATCCTCCTATTCCATAGTTAGTGAATGAATCTAAGGCTAAATTGAAGGTCCTTCCTCATCCCTGAGCATCTGGTAGATATGCTGAGGTTCCCCCTCTGCCATCAGTTCAAGGACAATGAGGTAACCTTTGTGCACAAAATAGACCTCCTTGCATTCACAATATTACTTTTGTTCCACCTGTCTCTAGAGAGACTAGTGGTATTTCATCAGTTGTGTGGGATTTATTTCTTGAGGTTTCTCAACCACTTGAGGATTCCCTTGTACTTCCACCTACTTCACAAGTTGAGAAGGAAGAGAATCCTACATTGAGGAACCCTTCACTCATAGTCTCCTAGCCTTCAGTGGTTCCTCATGTTTCCTCTAATGTTCCTAAAACAAAAGAAGTAAAGGAACCCACGTTGAAAGATACTACAGTTCCTCTTAAGAACATCATGAATAAGGATAAGGAAATAACATTGTGAGAGAAAGAAAGGAGCATCGTAATGCTATGGCTTGCCTTGTCATAGGAGAGGGGAATCTCCCTCCTCACAAGTGTTTATCATTAATGGATGCCAAAGAGACAACTATCACCATATTGTCTCCTATAGACAAAGAAGAATCTTTTCAAGCTACTATGGAGCCTATTGTACTATATTTTGATAGTGATTCCAAAGATAATATAGGTATGGCTCTTGTTCCTTATACCTCTCATGTTATAGTTCCTCTTGCATCTTGTCCACTGATCCAAATGGATGATGAACTAGATTGGTAGGATTATGACTTGCTTTAGGTTGACTCTCATATGAGATACCTTATTTTATTTGTTATGCATGTACGTGATTGTGTTTCCCCCGTGATGTGATGCTTGATGCTTTCTTTGTGTTTATGTATTGGTTATTGTTGTTGTGTTGTTGATCTCTCTTTGGATGACCTTTGACACCCTTGTAGGTTCTAGGATACAAAGGGATTGAAATCCATTGTGATATTCTCTCTATTTGTATCATCATTCTTCTATATGTCAGAATTTGTATTGTTGTTGTGTCCTTTTGGGATGATGAAAGGCATAGGATGATTCAACATTCTCCCTTGTTAACCCAAGGGTTGTTTATTTTAATTTCATGTGATACTTCTTCTTTTGTCTCCATAGTTCTACTAGCTAGCAGATGATGATAGTTCCATAGAGAGAGAGAGAGAGTCTTGAGATATCTACTAATATACAACCATTGCTATACTAACACCAGTTAGTAGATCCCTTTGTGTTGTTCCTTAATGTAATTTATGGCTTCTTTTATGTTTGGATTTATGTGGCACCTTTTTTCTATGCTCAACATCATACCATGACATCACAATCCATTGTGTATCATACCTAGAACATCACCTCAGTTTGCCTTGTCTAGGGGTAACCCTTTTGTACGATGTGCCTATTTGTGGTTTTTTGTACCTAAAAGCAATTTCTCCCTAATAGGAGTTAGCAATCACTTTAATGTGGGGAGTGCATTGTGCTATGCTCTCTTTTGGTTGTGTATTTGCTTGTTGATAGGGAACTCACCTAGTGATTCGACAGTCTCACTAGCCTATGATGCTTCCTCTTAGGTCCATGAGCTACCTAGTGCAACATAGTTGGCTAGCCCATGTGCTTCATGTGACTTGTTGTGGTCACCTAGTAATTCAGTGGTCTTTACTAGTGTGTGATCCATGGTGGCACTTCTCTTCACATGACCCCTAGTGATAGAGAAAGATAGTATTAGAGTCATGTGACTTGTGTGTTTGTTCTATGTGTATGTTTGCCTATGCGTTATGTTTCATCTTATGTTTCATGTATCTTCATCAGGTCTTCCATGTGTTCTATATATATTCATTGTGTCTTATGTGTATGCTTTGTGTCTTATGTGTATGCTTTGTGTCTTATGTGTACGCTTTGTGTCTTATGTTTATACTTTGTGTCTTATATGTATTATGTTTTGCATGTACTACCTTTATGGATTTTGTAGTCTTGTGAATGCTTTTAGTGCCCCACATATGTGTGAATTAATATTGTCTTGCGTGTTTTCTCTTTGCTTATGTGTTTGTAACCCTAGGATCCTAAGTTTGGGGGCTACTTGTAGTCCACAACTTGGCAGAATTCTTTGGGCTTCTATATTTTGTGTGTTTTGTCCTTCCTTTAATATGAGTTTGAACATAAGTTCATACCCACACTAAAGTGGGGGCTAAATGTAGTGTCCTAAAATGTGTACACTAGCATTTTACATTTAGTTTAGATCCTGGTTGGACCTATTTTGTTGCCCTTGTTAATCGAGACCTATTTTAAGAACCTTTTGAGTTCTAAATGATGAAAATATCGATATCGATGAATAAACCCGACATAATCAACTTAGGATTGGACTAAGCCTACTAAATTAGACACTTTATGGAGTCTATCAGCTAAAGGTCCGAGGTGGCAAAGTGCCCTAGTCCCACTTAGGATTTTTAGCCCCACCTCAAGTGGTGTCGACTTAGGACACTTCTATAGTTTGTATTTGTAGGCCTAATAAAGTTTTATTTGTCACGAGTGAGTGGGGAATGCATATTTAAATGTGTGTTGTAGTTCATTTTTTATACTAGATGACCACTAGCTTATGAGAAGGAATTATCTTGCGATATTGTGTTTGATCCCAAAGTATTCTTCATGATTGGAGTGTTATCTACTTGTGGATGCTATTAAAGTTTGTTTACATGCTTTGAAGGAAGTTTGAAGCTCTCTTCATCACTCTCCTTTGTTGGTGTAGGATCTTCATCAACTAAGGTCATCTTTTTTGTGTTTATCATCAGAATTACCATTCATTATTCATCATATTGTTGTAGATCTAGCCTTTGCCCTCATAGGACATGCACTCTTGGGTCTAATCATCACTATAGTGGAGGTGGGAACACCAACATGGGGTTTGACTGAGGCAAACCTGTTGATGGGTATTTTTCACACAACAACTTAGATAAAATACCAAGTATCATGTCTCTCCTGAAAGGAATCAAATCCCAAGTGAATGGAAAATGACTACCCCAAGGTCTATGCTGCTAGGTCTTGGCCTTCACAAGATTACTTAGTTGTATGATGTATTTTTCTATTCCAATCAAGGGGTCTACATGAATTTGGACAAAGTCCAACACACAAGGTTAAATTACACATAAACAAATCAGTTTTCAGATTGAGAAATGCATATACAAACTGATATTAAAATATATTACTCTCAAATGTATCATTTCATCTCATAACCAACACTATATCAATGAGAATTCATGAAATATCAACTCTATAACAACAACATGCAAGTTTGAAAACCCTATTCTAACTCTACACTAACCTGATTTAATAAAAAAGTTCAAAAGCAAGGTAAGATAGAGAAATATATTAAGAAACCTAGCTAAAATATAAACCAATTCAAATATTTTAGCTTCAACAATGGAGAGACAAATTTGTAAACACATTTAACCATCCTTGATTTGATTGTGGAAACTCAACAATCAAGTTTCAAGAAGGTGCAATCTTCAATGGTGAAATTAGGAGTTCAGGCTAACCACACAAGCTAATTTATACTTAAAAAATTACTAGTAGTCGAAACACTTTACAAACTAATCAAATATCCATGAATCTTCAGCTAGAAATGAAATAAATACTTCATCTTAGTATTTAGAAACCATGAAACAAAATTTGTATGATGACAAGTTTAACAAATCTCAAGAATTTTCCTTCACAATCTTGATTAGAAACCATGAAAATAAACTTGTATTAAGCTCAAAAGATTGAAAAAATCAACAATTTCTAAACATGGTGTGGAGAAAACTATGAAAATATTATGAAAAATCAGAAAATACTATGTATTTGCCCTCAAATCCCAACAGTACAAATGCTTTCCAATGAATTTCACTGAGTTTTTTCCAAAACACCAACAAGAAATCCATAGTTCTTCACCAATTCTCAATGGTTCTACCTCTCTTACAAAGAGTTTCAACTGTATACATATTCAAATCGGCTTTACCATACTAAGTTTTTTTGCACTAAAATCCAATGGCTATGATCAATTTGATCCAATGGCTCACATTTGATGGCATAGCCTTACTAGTCACGTTCACAATCACACTTTCCAGAATCAACCACAATAAGAACGACAAAAAGAAATGATAGGAATTGGAAGTGACAGGAAATAATGATAATGAGATATGCTTTATTTATCTATATTGCAGTTATTACATAACTAAAATATCAACCATACATTCAGCCTCACCCATACAGAGATTCAACATATGCAAAACATCTATGTTTCTCTGAGTGTCGGCCTTCTACTCTTTATTCCTCGATCTGACCTTCACCTTGTCAATCAAACAATCGACCTCTTTTAGACCATTAGCCCCTCTTCTAACTACCTTCTTCTCTATCTTTTTTCCACCTCCCTCATCGAAGTTGACCAACCATTTTATATATGCCCTCCAATCATTGGTTTTAAAGTTTTGCAGAAATAAAAGAAATTTCACCACATCACTACCACCAGGGAAATACCCACGATGACCACAACTTCCTACCTTTAAGTCTACAACAGAAGATAATTATATAACTGTCACTGATAGAGAAAGTATAACCCATGACACCCATGATTTGGAGAGATGGAACCCTTGACCAAAACATCCAGGACAAGTAGACGATTCCAAAATGTAATTAAAGATTTAAGACAGCCAATCAACCAAGCATGCCATGA
Organism: Cunninghamia lanceolata; assembly: GCA_027924645.1. Taxonomy (NCBI): domain Eukaryota; kingdom Viridiplantae; phylum Streptophyta; class Pinopsida; order Cupressales; family Cupressaceae; genus Cunninghamia; species Cunninghamia lanceolata. The sequence continues at coordinate 15,820,297 of BSBN01000055.1, forward strand.
ATGCAGAGAATGGAAACCATTCTTCCCAAAAGGGCACGAATAGCAAAGATTAAATGAAGACTTTATTCTATTTCTAAAAATGGCTGATCCATGAAAAAGAAAGAAAATCATAACGAATCTTTTAATTGCTTTTGCCAGCTGGTCCTCCTTTAATTTGCATGATTAGAGGCTTTTAGTCTTTAAAAACTGAAGATAACTATCAGCCATGTCCTCCAAAAAATAATAGAAATTTAATTGCAAAAGAAATGGTTGACAAAGAGAAAAAAATAGAGCCAAGAAAAATATTCTGTCACTCAAGCGATAGGAAGTGACAGGAGCTTCACACCAAAAATTGTAGTAAAGAACCCTGCTTTTTTCACAAAGAAAACCAAAAGATTAAAAACAAATAAAACCAAAATTTGAAGGAGACAAGATGCTCCTACATCAAACTCTTGGACAAAAAGAGATCATGAGCTCTGGCTCATGAGGTCTGCAACTGAATGACCCAACTTATTGATCTCATCCTCAATAAGCCATGATGCATCTTAAATGGGATGATTGTACCATTTGACAAGATACTTGAAGTATTCATTCTTACGGGTCTTCTTCAGTAGTTGTTTATCTAGAATGTATTCTATTTGTTGTAGAATAGTGAATGTCTCAGTTTGTTCTTCTTGAGATGAATCAACTACTTCAACTTCATTTATGTTATTATCCCCCTTGTATGGATATAAATTTGCTACATTAAAAATGGGAGATATATCCATCTCTTCAGGCATTGATTTCTCATAAGCATTGGCTAAAAACTTCCTAAGGATTTTGCAAGGACCTATCTTCTTCATCTGAAGTTTATTGTATGTTCCTATATGAAATCTCTCCTTTCAGAGATGTGCCAATACAAGGTCTCCAATTTGAAATTGCAACTCCCTTTTCTTCTGGTCAGCATGCTTTTTATATTGCAAATTGCTATCTTCAATGTTATTCTTCACCTTCTATTGAATGTCATGAATGACTTGAGCAAATTCTTCCCCATTTGCACTCCTCTTTTCCATTCTAGCAAGATCACGGAGTTCAAACACACCTCTTGGATGCATTCCATACACCACATAAAAAGGGCCGAAACCTGTGCTTTTGTTTGGGGAATCATTATATGCAAATTTAGCTTGTGCTAACATAAGATCCCAACTTCCAGTTGAACTACCAACAAGACATCTCAACAAATTTCCAAGGCTTCTATTGACAAACTCAGTCTATCCATCTATTTGGGGATGATAAGCAGAGCTAAAATTCAGGTTTGTACCTAACTTCTTCCATAGAGTCCCCTAGAAATGACCCACAAATTTTGTATCCCTATCATAAATTATACTTCTTGGAATACCATGCAACCTTACAACTTCTTTAAAGAACAAATTTGCAATGTTAGTTGCATCATGTGTCTTCTTACATGGTATAAAATGCACCATTTTTTAAAATCTATCAACTACAACAATGATTGAATCATTACCCCTTTGTGTGCGAGGTAAACCCAAAACAAAGTCCATACTCATAGAATCCCAAGGCCTAGTTGGAATTGGTAATGGTTGATATACTCCAACATTTTGATTTCTTCCTTTAACATGTTCACAAATTCTGCATCTTTCCACATATCTCTTCACATCTGCCTTCATCCTTGGCCAATAATAATGAGTGCTCAACTGCTGAAAAGTCTTATCCTATCCAAAGTGACCAACAAGACTGCCACTATGTTTTTCCTTCAACAAATTATCTCTCATGGAGCCTTTAGGAATACATAACTTATTTTCCTTAAACAACAAACCTTCTTATATCATATAATCAATCCATGGTTCTTTATTCCTCCAAATAGGATCACTGCAAGCTACAAATGCTTCTCAAAAATCTGCATCTTCTGCATACAACTCTTTCAAACATTCAAATCCCACATTGTTAGTCTTTATCTCACATAACAACAAATTCTTCCTACTTAAAGCATCAACAACTTTATTCATTTGACCACTTTTATGCTTCAAAAAAAATTAAAACTCTGAATATACTCAACCCATTTAGCATGCCTCTAATTCAATTTGTGCTGGTTGTTAATGAACTGCAAAGCATGATTATCTATATACACAATGAACTCTTTGGGCAAAAGATAATGTCTCCGTTTCTTGAGGGACTAAACCAAAGCATAAAATTTCAAGTCATAAGAAGAATACTTCCTTTTTGCATCATTTAATTTCTCACTAAAATAAGCAACTGGCTTTCCCTCTTGACTTAGAATTGCCCCAATAGCCAAACCACTAGCATCACATTCTACTTGAAACACTTTATCAAAATCTGGCAAAGCAAGTATGGGTTGTTTACTCACCTTCCTTTTGAGAAATCTAAAATTTTATTTAGCCTCTTTAGTCCACACAAATGGTCTTTTACTCCCCTTAATAGTCTCCAATATAGGTACTACCACATGACTAAAATTTCTTATAAACTTTCAATAAAAACTAGAAAGACCATAAAAACTTCCATGATACTCCTTGCTAATGGCCAATCAAGTATAGCTTGAACCTTCTCCTTATCCATCTTCATTCCATCCTTTGATACCACAAAACCCAAGTAGACTAGTTCAGTCTATAAAAACACACATTTCTTCAAATTAATCTGCAACTTTTCTTCCTGTAGTCTCTTCATAACCTACCTCAGATGGTCAAGGTGCTCCTCTTTTGACTTGTTAAACACCAAAATTTCATCCAAATACACAACCACAAATTTACCAATAAATGGTTTCAAAACCTCATTCATTAACTATATAAAAGTACTAGGAACATTAGACAACCCAAAAAGCATAACTAGCCATTCATACAACCAATCAATAGTCTTAAAAGTAGTTTTCCACTCATCCCCTAGTCTGATTCTAATTTGGTGATAAACACTTTTCAAATCTAATTTAGAAAAATACATTGACCCACTCAAACAATCCATTAAATCTTCAATCCTAGGTATGGGAAACTTATATATTATTGTAATTTTATTTATTGCCCTTGAATCAATACACATACCCCATTCTCCTCCTTTCTTTGACACCAACAATGCAGGAACATCACAAGGGCTTAGACTTTTTCTTATCAATCCTTTCTCCAAAAGTTTTGCCACTTGCTTCCTTATCTCTTCATTATCCATAGGTGTTAATGTGTATGCATCTTTATTTGGAAGGCTAGCACCTGGAATCAGATCCATATGATGACTTATGCTTCTAATATGAGGCAATTCGTTAGGGAAATCATTTGCAACAATATCCATATTCTCATTCAACATATCTTGTATTTCAATAGGAAAATCATCCAACTTTGTAGAAGTCATTACACATTATGGTTTAGGAACTAAAGAAAAACCAATTTCTTCATTCTTCAAATCTTTCAAAAATTCTTTACCACTTACCATCATTACCTAATTACTGCTGTTGCTATCCTCTTCTTTCTCCTTTATGGGCAGCAAGGTATGCTTCTCTCCATCCTTTATAATGGTATATGTATTCTCCTTTCCATCATGGACTGAATTTTTATCAAATTACCATGGTCTTCCAAGCAAAACATGGCACACATCCATGGGCATTATATCACACAAAACACAATCTTTATAACTACCAATCTGAAAATCAACATAGGTTTACTCACTAACCAATATTTGATGGACTTTTTGTAACCACGTTACCTTATATGGAGTTGGGTGTTTCATCCTTTTAAGATTTAGGTTCTCTACCATTTCAGTGGCAACAATATTGTCAGTACTACCACTATCTATAATGAGCTTACAACATTTACCATGTGACTTACACTTTGTTCTGAACAATGCTCTCCTCTAAATTGGCTCTTGACTTTCCTTCTGTGGCTTTAACAATGCTCTCTTAAGCATCAGGGACTCTCCTGATTCTGCTCCATCTTTGTGATGTACTAGAGATCCCATACTTTCTTGGTCAGCCTGAACAACTTGATTGCTTCTTTCAAATTTTGAGTGTCCTCTTTATGATGATTTAGTAAAGTCCCAACTCTTGTGTCCAAATTGATTGCACTTGTAACATTTTCTGGCAAATCCTCTTCCTTTACCTTGTGAACCACCTCTTCCATAAGATCTTCCTCCTCTATTTTGAAAACCACCTCTATCATTGTGGGCTATCCCACTAGAACTTCCAGCTTCTTCACCTTGATAATGTTGCTGTCCTCTATTGGTTAGTTGTCCCCTTCCTCTAAAACCTCTTCCTCTCTTCTTCTCTTGCTAACTTTGCTTCCTTTACAGCTTCTCTTCTGCCTTTAAGGCAAGTTGGTAAGCCTCTTCTAGGATTCTAGGAGACAAAAGATTCATTTCATCTTGTAGACTGTATCTTAGACCATTCACATAATGGGCTACCTTCTCCACATCTTCTTCAGCATGCCTAGACCTGATTATAAGTTTGTAAAATTCTTCTGTATAATCTTTCACAGACATAACTTTTTGCCTCAAATTTTGTAATCTCTTAAAGAGATTTGCTTGGTAATCACTAGGAAAAAAATTGGCCTTCAACTTAGCCACCATCCTATCCTATGAGTTAATCTTTTCCTTATTTCTCTTTCTTCTTTTAGTTTGGACAAAGTCCCACCACATGGAAGCATGACCTTTCAGTCTTGTGTAGGAAAACATTACTCTTTTCTCTTCTGCTACACCCTCATATTCAAAATGTTTATCCAAGTCATTGCTCCAATCAATTAAGTCTTCACCATTGAGGCTTCCAACATAAGTTGGCACATAAATCTTAGGTTTGGAACCCAAATTCATAACTTACTTTATCAGTCTTTCACCAAATTCATCTCTTGGATCTGCTTGTCCTTCCTCATTTTGTTCTCTTTGTGGTTCTTCTTCCTCATCCCTTAAATCTTCAATATCAGGGTTTCCTCTCCTCTGTGCCCTCTCAAGAGCATCCAACCTTTCAATCAAATTCTGCATCAAGTTAGGGTCACCATGGTCTCTTCGGCCTCTGCCTTAGCCTTTGCCCATCCTTCTTGCAGGCATATTGACCACTTAACAATACCCAATCTCAACGTGGCTCTAATACCAAACTGATGGCACAACCTTGCTAGTCATGTTCACAATCACACTTTTTGGAATCAACAACAATAAGAAAGATAGAAAGAAATGACAGGAATTGCAAGTGACAAGAAATAATGATAATGAGATATGTTTTATTTAGCTATATTGCAGTTATTACATAACCAAAATATTAGCCATACATTCAGCCTCACCCATACAGAGATTCAACATATGCAAAACATCTATCTTTCTCTAACTGTCATCTTTCTACTCTTTATTCCTCAATCCAACCTTCACCTTGTCAGTCAAACAATCAGCCTCTTTTAGACCATTGCTGCCTCTTCTCATTGCCTTCTTCTCTCTCTTTTTTCTACCTCCCTTGTCAAAGCTGACCAACCATTTTATATATGCCCTCAAATCATTGGTTTTAAAGTTCTACGAAAATAAAAGAAATTTCACCATGTCACTGCTGCTAGGGAAATACCCACGATGACCATGATTTCCTACCTTTAGGTTTGTAGTAGAAGATAATTATATAACTATCATTGATAGAGAAAGTTTAACCCATGATGCCCATGATTCAGAGAGATGGAACTGTCGAGCAAAATGACCATGACAAGCAGAGGATTCCAATATGTACTTAAAGAATTAAGACAAACAATCAACCACACACACCATGACTACAGAGAATGGAAACTATTCTTCCCAAAAAGGCATGACCAACAAAGATTAAATGAAGACTTTATGTTGTTTCTAAAAATGGCCAATCCATGAAGAAGAAAGAAAATCATAACGAATCTTTTAATTGCTTTTTCCAGCTGGTCCTCCTTTAATTTGAATGATTAGACACTTTTAGTTTTTAAAAACTAAAGATAACTATCAGCCATGACCTCAAAAAAATAATAGAAATTTAATTTCAAAAGAAATGGTTGACAGAGAGAAAAAAGTAGGGCCAAGCAAATAATTCTATCACTTGAGCGACAGGAAGCGACATGAGCTTCACATGAAAAATTGTAGTAAAGAACCCTACTTTATTCACAAAGAAAACCAAAAGATTAAAAACAAATAAAACCAAAATTTGGAGGAGACAAGATGCCCCTGCATCAACATTTGATGCTCCAACACAAAAGTCAATTTTGGTGGCAAGGAATATTCCACTTCATCCCATGTGGCTTCATCAACAATCTTCCCTTAGTATCAAAAAGTAATTTTTTATTTAGTTTTGTTTCTAATATTTTCAAATATGATAAAAGTAACTTTTGGAAGCCAAAAAATATTAAAATACTTGTAACTACATCTCCCACAAGTTGTTACATAGTAAGGAAATTAAATAAAAAATACATAAGAATCTGTAGAAAGTCATTTTATCCATCATGGGTGGTTTTAGCTGTCTATTTTCCATGTGCAAGCAACAATATTTAGCTATAAGTGACCAAACCTATCATAAAAAATGCATTTCCAGCCTTCATACTTCATGATTTCTCCATTTTCCACATCAAAACTCCATCTCAGACCTGGAATAGCAAGTTGGGCACTTGTGAAAGGCTGCACCATTCATGAACAAGGTTGCAAATCAAGTATAAAGAGGCATAATTCATCTTCAAACAGCTGCATGACATTGTTCCCTTCATTTTTCACCATTTTGTGCTCCAAATGTGCATGTACAACAATAGCTTAGGTCTAATTTTTATGTTTCTACAAATCCTATGGTTTGTATTCATCATCATTGACATCATATTAGCTTCATTTTGTAGGTGCAGCAGTAATTTGGGCATGAAAATCACGTTTGTCCATGGTTGGGATAGCGGGGTGTCTCTAGATTTTCATTTCTCCATGATGGCTCCAGCTGATCCCTTCATGCTTCAACATCTTAAACCTGCAACCAACAAATCCAAGTATCAAATTGCTCTAAAAAAATAATTTCAATTCAATAGATATCAAATCATATCCATTTTCATCATGGATCAGTCATGTTCAAGTTGAAAAATAATCATTAAAACTTGTTTGTTTTTTAAAAAATTGGTAAACCTGTCATGAGAAAAAATAGTCTATTGCGGCATCCATAATTTTTATTTCATGATTTGGGTTTTTCTAATAGTTTTAGTGAAGTTGTGAAATTTAGTATTTTATATTTCCACATGAAATTAGCCATACCCGGATTGCAGATCTAGAGATATGATCAAATTACTGACTATCTATCTCTGCTGATATTTCATTAGGATTACACTATCATTAAATTTGTGGTTTCCCCTTGATTCCTTTGGTTTTTTTATGCATCCTCATGAAATTTCCATCTTCCCTACCTGATAAATCCTCCCATTAGTTTTAAAATGTCTTCTAGGTTCATTATAGGGGCTAAAACTAAAAGGAAGCTAGGTGTACGGAAATCACTTCCTACACTAATCTAAAGAGGAGAGAAGAGTGCAAATTCATTTAATCCTTACAATTACAAAATGTTAACAAAAACAATGGAGATATAGTAGCAATACACATACACACAGAAATGAGACAGAAGAGAGAGACACAAGATATACGTGGGGAAAACCCTTATCAGGTGAAAAACCCCACACTCCAAAACCTACACAATGTATTATCAATACTGAAATGGTTTACAATACACTTGCAATGCAAGCTCTCAGGAGTCTTCGACACTCATATCTAGAGACAAAATGACAGCATAATAGTACCTGTCAATCACATAATACATCTCCTCTCCAACGCACCTGTTTATATAGAAAATACAAGGCAAAAATGGCTCTATCTTGAGATGGGCATCCAACATGGCCTCATGGCCCAAAACCCACACCTATGGACACTTGTCCAACACTATAGGATGTTCCTAACACTTGTCAAGTCACCCCATCCCAATGAGGTCACCTATTCCCAAGTTGGCCAATGACAAATGCTCTTACAACTCTTACGACCATCATAAAATCTGTCATACTGACATATCTTACAACTGTAAGAGAATATGTCATAAACAGGCTATAAATAGTATATTCTCTTACAACATGTAATAACCCTCCTTGGGGCACCCAAAGATGCCTCTTTCCAAGATGCCTTGTGACACATGTCTTCACCTGTCATAGAACCTTCTATTTTTGACTCTTACATGTCATAGATTCTGTCATAGGAATCTGTCATAACCATTTCGATCAAGATTCACTTACACACTAGTCAAGATGCTGACACATGGTAAAAAACCTCTACCACACAAAAGGGATGCCTATCTCCACATGGAGTGTGTTGACCATCCTATTCATCTTACAAGTGGAGTGACAACTCATCATGCCACTTCACACTAAATGTCAAAATAGGATGTGCAACAACTTACAACATAGGCTAAGTAAATAAATTACATTACAATAATAAAGGAAAGGAGTTACCAAGGTTGAGACACCTTAATTCCCAACATTCTCCCACTTGTAGAACACCTTGTAAGAGCCAATAGAAATAACAAGATTTAACTGCTATAGGCCGAGAGGCTGATAGACTTCGAATACCATCTAAACTTCTTTGTACCCATTGTTTTCATCAATGCATCTACAACATTCTTCAAAGTATCTACCTTCTCCAAATTCACCTTCCAATCCTCTACCATGTCTTGCATGAAGTGAAACTGTACATCAATATGCTTGGTTCTGGCATGGAAAGTTGGATTTTTTGCTAGGCAAATCGCACTTTGACTGTCACAACAAATCGTAATCTGTCCTACAGCAACACCAATATCTAAACACAATCTCTTAAGCTAAATGGCTTCCTTACAAGCATGAGTTGCTTCCATACACTTAGCTTCTATCATGGACAAATCAACCACAGGTTGTCGCTTACTTATCCAACTAACTGCACCACCAAACATAGTGAACACATAGGCATTGGTGGATCTCCTGCTGTCAATGTCCCCTACCCAATCAGAATCCAAAAATCCACGAATACAAACTGAATACAGAGGTCCTGTAGCATTACCATGATAGCATATGGAATACTCTAAAGTACCCCTCAAATATCTAAACACTTGCTTAACTGCATCCCAATGTACCCATCCAGGATTAGCCATAAATCGACTAAGGACTCCCACTACTTGGGCAATTTCTGGTCTTGTGTAGACCATAGCATACATCAAATTGCCAACAATACTAGCATAAGGTACTCTACTCATGTCCTCCACCTCACTAGGAGATTTTGGACAATTATTAATAGATAACTTTGTCCCCAACAAAATAGGAACACACAATGGTCTACAATCTGCCATGCTGAACCTATCCAACACGGTCTTCACATACTTACTCTGGCTTAACCAAAGTTTTCTGTTAGCTCTATCTCTTTTGATTTCCATTCCTAGAATGTACCTAGCTGCCCCTAGATTTTTCATCTCAAAATGTACTGACAACTGAGACTTCAAATCAGAAATCATAGTCTTACTATTCCCAATCAACAACATATCATCAACATGCAATGCAATAATGAGAATGCGATCATTGTCAAACTTGTAATACACACAATGATCAAATTTCAATCTCATAAATCTAATGGACAACACAAAGGAATCAAATTTCATATACCACATCCTAGGAGACTGCTTCAAACCATACAAAGACTTCTTCAACTTGCAAACCAAATTTTCTTTACCTTTCTCTATGTAATGCTCTGGCTGTGACATGTAAATCTCTTCCTCCAAATCACCATGAAGGAAAGATGTCTTCACATCCATCTACTCCACCTCTAAGTCATAAGCAGCTGCAAGAGATAACAAGAACTGAATGGATGTCATCTTTGCAACGGGAGACAAAATTTCACCATAATCAATTCCCTCCACTTGTGAGTACCCCTTCGCAACCAATCTAGCCTTGTACTTTTTAACACTGCCATCTACACTCAATTTCTTCTTGAACACCTATTTGCATCCAACGGGTTTCCATCCTTCAGGCAAAGGTACCATCCCATGTTTTATTCTTTTCCAAAGAGGCCATTTCATCTTCCATGGACTCCTTCCAGGAACTTGCATCTTTCATGCCCATAGCCTCTGTCATAGTTTTAGGCTCATCAGTGTTAGTAAGAAAAGAAAAAGTACAACTAGAATCAAGTAATGAATAACCAAGCCTATCAGGTTGCTTCCTTGTTCATGTAGACCTCCTCAAAGGCTAAGGTTGAGGTTTTGCTTCTTCTTCTGAGCTTTCAGAGCTGCTAGATCTCTCCTCATCATCAGGTCTCACAAGGTCTATCAATTTAGTCTTCTTAGAGGTAGAAGGAAACTGAAACGCATCTTTCTTTTCTATCTGTTCTGGCTGTAGAACAACAGAAGAAGGTGTTATCTTTCTGAAGATAACACTTCTGTTATACAACACTTTTTCAGCCACATGATCCCAAAGCTTGTATCCTTTCATACCACCAGCATAGCCAATGAAAATACACTTAACCTTGTTATCCAATTTAGATCATTTCTCCCTAGGCACATGTGCATATGCCTCACAACCAAAAACATAAAGATGTCTAACTAAAGGCTTCTTACCATACCACACCTCTATATGTGTCTTACCAACATGAGATGATGTAGGAGACCTATTTACCAGGTAGCAAGTAGTGGCTACAACTTTAGCCTAAAACATTTGTTTGAGGCTTGCTCCACTAAGCACACTCCTAGCCTTCTCCATCAGTGTCCTATTCATCCTCTCTGCAACTCCATTTTGTTGCGGGGTATATGGAGTTATCTTATGTCTTTTAATCCCTTGCTCTTTACAAAACTTAACAAACTCTGCCAAACAAAACTCACTACCATTATCAGTTCTCAAACACTTAATCTTTTTACTAGTCTAATTTTCAGCAAAGGCTTTAAACTCTTTAAACCAACTAAAGACTTTAGTCTTTCTTCTGATAAAATAAACCCATGTCCTTCTACTATAATCATCTATGAAAGATACAAAATATATAGATTTGGAAATCAAAGGAACATTAACATGACCAAACACATCAGAATGAATAAGATCCAATACACCAGAAGACTTGTGAGAACTAGTGTAAAACTGAACACGGTTTTGCTTTCCATATACACAATGTTTGCAAAATTTGAACTCGAGATTACAATCATTTAACACCTCAATGAGGTTTTTATTTTTCAAGGTTCTAAGACCCTCCTCACCAATGTGGCCATATCTCAAATGCCATAAAATAGTCTTTTTAGTAGGAAGTTTAACTTCCAAAGCATGTGCACTACCATCAGAATGTGTTACAACAGATTTCTTCACTGCTTGTTCAGATGGTGGGGATGAAGTAACTGCAACTCTTTTCTTTGAGTTAGAAGAAATATTACACTATGAAGGGCATGCCTCTAGCTGAAACAGAGTACCCCATTGAGTACACTTTGCAAGCACCATAGATCCTCTAGTCATCTTGCATCCATCCTTTGAAAAGACAACCTGCACACCTGCATCATTCAACATACTTATGGAAAGTAAGTTCTGTGCCAAGCCTGGGATGTGCATAACCCCAATGATTCCCTTCACTCATCCATCAAGGAATCAGATTAAGACTCTTCCACGACCAACAATCTTCAGATGAGAATTGTCACCTAGGTACACTCTTCCACCATCGAACTCTTCATATTTCATGAACTAGCTTTGATGCAAGGTCATGTGGAATGATGCACCAGAAGCTATCAACCACACATCATCAAATGCATGGGTGGCTAAGGCTGTAATGAAGGCATCACCATCATCCTGTGACTTGTCAGAATTTGAATTTGGGGCATTCTTCTTTTTCTTTTTCTTTTCCTCTTTGCATTTGTTTTGAAAATGCCTAGATTTGCATAGTTCCAATAGAGAGCCTTGGACTTTCTAGGAGATTTGGTTCTCCCACGGGATTTGGATCTGCCCTTTTCACCTTTCTCATCCTTCTTCTTCCCTTCCTCTTTAGGTCTTCGATGAACCGCAAGAGCATCTTTGGCTGACTCGGTTATCTTTCCGCACTTCTTCAGATAATAACGAAGATACTACATCATCCATCTTGAAGGTGGTGGTAGTGCTTCCAATATCCATGAGAATATGATCCCATGAATCTGGCAAAGAACAAAGCAAGGTCATACATCAATCCTCCTCTATTTTCACACCCACGGATGTCAACTGTACAACAAGCATGTTAAAAGCATTCATATGGTCTGTAATAGATCCTCCATCTTCCATTTTTAGAGAAAACAACTTCTTTTTTAGAAAGAATTTGTTCACCAAGGACTTGGCCTAATAAACATATCCCAACTTCTTCCAAAGATCTTTCACAGTCTTCTCCTCATGGACATTCAATAGGATAGAGTTAGCTAGATAGAGTCTTATGAGACCCTTAGGCTTCCGATCTTTGAGGTCCCAATCAGCTTGTGACATTGTCATAGGTTTTGTTCCATCAATGGTTTCCCATAGGTCACAATTAACAAGTAGATCTTCCATCTTGAGTTTCCACAACTCAAAATTTGTGCCATTGAACTTCTCCACCTCTACTCTTCCGGATGTGGTTGCCATCTCCTTCCTACAACAAGATATAGAATACTCTACACAGGCTCCCACTCAACCTAAGATTACCTCAAAAAAGCCCTACCCAATAGCTAGAACCAAAACTGGCCAGGCTCTGATACCAACTTGAAGGAAACTAGGTGTGCATAAATTACTTCCTACACTAATCTAAAGAGGAGAGAAGAGTGCAAATTCATTTTAATCCTTACAATTACAAAATGTTAACAACAACAATGGAGATATAGCAGCAATACACATACACACATAAATGAGATAGAAGAGAGAGACACAAGATATATGTGGGGAAAACCCTTATTGGGTGAAAAACCCCACACTCCAAAACCTACACAATGTATTATCAAAATTAAAATAGTTTACAATACACTTGCAATGCAAACTCTTAGAGGTCTTCGACACTCATATCTGGAGACAAAGCAGTAGCATAACAGTACTTATCAATCACATAATACATCTCCTCTCCAAAGTACCTGTTTATATAGAAAATACAAGGCAAAAATGGTTCTATCTTGAGATGGGCGTCCAACATGGCCTCATGGCCCAAAACCCACACCTATTGACACTTGTCCAACACTATAGAATGTTCCTGACACTTGTCAAGTCACCCAATCCCAAAGAGGTCACCTATTCCCAAGTTGGGCAATGATAGATGCTCTTACGACTCTTACAACCATCATAGAATCTGTCATACTAACATATCTTACTACTGTAACAGAATCTGTCATAAATAGGCTATAAATAGCATATTCTCTTATAACATGTAATAACCCTCCTTGGGGCACCCAAAGATGCCTTTTTGCAAGATCCCTTGTGGCACATGTCTTCACCTGTCATAGAACCTTCTATTTCTAACTCTTACATGTCATAGATTCTATCATAGGAATCTATCATAACCGTTTCAGTAGAGATTCACTTACACACTAGTCAAGATACTGACACATGGCAAAAAACCTCTACCATACAAAAGGGACACCTATCTCCACATGGAGTGTGTTGACCATCCTAGTCATCTTACAAGAGTGACAACTCATCATGCCACTTCACACTAAATAACAAAACAAGATTTCTAACAAATTACAACATACGATAAGTAAATAAATTACATTACAATAATAAATGCAAGCAATTACCAAGGTTGAGACACCTTAATTCCCAACAAAAACAAGATCAGAAATTCAACTTCTTCATGGCTGTCCTAAGGTTTCTGGGTTGTCAAAATTTAATTTTAGGACTATTTTTTTACCATTTTAGGTGAAACAATGATTGGATTTTATATTTAGGATACTTAAACAACATTCTCCTTTAAATCCTTTATCCAATTAGAGGGTTTCTCTCAAGGTTTTGTGGCTTTTATGTCCATGTATACACTATTGTTTGACTATGACAACATCCATGCAAACTAAAAACCACATGAAAGAATGAAGCACATACTTGATCAAGACTCATCAAACCCAAAATAGACCAAAATCAAGCTAATCAAAGCATATCAAAACTCACAAAATTAGATAGATCATCAAAGTCTTTTTAAAACTAGGTGAGACAACTAAGAGCCAAGAAATCGTCAAAATATGTCAACATAATGCAATGGATCATGAACTTGTATAATTAGACCAAGCTACTCAACCATGACTTAGAGCAATCATAGCAAGATGAAACACCCAAAAAAGGTCAAAAAATGCATCGTAAGCATTTGTCAAAAGAGGTCCCCATTTTTCTCATGTGAAAAGTGGGGCGTGTGTGCAAGGAACAACAAATGTCCACACTACTACGAGAATGCTCCTAAGCATTCCAAAGATAAACACAAGTCAAGAACCCAGAATCTTTATGTACACCTACATATTAGGCCAAATAAACATGACAACATGATCAAGGAATCAAAATCAAAAGATATCAGAACTATCCATATTCTAAAGATCCAAGTGTGTGCAAATATATTCATTCCCATCCCTTGGTAACTAAAGTCATCTAAGTTCACTTACATTAAACTACATGAATGATTCTCACCTCATGAATTATCTAGACATTGCCTTGCTTCCAGTCAAGTGTCTATAACCCTGATGATATTGTCTCTATGATTCCACTCAAAGCATAGCTTTACTGCCAATTAGGTGTCCATAGCCCTAGTAGAGATACTTAAATCCTCCAAATAGTTGAATCATATGATGGGAGTGCTAAGAAGTACCACCTTTTGATTTCTTTTCTTATTTGATGATTCAATTAATTTAGCTTTGATAGGAGTACTAAGAAGTACCTCCTGCCCTATAGCACATGCTTCTTCCATTTGGGATACATGCATTAGTTCAACTTACTGGGCTAGGAATCATAGTGGCGGCAAAGGTGAGACCTAGGGATTTTTTCACTTAATGCAAGATCACAAAGACTTACTTAGAAAATTGAGGATCATTAAGATGTGAAGAGGTATAAGATCTCAAAACACTTCAAGTCATACCAAATAATTGACTCATCTCCCAAAAAATAAGCATCATGCAATTCAACACTAACAATGGAGCCCACAAAAAATCCCTAGTTTATGACTTAATGGAGCCCACAAAAAAATGACTCTTCCACAAGGGCTCCATTCATTGTGCTTAGATTTGTGAATGTTCAATGATTAATTAATATTGTTTGGGGTAGAAGGTTGGGAGTTCATGTCTCATTTTACCGATTATTAAGCAAATGAATATTTATAGTTTTTTTTAGAAACCATACTATACAAAAGAGGGTGTTGGATAGGGATTATGGGAATATTGGGCAAACTCTCTTCAAGGCATTTCCATGGAAGCCTAATGCTTCACACCAAGAAATCTTATTTTGTTTTGTGCCCAGATGGTTATTGGTCAAAAATCTTTCAGAGTAGTTATGGGATTTTTTACACGAAATCTTGGAACCCATAGGAAAAGTAATGAAAGTGGATGAAACTAGAGCCACTTTACCACATATGGATGCTAGAATCTTAATCTCCCTAAACACAGGGATAGACATCCCTGAAGTCCTAGGAATTAGGGTTGGAGAAAATTTTTTTGAGTATGGAGTTATTGGGCTAAGAGGTCTCAATTCTTGTTTTCTATGTAAAGCTGGGGGGCATTAGAGGAAGAATTGTCCTAATATCAGACTGAATAATATGGGTAAAACATTTGAGCCTAATATGACTAATCTAGAAAGGGAAAATATAGATACAACTATTAACATAGACCCTTCAGGCTCTATTGATGCTCTTGAACAAAATACATATAATGTTAATAAGGTGGTAGAGAAATGTCCATCACAAGAAAAGGCTAATCCCATTGAGGCCTCCATAAGGGAGCTTAGAAATAGTTTAGAAAAATTTAACATAGAAGGAATTCCTTCTAGTACATGGATTGATGGTAGCCCATCAGATATGGCTTCTGACTCTTTAATGAGTTCCCCTTCTAGTTGAAGTGACCACTAACTAAGGGCCACTACAGTGAGGAGAGAAATGAAGAAGTTTTTCCCAAAGTGGGCTTGTTGGATCATGACACACATATATTTGACAATCCATGTTTTGATGAGGATCCTATAAAAAATAACATAGAGTTGTCTGTGGAAGAGAAAGAAATATGGAACAGAGTTTTGAATGGTCCCAATGAACCTATAGCTAAAAGTCTTAATATGATTGTCAATTAGGACAACCCTGCCTCTAAAGAATAAGATGTGTTAGCTAGGGCTCCTAAGATAGAAGCAAAAAAAAAAAAGAATGCTCAACAATTAGCTATGTTAAAAATAAGAGAAAGCATCCTGACCAAGAAATTGGAGGATGTAATAGAGACTGTGCATTCTCCAATTAGTTTTCAAACACCAGAGCCAAAGGACTTAGATGATGAAGTTCCCATCTATTATGTCATAAAATGTCCCCCTAGCACTTTTACTTCCTAAGTTTAGCTCTCGGGTCCCTTGTTTTTCATCTTGAATGTTAGAATTAACTCCAGAGACAAAATGGCCTAAAACCCATGTCAAATGGGGCTTGAGGGACATTGTTGAGTTTGATCTAGCCTTAAAATTGGTACCAGGGGCTTGGGCAATCACGCCCTAGTCCTACCCTATTTTAGGTAGGTCCCAAATTTGATTGTGAGTTTTGTGATTGTTAAAAGGTTTCCTTGTTGACATCTTAAGTTTGAATAATGAAATTTAAAATGGGAATGTATATATAAACATGTTTAGGACTTCATTTTCACTAGAGATGGATAATGTGAACTTGTGATCTTGTGCTAAAGATATTCAAGGCTTTCAGTGTGTTGTAGAGTAGAATAGTGTTGTTGTTGTGTTTGTTTGTTGTGGATTTGGCTTCATCAATCCATCTCCTCATGGCATGAGAAGGCTTCATTCCTCCATGAGAGATACACCTCCAACGTGATATCTATTTGTGTTTTTAATCAATCATATATCATTTGCTTTTTCCTATGTCCATCGAGGACATGCACTCTCTATCTAACAATGGTGTTGGAAGGCAAGGATTGACTGAGGTAAGCTCCTAAACACCACAACCCCCAACCCCTCTCCTTATGATTGCAAGTTATAGGTATTGGATCACAAAGAGTGGAGTTATAGAGGAGTGTGGTAGAGGAAAAAGATTTTGGATCTAATGAAAAGAAGTGGAAAAGCACATTGAAAATCATCTCAATAGGGATCATTAGTGCTAGAAGGAGGTCGGAAGCCCTTGATGAAATTGCCACCTTGGGCTTGGGCACTAGTCAGTATGCCCTTGACTAGCCAATATCTTGAACTTTGAAAAATGGTCAGTAACTAATCTTTGTCTACTATCTTTGTGTGTAATCGTTTGTCAAAATTTGTCTATTTGTTTACGATTTTGCATAATTAGGGTTTTGAGCATATTTGGGCATTAAATCAATACACTAAACATCAATTTCCAAATTTCTATATCATTACAAGTGACAACCAACCTGTAGGTGAATCCTCTTGTAAAAGTTGTGATCCAACTTAGTTAACCATCCTTGAATGTGTGTAGTGAAAGGAGGATCTAGGCATATCATCAAATTAACATATTCCCACTTTTTCCTACATTACATTTTGGCGAACCCATGTTTATACTAAAATTTTCACCTTGCTAAGTGTTATAATTCATATTTACGTTCATTCATTTCATTGTCATCTAATTGCATTTGAAAAATTACAAAAAAATTGAAATTTTTGAAAAAATTGAAAAAATTGGCATCCTAGGCTTGCATTTTGACATAGTTTGCATTGCATTTCACCTAAATCATTCTAATCTCTAATATTTGCATCGAATCTGATATAAATTACATAAATTTATCATCTTATGATCTTTTTCATTACATTTTCATGTTAAAATGTCACTTCTCAAATTTTAATACTATCTATGGATGCATTATGTGGAAATAATCTATGGACAATTAAGTTGTTAGATAGATAA
Organism: Cunninghamia lanceolata; assembly: GCA_027924645.1. Classification (NCBI taxonomy): domain Eukaryota; kingdom Viridiplantae; phylum Streptophyta; class Pinopsida; order Cupressales; family Cupressaceae; genus Cunninghamia; species Cunninghamia lanceolata. Next base: position 15,838,252 of record BSBN01000055.1, read on the forward strand.
TTTATTATTTTGAATGAATATTTTAATATAGATGAAAATGAAATGAACATTATATTATGTTAGTAATGCTTCAGCTATTTGTTACTAACCTATTAATGGGAAAATTTGAGTTTATTTTAGTGGCAGCTTGTCGAAGACAAGAGAGTGGTTGAGGGAAAGGAGATTAGCATTCTGGAAGGCTTAAGATGAAGCGATATCATACACACACTTCACGTAGTGTCATATAGCTGCATATATTGCATAATGAATAATTTAATAGTTTAAGTTGCATTTTTTATCTTATTGCATAGTTAGTTAATAATGATTTAATTAGATTATATAACTCTTTGTTTTTTAAATATTTTGAGTCTTTTAAAATAGAATAGTTATTTAATTTGTGTAAGTAATAGTTATATAGATATATAATGTTAAATATGTAAATTATTTCAATAATATTTTATAATAAGTTTTGTAGTAATTCAAAACAAGTTTTAGAAAACAAAAACTTAATCAGGAAAAAGAAAAGGTCTGGAAGATGAAACATTGAGGAAGAGGAAACAATAAAAGAAGAAGTTTCAAATTCTTTTCTTGAACACCAAAAACTTCTATTTAAACTCTCTCATTCTCAAAAGGAGGGGATCATCATTTTTTTCTTCTGTAATTGCATTCAAATCAAATTAGGGATAGCATTTTGGGCACAAAAGGGAAAATAAATTAGATCAAGGAAGCTTCTATAGGAATCTGGCATTCAATTGCATTAAGGAATGAATTTTTAGGTTCTTATTAAATCTTAGATTTGTCTATGGTTATTGTGTGTTGAATCTTTTCTTATTTATACATGATCTTCTATCCGAATCTGTTATAAATTTTAGGATATTGGCTGTAGTTTGGTGAAAGAAATGTTATGTTCCAATATATATATATATATATATATATATATATATATATATATATCAATTCATAATAGATTATAATGGATCAAATTATTTCTGTGTTGAATCAATTTGTAATTTTAATTATCAATTGTATTTTTATTTTGACCAATTGCATAATACTTAAAATCCTTTGAAAGTATCTAGCAATGATTGTTATTTTATGACTCTATCTGCATTCTATATTGAAAAGAAAGTAATTTCACTAGCAATAGGCCGTGTGGAGTTTGAATAGGGAAGCGACGTCCCTAAATGGAGTTGTAGTCCCTTAGGGATTGCGACCCCATTTGGGGATAGTCATCCATCATATCTGTGCTTTGTTTCTTTTACATTGTTTGTATTCACCCCTTAAACCATTATAAAATCCTTGAGTATTTATATTATTTAAGCATATCTCTATGCGTTTATATAGTTTGCTATATATATATATATATATATATATATATATACCAAACAAATATACTTCTCCTTTTATTATGATGTAATGTTTATAATTTTTACATTCTAGAAATTCGAATGTTCATTACATCATTTTGTAGCATGAAGATTATTGTCTAAAAACAAATGTCTATATTCAATTTTATCCTTGTTTAATATATATATATATATATATATATATATATATATATATATATATATATATATGTCTTGATGATTTAGAAATGAATATGAGGGAATAGATCTTCATTTCTATTTGGGTATTATTGTCAAATTGAAATATATATATATATATATATATATATATATATATATATATATATATATATATATATATATATATATAAAATAAGAAATTGAATTCATTATTTAGCAGTAAAAGAAATTATTCTTTTCTCATACTTTTGCTTTATAAAGAAAAAGTTGTAGAAATTTTCTATTCATTGAGTTCTTGTGAAAGTTATTTTTTTACAATTAGTAGTTTATCAAAATTCTTGATTTTTGAAAGAAATACATTATGTTTAACTGGTAATTCTTCACAAAGAGAAAAATAGTAAATCTTTCAATAAGTAAACTAGTGAAATAATTAGATCAATGGAAATAAATTTTGAGATTATGGAAAAATCAAACATAAGAAAATTGTATTGTAAAAATGCATTGTATTCATCTTGGTAAAGTACGAACTTTCAGGATAGGATTCCCAATGTGGATCTACAGAGACGATAGTTTTACTTTTTCTGAAACTATCATTTTTATTATTTTCTTGGCCAAGTAATTGTACCATTGAAATAGATGGATTTGTTTTAAAAGCCTAGAATTTTGTAGTCTCTGCCACATCCTGTTGCAAGAGTTTATGTCATTCTAGGATTAGGATGCATACAGGCAATATGCATGCATCAAGTGATTCCCTCCTACTTACACCATTCCAAGTTGCTAGGCTCCTTGTGTAGGGTTGGTGCTTTCTTCAAGCTATGAAGAAACCCAGGGAAGTTTAGTACTTCGTGGTTGGGTGGAAAAAGCACCTCAACCACTCTCTTGGTCTTGGTTTGCAGATGATCGAAGGATCGAGGCAATCGAACTATTATTGATATGATATTTGTTTATATATTCTTTATATGGCTTCATTGGCAAGTATTAAAATATGGTTCATGACTCATGGATATCTTGATATTAATCTTTCCTTGTGTAACATTGAAATAGATGTATTGAAACACCAAGTTGGGTGTATGTAAACTATTTTGTAATCCATTCAGGTATATGGATCATTATTTTATTCATGAAATTCTTGCCATAATATGATTTATGGATATTTGAAAACCATTGTTGGTTGATTATCTTACTTATGCAATATGTTTTACTTTTCAAATATTATTTTTAGTTGGTAAATTTTTTGCACCTTACATAAAATTGCTAGGGTTTGTTTGAAATTTTACATTTTTCTTATAACCTAGTAATTCCAAAAACTAGGGTTTGTAGCTAAAATATTGTTTCAGATTTTACTACTCATCTTAGGCACTCATTCAAATCTAATTTTTTTTGTAGTGTTGCATTGTTGTGTGTTTTTTCATTCATATCTCAAAAATTTGCATTTACACATATCTAATTTCACAAAAACTAGCATATTCATTCATTCATCCTTAAAATTGCACTTGCATTAAGAATTGTAGAAATTTAACATCAATTTCAGATCTAAGCTGAGATGTTGCACATCATAAATATGATCAGAATTCATTCATACATTATTTTGTACATATTCATGCCTTAATTTCACAATTAGGGTTTGAAAACCTTTCATTTTCACTAGATTTACTCTTGTCATCAATTTAGATCTACATCATAGGTGTGTTGTGAAATATATTGCTGAGCTTTTGGATTGATAATAAGCATTTAATTTTTATCCCCTTTACAATTTTATCACAATACTTCTTCTTTTAGGCATTTACATTAAAAAAAGTAGAAAAATCAAGCATTTTTAGGTCATAAACATACATAGTTTTGCATCTATTTCCTTTCATAGGTGTGGAAAATATTTTAAATCTGATCTTGCATCCATTTCAAAACTGTTGTCAATCAAGTATGCACCCTACTAAGCTCACAGAAAACCTAGCTACCTGTTGAAACCTAGAAACCCTCCCAGATTGTGGGTGATCTATGTCAAGAGGGAATCTCTAGAGCGAGATGGTTCTCCTTATGATTTTTCTAATCTAATGACTTGCAGGGGAAAAGGGATAGAAGGATATGCTGAAATAAATAACTCAAATATAATCTAGGTAATACACAATCAGATCTTACTCACAGTCAGACCACAGAACTCTGATCTTCACAACATTTCTTATTTTATCCAATTCATAAATATTTTGCATGAAGGTTTGATTAAACACAACATGCAACCTAAATTAAGCAAAAAACTACATATCTTATCACAAAACCAAGACAAAAATAGAGGATAAATGCTTATCACAGTGTTATATCAAATCAGTTCTACAAAAGAGAGGTAGAAATGAAGGAAAACTGCTGCTCTATATCTAAAGGAATAATGAGTACAATGAAATAAGCACAACACTCTCGATGTGAGAGGAAGACTCTGGTATGTCTGCACTATGATCTCTACTCTATCTCTACAAAACTCTCACTGGAACTCTGCAAAAGAAAGTATAACTCTGCCATATATGCTCTCAAATTCATCTCCCCTTGAAAGCTAGAAAAAAGCTCCTAAAAATAGATCTAAAAATTCATTTTCAAGCTCACAGAAAAAGCTAAAAATAAAGCTCCTCAACTATCTCCAAATAGCTACCAAATCTTCCCAAAAGACTCTCTAATGTGGCCCCACCAAAACTATGCTTTTCTCTACCCATGAGATCTCAAATTTTGTCCTTATCTATCTCTAAATAAAACAAATCAAAACAAGAATATCTGATTTGTCTTATTAGCTCCAACTACCTAAAAATAGTTAAATTTTAAAAGCAATTTATAAATGATTGCTTTAAAACTAACTTTACAATGCTTGGCAGTTTAATTTTATTCCCTATTTGATTTGATTTACAAAAGAAAAACAAATCTCTATGGCTTATAATTTCGCCATTTTGTCATTACAATATTTGATTTTTTAATAAAAATCATAAAAATGTCAAGGCATAATATGGTGCTTGCAAAAAATAAAAACTTGATGGCTTATCTTCTCTTGACTCTGAAAATATCCTCAAGGCATATAGACCTATCCTTAAAGGTGATCAAATGGGTTTCAAGGCATGTTTCTCCAAGTGATTAAGGGGTCTAATACATATTGGTTCTTGAGTCATGAAGACCTAGGCATAAGAGGACCCTAATATCCTTAGGGTTTTAATTAATGCATTTTAAAAAAAAATGAAGACTCTATGATAAAGACACCACATGACCCTAGGGCACTTCGAACCCCTCCTCAAGTCATTGAGATTTAGGTAAAATGAAAAAACACTTAATACCACAAAGGGTATTAGCCTATGTCCTCAAAATGAAAGAAATGTGATTAAAATCACACTCAAATTAGGGTTTTGATGAGGAAAACCCTAACACACAAAAGTCTCAGTCCTATTCTTTCGCATCATTTTGCCCTTTGAACTTTTCAAGGAGACTCCTTTGCATCCAGTCACCATCACCAAGGTTTGAAGACCTGCAACTTTAGCTTCCTATGTCTCCAAGCATGATTTCAATGGATTCCATACAAACAATGAAGGTAAAAGTTTATCTGATACAAACATGACTTCCATTCTTGTTTTTCTCTCATTTCTTGAGGTGGAAATGGCTTTGATAGCTACAGTCTGTGTATTGTTTTTGATGAATAGGTGTTTATTTGTTTCAACTGCCACTTCTTCTTCATTTCAGGCCACCACAACTACAACTAACTTAGCTCATTCCTGAGCAAAATGAGATCCACAACCCACACATACACTTCCTGCTTGAAACAAGGTAAGCTTTGTATTTTAGTCTTTGCACATTTCCCTATATTTCATCAACAATATGAGGCTGATATGGCATTAAAATAGTTACTGTTGTGTCTTTTTTGAGCTCATTTATGAGATTAAACTCTTCGAAACCCCTTTTTCCCTTTATTTTTGCATGATGTGCCATGGCCAATATAGAAAATCTATGGTTTTTGGCATTTGTTACTATCTTTCTTTAACTTAGCTTGGGGCGCCATGAATGTATTTACCTGAGACCTGAGAGGAGAAAGAATTCAAAAGAAAACCTTTTGCCTCTAATGTCTGGCAAGGTGAGTCCTCAGAACCACTGTGTCTACCCTCTATATCTGATCTTTGACATTGTATAAAAGAATGCATTCAAAAATATGCTGTTGCTATGATTTGTCCATGCGAGGCCACAACTAGACTTATTTTTCAATGCATTGTTAATAATTTCTCTTCTATATCTGAGTATTGGGCTGCGACCATGTAGATGATATCTTTGGTCTTACCTTGTCATCTCATTCCTCTAAGATGTCTTTTGTGTTCCAATAGTTGAGTAATGCATTTGGGGTCTTTATTGGATGTGTTCATTGTATTTGATGTCTTCACATGATATGACACATATGCATTCTTTCTGTATTGTAATATGTAAACACCAATTACATTCTTGAGATAGGAGCATAAAACTCTCCCCACATTGGCAAGGCTCCTGACATGGGTTGCACTCTTGTATATGCTATTCATTCAAAATGGCTTGTCTTAAACCTGCAAAAATTTAGAGACATGTGAACAAAATAATTCTTTCATGTAGGTCATGATTCATAATCTCCACTTCTTTCAGTTTCATACTGCCTCCAGTGTAGATGCTCTTTATTAGCTGTATGTGAACTCTGCATACTTATATGATTTTTTCCACAAAAAGACACATACATTGGGTAGATAAATTATAAATCCTTTGAATGATAGAACTTTTCCTTTATTGTAGCATGGCAATATGATATACATGATGATCATTTCAGCTTGACTATCTTCTTTTGTTGAAGTGGCATCCATCTACCTGTAGTTTCTTGTACCTTTGTGGCTCATTAATATCTGGACTTGTATCTTCACAGTGTTTCATTTGTTATATATGGAGCCCTTGTAACCAGGCATGATCATTCAAATAAAAGGCTTCATAGTTGTGCTTGATCATTACATGGTAGTCCTCATAGAATCTCCTCATACCCTGTTGATGATCATGAACACTTGTACATTTCTGTAATCATCTTGCATTTCAATGACACATGGCAAATAATTAATGAGCTACCTTCCAGTAGCTGTAGTAGAGTATTGATATGGCTGCCTTCTTTGAACTTTCTACCATATATACTGCTCTATTTTTGTTGTTCCACTTGTTTACTTTCCTGTAGATACTCTTTTCCTATTATGCAGTAGCATATGCATTTACTATGGAAACATAAAGTGTATTGTTCCTATGATGGGACTTAGCTATCTACTCTCTTTCATTAGTGGATAATTTTTTAGTGGCATTCATAAACACAAAAATATATCTTGGACAATCCCACATGTGATGCTCCTATGGACAGTTGAAACACTTACTTGCTCATGTCACATGTGATAAGGATGTTGAGGCATTTGTACATTATGCTGCCCCCTGTAGCTAAAAACCATGATGTTCATGGTTAAATTCTCCTGACATCATCACTGCAATTACACATCTTCTAAAAGTTCCTTGATGGTTGTCTCATCCCTTGGATCACAACTTGACACTATACATAGTTTCATACTTCTTTGATGTGCCCTTTGGTCAACTCAATGTTCATTGATGGTTTTCATTTCAAATTATTTGGAGTATTAATCATGTATGAACACTAAGCTGAAATCTCATATAGTGGATTGATGTAACATTCTTTCAATTGAAAAGCTCTTCTTGACTCATCCCCCTCAAGACTCAGGGGTAGCATGTAGGGCTCAACCCTTGTGAGAGCTCATTTTGCACCACATGCTTATCTTTTAGATCACTAACATAACTTTACCTATTTCTGCACATGAAACAAACACATTAGTTAAAAAACTTGTATACTTAGTGATGTTTCACTTCCTCACTCTTCTAAATAAGGATGTTGTACTTTTCTGATCTTGCATATCCTAGATAGTCTATTATGCATTTTGTTTCAACTGATGTAGTGTATCAATAAGACCATATCATGAGCTCTAACCCCCCTCTCTCTTCCAGTGCAGGTTCAGATATATTTAGAGCTCAGCAAGAAGGAGACAGTTGCAGCAAGATCAACCCAGCCTCGAATACATCAAGCAATGATTGATATGTCCTTATTTATACATTTTGTTAGTTTACTCTTTTTCTATAGTTACATAGTAGATTATCTATGATATTTTGTTTCAGCTATGCCCATGGCTTGTGTGGGATGTTTTATCTATCATTATTTCTTTCAATGCAATTCTTATTCTTTTATGTATTTCAACTTGTAAATGAATAATCATTGTGGTGAATGAAGTATTTATCTCTCTTGAATTCTCTGCAATGCAATGAATGATCTGAAATATTTTCCTCTCTTGAACAACTAAACTGCATATAACAATAAAACACAATAACTATGCAAATAACTCATAATAGAAGAATCCTAACCTTCACTCAAAAAATGAATTTATCGCACCCGCTTAGCCAATTTTGAGCTGTGGTGAAAAAATGGTAACAGAAACATACACATATGGCTGATAATCATAATAATAATGCTAGGATCCCTACTAGGCCTTATTTGAAAAGAAAGACTCCTGAACTTGAAATAACATTCACACCTCACGACAAGACAATGAGCGATATTGAACGACCTCTCTATATTTTAGTGAATGTAATGGAGATTCCCATGCATGGTACACTTATAGATCCTAATTTCATGAAAAATATGGCTACAGAAGAGTTCCTTATCTTGCATGAGTCGATACAAGGCTCTCATGAACCTTCAGATTTAATGATTAAGACACATACTAGAGATTTTATGCCTACCTTTGGGAAGATATCCTTATTGGTTACGGTATATGATAAAGCCATGGATCAATTATTTGATGTCATCCCTTCATCTGACCTCTTTTGCACAAAATTAGGAAATTCATGGCTCAAGGCTATGCAAGTTGTCCCCTCAACTATTCACAAATGCATAAAATTCCCTTTACATGGACAAGTGCATACTATTCATCATAATACATGGCAACCCATGGTTATGGAAAATAACTTTACTGTTAACTACTTCTAGCCATGACCTAATAAAGATCCCGAGCCATGGAGAGATCTTGAACATTTCCTAGCATATAGATAATACAAAGAAAAACTTCTATATAGCGTGGTCAGACCTTCTACTCAACAAGCAATAAATGAAAAATAAATCACATTAGAAGAACTTCCTAGAGATAAAGGTAAAGGACTCTATGTTGAGGTTCCTCCTCCATCATCCTTATAAGGATCAAGAGTGACTTGTGGAAAACAAAGCACTTCATCAAGAGGAATTAGATTTGAACAAGCTTCCTCCTCTGAAATACGAAAACCTATGGAATTTTGAAGACATCAGCAATAAGGCAAGAAGTAATAGACAAGAAAGAGAAAGGAGGAAGAGAAGACAATCTTTTTCCCAATGAAATATAAGGAAACAAGAAAACATTCTACCTAACATAGAACCAAACAAAGAAGAGCTTAAATAAAATGAATTTAAAGATAATGAAAGAAGTTGGGCGATGGTACCTTATGTACCTCTTTCCTCTAACATTCAATAATGTGAAGATGATGATTTTCTTTTCAACAACCACTACCTCGGTTGTGCAACTGGTAAGTATTTCTAAGGTTCTTGGTGGTCACCTATGTTGTAGCATTGTTTTCTCATTTATGTGACCTCCTCTCTTGTGTTGTGTTTCCCTCGTGATGTGTTCTGTGTTGTTTAGGCCTCCTTGGATGACCCTTGACACTCTTGTAAGGTCAAGGATACCAAGAGACTACTTCTGTTGTGACCATTCTTCTATCTTGATTCTCCTCTATTTTCATTGTTGTGTGTCATGTCTTAGGTGCATAGCATTACAGTTGATGACTTGGGGGCATCCTCCTACATAACTATTCCTAAGGCACTTGTTCTCCTCTCTCTCATTTTATTGTTTACCTTCTTCTAGTGATTCTACATAGTCAATAGACGACAAAAAATAAACATAATTGATATGGATTGTGTGTCCCTTCAGCAAGCAAAGAAAAAATAGACCTAGTCGTACATGACAATGGGGTTGGTTTATATACCCAATGCTTGGCTAGTAGAATCACTCTGTGTGATATTTTGATGTTGTCTTATCTTGCTAACAAATCATAACAATACATCTGCTCCATGGATTTTGATTCTTTTGGGTGTCTCCCCTTGTTGTTACACTTGGTTTTGAGATGCCTGTAGTATAAGCCCCATAGCTATACTCAGACTCGAACCCATTTGTGTAGCCTTGGCTTCATTGTTGTCATGCATAGCTTTCATGTTCTCCTTAGATTAAGATGTGTTTTTGGGAACACTCGGTGATCATGGGCACATGTCACCTTTGGGGGTATGGGATTTGTGAAAGCTCTTGTTCCCTTGTGTGTTTTCCCTCTACCTTAACATTCTTGATAATGGTACATGACATCAATGACCTTAAGGTGGGGCATATAAGGTAAGCTGTCTAATGATTTTGGTCCTAATGAAGCATGTTTGTAAGCCCTTTGTAGAGGTGGCATGATGTATCTCCCACACGAGTGCACATATTAATTCTATATTGCAATAAAAAAGCCCTCTATGGAGGTTGGATATCATTCATATTCTTTTATTCAAATCCCTCTATGAAGGCATGATATTGTGCATATAATTTTATTCAAAGCCCTCTATGAAAGCAGGGATGGTGTATCTCTTGACCTAGTGCACATCCTTTTTATTTCAAAAGTCCTCCGAATAGGTGGGATTGGTGTATCCTCCCTTAAGCATGTCTTTGGTAGTTGTTGTGGCATAAGCCCAATTGTCAGGTGTGCTTGTAGTGTGCTTGAGATGGTGGGGGCTTAGCAATAAGCACTTCCATCACCTTGTTTGTCATGTTTTAGACGTATAGTATGTCTTTGGCATGCTATATGATGCTTATGTTTTCCATGTGTCTTCCATGTGTTTTACCTATGTGTAGTCTCAAGGGTGTGGTAAAATGCCCCTCCTACACTCAGGCTTTGTATGGGATGTTGTCTCCCAAACATAGTCTCAAGGATGTGGTGAAATGACCTTCCTATGCTTTGGGTTTTGTATGGCGTGTTTGTTCTCAAGTGTAGTCTCAAGGATGTGGTAAAATTCCCCTCCTACACTTTGGGATTTGTTTGGTGTGTCTTCTCCCTCACATGTAGTCTCAAGGGTATGGCAAAATGCCCCTCCTACATTTTGGGGTTGTGTGTTGCATTTTTATTTGTCTGCATCTACATTTATATATATGAAAATGAAAAAGAAATAATCATTGCATTCACTGTATTCATCATGTTTTGTATGTCTTCAATATTGTCTTCTCTGTGTCTTGTATGCATGTTACTATCTTCTCCATGTTTTGTGTTCTTGTTACTGACTTCACTATGTTTGGTGTATCTATGGTGTGTTTTCTCTAATGTCTACTTGAGACTGGGGGCTAGAAATAGTTCCTCAATCTTCGTGTATGCATTAGCTTCAAGTGCCTGGCGTGTTTGCTATATTTTGACTATACTTTAATGCATGTATGGCTCACAAGATCATACATACATTAAAGTGGGGGCTAAATTTTATGTCATAAAATGTCCCCCTAGGACTTTTACCTCCTAAGTTTAGCTCTCGGGTCCCTTGTTTTTCATCTTGCATGTTAGAATTAACTCCTAAGAAAAAATGTCCTAAAACCCATGTCAAATGGAGCTTGAGGGACATTGTTGAGTTTAATCCTGCCTTAAAATAGGCACCAAGGGCTTAGGCACTCAGGGCCTAGTCCTGCGCTATTTTAGGTAGGTCCCAAATTTGAATGTCAATTTTGTGACCATTAAATGGTTTCTTTGCCAGCATCTTAAATTTGAATTACAAAATTTAAAGTGAGAATGTATATATAAAGATGTCTAGCAATTAATTTTCACTAGAGATAGATAATGTGAAGTTGTGATCTTGTGCTAAAGATATTCAAGGCTTTCATTGTGTTGTAGAGTAGAATAGTGTTGTTGTGTTTGTTTGTTATAGATTTGGCTTAATCAATCCATCTCCTTATGGCATGAGAAGGATTCATTCCTCCATGAGAGCTACACCTCCAAGGTAATATCTATTTGTGTTTTCAATCAATCATTTATCATTTGTTTTTGCCTATGTCATTCAAGGACATGCACTCTCTATCTAAAAATGGTGTTGGAAGGCTTGAATGCCATTCTGAGGCTTGACTAAGGGAATATCCTAAACACCACAACCCCAACCCCAATCCTTGTGATTGTACGTTACATGTATCAGATTGTGAAGAGTGGAGTTATAGAGGAGTGTGATAGAGGATAAAGATTCTAAATCTGACACAAAGAAGCGAAAAAGCACACTGTCAGGGCTTGGGTGCTAGTCCCTCTGCCCTCCAGATTTGTAAACCTAAATATCATCTAAATAGGGATCATTAGTGCCAGAAGGAGTCTAGAATCCCCCAAAGAAATTTCCACCTCAATCTTGGGCACTAGTCCCTATGCCCCCGACTATTCGGTATCCCAAACTTAAAAAAATGGTCAATAACTAATCTCTGTCTATTGTCTTTGTGTGTGAGCTTTTGTTGGGATTTGTTTGTTTGTTTATCGTTTTGCATAATTAGGGTTTTGATCATATTTGGGCATTAAATAAATACACTAAATATCAATTTCTAAATTTTACTATCATTACAAGTTACAACCAACTTGTAGGTGAATCCTCATGCAAAAGTAGTGATTCAACTCGGTTAACTGTCCTTGAATGTGTGTAGTGAAAGGAGGATCTCAGCATATCATCAAATTAACCTATTCCCACTTTTTCCTATATTACACCATCAAAACAATTGAGGGTAGTGTTGAAGAAGGATCTTCCAAGGTAGAAGAGAGCTATTCCTTGAAGAAGGATGAAGGTAGTAGAAAGAGAAGATATGTGCATAAAAAACAAAGGACTAAAAAAAAGTGAAAGGAGTTAAGCTTCCTAAGTGTTTTGATAAACTAGGTCTCAATAGTTCCTAAGGTGAACCTCATGCGTATCTCGCCAAACAACTTGAATATGAACTATTATAGTTGGAATGTAAGTGAACTTGAGTCCCTGGATAGGAAATACATTGTAAGAGATTTCTGCAATAAAAATAGAAGAATGGTCTATTTAATGTTACAAGAAATTAAAGCCACAGGTTTCCAATTTGACAACACCTTAATATTTATCTAGAAAGAGGCAATGAAATTCTATTCGAAACATGAAAGAGGCAAAGTAGGCACTGCAATATTGATGAGTAAGGAATAGGAACAATATATCACCTAGAGTGGATGCTCCCCTTGCAATAGGTGTGTTTGGGTGGTAGGCAATTTGGCATATGTTCCATTTTATACCCCCAATGAGTACAATGAACAAAGTGAGCTATGGAATTGGATGGCTTATAAGATACCAAAAATGTCTTGGATTGTAGCTGGGGATTTCAACATGGTGGAACACAAAGAGGATAAGATTGGAGAGAACTATGCAGAATGGAAGGGTAATGAAAGGTCTTTTTGGTTGAGAATGAAAAAATCTTTGTCTCATTGACCATCTAGAAGGGAATAAGGCCACAAGTTAGGGAATTTGGTTTTGATGGTGCAACTCACAAGAGGATAACAAAAGAATCTGTTGTAGGCAGGATAGATTCTATGTAAATAAAGATTTTTTCCATTTTTAGAGCTCTAAGAAATCCAATGTTATAAGGGTTATCTCTAATACCCTATCTGACCATCACCCAATACAAGATCTTATCAACACTAAAATCCGGGATAGGGGGAATATATCTAGAAAAGATAGTGTGTTCAAACTGAATACTCAGTTGCTTTTAGACATGGATTGCCATGATGAGATTTGTAATTTAAGTCTTATCATGAAATCCATGGTTGTTAAGAAAAAAACAATACAATATTGGAATGATTTTGTCAAAGCAAGTAAGGGACTATTCCAAGTATGCAGAAAGAAAATTGTACTAGACATAAGTAGAGATGTCAGACTTCTTCAAATTGAATTCTTGGAAACTAAAGGGATGTTGCAACAAAACCTGGAAGATAGTGGAAAAATCATACAACTTGGAGAAATAAAAATAAGCTTAGGAGACTAGAGACATACAAGGCCCAAGGGGCCAAAGTGAGGGCAATGATTAATTACCTAAAAGATGGGGACCAAGGTACAAAATATTTTTTTGACATTCTCATGTCCAAATTTAAAAAGGAGCATGTTGGACCTATTAATAAAAATGGAGCCACTTTTAATGATATAGAGGATATAAAGAGAATGTATAGAGATTTTTATCAGAACCTCTTTAGGTTTGATGATCAGAGTGTAGAGTGTTTGGAGGCCTAGGAATTATGTTTGAATATATCTCCTAAGAAAATTGATGAGGTAATGTTTAGCAAATTAAAACAAAAAAATTCCAAAGGAGAGATCAAAGAAGCTATTTTGTTAATGGTGGATGGTAAACCTCCTAGGTAGGATGGGCTACCGATAGAGTTCTATAAAGCTAACTTATCCTTGGTGGTGGATGACCTATAGGAAGTGTACCAAGAGGTTTGTAACAGAGGATCTATGGGGAAGGATATATATAGAGGTATCATCAAATTATTACCTAAAGATGGGGACAAATCTAACCTAAGAAACTGGAGGCAAATTTCACTGTTGAATGTCTCTTATAAGATTGTTGCCAAAGTTTTGGCAAGGAGGCTCACTAATATTTTGCCTAAAATAATTAATTACACTCAAACTAGATTCATAAAAGGCAGGCACATTTTAGAAAACTTACCAACAAGTTGGGAGGCACTACATTGGACAAGATCAATAGGTCAAAATGGTGGTATTCTATTGTTGGACTTTGAAAAGGCTTATGACAGAGTTGAATGGTCTTTTATTCTAATAGTGTTAAAAGCCTTTGGCTTCCCCAAGAGTTCTATGACATGGTTAACATGCTCTTTAGGGATGCCTCTACTTAAATTGATATTAATAAATCTGTGATTAATCCATTCAAAATGGAGAGATCTATTAGGCAGGGTTCCCCTTTAGCACCTGCACTCTTTGTAATTGCTTTAGAAGCCTTGTTCCATATTCTGAGAATAGAAAGGTTATCAAGGGTGATGAAGGGCATTAGGCTTCCTGATGAGAGCATATTATTAAACATGTAATTTGTAGATGATACCACATTATATCTTGTGCTTGAAAAGGATAATTTGAATAACATGGAGGATATGTTGAATATGTTTTATAAATCCTCTGGAGCTAAAGTATCATTCAATAAACCTATATTGCTAGGTTGATTAGATAACCCTCGAGAGTGGTTCGAAAAGGGTAAATGGCAGTGGGGTGGTCCCCATAAGCAAGTTAGATTCCTAGTGATCCCTTTTGTTGTTGATTCTTCTCTTAAACTGATGTGGAATTGGATGTTTTCAAAAATTAAATTGAAAAATTGAAAAGTTGGAATAAACAAGTCCTATCTCTGGCAAGGAGAATACAAGTGTGTCAAAAATACTCTCTTCTTATTCTATCTATTATGCTTCTATGTGGCTATTCTCTAGTCACCAAATAGCTAGTATTCAGAATCTTATTAGGGGTTTTCTATGGTCAAATGGTAAAGGCAAAGGGAAAAAGCATGTTGGGAAGTGAGAGTGTTGTTGTATGAGTAAGGAAAATGTTGGGATAGGTGTTGTACACCTTGCATAATATTGTACTATGTTATTCAGTTACCACTTGTATAAGTTGTATTGTAACATTGGGTTAGTTATTTTATGTGTGTGGGACACATAGAGTAATTAATTATTATTTGATTTATTGGGAAAATTTAGTACCAATAGTCAAATGTGGGGTCAAGTGTTTTTATAAGTTAATGGTTTTGTGTTACCACGATTTTTGGGGCACATGGTTTTATCCAATAGCACAAGTTGTATTTGTGTGAGCTTAGTCTATAAAAGCAAACACATGGTTAGTGGTTTGGGTAATGTTGGTTGTTTCATTGTAGGTGGATTGGAGGTTTGTGAGAAGCTGTCATTATATTGAGTTCTCTCCTGTAAATGCATATTCTGAAGCATGGTAGGTGATGTGTGGATTCATGGTTGTACACATGGAGGTTGCATTGGAGGTGCTTGATGGTTCAGGGGTATTCATGGAGGCTCATGGATTGTATTGTAATTTCATATTGATGAATAATACATTTGAGCGTGGATGCTTTTGGAGGCTGGGTTTTTCCTTGCAAAGGGTTTTTCCAGGGTATATCTTGTGTTCCTTATTGCTTGTTCATTTGATCTTTACATTATGGTTTGTTTTAGCATCTTGTTTCTCCTATTGGGTTATGTGGAATTGGTTTAATTAGACCTACAAATTCCTAACAGTTGGTATTAGAGCCATGTTCATGGTTGAGGGAGGTGTGACCTCCCTGGATATGTATAACCCTTGTTTGTGTAGATTAGGTGCAAAATGGAAGCCATATCAATGCATGTAAGGATTTGGGACACTACAAGGTTTTGTGCAGGTTGTATTGTAGATTGGGGGTTCTGCGTATTGGTGATTTGCTGTGCATGTTGCAAATTGGGTGATTGAAAAATCATGGCTAAAGAGGGTTTTTAGGTTTTAGCTTGATGAGGGTTTTGAGAAGGAACTTTCACAAATGACCTCCTGGGACAAAATGGACCTCGCCATTGAGTCTAGGAGGCCTGAGAAATGAAGATTCATATAAAATACGCCATGGTTTGGTTACTGGAAGAAAAAGCAAAAAAACTGAGCCCCCAGGGACGCCGTACAGATTCACAGGTACACTTTGCAGAAGAGAAAAAAAATTCATTAAATAATAATTCTGCACATTTGTTTGATTTTTCTATAGTTGTTAAATAAAAAAAGTTTACTATAGAATGTATTCGAAAAATTTGAAAGATAAAAAAATAAGAAAAAATAAAAAACAAAAAAATTAATGGGGGGCGGGGGTCCTCAGACCCCCCTACCCTGCCCCTTGCGCAATGTTGCAGAGAGGTACCAGCGTACCTCCCACCTCCCTCCATCGGTGAAGGCAGTCCCCATGGGGCTTTTGAAATTTTAATTTAAAAAAAAAAAAACTTGTTTTATATTATTAAACCTTTATAAAAGGTTGCCGTGGGAATCTAGGCCTTTAAAACAAAAAATTATAATATTAAAATCTTTAAAAAAAAAGAAGTGACGGTGGGATGAAAAGTTTAAATGGCAGCCATTAATTTTTATTTTAAATTTTGGACTTTATTAAACATTTATTAAAACCTCCTATAATGACTTGGAGTCCATGGTAAATATTAAGCAAATTGAAAAATGTTTTTGGAGTCCACCCATCAAAGACATGAAATTATGCCAACCAAGCACCATGTCAGTGCCACTAGCATCCCCAATTAGTAGTGATGACGTCAGAAATTACATCATGCCACGTCATCAGAGTACAAGGTCCCACCAGGGGTCCAGTTTTAGCCCTCAAAGTGCCTTTTCTTCCGGGAGGTATAACTTTCACATATTGTATCAGTTTTTTGACTTCTTATAGGTGTCGGAAAGCTCTCTTCAAGCACTACGTAGTGGTATAGGTTTCATGATTAGATTTTGTGGTTTGTGTCAGAATTTGGTGTTTGAAGCCCGCATTGCTCCGGTACAGTTTTATACTCATAACTTTCGCATACAGAATTGGATTTTTGATTTCAGATAGGCATTGGAGAGCTAGTGTAGTGTACTACAGTTTGGATCATGTAGATTTTTAGTTTGATGTGTAGAGAGAGTGTGGTACTTGATTGATCACTTGTGGGAGCTTGAGGTTCAAAGTGCATTTATGAGTGCATTTGGATGGATTTTTGGGCACAGACTTGAGGTAGTACATGTTACTATGAGACCATCAGCATGGTATAGTAGGATTTTAGATTTGGTACTTCCTGATATAGGTTTACAAGTGTTTTCAGAGTTACGACTTTGATGGAGACATGTACAGATTGTCTTCTGGTTTGAGGACATGGTTGATACACGAGTGAGACTTGGAGTCTTGTTTTAGTGGGAGTTGAGTATAGGTACATCGATGACGATGATTATGGTGTCATGGATATGCAGTTACACTTTTGCATTGACATGACATGATCATGTATGCGATTGATAGGTATGGGCTATGATGTTTGATTCATGATTACAGGTGGTGTTGTTTTTTAGGGGAATGTTCTTATTTCCTAGATGCTTGATTAGTTCCTTGACTATGGTTATGCCTTTGTAGACTTGTTGGCAAATTGAATCTAGAGTTGATTTGGTGTTTGAGTCTTGGAGTCTACAGGTTATCTTCTTTGATATCTCAATTTGTAGTTTACTAGTGTGATGATGTGTTTGCATGTTAAATTTGTTTTGGATTTACGTGTTATGTGTTTGTGGATTAGCTACCCCTTGGCTATAGTAGGATGACTCAGATGTGGACTGTCTATATCAACCAGATTGATTCAATGTTTATGCAGATTTCATTAGTTGGCCTTTTTTGTGGTCATTTGTGCATTGGTATGTTGTTTTGGGATAAGAGGATGGATAATTAGAGTGCCTGGATAGTCATTTGTTGGGACTTGTAGCATGTTTATCATGATGTCATGGAGAGCTTGGCTAAATGATTCTATGTTAGCTTTTGATAGTGATGGTTTTATCTTCTTATTTGGAGATTTTGGGTCACTAGACCTTTTGGGAGCTATTGATTTTACAATGTGATTCCTTGATTGGTTTGGAGCCATGGATAATCTTCATTTAGGAGATTGTTATTTTGTTGTCATGGATAGCTCGGTATCACAGTTCAGTGGGAGTTTTGGCAGCATGTCAGATTCATCATACATGATGGATGATCTTCTACAGTGGATGTTGGTGTCATGGATGAGCTCTCAGTTTTGAGAGTTCTTTGACATTTTTAGTTTAGTTGTTAGGAGATGGTTATCTTCATATGATTGGAGATGTTGACATCTTGGTTTACCTTGGAGGACTTCTTCGAGTCTTTGGTTGAGGTGTTGGGTTTATGATTTATCGGTATGACATGTTTATCCTTGATTTAGAGATGTTAATATTGTGTCTTGATGGGCTCTTGATTCTAGATTAGAGTTTCAGCTTGATATAGGTTCTCTCAAGATAGGATGTATGCATCATTGTACGCTTTGATGCATGTGATCTTCTTATGAGGAGGTGGTTAGATCATGATGTCATGATGAGCTTCTCGATTATGTAGATGTGCAGTAGGAGCATTGACAGTGGTCTTGTTTGTTCTCTTAGTATTGAGTACTTTGGTCATTTGCTTGATTACTTCATGATGGTGCTATGTTGCATTTGGAGTTTGGCATGTATTGGTTAGTTACAGGTGCTCATGGATACTTGGACACTTAGGTGAGGCTGGAGTTGTCTTGTGATTAGAGACACTTGTTGAGATGGTTACTCTTTGGAAGTTTTAGTAGATAGACTGAGGAGCCTTACACCTGGATATGGACATGAGTTCATTATGGACCTAGAGGAGTTTGTTCTTGGAGAGAGTCATTCTGACTTGGTGTATCCTAGAGGAGCATTCTCATTCCCCACTCTTGGTCTACTTGGTAGTTTATCATCTATGAGGTATTGCCCATCCTTTTAGATGTATTTTACTTTATGTTTCATCTTCTCATAGATATGGATCTTGAGCTATAGTTATTGGTTCTGGAGGGTTCATTTGAGGGATGTTAGCATGGCTATCTTCTTGTTCATATGGTTTGATTTATGATGTTCATTATGAGAAGTTTAGGAGATGTGATTGGGCTTATTCCTGGTTATGGAATGGTTATAAGTTTGATCTACCTTGATTAGAGAGGCTTACATCCATGTTGGTTACATGTTACATATGTTCATTTGATCTTATGAGATTGAATGGTTGGGTGTTGATGAAGCTTTTCATTTGGGGTTGTAGAGGAGATCATACTTGACACAGCTTAACACTTTGAGGTGTTTGTAGGATATTATGATTTACAGGTTTTCTCTCTTTGTCTTATGGCTACTTCTTGGAGGATCATGTTGATATGGATGGACTTTGGGAGAGATATGGTCACATGATGTGAGAGAGTATGCAGTGGTTTATCATGCATGTGTGGATCATTCTGATTATTCTTGGTACTACATTGGCTTGTTGATTAGCCACACGTTGGTTTGAGTATTGATTGATAGACTTGGTATGCCATGGATCTATTTTCAGATTTGACATGTTTTCTTCATTGATAGGTTTTATTCATGGAGATTGTTATTGTAGTATATGGGTTGGATATGTCATTGGCATGAGTTTGTTGATGTTGTTGATACCTATGAGGTATGGATGGTTGGATGTATTAGCATATGTTGTGGGTGCTATTTCCAGTCATGTGGGTTTTTTTACCTTTGGCAGCAGCTTGGAGCCTATTTGGTTTCACTTGGATTTGATGCTTATGTTCTTTGGATTGGTGCATCTTCACCTTGGCATGTTCATTTTCTTCCATAGGTGGCACGTTGGAGGATGACATGAGTTCTTGCTTGAGATGGTGGTCACTTTGCTTTGTTGCAGGTATCTTGTTGGAGCACGAGAGCATTCTAGAGATTCATGTGTTTTCATGTTTGCCGATGATGATGTATTTCATGTATTGACTCTTATGCAATGTATACAACAAGTGGGAGAATGTTAGGATAGGTGTTGTACACCTTGCATAATATTGTACTATTTTATTTGGTTACCACTTATATAAGTTGTATTGTAACATTGGGTTAGTTATTTTATGTGTGTGGGACACATAGAGTAATTAATTATTATTTGATTTATTGGGAAAAGTTAGTACCAATAGTCAAATGTGGGGTCAAGTGGTTTTATAAGTTAATGGTTTTGTGTTACCATGGTTTTTGGGGCACATAGTTTTATCCAATACCACAAGTTGTATTTGTGTGAGGTTAGTCTATAAAAGCAAGCACATGGTTAGTGGTTTGGGTAATGTTGGTTGTTTCATTGTAGGTGGATTGGAGGTTTGTGAGAAGCTGTCATTATATTGATTTCTCTCTTGTAAATGCATATTGTGAATCATGGTAGGTGATGTGTGGATTCATGCTTGTACACATGGAGTTTGCATTGGAGGTGCTTGATGGTTCAAGGGTATTCATGGAAACTCATGGATTGTATTGTAATTTCATATTGCTGAATAATACATTTCAGTGTGGATGCTTTCAGAGGCTGGGTTTTTCCCTGCAAAGGGTTTTCCCAGGGTATATCTTGTGTTCCTTGTTGCTTGTTCATTTGATCTTTTCATTATGGTTTGTTTCAACATCTTGTTTCTCCTATTGGGTTATGTGGAATTGGTTTAATTAGACTTGCAAATTCCTAACAGAAAAGAGTGGCCTAGGGCTTGAGGATTTGAGAATCCAGGGTGTAAATCTTGTTACAAAATGGATTATCAAATACTTGGAAGGTCCTTATCATGAATAATATCAACAATTTTTGAAATAAGAAGGCTCCCCTATGAAATAATTTGCATCCTCTTTAATTTTGTTTTGGAAACATTAAGGCTAAAACATTTGGGTCTCTAGTGTTTGGGTCTATTTGGAGGGCATGGGAAATAGTTAAAAGTTTAATATTAAACACATAGGTGTACTAGTTAATTGTAAGAAAAAATAGATTGGGGGTATAGATCATTGTGGTGTAACTTAAGGCACAAAAATAAACCATTGGACTTGCTACAAGGTTGCTCTGCTCTTAAGTGGTGCAAAAAAGGTCTTTCTACCTTTGATGACTTGATAAAAGATGAAGGTATAAAATATGGGAAGATGTCAGGTTGGAGTTTGGTTTTCCTGAGTCTCAATTAAGAAATTATTCTATTATTTATAATGCTTTTTAAACAACCCAAATCAAGATAAGAATTTGGGTGAACCGGATTGGTTGGAAAAGCTAGCATGGGAACATGGAACAATATTACTAAGAGGTGAACCCAAGAAGTTGTACAAGCTGCTATCCAACTCCCTAGTGGTATATTAGCATAGTAGTAGGGTATGGGATTTGAATGTCAACAACAAACTATTAGCCTCATCATTTAGTTTATTTTGGTCTAAATACATAGAACCTAAGAAAGATAGTTTTAGATGGCTCTTGCTACTGAAGAAGCTTCCTATAGGGAATAACAGTTATGTGTGTCCTCTACATAATATTGTTAAGTCTTGTGAACATATATTTTTTTAGTGTCCCTTTGTTGTGAATGTATGGTAAATGTTTATGGTTAATATAAAAGGTTGGTTCTCCTTGAATAAAATGTACTGGAAGAAAATTCTGTGTGGGATCACTAGTGGAATGGCTCCTAAATCTAACATATTTTGGCTTTGTCTAACTACTAAAATTCTATGGGTTTTGTGGAAAAAAAAGAAATGAATACCATTTTAAAGGAAAGAGGAGGTGGCTTACTGGGCCTTCTTTTAGACTCATATTGTCTGATGTTTATATACAAGTTGTATTGGCTACATGGAGCTCCCCATTGAAATATTTATGAAGATTCTAGATGAGGGATCAAAAGTCATATACATGGCAGATATACAGTATCCTAAGTTTTGGCCTCAGGATTTGAGGAAAGTACACCAAAAGTTTAATGATGAATACATTGAATTTCAAAACATGTATTGTAAGCAACACAAGTTGGAAATAATGAGAGATGAGGCACAAAGTGATTTAGAAGTGACATTCCAAAACATTAATGTTGATAGTAGCTAGCTCAGGGCCTTTCCTCCAATAGGCACTTTAAGGGGTATAGATTCATTTGATGCTAGTGATAACATGTTACATTTGGTAAAGATGAACAACAATTTAGATTAGGTGGTAAGGGGAAACATGTAGAATGATGATGTAGACCTTCAAGACAGTGAACATTATAGGTTCTCCTTCTTCCCTCAAGCTGAATAGCATTAGATAGACATAGTCAGAGTTAGAGTAGGAGATGAACAGGCTATTGTACACTAATAGATGAGAGTAGAGAAAATGAGGCATAAGGATTCAAGGAATTTGTATCAAACAGTAGTATTTTGACAACCAAATATAGATGGTTAAAGGAATGGATTTATATAACTTTATAAAACCATAAGTAGTATAGTATGTAATGTTTTATATTACTTTGCATAAACTATCCTTTTTTGAATTGTAAGTGATGATATATATTGTGGCTCTCTAGGCCACAAAACCTGCACTGAACTATTTCTTTTTCATATATATATGGTGCTCTATCTTCAATTCAAAAACAAATTAAGTTATAAATACTAAATATTAGTAGTATCAACTATGACACAAACTAACCAAATTTGAGCATAATTGTTGGTTTTTCACTATCGTGTCTTAGTATTTATGTGTTTCTTTTGTTTAAGTTTTTGTTACTATTATTCTTTTGTGCCTATAACTTTAAGATGAGGGTATTTGTACATTTCCTTTATATTCATATGTTTTGGAGTAGGTTCTTAGCCCCATGTTTGTCAAAGAGTGGAAAGCATTATTGAAACTTTAATTCAATAGTGAAATCATTATGCTTCTCTGAATAGTGTCATTTTGAAAAGTGTAAGGAAGATAGAGACCACATTGCATTATATGGTTGACCATGCTTGTTTTCTAGTTTATTTGTCTAGTTTCCTCCATTGTTTTGAGAGTGTCTATAGTGCCCATCTATTCTCATCTTGGATGTGCAGATAGTCTGGCTAAGGAGCATGAAGATGAAGGTAAAATAATAGGAATATTTAGGGTATGTTAGATAGTTGATCTTGTACATTATATGATGTTGGTAGATGCTACATTCATGTTGGTGGCATTCCTAATTATCCTCATGTGTGGTTTCATACGATAGTTAGCATGTTTTATTGATAATCCTTGTTGTGACACTGATAATTCATATGCTCTGACATTGTTTTACATTCAGGTGATTATGATGTTGATCTTACTATGATTGATTTTATGCAACTGATTTTGTATTATAGGATGATCTGATTATTGTGTGGTGTGAAAAGAGACAATGTCATACCACTCATTTGTGAGCATCCAGCAATGTTACAATTCCCTTTCACTCTGTGACCATTTGATATTTATTATACTTGTGCATAGACTGTGTTGTGTTGTAGGTTGCAGGTATCAGGCATCGACTCCACCTGAATTGACAAGTCTGAGTGTGCCTTGAAACTAATGTAATTGTTGAACGGAGATAACATATGGTCCCCTAGTTAGCCATCATCCTTGAAAAGGATGAGTATATAGTTTTGCACCCAGTCAATGTTGTCTGTATGGGCATGATAGTCAGTCATTGTCATTGTGGTCATGCTTTTCGATTGTGCATAGTGTTAGGTATTGTTTGGCATTTGGGTTATTTTGTTCAGGATTGTTTGATTAATGCTTTGGTTAATTGTTGCATTAAAATAAAATTAGTAAGTTAAGAAGTTACTTTTGATAAATAAATAAATATAGATGCTTTTATGTAAATTTAAGTTTATGGGAAATTATATTATATTATATTTTACGGTCAATAAATAATAATAATTATAATGAGGAAAAATAAAGTGTTATTAAAATGGGAATATAATTGATCAATTTAAAATGAAAATATTTTATAAACAAGTAAATGTTTTGTTAGTGGCAATAAAAACAAATTTATAATATTTATGCATTGTCATAAAAACTTATATATATAGCAAATTCTAAAATAAATAAAATTAGAGAGAGATTATTGTTTGGTTAAAATAACATGTTGTAAGAAAGTATTAAATGCAAAATTTATTGTCATTATAGAGGGAATATTAGAAATAATTGCTTCTTTTGAGTAAGAGACTAATTTTAGTAAGTAGAAAGAAATTACTTTTTAAGAGGAAGTAATTAAAATTAAAATAGGAGAACATGTTTTATTAGGGAAGGAGCGTGCATTTAAAAGAAGAGAATATGTTTTATGTTTTCATGATCTCTCTCTCTCTCTCTCTCAGAAAGTTTTTATTTTTCTTTTGGCACCATAAACCATCTCTATAGATTGAGATATGAAACTGCTTTATTGTTGCATTAAATTTAGTGAAATGAATTTGTAATATGCAAGTTCGACATTATTCTATGAATTCTCTTCTATATATTTTGAACCCAGCCTGTTGCAGTATCTGTAACTTTATTTTTACAAACTAGGTTCCTCTAGAATTTTTATATGTAGTGCATGACCTAGTTATCTAAATCATATTCGAAAATTAGCCTTACCTAGTTTGTCATTTTGGAGATATGAATATTTTTTGACTGTTTATCTCTAACCCATTTCATCTATGTTTTAACAGTTTGTTACATTAGCCATAACTTTATTTTTACGAACTGGGTTCCTCTATAATTTTTATATATGGTGTAAGACCTAGTTAGCTAAAGCGTATCCAAAAATTAGCCTTACCGAATTTGTCGTTTTGGAGATATGAATATTTTGTGACAATTTATCTCTCACCCATTTCATCTTTGTTTTAATAGTCTATTGTGTTAGCAATAACTTTATTTTTACGAACTGGGTTCCTCTAGAGTTTTTGTGTATGGTGCAAGACCTAGTTGTCTAAATAGTAGCAAAAAATCATATTACCCAATTTGTTGTTTTAGAGATATGAATATTATGTGACTATTTATCTCTCACCCATTTCATCTCTGTTTTAACAGTCTGTTGCTTTAGCCATAACTTTATTTTTACAAACTGGGTTCCTCTAGAATATTTATATATGGTGCATGACATAGTTATCTAAATCATATCCTAAAATCAGCCTTACCTAGTTTGTCATTTTGGAGATATGAATATTTTGTGACTATTCATCTCTCACCCATTTCATCTTTGTTTTAATAGTTAGTTGCGTCACCAATAACTCTATATTTTCGAACTGGGTTTCTCTGCAATATGAGATTCAGATCTAACCTATGAAAGTCATATCTAAAAATTCGCATTACTTAGTTTGTGAATTCAGAGATATGTACCAATTAGTGATAGATTTTCCTTTGCCATCTTGGTTGTTGTTATTAAATCTACAAATCCATTTTGTGCATATCCTGCAATCATTTAGATCCAAGTGATGATGTTTGTTTGAGACAATTGTCAAACAGTTCACAGATCTTGTCTATGCCTCGATCTTTTGCATAACCATCTACCAAAGTATTTTCAAATATATAAGTTATCACTTGCATATTAGTGGCATCGACTTATAAAAATTTGTTAATGGTTGTTAAGTAGAAATTTGATTTTTATGTATTGCATTGCATTAAACATTGAACATAATGGGGGTCTATCTGCAAGTTATTAAGGTTAAATTCTAGAGGCTTAGGATGTTATGTTTTGATTTCATGTATTGTGTTGAGTAGGTGTCTTGAGTTAATGGTGTTTAAGAGCATGAGGTCTCTTGTTTATGTTAGTGGGTCTTGGTTAACGATAATGTGAAATTATGTACATTCCTTGTTGTAAATGCATCATGATGAGGTAATAATCTCCTTCTAGGATGTATTGTTTGTTCACTTAATTGTATCAAACTTGTGTTTAGTATTGTGTTTGATTATGAGGGAGATCTTGGTATTCGTAAAAGAGGAAGTATTTTGTTTATGATTGTTGTTTTTGCATCACTAGGAAGTTTTGGGACAATGATTTTAGAGTTGACCCTTGTGATTATATTTAGTATGCAAGAAGGTAAATGCCTTGCATTGTATATGAATACTTGTCATTTTGCATCTTGCTTGGTGGAAAGGGTCTTCTAGATGCAGGTAGGGGAGTGACTTTCAATGTGGGGCTGGGGCCCAAAGTGGCTAGCTAGAATAACCCATTGAAAGTTGGTAATCAAGTGATAACCTAATTAATGAATTAAGGGGTTGGGTAGTTTATCACATTAAATAAGATAACATTATGCCTCACTCATGGCTCAAGTGCTCGTTTAGGCTTGAGATGAGATGAGAAGGCCTAGAATGGCAAGATCAACTACCTTGTCCTCATGAAGGGTATGTTGATTCTGCATGAGTTTGTATGGGGGCCGTGGATCAGGAGAGGCTGCTAGGATAACCCAGGATGGGGGCTGGGGCCTAGGAAGGTCCACCAGGACAACCCATATCAAGCCATGTGATGACACTCCTCCCTATTGTAGTCTAGCACTCCCTAGTTGTATTTTCTCTTGTAGTTGTGTGAGTGCCTCTAGAAGTCCAGTTAAGTGTGTAAGTGATGATTGTCATTAATTTGGTGATTTGTGTCATGTTTCTCCCTGTTGTTTATGTTAGTCTGTTGTTTTCCTAACTATTTCATGTTGTTGGACCTTATTGTTATCTCCTAGCATGAGAGGTGGACCTTAGTGTACCACATGGTCAGGTGGTTGTGCTTTTATCTCCATTGGTTCCCCTTGCTATTGTTTGTGTGCAACAAGGATGTACTTTATGTGGTAGATTTAAGATCTTGTTCTAGCTTGAGGAGACAGAAACTTATGTTCATATTCCAATTTTGTATATCAGTAGAATCATTTACTATTATCTTGA
The DNA here is from genome assembly GCA_027924645.1 of Cunninghamia lanceolata. Lineage (NCBI taxonomy): Eukaryota > Viridiplantae > Streptophyta > Pinopsida > Cupressales > Cupressaceae > Cunninghamia > Cunninghamia lanceolata. The sequence goes on from BSBN01000055.1 coordinate 15,865,256, forward strand.
TGTATTTAATCCAATGTATCTAGGAAAGTGATATTGTAAGCAATGTAATGGTGTACCCTCATGTAAAGGGAATTGTATACATACTTGTAATCCTTTATAGAGGACGTTAATGATTACTTATCTAATGTTATAATATAGAAATGTATGTGTCTATTCAATTGATGCAATTTGTATTAGAATAAACTATGGTTGTTAGTTAATTCATAATGTTGGTTAGATCTTGTTAATAGTTTGTTAGTAATGCAGTCGTGGATCCCTAGAGGATAAGCTTGCTTAACTTCATGTTATGAATAAATATGATTTATATTTCTTTGTTATTTCTTTCCTTAAAAAAAATAAAAAAAAAATTGTCCTTTTTGTATAGCATAGTTGAGATGGTCTTGGTTAAGCATTTTTCTCCTTGTGGTGAGTTGGTAATAGTACCTCTCACCTATGTGCCTTAGTATGATGTTAGAAGGTTAATAAATTTATAGACTTGTTCTTTGATTCTGGAAGAAATAATTTTTTTATGCCTTGTTTTACTTGTGTGTCTACTATGTGTTCTCCCTCCTTTTCTAAAAATGTGATGATGTATCTGACAATATTTGTTTCCTGTATGTTAGTTCTTGTTGATTTGTTGAGGCCTTGAGTTCCTCTTGTGGTCTCTAGTGCTTTAGAAGAAAGAACCATGATTACTATTAGTGCATGTAATTAGGAGTGTGGCATTTGCCCCCTCTAGTGATGTGAATGTCCTATACCCATTCTGTGTGGGGTGTTGTGAAAAGCCAATGGTGTTTTGTGTTCCTTAGTTTGGTGAAGTAATCATACTTGGGGGTTATGTTTAGCTATGGGTGTAGAAGCACCATACCATCTTTATGTTAATTGCATTGTTTTTGTATGTGTAAATATTGGAATGATTTGATTATTCGGTGGCATCATGCATCGCGAGTCATGTGGTTATATGGTGTTGTGATGTGTGGGCTATCTTTACATGGTTGATTGATAATTTGATATCTATCTCCTTGTAGGCCATGACCTCATGTGGAAGTTTTGTTGTGGAAGTTATCATTATGTATGCCAGTGTAAGAACTATGTGTAGGAGATCAAATTGGAACTTGTGTTGGACCCATGAGATCATGAATGTGATACTGTAAGTCAATTAGAGTTTTGAATTATTCTTGAGTGTGATATCATACATTCCCTCTGTAAATATCTTCTTGCATAAGGAAGTAATTGCATATGTTCATAGCTTGGTAAAAAAAGAAATTATATTGCATTAATGATATAAAATTTTTGTAAATAAGTAGCAACTGTGTTACCTTAAATTTTTGTATAAAAGTTTCTTAGATATGAAGATGTAAAAAACTTAGTTGTCTGTGTGTTTGGTGTACATTCTCTAATGCATTCTAGACTTTGAGTCCTAGGGTGTTGTGTAGCGGATACTCCCTTTTGTGGCTAAAATTAGTCACACTCTGATGTGGATTTGTTTGTAATATTGGTTGTTTTGGAATTTTTGATATTTGCTTTATGTGTTGTTGGGCTAACAGTGAATTTGTTTTCTTTGAACTCTCTTATGATAGGAGTGGTCACCAAAACTCTTTTCTTTATACTTGATTTATTGTTGAAAATTGCTGGCATTTTATGACTTAAGATTGAATTCGATTATTTCCCCAATTGGGTTTGCATTTTTTTTAATTTCTATGGTGGCTATTCTGAATGTTTGTTTTTGTTGGCCCTGTTTCATGCTAAGTGTTGTTTCTATCATGTTCATTTTGAGCCTCTGATAGTATGTACAAGGGAAGACTCCACAGAGAATTGTACTTGTATGTTTGATAATTAGTTGGAACCATAATGGAAATAAGAGATGAGATGTATTTTTCCTTGTTAATATGTGAATGCAATTCCCTAAATCATTTGAAATTCTCAAAATATGTGTGATTGGTTATAAGTAGATCGCATAATACATCTTAAGGTGAGTAATTGATGTCCTTCTTGTCTTTATTGAATGATTGTGCCTGTCTTATGAACAATTGCTTAATATGGATGCGTATGTTGGCAATAGAAAATTGCAATACTAATATGTTATGTTTCCACCCTAGTCTGTGACTTCTAGGAGTAAGTCAAATTTTAGGGGGGGAGGATGTAGTGCCCCTCCATTCTCATCTTGGATGTGCAGATAGTTTGGCTAAGGAGCATGAAGATGAAGGTAAAATAATAGGAATATTTAGGGTATGTTAGATAGTTGATGTTGTACATTATATGATGTTGGTAGATGCTACATTCATGTTGGTGACATTCCTGATTATCCTCATGTGTGGTTTCATACAACAGTTAGCATGTTTTATTGATAATCCTTATTGCGACACTAATAATTCATATGCTTTGACATTGTTTTACATTCAGGTGATTATGATGTTGATCTTACTATGATTGTCATAAGTTAGAATTGATTTTTATGCGACTGATTTTGTATTATAGGATGATTTGATTATTGTGTGGTGTGAAAAGAGATAATGTCATACCACTCATTCGTGAGCGTCTGACGCAGTTGCTTTTCTCTTTCACTCTGTGACCATTTGATATTTATTAAACTTGTGCATAGACTGTGTTGTGTGCTGTAGGTTGCAGGTATTAGGCATTGATTCCACCTAAATTGACAGGTCTGAGCGTGCCTTAAAACTAATGGAACTATTGAACGGAGATAACATATGGTCCCCTAGTTAGCCATCATCCTTGAAAAGGATGAGTATACAGTTTTGCACCTAGTTAGTGTTGTATGTATGGGCATGATAGTAAGTCATTGTCATCGTGGTCATACTTTTCGATCATGCATAGTGTCAAGTATTGTTTGGCATTTAGGTTATTTTGTTTGGAATTGTTTGATTAATGCTTTGGGTAATTGTTGCATTAAAATAAAATTAGTAAGTTAAGAAGACATTTTTGATAAATAAATAAATATAGATGCTTTTATGTAAATTTAAGTTTATGGGAAATTATATTATATTATATTTTACGGTCAATAAATAATAATAATTAAGCTAGTGGATACATTGGGTATTTAGGGGTTGTCTCCAGATTCTGCTTGTGTCAGGAGAGGAAGGCGGGTGAATAAGAAAGTTCAAAGGGTGGGGAGTTGGCTACCCCCTCTAGTTGGCATTCTGAAGCTCAATACTGATGGTTCTTCAAGGGGCAATCCTAGGGCTGTTGGGATTGGTGGGGTTGGTAGGGATTTTTTGGGATCAGTGGTTTTTTTCTTTTCTGTTCATGAAGGAGTGCAAACTATCAACCTTATGGAAGGTTTGGTGATCCTCTACGCTTTGGATAGGGCTTATGCTTTGGGATGGCGCAAGGTTATCTGTGAGTCTGATTAACAAGTTTTGATTAATTTGCTGAATAAACAGAAGGTATCTAATGTTAGTTGGTAGTTGGCTATGATGGTGCAACAGATTCTATAGATAAGTTCTTTGATGGAGATGGTGTCTTTTGTCCATATTCCTAGGGAGTGGAATAGGGTAGCAGATTGTTTGGCTAAGTGGGCCTCTGAGCATTTAGATGGTTGAAAGATTGATGAGTGGGAGCAGGTTCCTCATGAGCTTCGACATGACTTGGAGAGGATTCTTGCTAAGGGAGGGAATGGAATTGGTGAAAGATGATGTTGTTTCATGCTTTGTATGGCTATTTCTTATGGATTCTCGGGGCCTTGGCACTTTGATGTTTTGTAATATTCTTTTTTGAATTTCATTAAAGTTTTTACCCCTTTATATAAAAAATAAATAAATAATAATTATTATAGTGAGGAAAAATAAAAGTGTTATTAAAATGGGAATATAATTGATAAAATTAAAATGAAAATATTTTATAAACAAGTAAATATTTTGTTAGTGGCGATAAAAATAAATTTATAATATTTATGAGTTGTCATAAAAATTTATATATATAGCAAATTCTAAAATAAATAAAATTAGAGAGAGATTATTGTCTGGTTAAAATAACATGTAAGAAAGTATTAAATGTAGAATTTATTGTCATTATAGAGGGAATCTTAGAAATAATTGCTTCTTTTGAGTAAGAGACTAATTTTAGTAAGTAGAAAGAAATTGCTTTTTGAGAAGAAGTAATAAAAATTAAAATAGGAGAACATGTTTTATTGGGGAAGGAGCATGCATGTAAAAGAGGAGAATATGTTTTATGTTTTCATGATCTCTCTCTCTCTCTCTCAGAAAGTTTTCATTTTTCTTTTGGCACCATAAACCTTAGCTATGGACTGAGATATGAAACTGATTTATTGTTGCATTAGATTTAGTGAAATGAATTTCTAATAAGTAAGTTTTATATTATTATGTGAATTCTCTTCTATATATTATGAACCCAGCCTGTTGTGTTATCCATAACTTTATTTTCATGAACTAGGTTCCTCTATAATTTTTATTCGTGGTGCATGACCTAGTTATCTAAATCATATCTGAAAATTAGCCTTACCTAGTTTGTTGTTTTGGAGATATAAATATTTTCTGTCTATTTATCTCTAAGCCATTACATCTTGGTTTTAATAGTCTATTGCATTAGCCATAACTTTATTTTTGAGGATTGGGTTCCTCTATAATTTTTATATATGGTGTACAACCCAGTTATCTAAATATCTGAAAATCAGCCTTACTTAATTTGTCATTTTGGAGATATGAATATTTTGTGACTATTTATCTCTCACCCATTTCATCCCTATTTTAACAGTCTACTGTGTTAGCCATAACTTTATTTTTTTGAACTGGATTCCTCTAGAATTTTTATATATGATGCATGACCTAGTTGTCTAAATCATATCTGAAAATTAACCTTACCCAGTTTGTCGTTTTGGTGATATGAATATTTTGTTACTATTTACCTCTCACCCATTTCATCTATGTCTTAACAGTTTGTTGCGTTAGCCATAACTTTACTTTTACAAACTGGGTTCCTCTAGAATTTGTATATATGGTGCATAACCTCGTTATCTAAATCATATTCAAAAATTAGTCTTGCCCAGTTTGCGTTTTAGAAATATGAATATTTTGTGACTGTTTATCTCTCACCCATTCCAGCTCTGTTTTAATAGTTTGTTACGTTAGCCATAACTTTATTTTTACGAACTGGGTTCCTCTAGAATTTTTATATATAATGCATGACCTAGTTATCTAAATCATATCTAAAAATTAGCCTTACTCAGTTTGTTGTTTTGGAGATATGAATATTTTGTGACTGTTTATCTCTCACCCATTTCATCTCTATTTTAACAATTAGTTGCATCATGAATAACTCTATATTTTCAAATTGGGTTTCTCTAAATTTTTTACATAAGATTCAGATCTTACCTATGAAAATCATATCCTAAAATTAGCATTATCTAGTTTATGAATTTAGAGATATGTATCAATTAGTGATAGACATTCCTGTGCCATCTTGGTTGTTGTTATTAAATCTACAAATCCATTCTTTGTGTATCTTGTAATCATTTCAATCCAAGGGATGACATCTCTTTGAGATGACTGTCAAACAGTTCACAAACCTTGTCTATGCCTCGGTCTTTTGCATAACCGTCTACCAAAGTATTTTCAACTATATAAGTTATCACTTGCATATTAGTGGCATCGACTTATAAAAATTTGTCAATTGTTGTTAAGTTGAAATTTGATTTTTATGTATTGCATCACATTAAACATGGAACATAATGGGGGTCTATGTGCAAGTTGTTAAGGTTAAATTCCAGAGGCCTAGGATGTTATGTTTTAATTTCATGTATTGTGTTGAGTAGCTGTCTTGAGATAATGATGTTATAAGAGCGTGAGGTCTCTTGTTTATGTTAGTGGGTCTTGGTAAATGATAATGTGAAATGATGTACATTCTATGTTGGAAATGCATCGTGATTAGGCAACAATCTCCTTCTAGGATGTATTGTTTGTTCATTTAATTGTATCGAACTTGTATTTAGTATTGTGTTTGATAATGAGGGAGATCTTGGTATTCATAAAAGATGAAGTATTTTGTTTATGATTGTTGTTTTTGCATCACTGGGAAGTTTTGGGACAATGACTTTAGAGTTAACCCTTGTGATTATGTTTAGTATGCAAGAAGGTAAATTCATTGCATTGTACATGAATATTTGTCATTTTGTGTCTTGCTTGATGGATAGGGTCTTCTAGATGCAGGTAGGGGAGTGGCTTTCAATGTGGGGCCGGGGCCCAAAGTGGCTAGCCAGGATAACCCATTGAAAGTTGGTAATCAAGCGATTACCTAATGAATTAAGGGGTTGGGTAGTTTATCACATTAAATAAGATAACATTATGCCTCACTCATGGCTCAAGTGCTTGTTTAGGCTTGAGATGAGATGAGAAGGCCTGGAATGGCAAGATTAACTACCTTGTCCTCATGAAGGGTATGTTGATTCTGCATGAGTTTGTATGGGGGCTGGGTATCAGGAGAGGTTGTTAGGACAACCCAAGATGGGGGCTGGGGCCTGGGAAGGTCCACCAGGACAACCCATATCAAGCCATGTGATGACACTCCTCGCTATTGCAGTCTAGTACTCCCTAGTTGTATTTCCTCCTTCAATTGTGTGAGTGTCTCTGGAAGTCCAGTTAAGTGTGTAAGTGATGATTGTCATTAGTTTGGTGATTGGTGTCATGTTTCACCCTGTTATTTATGTTAGTCTGTTGTTTTCTTGACTGTTTCATGTTGTGGGACCTTATTGTTATCTCCTAGCATGAGGGGTAGACCTTAGGGTACCACATGGTTGGGTGGTTGTGCTTTTATCTCCATTGGTTCCCCTTTTTGTTGTTCATATGTGAGAAGGATGTACCTTATGTAGCAGATTTCAGATCTTGTTCTAGCTTGAGGAGACAAAAATTTATGTTTATGTTCCATTTTTGTATATAAGTAGAATCATGTACTGTTATCTTGATGTATGTACTCCAATCTAATTAGGAAAGCGTTATTGTAAGCAACGTAATGGTGTACCCTCATGTAAAGGGATTTGTATATGTACTTGTAATCCTTTATACATGACCTTAATGATTACTTATCTGATGTTATAATGTGAAAATGGATGTGTCTATTCAATTGATGCAATTAGATTTAGAACGAACTATGGTTTTTAGTTAATTCATAATGTTGGTTAGATCTTGTTAATAGTTTGTTAGTAATGCAACTCTGGAACCCTAAAGGATAAGCTTAACTTGATGTTATGAATAAATATGATTTATATTTCTTTGTTATTTCTTTCCTTAAAAAAATGTCCTTTTAGTATAGCATAGTTGAGCTATTCTCTGGGGTTTCCTGGCGGGGCGTTACAGTGTCTTAAAATGTAATTAATAGCCTCTAAGTAATTTTAGCGTATAGGAAAAACACATATGCAAATAATATTGACTCATTTTTATTCTAAATGATAAAATGCATTTAGTTAGTTAGAATGACTAATCTCTTTCTCTATTCCTCTCTACAATCTCCTTCCCCTCTCTCTCCCCTCTCTCTCCTGCTCCCCTTCTCTCTATCACATTCTATATCTGTATGTTTCTCTATCTTCATCTTTCTATCTTTCTCCTCCTCTGTGTGTGTATTCATCTATCTCTCTATCCCCTTTCCTCTTCCTCTTCCTCTCTGTCTTCCTCTCTTTCATTCTCTCTATCTCTCTCTACTTCTCTATTCCTCTCTCTATTTATCACTTTATCTCTTTGTATGTTCCCTTCTCTCTTCATGTACCTCTCTTTCTCTCTTCCTCTCTCTTTCATTCTCTCTATCTCTATCTCTCTTTCTATATCTCTCTTCCTCTATCCTCCTACATGTCTATCTCACTTCCTCTCTCCCTCCCTCGTTCTATATCTCTCTTTCTCTAGCCTCCTCTATGTCTCTCTATCTCACTTCTACATAATTTACATTACATAAAAAATGTTATTTAATAACAAATATAACTATATTATCTATTAGATATTAGATATAAAATAAATATGATTAAAATATAAATAAATATTTAATATAAATAAACAATTTTATAATATAATAGTATTTTTAAAATATATTAAATAATTTACATTATATAAAATATATTATATAATAATAAATACAATTATATTAGAGACTATATATTATATATAAAATTAATATAATTAAGTTATAAATATTAAATATCTCTCTCTCTCTCTATTCATCTCTCTTTGCATCTATCTTGTCTCTCCTCTTCTCTCTTATTCTACCTCTCTATTTGTCTTCCTCTCTCTTTCATTCTCTCTCTCTCTATCTCCCTCTCTTTCTCTATCCTCCTCTATGTCTCTCTATCTCATTTTGAAATAATTTACATTATATAAAATATGTTAAATAATAACTATATTAAATATTATATATAGAATAAATATGATTATATTATAAGTAAATATTTAATATAATTAAACGATTTTATAATATAATATTATTTTTAAAATATATTAAATAATTTACATTATATAAAATATACGAAACAAGAATAAATACAATTATATTAGATACTATATATTATACATAAAATAAAATTAATTAAATAATAAATATTAAATATGTTTATTTAACTTAGTTTATTCTTTTCAAGATAGAAGACATATAAGTGATGAAAACAAAAAATAAAGGGATATTTAATGTGTAAATGTACTTTTACATCTGTCAAAGCAAAGTTTACATAACCACTAGAAAAGACGGGATTGAAAACACCACTATTGTCGAATGAATATCACTTTTCTCAATTATTTATTTGTTTGGTGCAATTTCCTTTTAGCATAAAGTAGATTGATATAGATTAGCAGTATCAATTACAAAACAAATTAACCAAATTTGTGCATAAATGTTGGTTTTTCACTATGGCTTATTAGTATATATGTGTTTCTTTTGTTTAATTTTTTTGTTACTATTATTCTTTTGTACCTATAAATTTAAGAAGAGGGAATTTATACATTTCCTTTGGATTCATATGTTTTAGAGTATATTCTTAGCCCCATGTTTGTCAAAGAGTGGAAATCATTATTGAAACTTTAATTGTATAGTGAAATCATTATTCTTCTCTAAGTAGTGTCATTTTAAAAAGTGTTTGGAAGGTTGAGACCACATTGCATTATATTGTTGACCATGCTTGTTTTCTAGTGTATTTGTCTAGTTGCCTCCATTGTTTTGAGAGTGTCTTAAAATGCAATTGATAGCCTCTAAATAATTTTAGTGTGTAGGAAAAACATTTATGCAAACAATATTGACTCAATTTTATTCTAAAGGATGAAATGAATCCAATTAGTTAGCATGGCTAATCTCTTTCTCTATTCATCTCTACAATCTCCTTCCCCTCTCTCCCCCTCTCTCCTACTCCCATTTTCTCTCTATCTCTTTCTATATATCTATGTTGCTTTCTATCTCTATCTCTATTTCTCTCTTTCTAAGATTCTCTATCTCTCTTCCTCTCTTCCCCTTTCTATATTAATATCTCTCTCTATTATTCTTTCTTCCTTTATCACTCTATCTCTCTCTGTCTCTCTATTATTCTTTCTTCCTTTATCACTCTATCTCTCTCTCTCTCTCTCTATCTTTTTCTCCCTCACTCTCTTTGTCCCTCTCTCTCTCTCTCTCTCTCTCTCTCTCTCTCTCTCTCTCTCTCTCTCTCTGTGTGTATTCGTCTATCTCTTTGTCTATCCTATTCTCTCTTCCTCTAACTCTCTTTATCTCTTCCTCTCTCTTTCATTCTCTCTATCTCTCTCCACTTCTCTATTCCTCTCTATCTCTCTCTATGTATCCCTTTATCTCTCTGTCTCTCCCATTCTCTTCCTTTACCTCTCTCTCTTCCTCTCTCTTTCATTCTCTATCTCTGTCTCTCTTTATATCTCTCTTTCTCTTTCTTTCTCTATGTCTTTATCTCACTTCATCTCTCCCTCCCTCTTTCTATATCTCTTTCTCTAGCCTCCTCTATGTCTCTTTATTTCACTTTTATATAATTTACATTATATAAAATATGCTATATAATAACAAATATAACTTTATTAGATATTATATATTACATATAAAATAAATATGATTAATTTATAAATAAATATTTAGAATAAATAAACAATTTTATAATATAATAGTATTTTTTAAATATATTAAATTATTTACATTATATAAAATATAATATACAATAATAAATACAATTATATTAGAGACTATATATTATATATAAAATAAATATAATTAAGTTATAAATATTAAATCTCTCTCTCTCTCTCTATGTGTGTGTGTATTCGTCTCTCTTTGTTTCTCCCCTTCTCTCTTCCTATACCTCTCTTTCTATCTTCCTGTCTCTTTCATTCTCTCTATCTCTCTCCACTTCTCTTTTCCTCTCTTTGTGTATCCCTTTATCTCTCCATTTATCCCCTTCTCTCTTCCTCTACCTCTCTTTCTCTCTTCCTCTCTTTCATTCTTTCTCTATCTTCCTCTCTCTATCCTCCTCTATATCTCTCTATCTACTTTCTAAATAATTTACATTATATACAATATGCTAAATAATAACAAATATAACTATATTAAATATAAAATAAATAATGACTATATTATAAATCAATATTCAATATAAATAAATGATTTTATAAGATAATGTTATATTATTTATGACACAAATTAAGCAAATTTGAGCATAATTGTTGGTTTTTCACTATGGCTTCTTAGTATTTATGTGTTTCTTTTGTTTATTTTTTGTTACTATTATTCTTTTGTACCTATAAATTTAAGAGGAGGGCATTTCTACATTTCCTTTGTATTCATATGTTTTGGAGTAGATTCTTAGCCTCATGTTTGTCAAAGAGTGGACAACATTATTGAAACTTTAATTGTATAGTGAAATCATTTTCTTCTCTAAATAGTGTCATTTTGAAAAGTGTCAGGAAGGTGGAGACCACATTGCATTAGATGGTTGACCATGCTTTATTTCTAGTGTATTTGTCTAATTGTCTTGATTGTTTTGAGAGTGTCTTGAAATGTAATTAATAGCCTCTAAGTAATTTAGCATGTAGGAAAAATATTTATGCAAACAATATTGACTCATTTGTATTCTAAATAATGAAATGCATCTAATTAGTTAGAATGAATAATCTCTCTCTCTCTCTCTCTATGTATTCATCTATCTCTCTATCTATCCCCTTCTCTCTTCCTCTACCTCTCTTTCTCTCTTCTTCTCTCTTTCACTCTCTCTATCTCTCTCCACTTCTCTATTCCTCTCCATCTCTCTCTATTTATCCCTTTATCTCTATGTCTCTCCCCTTCTCTCTTCATTTATCTTTTTCTCTTCCTCTCTCTTTCATTCTCTCTATCTCTATCTCTCTTTATATATCTCTCTTTCTCTTTCCTCCTCTATGTCTTTATCTTACTTCATCTCTCCCTCCCTCTTTCTATATCTCTCTTTCTCTAGCCTACTCTATGTCTCTCTATCTCACTTTTAGATAATTTACATTATATAAAATATGCAATATAATAACAAATATGTTGGGAATTAAGGTGTCTCAACAAGGTAATTTATTATTTATAATGTATTTATTTTATTAGCCTATGATGTAATTAAGTTACACATCCTATTTTGTCATTTAGTGTGAAGTGGCACGATGAATTGTCACTCCACTTGTAAGGTGACTAGGATGGTCAATCCACTCAATGTGGATATCGGTGTCCCATATTGTGGTAGAGGTTTTCTGTCATGTGTCAGCATCTTGAGCAGTGTCTAAGGAATTGCGATGCGTAACAGTCATAATAGATTCTATGACCCGTAAGAGTCATAAATAGAAGATCCTCTGACAGGTGAGGACATGTGTCGAAGAGCATCTTTGAGGAAGGCATATTTGGGCACCCAAGCGAGGTTATGACATGTTGTAAGAGGAATATGCTATTTTTAGTCAGTGTATGATAAATTCTCCTAGAGTTGTAAGTTTTCTCAGTCATGACATATTCTATGACCGCTGTAAGGTGTGTAAGAGCATATGTCATAGCCTATCTTGGGACTAGGCACCAACATTGGGATGGGGTGATATGACAAGTGTCAGAACCATGCTGCAGTGTTGGACAAGTGTGATTAGGCATGGGTTTTGGGCCATGAGACCAAGATGGACACCCATCTCAAGAAGGTTCCATTTTTGCCTTGAAACTTCTATATATATACAGGTGCTTGGATGGGAGATGCATAGTTGATTTGATAGGTACTATTATGCTACTAGAATATCTCCAGATATGAGTGTCGAAGACTCCTGATAAGACTTGCATTGCAAGTGTGTTGTAAACATTCCTTATTTTGATAATACATTGTGTAGGTGTTAGAGCATGGGTTTTTTTATCACAAACTGTTTTCCCCACGTTATATCTTTTCTCTCTCTCTCTTTGTGTAATGCCCCTCATTTTGGTTTGAGATAGTTGATAGTTTTCTATTGTTTTAGATAGCTTTGGGACAGTTGATAGTTTTATATTGCACTTTTGCAGTTTTGAGACATTTGTGTTATTAGACTTATGGCTTATGCTTATTATGATCATGATGGACTATATTTGACTGATGTGGTTTTGACATGTGTTACGAGTTTCAAGATGACATTATTGATATTTCAACTCATGATGTACTTTGATATGTTTAGTTGATGGTTAGTTAGATTATGCAGATTAATGTTACCTTATTTTATGTGGTTGAATGTTATCTAGTTACTAATTAGAGATGTTTATGTTATTGTTATGATTAAGAGCAAGGATGGTGTAGTAATACTCATTTCAAGCACCCTACTACGCTACGATTCCCTGACTCTGTGTGTTTGATATATACAATATACGCATATGTGTGTGTGTGTGTGTGTGTGTGTGTGTGTGTGTGTGTGTGTGTGTACAACCTATCATCTTGATGCAAGTTGCAGGTACTAGGCATCGACTCTATTGGGACCTAAAATTTCATACCAACTTTTGCAAGAAATTTTAGGTTCCCATATGAAAAAAATCAATTTCAACACTCGTAGATACACCTAAAAATATGTCCAAGAAGCCTACTTTGGAGAGTTGTGTTTTGAAGCCTATTCATTTTCTTGCAAAATCACTTTGCTAGTATGCTTACCTATCATACGTGAGTGCACATGTCTGATTTCAGCTTCCTATAACAATATTTGACTAAGTTTTGAGGATTCAAGTTCAGGGGTTCTCGTAAAGTTTGTTGTCTGCACAATGTAAAATCAGCCTGGGAAGCGAACTTTGGAGGCCAATATATAATAGCTGGATGATGTTCATAATGAACCAATTGGTGTTCCTAATTCACCTTATCAAAATCTACTTCTATGTCCAGTTTGAAGGCTCCAACGCATCGTTTGCTATTTTTTCAAAATGAAAAGCAAATGCATTTAGCCCTGATTTCACAGTTTCACCTCCAGAGAGGTCAACTTTGGCCCTAAATATTTTGTGATCAGAGATGATTGGTGAAAAAATATCTTGCACATGCACTCATCAAGCCTAAATGAACTAAACTCTCAAGTTACAACTTCCCAGGAAGAGATTTAATGGTTTTTTAAAATTAAAAGTTGGTGAGCTCGAATCAGGTTTTGACAGGGGCAGTTTTCAAGAAGGTTAATTTGGAGACTAATATCTAGCAATCGGGTCATGTTCATGACAAACCAATTGGTGTCTCAAATTATTCCCATACTAATGTGCCTTCATGCCAGTTCTCAAGATCCCAGCACTTCGTTTGATATTTTTTCAAAATCAAATCCAAATGGGTTTTACACAGTTTTTTGACTACATTCCTAGGCAGCTTCAGAAAGGTCAACTTTGGCACTTGATATTTTGCGAAGGAAGAGGAATGATGAAAAATCATTTTGCACACATGTTCATTTAAGCTAAATGACCTAATCTCCAGGATGGTAGCTCCTCAAAATTAGCTTTGATATTTTGTCAAAGATGCAAGTTGCCAAGTTTTAGTTGAGTTTAAATAGGCATAAAAACATGTTGAGTGAGCTACTTTGATTGCGAGCAGCTTTTAATTCTAATAAATTCATACTGAACCATTTGTTGTGTTGAATTCTCGGGTCAAAAATCTACAAGTTTGTGCATTTTCATAGCTATGGGATAAGTTTGATTAGTTTTTCAGGCTAATTTTGAAGGGTAGTTGGCTTGTTTTGACCACTGTGCAAGGTGTCAGAAAATGGATTTTGGTGACAACCCAGTTCGTTCTTTTACCCCAGGAACATATTGAGGTGGTGTTAGATCAATCCATGATCCCTCAGAAAATTATCAGATTAGATATGCCAGGGTTGTTGGAAGTCTTGGAATCTAACAATCTAAAGTGTCTTATAGTAATGTTTGTACCATGCTCAGTAACTACAGAAGATATATTCAATGCTTTTGGTCACTGTGGAAGAATTGATTGAGTTAATCAAAGAGAGAAGAAAATAGATTTAATTATGCTTCTATCATCTTTGAAACAAAGGAGGCTTTCTAGAAATTGTTAATGAGGAAGATTGTTGTTTTCCATGGTAGTGATGTGGTGGTAAAAGTGGCATTATCATCTAATCATAATTTATGTCAAGATTTTGTTCCCAAAGTAGCAAAGAATGTTGTTGTGCTTCTAACTGAACTAAAAAATCCTAGATGTACAATTATGATCAAAGGCATGCCCCATGGGATCAGTTTTAAGGATCTCAAAAAATGCACTAGCCTTTTGTGGAATTGTGTCATGCTTCTGGATGGGTTCATCGAATTCTACTATATATATTGAGTTTGAGACAGATAATGTGAAGGAAAGCTTGTAACTTTGCGTTAGTCACTCCTAAAAATAGATGTCTCTTACAGCCTTAGAAGAAATCAAGCTGAAGTTCATTGACACATCCTCCAAGTTTGGACACGAAAAGTTCTAGACATTGTTAGAGAAAGCTAAGATTTATGGTAAAATGAAGGCCATAACATGCATTGATAGCTCAAATGATTCCGTAGAAAAGATACCATTTGGAAATTTAAAAATACAGCCTCCAACTCATGATTCAGAGGAAATATTGAAATCTCAAAACAATGATCACATTCAAAAGCATCGTGAGACAGCAATAAAGAAGAGTGACCTGAATACAGAAGTACATAAACAAGCAGATGTCCAAAAAAAAAGAAAGTATGGGTGCAGAATTGGAATGCCAGAGCTATGATTTTAAGAGCTAGTTAGGGAAAAATAAAACATTATTGAGAAAACCCTAGAATCACACTAGTCATCAGCAAAACAAATAAAGTCAGGATGAAAAATTTAAATCACAATGATCTTAGATGTCATGCTAATGGATACTTTTCGGTGAGAAACACTTGTACTCTCACTGATAAGTTAAGATAGTAATTGTATCGGGTAGACATGTGTGATCGAAATGATTTTTTTTTATCGTATCAATTCTATGAGTTACTCTGATAAGAAAGAGAAAAGTATCATAAAACAGGTGAAAATAGAACAATGAAGCACGGAGAGAAATGTTATTTCATTGTCGAAGGTGATAAATATTTTAAATGTGAGATACATTTCTGGGATATTAAAATACAAAGATAAGACATTTTTACTAAAATGGGAAATATTTTCACAAAGCCGTTAATTGAAAAAGATTTTGTGAAAATGTGTATAATGGCCTGTGAAAGTATTTCACCCAAAGAAATATGAAGTGGAACATTTTTACTTGAAGAGAATAATATTTTGGTAAAGTTATTTCTTGTGGAGAAATTATTACAAGGTAAGGATTTATTTAATTAAGGTGAGGGTGGGGAAAATATCACCCATTCAAAAATATTTTGAGCGTAGAAGAATTTTAATTTATTTGAAAGAAGACATTTCAAAGGGAAAATTATTATTTGAGAAGGAAAACAAGTTTTCATTAATAGAAAAGTAAAATATTTTCATGAAAGAAATTATTAAATTATTTTACCTAATGAGAATATACTTCATCGAGGAGAGAAAAGGACATTGGTGAAACAAAAGAATTAGCCCCCCGTGAAATCTCAAGAAGCATGAAATGATGAAAACAAATTTTGTATTAAAACGGGATGAACACTTTTAAATATATTACCACATAACTAAATTTCACTAAGAGTGAAATGGAATGAAGTATTTTTCACGAAGGACATTTAAAGGTAAGTGATTATTTTTAATCAACCCACTGAGTGAAATGTAATAATTATGGTCAAGTGTTTTCACTTGGAGATGAAAATTTTTGGAAGAATTAACCAAGGCAGTTATCGGTGAGAGAAGTAAATATGAAGATGAAAGTTGCCATCAAAAGGAAAATAATTATTATCATCATCGAGATATAAAAATGAAGGATAAAATTAAATATTTTACGCTTGCCAAAGAGAATTAATTAAACAGAAGGTTACATTGAACGGATGTGAAGGGTCATAACCCTAGGAGATATCATGTATATATTCTAGATAAAATAAAAAAGGGGATCATCAATAGTAGTAGGCTAGAAGACATGATCACCAGTATAGGATAGATTGCATCTATTCACCCATCCATCCCATCTCAGAAAATATTGTAATGCATATTATTTAAAATATAATGGAGCAGAATATTTTCATGTGGTAATTTTACTACCAGTGTTCAACAGTTTTGTTTAAATCAAATCTTAAAAGTTATTATACTGTCTCCAGAGTGGTTTTCCTTTATTATTCGAATATATAATTCATTAGATCACATTTGCTGTTGCTGTGGGATTTTGTGATTGGTTTCATACTTTGAGTGAATTAAATTCCTTTCAATTAATTTGACTTAATTCATTCCATGAGATTAAAATCCTTTTGAGATGATTATTTTGATTGGTTTCTCTCAAAGTTAAGAATTAAATATCCTTTCATGACGTCATAGTAATATTGGAGAATAGAACTAGGATTAATAAGAAGAGTATTGTAACTGACAAATTTGCATGTTTGTACAAGGTGTAGACATCTCAAGTGTCCGACTGTTAGAGTTAAGCTAAGGAGTGAGTTAACCAATCATACATATTTGTATCCATTATCCATCCATTATTCATCAACTCCAATAACCCAATAGATTAAGCATTGGTCATTCCAAAATCATCCTAGAAACTCTACATAGTCTTATTCAAGCATTTATATCTAAGACCTTAACAGTAGGAATATGAACAATTATCTTTCAGCTACTTCACACCTGTTTGCCACCATGAAGGATATTAAAAGCTGCATTAGTTGTGAAAGGTATACCTACCTCGGTCTAGCAGAACCTAAAGTGAAGAAGGTATATCCTTGTGCCTGTTAGCCAAGAACGTGAAGAGAGCTTGGCAACCTCTTAAGGTGTAAAAACTTGTGTTTTTGAGACCTAACAGACTCCACCTGACTTAGTAGGTCTGAGCATGCCCTTGCACCAATGGATAACATTGATGGGAGATAACATGAGGTTTCTCCTAAGTCAGTTTTAGTCTTCAAGTTGTGGGTCGTCAAGTAGTACATGGAGTTATTGTCGAGTTTTGTTTAGTTAAGCCTATATGTATTTTGGTAATGCATTAATGAATTAATATTATATTAATAATGTTATTAATATGTCAAATATAATAGTATTTTGCTTAGTCATAGAGTATTAAGGAAATTTGGAATATTCTTTAAGTAACTTTAATGTAGATTAAATTAATTATTTTAATTTTTTTAATAGTATATGAGTCATAAGTTTTTATTATGGTTAATTAGTATATAGTTATTTATAGAATAATATAATTCAATAATTTAATGTTTGTTAGTTGTTGAATAAGATTCCAGATTTGGGGAATCTCTATGTAAAGTAAAAATTTTAAATTCTTCTGAGTAGTGGGATTCTCTGTAACAGATTCATGATAGTGGAAATTTATGAGTTTTAGCTATTTTTGTTTCTAGGGGGGTTTATTTTGACGAGAGAGTAGTTTTGAGGAAAATAGATAGAAATTGGGGGAATAAATTGTTATGGAAAATGGAGGAAGAAATGGAGGAAGCTGAAGGAATTTCAAGCCTGAGATTGAAATTCGTGGTATGCTTCTTGTATCAGACTTATTAATTTTAAATTTCATGTTGAATCTTTGGTGTGTAATTGAAATTGTCTCTTTATTCCAGTGGGCTCTTTGTCTTCCTGTCACCATTCAAAGTTCTCTATAACTCTATATTTGATAGTTTGCTTTTCCATTCTTGAGAAATTTAGGATTCTCTTCCTTTGGTTTTGTTGAATCTTCAGTGATCCATATGTGAAATCTATAAACTTCTTTTTATCAAACAAATAGATCATGAGAATCCATTGCTGCTCTCAATACCATTAAATTGCTTACCTAGCATTGCATCTCAGAATCCATTGACAGAAAATGAGATTTTAAGCCATAATTTGAATGAAATTTAAATGGAATGCTATCAAAATTTTACCTCTACTTGGCATTCAACTCTCATTTCTTTTATCTTCCAAACTTTATTATATTACCTTGGGTCAATTTTTGGCATATTAGAAATTGTTGTTAATAATCCCTCTAGCAGTCATCGTACGGCCCCATCTCAGTCTTCTATGAAATTTTTCCTTTTGTTATCATTCTACTTTTAATCTTTTCTTGCATATTGGCTGCCTACTGATCATACGACGTGATGAAAGATGGTCTAGCAACTCTGAAAACTTATCTCTAAGCTTCCTCATGCACCATCATACGGCCTACTCTTATCTCCTTTTAATTTTGTCAAAACTTGTAGTCTGAAATCTTGATAAAAAAATGATAATGAAATCCCTTTCTTTCCTTCTCTAAGTTTAGATTTATGCCTGAAATCTTTGATGAAAAAAAAATAATGATAATGAAATCTATTTCTTGCCAGAGTCATCTCTGATTTCTCTTAATCTTCTTGCCAGTTCTCCTCTATTAGACAAATTGAAAATCTCTGATTCCTCTTAATCTCTAAAAATTTATGTTGGATTCATTCTCTCTATATTTAGTATTGCCATCTCTCTCTCTTGGATTCTATCTAATAGCTCATTCACTATTTTCTGTCATAAACCTTAGAAGACTCTTTCATTCGTTATAGTTAGAAAACTTCTATTTGTAATTCCATGAGCAGCTAATAAATCTTTCTTTGTGATTATGTTTTTAGTTAAATTGTTAATTTGACTTTCTTTTCATCAAACTCATTAAATGGCAATAGTGATAAGATAATATTAGTTTATCTCATAAAATATTAGGATAGATTTGTATTATTTTAAAATTAATTTTATTTAAATAAAGTTGATTTAGTAGATGCAAATTGTTAAATGTTTAGTAAGCATTACTTAAGTGAATATCACTTTGAGATAGTAAATTGTTAACTAGATTTGTTAACTAGATTTTTTAGAAATAAAATTTGGTGAATTCATATTTGTGTTAGAATGGGTTTGAAATATTCTATTAAGAGTATAATTTAATTGGTAGTTGTATGTTGGTCAATATATTAAATTAGAGTATTAATAGGTTATAATTGGTAATGATAGTGATTAAATAAAAGATGATTGGTATTACATTCTAGAATTTAAAAATATTGAGTTAAATATTAGTTATACTCATTTAATCTTATTAATATAATTTTGTTTAGTTATGATTTAGTTTATCCTATCCTGTGGCACATTGGTTTTTAATAAATGAATAATAAATTAGAGATTAATTGTGATTTTAATAAATAAATAATAAACAAATATTAGATGGATTTATAGTTCTAGAGTGGAATAATATTTGGATTTTATCTTAAAAGAGAGTGAAACCTAATAGTGCTTTCCAGTTTAATTTGTTCAATGGTGTAATGTTGAGTCAATTTTAAATATGGTCTTGCTTGAAATTTCATTATCGGTTAATGGCGTCAAGTAGTAATGATGTAATTTGTTTGTTATATTATTCTTTAGTTCTGAGTAATATTGTGCTAATTATGTTTCAAGTTGTTTAAACCTTTATTTTCCATATCTTGAAATGGATATATGGATAGTAGTTTTGTGTGATAAGAGTTACCAGACTCTAGAGGTTAGACTTCTTGGGTTCTAGTACAACATTAAGTCATGTTGTTTTAAATGTTTTAATGGATTTGAGATTTTGAAGTGGATAGGGGAAAGTTTTGTTGTTTGAGGTTTTGGATTGTAATGGTTTATGTGATGTATTGGTTTGCAAAAAGATAGATGTCTTTCGGTCCCTTGTCCATGCACGATATTTAATTAGTCTCTAGATGTTGGTTAGGGGTTGCTAGTTGCATGTAGGAGAGTGTCTTCTATAGTGGGGCCGGTGCCCAAAGTGGTTGCCTGGGTAACCCCATGGAAGTTGTAATCAAGTGATAACTTAATAATTTATTTAGGTGGGTTGGGTAGTAATTTACATAGCAAGATAAGTAAGATGCCTCACCCATGCCATGAATGCTCTCATAGGCTAAGGATGGGATGAGATGGCCTGGTTAGCAAGGTCGACCTCCTTGTCTCCATGAGAGTATATGTTAGCTCTACATGTGTCACCCTATGGGGCCGGTGCCTAGAGAGAGGCTGCTAGGGTAACCATAGATGGGGGCCAGTTTCTAGTGAGAGATAGCCTAGGTAACCCATGCTAGGACCATGAGATGACACTCTGCCTACTGCAGATTAGTTACTTCTTCTTTATCTTTTGTTGTTGCCTCTGGAGTACTGTCTTGTCTTGATGATTTGAGTAGTCTTGATGATCTGAGTTGTCTAGGTCAAGTTTGTATCTGCTTGCTTGTATCCTGTGACCTAGTGGAACCTCATTGTTATCTCCTATCTTAGGGGGTGGACCTCAGGGTTCCACATGGTTGTGTGGAAGATCTTAATCCATTGGTTTTCTTGGATGTACTAGTTCAAGATCAATGCAGAAGTGTTTCTAGTTCTAGATTTGTTATGTATCTTCAGAGTTGTAATATACCTTCATAATTGTATTATATTGTAAACCAATGTGATCGGTCATGTAATCTTGTATTTGAACCTTTGTAATTATTCATCTCTACAAATGAATGATGTAAATTCTCTTTTGGTGTATTATAATGTTTATCACTTGTATTGTTATGATTTCATGTTTATCTGATGCAGTTATGTTTCTGTAGAGGTGTTAGTTGATCATTTTTGTGTAAAAGTTGTAGATAGTATAATGTTATCTATTGTTAATGCATTTACTTTCTTAAAAAAATTATTTCTGAAAATTTTGCTCTTGTTAGTCTTACACTCTAGGGTTGCATGACGGGGCATCTCATTTGGTATCAGAGCCAAGTTTAAACACTGGATACTCTAGTTATAACTGAACCCATTGTTAGTGCCTAAATTGACTGACAATTTTTGAGCAATTTTCATGCAGGCACTTTCCCTAAGTATCCAAAAAATGTTCTAAGTGTTGGACCTCCTCAGCATTTTTCAGCTACAGCATCATATTTTCCTGAGGAGGAGGTCATCATCATCATATTTTCTTCGATGGTGGTCAGCATCATCATGTTTTCTGTCGACTTGTTCATCATCAGGATCATCATATTTCAATATCGGGTGATGTTTGGATATCATCCTGATCCTGCTGATGAGCTACAGTGTGCCCTGATTTGCTTGCGGAGGTGATTTTTCAAGTATTTGGTGATCTTCCAATTATCACCTTGCCCTTTTATGATGATGATGTTGCCCCGATCTTCTGAAGGGATTATTCTCTGGGTTGTTCGACCTGACTTATTTTTTCTTAAGGGTCGTCATCATCATCATCATATTTCCAGTTATCACCGTGTTGCTTGCGGGGGTCATCATATTTTCTGCCTGCATGATATTTCGCCGAGGTGATATTTTTATCATCGGGTGATCTTGGTTATGATCATCCCGATGATGTTGTTGAAGAGTTCTAAGTGTGACCCGATGTTCACTGGGGTCATCATATTTTGAACGTTAGGACGATCTTAGTCAATATCATCCTGATGATGTTGTATCACTTCATGTTCGTTGTTTTATCATCCTGATGATGCTGACATCATTCTTATGTCGGGGTGATATCTATTTCTCTGCCTATCTGCATCATGATATTTACGAAGGAGGGGGTGATATTTTCATTTTTGAATATCACCCGGATGTATGTTTGTTCTAGCGTCATGATGATGCTGATATCAAGGAGATATCCGCCTGCCGGCTTCGTGCATTATCTAGTGGGGGGTGATCTTTTCAAGCATCATCATATTCATCTATCGCCCCGATCTTATAGTGGAGCTACAGTGCAACATGATATTTGTGCATCAGGATGATATTTCCAAATATCTGGTTATCTTCTGAATATCATCCTGATGTCGATATGATGATGACGTCATCAAGGTCCGGGGGGTCATATTTCTAACACTGATCATCTTGTGGAGATCCCCCGATATTTGCAAATGTGATGATGACGTCATCCGGATATGAGGAGGTGCGTAGTAGGCAGATATGATGATGACGTCAGCAGGATATGATGATGACGTCATCAGGATGTTCATCGGCCAGACTTTTGGTATAGGCTCAGCAGGAGGATGTTCCTCCGATGGATCAGGTTGTGCCGATGAAGGCGATTATCATGCAGGTTATATTGCGATATGATGCTGACGTCAGGGTGATATTTCAAGCGACAGGATATCATGCTGCTGGAGGATGATGATGATGAAGTCTTATACTAGTGTCGTCAGGAGCAAAAGCACCGACATTATATATGCTCATGACCTAGTATATAAAGTGTTGAAAGGGTCACCGCGGGGTGCATGTGGGATAATTGATATCCTGCATATTCGAAATATCATGATGATGAATCTCGGCGGGAAATGGTTGCGATGCAGAATTGACGTTTTCCCGAGGCCGCGGGTTGGTGCGCCATTAATGGCGAAGGTTGCAGAGGTATGGGCAGATCTGGTACCCGATTGAAGGTGTACATCAGCGGACAGTGGCGCAGGGCTCGAGATATCTTCCTGTCTCCTCCCCTACCTGCTGCATTCATGTTTGGGTGCCAATCTGGTAATGCGTTGAGCGCCATTTTGCTGATACTGTGTATCTGGCAGGATTTTTGGTCAACCATGTAATTAATTGCTGTGGTACACTACCTGGCTGTTATAAGCAGGAAGTGTTACTCATTTGTGGTTGTTGAAAGTTGAAGATTTTTGGCTCTGTAATTCAAAACAAGCTGATCTGGTTGCTCTGTACAGCTTAACCTGTGAGTTTATGTATCTCTTGTTGTATGTTTTTGGCATGAACCCACTGATTTCATGATTGATCTTATATGAGAAATGCTATCTTAGCATGTGTTGTGTTAATTCTGTCTCCAGTATTGCATGTATTCTTCTTCTGAATCTGGATATTTGGGTGATGTTTAGATTCTAGAGCATAGAATTCCTATGTTGAATGTCTGATCTTTTAACTTCTGCTCAAGGGGTAGATTAAACTATTTTCAGGTTGAACATTGGGAAGGGTATACTGCAGTAGGGATGCCATAAGTAGAGATAACTTAACACTCTGTTTTGGGAGATATCTGTAAGGCAGGTATCACATATATCCCCTTGAAATCCAGTTTTAGCTGTTCATGCTGATCATTCACAGGTGTATGTCTACTGACTCCAGGCCCTGGATAGGCACCAATCTTGCTTTGTGTTTGTGTTACAACCATGTCCAGCTTTGCATCCAAATTTCAAACTAAACCATTTCATACTTCCACCTGTTAGTTGTAGGAGTAGGATTAGGAACCCCCTATCATGCTCTCATACCCAACCAGACATCATGTCCAATAATGTTGCCAGCCTTGTGATATATCATATAGATCTTGGTCCATACATGAGAGTATTCTGCCTGTTGTTGTCAAGTTAGATCTTTCTATCTTTGAGCTAGTCAAGGTTACATCTTGAGTTATAGGGACACCCCCCTTGGTGCGGCAGAACCAAAAGTGAAGGGGAGGTAGCTCACGCAACCTCCTGTATTTAGTTGGCTGAATCTGCCTGTGCATTAGAAGTGGCAAACCCTAATGCTGATTCAGAAGAAAAACCAACACCCATTATGTGACCTAGTGCTTAAACTCTGTAGATTAACTTTCATCCCTATTGTTCCCTCTCTGTGTGTAATAAATCATCCTTTGGTGTTGTAGGTAGATGCCTAGAGGTAGAGGTCAAGGTCGTGGCAAAGGTAGGGATTAAGGGAGGGGTGGTGGCGGTACACCTCCTCCTAGTCCTCCTCACAAGAGTGCCCATGAAGGCGGGGGTCAGAATATGGAAGGTCATGGTCAGCTCAAAGGAGCCCAATTGAGACAGTTGCTTGAGGAGGCGTTTGCCTGTTTAGGCCCTAGACAGGAGGTAGAGTAGCCTAGAGGGGGTCAAGAAGTAGACTAGCTAGAAGCTAGGGAAAGAGAGAGATCACCTAGGCAGAGAGACATGACAGCTGAGCAGGAGGCCACACTAGCCAGTCATATGAGAGATCTTCTTAGGGCATGCCCTCCCACCTTTGATGGAGCTAGTAGTGGTCTAGAGGTAGAGACTTGGTTATTGGATATAGGCAAGTGTTTCGCCATGCATGCATATGGTAGTAACACCAAGGCTAGATGTGCAATTCTACATCTTAGAGGTTTTGCTTCGACTTGGTGGTGTTTAGAGGAGTAGAAGTTGCACTTGGATATTAGCATGGTTTCTTGGGAGTTGTTCTTAGAGTGATTCAGAGCTTGTTTCCTATATGATCATTGGAGGTAGCATCACATAGATGAGTTCCATGAGTTGAGGTAGATGGCCATATCGGTGGAGCAGTATAAGCGTAGATTCTACGAACTCAAGCAGTATGTGGGCATTGATGATGATGAGACTATGTTAGTACAACATTTTATCAGGGGCTTGAATGCCCAAATTAGTGGAGGGGTTCATTTCTTTGAACCTAAGACTATGGAGGTAGCCATGGAGAAAGCCCGATTGGTGGAGGAGAATCTAGAGATGGCGTTGGGAGGGCATACAAGCGTGCATATTGGTAGTGCACCTTTTGTAGGTGTTGGTGGTTAGTCTCAGGCAGCTAGCTCTTCGAGAGGCCATCATGTACCTGACAAAGGTAAGTAGTAGCAGCAACAATAGTGTTCTCAATCTCAACCAAAGGATACTCAGCCTTAGCAAGGTAATAGATCTCAGAATAAGAAGGATCAGTCTTGGCAGCGCAATAAGTACAATCATTTCAATCAGCCAACTCAGAGTTCATAGTCTGCAGTTAGTAGATATAATTTTCAGCAGTCCAATGCTTTCTTGGGTGGCAGAGGTTTCGGTAGAGGCACGGGATGTTACTCTTGTGGACAGCAGGGCCATATAGCTAGGTAGTGTCCACAAAGGAACGCTTTAGGATTTGGTTAGAGGCCGATAGCTTTAGAGCTGACCATAGGCAACACGAGAAGGTCTCATAGAGTGTTTGAGAGATTGAGCATCATCAGGTAGAGCATCAGGGGATAATCTTAGAGGCCGCAGGTAGGGTTCAGGCAACCTTCTTTGGAGATCATGCACGAGCTGAAGCATCAGGAGTAGACTCACAGGGGTAGAGACAGGGAGCAGCTCAAGGTCCAGTGGGATCCTAATGTTGAGACTTCTGCTACCTAGGAAGATGCTTCCAGGATGAGAGAGTTATACCCTTACTTATTTGCAGGCTTCCAGGAGTAAGCCTAATTTTGGTGGGGAGGATATAATGCCCCTCATTTTGGTTTGAGACAGTTGATAGTTTTCTATTGTTTCAGACAGCTTTGGGATAGTTGATAGTTTTATATTGCATTTTGGTAGTTTTGAGACATTTTTGTTATTAGACTTATGGTTTATGCTTATTATGATCATGATTGACTATGTTTGACTGATGTGGTTTTGACATGTGTTATGAGTTTCAAGATGACATTATTGATATTTTGGCTCATGATGTATTTTGACATGTTTAGTTGATGGTTAGTTAGATTATGCAGATTAATGTTACCTTGTTTTATGTGGTTGAATGTTATCTAGTTGCTAATTAGAGATGTTTATGTTATTGTTATGATTGAGAGCAGGGACGGTGTAGTAATAATCGTTTCAAACACCCTACTATGTTGTGATTCCCTGACTCTGAGTGTTTGATATATATGTGTGTGTGTGTGTGTGTGTGTGTGTGTGTGTGTGTGTGTGTGTGTGTGTTGTATACAACCTATCATCTTGATGCAGGTTGCAGGTACCGGGCATTGACTCCACCTAACTTAGCAAGTCTGAACGTGCCCTTGCACCAATGGATAATGTTGATGGGAGATAACATGAGGTTTCCCCTAGGTCAGTTTTAGTCTTCAAGTTGTGGGTTGTCAAGTGGTATGTGGAGTTATTGTCGAGTTTTGTTTAGTTAAGCCTATGTGTATTTTAGTAATGCATTAATGAATTAATATTATATTAATAATGTTATTAATATGTCAAATATAATAGTATTTTGCTTAGCCGTAGAGTATTAAGGAAATTTGGAATATTCTTTAAGTAATTTTAATGTAGATTAAATTAATTATTTTAATATTTTTAATAGTATATGAGTCATAAGTTTTTATTTTGGTTAATTAGTATATAGTTATTTATAGAATAGTATGTGTCAATAATTTAATGTTTTTTAGTTGTCGAATAAGATTCCAGATTTGGGGAATCTCAATGTAAAGTAAAAATTTTAAATTCTTCTGAGTAGTGGGATTCTCTGTAATGGATTCATGATAATAGAAATTTATGAGTTTTTTCTATTTTTGCGTCTGGGGGGTTTATTTTGAGTAGAGAGTAGTTCTGAGGAAAATAGATAGAAATTGGGGGAAGAAATTGTTATGGAAAGCAGAGGAAGAATTGGAGGAAGCTAAAGGAGTTTAAAGCCTGGGATTAAAATTTTGGGTATGCTTCTTGTATCAGACTTATTAGTTTAAATTTCATGTTGAATCTCTGGTGTGTAATTGAAATTGTCTCTTTAGTCCAGTGGGCTCTTTGTCTTCCTGTCACCATTCAAAGTTCCCTATAACTCTGTATTTGATAGTTTGCTTTTCCATTCTTGAGAAATTTAGGATTCTCTTCCTTTGGTTTTCTTGAAGCCTCAGTGATCCATATGTGAACTCTGCAAACTTCTTTTTATCAAACAAATAGATCATGAGAATCCAATGCTACTCTCAATACTGTTAAATTTCTTACCCAGCATTGTATCTCAGAATCCATTATCGAAAAATGAGATTTTAGGCCATAATTTGAATGAAATTTAAATGGAATGCTATCAAAATTTTACTTCTGCTTAGTATTCACCTCTCATTTCTTTTATCTGCTAGAATTTATTATATTACCTTGGGTCAATTTTTTGCATATTAGAAACTGATGTTAATAATCCCCTCCAACCACCACCGTACGACCCCATCTCAGTCTTCTTTGAAAATTTTCCTTTTCTTATCATTCTACCTTTAATCTTTTCTTGCATACTGGCTACCTGCTAATTGTATGGCGTGAGGAAAGATGGTCTGGTAACACTGAAAAATTATCTCTGAGCTTCCTCATGGGTCGCCGTATGGCCTACTCTTATCTCTTTTTAATTTTGTCAAAACCTATAGTTTGAAATCTTGATAAAAAAATGATAATGAAATCTCTTTCTTGCCTTCTCTAAGTTTAGTTTTATGCCTTAAATCTTTGGTGAGAAAAAAAATGATAATGAAATCTATTTCTGGCCTGAGCTATCTCTAATTTCTCTTAATCTTCTTGTTAGTTCTCCTCTACCAGACAAATTAAAAACCTCTGATTCATCTAAATCTCTAAAAATTTATGTTGGATTCATTCTCTCTATATTCAGTATTGTCATCTCTCTCTATTGGCTTCCATCTGATAGCTCATTCACCATTTTCTATCATAAACCTTACAAGACTCTTTCATTCCTCATATCTCTGTATTTTAAAGCTCCCAAATAAATTATATCGAGTGTTTCTTCTTCTGCAATAAAAATTTAGCATGAGTTCACTTAAATAAAATAGGGAGATTTGCATTAAATTTATTTAGAATGTATGCAAATGTAATCTTATATTTAGAAAACTTCTATTTGTAACTCCATGAGCAACTAATAAATCTTGCTTTGTGATTATGTTTTTAGTTAAATTGTTAATTTGACTTTCTTTTTATCAAACTCATTAAATGGCAATAGTGATAAGATAATATTAGTTTATCTCATAAAATATAAGGATAAATTTGTATTATTTTAAAATTAATTTTATTTAAATAAAGTTGATTTAGTAGATGCAAATTGTTAAATGAATGTTTAGTAAGCATTACTTAAGTGAATATCACTTTGAGTTAGTAAATTGTTAACTAGATTTTTTAGAAATAAAATTTGGTGAACTCATATTTGTGTTAGAATGGATTTGAAATATTCTATTAAGAATAGAATTTAATTGGTAGTTGTATGTTTGTCAATTTATTAAATTAGATTATTAATAGGTTATAACTGGTAATGATAGTAAATAAATAAAAGATGATTGGTATTACACTGTAGAATTTAAAAATATTGAGTTAAATATTAGTTATACTCATTTAATCTTATTAATATAAATTTGTTTAGTGATGATTTAGTTTATACTATCCTGTGACATTGGTTTTTAATAAATGAATAATAAATTAGAGATTAATTGTGATTTTAACAAATAAATAATAAACAAATTTTAGATGGATTTATAGTTCTAGAGTGGAATAATATTTGGATTTTATTTTAAAAGAGAGTGAAAACCTTATAGTGCTTTCTGATTTAATTTTTTTCAATGGTGTAATGTTGAGTCAATTTTAAATATGGTCCTGCTTGAAATTTCATTGTCGGTTAATGGCGTCAAGTAGTAATGATGTAATTGGTTTGTTATATTATTCTTTAGTTCTAAGTCATATTGTGCTAATTACATGTCAAGTTGTTTAAACCCTTGTTTTCCATGTTAGGAAATGGATATATGGATAGTAGTTTTGTGTGATAAGAGTTTCCCGACTCTAGAGGTTAGACTTCTTGGGTTCTAGTACAACATTAAATCATGTTGTTTTAAATGTTTTAATGGATTTGAGATTTTGAAGTTGATAGGGGGAAGTTTTGTTGTTTGAGGTTTTGGATTGTAATGGTTTATGTAATGTATTGGTTTGCAAAAAGATAGATGCCTTTCGGTCCCTTGTCCATGCATGTTATTTAATTGGTTTCTAGATGTTTGTTATGTTGCAAGTATGGGCCTAACCGGTGTTGTCATTGATGTTGAGATACTGTTGTTGTATTGATGATAAGGATTGGATGAACTATGTGCTAAGGATATTGAGAAAATTAATCCTAATCAGGAATAGAGAAGAATAGTGAAGACAAGAGGCAAAGATCCCAGCTAAGATGAAGATCAGAGGATGTGCTTAAAAGCGTTTGTATATATGTGTCTTAAGATCATCCAGCAAAGATCTCAGAGGTCCGTATGAAGATTTGAATAAGTTATGACCACTTAAGTAAAACTAGTTCTGGCAGATGTTCAAAGGTGACAGAGTGATATAGATAGGTTTAGGGAGATCTAGAAATGAAATATCTTGTTCTACAGATTTGGTGGAGTGTTTAGGAAGTCAATGTCAATTGGTTCATGGTCTGGAGATCCATAAGCATCTATTCCAATATGACAGTGATAACAGATTGTGTTCTTGAGGTTCTGGATGAAGGAGAGAATGATTTCAGTAAGCAGAAGTAGTGTGGATGTTCTTGGTGATTTAGGCAAGCTTATGGAGATCTTTGGATTGTGTCCAGTTCGTGTTGGTGGTCTGCATTGAAGATTGAGCTTGTAATTGAAGATTTACTTCTGGATGATGATGTTCTTCCTAAGTCTGGCCGACTGGATGAGTTACACATCCTGCGGATGATCTTGGAGATGTTTTTTGGAGAATGGAGTGTTCCTAAAGGAATATTGAAGTCTCAGATCTGTGTGGCCGATAGTGTGTTGATCCGCGTGAAGTCTTTTTGTAACTAGTCATGTTGCTTTTATGTATTTGCTCTATAATGTATGCTGACTTGGATGATTATTCCTAAATCGATGTCTTGTATAAATAAAGAGTTGTAAAGTCATTTCAAAGTGGTTCTGGTGGTGATGATAGTGAGGTAGAGAGGAGGAAAGTGAAAGGCAAAGAATTGAGCTTAAATGGAACTGACTCCAGCATGGTGAAGATGCTATTCTTTAGTTCAAGTATGTAATACTTATTATTCTGTAGATAGTGTGTCTCCTATAGGCAGTGGGCCTCTTGTGAGCAGTGTGCTTGGGCAGTGAACCCTAATTGGCATGTGCCATTTTATTCTTTCTATTCTTCTAACAGAGAATACAATCTTGGGTTAGTCACCCCGTGGTTTTTCCCTTAACTGGGTTTTCCATGTCAAAAATCTTGGTGTCATATGTGTTAATGTGTTTCTACTCTTGAATTGTTGCATTACATTTCCATGATTGATTTATTATTATGTTGTTGAATTAAGAAAAGAATTTAAGTGATTAATTGGAATAAAGTTTTGGGCAACTGATTCACCCCCCTCTTAGTTGTCTATCCTTAATCTAACAATTGGTATCAGAGCTAAGTTCCTCAAAAAAAGCTTAACCGTTTGAGGAGATCCATAATGTCATCCTACAAGAAGGATAGTCTGAGGTTTGATGGAACCAATTTCACTCTTTGGAAAAGTCACATGGAATGTCACTTGCAATGTATGGGAATGCAGTATTGGATCATGGCTTCAAAGAAGTATACTCCTCCACAGAATGTTCTGAAATCTGTAGATGAAAATAGAGATGTTGAAAATAATCTGCAGACTAAAGAAGCTCTTCTAAGTGCCTTGTTTGATTAAGAGCTGACAAATGTTGTTAACCTACAAACTGCTTTTGAGATTTGGGAAAAACTGGAACTTCTGCATGAAGGAGACAAGTATGTTAAATGTGCCAAGCTACAAAGTCTGCATGGAAAATTCAAAAATCTGAAGATGAGAGAAGATGAAAATATCACTACATTTATGCCAAGAGTAAATGAGCTTGTTTGTGGTATTAGATGTGCTGGTGGAGTCTTGAATGAAGATGAGATTGCTGGAAAAGTTCTTAGGTCCCTTCCTGATTCCTACAAGTACAAGGTTGCTACTATTGAAGAATTTAGATCTATTTCAGGTATCACAAGAGATCAATTGATTGGTAAACTGGTTGCATTTGAATTAACTAAGTTTGGAAATGCCCCCCCCCCCAAGACTGAATCTACATTCAAAGCTAGTGCCTCTATTAAAGGAAAAAAAAATTGATCCGGGAGAAAACTCTTAAAGGAAACTATCATGGTATGAAAGAGATAGAAAAGACCTAGAAGAAGATGAAGCAGAAGCTGCTCAACTTGAAGCCCTTATTGCAAAAAGATTGCCAAGAGGATCTGGTAAGTATGAGGGAAAATTGCCTTTTAAGTGTTTTAACTGCAATAAGATTGGTCATTTTGCCTCAAGGTGTCCAGAAAGATTTTCAAGGCCACATCCTAACAGATCAAGGTTCCAAAAGAATTGTTACTATGTTCATGAAGATGATGATAATGAAGGAGTAACAGATGATGGATCAGAGACAAGAAGTAAATCCAGAAGTGACTGGGTGTTTATTGCCATCAAGGAAGAAGATCCAATACTCTCTGAATCTGTCAATCATAAAGTTGTGGAAAGAGCTCTGGATGCCCAAGTTGAAGAAAAGGATGATTGAGTCATTGATAGTGGATGCTCTCACCATATGACAGGTGACAAAATAAGTTCATAGATTTGGAAAGGTATGCAGGAGGAGTTGTAAAGTTTGGTGATAATTCTGTCGATAGAATTAGAGGAAGAGGAACCATTTCTTTTGATGGAAAGAACAAAACCAATAATGTACTATATGTTGAAGGTCTAAAACACAATCTTCTCAGTATTGGACAGTTGCTGG
This sequence comes from Cunninghamia lanceolata, assembly GCA_027924645.1. Taxonomy (NCBI): domain Eukaryota; kingdom Viridiplantae; phylum Streptophyta; class Pinopsida; order Cupressales; family Cupressaceae; genus Cunninghamia; species Cunninghamia lanceolata. The sequence goes on from BSBN01000055.1 coordinate 15,897,106, forward strand.
ACAAAGGCTATGATCTCTAATTCAAGAATAGAAAATGCAAGATCTTTGAAAGTTTCAGAACAGAGAATGCATCCGGTACTCAAACTAAAGGTAATATCTTCCACTTGGTTGGTACTGGTAAAAGTTGCTTATTTGTTCAAATTGATCAGCGTTGGTTGTGGCATAGGAAAATGTGTCTTGTGAATTTTGATAATATCATCAAGATAAGCAACACTCAGGCTATAAGAGATCTTCCAAGATTGGTGAAACCTACAAATAGTTTGTGCAAAGAATGTTAGTTAGGTAAACAAAGAAGAATCTCATTCAAAAGCAAGGAACAATCCTCTACTAGATTATTGGACTTAGTTCATACTGATCTATGTGGTCCGGCAAGAATTAGGAGTGTCCAACATGATAGATACTTCATGTTATTAATTGATGACCATTCCTAGATGATGTGGGTGACTTTTTTGAAAGAGAAATCAGAAGCTCTTAAGAAATTTAAAATATTCAAGGCTATGGTAGAGAATAAAACTAGATTAAAATTAAAATGTCTGAGGTCTGATAGAGGTGGAGAATTCACATCTGGTGAGTTCATAGAATTCTGTGAGAAACATGGAATAAAAAGATAGTTGTTTGCTCTTAGGACTCCACAGCAGAATGGAGTAGTGGAGAGAAAAAACTCGACCATCCAGGAAGCATCTAGAACCATGATGATGGAAGTAAATGTTCCTCAGATCTATTGGAGAGAAGTTGTAAGCACTGCAGTCTATACTCTCAATTGAGTACAAATCAGAAGCAATACCAGTAAGACTCCTTATGAACTTTGGTTTGGAATCACTCCCACTATGAGGTATTTTAGAGTCTTTGGTAGCAAATGTTACATTAAAAGAGATGAAGATCTAGGAAAATTTTATGCTAGAAGTGATGAAGGAATATTCTTAGGTTATTCTACTCAAAGCAAAGCATACCAGTGTTATAACAAGAGATTAAGGAAGATTGTAGAAAGTAAAAATGTGAAGGCTGATGAAGGTATTGAAAAACCCTCAAGGTTTTATGAAGATGATGAAGATGATCAAAATGATGTTTTTGTTCAAGAAGTCCAAGCTCCCTCTGAAATTTAGATTCAGACCGATCCGGTAAATCAGGAAGAAGAGATAAGTTTGAATGAACCTGTTCAAGAATCAGAAGTGCAAGAAACTCCCAAAGTTCCCAGGTATGTAAGATTGAATCACTCTGAAGATCAGATCATAGGTGATAAAAGCAAAGGTGTTCAAACAAGAAGAAGGATTGCTCAAGAGTATTGTCTGATTTCAAAAATTGAACCTAAGACAATGAATGAAGATTGCAATGATGAAAACTGGACTAAAGTAATGGAGGAAGAGCTGATGCAAATTGAGAAAAATCACACTTGGGATCTTGTTCCTAGACCTAAGAGAAAGAATGTGATTGGAACCAAATGGGTCTTCTGGAATAAACTAAATAAAGATGGTGAAGTAGTTAGAGACAAAGCCAGATTGGTCTGCAAGGGTTACTCCAAAGTAGAAGGAGTTGATTTTGAAGAAACTTTTGCTTCGGTGGCAAGAATTGAAGCAGTTAGACTATTTCTTGCTTTTGCTGCCTTCAAGGATTTCAAGGTATATCAGATGGATGTCAAGTCTGCCTTCCTAAATGGTGACTTGGAAGAAGAAGTTTACATTGAGCAACTAGATGGATTTCAATTGTCTGGTCATGGTGATATGGTCTGTAAGTTGAAGAAAGCACTTTATGGACTCAAGCAAGCCCCAAGAGCTTGGTATGAAAGATTGGATAAGCATCTTTTGAAGATTGGTTTCAACAAAGGTACTACTGATAGTAATTTGTACTTCAAAGTTGATCATAAAAATATCTTGATTGTTGAAGTTTTTGTTGATGATATCATTTTTAGAGGAAAAGATAATATGTACAAAACCTTTACAAATCAAATAAAAAGTGAATTTGAAATGTCCATGTTTGGGGAAATAAATTTCTTCTTGGGTCTGCAAATCACTCAAACAAAGAAAAGAATCTTCATTTCTCAGACCAAATATGTGAAAGAATTATTGAAGAAATTTGGGATGAAAGACTCAAAACTAATGAATACTCCCATGGCAACCAGATGTAAAATGAGAAAAGATGATGACTCTCCTAAGGCTGATCAGAAAAAGTACAGGTCAATGATTGGAGGACTATTGTATCTCACTCAAACTAGACTTGACATTATGAATGTTGCTGGTCTTGTTGCTAGATTCCAAGTTGATCCTAGAGAATCTCATGTCATGGCAATCAAAAGAATTTTTAGATATCTAAAAGCGACAATTGAGTATGGATTGTGGTATCCAAGAGATCATAATTTCTCTCTTCATGCATATACTGATGCAAATTGGGTAGGAGATGTGGATGATCGGAAGAGTACCAGTGGTGGAGCATTCTTTTTGGGGAAGAGATTGGTTTGTTGGCTGAGCAAGAAACAAGAGGCAATATCTCTATCCACTATAGAAGCAGAATATATTGTAGTAGTAGGTAATTACACTCAAGTATTGTGGATGAAGCAAATGCTAAGAGACATCAGAGTGGAGTATGAGGAACCTATCACAATCTTCTATGATAATTCAAGTGCAATAAACATATCAAAGAATCTGGTATTGCATTTAAAGACTAAACACATATCCATCAATTTTCACTTTTTGAGAGAGCAAGTGAACAAGAATGAAGTCAAATTGGAGTTTGTGCCTTCCAAGGATCAGATTGTAGACATTTTTACTAAACCTCTACCTAAGGACTCTTTTGAGTATCTTAGGGAGAAGTTAGGGGTTATTACCCCTCCAGTTCTAAATTAAGGTGCACTATTATGCATCAGTCCAGTGGATCTCACAGTCATATCTTGTGGTCTGGATTGATGTGTGGGAAGCTGCTACTCACAGGGAGTAGCTAATATGTTTTTGAAGTAATGCAAGTATGTGCCCTTTGCCATTGATGTCAAAGGGGGAGAGAAGACATGTGAAAAATAAGTGGTTGCTAATTAAAGGGGGAGCAGTAAAGGAAGAGAAGACATGTGATTGGTTGTTGTTGATAGGGGAGTTGTGACAGTATGGAGACGTTCTTGTCTTGATGGTTAAAACAATTTTTCACATCATATGTTGCCATCAATGACAAAGGGGGGGATTGTTGCAAGTATGGGCCTAACTGGTGTTGTCATTGATGTCAACATACTCCTGTTGCACTGATGATAAGGATTGGATGAGCTATGTGCTGAGGATATTGAGAAAATTAGTCCTAATCAAGAACAGAGAAGAACAATGAAGACAGTGAGGCAAAGATCCCAGCTAAGATGAAGATCAGAGGATGTGCTTAAAAGGGTTTGTATATATGTGTCTTAAGATGATCCAGCAAAGAGCTCAGAGGTCCACATGAAGATCTAAATAAGTTATGACCACTTAAGTAAAATTGGTTCTGGCAGATGTTCAGAGTGACAGAGTGATACAGATAGGTCTGGGGAGATCCAGAAATGAAATATCATGTTCTGTAGATTTGGTGGAGTGTTTAGGAAGTTAATGTGAAGTGACAACTCAATTGGTTCATGGTCTGGAGATCTGCAAGCATCTATTCCAGTATGACAGTGATAACAGACTATGTTCTTGAGGTTCTAGATGAAGGAGAGAATGATTTCAATAAGCGGAAGTAGTGTGGATGTTCTTGGTGATTTAGGCAAGCTTGGGGAGGTCTTTGGATTATGTCCAGTTTGTGTTGGTGGTCCGCATTGAAGATTGAGCTCGTAATTGAAGATTTATTTCTAGATGATGATGTTCTTCCTAAGTCTGGCCGACCGGATGAGTTACACATCCTATGGATGATCTTGGAGATGTTTTTTGGAGAATGGAGTGTTCTTAAAGGAATATTGAAGTCTCAAATCTGTGTGGCTGATAGTGTGTTGATCCGCGTGAAGTCTTTTTGTAACTAGTCATGTTGTTTTTATGTATTTGCTTTGTAATGTATGCTGACTTGGATGATTATCCCTAAGTCAATGTCTTGTATAAATAAAGAGTTGTAAAGTCATTTCAAAGTGGTTCTAGTGGTGGTGAGAGTGAGGTAGAGAGGAGGAAAGCGAAAGGCAGAGCAGAAGTATTGAGCTTAAATGGAACTGACTCAAGCATGGTGAAGATGCTATTATTTTGTTCAAGTATGTAATACTTATTATTTTGTAGATAGTGTGTCTGTTGTAGGTAGTGGGCCTCTTGTGAGCAGTGTGCTCAAGCAATAAGCCCTAATTCGCATGTGCCATTTTGTTCTTTCTATTCTTCTAACATAGAATAGAATCTTAGGTTAGTCACCCCATGGTTTTTCCCTTAACCGGGTTTTCCACATCAAAAATCTTGGTGTCATATGTGTTAATGTGTTTCTGCTCTTGAATTGTTGCATTACATTTCTATGATTGATTTATTATTATGATGCTGAATTAAGAAAATAATTTAAGTGATTAATTGGAAGAAAGTTTTGGACAACCGATTCACTCCCCCCTCTCAGTTGTTTGTCCTTAATCTAACAGGTCAGGGGTTGCTAATTTCATGTAGGAGAGTGGCTTCTATGGTGGGGCCGGTGCCCAAAGTGGCTGCCTGGGTAACCCCATGGAAGTTGTAATCAAGTGATAACTTAATAATTTATTTAGGTGGGTTGGGTAGTAATTTACATAACAAAATAAGTAAGATGCCTCACCCATGCCTTGAGTGCTCTCACAAGCTAAGGATGGGATGAGAATGCCTGGTTGGCAAGGTTGACCTCCTTGTCTCCATGAGAGGATATGTCAGCTCTACATGTGTCACCCTATGGGGCCGGTGCCTAGAGAGAGGTTGCCAAGGTAACCATAGATGGGGGCTAGTTTCTAGTGAGAGATAGCCTGGGTAGCCCATGCTAGGACCATGCGATGACACTCTCCCTACTACAATTTAGTTACTTCCTCTTTATCTTTTGTTGTTGCCTTTGGAGTACTATCTTGTCTTGATGATTTGAGTAGTCTTGATGATCTAGGTTATCTAGGTAAAGTCTGTATCTGCTTGCTTGTATCCTGTGACCTAGTGGGGCCTCATTGTTATCTCCTATCTTGAGGGGTGGACCTTAGGGTTCCACATGGTTGGGTGGAAGACCTTAATCCATTGGTTTTCTTAGATGTACTGGTTCAAGATCAATGCAGAAGTGTTTCCAGTTCCAGATTTGTTCTGCATCTTTAGAGTTGTAATATACCTTCATAATTGTATTATATTAGTGTATATTGTAAACTGATATGATCAGCCATGTAATCTTGTATTTGAACCTTTGTAATTATTCATCTCTACAAATGAATGATGTAAATTCTCTTCTGGTGTATTATAATGTTTATCACTTGTATTGTTATGATTTCATGTTTATCTAATGCAGTTATGTTTCCCTAGAGGTGTTAGTTGATCATTTTTGTGTAAAAGTTGCAGATAGTATAATGTTATCTATTGTTAATGCATTTACTTAAAAAAATATTTCTGTAAATTTTGCTCTTGTTAGTCTTACACTCTAGGGTTGCATGACAGGGCATCTCACTTGCTCTCTCTTCTATCTACATTCTATGTGTATTTGTATTGCTAGAATATCTCTGTTGTTGTGTTAACATCATTGTAATTGTAAAGATTGTAAAGAATTTGCATAAATCTCTCCTCATTAGATTAGTGTAGGAAGCGATTTCTGTACACCTAACTTCCTTTCATTTGGTATCAGAGCTTGATCACCTTTGGTCCTAGTTGTTGGGTAGGGGTTTTTTAAGCTGATCTTAGATTGAGTGGGAGTCTATGCAGAGTATTCTGAAATCTTGTTGCAGGAAGAAGATGGTAGGCAAATCTGGAAGAGTAGAGCTGGAGAAGTTTAATGGTACCAATTTTGAGTTGTGGAAACTTAAGATGGAAGACATGCTTGTTGATCGAGACCTATGGGAAGCAATTTCTGGTGTAAAACTAGTCTCAATGTCTCAAGATGATTTGGATCTCAAGGATCAGAAAGCTAAGGGTCTTGTGAGACTCTATTTGGCTGACTCTGTCTTGTTAAATTTCCATGAGGAGAAGACCGTAAAGGAGTTGTGGAAGAAATTTGGTGATATTTATCAGGTCAAAGCCTTGGTAAACAAGTTATTCCTATGAAAGAAGCTATATTATCTAAGTATGGAAGATGGAGGATCTATTACAGACCATCTGGATGCTTTTAACATGCTAGTTGCACAGTTGACATCCTTTGGTGTGAAAATGGAGGAGGATCGATGTATGACCTTACTTTGTTCTTTGCCAAATTCATGGGATCATCTTGTTATGGCCATCGGGAGTACCACATCTACTTTCAAAATGGATGAAATGGTGTCTTTGCTATTATCTGAAGAGATGCAAAGAAATTCATCCGAGTCAACCAGAGAGGCTCTTGTGGTTCGTGGAAGACCCAAGGAGAAATAGAAAAAAGAAAGACAAGAAAGATGAGAAGGGTAGATCCAAATCTTCTGGCAAGTCCAAGGCTCTTTGTTGGAACTATGGTAAATCTGGATATTTCTGAAAGGAATGCAAAGAGGAGAAAAAGAAAAAGAATGTCGCATATTCAGATTCTAACAAGTCACAAGATGATGGTGATGCTTTCATCACAGCCTTGGCCACCCATGCATCTAACGACGTGTGGTTGATTGATTCTGGTGCATCTTTCCACATGACCTCACATCGAGACTAGTTTACACAGTACGAAGAGTTCGATGGTGGAAGAGTGTACCTTGGTGATGATTCTCATCTGGAGATAGTTGGCCGTGGAAGAGTCACAATCCAATTCCTTGATGGATGAGTGAAGTGGATCTCTAGGGTCATGCACATCCTAGGCTTGGCATGGAACTTGCTCTCTGTAAGTAAATTGAATGATGCAGGTGTGCAAGTTGTCTTTTCAAAAGAATGATGCAAGATGACTAGAAGAGCTATGGTGCTTGCAAAGGGTACTCGAAGAGGTACTTTGTTTCAGTTGGAGGCATGCATTTCACAATACAATAGTTCTTTTGACTCAAAGAAAAGAGTTGCAATCACTTCATCCCCACCATTAGAACCAGTAGTGAAAAGATCTGTTGTATCAAATTATAATGGTAGTGCATTTTGGGTACCTAAGAGTGCTCATGCATTGGATGTTAAGCTTCTTACTGAGAAGACAATGTTATGGTATAAGAGACTTAGCCACATTGGTGAGAAGGGTCTTAGATCGCTAAAAAATAAAAACCTCGTTAAGGGGTTAGATGATTGTAATCTCAATTTCAACTTTTGTGAACATTGTATATATGGAAAGCAAAATCATGTTTAGTTTTACTCGAGTTCTCATAAGTCTTCTGGTGTGTTGGATCTTATTTATTCTAATGTGTTTGGTCTAGTTAATGTTCCTTCGATATCTAAATCTATATATTTTGTATCTTTCATAGATGATTATAGTAGAAGGACATAGATTTATTTTCTTAGAAGCAAATCTGAAGTCTTTAGTCAATTCAAAGAGTTTAAAGCTTTTGTTAACAATCAAACTACTAAAAAGATCAAGTGTTTGAGAACTAAAAATGGCGGTGAATTCTGTTCCACAAAATTTGATAAGTTCTATAAAGAACATGGGATTGAAAGACATAAGACAAATCCATACACCCCACAGCAAAATGGAGTTCTAGAGAGGATGAACATGACACTGATGGAGAAGGCTAGGAGTATGCTTAGTGGAGCTGGCCTTCAACACTTTTTTTGGGTTGAAGCTATTACCATTGCTTGCTACCTGGTAAACATGTCTCCTACATTAGCTCTTGTTGGTAAGACACTCATGGAGGTGTGGTCTTGTAAGAAGCCTTCAATAAGATATCTTCATATTTTTGGTTGTGAGGCATATGCTCATGTGCCTAGGGAGAAGAGCTCAAAATTGGAAAACAAGGCTATTAAGTGTATCTTCATTGGTTATAGTGTCAGTGTGAAAGGGTACAAGCTTTCGGTTCATGTGGCCAAAAAAGTGTTGTATAGAAGAAGTGTTATTTTCAGAGAGCTAACACCTTCTTCTGCTGTTCTACAGCCAGAAGAGAAAGAAAAGAAGGAGGATGTGGTTCAGTTTCCTTCCACCCATGAGAAGACTAAACTGACAGACCCTATGACACCTGATGATGAGGAGAGCTCTAGTAGTTCTAAAAGCTCAGAAGAAGAAGCAGATCCTCAACCTCAGCCTTTGAGGAGGTCTACATGGACAAAGAAGCAACCTGATAGGTTTGGTTATTCATTGCTTGATTCTAGTTGTGCTTTTGTCTTGCTTACTAACACTGATGAGCCTAGAACTATCACAAAGGATATGGGCATGAAAGATACAAGTTCCTAGAAGGAGGCCATGGAAGATGAGATGGCTTCTTTAGAGAAAAAAACTTGGGACTTGGTGTCTTTGCCTGAAGGACGAAAACCGGTTGGCTATAAATGGGTGTTTAAGAAGAAATTTGGTGCAGATGGTAGTGTTGAAAAGTACAAGGCCAGATTGGTTGCAAAGGTCTACTCACAAGTGGAGGGGATTGATTATGGTGAAATTTTATCTCTCGTTGCAAAGCTAACATCTATTCGCTTCATGTTATCTCTTGTAGTAGCTTATGACTTAGAGGTGGAGTAAATGGATGTGAAGACAAAATTCCTTCATGGTGATTTGGAGGAAGAGATTTACATGTCACAACCAAAGCATTACATAGAAAAGGGTAAAGAAAATTTAGTTTCCAAGTTGAAAAAGTCTTTGTATGGTTTGAAGCAATCTCCTAGGATGTGGTATATGAAATTTGATGCCTTTGTGTTGTCGATTGGATTTCTGAGATCAAAATCAGATCATTGTGTATATTACAAATTTGATAATGATTACATTCTCATTATTGCATTGTATGTTGATGATATGTTGTTAATTAGGAATGGTAAGAATATGATTTCAAATTTAAAGTCTCAGTTGTCAGCATAGTTTGAAATAAAAAATTTAGAGGCAGCTAGGTACATTCTATGAATGGAAATCAGAAGACACAGAGCTAACAGAAAACTTTGGTTAAGCCAGAGTAAGTATGTGAAGACCGTATTAGATAGATTCAGCATGGCAGATTATAGACCATTATGTGTTTTTGTTTCTTTGGGGACAAAGTTATTTGTTAATGATTGTCCAAATTCTCCTTCTAAGGTGGAGGACATGAGCAAAGTACCTTATGCTAGTGTTGTTAGCAGTTTTATGTATGCTATGGTTTGCACAAGAACATACATTACCCAAGCAGTGGGAGTCCTTAGTCAATTTATGGCTAATCCTAGATGGGTACATTGGGATGCAATAAATCGACTGTTCAGATATTTATGGGGTACTTCTGAGTATTCCCTATATTATCATGGTCATCCTACAAGACCTCTGCATTCTATATGTATTCATGGATTTGTGGATTCTAATTGGGCAGGTAACATTGATAGTAGGAGATCCACCAATGCTTATGTGTTTACTTTGTTCGGTGGTGCAATTAGTTGGATGAGCAAGCGGCAACCTGTGGTCGCTTTGTCCATTACAGAAGTAGAGTATATGATAGCTACTCATGCTTGAAAGGAATCCATTTTGTTTAAGAGATTGTGTTCAGATATTGGTGTTGATGCAGGATAGATTACTATCTATTGTGACAGTTAGAGTGTGATTTTCTTAGCAAAGAATCCAACTTTCCATGCCAAAACAAAGCATATTGATGTAGAATTTCCTTTTGTCTGAGACATGGTAGAGGATGGGAAGGTGACATTGGATAAGGTAGACACTTTGAAGAATGTTGCAGATGCATTGATGAAACTAGTGGGCACAAAGAAGTTTAGACGGTGTTCGGAGTCTATCGGCCTCTCGGCCTATAGCAATTAAATCATGTTATTTTTACTGGCTCTTACAACCTAGTGTTCAACAAGTGGGAGAATGTTGGGAATTAAGGTGTCTCAACCTTGACAATTCCTTGTATTTATTATTTATAATTTATATATTTTATTAGCCTATGATGTAATTAAGTTGCACATCCTATTTTGTCATTTAGTGTGAAGTGTCACGATGAGTTGTCACTCCACTTGTAAGGTGACTAGGATGGTCAATCCACTCCATGTGGATATAGGTGTCCCATATTGTGGTAGAGGTTTTTTGCCATGTGTCAGCATCTTGAGCAATGTGTAATGAATTATGACATGTAACAGTCATGACAGATTCCTATGACAAATTCTATGACATGTAAGAGTCATAAATAGAAGATGTTATGACAGGTGATGACATGTGTCAAAGAGCATCTTTGAGGAAGGCATCCTTGGGTGCCCAAGGTCCAGGTTATGACATGTTGTAAGAGGAATATGTTATTTTTAATCAGTGTATGATAGATTCTCTTACAGTTGTAAGTGTTGTCAGTTATGACGAATTCTATGATAGTTGTAAGGTGTGTAAGAGCATATGTCATAGCTTATCTTGGGACTAGGTGCCCACATTGGGATAGGGTGATGTGACAAGTGTTAGAACCATGCTACAGTGTTGGACAAGTGTCCTTAGGCATGGGCTTTGGGCCACGAGGCCAAGATGGATGCCCATCTCAAGAAGGTTCCATTTTTGCCTTGAAACTTCTATATATACTGGTGCTTAGATGGGAGATGCATATTTGATTTGATAGGTACTATTATGATGCTGGAATATCTCTAGATACAAGTGTTGAAGACTCCTGATAAGACTTGCATTGCAAGTGTGTTGTAAATATTCTTTATTTTGATAATACATTGTACAGGTTTTGGAGTGTGGGGTTTTTCACCTGAAAGGGTTTTCCCCACATTATATCTTCTTTGTGTGTGTGTGTGTGTGTGTCTACATTCTGTGTGTATGTGTATTGCTGCAATATCTTTATTGTTGTGTTAACAACACTGTAATTGTAAAGGTTGTAAAGAATTTGCATACATCTCTTCTCATTAGATTAGTGTAAGAAGTGATTTCTACACACCTAGCTTTCTTTCAAATATAACTATATTAGATATTATATATAAAATAAATATGATTAAATTATAAATAAATATTTAATATAAATAAACGATTTTATAATATAATAGTATTTTTATAATATATTAAATAATTTATATTATATAAAATATATTATACAATAATAAATACAATTATATTAGAGACTATATATTATATATAAAATAAATATAATTAAGTTATAAATATGAAATATCTCTCTCTATTCATCTATCTCTTTGTATTATGTCTCCCTATGTATTTGTCTCTCTTTGTCTCTCCCCTTCTCTCTTCCTCTAGGTCTCTTTTTGTCTCCCTCTCTCTTTCATTCTCCCTATCTCTCTCCACTTGTCTTTTCCTCTCTTTGTGTATCCCTTTATATCGACGTCTCCCCCTTCTCTCTTCCTCTACCTTTGTTTCTCTCTTCCTCTCTCTACCTCCCTCTATCTATCCTCCTCTATGTCTCTCAGTCTCATTTATAAATAATTTACATTATATAAAATATGCTAAATAATAAAAAAATATAACTATTTAATATATAAAATAAATATGATTAAATTATAAATAAATATTTAATATAAATTTAAACAATTTTATATTATAATATTATTTTTAGAATATATTAAATAATGTACATTGTAAAAAATATACTAAACAAGAATAAACACAATTATATTAGAGATTATATATTATATATTATATAAAAAATAAAAATAATTAAATAATAAATATTAAATATGTTTAGTCTAAATATACTATTTTATATTATATTATACTTATAAATATATGAATATAATATATTTAATATGTTATATAATATTAATTAAAAAAGTATTGATTTTGTTTCTTTAATTGTCATTTGTGAGTGGATCTAAAATACAAAATATAGTTTTGTGTAAAATAAAAATTAAATTTATGCTACTTAAATAAACAAAACTAGTTAGTTGGGTAATTTGAATTAAAGCTTTAATCATCTCACATTATATATATATATATATATATATATATATATATATATATATATATATATATATATATATATATATATATATATATATATATATATATATATATATATATATATATATATATATATATATATATATATAGACCTATGTAGTTTGTAAATTTAAAATGGAGGTATGTAAGATGTTGTTAATAAGATATTAAAAAAAAAAGCTTTTATACACTCATTTTTATATATTTGTGTTTATAGAAGAAAATCCAAGCATTAATATTTTTTATTTTACATATCAACACTCAGATTAAACTGCACTCTCGCCAAAGTTAATCATTGATGTTTTCCTGTATGGCATCTAATATACAAAATTAGTTTTAATCAAATTTTTATAATCTCAGTGGATTTTGGAGGCTTTCAAGTTTTAAATCTCTCCTTTCTGCTTTATTCATTTGAAATGAATCTCAATATTTTTTAACGTTTTTCTCATCCATTTCTTTTTATCCCATTGAATTTGTTTTGTCATTGATTTTGGAGTGTGTCATCCCAATTGATCATTATTAGAAAGTTGGAAAATAGTCATATCACGTTATAGGGCTAAATTGATGTTTGACATGTGGCCCCTCAATGTTCCTTATCTTCAATGCGTCAAATTTTCTATACTTATCTTATTTCAATATCTTTGTTTAAAAGTTATATATAAATAAAAAATTTAAATGTTAAATTATCATAAAATTTATATATTAATAAAAAAATTAATCCTTAAGAAATATTACCATCCACTCTAATATTTAAAATATTATACTTCTTAAACTATATACCTTTTATTAGAAGGGTATTTTTGTTTGCTTACTAGAAATGTGTTACCGAAGCGACAACAACAAAACAACCATTGTGATGTTTAGGATAATTAAATAATTAATACAATTAAAAATAAACAATTAATTTAAATAAATGAATTAGAGATGCAGAATGAAGAAATTAAGATAAAGTAATGCTATGAACAAAATTCACTCAACAATATATTTATATACTTTTTATTATTTTAAAACACTCAAATCAAAATAAATCTAAAATTTAAAAATTAAAATTAAATAATTTTTATTATATATTTGAAATATATTGATGACTATTATAATATATAAATATTTCATTTTAAATAAACTATATAAATAACATGGTCTACAAAATAGATTAGTTTCCTGGGATTTCTTATTTAGCAATACAATGCTTTCACAATTTTAAACTCTTCCACTAAAATGACTAGAGTAATGACGATGATGGAGTTGTTCATACCCTTTGCTTTTTTCTGGCATGAGTACTATGATCGCACCCGGCACTTCATTTTTCGGATCGCCCACGGAAACGTCACAGTCCGGGATGATTCGCCCATCGTGGTTTTACAGTTTCTCATCTTTTCCATCCAACCCTGGCGGCTCAAACGTCGGCTCACTTTCACCGGAATGTTTTCCTCAACCCAAATATTTGCAACCTCGGGTCATGCCTTTAAATCAGGAATCAGAAGTGGGTTGTCAGTTTGGTCGAGAAGGAGGCAGCCCAATGTATTGTTCTCCTTCAACTGTGAGCCACAATGATTTGAGTCTGCGCTTCGGTCTCGGCCTCGGCCTGGCGGGATCTTCACTACTATAAATTTTTTTTTGTTGTTTATTCCATTTCTTCCAATGGCCGTCTCAAACCCAGATGGGTAGTAAATATATCACATTAATTTATAATATAGTTTATTAGTTCCTGTCCATTGGTAGGATTACTTATGCATCCATATGATACAATTTGTTTTCCTATTTAACTAATCAACATTGAGTATTAAATTCATTTTACAATTATACTATAGTTTATAATTAATTTTCTTATTTAATAATTTAATAATTTGATAAATGTGATTTATTTGTTTGCTTATTGGACAATCCTATGAACAGTAAGAGTGAAAAATAGAATTATTATTATTTAAATTTTATTACGTTTTAAAACATGTAATGTCAAGTACCAACTTAGTATTGTAACAAGCCTATGGTAAGACTACCATTACATTAGAGCATACGGTTTTTTCCCTCATAAAATCACCACTTATTCAGGAATCGTCGCCGTTTGCAATTTTTTCCCTCATAAAATCACCAATTTTTTCAGAAATATGATTTTCACCATTTATTTGCTGCTTAATCTCATTTAAATTGCAATAAAATCATGAAAAAAATGTCTGATTTCATGTACCAACAAATTTTTTTAGGGTTTTTGGGGAAACATATGAATTCATTTTAAGGAATTTTTGGATTTTCTTTTGGTATTTCTAAGGCATATTTTGATGATGTGGCTAGGGTTGTTGCCACTCTAAGTATGCATGTGAGGAAAATGATGATAAGTAAACAGGTTGAATCTCGAGCTAGAAGTTTCTGCGACTGAAGAGAAATTTCACCATCATAATTTTCGGTATAAATCTCGTCTGGTATTTCTTCTCATCCTTCTTTTATCTGCTTAACATCCCGAGTCTTCTGTCGGGTCAAATAGACTGGGTAAACAGAAATATACCTGTATGTAAAAAATATTAGTCATGAAACATAATTGTATAAATATTATGAGTGCTTTAATCTATATTTTGAATGTTTTAATTTATTTTAATCTATATTTTGAATATTGTGAAAATATTTCAATCTAAACACGGTTGGGTAAGACAAAAAAAAATTAAGGTGTAGGCAGAGGTGACAATATTAAACTTTGTTTTTTGCAGATGATAGTAGACTAATCTACTCTCACCTGTGATTAAAGAATCATCCAGTTGCAATTAAGAGAAGTAGAACTTCCCTAATATTGGAGGTTCTAATGCAAAGTTCAATAAACAAATTTAAAAGTTTGAACCCTGAATCTGACCAACTCTAAAAATAGAGAATCCATGGCAGGATTCAAAGCTTTTCTCTTTTGCTAAACTATGCCATTTTTTTTCCGATTAAATCCTGACATGAACACAAATGATAAAAATCTATATTCCACAATTTATAGGCTAAATGCTTAGTTTTAGTTTCTCTCTATATCTCTATGCTATTGAAATGCCTTTAAATTTTAAAAATAGCAGGTGTTTTAAAAAAATCTTAACCTTTTGGCTTGCCAAATTTCTTCCCCAAAAGATTTTTGGTGCTATGCCAAGGACTACATCCAAGACAACAGAGGGTGGCGGAAGGATTCGACGAGCTAATTTATCAAAAGAAATTATCAGAAACTTGCAAATGAAGCTATTTCCATGGATATAAATTATAAAACGTTGGAAAAGGCATGTACAAGTTCATGACAAACACAAGTTTATATAGGTTTATGTCATCATATTCAGATGGTCCTGGCCAACGTTAGGTCAGAAACCCCATGTTTTGTCTCAGCCAAACCAGTCTGGACCAAACATCAGACTCCCAAAGGAAGAACCAAAATATGAAAAAAATATAGGTTTTGAAATGTTTTAGTGCTGATTGAGAAAAAATAGGTTTACAATGTCTGATCATATTGCAAGCTTTCATTTTGCAGATCTTAAGTCTACTAATTAATGTAGAACCAAGTAACAAATTGCTGGAAGACATACAGAATGATTTAATTTATTAATTTTATTTAT
This sequence comes from Cunninghamia lanceolata, assembly GCA_027924645.1. Lineage (NCBI taxonomy): Eukaryota > Viridiplantae > Streptophyta > Pinopsida > Cupressales > Cupressaceae > Cunninghamia > Cunninghamia lanceolata. The sequence goes on from BSBN01000055.1 coordinate 15,912,684, forward strand.
CTTAAGGTTTAAAGAAGGCAAGCATTTGCCTACTTACCATGTCTAGGCCATAGCCATCTTATTGATACTTAATAATTTAGTTTCTGAGACATTTGTGATGGATTCTTCAAAGTTGTGTACACTGTAGATACATTTAACCAAAATCACTTTCCACCCAACTGTATCTGTGCTCATTGAATTGACAAGACACAAGGAAACTTTTTGATGTTCTAAGAATGAAAAATAAAGCAGTAGCACCGTACCTACTAAACATGGATTACGATTAAAGACTTCCAACTTGTAACCACATCATATGTTAAACTCACTAGTTCCTTAGAAACGAAATTTTGTGAAAGACAATATACAATAAGATAATTGCTCTTAAGTAGGCACAATATGACTTAACAAGGCAGTAGAAGAAAGGAAGGTGATCATCTGAATAAGAGAATCTAGGTTGTTGTCAAAACATTCATCTAGTTTGTTGTCAATTATTTGTGGAATTTTTTTGGTAGTGTTATGTTTTGCATTGATCTGTTCTGATTTTGTCTGTCAGGTGAAGATTTGAAGTTATTCTAACTTGTACCCCAAGCATGTAGCCATGACACAAGAATATCAATGTTTTTAAGATTTATAATTAAATATGTCATGGCAATTTTCTATTCACAATAATCATATCCATTACCTCACCTGATCATCTAATATAGTATCTATTAATTGCATTCTTCCCCAGTGTAAACACATTCAATTTTCTATGACAAAACCTTTTGGTGGTTCCAACTTCATTCTAGATTAAGCAATGGCCAAACTTCTAAATTTTGAAGTTGGAGTTATTTACCCACAGGACAAGCACATTTGAAATCTTCCATTGAAGTGTGTTGAATGTTGTATCAGTAACTCTTTGTGGTACCAATCCGTTGCATGTGGCAGCTTCTGTAGAATTGGTCTATGAATCAAATGTTACATATGGTTCTTATCTAATTTATTATTGCAAGGAAAATGTGCATATTTACTGCAAACATCTATCTGTCGAGCAGTTTTTATAGACTAAATTGTAACCATTTTCTCTCCAAATGGTTAAATTTAAGCATTTTGATTAGCATTGCAGGGATTTGTACAAGAGGAGTAGTTTATTCTTTATGATTGTGAAGCTTATCTGCACTGTAAGAAAGTTTGCCGACAGAAACTTGAACAACGCAAATATTTAAAAAAAATAGGTCTGTTTAGGTTAGATTTTCTTATGTAGTTTATTTGCATCAATATTTGCTATTTTATAACGCATATCTAGGAGCAGATTTGGACTATTTTAATCTCCCAATAATAAATATTTAACTATTTCGATTCTCAAATATTATCGTAGGAATTTGGACCAGCAGAGTAATTTTGTCCCGTGGAAGTTGGGAGAAATTAAATATTTTAAAAATCCAAGCTTTCTTTAGGGTAGATTCACTTCAGGAGGCTATCTACATCATTTTTTTATGATTTTCATTTGAACTTAAGATCAAATTGTGACTATTTAATCCACAGACAACTATTTCCAAGTATTTTGAACAGTGACACATGAATTTGGATTTGGATTAAATTAATCCTCATAATTGTGAGGCTTATGTCCAAGGGCGCTAATTTTTGCGACATTCATTTGAAGAAGAGCAAATAGGTATTTCAGAGGTTTAAGGTTGTTTGGGGCAGATTTCTATTAGTATGAATTTGATCACTTCTTTGCAAAGTTAGGACTAAATTGGACTAAATTGTGGCTTTTTAATGACTAAACCTCATGATCAGATCCACTGCATTTGTATGCATACAATTTTCTTAGTACATTCACAATCGAGTTAATTGATTGTAGGTAGGATGGATCAATGTGGAAAATTGTTTTTATGAATGTTCATTCATTGAAATAAAATCTTCAAGCTTTATTCAAGTGTCTTGCAATAAGATTTTGTGTGATTTCATGTAAGAACATGGTTGTTATATTGTTAGATTTCATGTATCAGTTTTTCTACTATAAATGCTTGGATGATTGTGCCTAAAATATGTGTAATTAAAGAAAAATCTTTTATAACTATTGGATTTTTTTAATTCAGACACTAATATTAGCTTGCTTACTGTGAATTGTTGTGACCTAATCACACATCGCCCCATTGCAAATGGGGACCCCTAGTTTTCTTCATAGAGTTAGTCGTTTTAGGGTTAGTTGTTTGTGTTATCTCAGAGTTAGTTAGTCAATGAGTTTGCAAGCTGAGTGTGAATGCCTATGTAAGAATAATGTTTTGAACTCAATTTGCTTTGGTGAGTGAAGATCTATAGAGAAAGTGGCTAAGTAAAGTTGATGCGCACTTTGTCATCAAAACAGTCACATTTTGGTGCATTCGAGATTGAATGTTATGAGTCCTCAGAGCTAGTGCCCAATTGAGTGATCTCTTGCAAAATTAAAATAGGTGATTGAAATTATTTGATTGTCAAGAAACAAGACAAGAAGGCTTGGGCGCATTTTGTTATCTCTAGAGCCTCATTTGGGCAACTTAACTTAGAAGGGATATTTTGAAGTATAAAGGAGGCTACCTTAAGAGAGAAAATTCACTTTGACTCTCAAAGTTGATAAAACACATCAAGTTGAACGTCATAAATCAAGGCGCTACTTTCTTCATGTACAATCTCACATTTGTGTCTAAGGAGGAAATCATTTGAAACTACAAGTCTTGGAGGTTTTGGCTTTGATGAAATCTTTTAAGAAGCAATTACAATGGTCTAAACATGAAAAAAGTGAAGGAAGTCTTCATCTAGTCTAGGTGCCAATTCACACTCAAATAGTCATAGAGATTTTCCTAGGAGATAAGAGGCTAAGAATCTTAAGTTGTAATGTCACCTTGGAGTAAGAGATTTTCAAACACCAATGCCTTGATTTTGAGATCATCATAGTGCCTAAGAACAAGCCAAGAAGTCTAGGTGCATTTCAACCATTGAGGAGTTCATTTTGGGCACCTAGAAAGAAATCAATGATTGAATCAATCAATCTTGAAGCTATTGGAGTTAGACAAATTCGTAAGAGTCTATACGAGTCATGAAAATCATGAAAATTGGAAGTAAACATCACATCAAGGCAAGGCACTATATCACACCTTGAACATCATCAAAAGTCGCCTTAGGCTCTAGTGAACACCTTGTCTAGGCTAGGCACAAATTCTTGTGGTTTTTGTCATTTTGAGTGCCTAGGAAGTAAGGGATGAGTTTGAGCGCCTAGCTCAAAGGATATTCCATCAATCATTTTGAAAGAGTATGGGTATTAAGATGATTCTATTGCAACCACAAGTGTTTGAATCTATGAGGAATCAAGTGAGCATCCTTCAAGTAATAAGGCACATTTCCTTGTTTTTTCCACCTAGTTATGGTGCCTTGAGTTATGAGAACATTGAAACTTTGAAAGTTGGTATATGAAGAATAAGAGAACCTTTAGGGAGGTTGAATAAGAGTTTGAAGGTGATTGAAAGGTTAAGAAACCAGCTGAGTATAGTTAGGAACATAATGATATTTATACTACCTAGAGCTAGCACCTAAACTAGAGAGGCATAATCGATTAACATCTCAATGAGTGCCTTGAATGGAAATCAACATGAAGTCTAAATATCAAATAATGAGTCAAGAGCAACTGGGCACACTTTTTATCCTTGTACACTAAAATCAGTGCCTTAAAAGACATACATCAATTAACATCACAAGAAGTGCACCTTGTAAGTAAAGGTAAAATCAAGGATAAAGGACTTCACCAAATAATTATGCCAAGTATATGGGAACACATTTCAATCCATTTTGCCTAAAATCAGCACCCAAGTAAAGAAGACACTCATCTAGTCTAGGTGCCAATTCATGTTGGTTTCAGTCTTAAATTGCGCCTAGAAAGCATGAAGATGTTGGAGCTTGAAAACGTGTTTAAAATCAGTGATAAAAGCCTCCAAGACAAGCCGCATTCCATGCCTCCAATCACTCAAGTTTGGCACCTAGATTGTAAAGGAGCTTGTTTTAAGTTTTGAAAACTTTAAAATACATTAAATGCCCAAATTAGGCCGACCTAGCCTGGCTGACCTGCCCATTAAATGAGGTATATTGCCTATATAAACCCAAGTGCCCTTCTCATTTTGATCATCATTCACTTTGCAATTCATTTAGGAGTGAATTTAAGAGGAGAAGGCAATGATTTCTATAGTAGGTCTGCAATTGTGGAGGTCTGATTTTTGTCATTTAGAGATGATATTCCATTGTGTCCTATAGAAATATGCATTAGTTTAGTCTAAAAATTTGTCAAGAGGTATGTTTCAACTTCTTTTAATCTATAAAATTGCCTTTTTACTTGTTTAATTTTCAGATTTCCATGGTCTTATCATGCAAAAATTAGTCTTATAAAGATAATTTTATCATTTGAATTCACTAATAGAGGTATCTTCATTTTGTAGGTAAATGGGCATGACTGTAAAGGAGTGTCAAGTGATGATTAATATGGATACCAAGTCAACCTTACCAAAGTCCAAGATCAAAACACAATGGAAGAATGTAGGAGACACCAACATGGGACATGTTAACTTGGACGAGATCAAAGACTTCTTGCTCGTGCCTACAAGGAATCAAGACATCAAGGCTATTGCTAAAAGTGGTTTCATACAAGTAGCTTGTTTCCTACTTGTCTTGCCATGCACCAAATTGGTGTTGGAATGCACTCAATGTTATGACATTGAAGGAAGGTGAATTGTGGCTAAGGATGGAACTGTTCTAGCTTATCTACAAAGAGAAGCTATTTAGGAGGTCTTCAACATTCTAAATTGAAAGATAGTGTTTATTTGTCCTACATCTACACAACAAACATTTGAAGCCAAGCCTTGGCAATACATGCAAGAAGTAAGGAATAAGTGGATGGCGGATCCCTCAACAAAGATATACAATCCCCAAGATCCAAAATTTCACAAGGCTGATTTCAAGCAAGAGATAAGTTATTTCATCATGTTCTTGAATAGAGTAACAGGTAGGCCTCAATCATCAACTTTTGAGGGATGGATGTATACATATCTTGATCATGTTTTTAGGAAGAATAAAATGATTGATTGGGCTGGGGTTATAAGTCATTGCCTTGATGAGCAATTTGAAAATTTCAACGAGTCAAGGTCCTTATACATGACTTCCTATCTTGTCTACATATTGGTAAGGAATGTGATCTATAAGGGATTGACTTCTGAAGGAGAAGCGGACATCAAATCCAATCAAATTTTATCACACTAATGTTACACACAACTTCATATCAAGAACATCAACCATTAAAAAAGATTCAATGATGCATTTACCTTGTATATAGTGAGGAGATTGCTAGCAGAGTTGCATAGGAGATTAACAGGTGCTGCTAGGGCCTTTGAAGGATATGGATGCTATTAAATTCAATATGATAAGTTTACCTATATAAGGACTCAAGGATTCACATCATATCTATATAGATTGCCAAGGTATCCTACTAATAGGATGGTGCTGTTAGAAGAATCAAGACAACTGTTAGAGTTCCATAAGATGCAAAAGGCAAGGAAGAAGGCTGGGTTACAATTTCCTTTAATCCTTGGGAGATACTATTCAAGTCCATCATTACAAGTAGTTGAGCACTTCAAGACTGAGCTTCAAGTAGATCACTTGCACCTTCATGATTCATAGAGGGAGAACTTTGACCCACATGGAGCACTCAAGCAATCATATCCTACCTATCAACATCTAGAGCAACTTCAAGATCATTGGGCCAATGCCATTGATGATATTTATATAAGGATACAAAAATTTTCAAGGTTGAAGTGGGATTTTGTAAGGCATACAAAGGTGTTGAGGATACCAAATTAGCTTGATGATGATGAGACTCTTTCAGAAGATGAGTATAACAAGGTGTAAAATTTGCCATATACCATTGATTGGGCTGAAAGAGAAAGAACATATGATAAGGAATTGATCAAACCAATCATTGCCATCACCAAAGAACCAACAAAGGATCAAGTACAAGCATTGATAAATGAAGGAAAGAGGCTTACTTACAAAAAGATGGGAGAATTTGGGCAACAAGTACAACATAGGGCACATAATAGAGACTCATGAAGTAAAGAGAATGAAAGAGATTCAAGTTGAGCAAAGAAAAGGAAGCAACTTGAATCCACACAAGGGGTATCAAGTGAGAAAAGGAAGAGGGTAAGTGTTGAGACTACTTCATCTAGATAGCTAGGAGGTACTCGAAGGGATCATGATATCGTTGTGCATGAAGATGAAGATGAAGGCCAAGACATTCCATTTGAGGAGATACATTCAAGTCCACATGATACCAAAATAATTGATGAAGGTAACACTAACAATCAAGATGAAGTTGAAGAGAAGGCATTGCCCATGCAAGAGAGGCAAGTTCAAAGACAAGAAGATCTTTCATCCTTGATAGAATGGTTACAAGAAAGAATCAAAGAGAGTTGTGAAGTAGAAGAGTATCACCCTATTCTAGTTGAGGAGTTGCTTATTGATATGTCAACAGAGAAGGTGAACAGGAAAGTAACAACTCTTTCAAAGATAAAAAAGGATGAAACTAGTATGAGGAAGGTTCATGTAGCTGTTCCAAGATTTGAAAAGAATGTAGAAGATCTTGTACCTCAAGATTATGATATCAACACAATTGATTTGGGTCCTTTGACTGGAGCACAAGTAAAAGAAGAGCTTCAAGATTTAGTCGCTAATGCTCGAGCTATGATAAGACATGAAACAAAAGGAAGGATAAAAGTTGAGCAAAGGTGTCATTATTAGACTAGTACATTCAACATCTAATGCATCCCATCCATCAACAAAATAGAGTTTCTACACCTCCACCCATCCTTCCTCCAGAAATAGTTGAACACTTTGAGGAATTGAGATCATCATCTCATAGGTTGAGGGATTGGATGAAGAGGTCAAGATAAACAACATATAAGCATCTTGAAGATATCATGCAATTATATGATAAGGTTAGTGAACTTAAGGAAAGAGTACTTGCATTGTCGACAGCTTATACTGAGTTTAGAGTCATCAAAGAACAATATATGCCACATTTGAAGAGTTTGATGGGAGCTTCAGTTGATGAGTTGATACATGCTAAGGTGATTGAAGAAGGAGCAACATATGATTTCTCTTCATGGTACTATTGCTTTCACAACAAAGGTCAGCTGCTTGATAGAGTTGAAACGTACATGTCAAGAGTAAGAAGTGTCATTCAAATGATAGAAGATAGTATACATGCATCATTGATGAAGATATGTAATCCTTTTGGAGAAATGACTATTGATCGCATGAAGGAACAAGTCAAAACATTCTACTTTCAAGAAGATGATATTTCTAATGAGAGACTTCATAGCATAGTTTCACTCATCATCCAGCTTGTCGCCAACAAGGCTTGAATGACCGATTGGGAGAAGACACTTGGTGTTTATACAGTTGATGTACTTGAAGCAGAAGAAACCATTAAGAATGTGCCAAATGTACTTCTTGACGATGTCAAGCAAGTGGTGTCCAGATTCATTGCACTTCATAGTAGCAATAAAGATGCTTCACATGGAGATTCCTCATAGGCCTTGATGTGTCATCCTTATCTTCTTGGGAAACGTGCCTTTGTTCCCTCTTTCATATGCTAAAAATAGTAGTTTGTTGTAACCAACTGCCAATGTGGCATGATCTAGATCGTTGGTTTTGCCAATCAATCTTAGCCATTCATATATTTTGAAGGCTCTATAAGGGCTCCTTTTTCTCTCATTTGTAAGATGGAGACTCTGGAAAAAAATGTTGCAATAACTCTTTGAGATAATACAAGACTCATTGGTTTGGTGATATTGTCTATGTTTCAAAGTGTTGTATGGTTTTTGATTTCTTCAAGCAAATATTAAGTTAGAATAAGTTTTCTTTTTAGAGTTATGTTAGTTGATGAAAGTGATTATTATTGTTTCATGGTGAAATCTATATGTTGATACCATTTGTGATTTGTGGCTTGCAAGTTGCAGTGTATGGCTAGACTAACCAAAGTGAACTTAACTTTGATTGTTTGTGTTTGTTGAACTTTCATGAATGCAAGTGATTTGAACATCCTGTATTACCCTAGAAGATTGTATCAACCTTGTGTAGTTGTTTAACTTGGTGAAACAGAGTTGGTTGATTTCCCCTGATCAATAATCATTTCTTGCATCTAGGATTAGAATAGTACCCCTAAACCTCATATCTTTTGCATTTTTTTTATCTATCATCATTAGGAATTAGGATCAAGAACATCATTGCCATAGCATATGTTAGAAATTCCAAGTGTTTGCCTCTTGTAATTGAAACAAAGGGAGTTGTCTGAACAATTGTGTAAGTCCCTTTGTGATAATTAGCAATATCACATCATTTCACTGAGTTCATCCATTGCAAACTATAAGGAACCTTGAATTTACTTTATTGGATCACATAGCTTAGCCTTTGAAGAACGTTATTCAAGAGAGAGTGGGATACTTAGTGTTTTACTCTATTGTTGAGTTGTCTAAAAACAATCATCAACATTTTTGGTGCTAGAAGGAGGGCCTTGCACAACAAGTTGTTTCATTCAAGGATTGGTGAAAGAACAATACCCTGGATCGAGTCATTTCTTTTTCACCAGAAAGGCATCAGAGAATTCTAAGGTCTACACCAGAAGCATCCAAAGAGTTGATAGAGTTGGAATTTCCTCCTAAGTCAAGAAAAGGGAAGAAGGCAGCTTCATCAAGTCAAGGATCTCCAAGTGGAGGAGATATCTTGAATTTGTTTCAAGCTCCACCTCCACAAAATCAAACTCAAGGAGTTACTCAATCAAGTAGTACGCAAGCAACCATCCAACTGACTCCACTTCAGCTAGGAGCTACTCAAACAGGTCCATTACCACAAGCAAACATTCCAATGGTGGCCTGCCCCCTGGCAAATGTTTCTCCTCTTGGAGCTTTCGCAAATTACAATGATATGCCCAAGAATCCCAAACATTTCTTCTATAAATTCCACATCAATGATGTGAATCAAACAGTGGAGGAGTACATCAAGATTTTTGAGGACACTCTGTCAAACAACAAAATTGAACATGAAGATGTAGCCTGCAGGCTGTTTCCATATACACTTGAAGGAGATGCTACCTTTTGGTATGTTAACTTACCTGCTGGATCTATCACTAGTTGGCAATAGATGAAAGATGCTTTCTTGGAAAAATTTAGAATTCCTATTACTCCAGTAGAGCTTTATAAGAAATTTATTGAAGTAAGAAGATAGGAGCATGAGTTTATTGCTACTTTCAACCACAAGGCTTATTCAAGATTGCAAAGTCCATATGATATCAATGATGCAATGGCAATGGAGATTTATTATGCAGATTTGGGTTCGCTCACTTCCATTTTGGTGAAGAGAGCAAGAGTAGCAACTACTACTTTAACAAGAGCATATGCTGAAGCAATCAAAGTGAATATTGATTTAGGCATGAATACTCAAGGACCACTCAATCACATGGGGCATGTGGCAATGCCAAATCAAATTCAAGGAATCAATCAAGCTTTGGCACACCACATGCCAATCATGAATCCTGTTCCTGCTCCTGCCAATCAGCTAGTGTTGCATCCTAGAGTGCCAATTTCACAAGCTTCACCCACCAAACCATTTTATTTGCAAGGGTCATCATCTTCTACGAAGACTCAAGAACAGAAAGATGAAATGAAAGAGCTGATAGATCAAGTGAAAAGGTTATCCATCGAAGTTATACATCTGAGAAATCAAAACAACCATCTTCAAAATATGCAGATGAATTATTAGGGAAATCAAGGAAACTTGGGGAATCAAGGAAATTATCAAGGGTACAATCAAGGATATAGTCAAGGTTTTCAAGGAAGTAATCAAGGTTTTCAAAGGCAAAATAGGACCTGGAACATAGCACCTAACAATGGAAGCATGCCCTCAACTTTGGATAATACGTTAACATTTGATCCTAAGCCAGCAGATAAAGTATTCTTGGTAGAAGCAGCATTGTCAACATGGTGCAGGTTGCACAATATGAATCAACATTCTAAGCTACAATGTCTTGAATTTAGGATAGAAGCTGATATATTTGAAAAGGAAATGCATGGGTTGCAAGCACAAGAGAATCCTCCTATCACTAGTTATGAGATTGTGCCAACAACAAAATATGATCAAGCTTTAATTCTTGAAGATTTCGCTTTTCCACCTATGATGGAATATGATATGACAGAGTACAATGGAAGGTTTCCACTAGCTTTTGCAAATGGACCTGTTGAAGACTCATACTATTATCCTCCATTCAACAATGATTTTCAAGTAGAAACAATAGGTGAAGTACAAGCATTTCAGCAATCATCAGGAAGTGCACTTAAAAGGGTCTATCAATGAAACTTTCGAATGCAAGATCCCATGACTACATCAACCCCTCCAAATAATCTACAAACTCTGCCAATTCCAAATGCAAGCAATAATCCAAGTTATCCAAAGGATTCGCCAGAATACAGACAAAGGGATCCAACCTAGAGAATCATTCCATTGCGTGATGCTCCATTGCAAAACACTGCTCCAAGGGTTGATCCTCCCAGAAAAGAAGCTCCTAAAGATGATTTGAAGAGATTAAGTCAATGTGTGGTAGAGGAACTCAAGAAGGTAAAGATAAGTTTGCCATTGACAGAACTGATGAGAGTACCTGAAATAAGGGAAGCCTTCTTGGGAAGAGTCAGCGATACTGCTACAAAAGGTGGAAATAAAAATGTGTAAGTTACTTTGGGTTCATCAAATCCATCCACATCTAGTGCACCTCAAGTAAATGTGATTCAGAATACAAACGTAGCTCAATCAGTACCTCCTCATCCACAAGGGCAAACAAATGTAGTGTATGTGGAACAGGATTCATCTTGTATGGCCAACAATAAATAGGTTGAAATGAAGAAAGAACCCATAGAGAATAGCAACATGGTAAAGGGTCAAGATTCACAAGGTGATCTAGAGTTAACAAGTAATGCAAATTATAGTGCTCCAAAGAAGAAATCAGTAGTTTTTTATCAAGGGAAAGATGAACAACAACCATTCCTTTTGTCAGTTCAAATGTTTGGAAATCTTTTGCATAATTGTTTAACGGATTCAGGAGCCTCAAGTAATGTTATGCCACTAGGTGTTTGCAATAAACTCATCCTGATACCCAAACAGACTTCCAAAAAGGTTACTCAATTAGATAAGACTGAAGTTTTGGTTGTGGGAAAATTACACAATATCCATATGCAATTGGCAGCCTATCCCAGGATTCAACATTATATTCCTATTTTAGTTGTAGATATTCCTGAAGGACATAGAATGCTATTGAGTAGAGAGTGGTTAAGGAAGTTAAATTGATATATTTCTACTGATTTCACACATATGTGGTTGTTGTGGAAAAGATTGCCAAATTAAATTAGAATAGATAGTACTCTACGGCTAAAGCTAATGATCACTGATTATGGAGAAGATAATGAAATCCTCTTTGTAGAGATAGATCTCGGTGTCTATAATCCTAAGGTTGAAGAAGTTTTAATTTTTCACAATCCAACAGAAGACCTTATAAAAAGTGATCATGATACTGCATGAGATGAGGAAAGTAAAGGCATATTTGAGAACTTTCAGAATTTCATTTTGAAACATGTGAAATAGGGTGTAGAACTAGGATGTCATGTGCGTATTCAAGATTTAATGCTGCCTAATTGGTGCAAAATCGATAATACTTTCCATTCTGAGTTTTCTTGTGCAATGTGTGAAGTAGCTCTAGAACAAGTTTGAAGGAAGATTCTAGAAGCAATGGGCTTAGAAATCTTGAGAATATCAAAGCTAGAAGAACCTGTTCCAGATGAGGTTTTCATGGAAGAATCAAGTTTATTAGTTCTAGCAGAAGAAATTAGTCAAGAAGTATGTGAGGAAAAGAAGGATGATAGTATACAAAGTTCAAAACAAGAAGCTAGTCAACTATGGACATTAATGTTTGATGGATCCAAGTCTAAACAAGGATCTAGAGCTAGCTTTGAATTGATCAATCCAGTTGGAGAAGCATATCTATTAGCACTAAGATTGTAGTTCCCTTGTACAAATAGTGTTGCAAAATATGAAGCTTTAGTACATGGATTGCTCCTTGCCATTAAGAAGAAAGCCAAGATCTTACATGTATTTGGGGATTCAGAAATAGTTATCAGGCAATTCAAAAAATAGTATGTGTGCCATGATAAGATATTGAAGAAGTACAGGAATCAAGTGTGGAATCTCATCAAAGATTTTGATGCTTTCAGCATCCAATCAATCTATAGGTCCAAGAATCAGGTTGCCAATGCGTTGGCTCAAGTAGCAGGTTCCCTCGAGCCCTTGGAAATGGAAGGATTAAAAAAGTTCATAGTTGAATTGATGTCAGTACCTTCAGTACTAGATAATGTCACAAACTTTCAATTTTTCAAGGATGACAAGCATATATTGGACTCCTTGACAAATTTAGGAATATTCACTGCACAAATTATAGATGAAGGTGAGGCAGAAGGAGATGAGTTTGATCTTGACGGGATTATGAATTTAAAGAACAATACTATCCCAAAAGGAATGATAGAACTATAAAGACTTTTTGATTCAGACAAATTAAGTGCTCTTCAGTACCGCAATGAAGACAAAAATAAATGTGATGCAATCAATTTGGGAACATATGAAGATGTTAAGAATGTTTTTATAGGGAAAGTCTATACACCTGAAGAATGAGAAAGCATAATTAAAGCTATGAAAGAGTTTCAAGACATAATTGCATGGGGATATGAAGACCTCAAGACATATGACACTTCTATTACCATGCATACAATTCCTCTCAAGGCTGGAAGCAAGCCTTTTCAGCAACGTCAAAGGCCGGTCAATCCTTTATTAGAACCACTTATCTATCAGAAAGTGAAGACGTTGTTGCAAGCAAGAATAATTTTCCCAGTACGGCACTCCACATGGGTCGCCAATTTAGTCCCTATCAAGAAGAAAAATGGTGAAATAAGATTGTGCGTGGATTTTAGAAATCTTAATAGAGCGTTGGAAAGGATAATTATCAGTTACCATCACTTGATGAAATCTTGCAAATTGTCAATGGTTCTCAGATGATGTCCTTCGTGGACAGATACTCAGGGTACAACCAAGTTATGGTTGAAGAAGAGGACTATTTGAAAATAGCTTTTACCATGAAATGGGGAATCTATGCGTACATGAGAATGCCCTTCAGTCTAATCAACATCGGTGCTGCTTTTCAGAGGGCTATGGATATCACTTTCAGGGACATTGTTGGAAAATGCATAGTGATATACATGGATGATCTTATAGTCTTTTTGAAGAAGAGAGAAGATCATGTTAGACATTTGACGAAAGTATTTGAAAGATGTAGATAGTATGGTATTTCTCTCAATCCAAAGAAGTGCATTTTCAAAGTCACAAAAGGTAAGTTGCTGGGTCTTGTAATTGCTGAAGAAGGTATTTCAATTGATCCTGATAGAGTAGAAGCAATTCAAAAGGTTAGCCTGCATGCAAGTAAAAAGGAGTTGAAGTCTTTCTTCGGGAAGATTAACTTTGTAAGGAAGTTCATCATCAGATTTGCAAAGATCATCAAACCACTTAATGAGATGCTAAAGAAAGATGCAAAGATCAACTGGACTCTGCAGGCTAGAAAAGCATTTGAAGAAGTCAAACAAGCAATTGCTACTACTCCAGTTCTTATCAGTCTCGATTACACGAAGCCATTTTATTTATATACTTTTGTATTAGATCACACTTGTACAGGAATTCTGACACAAAGGACAGATGAAAGGGATGGACATCCCATTGCTTTTATGAGTGCCCCATTCAAAGGGGCTGAGTTGAGATAACCATGTGTAAAGAAGCATGCTTACGCTCTAGTGAAATCCATCAGAAAATTTAGACATTATATATTTAGAAGCAAGATTTACGCCATAGTTGTAGATGCGGCAATCAAAACTTTGCTGATGCAAAATGAGCTTGGTGAGAGAAGAGGTAAGTGGGTTGCCATCATACAAGAATATGACATAGAAATACAACCAATGAAATTAGTGTGAGAACAAGCACTCATGTAGACAATAGTAGTTCAAGGGTCAAGTCTGTTACAACAAGCATATGTGTTAGAAGATGTATCACCAGATGAGTGGTATGATGATATTGTATACTATTTTCTCACTCAGAAATGTCCACCACATATGAAACCAATGCAAAGAAGAGCGTTAAGGTACAGGACTTAGCGTTATATGTTGCAAGGAGGAGTCTTGTTTTAGCGTAAGCATGAAGGAGTTTATCTAAGATGTGTCAGAAAGGAAGAAGCAAGATAGATTATGGAGCAATTTCATGAGAAGTTTGGCACTTACCATGGAGGTGGACTGGCAACAGGCAACCAAATCTTGAGGGTAGGATATTATTGGCCTACCTTGTTCAACGATGCCCACCAGCATGTCAAAACATGCCATACTTGCCAAGTAGTAGCTTCAAGGGGGAGAAATCTTGTAGTGCCATTATAGCCTGTCATTGAAGTAAGACCTTTCGCTAAGTGGGGATTAGACTTTATTGGTATGATCAATCCACCTTCTTCCATGCAACACATGTATATTCTCACTGTGACTGACTACTGTACTAGATGGTCAGAAGCCCATGCTTTAAAGCTTTGAACTACTAATGTAGTAATTAATTTTTTGGAGGATAACATTATTACCAGTTTTGGTTGTCCTAATGCTCTTATTTGTGACAATGGTCCCACTTTTTCATCTTTGAAGTTTTCAAATTGGGCCTTTGAGTATAGAATAACTCTAAAATTTTTATCAAACGACTATCCACAAGGTAATGGTTTGGCTAAGTCAACAAACAAGAATCTTTTAAATGTGATCAAAAAATTGTTGGATAAGAACCCAAGAGGTTGGCACACACAACTGAAGTTTGCTCTCTGGGCAGACATAACCCATGTCAAGTCTTTCTTAGGAACTTCCCCCTATCATTTAGTTTATGGCTAAGACCCCATCTTCCCAATACAACTGAGGATTCCAACATTGCAATTCATGCAAGAATACTTAGAGGAAGATGAGAGAGTGCAAACGAGACTTTCCCAATTGTTGCATTTGAAGGAAAAGCACGATATAGCCCTGGACAAATTCATGAAACATCATGGGATTGTGAAATGTTAGTTTGATCACCAAGCAAAGGTAAAATCATTTAGGATCTCTAATTTGGTCTTGTACTAGGACAAAGCACATGAAAGACGAGGAGACCATGATAAATTTGACTATCTCTGGAAAGGTCCCTATCAAATTGCTGAAATTTTGGGAGAAAATGCATTTAAACTGAAAACATTGACTGGAGAGGACATTCCATTGCCCATCAATGGGCAATTCTTGAAGCATTATTTCCAACTATGAGTTTCTTGTGGCACTTACTTGTACATAGTTAGAGTAGGTTTCCTTTTATGTTGTTTTTTGTTTTCTTAGATCAGATTTGCTTGCCTTGACGTCATTTGACTCAAGCTTTTCCTATTTTCCATAGTTTAGTTTGTTTAGTTGTTTTTGGGTTAGCTGCATCTGCGGATCCTGATTTGTAAAGAATGGTCAATCTTGTGCACACATTTGGTATGATTTTACTAAGTTATGTTGGCTCATTTCTTAAATATTTATTCATGAAATTCTTAGAGTTGGAGGATCATTATTCTTTCAGTTTATTAGCAAGTTGAACTTTGGATTTGACTTGGAAACTAATAATCTATTATGTCTTGACACTATTATCTTCTAATCATAATGTTTTAAAATGCTAAATCTAAATTCTATGAATTCTTATGTGTTCCTTTGAGAAACTTGGGTCATGATTGATGGATTTCCCATGGATCCCGTGACTAGTGTCAGATAGCATGATTGCTTGTTCTTGGGAGATGAGTTAATTGTTCGGTATTTCTTGAAGTATTTTGAGATTTTATACTTTACATATATTAATGATCCCGAAGTTGATAGGAAAGTCTTTGTGAGCCTGGATTAAGTACAAATTTCAAGGTAATTCATGTTTTTACCTCACTCCATAATAAGCATTCTGCATACTTCTATCCATTCTATTCTGATTATCCATCTTTTCCATCCAATAATGATTTCAAGTCTGATGTCTGAATCATATATATATTTATAGTCATGTTGTTCATTGCATACTCCAAAAGGATAAATTGAAGTCCTTATGAACCGTTTGGAGTATTTCCATGTCAATATCCTTTTTCAAATGGCCTTAGCCACTGTGTAGAAAGTAAGGTCATGATGTTGGTACTTCCATCCATCTAACATGTATACATTATACACCCATTTCATATGTATCCCCTTTCACCTCCATTGCTATGTTGATTCCAAAAGCATATGCCTACACATACTTTTCACCAATCATCTTACCTCCATCTTTCTCAAATCACATTACCATATTTCATTATCCATTTACCCCTTTCCTAATCATGATCAATGAATGTAAGTGTCATCTAAATGAGAAGCTTGTAATTCATCTGCCCATCCCATATTTCCATAGAATAAATACTTGGATGCTTTACCCATGAAACAAAGAAATTTTTGAAAATCTCAAGGTCTTTTTGCCTTAGCATAAATGCTAGAAATTAAACCAAAGTATATTCAAATGCTATTTCATTCCACATTTCCAAAAGAAAAGAAAAGGCAAAATTCTGAGTACTTAAGTTCATGAAGCCAAATCCAAAAAAGAAGCTTCTGCATCTGAAAAATCCATCTCCATCCACCCATTTCCATTCCATCTCTAATTCCAAGTTTCTTCATCCCATGAAATAAAATCAAAATAAAATTCTAAGTTTGTGTGGGTCATGAAGTTACCATCTCACTCATATCACCATTCCCATCTCTTCATTCCCTTCCCTTCCATTTGCAAGCTTCGAAGTTTGGGTCGATATAAGCAAACATTGATTATGATTTCATTCCGTTCATTCCAATATATATACCATCCTTTTCCATTTACCTCCATTCAGCATATCCTACCACTCACTTGGTTTATGTTTGGATATACTTTCCATTCCTTGCCATATAATCCACTATTTCCGTATCATTTTGTCATTTCTTTCCAACATCAGTAAGTATAATAACTGGACATGGTTTTGTATGGACCATCATGTTATCTGCAGAATCAGACTCTGGAGTTCTTTCCATCCGTTACCATGGAGAAAACTTGACAAATAGGTGCCTTGTGTAATGGTCATTTTGTCTAAATAATAATAATAAATTAATTAATTAATAAATGAAATAAACAATTAAAAATAATAAAATAATAAAGAGAAATTTTTCATCCACTGGTGAAAAACACCCTTGGTGGCGCCTTGGATAAGTACCATGATGAAAACCTAGAAAACAGGTGTCATGCATAGAGACACCCTGTCTCATTTCACTCCTCTCCATTTCATTTCATTTTTACTTCCATATCATTTTCATTCTGCCATCACTCCATTCAAATGTCATTGCATACTATCATTGCCTATTTCAGCAATATGTATATGTGTCCGTCCATGTATTTTTCATGAATTTACCTAGCTTGAGATAGCCAAACTTAGATGATCCTAGTTCCTAAGGAATGGAAATGAATGCAAGTGTATGCACTTGAATCCTCAAAGTGTGAATAGTCGTGCCAGCACTTGGTTTTGATTCTTTGTGTAGGAAGTTTTGTTTATTTGACCTGGTGTGTGGGTGTACATGGAAATGTTGAAACTTGACTTTTGTTTATCTTTGGAACATTTGAGAAACTGTTTTAACATAAATCTATCTTTGATCACACCTCAGGAGATGTAGTGTCTTGATCTAATTTATGACTCTTTTCCCTTTTGAGTCCAGCTTTTAACTAGTTTATAAATTGGAGAAAATGATTTGAAAGTTTTGAGTTGGGATTGAGTCCTTATTTCTGAATTGTTTAGGAACATTTTTCCAGTGGAGTCATCAGATGTTGTGACCTAATCACACATCACCCCATTGCAAATGGGGACCCCCAGTTTTCTTCATAGATTTAGTCGTTTTAGGGTTAGTTGTTTGTGTTATCTCAGAGTTAGTCAGTCAATGAGTTTGCAAGCTGAGTATGAATGCCTATGTAAGAATGATGTTTTGAACTCAATTTAGTTTGGTGAGTGAAGATCTACACATAAAGTGGCTAAGTAAAGGTGAGGTGCACTTTGTCATCAAAATAGTCTCATTTTAGCACCTTGGAGATTGAATGTTATGAGTCTTAAGAGCTAGTGCCCAATTGAGGAGTGGTCTCTTACAAAATCAAAACAAGTGATCGAAGTTATTTGATTGTCAAGAAACAAGCCAAGAAGGCTTGGGTGCATTTTGTTATCTTTAGAGCCTCCTTTGGGTGCCTTAACTTAGAAGGGATATTTTGAAGTATAAAGGAAGGGCACCTTAAGAGAGAGAATTTACTTTGACTCTCAAAGTTGATCAAACACATCAAGTTGAACATCATAAATCAATGCGCTACTTTCCTCATGTACAACCTCACATTTGTGCCTAAGGAGGAAATCAACTTGAAACTACAAGTCTTGGAGGTTTTGGCTTTGATGAAGTCTTTTAAGAAGCAATTACAATGGTCTGAACAGGAAAAAAGTGAGGGAAGTCTTCATCTAGTCTAGGTGCATATTCACACTCAAATAGTCATTGACATGCACCTAGGAGATAAGAGGCTAAGAATCTTAAGTTGCAATGTCACCTTGGAGTAAGAGATTTTCAAACACCAATGCCTTGATTTTGAGATCATCATAGTGCCTAAGAACAAGCCAAGATGTCTAGGAGCATTTCAACCATTGAGGTGTTCATTTTGGGTGCCTAGAAAGAAATCATGTTTGAATCAATCAATCTTGAAGCTATTGGAGTTAGACAAGTTCGTAAGAGTCTATACGAGTCATGAAAATCATGAAAATTGGAAGTAAACATCACATCAAGGCAAGGCACTATATCACACCTTGAATATCATCAAAGTGCGCCTTAGGCACTAGTAACACCTTGTGTAAGCTAGGTGCAAATTCTTGTGGTTTTTGTCATTTTGAGTGCCCAGGAAGTAAGGGATGAGTTTGAGTGCCTAGTTCAAAGGATATTACATCAATCATTTTGAAAGAGTATGGGGATTAATATGATTCTATTGCAACCACAAGTGTTTGAATCTATGAGGAATCAAGTGAGCATCCTTCAAGTAATAAGGCACATTTCCTTGTTATTTCCACCCAGTTATGGCACCTTGAGTTATGAGAACATTGAAACTTTGAAAGCTGGTATATGAAGAATGAGAAAACCATTTGGGAGGTTGAATAAGAGTTTGAAGGTGATTGAAAGTTTAAGAAAATAGCTGAGTATAGTTAGGTGCATAATCATGTTTATACTACATAGAGCTAGTACCTAAACTAGAGAGGCATAATCGATTAACATCTCAATGAGTGCCTTGAATGGAAATCAACATGAAATCTAAATGTCAAATAATGAGTCAAGAGCAGCTAGGTACACTTTTTATCCTTGCACACTAAAATCAGTACCTCAAAAGACATACATCAATTAACATCACAAGAAGTGCACCTTGTAAGTAATGGTAAAAATCAAGGATAAAGGACTTCACCAAGTAATTATGCCAAGTATATGGGTGCACATTTCAGTCCATTTTGCCTAAAATTAGCACCCAAGTAAAGAAGACACCCATCTAGTCTAGGCACCAATTCATGTTGGTTTCACTCTTAAATTGCGCCTAGAAAGCTTGAAGATGTTGGAGCTTGAAAACGTGTTTAAAATTAGTGATAAAAGCCTCCAAGACAAGGTGCATACCATGCCTCCAATTGCTCAAGTTTGGTGCCTAGATTGTAAAGGAGTTTGTTTTAAATTTTGACAACTTAAAAAATACATTAAATGCCCAAATCAGGCCGACCTAGCCTAGCCGACCTACCTATTAAATGAGGTAGATTACCTATATAAACCCAAGTGCCCTTCTCATTTTGATCATCATTCATTTTGCAATTCATTTAGGAGTGAATTTAAGAGGAGAAGGTAGCGATATCTATAGCAGGTCTGCAATTGTGGTCTCATTTTTGTCATTTAGAGCTGATATTCCATTGTTTCCTATAGAAATCTGCATTAGTTTAGTCTGAAAATTTGTCAAGAGCTATGTTTCAGCTACTTTTAATCTATAAAAATGTCTTTTACTTGTTTAATTTTTAGATTTCCATGGTCTTATCATGTAAAAATCAGTCTTATAAAGAGAATTTTATCATTTGAATTCACTAATAGAGGTATCTTCATTTTGTAGGTAAATGGGCATGACTACGAAGGAGGGTCAAGTGATGATCAAGATGGATGGCAAGTCAACCTTACCAAAGTCCAAGATCGAAACACAATGGAAGAACGTAGGAGACACCAACATGGGACATGTCAACTTGGAAGAGATCAAAGACTTCTTGCACACACCTACAAGGAATGAAGACATCAAGGCTATTGTTAAAAGTGGTATGATACAAGTAGCTTGTTTCCCACTTGTCTTTACATGCACCGAATTGGTGTTGGAATGCACTCAATGTTATGATGTTGAAGGAAGGCAAATTGTGGCTAAGGATGAAACTGTTCTCGCTTATCTACAAAGAGACGCTACTCAAGAGATCTTCAACATTCTGAATCAAAATACAGTGTTCATTTTTCCTACAATTGCACAACAATCATTTGAAGCCAAGCCTAGGCAATACATGCAAGAAGTAAGGAAGAAGTGGATGGCGGATCCCTCAACAAAGATATACAATCTTGAAGATCCAAAATTTCACAAGGCCGATTTAAAGCAAGAGATAAGTTATTTCATCATGTTCTTGAATAGAGTAACAGGTAGACCTCAATCATAAACTTTTGAGGGATGAATGTATACATATATTGATCATGTTTTCACAAAGAATAAGATGATTGATTGGGCTGGGGTTATAAGTCATTGCCGTGATGAGTAATTTCAAAATTTTAATGAGTCAAGGTCCTTCTACATGACTTCCTATCTTGTCTACATATTGGCAAGGAATGTGGTCTACAAGGGATTGACTTCATCTCACACCAATGTTATACAGAGCTTCATCTCAAGAACATCAACCATTACAAGAGATTCAATGATGCATTTGCCATGTATATAATGAGAAGATTGCGAGGAGAGTTGCATAGGAGATTGACAGGTGCTGCTAGGGCCTTCATTGAAGAATATGGATGCTATTACATTCAATATGATAAGTTTACCTATATAAGGATTCAAGGCTTCACATCATATCTGTATAGATTGTCAAGGTATCCTACTAATAGGATGGTGATGTTAGAAGTATCAAGACAACTGTTAGAGTTCCATAAGATGCAAAAGGCAAGGAAGAAGGCCGGGTTGCAATTTCCTCTAAAGCTTGGGAGATACTATTCATGTCCATCATTACAAGCAGCTAAACTTCAAGCATATCACTTGCACCTTCATGATTCACGCAGGGAGAACTTTGATCCACATGGAGCACTCAAACAATCATATCCTACCTATCAACATATAGAGCAACTTGAAGATCATTTCACAAATGTCATTGATGATATTGATATAAAGATACAAAAATGTTCAAGCTTGAAGTGGGATTTGGTAAGGGCAACAAAGGTGTTGAGGATACCAGATCAGCTTGATGATGATGATACTCGTTCAGAAAATGAGTATAACAAGGTGCAAAATTTGCCATATACATTGATTGGGCTGAAAGAGAAAGAACATATGATGAAGAATTGATCAAACCAATCATTGCCATCACCAAAGAATGACCAAAGGATCAAGTACAAGCATTGATAAATGAAGGAAAGAGGCTTACCTACAAAAAGATGGGAAAAGTTGGGCAACAAGTACAACATAGGGCACCTAACAGAGACTCATGAAGTAAAGAGAATGAAAGAGATTGAAGTCAAGAAAAGAAAAGGAAGCAAATTGAATATACACAAAGGGAATCAAGTCAGAAAAGGAAGAGGGTAAGTGTTGAGACTACTTCATCTAGACAACTAGGAGGTACTCCAAGGGATCATGATATAGTTGTGCATGAAGATGAAGATGAAGGCCAAGACATTCCATTTGAGGAGATACATTCAAGTCCACATGATACCAAAATAATTGATGAAGGTAACACTAACAATCAAGATGAAGTTGAAGAGAAGGCATTGCCCATGCAAGAGAGGCAAGTGCAAGAAGATCTTTCATCCTTGCTAGAATTGTTACAAGAAAGAATCAAAGAGAGTTGTGAAGTAGAAGAGTATCACCCTATTCCAGTTGAGGAGTTGCTTATTGATATGTCAACAGAGAAGCAGAAGAGGAAAGAAACAAGTCTTTCAAAGATAACAAAGGAAGAAATTGGTATGAGGAAGGTTCGTGTAGCTGTTCCAAGAGTTGAAAAGAATGTAGAAGATATTGTACCTAAAGATTATGATATCAACACAATTGATTTGAGTCCTTTGACTGGAGCACAAGTAGAAGAAGAGCTTCAAGATTCAGTCGCTAATGCTTGAGCTATGATAAGATAGGAAACAGAAGGAAGGATAAAAGCTGAGAAAAGGTGTCAAGCATTAGAACAGTACATTTAACATCTAATGCATCCCATCCGTCAATAGGATAGAGTTTCTACACCTCCACCGATCCTTCCTCCAAAAATAGTTGCACACCTTGAGGAATTGAGATCATCATCTCATAGGTTGAGGGATTGGATTAAGAGGTTAAGAGAATCAACATATGAGCATCTTGAAGATATCATGTAAGTTTATGATAAGGTTAGTGAACTTAAGGAAAGAGCACTTGCATTGTTGACAGCTTGTACTAAGTTTAGAGCCATCAAAGAACAATATATGCCACATTTGAAGAGTTTGATGGGAGCTTCAGTTGATGAGTTGATACATGTTGAAGTGATTGAAGAAGGAGCAACATATGATTTCTCTTCATGGTACTATTTCTTTTACAACAAAGGTAAACTGTTTGATAGAGTTGAAACAAACATGTCAAGAGTAAGAAGTGTCATTCAAAGGAGACAAGATAGTATACATGCATCATTGATGAAGATATGTGATCCTTTTGGAGAAATGACTATTGATCGCATGAAGGAACAAGTCAAAACATTCTACTTTCAAGAAGATATTTATGATGAGAGACTTGATAGCATATTTTCACTCGCCATCCACCTTGGCACCAACAAGGCTTGAATGACTGATTGGAAGAAGACACTTGGCATTTATATAGTTGATGTACTTGAAGTAGAAGGAACCATTAAGAATGTGCCAAGTGTACCTCTTGATGATGTCAAGCAAGTGGTGTCTAGATTCATTGCACTTCATAGTAGCAGTAAAGATGCGTCACATGGAGATTCTTCATAGGCTTTGATTTGTCATCCTTATCTTCTTGGAAAACATACCTTTGCTCCCTATTTCATATGCTAAAAATAGTAGTTTGTTGTAACCAACTATCAATGTGGCATGATCTAGATCGTTGGTTTTTCCAATCAATCTTAGCCATTAATGTATTTTGAAGCCTATATAAGAGCTCCTTTTGCTCTCATTTGTAAGCTGGAGACTCTAGGAAAAATTGTTGCAAGAACTCTTTGAGATAATACAAGACTGATTGGTTTGGTGATATTGTCTATGTTTCAAAGTGTTGCATGGTTATCAATTTTTTCAAGCAAATATTAAGTTAGAATAAGTTTTCTTT
Organism: Cunninghamia lanceolata; assembly: GCA_027924645.1. NCBI lineage: Eukaryota > Viridiplantae > Streptophyta > Pinopsida > Cupressales > Cupressaceae > Cunninghamia > Cunninghamia lanceolata. Next base: position 15,936,429 of record BSBN01000055.1, read on the forward strand.
TCAGAGTTATGTTAGTTGATGAAAGTGATTATTATTGTTTTGTGGTGAAATCTATATGTTCATACCATTTGTGATTTGTGGCTTGCAAGTTGTAGTGTATGGTTAGACTGAACAAAGTAAACTTAACTTCGATTGTTTGTGTTTGTTGAACTTTCATGAACACAAGTGATTTGAACATCTTGTATTACCCTAGAAAATTGCATCAACTTTGTGTAGTTGTTTAACTTGGCGAAATAGAGTTGGTTGATTTCACCTGATCAATAATCATTTCTTGCATTTAGGATTAGAATAGTATCTCTAAACCTCATATCTTTTGCATTTTTTTTTATCTATCATCATTAGGAATTAGGATCAAGAACATCATTGCCATATCATACGTTGAAAGTTGTAGTACTTAGAAATTCCAAGTGTTTGCCTCTTGTAATTGAAACAAAGGAGTTGTCTAAACAATTATGTAAGTCCCTTTGTGATAATCAGCAATATCACATCAATTCACTGAGTTCATCCATCAAAAATCATAAGTAAGGAACCTTGAAGTTACTTCATTGGATCACATAGAAGAGCCTTTGAAGAACTTTATTCAAGAGAGAGTGGGATACTTAGTGTTTTACTCTATTGTTGAGTTGTCTAAAAACAATCATCAACATGGCTTATGCTCTGTTTCAAACTTTTTGTGTAGCAAATGAATTATCTGTGCAATTATCTTACATTTGCATGTAAATCTTGTTGGCGTAGCAATTATATCGATAGTGAGATCCCTCTCCACCACTAATACATGCTTTTGGTGTCATGGCAAAATTCTACATGGTATTAGAGCATAGGTCATTGGTTCGAGTTCCTCAAGCCCTCGACCCTTCGTCCGTGTTAGCTTGGCTTATCGACGTGGTACGTAGTGGGTACGAATCCCACATGGTACATGGTTGTATCTGGCTCTATGACGTGGTATGTAGTTTGTATGAATCCCACATGGTATGTGGTTGTACCTGGCTCTATCATGCGGGGGGGTGTTGGCATAGTGACAATATCGATGATTAGATCCCTCTCCACCACGAGTACATGGTTTTGGTGTGACAACAATCTGTGACTCTTGCCCATGCTCTGGTCAATTCTTTTCACATTGAACCTGAACTAGCTAGATTATAAGTGTTTTGGCTCCGTGCATGATAATTTAACATAAATGAAACCGAGGCTGTACCCTGCTTCAACTTTTAGTGGAACCTAAATATCTTTTGCAACTGGGAGCTAAGTTTGTCTGAAGACTTGAGGCATGCTCCGAGGGTTCCCTAGATTTGACTGAAGGAGATCTAGTTGAGCTTAAAACTTATCCACCAAACACAAGTTTTTATCAAAATAATTTTAGTGTTTCCTTCAGCGATGTTGGCAGCAATGGAGGGTGATAGCGAATCCATCATGAAAATGATAAAATTTGCAGTCTTACCAATTGCAAAGTTGTTTGTGATGTGTTTCTTTGGGTTCGTGATGGCTACCGATGTTGGATCTAGGGCATACAATTGAGAGGGGGGGTGAATCAGTTGTATAAAAACTTGCTCTGCTTTAAATACTTGATTCTTCTTTGTTAGTTAACAGTATATCAATTAATCATCCATGAAAGCATAACACACAAACACAAGAGCAGATAAACATTAACACATTGAACACCAAGATTTTGACGTGGAAAACCCGATTAAGGGAAAAACCATGGGGTGATTAACCCAAGGATTATTCTCTGTTAGAAGAATAAGAAAAAGAATGACACTTGCCAATTAGGGCTCACTGCCTGAGCACACTGCTCACAAAGAGGCCCACTGCCTACAAGGAGACACACTGTCTACAAAGTGATAAGAATCACAATCTTGAACTAGAGAATGACATCTCTACTATGTCTGGATCAGTTCCATTTAAGCCCAAAACCCCTGCTTTGCCTTTCGCACTTCTCTTCGCTACACCACACTCATTCACACAATCCACACTGCTAAATGAACTCACAAACCTTTATTTATACAAGACATCGACTTAGGAACAATCATCTAAGTTGGCAATCAACCATAAGAATATCCGCAAGATGAATAACACATCTGGTCGGCCATCACAAGAACATTCGCAGGATGAACAACTCATCCGGTTGACTAGTCGGAACAAGAACTTCATCCGGAAGAATAACTTCAATTCCGGGCTCTACCATCAATGTGGACCAACAACACAACCTCATCATGATCCAAGAACCTTCACAAGCCTGCCTAAATGACCAGGTACATCCACACTTTCTCTACTTACTGGAATCTCTTCTCTTCCTCATCTAAAACTTCAAGAACACAGTCTGTCGCCATTGTCACAATGTAAAAGGCACTTCCGGACCTCAAAATCATACACAACTCGAGATGACACATCATAAGGACATCCCAAACACTCCTTCCAATCTGTAGATTAGGATTATACAATTCTGGACCTCACTGGACCTTTCTGTGATCCTCTGTCACCTCTGAACACTTGCCAGAACTGGTTCCACACCGACAGCCACAACTCCTTCATATCTTCATGCGGACCTCTGAAATCTTAACTAAAACATCTCAGGACACATATCTACAAACCCTTTGATCTGTATCCTCCGGTTCGTAACCTATACAATACATTTCCCTTCTTCTCATCACTGTTCTTCACTATTCCCGACTGAGGCTAATTTTCTCAATATCCTCAGCATACTGCTCATCCAATCCTTCTTGTCAATGCAGTATGAGTATGTTGACATCAATGACAACATTGGTTCACCTTCATACTTGCAACAATCTCCCCCTTTGTCATTGATGGCAACATATGATGTGAAAAACCATCAAGACAAGAACTTCTCCTTTCTGTCATAGCTCCCCCTATCAGCAACATGTCTTCTCCTCATTTACTGCTCCCCCTTTGATCATCAGCCACTTGTTTTTTACATGTCTTCTCTCCCCCTTTGACATCAATGGCAAAGGGTTGATACTTGCAATTCTAACACATCAGAGTCATATCAGCTGCTCCCCCTTAGTAGTAGCTCCCCATCATCAATTCGGATCACAAGATATGACTGTGATATCCACCGGACTGATGCACATCAGTGCATCTTAGTTCATTACCGGAGGGGCCATGACCCCTAACTTCTCCCGGAGATATTCAAAAGAGTCCTTGGGAAGAGGTTTAGTAAAAATATCTGCAGTCTGATCCTTCGAAGGAACATACTCCAATCTAACTTCTTCCTTGTTCACTTGTTCTCTTAAAAAGTGAAACTTGATAGATATGTGCTTAGTCTTAGAGTGCAATACCAGATCCTTAGAAATATTAATTGCACTTGAATTATCACAGAAAATTGTGATAGGCTCCTCATATTCAACTTTAATGTCTCTTAGCATCTGCTTCATCCATAAGATTTGAGTGCAACTACCTGTTGCTGCAATGTATTCTGCTTCAGTTGTGGACAAAGATATTGCATCTTGTTTCTTGCTTAGCCAAGAAACCAATCTCTTCCCCAGAAAGAATGCTCCACCACTAGTGCTCTTCCGGTCATCCACATCTCCTGCCCAATCTGCATCTATGTAAGAATGAAGAGAGAAATCCAGATCTCTAGGGTACCATAGACCATACTCAACTGTTCCTTTCAAGTACCTAAAAATTCTTTTGATTGCCATAACATGAGATTCTCTAGGATCAGCCTGGAATCTTGCCACAAGACCAACAGCCTGCATTATATCTGGTCTAGTCTGAGTGAGATACAACAATCTACCAATCATTGATCTATACTTTGTCTGATCTGCCTTTGGGGAGTCATCATCTTTGCTCAACTTACATCTGGTTGCCATGGGAGTGTTCATTGGCTTTGAATCTTCCATACCAAATTTCCTCAACAATTCTTTCACATATTTGGTTTGAGAAATAAAGATCCCTTTCTTTGTTTGAGTAATTTGCAGACGCAAGAAGAAATTCATTTCACCAAGCATAGACATTTCAAACTCACTTTTCATCTGATTTGCAAAAGTTTTGCACATACTATCTCTTCCTCCAAAAATGATATCATCCACAAACACTTCAACAATCAAAATGTTTTCATGATCAATTTTGAAATATAAGTTGCTGTCAGCAGTACCTTTGTTGAATCCAATCTACATAAGATGCTTATCCAACCTTTCATACCATGCTCTTGGGGCTTGCTTTAATCCATACAAAGCTTTCTTCAACTTGCAGACCATATCATCATTATCAGACAATTGAAATCCATCCGGTTGTTCAATGTAAACTTTTTCTTCCAGATCACCATTTAGGAAGGCAGACTTGACATCCATCTAATATACCTTGAAGTCTTTGAAGACAACAAATGCAAGGAGTAATCTGACAGCTTCAATTCTTGCCACCGGAGCAAAGGTTTCTTCAAAATCAATTCCTTCTATTTGAGAGTAGCCTTTGCAGACCAATCTAGCTTTGTTTCTGATTACTTCACCAGCTTCATTCAGTTTGTTCTGGAAAACCCATTTGGTTCCAATCACATTCTTGTCTCTAGGTCTGGGAACAAGATCCCAAGTATGATTTCTCTCAATTTGCATCAATTCATCTTCCATTGCTTTGGTCTAGTTTTCATCATTGCAAGCTTCATTTATTGTTTTGGGTTCAATCTTTGAAATCAGACAACATTCATCCTGATTTTGAGCAACATTCCTTCTAGTTTGCACACCTTTGTTTCTATCACCTATGATCTGATCTTCAGAGTGGTTCTGTATTACATACCTTAGAATTTTGGGAGCATTCTGTACTGCTGCTTCTTGATCAGGCTCATTCAGACCTATCTCTTCTTCCTGATTTACCGGATCAGGCTGATTCTGACTTACCAGAGAGGATTGAGCTCCTTGAACTTGAACACCATCTTGGTCATCCTCATCAAACTCATAAAACCTTGAGGGCTTCTCAATTCCTTCATCAACTTTCACATTAGTGCTTTCTATCATCTTCCTCAATCTCTTATTGTAACACCAGTATGCTTTGCTTTGAGTGGAGTAACCCAAGAAAATTCCTTCATCACTTCTAGCATCAAACTTTCCTAGATCTTCATCTCTTTTAATATAACACTTGCTACCAAATACTCTGAAATATTTCACAGTAGGAGTGATGCCAAACCAAAGTTCATAAGGGGTCTTACCGGTGTTGTTTCTTATTTGAACTCGATTGAGAGTGTAGACTGCAGTGCTGATAGCTTCTTTCCAAAACATTTGAGGAACATTTGCTTCCAACATCATTGTCCTGGCAGCTTCCTGGATGGTTCAGCTCTTTCTCTCAACTACTCCATTGTGCTGTGGAGTCCTAGGAGTAGACAACTGTCTTCTTATACCCTGCTTCTCATAAAAGTCAATGAACTCACCAGATGTAAATTCACCACCTCTATCAGACCTTAGACACTTCAACTTCAATCTGGTTTGATTCTCTACCATAGCTTTGAAGATTTTGAACTTCTCAAGGGCTTCTGATTTCTCCTTTAGGAAGATAACCCACATCATCTGGGAATGGTCATCAATTAGCAACATGAAATATCTATCACCTTGTAGACTCTTGATTCTTGTCAGACCACAGAGATCAGTATGTACTAATTCCAACAATCCGGTAGAGGACTGATCTTTGCTTTTGAAAGAGACTCTACTCTGTTTACCTAGCTGACATTCTTTGCACAAACTATTTGTAGGTTTCATCAATTTTGGAAGATCTCTTATAGCCTGAGTATTGCTTATCTTGATGATGTTATCAAAATTTACATGACACATTCTTCTATGCCATAAGCCGCTTTGATCAATTTGAACAAACAGACAACTTTTATTTGAACCAACCAGATGAAAGATATTACCTTTTGTCTGAGTACCGGATGCAATTTCAGTTTCAAAACTTGTAAAGATTCTACATTTTCCATTCTTGAACCGGAGATCATAGCCTTTGTCTACTAACTGACCAACACTGAGAAGATTGTGCTTCAATCCTTCAACATATAGTACATTACCTGTTTTGCTCTTTCCATCAAAGGAAATAGTTCCCCTACCTCTAATTCTGCCAGCAGAATTGTCACCAAATTTTACCATTCCTCCTTCATACCTTTCCAAATCCAAGAACTTATCCTTGTCACCAGTCATATGGTGAGAACATCCACTGTCAATAACCCAATCATCCTTTTCTTCCACTTGAGTAGCTAAAACTTTTTCCACAACCTTGTGATTGACAGATTCAGAGAGTATTGAATCTTCTTCCTTGATGGCAATAAACACCCATTCATTTCCAGATTTACTTCCTAGTTCTGATTCATCATCTGTTACTCCTTCATTGTCATCTTCTTCATGAACATAATAGCAGTTCTTTTGAAACCTTTGTCTGTTAGTATTAGTCCTTACAGATCTTTCCAGACATCTTGAAGCAAAATGACCAATCTTATTGCAGTTAAAGCACTTAAAGGGTAGTTTTCCTTCATACTTACCAGATCCTCTTGGCAGTCTCTTTGTAATGAGGGCTTCAAGTTGAGCTGTTTCTACTTCTTCTTCTTCCATGTCTCTTCTTGCTTGATCATACCATGACATCTTCCTTGAAGAGTTTTCACCCAGATCAAATCTCTGTTTGCCTTTCACATAGGCACTGGCTTTGAAAGTAGATTCAGTCTTGAGAGGATCATCTCCAAACTCGGTCATTTCAAATGTAGCTAGCTTGCCAGCCAATTATTCTCTTGTGACAGTTGTGTGGGCTCTGAATTCATCAATGGCAGCAACCTTGATTTTGTAGGCAGCAGGAAGGGATCTGAGGATTTTGCAAACAATCTCATTTTCATCCAGAGTTCCACCAGCATTTCTAATTCCACATACCAGCTCATTCACTCTTGGCATAAAGGTAGTGATGTTTTCATCATCTCTCATCTTCAATCTTTCAAATTTCCCTTTCAGACTTTGCAACCTTGCACTTTTGACAAACTCATCTCCTTCATACAGAAGTTCCAATTTAGTCAGGATCTCATATGTAGTTGGTAGGTCGATAACATTTGAGAGATCTGAGTCATTTAATGCGCTTAGCAGAGCTTCCTTGGTCCACAGATTGTTTTCAGCATCTGTGATTTCATTCAGAGTTGTCGAACCACCTTGTGGAGGTACATATGGTTTTGAGACCATGGCCAAGTATGCTTTTCCCATACATTCCAAGTGACATTTCATGCGACCTTTCCAGAGAGTGAAGTTGGTTCCATCAAACTTCGGACTATCCTTCTTGTACGATGACATCCTGGATCTCCTCAAGCGGTTAAGCTCCTTTTAGAGGAACTTGGCTCTGATACCAATTGTTGGATCTAGGGCATACAACTAAGAGGGGGGGGTGAATCAGTTGTATAAAAACCTGCTCTACTTTAAATACTTGATTCTTCTTTGTTAGTTAACAGTATATCAATTAATCATCCATGAAAGCATAACGCACAAACACAAGAGCAGATAAACATTAACACATTGAACACCAAAATTTTGACATGGAAAACTCAGTTAAGCGAAAAACCATGGGGTGATTAACCCAAGGATTATTCTCTGTTAGAAGAATAAGAAAAAGAATGGCACTTGCCAATTAGGGCTCACTGCCCGAGCACACTGCTCACAAAGAGGCCCACTGCCTACAAGGAGACACACTGTCTACAAAGTGATAAGAATCACAATCTTGAACTGGAGAATGACATCTCTACTATATCCGGATCAGTTCCATTTAAGCCCAAAACCCCTGCTCTGCCTTTCGCACTTCTCTTCGCTACACCACACTCATTCACACAATCCACACTGCTAAATGAACTCACAAACCTTTATTTATACAAGACATCGACTTAGGAACAGTCATCTAAGTCGGCAATCAACCATAAGAATATCCGCAAGATGAATAACACATCCGGTCAGCCATCACAAGAACATTTGCAGGATGAACAACTCATCCGGTCGACTAGTCGGAACAAGAACTTCATCCGGAAGAATACCTTCAATTCCGGGCTCTACCATCAATGCGGACCAACAACACAACCTCATCATGATCCAAGAACCTTCACAAGCCTGCCTGAATGAGAAGGTACATCCGCACTTTCTCTACTTACTGGAATCTCTTCTCTTCCTCATACGGAACTTCAAGAACACAGTCTGTCGCCACTGTCACAATGCAAAAGGCACTTCCAGACCTCAAAATCATACACAAATCGAGATGACACATCACAAGGACATCCCAAACACTCCTTCCAATCCGCAGATTAGGATTATACAATTCCAGACCTCACCAGACCTTTCTGTGATCCTCTGTCACCTCTGAACACTTGCCGGAACCGGTTCCACACCGACAGCCACAACTCCTTCATATCTTCATGCGGACCTCTGAAATCTTAACTAAAACATCTCAGGACACATATCTACAAACCCTTTGATCCGCATCCTCCGGTTCGCAACCTATACAATACATTTCCCTTCTTCTCATCACTGTTCTTCACTGTTCCTGACTGAGGCTAATTTTCTCAATATCCTCAGCATACTGCTCATCCAATCCTTCTTGTCAATGCAGTATGAGTATGTTGACATCAATGACAACACTGGTTCACCTTCATACTTGCAACAACCAAGTATATCAATACTCTTACACCATCGAGCAGGACGCTTCTTAATGGGGTACTCATCTTCTCAGGCCTTAGTTGGGTCTTTTCGTGTGGATTTGATTTGACAAGAGAACTTCTCTGTTGTGTTATTTCTATTGTTCATTCATGCATTTGTGTGCTATAATCATTGTTTTGATTTCGTTCTTCATTTCATTGACAATATGTTTTTTTTAGCTTGTTTTTGCCCTATTTCTGCCATGTGTGATCTTCACACAATTGGGAAGAGCGTTGACACTGCAAAAGATGATTGAATGGTAAGATGACCTCTATTCAAATTCCTGGCCATCTTACTTGTTTAATATGTTGATTTTAACATCTAGTGAGAAATGTGCTGTTGCTAAAAGAAAATTAGTTCTGATATTCATTCAACATGGCTCTATACAACTCAAAAAGACACGGAACAGTTAAGTTTTGCACATGAACAGAAAATACAGACTATCTGGAGGTCGAAAAAATTGCAGAGTTATTGTGAGTCTACTGAAATATCCCTCAGAGTGTCAATTATATTGTCCCTATACATTTTCCCTTGCAAACCCTCTTGTCGTGTACTTAGAAATGAACTGTTAGGCTTTTACTGTTCTCAGGGCTGATGTGGTTCCTCCTTTGATTAGGTCAACTCCATGGAATTGCCTGTCTCCTGCAATGAGTGCATAGCCGCTTCCCTTATAAAGCTTTGGGTTAATCCTTAAGCCTTGACAGCTCAAACCTTGCACTCTTACCTGTCAGTGTTATAACAAAACATGCAAATAACTACCTACTTAATTTATAAATATTAAATAGTATAAAGTTCATACTTGTCAATCAGTCCATTCTGAACAACTCCATAATAAAGTAAAAGAACTTTACTGCAGTATCTGTGCTGTTTCTTGTAATTTCTTATTCCCATTGAAAGTCAGTTTTCTTAATGTCTCAAATTTCTCTTTGGTAATAGATTTAGGAACATCATGTTAGATCAACTAAAGGTGTCACGATTATGCACATCCAATCATATGAGAAAATTCACTTCTAGAACTGACCATTGTCAACTTCAAGAGGTTAACAAAATGAATCCTTTTCCTTGGAGGATTATAGAAAGACAAGTAATTTATATTTGTAACCACAAATAAAGAAAATAGGTCAATGGAAATTGAAACTAAAGAGTGTCTACCAAACTCTCCACTAAAATCCAAGGCTGATGATCCTCCACTAGTGGCAAGGAAGTTCAAGATGTGAATCTGGCCAGATCTTCTGGGACACAGACAAAGGTGGTACCTGGCCCTTTAGACTGGAGAACACCAGATATACCATGCCTGGAATGAGGAAAGGAGGATAAAGTCCAATAGGTGCATGCCGAGGTTATGGCCTTATCTATCTGTCACCATCCATGTGGGTAAGTGCAGCATCCAAGGGACAATTAACACCTCCAACTACTGGAATTAAATCCAGTTTGTTGTCAATTATTTGTGGATTTTGTTTTGGCAGTGTTATGTTTTGCATTGATCTGCTCCGATTTTGTCTGTCAGGTGAATATTTGAAGTTATTCTAACTTGTACCCCAAGTAGCCATGACACAAGAATATCAATGTTTTTAAGATTTATAATTAAATGCCATGGTAATTTTCTATTCACAATAATCATATGCATTACCTCATCATCTAATATAGTATCTATTAATTGCATTCTTCCCCAGTGTGAATACATTCGATTTTCTATGACAAAAGCTTTTGGGGTTCCAAAACTTCATTCTAGATGAAGCAATGGCCAAACTTTTGAATTTTGAAGTTGAAGTTATTTACCCACCGGACAAGTACATTTGAAATCTTCCATTCAAGTGTGTTGAATGTTGTATCGGTAACTCTTTGTGGCACCAATCCGTTGCATGTGGCAGCTTCTGTAGAATTGGTTTATGAATCAAATGTTATGTATGGTTCTTATCTAATTTATTATTGTAGGGCAAATGTGCTATAGTCTTTCTGATCAACAAAATATGAAATATAAACAAGATTTAAACACAAATGTAAAACCTTATTCCATTTTCACTATGCACCAAAGAGAATTTGGTATATTTTAAAAATATGTATATTCTTGCTCAAGAAGAATAGAAATTGGAAAATTGCTTCTGTTTCGTGAGACAACTCTGACTATTATAATTTATTCAATATTCTTATGTTTTATGGATTGTGCAAGTTTAAGTCCAAGGATCAATGTTGCATTGCAAAAGCATATACTAACTTAGAAATTAGAGGTCACGTTGGTATGTTTTATTTAATTATCTCTATCTGTTGGTCAAGTGCAATTGTGACTTTTCTTAGTTCTTCCTATATTATGACATGTTTTTAGTTTTTCTTGTTCATTAAGTGCAATTGTGAATTGTCTTAAAATTCGGTATTGAAAGGTGGCTATGCTGGATCTGCTCTGCAATTTATGGCTGTACACCTTGAATATCTGCCGAAGGTATAATTGTATAGTTGGTTCAATTTTGAAGCTTTGTAAAGGGTGATGTTTATTCAGTCCAATCTTTGACAATAATGTGACATCTGTAATTTCTTTTCTTCTTTTGTCAACAATTATTTATTTATGTCATCTGAGTAGACTCAATTCATACAACAAAGTTTGAAGTTGAAATTACAAAGCAAATTTCCTGTAATAAAATGTTTTGAGTAATGCAACAATTATTATCATCTTGTAGATTTGATCTTATGCAGCACAAAAACAATGCCTTGAACATCAGATTGAGCAGCAATATTGAGAACTTTGGTTATTTTAATTTCTCTTGATTTGCGCTCCATATATTTCCAACTGTTTAAAAACTAAGTATCCATTCTAACTAATTTGTGCAAAAGGCAGGAACTTAACGCAATGTGTCTCTTGTTTAAAAATGGAACCCTACTAATATATATCCCATAATATTTTTCACATTTAAAGAAACCTACTAATGTAATCAGCCATTTTGTTGTAGTATTGTTCAAATTGTATGAATTTTGTAGCTGTTGTCTTTAGTGTCTACATATATTAATTAATTAATTCAACTATATTTTATAGAACTTAAGCTCTCTTAAAATAAAACTTTTTTAATTAAAAAATAGTGTGGTCCCTTCAATCTTTAAAAAAAATGAGGTCAAATATGAATGAGGCTCATTAAGTTAATTTTCTATCAAATAGTTAGAAAATATTTGTAGGGATCAGCTTGGTCAAACTTAGAGTAGCTTTTTCATAACTTGGAGAATGGTGATTATTTATTACAAATATTTCATGTAGGATTTAAAATTTTGATTGGATGTGGTAGATTTTTAGAAAGGTAAAAATAAACATGGTGAAAGTGCTAACCACTGGTGTAGATTATCTCTTTCATAACTTGGGGAATGGTGATTATTTATTACAAATATTTCATGTAGGATTTAAAATTTGGATTGGATGTGGTAGATTTTTGGAAAGTTAAAAATAAACATGGTGAAAGTGATGAATGAGTGGTGTAGATTAGCTTTTTCATAACTCGGGGAATGGTGATTATTTATTACAAAGAGGTATAATAGTGGGGAAAGATTTATTTTTGCAAAAGTATAAGAAGTTGTATCTAAAAAGGTAAATAATTTAATGATGTTGCTTTAGGATTTGATTTGGTGGGTGATACTATCTTTTATATAGTTTTTAAATTAAATAGTAAAAAATTAATTAAAATTTGATTATATAGTTCTTGGTATTTGATTCTAAGTTCTAAGATGTTTTATTTTGAGGAGTATTAGTTACTATTTTAATATTTTAATGTTTAAATTTCAATTATAAAGACATGAAAGATCAATCACTAGAAATCTATTTTAAGGTCACTTAAAGTTTGTAAGAAACGAACAAATTATGGACATTGGCCATTACTAAGATTGAATGGTTGATGTTCCCTATTAAATAATTTTGACTGCATACAATTAAGAAAGCACCAACCATTACATTGATTGTGACTGCATACAATTAAGAAAGCACCAACCATTACATTGATTGAGGATTGACATTTACAATTGTATCAAGCAAACTACCTATTTTAGATTTCACAACACACCCTAATTATTTTAGAATCATAGACCCTCCTTTTGTTATTCCATTTCCTTTTAGTCCTGTATTTTGGTCACGTGTGTATGGACCTATGGGATTTTTGCATACTTCCTCTATTTGCGTACTTAGAAATTCTCCCATGACACTTGAAACTTGTAGAGATATACTTTATTTGATGGCCAACTAGTTTTACATTGAGTCTCAATAGGTGCATGGTTTCGTTTGGTCTATGTATGTTCTTGTAGGTATGAAAGTTATCATAGACCTTGGGTTTTTAATCTCTTTTCCCATACTTATTACGGGCTTTATTAAAGACTTCACGTTTATGTATATAAGACTTATGTTGAAAGATCTTTGCTTATGGATGTTTTGTCTTAGCTTTAAACTCCTACTCATAAGTTTTTCTTTTTATTAGCTTCCCCTATTCACGGATAAGTTCTTGGTGAATATAGAAAGATGTGTATTAAGCCTTGATTAAATTCTTTGTTATAAATTTATGTGCCTCTTTTGTACATTTGCAAACTTCATTGTCAAATATTTTTGTCTTAATGGCCTACATTCAATTTTGTTGTAGTCTCAGTGTCAAGCATTTCAACTTAATTCTCAACAATACTATTTAATGTTGAGTGGGAGTACACATGTCATTACAAGATAAATTAAGATTATTAACTAGTGTGTAAGTTTTTTAATGCATTTTATTGTAGTCTATTGATCTCAACATGCTTTTTCCCCATCCTTGGATTAGAAGAAAATTAAACAAAATTTGCTTTAAATATATGTGTGTTTTTGTTTTTGTTCGCTTACTAGAGCTAGTCATGACCCTTTTAAGTTATAGCTCCCTTTTAAGTTATAGCTTCATGTTTTAGGTGCGTGACCAATCTCTATGGTAATGCATATAAGTTATCTATTAAATTTTGCAATTACATAATAAAACCTTCACTTTATTTTTCTTTATCCATTTAGCCACAGAGAATACATAGTGTTCCAATACTGTTACTAGAGGATGATATGATATTGAAATACACAAATGATATCCAATTAAATGATGACACACATGCTTTACAAACTTGATTGTGGTAGGTTTTTATTTTATTAACAAGATCTTTAGTAGAACTAGTGCTATCTTTTTCTATGTGTCAATGCCACATACATACACTGTATTAAACATCCCTCAACTTGTCTTGAGTGTTGATGCCTCTTCTATCCAATCTCCCTTACTTTTTTTAGGCTATAGATTTATGGAATTTGTTAATGTTACCTCTACAAATACATGCCCATATTGGTTTTAATCAAAATAAGGGAAAATATGATGTTTAATAGCCTCATTGGTCAAGAAAAACATAAATGTAAACATGACATGGGTTAGACGATAATGTGTCAATGATATATTAATAGATATGGAATGGTTGACTAGAATAAGTTTTATTATATTTGTGCACACATTAGATATTGATTAGGGCAGGTTCACCTAAAAGGTGTCACCATGAGTCTCAAACATTATTAAGACTCCTACATCTTATCTGTTAGTGTATAAATTTTATACACTATAGGTTTACCCCTGCTAAGGTGTGCCCTTCCCTTACAAAATCTTGACACATCTCTCATTGAGGTGTCAAGGTTGTTGGGCAGTTAGGATAGGTGTCACCAAGTTGCCTATTAACTAGCCACTCACGCTAGTTTTTAGGGAGGCAACTCGCCACCACTCATAGCTGAGGAGTCCTTTCCTCAACTAACTTTCTCTCTCTACCTATATGTACTTGTCTTGTTCAACTATCAATCTACTCCAAATTGAGTAATTAGAATTAACTTATGAATTCTTGGTTCATATATGGTACAAGAGCCTACTTAAGTTTTGCTGGTTTGATTCAGAGGCGAAAGGCCATGTTCATAGAAGAGGTATTGGTGTTGAATCAGGATGGAATGACTCTGTAAGAGGTCAAAGAAACAATTTTATTTTGTTCCCTATTCACTGCTCTTTGAGTGCTGCTCTTGGCTTCTTTTGAGCTCTCTTCGTGGTTCCATTTGAAGGCAGGAGTATGTTCTTTATTCTTTGCATGTGAAATCAGAGGTCAAATATCGTTGTTCGGCATGGAGGATAGACCAGCATAGAAGAGGTAAGGGCGGCATACAAGAGGCAAGGGCGGCGTCTGAAGAAGGGTCGCACCCTGTATAGAAAGGGTCATGCCTGAAGCGAAGGCCACACCCTGTGGAAGAAGGTTGCGGACCACAAATAAAGGTCGTGGGCCTCAAGGTAGGCATCTTTTGTCTGCACACCCTCATAGGTCTGGCTGGAGGGTTTACCTTCATTGTCAAAGCCCTCATGGGCTACCTCACACCTATACATAGGCGTCTTCTCTACTGCACCCAAACTTGCGTGAATTTCATTCCTTGTTTTTCGTTGTGCTCTTTGTGTTTTGTGAAACCGTAAGCGTTCAACATCCGTGTGTGGAAGGAAGTGCTCTCTATGGAAGCTATTAGAGGGGTGATCTACATTAAGGAAAACTCTATATTTTAGTGGCAAGGCGAAGGGTGGCATGCAGAGAAGAAATATTTTTCTAAATTCAACCTACAACTCCAGTTTTAGATGTATACCGACTAGCATTGAGAGAGCCATTTCTTTTTGCAGAATCCCTGTATAAAAGAGGCTGACATGGCACCTTGGCTGCCCCTAAATGTTTTCCCCTGCTTTATTTTGGGCATTTTGTCCTAATTTTTGCCCCACGCCCTAATTCTTGAGCTTCATAACTTTTTTTATTTATTTTGAAAAGCATAACTATTTATGCTTCTTTAGTGTTTCAAATATGACAATTATTATTTTTAATTGTCTAAAAACATTAAGAGCAATATAAAATACAAATTAGGGGGTAATTTAAATTTGGAGAAATATAGAGGTTATTTTACAAATGTAAGTGCTTAGTTGCATTTTTTGTAAAAATGATAAGTACTAACCTGCTTAGAGCTATAGTGTCAACTTTATAAAGTGTCATATTTAAGGGGTTTTAAACATGCACTCAACTTATAAAGTGCCGCTTTCATGTATTAATTTTGGGGGGTTATATAGGCATTTTGTAATAATTGAACTAACATAAAGTTTAAAAGGAGGTAAAATATCTAAGTCAACTAATAGCAATAACAAGCTCGTTATCCATCTATCATTACCTTGGAAAATAGAAACTACAAGTCCTGGTATGTATCTATATGGACTCATTCCTGAAACAAGCGCATATTGGTAGAAAATTGTAGTGGAAAATAAGAATAATCATGTCTTAGGATTAATTGGTTTAAGTGTTATGAACCACACTAAGTGGGTTCTTCTATCACACATTGACTTCCCTATAGCTCTTCAAACAAAACAATGGGAAATATATGTAGACCCCAATGAACCTCCATTCCCAAATGATCCTACTATAGAGTCCTTACTATTCTAATAAACTTGGTGGCAATCACACAATTTAGAGGGAAAACCTCACTGAATAGTCTACTTGGACCTTTGGAAAGACATTCATTGAATTATCAACCAGGGCTAGTAAGATTGTAATGGCACTAGCACTATATGTGCTTTCAAAAATCTAAAACTACCTAACTCATCTTAATAGAATATTGCAATTGCTAGGAAATCTCAAAACTGCATAATAGTAAGGAAAGTAATGGTGGTACTATTGCTATGGGTACATATAACAAAAGACTATAACTAACTACTATTAGAGAATGAACACTAAAGCTTAACTTGATATTGATAATTTGAACAAACACTCTACACTTTGGAGTACAACAAGTTTAAACAACTAGAATATCTTGAAGAATCTAATGCATTTATGAATTGACTATTGAAACAAAAGTAACATATACGAAATGAAGTGAGGGATAGTTACCTTGAGTGGCCCTTGCTCAAGTGACTGTCTCCACTGATTTAACTCAAATCTAGTTTCTTGGATTGATAAAATCATACTAATTTCAATTACTCATTGCACAATCCTTGCAATATCACATAAGATTCTGCTAGCAGATTTTATTCATACATTCATCATCAAAAACATAAACATTGTCTATGTAATTTAACTAGAAAAGATCTAGTACCTATACCTGTGATCAAACAATCTACTTAAAAATTAAAACTTAAACTAACTCAACTACCGAGCCATACATATATGCACGGGGGAGTTTATTAAAATAGGGTCTCTTAACTAAAATCATAAATCACCACTTTCCACATACTATAGTGTGATAAATGCCAAGTAACTAATAACTAAAAAAGAAATAAAGAAGAGTTCAATTGAGATTGAGACTCTTGTTGTAACAAAACAGGAACATAGACTAGTTGAATTAGTCACATTAGACTCATGTCTGCAACATGATTCTTCCTCTTCAAACATCTTCATTAATTGTCATTGCAATGCGTAATTATCTTCATCAAGTGCTTCCATGTTGTAGTTGTTGTACATGGTTTAGTTTGGAACCTTCCCTACTCTGGTGTTTGGGAACTCTTTAGTTGCGGGCTGCACCTTACAGTTGCTAAGGGCTATAGTCTATCTTCTTCAGTTGCAAGAGTTAGTTCATAAAACATACACAAAATACTAATAACCATAATCAATCACAAATATCCTTTACAATCCATACATTCCCACACATAATCATACAATATTCATCATATTATAACCATATTTCCATATACTTAATAATCAGGTCCAAGTTTGCATAATGATCATATGAGATAGTTGTAGACACCCAAATTTGTCCAAACTTTGTCCATGTCCTACAACACCTTGTTAAAACATTATCCTAAATATCATAAGCCATTTTTGTCCTAAATCCCACTCTTAATCCCATTTATCCATTAGCCAATTAATTAAATAAATTTTATTTATTTAATTAAAATCCCATTCAATCCCATCCTCATCCTACTTAGCCAATTAATTAAATAAATTTTATTTATTTAATTAATTTCACATGCATAATCCCACATTCCAATTAATTAAATAAATTTTATTTATTTAATTAATTTCCACATCATATCCTAATCCCACTATCCAATTAATTAAATAAATCTTATTTATTTAATTAATATCCAACTCATATCCCAACTAATTCAAACATTTTTTTTGAATTAAGTCCTCATCTTTTATCACATTCCAACACTTGTCCAGTAAATCATGTGTTGTAGTACAACTTTTATCTTTCACATGCACAACTAATGGGATCTAATTTTAGTATTTATCTATACAAGCACACCTAAGCCTTATCCTCCTTTGCCACATGTCACATGACTACAATTTTCTTAATGTGCAAGGAAACCTAACTTAATCCTATCCATCCATTTCATCTAAAGCCCTAATTGATCCTAGCCATCCATTGGAACCAAGCCTTTCCTATAAAACAAGCCTCTCTTGAGCCATTAGAGGATAATGGATGATTCTTCTTCATGCAACCTCACTCTGTTGAATTTTCATCTCAAGTCCTCATCCATCATCTTCAATCCATCTAGCTTGCATCTATCAACCATCAACCATCCATCATCTATTTCCTTATCAATGTTATGCTGCAGAATCAAGCAATCAACACAACAAAGCAATCAATCAATCGAGCTCATCTTGCATCTTCGAGGTATTGAATTATTTGGGTTTAGGTTATGCATTTCATTATTTGATCATTTCTATTTGCAAATCTAAATTTTTCGATATACATTCTGGCACGCCTGGTGGGACTCACGTCCTTGATTAACTCTCTTGTTTGAGTTGTTTTTGTGAAGTTTAGATCTCTTGGAGTGCCAATCTTTCATTTTTGCAAGCTTTTGTAGCAAAAATTTGTATTTTTCTAACTCTAGTTTGTACAGATTTGGCTAAAAATGTATGTAGATGATCTCTTAGCCCAAATCTAACCTCACCATTGCGTCTGGGGGGTCATTTCGATAAATTTTGAGTACAAATTTGCCTAAATTTGATGAAAAATGGAGCATTTGGTGAAGAAAACAACAACCAGTCTGCAAAAATGCGCCTCTGGTAATTCAGGTCGCCTTTGATCAAACAGCAGTCGCCTGGGCTAAATCAGCTCGCCTTTGATCAAACAGCAATTGCTTATGGTCAAATTTGGCTCGCTTTTAAACAAACAGCCATAAACTTTCGGTAAAATTCAGCTCGCTTTTGAACAAAAATGGATCGCATCTGGTAAACTTGGTCGCATATGGTTAATATCTGCAATCTCTCACCTGAAACTTTCCAGATCACTTTTGGGCTAACAGTAATCACTTTTGCTCATATTTTGATCACTTTTAGTCAGACAGTAATCTCTTTTGCTCATATTTTGATCGCTTTTATCTAAACAATAATCGCTTTTGGTATAATTGAATCGCCTTCGGTCTGACAGTGCTCGCCTTTCACAGAATAGGGTTTTTTGTTGCAACTGTCATTTTGTAGATACAGGTCACTTGTAGGCCAAAATCAGTCACTTTGGGCTTTTCTTCATCCCTTATAAGCCTACAGCATTCGCATCTAGTGTTTTCTGAGTCGCATTTGATCTACAAGGGTTCGCCTGTGGTAAAACACGAGATCGCTTCTGGACACGCAGTGATCACCTCTGCCATCTTTCACATCACTTACAAGCCTATAGGAGTCACATCTGAGCCATAACATATCACCTGCAAAAAAATTCAGATCGCTTCTAATCAATAGTAAATCGCATCTGGCAACTGTAACTTGCTTTTGGTTGCTGTCATTGTGCGTCTTGGTATTTCTATCATAACTTTCACATACGGAGGCCAAATTGTGCAAACAAGGACTCATTGGAAAGCTGAGAGGATTAACTACATAGTAGAGTAAGTTTTATTAGGCGAAAATATCATTTTACTATCTTTTTTATCAGTCAAAGTTCTGCTTCCTTGCAAACTTCATTTGAACATAACTTGAGCAATTTTGATCGTTTTTCAGTGAAACTTTTTTTCAAATTGCTTAGAATCTCTTGAACTTTTTGTTTATGAAATCCATTCTCTTGTATCAAGATCAGAATTTTTAGATTTCATCTTTTTCACATAACCATCTTCTTATGCAAGTTTACTTGGTCTTTTCTGATTTTTGTGACTTGTAGGCATATCAAAGGAGTTGGAGCAGCATTGGCATCAACATCTATAGCAAATTGGATAGTGAATTAATTAGATGCAATCATTTCATCTCTTATCTTCTAATCTTGTTTGCAAACACATTTGGATTTTGGGCTTAAAACAAACAATTGTTTGCAAATTCACATCAAAAAATTGGGCTAAAACAAACCATTGTCTTCCAACACATTTGGATTTGGATCTAAAAAAAACAAGTGCTTGAACTATTTTCCTCACATTTTAATTTTCTAAAGGGAAATTAACCACTGCGAGTGTGAATCAAGTGACAACTCACTTGGTTTGCTTTTGTATATGCTATCTAGGAGGCCTGCTTGGAGACACACCACTCCAAGGGATGACCTCAATCGAGGCTGAATCGAAAGACACCCTCATTGGGAGTTGGAATCTTGTCACTCTTGGCTAAGCTCCAAAGAACTTTATACCTTTGGGAAGTGAAGGTGAAGGGTGGGTTACCCCTTTCTCCTGGCTGTGTGGTAGGATTTTGCTTTCAATTCCTAGTCAACCTCATGTAAACATAGCCCAAAACTGAATTGGCCATACCCACTTGACTAGACATTAGGCTTGTGATGTGTTTTCAAGTGCTTGCTTAATCATCACATTCTTCATATTTCAAAATTAAACTTGCTTATGTGTCTTGCGTGAATGATTCATGTGCATATATGCATAATCATTTGTTTGAACATTGCCAAATCAAGCTTTAAACACCAATGACATAAACAATTCATCCTACATTTCATCCACATCACCCAATTTTGTCATTCCACATCATATCCTAATCATAACCCAATCACTTTCATCCCAAACATAGCCTAGTCATCATCCAACCCTTCATAGCCAAGTCATTCAAACCATCCCTATCCTAGCCAAGTCATTTCCACATCATCATCAAAATCCCTAAACAAGCACTTGCAAAAAGGATTTAAGACTTAAACACTTGTGTGACATCATGTCAACCTTAGAGGACCTCCAAAAACTCCTTCATATGCTTCGCCACATGCATGCAAGCCAATCACCTTTAGAGCAGTGAACATTTCAAAACATTCAAGAACTGATTCACATATGTCTAACAAACCAATCCTCACACATACAATACCTCTTGGAAGAAATACAACACCTCATGGCCACTTGTAAAGTCCAACGACCATCCTATCTAGCACCTATCCCATCATATCTATCCACTCATCAACCCAATTCGATACCAACTTATTCCATTTCTTCTAATGTTATCCCTTATCCACATCAACACATCACATCACAACATCAACCAATTCAACAAATCCAACCATCACAACAACACCATCACAACTTCCAACAACTTCAGCCACAATCCTACATGTCACCCACCTCAACTTCACACCAACCTAATCCATCCACCTATCATGACAATTCCATATCAACCTATGCCACATCAACATATCAACCTCCACATCAACATTATCCAATTTCTCATTATCACATTCCAACATACCACCAAACCCATTCACAAGGCAACCAAATGTCATCACAACAAGAACATGTAAGCTCAAATCCACCTTGGCAACAAGATCAAATGCCCTCAACTTCATACCAAACCCAAGACATTTTATCTACATATTCCACCATTTCACTCAAGCACCAAGACTATCAATGGCCTCCACAACAAGTACGAGTGAGCCCAAGTCCACCTTTGCAACAAGAAGCACGTACAAGTCCAAGTGGCCCTTTGTATATAAACCATGCTAGCCTAATACAACAAGACTTAATTACCTTTGACAAGGGAGATACCAATCTAGCCAATGCATTCTATGAGTGGCCTTCATCATCCAATCACTTGCCAACACATGAGCCTACTAGCCCTATCATAACACCACTATATGATCCTACCCCTAGTCCATTGGTCCACCACCCTTTATCACATTTATCCTCATTTTCTACCAATCTTCCACCACAAGATCCCTTGGACATAACCGTACAACAATTGGTTCAAGCAAATTTGATTGAGCTACCACCGATAGAACCTTTTGAACCAATCCTTAAACCCCCTTGGTATAATAAAAATTATTATTGTGCATACCATAGGTATAAGGGCCATACAACAACTAATTGTGTCAAACTTAAGAGATTGATCACAAACCTCATAAATTGTGGTAAGATTATCCCTTCATCCAATCCAAATCCTAATCCACCCAATCTAATTAGCCCCCAACCTAATCCTAGTCCTAAGCCTACAACATCATCCGCTATTATTGCTCATCCATTATATTGCCCATCCACTCATACCCTTGCGAAGGATGTGATCCATTGGCTACTAGCTAGGAATAAACCTCCATGTCAAACACTCATTCATGAGCCTACCAAAGAACTTCCAAAGGTCATGTCCAATCATATAATCCCATCATGTGGTCCACCTATCCTTGAGCCTATACAAGAGTCCTCAATTAACATTCTTAGCCCTTCGAGCCCATCATGTGACCTACAAGCCATCAAGCCTATTCAAGAGTCTCCTATTATGAATCCAAGTCAAGATTCATCATGTTCTCATATTGTTGACCAAGAGCCTATCCAAGAGCCTTCCACTTCCATTCAAGCAACCCAAGAGGTATGTCAAAGGTTTATTTCTAAGCATGTGGAAACATTAAGCCCTAGTCTAACTCAAGATCAAAACACTTTTATGCAACCCATCCATAACACGTATCTTTTCCATGATCAAGATGATAGCCATAATGAAGAAGCTATCTATGAGAAACTTGATCCTATACCCATTCAGGAGAAAGCTATCCAAACTCAACCTATCCATAATATTTACCTTCTTTATGATCAAGATGATACCTATAAAGAAGCTATCCATGAGCCACTTGATCCTATCCATAATCCTATATCTATCCATGAGCAAGACACCCAAATTGCTCTTATCCATCCTCCATCTAGCCCTATCCATAATGAGCAAACATCCACTTGTCATAATGAGACATGGGCCTCTCAAGAACACATAAGCATAGACGATCAAACAAGTAACTTGGATCTTAGTGAACACAATGCTAATGATCCTCCTTCCACATCCAACATCGATTCCACTTCAAGTCCACCATCATGTCCTATTGGTCTTACCACCCTTATACATGAGTGTTCTTCCTTAGGGAAACAACACCCTCTATCCACTTCACCTTATCCATCCAATAATAAACTCAAGTCTAGTGTGCAAAGCACACCAAGTCCTATAGTCCATCGCATCCTCCAAAACATGAACTACAAAGGTAAAGATCTAGGCCTTTATGAACAAGGTATTTTGAAGCCAAACCATGTCAAAGTTCTTCCATGCTCATATGGCCTTGGATACACACCCCAAGGTAAACAAGGCCAAGATGTTGGTAATTCCTCCATCCATCCTAAGTCCACCACTTTCCATCACACCCCCCATCATCTACCCAAAACATATGTTGCCATTCCACCTCCATCATCCTATAAATATCAAAAGCATGTGACCATACACCTTCTGCCATCCACTTTGCCTCCACTTTTACCAACTCCAAATATCCCTCCATCCACCTTGCCACCATTGCTTCCAACACCTAACATACCTATCATTCATAAGTATCCTTACATCCCTAATCATGACCAACAAAAGCACACATCATTTAAACATAAAGCTTCCAATCATTCCATCCACTCCACCCACCCCATGGGATTCAAAAGAAAAAATTTTGATGCCTCTACTTATAAAGCTAAAAATCCTACCAAAAACCCTAAAGGTCTTCACACCTTAGGACATAAAGAATCAAAATCAAAGGAAAGTTCATCTAAGCAGCCATCTAAGCCCATACCTCCAAATGCAAAGCCCAAAAGTAAAATGGTTTGGGTTCCTAAGCAAACAACTAGCAAAGCAAATGAGGCATCCTCATCCACATCTCAAGAATCCCAATCACCTATCTCCATCCAAAAGCCTACTTCCATCCAAAACTTCCATTCCCTTCAAAAATCCCTCAAGCAAAACAAAAGTACTAAAAATACTAAATCTATGTGGGTTCCTAAATCACTTCGTCAACCATCCCATAAGCAAACATCTCCATTGCTTCCTACACCACCATCCAATCAAAAGCTTCAATGTTTATCATGGTGTGTGCAACCATTGGTCATGGTTCCCTTCCATTCCAAAACATTCCCACATGCCTCCATCTCCCCATCCTTCATCTATTATCCTACAAATCTTCCCCATCACCTTCCTATGGTCCATGCTTTTGCATAAGCCTTTTATCCATCCATCCTTGCATGAACCTTTCATAATCCATTATAATCCATTATTTACCTAATCTATCTCCCATCCACACAATCCCTTATCAACATCTATGAGCACTCTTGACATGGTCCATGTAATGAAATTCATCTCTAATGGGACACTATCAACACTCATAGCACTAGACACTTGAGTCCCTCCTATCCATTACCATGGTGAAAACTTGGCAAATAGGCACCATGTGTAATTGTCAACCCATCTAAAAGAAAAAAAGAAAAAAAAAACCAAAAAAATTAGCAAAAAAGTAAAAAGAAAAAAAAATAAAAAAGTAAAGAGAAAGCCCTTCATCCAATGGTGAAAACCTAGTAAACAGGGGCCTTGGATAAGTACCATGATGAAAACCTGGCAAACAGGCGTCATGTGTAGGTTGATCTTCTATGTCACTTACACTTGGGGGCACACTGTCTCATCCAACCTATCTATTTCCAAACTATCTATCCCATTATATCTTTTTCCATCCTATCATGTCCTACCATTACCATACCATCCTACCATCCTTATCCATTACTTAAACATGCCTATCCACTGAACCCATTTACCCATCCTTCCGCCTTTTTGATCTTGATGAAAACATAGGGGCAAATTGTTGAAACATGTTTGGATATTTCTTGACATACCTTCTTTCCAAACCAAGTCCTATCCATTGACAATTTATCCGTCCCATCCAAATCCAATCCATCATGTCATCCCTTGGTCATGAACTTTGTCTTGTAAAAATCCTAAGCATTACCACCTAGAATGGAGCAAGTTCCTCCTATGCAACATAGCCTTTGGAGATCACATCCTAGCTCCCTTATGATCCATCCACTATGGCATATCCTTATCACGAGCTTTCCATCTTATAGCTTATCCCCATCTGTTTATCATGAGCTTTCCACTATAGCCTACCTATCTGTTTATCATGAGGCAAGCATCCATCCCTTATATGGCCTATCCTCTCTTCCATCCCATCCAACTCTCATGATCTTGCTGTCACATTTACTATGAGCCCATCCTTTTCTCCATCCTTTTATCCATCCCTTGCACCTAGACTTAGTCCTCCTTTGTCATTGGTATCAAGCACAGAGGCTACCCAAATTGTAAATCTATTGGCGTTTTCCAAAACATTTCAAAAAATACAAAAGAAAAAAAAATTAAAATATTCCAAAAACACAAAAAAAATCAATATCCAACAAAAAGTCCAAGCAATAAAACCAATCACATCATCCAAAACAATCCACTCCATCAACATTCTATCAAAAGAAAATCATCATCATCAATCAATTCTTCTTATCAATAACATTCATTCATCCATTTCAATCAATCACTTCTTCCAATCATACAATCAAATCAATCTAAGCAATCATCTTAAATCTAAGTCACACTAATCCATATCAAGCAAGTTAATCAATCAAGGAACATTATCCAATAAAATCAATAGGTTTTGATCCTAATCTTGTCATGAGCCCAATCAATCATCATCAATGGGATATAACGTTCCCACATCTTTGTGTTGATCTAGGGATATAACTTTCCCCGCAATGACAACACTATCTATCATCATCAATCAATCAAATAATCAATTATTGGCTTATGATTTGACAAGGGCAATACCTTGTTTGTTTTACATCCTTTGAGCACACTGAGAACACTTGCTTATGCTTGGATTGAGTGGACACTCTAATCATCACTCCATCACTACCATCATTCAAAACAATCCAATCATCAAAACAATCAACCCATCAATAGAAAACATCACAACCAAAGCACATCAAGCCAACCATCAAAACAAATCCTATCAATTATCTGCATCAACACCAAAGCAAATCAACTCAATCACATCAAATCTAATCAAAACAAATCCAATCCCTTCAGCAAATCAAAAGTAGCTCAATCCACCACATATTATCCCATCATCAATCAATCTCAATCCATACCTTGATCAATCAATCCATTTTCATCATCATCAATAAAACATCAGAACTACATCTCAAATCATCTTCAAATCATTCCAAGCAATGATCCAAATGCAAGCCCATCCTTAATCTATACCAATCAAGTTAATCAATCAAGCCAAGTTATCCAAATGCAATCCATGGTCTTGATCCTAGCCTTGTTGTAAGCCAAATCAATCAATCAACTAGCCAACCAACTCAACAAACAACCCTATGTTGATCTAGGGATATAGCTTTCCCCACAATGACAACACTCTCAACTATCATCAATCAATCAATTAATCATTGGTTTACAGCTTGACAGGGGCAATACCTTGTTTAGTTTTGAATCATTTGTGCATGCTTGCTTGCTTGCTTGTGTGTGTTATCATTTTTTCTTGCATTTGTATCACATCCAAATCTTTCCAGCTAATATTCATATCTTGTGTATGTTGGAATAACTTTTTGCACTATCCTTTGCATCTAAGGTCATATCATACCTTTTGTGCATTAGGACTTTAATGCTCTAAGTTTACTTCCTCATACGTTAGACAAGGTTGTATTATGCTGGGGCACAAGACACATCATCACCTTGGTTCCTTATGCCTTGGTGCATAACATCTAGTGCTATATCAAACATCATGGTTGCTCACTTTCCATTGCAGCATAACACATCCTCCATTTCTTCTATCTATCCTCTTATCTTTCTTTATTAGCCAAGTCATTTCTTTTCGAGAGCATACCCGTGTTTGTCCAACCCACCTATCCTCTTGAGGGGGCATCCTCATCCTATCATTTCATCATCATCATTATCATCACCCTCATTTTCCTCTATCCATACCTTAATTTCTTTGAAATGATGTTACTCGACATAAATCTTATCATCTCGAACATCATCTCAAAGAGGGGCAAAATGTAGACATCCAAATTTGTCCCAATTTTGTCCATGTCCTACAACACCTTGTTAAAACATTATCCTAAACATCATAAGCCATTTTTGTCCTAAATCCCACTCTTAATCCCATTTATCCATTAGCCAATTAATTAAATAAATTTTATTTATTTAATTAAAATCCCATTCAATCCCATCCTCATCCTACTTAGCCAATTAATTAAATAAATTTTATTTATTTAATTAATTTCACATGCATAATCCCACTTTCCAATTAATTAAATAAATTTTATTTATTTAATTAATTTCCACATCATATCCTAATCCCACTATCCAATTAATTAAATAAATATTATTTATTTAATTAATATCCAACTCATATCCCAACTAATTCAAATATTTTATTTGAATTAAGTCCTCATCTTTTATCACATTCCAACACTTGTCTAGTCAATCATGTGTTGTAGTACAACTTTTATCTTTCACATGCACAACTAATGGGATCTAATTTTAGTATTTATTTACACAAGCACACCTAAGCCTTATCCTCCTTTGCCACATGTCACATGACTACAATTTTCTTAATGTGCAAGGAAACCTAACTTAATCATATCCATCCATTTCATCTAAAGACCTAATTGATCCTAGCCATCCATTGGAACCAAGCCTTTCCTATAAAACAAGCCTCTCTTGAGCCATTAGAGGAGAATGGATGATTCTTCTTCATGCAACCTCACTCTGTTGAATTTTCATCTCAAGTCCTCATCCATCATCTTCAATCCATCTAGCTTGCATCTATCAACCATCAACCATCCATCATCTATTTCCTTATCAATGTTATGCTGCAGAATCGAGCAATCAACACAACAAAGCAATCAATCAATCGAGCTCATCTTGCATCTTTGAGGTATTGAATTATTTGGGTTTAGGTTATGCATTTCATTGTTTGATCATTTCCATTTGCAAATCCAAATTTTTCGATATACAATAGCATAATGTATAAATATGTGTAAGATAACGTATAAGAAAACTAGCATAAATATGTGTAAGATAATGTCTTTGAACTTGCATAAAACCATAAGAAAACTAGCTAACAACTAGACTCGTCATTTTCCCCCAACTACCCATTTGCTTTTCCTCAAGCAAATTAACTAGGACTAGAGGTTGTAGTGCAAAGTGATTTCCCTAAGGTTTGTAATAGCGTCCACTCCTTCAACGTGTTCCAAGTAAAAGCTATTATGATATGCCAGTCTGTTCATCTTGGTAACCTCTGCCTTCTCACACTCCACATTTTTCTTCCTTGTCTAGGGTGGTACCGAGTACATAAGCATTGGTGGCTGGAAAGTAAGTGGCACCCATTCAAGTCCCTACCCTCTAGTAATATCCATATATTTTTGTACTCTTTCAAACATGGCCATAAAATTATGAATAGAGTGGGGTTCTTTGCTTTGCAACTCAGTGGTTAAACTATTCCATCTATCTTGCACAAACTGATAACAATGGTGGATGAGTCCAATAGTTAAATGTTGCATTCTTTCATAATCCTGTAGTCTCAAATTATAGTTATTTTTCCCACACCCTTATGATCCAAAAGTTGTTTCCATTCTGCAATGATTACTTCAAGGGTTTTAGATTCTCTCCTTATTGGAAGAGAAATTGATTTTTCTCTCTCCATATATGTTTGCATGATTTCACCCGTTAACTTCTCATTTCTGAAATAGGATGCAAGTGCCCTCAATTGTAAATCCCCCACAAAACCTAATGGGTTCCATTCTGTATCATATGACACAACATAGTTATGCAAGTAGTACTCACATAACTAGTCTTACTCCTCTGGTGTGGCAGCATCAATTTTTTTTTAAAATGTCATTTTTCCACTCGTAGAAACTGATTTGTTACTAATCAACTTATTGAATTGAAAAATCAAAAACTTTTCCTTTAAAAACAAAGCATATGTTTTGGTTGGAGGTTTGCATTTGATAATTTGGGTAGCTTTATCTACTGCCTCTTCCATCCTGACTGCTGCTCTACTCAATTCAATATCTTTCCTTTCCAATGCATGGATATGCTCTGTAATCATTGCTTCTTTTTCTTTTTTCCACTCCTTTTCTCATTTAGAAAAATCTTGAGTAACTTTCCATAGTTAATAACCTAGGGACACAATTGTATGATAGGTTGGGGTTTTTGTAATAGGGGATCTTCTTTCTTCAGCCACTAATTCCTTATTTCCTGTAACAACTATTACTAGTTCTACAAGGATATCTAGTTTTGACGCCTGCCCATAAGTACTTACATTTTCCTCCAATTCCTGAATCTTTGCTTCTCCCTCCTTGTCTCTCTTTTCATATGTTTTGACTAGTTCCTCCAGCTGCTTAATTCTTTCAAAACCTTCCTAGAGTTCTTTCCTGACATTTCTTTCTTCAAGCAATAATTCTTCATCTCTCAAAGAATATTCATCATCACCCACCATGGATTTATATCCCTCACTATCAGGGTTATTTGGGGTTTTCTTTCTAGGTTTCTTGGCAACAAAACTATCCTCTAATTCTAATTCAGAGGTGGTGGATATATACCATTTCCATTTTATGGGAACTTGCACATTCCCAATCACATTGGCCTCTTATTCATGGTTAGTTTCTACTATCACAACATCCTCTTTCTCTTTTCTTGGCTTCTCAACAGCACCCCTCATAACACCTTTCCTCTTTAGGCGGTGTGAACGCCCTAGTGGTGTGGGTTTCTTCTTCAGCCTTTTTGGAGGCATAGAAGAACTACCTTTCTTATTGTAGGTATGAGTTTTCCATAGTCCATGAAATGAATGCAAGAGTGCTTCTGGATTTAACTGTGTATGTTTTTGCTTCAACGTTTCAGATCACACTCAGTGATCCATCATTAGGAAGAGGATGTTTATCTTATTTCTAGTTTTTGGTGTTTTGGTGTTGGGTGTTTTACTAGAGGATGGGGTTTGATTTACCTCTTCTACTATAGGTTGATCAAATGCCGCATGTGGTGAAATTGGCACATCTTGCTCTCTTGTTTCTCCTTTGCTACAAGTAGGTGAAGCAGTAGGTGTAAGAGGAGGAGTTTCCTTTAAAGATGCAATAGGTGACCATACACTCCTTAGTACTACTGGCTCCTCAAGAATACCATTAATGTTTCTATAATTCAAAAATCTTTCCCAAGGCACCTATGGGTATTGAACCCTAAGGCTCCTTTTCACTAATAAGGTAATCAAACAATCATGTGAAAGAGATGACATATTTGACTTTCACTGGTATTCATATCCCATTCTCTTTAACAAATTATACAAAAAATTGAGTATATTAACTATTCTATTATGGTGAAGGTGACTCAATAACTTAAGATGCACAATATATAAAAGGGACTATCTACCATCACAAGTAATGTACTTAATAATATGAACAACACAAGAAGCCCATACCCGTGGAAGTGATAGTATTTTAGTACCTTGTGAAGTTGATTCCAGATGATCCCCTACCTCACTGAACTCTGTTGTGGCAACTATTGCATTTACCTTGATAGGGAATTCTTTTTTGATCCTAGGTAGACCAAATACTTTAGCAATTGCAACTTCTGAAGCATCCACATTCAAACCCTTGATAGTGGCTTCAACATGGTATAATGAGGCTACAAATTGCCTTCTCATGCCTTCATTGTATTCTGTGAGCTTCAGAAAATAATCGAGCCATTATACTCATGTAAAAATTGGCAAGGCATATAGGTCTTCCAATATCATATGATACGTTGTTGATTCTCTTCTAATAAGATCTCCTCCCATGCTGCCAATTTAACTCAAATTCAAATTCTTCACAACCCTTTTTCTAAACGCTCTATTATATCTACATGTATTTCAATTTCAACAACCCTCTGCACTTTCCTTTGTCTACATGTACTTCAATTTCAACAATCCTCTATACATTCCTTTGTTATACTATACCTATATGCACTTAAGCTCAAACCAGCCTGGGCTAACTTGGGATTTGAGGAAGTTGACGAGACAAAAGGTTATAGATGCAAGAAGGCAAAGGGAAGAGGTTGTATTGGTCTCTATTTTGTAACTGATGGCTTTGGTGGTGAATGATCATTATTTGAACATACACTATCTCCCCCCCAACTAAAATTTTGAAGTGACCTCACTTCGAAGCATTGTACGGATGAAGGGAAGGATTACAGAATATGGAAATAAGTTTATTAATGAGAATTATGTTGAATTAAATGTGAGAACATATAGAATGTATTGAAAAATTGTG
This sequence comes from Cunninghamia lanceolata, assembly GCA_027924645.1. Classification (NCBI taxonomy): domain Eukaryota; kingdom Viridiplantae; phylum Streptophyta; class Pinopsida; order Cupressales; family Cupressaceae; genus Cunninghamia; species Cunninghamia lanceolata. The sequence continues at coordinate 15,967,549 of BSBN01000055.1, forward strand.
TAAATAATAGAAAGTTAGTATGCATACTTGTTGAGGTGAAGTGAATGGAACCCCACGTGAGTGTAACCTTGTGAAATGTGTTCACAGCATGAATTTGATTGAATGTGTAATCATTATTATGGAAGATGTTGTGAATGACATGCTGGTGTGTGTGAATGGGTTGAAGGAGACAGCATGTGGTGAGATGACAAGTGGTGGCTACATGTACTAGAAAAGTGGAGTAAATGTAGAGTGAATGCAATTAACTTGACATGAAATTTGAACGTTCTGACAGATAGCTCTTGCATGTACATTCATCAACAAGTCCCAAAGTGAATTGTTTTAGCATTTAGTTTGTTGCATGCTATAGGTCCCTATGGAATAGTGAAATGGTCTCCATGAAGATTGTGGCATTGGTGTTGTGTGTGCACATGAAGAAGGTTAAGAAATTATACCTGAGTGACTTTAGGAGGTGAGCTATGTAGCTCATCTGCCGAGTAACTGTGAGAACTGGTAGTGTCTTCTTTGAAGTTATTATCTGGTGATAATATGGTAGTATTTGATTCAAGACTGGGAAGAGAGCATTGGTTTAGAAAAGCATCTCTTTTTTTGGCTTTATGTATAGCTTTAATTTGTGGCCATTAACCAATAGTGAAAACCTGACTGCATCTATGGTCTATAGTTTCACTACTCCATTGGGAAATACATGTTGTATTTCATAAGGTCCCAACCACCTTGATTGCAACTTGCCTTTATAGTCCTTGTATTTGGAGTCATACAGCAAAGCCTAGTCACCTACATTGAATTCCTTGGTCCCGATAAACTGGTCATGCCATTTAGTCCTCTACTTTTGAACTATCTATATGTGATGGATAGCCTTCATTCTAAGTTCATCTATCTCATTAAGAATATGTAACCTTTCTTCCTGTGCTACTATCAAATCCATGTCAAGTTCTACTGCTATCCTCAGTGTTAAGTATATTCAAATTCAACTATAGGCAGAACCGTTGTTTTTCCATATACTAATTCATAAGGTGTAAAACCTATAGTTGTTTTCCATGTTGTTCAATATGCCCATACAACTTCTGGTAATCTAGCTACCTAGTCTTTTCTGTGAATGTGCATTGTTTTGGTCAAAATAGTTTTAATCTCCCTATTTGTAACCTCCAACTACCTATTGGCTTGGGGGTGATAAGGTGTTGACTTTTGATATCTAATTTCATATTCTTTAACCAGTGCAGAAATGAGTTTAGAAGTGAATTAGGGACCTTGATCAGTGACAATTTCTCTTAGGGATCCATACCTAGTGAAGATATCTTCATACAAGAACTTGGCTACATTCCCATCTCTTGTAAATTGGAATGCTTTGACTTCAACCCACTTTGTTAGATAATTTGTGCAAACCAAAATATATTACTTATTATTAGAAGCTGGTGAAATTGGCCCAATGAAATCTAGCCCCCATTTGTCAAATGGTGCTAGTGCCATTTGTGGCTGCAATGGCATCTCATCTGTCCTTGTTGGTCTTCCCATTCTCTGACATCTATCACAAATCCTTGTATACTTGATTGAATCCTTATGAAGAGTCAGCCAATAGTAGCCTATTTTTAAGACCATAAATGATGTCCTTTTGGCTGCAAAGTGACCCCCATCGGGCTCATCATGGCAATCTTTTAGGATGTCAAAGACCTCATCTTCTCTTATACATCTCCTCATAATATGATATGGGCCAGTGTAGAATAGGTAACTAGCAACCCAAGAGTATGGAAAGCTTTTATGCATTAACTATCTCTTTTCTCTAGGAGAGAAATGTGATGGTATCTGCCCTGCTACCAAGTAATTTGTAATATCAACAAACCATCATGGTGCAAGAGCACCCCTTCGAAATAAAGAATAAGTCTAATTATAGTATGTTTTTAGTTTATGATGTAATAAGGCCATTGGACCACTTCTTATGTTTTAAGTCAATCTAGGATTGTGTGTTGATAGTTATAGTTTCTTATGCTAGCTGTCCTCCCAGCCACTTGGAAGCTCCCAGCCAGTGGGAATCGAGTCTGTACTACTCATGAGGAGTAGTTATTTATGTCCTAGATCAGTTTGTTTAGATACAGTTCAGCGTTGCATATGAAAAATAGAGACATTGTGTTTGGAGATCAGACTGAGCATTGTGGTACAGTGGGACTGTGAAGTCAAATATTTGTATGCATTTCTGATATTGAAATAAAGAAGATCCCGTTATTTCATTTGTCTGATCTTCGATCTATCTGTGTGATCTTATTTTGTTTTGCATTTGAGATGGAATCATTCATCCATTCCACCGGTTGATTCTTTGAATTGGTGGAATGGACATGTACAGTAGTTTAGTTTGCATTCTCATTTTTCTATTTTTACATTTCATGTTTTTGGGATCGAAATATTGCATGCAGTGAGCAAACCTAGTATCCTCATGTGCTAGGGTTTAGAGGGAAGAAATTCATGTTGAGATTGCTAAGTAAGCGGATCGGGTCGAGCTTAGAGTTTTTGGTGCAAATCTATGAAGGTATCGGCATGAGAAGAACCATCAGGTTGAGAAAGTTACAGTGAGCCGACAGGGGGTACTTTCACTAATCAGGGTGATAATTACAAAGTGCTGCTGATGAAGATTATATCGGCATGAGATATGTTATCAGTGGAGAAGTGAAATGTTCCACCGACAATGTTAGTCACACCGATGAATGAGGTTTGAAGGCTCATTAGGGTGACTGAAGGTATCGGTATAAGGTTGTTTGGTGTAGCTGATGTTATATGTCACAGTGACAAGTGCAAAAGGAAGAGTGGATAGTCCATCGGGGAGAGTTGGTGAAAGTCTCAGCGAAAGAAGAAAGCATATCGGTGTAAGAGTGGGTATCGGTGAGCAAGGAGAATGTTTCGCTGATGGTCAAGTCTTACCAACGAAGATGATTCAAGGAAGATATCGGAGTAACATGGTATGTCGGAAAAAGAGATTTTGGGCAGGACGATAGAGGTTATCTTGTCGATAGGCAATAAAGCGAAAAACATCCATCGGTGTGAGGTGGAGTTCGATGTGACAATTTTCTTAGGTGCCGATAGTTGTTTGGCCAATAGTGTATATCAGGGAGACATTATGGTAGATCTTGCCGATGGAATGAGAACAGTTAAATCCTGCCAAGTTTGAATGCTTGTGCTGGCCACTCTACATCAAAGTGGTATCAGAGCAAAGGAAGGATCTTCTGGAAAAGATAAGAAGATAGCAAGATGTTGGATGAAGAAGGAACATCAGAGATTCCGGCAAGGATGACCAACGCTGAGTTGGCAGTTCTAGTAAAGAAGTAGATTGCAAAGAGCATTGTTGTAAAGGCTCAGAATCAGGCATTAAAAAATGAGTTGGAGAAGTTGAGGGACAGAGTAGGTTCTGGTAAAGAAGAAGATAGGGAAGAAGAAGAGATCCCTAGGTGGAACGAGGAAGACGTTCCTGTAGACTAGAGAGCCTTGATTAATGCCCTCAAATCCATGAAGAGGAGAACCATGGATGTGAAATTGGATTTGCCAGTGTTTATAGGAAAGATGGATCCTGATTCAGTGATGGAGTGCATAGACTCCCTAAATAATTTCTTTGAGATAGAGGAGATACCAGAACACCAGAGGGTAAAGATAGCCCAATCAAAAATGAAAGAGGCTGCATTAACTTGGTGGAATTTTATCCAAGATGACAGAGTACAAGAAGGAAAGCACAAAGTTGCTACATGGAAGAAGATGATGGCTTTAGTGAAAGAAGCTTATGTTCCATTGGATTACAGCATCCAATTGCATAAAAGGAAACAAAATTTGAAGCAGAAGGAGCTAGATGTCAGCTCATATACAGAAAAGTTCACGATGCTTTATGTCAAGACAAAGGTAAAAGAGAGTGAGGAAGAAAAGGTAGCTAGATACCTTAATGGATTGAGGTTCAACATTCAAGAAGATTTAAATCTGCATAACCTAGATATAGTTCAGAAATGTTTTCAGTTGGCATTGAAAGTGGAAGAGAAGTTAAAGAGAAGACAAGAACAAAACAATAGGGGAAGAGGAAAATAGAAAAGAGGTGGAAGAGGTCCTTTCAGAGGCAGAGGACATGGATTTGGATATCAGGGAGAATCCAGTCATGACAACAGCAAGGGAGATAACAGTCAAAACCAGAGAGGAAGTTACAATCAGCAAGAAAACTTCAGAGGTAGAAAACCTTTCAGAGGAAGATCTCAGGGTAGAGGATCTATTAGATGTTATAACTGTAATAAAGAAGGCCATATAGCTAGCCGATGTCCAGAAAAGGCAACAAGTTCAATAGGAGAAAGGAGAACGAATCTGATCCAAGAACCTGATAGCCCAAGTACAACAAGCTCAAATGCTTTTCAAAGTGTGAATGCTCCTGACAATTATGGATATCTAGAGAGTGGAGAATCTTTGATGATGAGGAGAACAATGACCACCATGAAGGTACCTGACAAAGAACCCCCACAAAGAAAGTCTCTTTTTAGAACTACATGCAAGGCAGGAGGTAAGGCATGTAAAGTTTTAATTGATTCTGGTTCTACTGAAAATTTTGTATCTGATGAAATGGTAACAAAGCTTAAGCTTAGAAGATTGCCTCACCCATCCCCATATAAGGTCTCATGGCTTACCCAAGGTCAGCGAACAGTTGTAGAAGAGCAGGCTTGGGTAGAATTTCAGATTGGAGCATATAAAGATAAGTTGCTATTTGATATCTCCAAGATGGATGTTTGCCATCTTTTATTTTGAAGACCATGGTAGTATGACTTGAAGGCACACCATGACGGTGTTAGGAACACCTCTACAATCACTAAAAATGGTACGGTTACAGAGTTGATCCCATGGACAGAGAAGGAGGAGAAATCAAAAGGAAAAGAGGTAAAGGTGATGCTGATGGAAGGAAAACAATTCATGAAAGAAGTAGTAGCAGAAGGTGTAGTTGCATATGCCCTAATTCCATGTCTGACAGTGAATAAAGAACAGAAGCAAGAAGTCAAGAAAGAGAAGAAGCAGAGGTTCATAGACCCAGCTGTCCAAGAGCTATTGGATAAGTATAAAGGCATCATTTCTGATGGAATGCCAAGATACCTACCACCTGTAAGGGATATCAGCCATTGCATAGATCTAATCCCCATATCTACACTTCCAAAAAAAGTAGCATACAAGCTAACCCTAGAATAGAATGTAGAAGTAGCAAGACAAATTGAGGAATTATTAGACGCAGGTCTGATTGGTAAAAGTTTAAGCCCATGTGCAGTACCAGCTATATTAGTACCAAAGAAAGAAGGCACTTGGAGGTTTTGCATAGATTCTAGGGCTATTAATAAGATCACAATCAGGTATAGGTTTCCAATACCTAGGATAGAGGATTTACTTGGCTGTTTGGGAGGTGCTAAGTATTTTACAAAAATAGATTTGAAGAGTGGTTATCATCAGATCAGAATTAGGCCAGGAGATGAATGGAAAATAGCATTCAAAACCAATGAAGGGTTCTATGAGTGGAAAGTTATGCCTTTTGGTTTATCTAATGCACCTAGTATTTTTATGAGATTGATGAATGAGGTTTTGAGAGAATTCATGGGAATGTTTGTCATAGTATATCTAGATGACATTCTGATTTTTAACAACACAAAGGAAGAACATCTCAGACATATAGATTTGGTTCTCAAGAGGTTACACGAAGAGCGGATGATGATAAATTTAGATAAGTGTTTGTTCATGCAGGAGGAGATCACATATTTGGGTTTTGTCATTTCACAAGGAAAGCTACAAATGGATAAGGAGAAGGTGAGTGCCATATTGTCTTGGCCAACTCCAAGGACTATGAATGATGTCAGAAGTTTCCATGGGTTAGCAACCTTCTACAGAAAGTTTATAAGAGGGTTTAGTCATATTTGTGTGCCCATGCTTGATACTATAAAAGGAGGACAGAAGTGAAGATTTGCTTGGACTAAGGAAGTAGATGATTCCTTTGAAACATTGAAGAAGAAAGTGGCACAGTAGCCAGTCCTTGCACTTCTAGATTTTAACAAAAATTTTCAGGTAGAATGTGATGCAAGTCACATGGCAATTGGAGCAGTACTCAGCCAAGAAGGTAGGCCAATTGCATTTTTCAATGAGAAGCTCAATGATGCTAAAAAGAGGTATTCATCATATGATTTGGAAATGTATGCTTTAGTCCAGTCACTCAAGAAGTAGAGGCATTACTTGATGCCAAAAGAATTCATAGTATTCATAGATAATCAGGCTCTAAGTTTTATCAACAACTAGGAAAAGTTGAACCACAGGCATATGAAATGGGTAGAAACTTTGCAAGCTTTTACTTTCACATTGAAGCATAAAAAAGGAGTCAAGAATAAGGTAGCAGATGCCTTGAGTAGGAGAGCTCTAATAGTCAACCATATTCAGTTGGAAATGTTGGCATTGATTCATTGAAGACCATGTATGATGCTAATGAAGATTTTGGAGAGATATATTAGGTATGTACTTCTTTTGGAGATAAATATCATGCTAAATTCTCTAAATTCCTGATCCAGGATGGATTGCTATTCAAAGGTGGACAGTTGTGTATTCCAAGGTGTTCAATGAGGTTGAACATCATTAAAGAGAAACATTGTGGAGCTATGGCAAGACATTTGGTTTAGACAAGACTCTTGATCTTGTTAGAAGACATTATTATTGGCCTAAGTTACAATCAGATGTCAGAAAATTTGTAGAGACATGTGTGCTATGTCAGAAAGAAAAAGGGAGATCCACTAATGTAGGTTTATATCAGCCATTACCCATTCCTTCCAGACCATGGGAAAGTATCAGTATGGATTTTGTGTTGGGTTTACCCAGAATGAGAAAGGGGTATGATAGTCTCTTTGTTGTAGTGGATAGATTCAGCAAAATGGCACATTTCTTGCCATACAAAACCACTGCTGATGCTTTATATATTGCAGATTTGTTTTTCAAAGAAATAGTAAGAATACATGAATTGCCATTAAGCATAGTGTTAGATAGAGATGTGAAATTCATTGGTCATTTTTGGAGGACTCTTTGGAAGAAACTTGGAACAAATTTTTCTTTCTCATCTGCATATCATCCTCAAACGGATGGACAGACTGAAGTGGTAAATCGTTCCTTAGGGAATTTACTCAGATGTTTGACAAGACAACATGGAGACAAGTGGGATAATATCCTACCACAGGCAGAATTTTCCTATAATGATACTGTCAATTCTACACAGGGAAATCACCTTTTCAGATAGTCTATGGTATACATCCAAGAGGTATTTTAGAGCTAAGAGATCTACCTACAGGAGATTCTGTTAGTGCAGATGGTGAAGCTTTTGCAGAAGCCATCAAAGAGGTACATGATCAGGTGAAGAACCAACTCCAACAAACTACCTTGAAGTATAAGGAGTATGCTGATAAAAAGAAGAAAGATGTACAGTTTGATGTTGGAGATTTGGTATGGGTTCATTTGAAAAAGGAAAGACTTCCTAAAGGTAAATATACCAAACTCATGTAGAGGAAGATTGGACCATGTCTGATTTTGAGAAAGCATGGACAGAATGCTTATGAGATACAACCGCCTTCTAATCTTGGTTTATCACCTATATTCAATGTATGTGATTTAACTCCATACAAGCATAATTCGGATGAAGAACAAGAACTACTACAGGATACAACAGTTGATGACATTCCAAAACATGATCCACCATAGTTACAAAAGATTTTAGACACACGAGTGATCAAGAAGACCTGGAACAAAACATATTTGGAATATTTGGTGGCTTGGCAGGGCAAACCTGATTCTGAAGCAGTGTGGATGACTCAAGAACAGATCAACCAACATGGTTCAGACCTACATACTCTCATCTCAAGTGGACTTGAGATTTCTTCTTTTGGTGAGTATGGTGCAAGAGCACCCCTTCGAAATAATGAATAAGTCTAATTATAGTATGTTTTTAGTTTATGATGTAATAAGGTCCATTGGACCAATTCTTATGTTTTAAGTCAATCTAGGATTGTGTTGATAGTTATAGTTTGTTATGCTAGCTATCCTCCCAGCTGCTTGGAAGCTCCCAGCCATTGGGAATCGAGTTTGTACTACTCGTGAGGAGTAGTTATTTATGCCTTAGATCAGTTTGTTTAGATACAGTTCAGCGTTGCATATGAAAAATAGAGACATTATGTTTGGAGATCAGACTGAGCATTGTGGTACACTGGGACTGTGAAGTCAAATATTTGTATGCATTTCTGATATTGAAATAAAGAAGATCCCATTGTTTCATCTATTTGATCTTCAATCTATCTATGTGATCATATTTTATTTTGTAGTTGAGATGGAATCATTCATCCATTCCACCAGTTGATTCTCTAAATCGGTGGAATGGACATGTACAGTAGTTTAGTTTGCATTCTCATTTTTCTATTTTTACATTTCATGTTTTTGGGATCAAAATATTGCATGTAGTGAGTAAACCTAGCATCCTCATGTGCTAGGGTTTAGAGGGAAGAAATCTGTGTCGAGATTGCTAAGTAAGCGGATCAGGTCGAGCTCAGAGTTTTCAGTGCAAATTTATGAAGGTATCGGCATGAGAAGAACCATCAGGTTGAGAAAGTTGCAGTGAGCCGACAGGGGGCACTTTCACCGATCGGGGTGACAATTACAAAGTGCTGCCGACAAAGAGTATATCGGCATGAGATATGCTATTAGTGGAGAAGTGAAATGTTCCACTGACAATGTTAGTCACACTGATGAATGAGGTCTGAAGGCTCATTGGGGTGACTGAAGGTATCGGTATAAGGTTGTTTGGTGTAGCCGATGTTATATGTCACAGCGACAAGTGCGAAAGGAAGAGTGGGAAGTCCCTCGGGGAGAGTTGGTGAAAGTCTCAACAAAAGAAGAAAGCATATCAGTGTAAGAGTGGGTATCAGTGAGCGAGGAGAATGTTTCACCGATGGTCAAGTCTTACCGATGAAGATGATTCAAGGAAGATATCGGAGTAACATGGTATGTTGGCGAAAGAGATTTTGGCAGGCTGATAGAGGTTATCTTGCCAATAGGCAATAAAGTGAAAAACATCCATTGGTGTGAGGTGGAGTTTGGTGTGATAATTTTCTTAGGTGCCGATAGTTGTTGTTTGGCCGATAGTGTATACGGGGAGACATTATGGTAGATCTTGCTGATGGAATGAGAACAGTTAAATCCCACCAAGTTTGAATGCTTGTACTGGCCACTCTGCATCACATCATGTGTGTACATTAAGAGAAAACAAATGTTCATCTGGAAAAGAGTCATCTACAACACCTTCTTCTAATTGTGTAGGAAAACTAGACAAAAAATCTACCACCACTTTAGGTTTTCTAGGCTTATCCACTATTGTTATATCAAACTCCTATAGTAAGAGTAACCATCTAACTAGTCTACCTCCAACCATAGGTTTGTTTATCAAGTACCTGATTGTAGTATGATCTATGTGGATAAAGATTAGATAGCCAATGATGTAATGCCTAAACTTTTAAATGGCATAGACAACTACTAACATCTCTTTCTCTATGACAATGTAGTTAAGTTATGTTCCCTATAAGTTCTTGTTGATGTAATAGATAGCATACTCTTTATTACCTTCCTTTTGTCCCAGTATAGCTCCTACAGCAAAATCAGAAGCATCAGTGTGTATGTGGAAAGGTAATGTCCAACATGGTCCTCTCAAGATGGGTGCTTGTGTCAGAGTTCTCTTATGTGTCTCAAAAGAGTGCCGACATTCTATGGTGCAGTCAAATTCTATGTCTTTTGTGAGTAGAGTGAACAAAGGTGCTACAATTTTGCTGAAGTCATGAATGAATCTTCTATAATAACCTACATGGCCTAGAAAGATCCTGACATCTTTTTGTTTCTGTGGCATAGGAAGTGTAGAAATGATCTCAATTCTATGTGGATCCACTTGAATTACTTCCCTTGATATAAAATGTCCTAAAACAATCCCTTGAGTCATCATTGTAAAACATTTTTCATGACTCAATGATAAATTATGTTCTTGACATCTTTTTAGAACTTTTCCTAGATTGTTGAGTGTTGTTTCATATGTTTCTCCATAGGTAGTGAAGTCATCCATATAGATCTCCATGGAATCATGAGCATAATATGAGAAGATACTTAACACTGCCCTTTAGAAAGTGGTTAGGGCATTACATAAACCAAAGGGAAGGAGAGAATAAGCATAAGTACCCCAAGGGCATGTAAATGTAGTCTTATCTTGATCTTCTGGAGTTATCTTTATTTAGTTATAAGCACTAAATCCATGTAAGAAGGAGAAGTAGTGTTGATTATTATTTTTACACATTCATAACAAAAGTTAAAATTCACAAAATGAACCTAAACTAACTTGAAAGATATGAAGAAATCACTTAAGAGTTCTTAATCCCAAGTTTCTGTATGGTTAGGTCTTGACCTTGTGAACAATTCAACAGGTTGATGTGAAACTGTAATATTCAAGGGGCCTTACTTGATTTAAGATGATCAAAGACTTATTAGACTCAAACTATGCAAATTGTTGCAAATATCAACAAAGTATTCATTCTTCTTCATAAATTCACTACTGTAATACAAGGCTTTGTATGAATTTCTATGAAACAAACTTTGTCTTTCAAATTATTATGAAAATTGCCAAATATTAACACAAATATACCTGCTTCTTTCAAATGTAAGACAATTTCCTTAGGATTTTTGCGTTTAAGCTAATTATTTTTAGTTGTTGGAGAAAAGTTAGGGAAACTCAAACTAAGTATCATTTCAATACAGGATTTAAATGTTCTGTTACTCATGTCCTAAAGCATATAGTAAATTGATCAAATCAACACATTTAAATCTTCAAATGTAAAGTCTTGAACATTTTTCATGAACATACACCAGAGATTGCAAGCTTTTAAACAATAATACTTTAGATACCAGTAAGAGTCAGAAAACACTCTGTAATAGACGTAGAATTCTGAGTTTACTTGTATTCAAATTATAGATACACCAAGGTGACCAAACATTCCATGTACTCCTTGATGCAGACACAGGTGACCTACTTCTCTAAACTAAAAGAAATATCTTCCCTATTCCAATACTCTGACAAATTATAAGTGCAAGCTACAATTCTAAAATCCCTATGTAAGTAATATACAAGTAGTAGAGCTTCTTATATAAAATTTGAAGCTTCATACTGCTGTGGCTACGAAACCCAATCTAAGGTCAGTACTCATACTTTCTTGATCAAGGGTGTACATTTGTTCCTAATTGTTTCTCAAAATATCTTTATGGTATCTTTTCTGCCTCAAAGGATGCCATTGGGATCTTTTCAAAATAGGATTCCCTCCCTTTGACTTTGTCTTTCCTATTGACCTTGCCCGCAGATACCTTTCAATTGACTCTTTTATTAGTATTGTTTTCTCCCTTTTTACACTTTCCTACTCCTTCAGATATGCTTTAAAATTATTTGTTACACCTTCTATGAAGGTGTGATTTCCTCCTAGACTCCTTGTCAATACATATTCTTGCATTATGACCACTTCTTTCAGTTTCTTTTCTTCTTTACCTGAACCTTCACTCTTCTTCTTATATTTCTTCATCTTGGCACTTGCCTACATTATTGAATCAATCATTTGTTTACTTAAATATGCCTTTGGATTCTCCATACATGGTGCAAAGATGGCCTTGAATTCTTTTAATGCCCTTTGAAGTTCATATACTGGTACATCCATACACTCATGATCTAAGAGCCTTTCAACTATCCTCTTATGCATCCTAATCATGTTGTCTGCTTTTTCCTCTAAACCCTGAGTGGCTGCGATGCACCTTCTAAGATTATCATCTTCAAATCTTAATTCCAACCTTTCCTGTGGCACTTGATTTACCATCGAAGGAGTAATGACTCCTTCATTTATTAATTCATCTGCTCTCTCTTCAATTTCTTCTAGTTGTTCCAATTCAAACTTGCACTCTTCTTTTCTAAATTGACCATTATATATGAGTATACTGCATTTATTCTTTTCTATTGTAGCCAATTCCCATCCTATCACTGCTTGTTTGATTACCTCTTCTCCTTCTTGCATGAATACCCTAAACTACTCTTCAAAAATATTGGCCTTAATCCTCTTATTTTCCATATCTTTCACTTCATCTTTTGACAAAACTGCTATTTCACTAGGTAATTCCAGTACTGTAGTATTGGGATCAAATATCCCCCTAATGAATTGCTGTAACTGGACAATGTGTACTTTCAAATATTCATGTTTATCCTTGTCTCTCTTTAACATTTCTGTTGTAGCTTGGTGCATACCTTCCCATTCACTTATGTGTTGCTCCCTTGTTGTGTGTCCTAGATCAAAATTAAGTATTTTATAGTCATCTAATGTTATTTCTCCTTTAGCTTTCTCCTTTTGTGGTATGGCCAAGTTCAATATTCTGGATCCATCTAGACCCCTTTGTATTGCTGACATGGTTCTGGCCTTCCTCTTTTCCTTTCTTGGCATTGCATCGCCTAATAGACTTTTGATGTCTATAGGTACTAACTGTACCTCCACCTTTTCTCTCCTTATTTCTACACCTAACCAGGGTAGAGCCTCTTTTGTGCTTTTAGTTGTCTTTTCTTCATTAATTACCTCTTCTTGAGGCCTTTCTACTTCTCCTTGTTCTTGTTGCTATGGAGGAGGTTCTTGTTGCTATGGAGGGGCTGGTTCCTGTACCATTGGATCATTTTGCTATTTAGATTCACCCTCATTATCTTCTTCTTCAATTTCTGTATCTTCTCCACCTTCATCCTCTTCCTCTGGACCTTCTTTTCTTGATGAGTCCTTTTCTTGTTCTTCCTCTTTATTTTCTTGTTCCTCATTTGTCATGTCTTTATCTTATGTTTTCTTTTTAGATTTATCTCCATCAATATTCTCTTTATTCTCCTGGCTTTCAAGTTTATTTGTTGTTTCCTCTGTTGTTCCACCTTCCTTTTGAAGCTTTTCAGGAATGTCAACTTGCTCTGCATGTGAAGGTGAACCTATTACCTTATCAACCTCTTTTGTCTCTTTTCCCTATTCCTCTTTGCTTTCTACATTCCTTTCTTCTTCACTTTGTTCCCCATACATATTTAGAATATTTAAAACATCTACACCAGAAGTACCAGCTCTTGTTTTTTCTTTAGTTTGAGCAGGTATTTCCTTTGCTGCTTCATCAGGTGCATCCTCTTTTTTAGATTCTTCAATTTGATGTGCTAAATCTTGTGCATCCCTTATTATTTTAGGAGATACCAATGTACTGAATGGATTTACTACTCCTGATTCCTCTTGTACATTTTCTTCTTCAGACACTAGACCTTGTTCAACTTCTATATCAGCTTGAGTGTCTTATTCTTCTTCTTCACTTAAATATTCGCTAGATTCTTCTTCTTCCATGTCAACTTCTTTTCCTGAATCCATTTCTTTAACTTCACTTCCGCTACTATCATCTTCAATGTTGACAGCCTCAGTAACTTGTTTGGCTTCATACATTTTTGATCCATGCAACATTTCTTCAGCCAATTCTATTTTTACCTTAGCATATAATTGTCTTTTTTCTGCTGAGGTAGATGCACCAGGTATGTTACTCAATTTATCACCTACCTATTGTGCTCCTATAACTTCACTTTGTTTTGAAGTTTCCCCTTTAGATATGTCTATTGGTATTACCTTCATGACCTTTTGCCATGTTGACTCTTTAGCAGCCTGTGCTTGCTCTGCACTGGTATCATGACTCAATGACTTTGCTTCTACAAATGTGCCTGATGATACCACTATTGTTACTCCTATTGCATAAGGATCCATTAATGTAGCATTGTTGTCTTTCTCCACAATCTTTGCTTCTACAATCTTTCTTTTATTTTCATAAAAAGCATTGTAGATCATCTTGATGCTCTCTCACTCTCTTTTTACCCTTCTTTGGATATGTAAGCTCAATTCCCTTATCCTTAAGCTCCTTAATTTTGTCCTTTAACCATGTCTTGGAGAATACAATAACAGGTGTAGACAATGTGTCCAAAGATGTATTCCATGGTTGCAACCAATCAGTTTCTCCAATGGGAGCAAGCCTAGTACTTTCATAACTATGATGTAACAATTTACCATCATCTTCAACTTTTGGGGGGACATAGATATCTCCCATGGACCTTATTTGATCTACTGTCAGCCTCTTGTGAGCTCTCTTCCTCACTTCTCTATCATTCTCACAATCTAACCAAAAATCCTGAATGTGTACTTGATGTTTAAATTTAGAATCAATGGTATTTTGGATCCTGTGAAAAGGATCAAACATTCTTGCTAACTCAAATTCTTCAAATCTATAAAACCTTAACTCTCTCTGAGTAACCAGCCACTTCTTCGCTGGAAGAAGTATATTGACCAATTGACCAAGGGAGCTTAAGATTTCCCCTACTATACTTCTTTTTGTACATTCTGAAGACATTCAAGTTCTATCTTGAGAACTCTAGAACAATCAACTTATTAGAAGGATACCTAGGTAGCATGAAATGTTTTCCTTCAAATCCCTTAGTTCTGATATAAGCAAAGTTCTGGAATTGAATATACCATGAACTGTGTAGACCAATTGTATCCTCTGCATCTTTAGACAATCTCTTATCCGGCTCTTTTCTTAGAATTCTAAACATGTATGTATAAAATACATCATTCACTAAAGCATACTTTCTTAATGCATTTTCCTCCTGTAAATTAGGATAATGTTCATATACAAGCTTTTGATCTGGGCCATTTCCTAGGGTTCCAACTCTATCAATCACATGTATGTATGGTTGAACCATTGCTACACATGAATATAATACCTATGAAGAGAAATAGAAAGGCATCAATTTTTGTTTTCTTGACATTGCCTGTCTCCATATAGCTGTGCTAATAGCTTCAGCCCAATGAATTTGTCCTTGCTCCTTCTTGGCTTCCTTCATGAATTATATAATAGTAAACATCCAAGGTCACACTTAGTGTCATCCCTCAATCCCACCAGTCTGCTTAACATTGTAATCATCAAATATATCTCTTCCTTAAAGTATATTCTTTGCAGATTCTTATGTACTCTTGCCACAGCCTTGGGATTATTTTCTGCACTATACAAACTATAGAAGATCTTTCTTCTACAATCATTCTCATTTTCAATGAAATCTTCATTGTATTGAACAATATCAATATCTACCATTTTATCATGTATTTCTAGACCAAATGTTCTTGCAATCCCCTCTATAGATAAGTCTGCAATGAGCCTATCATGGAACATTATTTTTTTGGTAACTGGGTCATATAAGTATATGCAATCTAGACATAGATCCTTATCCTCCATAGATAACGGGAAACCTACAGCTCTGTATAATCCACTTTTCCATATCCACCTCATGTCTGGCATAGCATCTGCTCCTGTGATCTTCTGTAAAACATCATTCATGTCATAACTCCCTATGTTGGTGTCTGTCCCCACTCCACTTGTGCTGAGCAATGAAGGATATCCTCTATATATTGGCAACTCCTCCTTCTTAGTTTCTTTATGGGGCTTTCTTTCCCTTTTTATCTTTTCTTCACCCCCTGTATCTACCTTTTTCTACTTTGGGGCGATCCTGTAAAAAATGCATTTTTAACTTGTTGTTTTGCCTTCTTCACCCCCTGTATCTACATTTACCCTAACCCCCATTTGTCTTTTCCAGTTTTGACTTTCACATTGTTTAACCCAGACTAGCTAATTAACAATCAAATACAGTAATTTAATGCTTGCTTAAATTTTTAAAATGAAATTACTGAAATTTGCTTTGCATTTTAACTAACTGAACTGTAATGGTGTTTAAGATAAATACCTGTATCTTTCGATAGCTCAACCTTACAACATTGACTTACTTTACCATTTTCCACTCTATTTCCGCTTCTAGAATTCCGTCCCGTGATGAATTTGTGTTTAATTTCACAACAATTCTTATTTCTATAATTTTAATCTTAGCAATGCAAATTTGAAAGAAAAACAACATTTAATTTACCATAACCCATTAAATTTTACCATTTTTAGTATTAGATCGGCATTAATTATAGTAGTTAATGCACCTACGACTTCGGCTTCTTATTTTAACATTTTATTTTAAACCTTCTATCTGTTAGTTTACTTTCTGCATACATCGTATTTTCTTGTATCTTTCCTTGTATATTGTTCCTTGTATGTCCATTTGCATCTTTTCAATATACAAGCCTATATGCAACGTTATAAACAATGTTATCCCTTTTCCTTTATATTTGTGCTTGTATCTTTTGTTTGTATATCGTAATGTATGTAAAATAAATACAAGCACACATACAAACAAACCATACAAACCCTTTTAACCTTTTATCTCTCCAACGATGTCTTTTATTTCTTTGTATATTGGGATTGTATATCATTAACATACAATCACCCAAACATGCAAAGCCTTACCTTTATTTAATTTCTTTTGAAATCCTTCTTGTGTCTTTTGTTTGTATCTTTGCTTGTATATCGGCTTGTATATGCACCTATCAGTACAATATGCAACATCGAGATACAACCTGTGGGACCCACTTTACCTTCCCACTTGTATCTCGATGAAACAACAATACTTGTATCTACTATTAGATACAAGCCTCCATACATGCAAAGTATTTTGTATAATCACCCTAGACTCCCCATCTTTTCTAAACCATATTGCATAACCTTTCGGCTCCACACATGTATATAAAGTGAATGCATCTTTTCAATATACATTAAGGTATGATACACCACTTACATCTGATTTAATTCCCTTTTGACATTTGTGTTGTATGTATACCGAAAGGTGCAAACCTGAAACATGCAACATACAAACAATGAAACATACCTTGATAAAACTAAATTTCATACTCTCCTCAGGTCTGTGACATGTATATCGCGTTGTATATCACCTTGTATCTTTCTTTTTTACAATCATACAACTCAAGATACAATACAGACTTAACCAATTATCCATTTTACTTCTGAATCACATCGGGTTTGACTTGTATGTAAAGAATAAAACACTAACCACATGCATACAAAATACCACGATTCATAAACCTGATCACTCTATGCGACTAATACAATGACTCCACATACAAACGACCTTGTACATGCAACATACAAAACCCTCCTATAATGCATTTTATGAAGAAACATGTATATCTTACAGAATATTGGGAATTTTGAAATAGTTCAAAAAACAACCCTTATTCATTTTTGACAAAGAATTCACCTCTATTCCAGTTTGGTACTTAATGCTAATTTTTTCAATTTTCAACAAGGTTGTAACCTTTATCTCTTTTCCCTTTACCACCAAGCAGACCCACACACAAGAAAAAAGGCACAGCCACGGCAGGGTTCCTCATTTTGCTAAGAGGTAAAATGGGGCGTGTTGTGAACATCACAACTAGCAACCAAACAAAACAATTAACTTAAAACCATTACAGAAAACTTAAATTCATAAATTCATAACTTCCAACTTTGTTTTCTATAGATCATTATTTAACTTGAGACCTAATGTATTCAATAAGGTGCATGAATCTCCCAATTGAGTTTAAGTGGGTGCATGTGATTAATAACCCTTATCTTGAAAATAAGTTGAATAAACTAGTGACTGATATTAAACTACATAGTTGATGGCATTCCCTCATAGCCAACCAGATTGAGCCTTGCTTCTAGTAGGCGTCTATAGCCCCAACAAGGTTATCGTTACAATTCTCCTAAGTAGAGCCCCACTGCCAGCAAGCGTCTATAGCCCCTGTAGAGTTACTTAGATGATTTAATCTAGTAATTTAGTAATATATATATATATATGTGGTAAGATAAAGACTTTATAAGATATAACCATTGTAACTTCATGATGCAAGGTGTGATCACTTGGTAAAATTAAGCTAAAAATTGTATTGGTAGCAAGGGTGACCTCTGATTTTTCACTTAACACCTACACTGGTATGTTCAACAAACCTAAGGATTTTAGGTGTGTCATTGTGAGAAACCTCCCTTGAATACTCAACCCAAAGTTATTGAATATATAATTTCACAAGCCAAACCATTTTCTACATTCATGACAGTCACAACAAGTTATGCATAAGTTTCAAATAATTATCTTCAGTGTTCTAAATTTTTTATTGTTTTTAGTAGTTGTTAATCTACTCCTGTATACTTCAAAACAAAACAAACATCCCTACCAAGGAAACACAATACACAAAACAAAATAACACAAAACAAAACTGTACATTATTTACACTATGATACATAACATACCAACTACCCTTACCTCAAGCATGAAAGTAATGTTTCAAATGTTGGCCATTAACAGGTAATGGCACATCTTCTCCAGTCAAGGTCTTAAGCCTGAATGTATTATCTCCTATTATCTCTGTGACCTATAATGGACCTAACGATAATTTGTTGAACTTTCCATGATTTCCTTTCTTTTCATGTGCTTTATCCCAACACAACACTAAGTTTGATATTCTGAATGTTTTGACTCTTTCTCTTTTGTCAAACCATCTTTTGACCACTGCTTGATGTTTGGCAAATTTTTCAATGGCTTGATCTCTCTTCTCGTCCAATTGTAACATTTGGATTATCCTAGCTTCTCTATGATAATCAAATCCTAAATATTCATTACGAAACTTCCAGATAGGTATTCTTAAATTCACTGGAAGTATGCGATCAGTCCCATAAACTAGTTGATAAGGTGCATTGCCTAAGGCTCAGTTAACCTTAGTCCTATCTACCCACAACACATATTTTAACAATGTATTCCACTCTCTGGGATTTTTTACAATTAGTTTTTTGATTATATCCAAAAAAATCTTGTTTGTAGACTCAGCTAAACCATTCCCTTGAGGATAATAATTTGAAGAAAATTTTAAAACTATCTCATATTCAAATGCCAATTTAGAAAATTTTAGAGAAGAAAATGTAGGGCCATTATCATGTACCAGCGAATATGAAGCTCCAAACCTTGTTATGATGTTTTCTTCAAGAAATTTGATAGCTACCTCAGTAGTAGAAAACTTGCAACATGTGGTTTCAGTCCGCCTTGTACAATAGTCAGTCACTATCAATATAAATGTATGTCCTGTAGATGATGGAGGATTTATAACTCCAATGAAATCCAAGCCCCATTGTGCAAATGACCTAGACTCAATGACTGGCTGTAAGGGATTAGCTTGATTCCTTCCCTTGTCTGCTGTAGTTTGACAGGTGTGACAATTTCGAATATGACTCTCTGTATCTTTAAACATTGTTGGCCAATAGTACCCCACTCTTAATATCTTATGCGTAGTAGCTAAATGAGAACCATGAGTAGTTCCGTACTTATCATACAACTTTGACAATACCTTATCTACTTCAATTATGTTCAAACATCTTAAATATATACCTTCATGGTTCCTCTTAAATAGAAGACCCCCTTGTACCATGTATCTTTGTGCTTTAATCTTTAAATCTCTCCTCTGGGAAGACTTCATCTTACTTGGATATTTACCTGATATCATAAATGTATTCAACTCATCATACTAGCCTGATGCATCATTAGAGTTTAATACATACTGTTGCTTTACCAAATTTGGATCTGTGTTCGCTATGGTCTGAACTAATGCTTGTCCTCGAACCAACTTCATTGGAATGATCTCCATATCAAATTGTTGCAATATTGTAATCCATTTGGCCCTTTTCTCTCCAAGCTCATTCTACATTAGTAGCATTTTACTGTTGCATCTAGTACTATGGCCTTAACTTGACTTCGTAGGATGTAATGTCTAAACTTTTTAACTGCCCTTACTAATGCAAATGCTTTTCTTTCTCCGTCTAGGTACTTTAGTTGTGCATCTTTCAGAGGTGCACTCATGAAATCTATGGGTTTTTCTTCATTATCTTCTCCCTTTTGTGTCAAGGCAGTTGCAACTGAATGTGTAGATGCAAAAGAATATATGTAAAATGGTTTGGTATAATTTGGACTTGCTAACATAGGAGCATCAGAAATGGCCTCCTTAATATCTTCAAATGTGGTCTTGGCTACTAGTGTCCATTCTATCTTTGCATCTTTCTTGAGCATTGCATTTAATGGTTGCACAATCTCTGCAAACCCTGTAATAAACTTCCTGACAAAGTTAATCTTACCAAAAAAGATTTTAATTCCTTCTTACTATTAGGTAATTGTAATTTTCTTATTCCTTCTACTCTGTCGAGATCAATGGATATCCCATTTTCAGAAATGACATGTCCTAACAATTTTCCTTTAGTTACACCAAATGAACATTTCTTTGGGTTAAGAGAAATCCCATACCTTTCACATATTTTAAGTACCCTTCTCAAATATTTTGCATGAGTGGATGCATCTTTAGAGTACATAGTTAAATCATCCATATAAATAACAATACATTTACATGATAATCCACGAAACGCAATGTCCATGGCTCACTGAAAAGTGGCACCTGCATTGATCAAACCAAAAGGCATTCTTCTATATGCATAATTACCCCACTTGCAAGTAAAAGTAGTCTTCAACCTATCTTATTTATCAACTAAGACCTGGTTATATCCTGAAAATCCATCTAAGAAATCATCTTAGCCCCATTTAGTGTTTGTAGTACTTCATCTATTGGAGGCAAGGGATAATTATCTTTTTCAGAAGCTTTGTTCAAATTTCTAAAGTCCACACACAATCTAATGTCTCCACTTTTTTTTCTCATGGGTACCAAATTAGCTACCTAGGTTGAATGTCTTACTGGGAAGATTATCCTGGCAGATAGCAATTTTTTCACTTCCTTAAAGATTAAAGGCTCCAAAATAGAATTCATGGGCCTTTATTTCTGTCTAAATGGTTTAACTTCTGGTTTCAAGGGTATTACATGAGTTATGATGGATGTATCATATGTCTTCAAATCTTCATATGTCCATGCTATTACATGTTTGTATTCTTTCCAAACATTCATAATTTATTTTCTTAACTTCTTAGAGCAAGCCTTTCCAATCAGTACATTCTATGGACTTTGCTCTGTTCCCAAGTTATATGGATCACATTTACTTCCTTTAGTTTTAGGCAAATATTTTTTTCTAACTACCCCATCAAAGTTGAAAATCTTTTCCAACTCAATTACCCCCTTAGGTAAGAAATTACTTTTCAAGTTTATTATGTCTTCTTCATCCCAAGACACATCAAGCATTTCCTATTCATCAATGATTTGAGCTTTAAACACCTTGTTACAAGTGAGAAAATCTACAATTTGTTGATCCCCTTCAAATACCTGAAAATGAGTAACATTATCTGGTATGCTTGGGACATTCACTAATTCAACAACAAATCATTTTAAACCTGACAATGTTAAGGGCTCCAAAGTGCTAGCAGCAACTGCTAATGCATCTAGTCTATGATTCAATTCCCTAGGGATATGCTCTATGTTAAATGCATCAAATGAATCTATTAAATCCCACACCCTATGCCTATAACAAACCATCTTCTTATAATAGCATGCATATAACTTTCTCACTTGTCTGAGCACTAACTCAGAGTCTGAAAATACTCTGATCATTTTCAATTTTTTCTTGAGAGCCATAACAAGTCCATAAATTAAAGCTTCGTATTCTGCTACATTATTAGTACAAGGAAATTGTAGCCTATATGCTTCTAGAAATGACTTACCATTAGGATCTATAAGTTCAACACCTGCACCTGCACCCTGTTTGGACTTAGACCCATCACATTTCAATGTCCACATGCCTTCCTTATTCCTTGGACCCTTTATTTTGGCATGTCTCACCCTTTCTGTTACCTGTACTATAATATCTTGTTTCTTCATGGGTGATTCATTTTGACTTACTTGCATATTTATATTCTTAATTTGTAAATCAGAATGACAGACACTCTTGTCCTTTGTTTCTTTCTCTAGATCCAGAATTAATACATCCATGTTATCATGAAAGTATACCTCTAGTTTTTTAGGATTAACCTTTCCTTCATGTAGTTCCATCTCTTTTGTGCACTTTATGCATTGATATTCTATAATGTCTGCACATTCAACAATTCTCTTCAAAATGAGGCTTACTATGGACTCTGCACATGCTTTTGTACAACTTGCACTGAACTGGAATTTTTTTTCAATGTACTTTTCTATTTCATGCCTAATGATCTGACCAAAACTATTTACTGCATTGTCTTCCTCATCGAAAGAATTGCAATCAGACTCAATGAACACTACTGTTTCTTTACTGACAGGCTCTTCCCTAAAATTCAACATCAAGATTTCTTCAATTTACACTCCCTTATTAGTGACTCTATAAACATCAAGTTCAACAGAAGCATATAATATCTTGTTAGTCCTATTATATTTTGTAATCATGTGTTTCATTCTGTGTTCAGCTTCTATCTTGATCTAATTTGGAACACCTCTCCAAGGTAACCACATGTGTGAAAAATTAGTGGCCATATATCTATTTAATGTTTTGGACCAGTCCCTACTCAACAACATCCCATAATTCATAGGTATATCCACTACCTAAATGTCAATAAACTGACTCACCCTAGGATTAGAGGTTAACTACATTTGAATATGCATTAATTCTCCTATCACATTGACCTCAGTTTTGTCTAATTGTGTAACAACCCTGGCAGATTTGGTAGGAGTCAGCCCTAAAGTTTTGCATATCCCTAAAGGCATTACATTAGCTGATGCACCAAAATCTACCATGCAATTATGTCTATTATTTCCAAACATCCTAATAGTTAACAAGAAAGGAGGGGCTTCCCTCTTCTCTGCATACATGACCACATTAGTGTTGGAAGGCTATTCAGTTTTCTTACTCTTTTCTTTGGACTATGGATCTTTACCAGGAACATTCATATTAGTAGAGACCTCACCTACCATAGATTTATCCAAGGATTTTATGAAAGCATTTCTAACCCCTAGACTTTTCAACAATTCACATAAAGGTATACTGACCTTGATTTTTTTATCTCTTCAGACAAGTAACTCATTAACCTCATTATTTCCACTGTCTCTATTTTCCCTATTTGGACTTTTGATTCTATTGTCCCACCATTCATAAGATGATTAGCCTTTAGTATAGTAGGGTTATTACTAGCATGCTGATCTGGAGGAGTATTGAAATTGTTGGGAGGAGTGGAAGTAGTGAAAGGACCTCCAGGCCTAGTGTTACTTCTCAAATTGTAGGTATGATTTTTGTTAGACTGTTGAAAAGCTTGCACCTCCTCTATTTCATATAACACCTAATTTTTAGTTTCAAAGGGAAACTAAAACGCATTCAATACTAAGGCTGATTCAAGATATAAGTTCTCACAAAACTAAGGCTCATCTTCTAACAGTTGATCCTCTTCTTCCCTAGTTGCAAAGGTAAAAATCTCTAAGACTAAAGTAGTTTCAAATCCTAAGGGCACTATTTCATTACCTTTGGAAATGAGAAACTTAGAGATGGGAGCCTGTACATCCACATTGAAAATACTAACTACCAAATGAAACTGAGGGCAATCTAGTTTAGCATGTGCACTGGTATTGTGGATTCTACACTAGTTCTTTAATGCCACATTGGCCATTTGAATTATGGATGTTTGTTTTGTTTCCTGATTATCCAAACTCCCAAATGGAGAAGCTAGAGTGCCATTATTTGGCTCTGTGTTCCATGTCCTAGGCGGCATTGGTTGATTATAATTTCTATTGTTATTACCCCAGGTCCTCTGTTTTGCATTGCTTGTCCCTGATTGTGATTTTGACTTTGATTATAATGTTGGTTTTGATTTGAACCCTGACCCTAGCTATGGTTCGGGTTATGGTTCTGACTGTATCCTTGATTATTTCTACCATAGAAATTTTCATTTCTTAGTTGTGTCATTTCAGTAGTCAATCTTGTTAGGTGTGCAATAATTTCTTTGATCTCTTCCCTATCATCTTATACCTTTACCACAAGTGTATCCTGAGGAGGCTGGAAGAACGACTGACTATTACTTTGATTGTTATTGGTACTATTCCCAGTATAGGGGACTATAGTCTGGACTGGGGAAGGATTATACATAGGTGTGTATGCAGGAATTGGGTTCAATAATGGAGTATGATGCATAGGAACTCCATTCCAAGATTGTTCTTGACTTTGCATCCCAAGGTTTCCTCCATTAAGAAAAGGATTATAGGTTGTTTACCTCATTTCCTGGTTTACTGAGGCTACTTCCTTATACGCTTTGGATATAGTATCTATATCAACTTTTCTTTTGACAAACATAGCAGTTAATGGATCAAGAGTGACATAATACATGGCTAATAATGCATCTGCATTCACTATGTAAGGAGCCACTCACTGGCAATAAGCCTTTTGAAACCTATCATTAAATTTATCAATCAGCTCTCCTTCACCTCTCTTAACTGCGGCCAATTTATGATATAAGGTGGAAGGGTCAATGGGTCCCCTAAACCTAGACAAAAATGCCTCTTCCATAAGTGCCCAAGAAGAAATATAACCATTAGGTAGGTTAATATACCAGTTAGAAGCCTGCTCATTAAAGGTTTAAGAAAACAATCTACACATCACATCTTCATATTCTAACCTGGCTCTAAAGTATGCCTCCTTGAATATCCGAATATGATCCTCTAGATCCTAATACAATTGATATTTAGGAGATATATTTTCAAGATTTTTTGGCATCTCATGATAATAATTGAATGTTATAGGAGAGTTGACATTGAAATAAGACATTGTAGGGCCACGTGGTGCACTTGGACCTTTGGAAGTACCTAGATTTCTAGGTGGACTAGGACCCCTAGGAGGACTTAAACCAAGATTTAAAGATCTAAATGAAGAGCTGTCAAGACTCACTATGTTATGGATGTTAAAAGGTGATCCAGGAGGTGTTCCAGATGAGCCTCCTACATGTGATATTTTAGGATTCCAAATCAAAGAACCTTTACTCAGTCTTCTATCAGGGAATTACACAAAGATATCTTCTAAACTACATCTAGACCTGGTCACCCTACCACTATTATGAGCTAGCTTTACTTAAATCCTACCTTAACTCTGATTAGGCCCTCCTACTGCCAAAAACTATTGATGATTGTTTTTACACATTCATTTAACAAAAGTTAAAATTTACAAAATGAACCTAAACTGTCTTGTAAGATATGAAGAAATCACTTAAGAGTTCTTAATCCCAAGTTTTTGTATGGTTAGGTCTTGACCTTGTGGACAATTCAATAGGTTGATGTGAAACTGTAATATTCAAGGGGCCTTACTTGATTTAAGATAACCAATGACTTACTAGACTCAAACTATGCAAATTGTTGCAAATATCAACAAAGTATTCATTCTTTTGCATAAATTCACTACCGTAATACAAATATTTGTATGAATTTCTATGAAACAAACTTTGTCTTTCAAATTAATATGAAAATTGCCATATATCAACACAAATTCTTCCTGCTTCTTTCAAATGTAAGACAATTTCCTTAAGATTTATGTGTTTAAGCTAATTGTTTTCAGTTGTTGGAGAAAAGTTAGAGAAACTCAAACTAAGTATCATTTCAATACAGGATTTAAATGTTCTGTTACTCATGTCCTAAAGCATATAGTAAATTGATCAAATAAACACATTTAAATCTTCAAATGTAAAGTCCTGAACATTTTTCATGAACATGCACCAAAGATTGCAAGCTTTTGAAGAATAATACTTCAAATACTAGTAAGAGTCAGAAAATACTCTGTAATAGACACAGAATTCTAAGTTTACTTGTATTCAAAGCATAAATTCATATAAGATTTACAATGTAAGAATGACCTTTGTTTCATTAATCAAATTACTAAACAACTTACAAACATTCTTACAGATACACCAAGGCGACTAGACATTCCACGTACTACTTGATGTAGACACAGGGGACCTCCTTCTCTAAACTAAAAGAAATATCTTCCCTATTCCAATACTCTAACAAATTATAAGTGCAATCTACAATTCTAAAATCCCTATGTAAGTAATATACAAGTAGCAAAGATTCTTATATAGAATTTGAAGCTTCATATTGCTATGGCTACAAAACCCAATCTACGGTCAGTACTCATACTTTCTTGATTAAGGGTATACATTTGTTCCTAATCATTTTTTCATGTTGGAAAGAGACATAGTGTGGTTTCATGAGTGTTGTCATTGATGGCAACAAAGTCCTTCCCACACATCCGTAGGACATGGTGTGTCTATACTGGAAGTCAGATTAAAGAGTATTTTGGTTTGGTGACCAAGAACAAAGCATGCAGCAAGGTCTGACAATCAAGTCCGAATCTCTTAGAGGAAGTATATTAGTAAAGTGTGGACTTGGGGAAGTCAAGAGGAGTACCATGACTAATATATTCCAGAGATTGAGCCTCCAGTGATGTAAGAGTGAAAAGATATGAACACCTAAGTGTTGGGTTCCTGTTTGGCAGAGTGGACTGAGGAAGAACTGACTGATAGAGCTTTAGACCTTACTCCAGATGAGATATTGATGGTAATCAAGTTTCTTAAGGGATCATTCATGATTGGCCGACATGATTGATGACTTCTATAAGCATCTCTTTGATATGCATCACTTAATAAGCAAGGATTCAGCCAACAGACCAGAGTTTGGGAAAATATTGAGTATTCTGGATGCTGACTAGAAAGATGTTGAAACCCTTTGTGTGGATATATATACCAGATGGATTTGAATGAGAAAGTGTGTGTGGTATATTTTGAAGTGTGAAGAAAAGTAGAGAGCAGTGTGGAGCAGTAATATAGGTTTAGAATGTGACAGGACAGCAGCACCAAAAAGAGGAAGAATGAAGTGCAGTAGATCAGTGTATTGAGCCTAACCGAAACTGAACTTCAGTATATGTGGATGCTTCTCATAAGTTCAATTATCTTGTTACTTTATTTATAACTTGTAGACAATGAGTCTCTTGTAGGCAGTGAGCCTCTTGTGAGTAGTGTGCTTGGGCAGTGAGCCCTAATTGGCAAGTGCCATTTTGTACTTCTATTCTTTTAACAGAGAATATAATCTTGGGTTAGTCACCCCGTGGTTTTTCCCTTAACAGGGTTTTCCACATCAAAATCATTGTGTTATGTGTATTGATTTTGTTTCTGCTTTCATGATTATGGATGCTTATTTGTTTTGATGTTGCACTAGTTATTGAAGAAGAACAAAAAGTTAAATTAACTAAGATAACTGATTCACCCCTCCCCTCTCAGTTATCAACATCTCAAAATATCTTTATGGTATCTTTTCTAATTCAAAGGATGCCATTGGGATCTTTTCAAAATAGGATTCCCTTCCTTTAACTTCTTCTTTCCTATTGACCTTACCCATAGATACCTTTCAATCGACTCTTTTATTAGTATTGTTTGCTCCCTTTTTACACTTTTCTACTCCTTTAGATATGCTTTAAAATTATTTGTTACACCTTCTATGAAGGTGTAATTTCCTCCTAGACTCCTTGTCCATACATATTCTTGCATTGTGACCCCTTCTTTCAGTTTCTTTTCTTCTTTACGTGAACCTTCACTCTTCTTAGATTATATTTCTTCATATTGGCACTTGCCTCCATTATTAAATCAATCATTTGTTTACTTAAATATGCCTCTGGATTCTCCATACATGGTGCAAAGATGGCCTTGAATTATTTGAATGGCCTTTGAAGTTCATATGCTAGTACATCCATACACTCATGATCTAAGAGCCTTTCAACTATCCTCTTATGCATCCTGATCATGTTGTTTGATTTTCCCTCTAAACCTTGAGTGGTTGCGATATACCTTCTGAAATTATCATCTTCAAATCCTAATTCCAAACTTGCTTGTGGAACTTGATTTGCCATCGAAGGAGTAATGACTCCTTCATTTATTAATTCATCTACTCTCTCTTCAATTTCTTCTAGCTGTTCCAATTCAAACTTGCACTCTTCTTTTCTAAATTGACCATTATATATGAGTATACTGCATTTATTCTTTTCTATTGTAGCCAATTCCCATCCTATCACTGCTTTTTTGATTACCTCTTCTCCTTCTTGCATGAATTCCCTAAACCACTCTTGAAAAATATTGGCCTTAAGCCTCTTATTTTCCATATCTTTCACTTCATCTTTTGACAAAATTGCTATTTCACTAGGTAATTCCGATATTGTAGTATTGGGATCAAATATCCCCCTAATGAATTGCTATAACTAGACAATGTGTCCTTTCAAATATTCATGTTTATCCTTGTCTCTCTTTAATATTTTTGTTGCAGCCTGGTGCATATCTTCCCATTCACTTATGTGTTGCTCCCTTATTGTGTCCTAGGTCAAAATTAAGTATTTTATAGTCATCTAATGTTATTTCTCCTTTAGCTTTCTCCTTCTGTGGTATGACCAAGTTCAGTGTTCTGGATCCATCTGGACCTCTTTGTATTGTTGACATGGTTCTGGCCTTCCTCTTTTCCTTTCTTGGCGTTGCATCACCTAATAGACTTTTGATGTCTATAGGTACGAACTGTACCTCCACCTTTTCTCTCCGTATTTCTGTACCTAACCAGGCTCGAGCCTCTTTGTGCTTTCAGTGGTCTTTTCTTCATTAATTACCTCTTCTTGAGGCCTTTCTACTTCTCCTTGTTCTTGTTGTTGCTGTGGAGGGACTGGTTCCTACACCATTATATCATTTTGTTGTTTAGATTCACCCTCATTATCTTCGTCTTCAATTTCTTTATCTCCTCCACCTTCATCCTCTTCCTTTGGACCTTCTTTTGTTGATGAGTCATTTTCTTGGTCTTCCTCTTTATTTTCTTGTTCCTCATTTGTCATGTCTTTATCTTCTATTTGCTTTTTAGATTTATCTCCATCAATATTCTCTCTATTCTCTTAGCTTTCAGGTTTATTTGTTGTTTCCTCTGTTGTTTCACCTTCCTTTTGTACCTTTTTAGGCATGTCAACTTTCTCTGCATGTGAAAGTGAACCTACTACCTTATTAGCCTCTTTTGTCTCTTTTCCCTATTGCTCTTTGCATTCTACATTGCTTTCTTCTTCACTTTTTTCCCCATACATATTCAGAATGTTTAATACATCTACACAAGAAGTACCAGCTCTTGTTTCTTCTTTAGTTTGAGTATCTATTTCCTTTACTGCTTCCTCAGGTGCATCCTCTTTTTCAGATTCTTCAATTTGATGTGCTACATCTTGCACATCCCTTATTATTTCAGGAGATACCAATGTACCAAATGGATCTACTACTCCTAATTCCTCTTGTACATTTTCTTGTTCAGACACTGGACCTTGTTCAACTTCCATATTAGCTTGAGTGTTTTGTTGTTCTTCTTCACTTAAATATTAACTGGATTCTTCTTCTTCCATGTCAACTTCTTTTCCTAAATCCATTTCTCTAACTTCACTTCCATTGTTGTCATCTTCAATGTTGACAGTCTGAGTAACTTGTTTGGCTTCATGCATTTTTGACCCATGCAGCATTTCTTCAACCAATTCTATTTTTACCTTAGCATATACTTGTCTTATTTCTGCTGAGGTAGATGCACTAGGTATGTCACTCAATTTAGCACCTACCTGTTGTGCTCCTATAACTTCACTTTGTTTCAAAGTTTCCCCTTTAGATATGTCTATTGGTATTGCCTTCATGACCTTTTGCCATGTTGACTCTTTAGCAGCCTGTGCTTGCTCTACATTGGTATCATGACTCAATAACTTTGCTTCTACAAATGTGCCTGATGATACCGTTATTGTTACTTCTATTCCATAAGGATCCATTAATGTAGAATTTTTTTCTTTCTCCACAATCTTTTCTTCTACAATCTTTCTTTTCTTTTCATAAAAGCACTGTAGATCATCTTGATGCTCTCTCACTCTATTTTTACCCTTCTTTTGATATGTAAGCTCAATTCCCTTATCCTTAATCTCCTCAATTCTATCCTTCAACCATGTCTTGGAGAATAGAATAACAGGTGTGGACAATGTGTCTAAAGATGTATTCCATGGTTACGATCAATTAGGCTCTCCAATGGAAACAAGTTTGGCACTTTCATAACTATGATGTAACAATTTACCATCATCTTCAACTTCTGGGGGGACATAGATGTCTCCCATGGACCTCATTTGATCTACTGTTAGCCTCTTGTGAGCTCTCTTCCTCACATCTCTGTCATTCTCACAATCTGACCAGAAATCCTCAATGTGTACTTGATGTTTAAATTTAGAATCAATGGTATTTTGGATCATATGAAAAGGATCAAATCTTCTTGCTAACTCAAATTCTTCAAATCCATAAAATCTTAACTCTCTCTCTGAGTAACCAGCCACTTCTTCATTGGAACAAGTATATCGACCAATTGACCAAGGGAGCTTACGATTTCCCCTTCTATACTTCTTTTTGTACATTCTGAAGGCATTCTGTCTTGAGAACTCTAGAACAATCAACTTATTAGAAGGATACCTACACAGCATGAAAGGTTTTCCTTCAAATCCCTCAGTTCTGATATAAGTAAAGTTCTTGAATTGAATATACCATGAATTGTGCAGACCAATTGTATCCTCTGCATCTTTAGACAATCTCTTATCCGGCTCTTCTCTTAGAATTCTGACCATGTATGTATAAATTACATCATTCACTAAAGCATACTTTCTTAATGCATTTTCCTCCTATAAATAAGGATAATGTTCATATACAAGCTTTTGATCTGGGCCATTTCCTAGGGTTCCAACTCTATCAATCCAATGTATGTATGGTTGAAGCATTGCTACACATGAATATAATACATATGAAGACAAATAGAAAGGTATCAGTTTTTGTTTTCTTGACATTGCCTATCTCCATATAGCTGTGCTAATAGTTTCAGCCTAGTGAATTTGTCCTTGCTCCTTCTTGGCTTCCCTCACGAATTGTATAATAGTAAACATCCAAGGCTCACACTTAGTGCCATCCTTCAATCCCACCAATCTACTTAACATTGTAATCATCAAATATATCTCTTCCTTAAAGTATATTCTTTGCATATTCTTATGTACTCTTGCCACAGCCTTGGGCTTATTTTCTACACTATACCAACTGTAGAAGATCTTGCTTCTACAATCCTTCTCATTTTCAATTAAATCTTCATTGTACTAAACAATATCAATATCTACCATTTTCTCATGTCTTTCTAGACCAAATGTTCTTGCAATCCCCTCTATAGATAAGTCTGCAATGAGCCTATCATGGAACATTATTTTTCTGGTAACCGGGTCATATAAGTATATGCAATCTAGACATAGATCCTTAGCCTCCATAGCTAACAGGAAACCTACAGCTCTGTATAATCCACTTTCCCATATACACCTCATGTTTGGTGTAGCATCTGCTGCTGTGATCTTCTATAAAACATCATTCGCGTCATAACTCCCTATGTTAGTGTTTGTCCCCACTCGGCTTGTGCTGAGCAATGAAGGATATCCTCTATATATTGGCAACTCCTCCTTCTTGGTTTCTTTATAGGGCTTTCTTTCCTTTTTTATCTTTTCTTCACCCTTGTATCTACCTTTTTCTACTTTGGGGCCATCCTATAAAAAACGCATTTTTAACTTGTTGTTTTACCTTCTTACCTAGGTTTTTACTACAAATTTTCTATTTTTTTACATTTACCCTAACCCCCCATTTGTCTTTTCCAATTTTGACTTTTGCATTGTTTAACCGAAACTAGCTAATTAATAATCAAACATAGTAATTTAACGCTTGCTTACATTTTTAAAATGAAATTAATAAAATTTGCTTTGCATTTTAACTAACTAAACTATAACGGGGTTTAAGATAAATACTTGTATCTTTCAACATCTCAACCTTACAATGTTGACTTACTTTACCATTTTCCACTCTATTCCCGCTTCGAGAATTCTGTCCCGTGATGAATTTACGTTTAATTTCGCAACAATTCTTCTTTCTGCAATTTTAATCTTAACAATGCAAATCTAAAAGAAAAACAACTTTTAATTTACCCTAACCCATTAAATTATACCATTTTTAGTATTAAATCGGCATTAATTATAGTAATTAATGTGCCTACAGCTTCGGCTTCTTATTTCAACATTTTATTTTAAACCTTCTATTTGTTAGTTTACTTTCTACATACATCACATTTTCTTGTATATTTCCTTGTATATTGTTCCTTGTATGTCCATTTGTATCTTTTGAACATACAAGTGTATATGCAATGAGTTGTAAACAATGTTATCCCCTTTCCTTTATATCTGCGCTTGTTTCTTTTGTTTGTATATCGTAATGTATGTAAAATAGATACAGGCGCACATACAAACAAACCATACAAACCCTTTTTACCTTTTATCTCTCCAACGATGTCTTTCATTTCCTTATATATCGGGATTGTATATCGTTAACATACAATCGCCCAAACATGCAAAGCCTTACCTTTATTTAATTTCTTTTAAAATCTATCTTGTATCTTTTGTTTGTATCTTTGCTTGTATATCGGCTTGTATATGCGCCTATCAGTACAATATACAACCTCGAGATACAACCTGTGGGACCCACTTTACTTTCGCACTTGTATCTCGAGGAAACAACAGTACTTGTATCTACTATTAGATACAAGCCTCCATACATGCAAACTCTTTTTTATAATCATCCCGGACTCCCCATCTTTTCTAAACCATATTGGATAACCTTTCGGCTCCATACATGTATATAAAGTGAATGCATCTTTTCAATTACATTAAGGTACAATACACCACTTACATCTGATTTAAATCCCTTTTGACATCTTCACTATATGTATACCGAAAGGTGCAAACCTAAAACATGTAACATACAAACAACGAAACATACCTTGATAAAACCAAATTTCATACTCTCCTCGGGTCCCTGACATGTATATTGCATTGTATATCACCTTGTATCTTTCTTTTTCACAATCATACAACTCAAGATACAATGCAGACTTAACAAATTATCCATTTTACTTCTGAATCACATTGGGTCTAACTTGTATGTAAAGAATAAAACACTAACCACATGCATACAAAATACCACGATTCATAAACCTGACCACTCTATGCGACTAATACAATGACTCCACATACAAACGACCTTGTACATGCAACATACAAAACCCTCCTATGATGCATTTTACCAAGAAACATGTATATCTTGCAGAATGTTTGGAATTTTGAAATAGTTCAAAAAATAACCCTTATTCATATTTGACAAAGAATTCACCTCTATTCAACTCTAGTACTTAATGCTAATTTTTTCAATTTTCAACAAGGTTTGTAACCTTTATCTCTTTTCCTTTTACCACCATGTAGACCCACACACAAGCAAAAAGCCACAGCCACAGTAGGGGTCCTCATTTCGCTAAGAGGTTAAATGGGGCGTGTTGTGAACATGACAACAAGTACTTGGTCAATGAAAGGTAGTGGAAAATGATCCTTTTGAGTGGTTGTGTTTAGCTCCCTATAGTCCACACATACCCTCCATTTTCCTCCTTTCTTAGGGACAATGACTAAAGGTGATGCCCATTGGCTGTCAGAAATAGGGTAAATGAAGCCTACATCAAGTATTTTTTATAATTCAGTTTTAGCTATCTCTTGTAAGGCAAGGTTTATTCTCCTTTGAGGCTATCTAATTGTTGTAAAACCATCATTTATGTAGATCCTATGCATGCACAGGTCTAGATCTATTTTGTTCATGTCATGGTAGACCCATGCAAAGGCTATTGCATGTGCCTATAGCACAATGTTTAGAAAATTCTATTGTTCTTCAGTTAGGGCATTGTTAATATTCAACATTTTACCTAGCATGATTTCCAATGTTTTGGAAGCTAATTTTACAAATGAAAGATCATATCCACTAATGTTCGGTACACACTCTTGTGGTAGTAAAGAGTGGAAAAGTTGGGATATTTCTTCTGAGGAATTTGCAGGTATAATAATCTATAGTGGATCTTGTAGACATGCTAGAGAGTCTTGTCATTGTGGGTCACTACCGTAGTTATTCTATATAATGTGGTCAATTAAGTCATCCTCATCTTGGTTTGCCAACAGGGGACTAAATTCAATGGTCATGAGAGTTTGCAAGGAATAGTTGTCTTCTTCAA
Source organism: Cunninghamia lanceolata (assembly GCA_027924645.1). NCBI lineage: Eukaryota > Viridiplantae > Streptophyta > Pinopsida > Cupressales > Cupressaceae > Cunninghamia > Cunninghamia lanceolata. The sequence continues at coordinate 16,001,673 of BSBN01000055.1, forward strand.
AGGTAGGTGATATAACTTGCTCTAGATTTTCATGAAGTTGGGCTAGTGGATAGATGACCAATTTCTTGGTTATAGTTCCATTCGATATTATCATGTTCCAAGACCTAAAACCTATGAATGCATCAGCTATTGCTAACCATGGTCTACCTAAGATAAGAAGTGGATATCATGCAAGGTTAACCTTTGGCTATAAAACTATGAAGTCTGCAGGATACTCCCAGGATTCTAATGCTATGACTGTCTTCAAGGATCCCTTCAGGTTTTACTATGGACCTATCTGCCAATTTTAAAATAGTTGGTGTAGGCCTGAGGTTAGGTAGCTGAAGTAACTACATTGTTTCCTTAGTCATGACATTAATGGCTGCCCGTAGAAAATCAAGGTGTTTTTGATAAGGGTTCCATTTATCTTAACATCCACTACTAGACTACCACGGTATGTGTATTTAGGGACAATTATATTCCCTAGCATAATATCAGTAATGTTTCCTAAGACATGTACTATCTAAAGATCCTTCCTTTTTCTTCTTAGCTTTTTGAGGCAAATGTCCCTTACTATTTTGGTATAAATTGGGATCTCCTTGATAGCTTCAATGAGGGGAATTTTGATACTGACATTCTAAGTTGATCCAATAGATCTATCTCATCTTGGGTATGATTTTTTACAATGGCTAAACACTCAAGGAAAGGATGCTTTGTACTTGAGATGGTCCGATTTAACTAATTTGACTCAAGCTCTTGAGATGAATTGTCTAAAGATTTGATTATGGGTTCCTCATCTACCATCTCAATGATTTAAGGAGATGAAGGCCCAGCTAATATTTTCTCTGACCTTAGGTGGACATCACTCACCTCTAACCCATAAGTAGGGTATTGAATAGCCTCATTAGTGCATGCCTATTGGACAGGCTTGTTATTGGGGTTAGGTGCAGGTTGGATAGGTAGTTGTTGTCCTCTTGGTGGCAAAGTTGTTGGGGCTTGATGGATTGGGCATAATAGCTTATTGTTGTGGCTGAGAAGGCAGTAAAGGTTGTGGGAAATTCATATTTTGAATTTTCCATTACTGTCCCTTTTGCCATTGTGGTTGCCACTGGTTTTTCTGTATTGGCCATTGAGGATTATAATTGGGACCTTGGAAATTTTGCTATGCCCATGCATTTGGTTGTTGCCGATTCTAGTTTTTCTAAGGGTTTTTCCATTGTTGAGGATTTTGCCATTGGTTTTGGGTATTTGGCCAAGGCTAAGGGTTCCAACTAGAGAAATTATAATTAACAATTGGAAATGATGCATTGAAAGTTAGAGGATCTTGTGGCATACCTTGTCTTGGTTTCCATGGTATCCTTTTTACAACATACAATAGCTGGTCATCTTCACTTTCAAATGGTTGAAAGTGTGGTTTCTCTAATTTGTCTTCTGTAATATTGGCCACCCTTTTGCACTTGCAGAACTGGCTTTCCTTTGTCTATAATTAGGACAATATTCAGTGAGTATTGCATCAGCCTCCTCCTAGTTTGTCTTCAAATGTAGAGTGTCCAACTAAGTAGCTAGGTAACTTATAATATATTATTTCATGTTGGTCAGCATGTTACTTAACTCTACCCTTGAAACTGAATTAGATGTCTTGCCAATTGTAGATGTTGTTTCTCCCCTTATCTTCTTGGTAAAGGACTTGGAATAGTTCATACAGACTTTGCAAATATCTTCATAAGATAATTGAGACACATCTCCTACCCCAATGAGGTTAAGGGAATCTATGCAATCATCATTGATTCCACTCAAAAATAAAAACTTTAGGGATTCTTCAGATAGTTGATTTTATGGATTTTTCTTTAAGCAAAACTGGAACCTCTCCACATAATCTTCCAAAGGTTCATCCTCTTTCTAAGTCATCCTGAAAATGTCATCTCTTCTTCTATCAATTCCTCTGCAATAATCTTGGTATTTTTCCAAGAGTTTTGTTTTCATTGTGTCCCAATCTAGAATAGCATCTTTGCCCAATCCAATAAACCATCTCATAGAAGCATCCTTCAAAGTTCTAGGAAATAGCTTAAGCCTATGGGCATCAGTTGCGTACTCATAGCTTCTACATAGGACATCAAACTCGAACAAGAATGTATCTGGATCCTCAGTCACCAAACCATAGAAGACTAGCAATGCTAAAGGAGGTATATTTTTCAGGGCAGTAGCCCTCTCCTAGTTAGTGATTCGGAACTCAAAAGTCACATGTTTTGGTGGATCATCCACTACATCATCCATTGCTTGGAAGGTCCTCTCTACATTATCAGTAGATGTTGATGAGACAAAAAAAATTCTTCTTTAGTAGCACCCTCACTCTTATTACTATAGTCACCAATATTTATTCAAGCTTGTTAGGTTGATGGGAGAAACCTTACCAAAGTGTCTCTCTGCCTCCGCATACAATAGGTATGACTTTGTATAGAAACGATTCCTATATAACATTAGTGAAATGTTCTAGTATTTGGTGGGATGAAACCTAAGTATCCTATTCTCTAAAAGCAAAATGTTTAAACTAGGAAAGCTTGGAAATAATAGGAACTGATCTTGGAAAGTATCACCATCTCTTGTAATGGTGCCAAAAATGTAGAGTCCTTACTACATCTAGTAAACTTGGCAGCAATCACACAATTCAAAGGAAAAACCTAACTGAATAGTAAACTTGGACTTTTAGAATGACCTTTATTGAATTATAAACCAGGGCTAGTAAGCTTGTGATGGCACTGGCACTGCATTTTCTTTCAAAGATCTAAAACTACCTAATCATCATAATACAATATTGCAATTGCTAGGAAATCTCAAAACTGCATAACAGTAAGGAAAGTAATGTTGGTACTGTTGCTAAAGGTACATATAACAAGAGACTGTAACTGATTATTGTTAGAGAATGAACACTAAATCTTAGCTTGATATTAATAATCTAAACAAACACTCTACACTCTGGAGTACAATACGTTTAAATAGCTAGAATATCTTGAAGAATCTAATGTATTTATGAATTGACTGTTGAAACAAAACTTGTTGGTAAAAGACACTACTTTGTTGAATAATTAAGTGTTGTCATTGATGGTAACAAGGAAAAGAGACTCCACTCTAGTAGATCAAATGGATTTGGCAACAAGCATCAAGGTTTCAGAAGGGTTGTGAGGTTATATTAATCCTCATGAAGTCAAGTATACAAAGAATTTTGGTCCAAAAAGAAGACTTTGGCATTTTGGTTAAGTGTTGGTAGAATACAGAGAGGACTACAAAACTACAGTGCTATGGTCCACATTGGTTTGTAGTTGAAGATCTTGTCTTGTGGTTCTAGTAAGATGTTACTAGTCCTTAGATGATCTCAAATCCAAAGTTTTATCTTTTGATCATCTCCGGAAGTATAGTTTCAAAAAGCATAAGTCTGGCTTAGCAGAGAACATTCCTAAATAGGACAAAATATATGTTTGATTTGATCCGCATTTCTTCGGTAATAGATATTATGCTATGTGGTTCTGAGGATAAGCTTAGGGATGCCTAAAGAGTCTTAGTTGTGAATTTGAATAATTCTTGTGGTCCACATTGAAAGTTATGATTTGACAGTTGATCTGAGTCTATGACAATCAGTTTGTGAAGCCGACCAAATACTGGGATCTGTGTCTGAAAGAATCTAGTGATTGGGATGACATCCTATGATCTTATAGTATGATCCAACATAGAAGAATGTATTTCAAAGTGTTTCTTTGGTACGCAAAGTATTTTGGTAAATGTTTTAGGCTAACAAGCTACACATTGTATAACTACACATTTCATCATAGCAGGCCAACCTAACTTGAGGTTTTTAAGTAATGTGGATATATATATGGGATTGAACTTGGTATTTGAGGTGTGTGATGCGAGTGTGAATGTGTGACATGTGAAGTAAGGTGATTTTGTGGAAGCAATAAGAGCAGAAGAAGAGAGATCTCATTCTTATGTAAAAGCAAAGTAGAGAAACAAACCAATCAGAGATGAAGAGTTTTGAGACAATATTTATGTGCTTCATTGGAGGTGTAACCAAGCACGTGTAGATACAATCTAAGTATTTCAACTTGGCAATGAGCTGGTCTTCTTTCTTCTTTCTTTCTCTAGGTAGTGATCCTGTTTTGGCATTGAGTCTTCCTTGTAGTGAGCATTTCTTTGGGCAGTGAGCCTTTTTGTAATCTGGTATTATGCTATAATAATATATTGTGAGCTAACACTCACCATGGTTTTTCCCTTTTGGGTTTTCCACATAAAAATCATGGTGTTCATGTGTTATGTCTTTATGGTTGTTGTAGGAGTCCAGACAACACTGAGAGGGGGGGTGAATCAGTGTTGTATTAATTTTCAAACATTTTACAACATTTTGCAAGCTTTTTCTTACAGAACAGATGAAAAGAATACATTAATGATTTGTTGAGTTTATATGCACAAGACTTACAATAACAGATGTAAACAAAACATGATCAAACCAATAATATGCACACACATAGAAGAAATCAAGACACAACCTTTTTACCGAGTGGAAAACCCTCAGGGGTAGAAAAACCACTCATGAAGTGCCTTACTGGCTTAACTAAAAACATGCCTCACTGGTAATACAAATTGTCTCACTGACAAATATTAAGGTCACACTGACCTATAAGCCTCACTGGCATACTGTTTAGAAGCACCAGCTTCAAGGAGCACCAACTCCTATTACAGAACAAACTGAAAACACAAATTCAGAGGGTTTCTCTGTTTCAATACAGAACATTTATTCTCTCATGTGTCTGTCAAATGGCCATTCTATTTCATCAACGCAAATCATGTACCAACTCAGATATTCAAAATCAATCCTCTATATCCGGATACACTTCAACAACACTTTTTCTGATCTACATCACCACTCACACACACACTCTGTCAATGTACTTTTAAAACCATTATATACAAATTCTGAATATCTTTTCGTATTCCTTTCCTTTGCAAAAATCCTCTTCATATTTTCTTCAATGTCTCAAAAAAATCTTTTCATTTTCTCTTCTCTGTAAACATCTTACAAAAATAATATCTGTACAATAAAAATCCATCTGCAAGAAGAAAAATCTAATTTACAATATTATGAAATCTTAACTAATGTTAATCAGTGCCCTGTAAAATAAAGACTCTTCTTGTATCCTCTTTTTGTCCTGCAAAAAATTACATTTCTTCAAAATAAAATCATTTTCTTTTCAATTTCCATCTTGAATAAATCTTCATATTCCATATCTCAAAACAAATTATCTGTAAAAAAATTTCCTTAAAAACTTCCAAGCTTTTATATTCAAAATCCTTGAGCTTCTTCTTCTTCTCAATCTGCAAGAGTATCTTCAATCTCTCTTTGGATTTCCTTTGTATGAAGACAAAGAAAAATAAAATAATCTTAACACTTAAAAATCTTCCACAAAAATTTGTTTATCTTCTCTTCAAAAATGATCCTTCATATCCAAAAAAAAATTCACCAATTTTCTTAAAAGAAAATCTCCTCAAAAAAATCTTGATGTTTGTCTCTTTACAAAAAACTCTTCATAAAAATCTCCTTATTAGAAACAAACTCCTTATATTCATGACAAAAAAATATCAACCAAAAATTTGAAGGCAATTACTAAATTTTAAAAAGAAACTTTTAAACTTAGGTTCGGGCTTTCTATAAACTCCTCACAAAATTTTAAAGGAGGAAAGATAGTTTTTTCCTAAACCATCGGCCTCATACAAACTGTTTCTTTTTTTAAACTTTTGGCGGTGTGAGTTCAAATTCAAACATATTTAATGCCCGCCAATGTGAAGACTTGCTCTATCGGTAAAAAGAGCAAAAGGGGCCGGTGACTGTATGTTACAAAGACCCTTTGATGAGTCACTTTAAGTGACTTTACCTTCTATAGGGAGTCACTGTTTAAAAACAAAAATGTAAATAAAACAGTGAGTATAATTTAGAAGATATTTAGGATTTAGAAGGTATAGAATTTAGGTTATACAAAATCCTAAAAAAATAATGCCACCAACATTAATGAAGTATCAACATATATCAAGTCTGAAATATGTCATCTAAATTTCTTGATCCCCTGATAGTAATAACAAGCTAAAGATTCCTTTTAGTACTCTTTTGATCACTTTACCACTGGTCTCAATCATAAGATATGATATCACCTTAACACAATGGATGATAACCCTTGAACATAGAAGCATAAACCTTGCCTTGAAAGCATGAAGATCACTGAATACTTTGTTTTTGGAGAATACCAATATAACTGATTACTCAAAATACCGAATTCATTAAAAGTCAACTTCACAACACTGATCCTTTAACAAGTATGTACCTCTACACTGCATAACCAAACATGATATGTACTTGCATAACCAAACATGATATGATGAGGATGAACTCTCATGAACAACATAACCTCCACTGAAGTAATATCAATTATGAAGATAATTTCCTTGCTTGAACAAGCACCTTTTGAAGACATCAGACATCTTGTGGAAACATCCCGATACATGATCAACACACTTATCAACCTTTTGACATTCTATGCAACACATTGCAAACCTTTGAATACCAATCAACTGATATCATCAACCTTGTCAAGAACTTGATGAATAATGAAGACCATGCCTACCAAGAATATGTCATGTTCACTGATAAATCATGACATTGTGAAGAACACATCTCTCCAACTGATTGTATGAACCAAGTAAACCATGAATGAAGATCACACAAGATGATGTCTCATGCTCCTGCTCCTATCAACAACAAACAAGATGATGTACTCCTGATGATGCAAGATCAAACCTATGAAGTATAAAACCATTCTCTATATCTGTAAGATGATTTCTCATCCTCCTGAACACTTTTGACATCAATGACAACCTAACACCATCAGTTGTTGTTCCTATGCTTATCTTGTATTCATATTATTAATTTTGGAAATTGGATTAATAAACTTGTTAAGAAGTGGTTTTGTGGAATACTGATTCAGCCCCCCTCTTAGTAATCCTTACTATCAACAATTGGTATCAGAGCAAGGTTCCTTGGAAGAAGCCTAACCGCTTGAGGAAGATCTGGGAAGAATCAATCATTGTAGCCAGAAGGTATGGAAACTTTTCATATGAAAATAATATTGAACTAGAAGCGACTCTTACTAATCTTGAAAAATCAGAAGCTGAAATCAGGGATCTAAAGGATATTATTCAAGAAACTGATGAGTGAATTTTTAAATTAAAAGAACAAATTAAGAAATTTAAAGAAAAATACAGAGATGTTAGTGAACAACTAATATCAAAAAATTAAACCCTGAATGATTTAAAAATGGAAGTTATTAAAAGGGCTAAAGCAGATGAAGATGTAAATCTGATGGTAAATAGTAAGATAGAATAATGTGTCAAATTGGAAGAATTTGTGAACCTAAAAATAGACCTAGACAAAGCCAAGAGCTATGAAGAAAAGTTCAAGATAAGTTCTGCAAAACTTGATGAGATGATTGCTAGTCAAAAGAGTTCAGATGATAAGGAAAGCTCAGGATTTGAGAAAGGAGAAAGTTCAAAATTAGGTCAATGAAATTTTCAGTCGAAGCAAAACAAAGGCAAGATATTAAGGAATCAAAGAAGAAGACCTAGAAGATCTCCAATCAGACAAAATTCTCAAAGGTACCCATCTTTCAACGGCCATTGTTTTAATTTCAAAAAGTTTGGTCATAAAGCTACTCAATGTAGGAGTAGAATAAATCAGAATGTTCAATCATTCTCTAGTCAATGTTTCTATTTTGGGGTAAATTTGGTGGAGGGTTAATGTTTTCTTTAGTTTGAATCCTACTTTTCACAAAAAATTCCAAGGTCTTTTCAACCGAGTGCCTCATCTATCAAGAGGAGAGTCAGCTATCAGATTTGATTTGCCACTTGGTTTTCTGCTAGGAAATTCAAATGTGATCACACAAGTTTACCAATTAATGTTGTTATGCCCTTAAAACCCTAATTTAAGCAAAATAGTAATCAAATCTATAAATTATGACAAATACTACAAGAAATAGATAGAGGGCGAAGAACCTTAACTCACTATTTTTCATAGTCAGAAAAAGGAAAAATATGGGACAACGGTGATGGCATCCTAGTCAAGTGCACAAATTTTTCCACATAGTCCCAATCTCCTTATCGCACTAATCTCTACTATGTTTTATGTTTCCTGTGATCCAAAAACAAAGGACAAGGTTGATAGCATCCTTGTCCTAAAATGTTGAATAGTGTCCGCTTCTTTTTAGATCTAGAATCCTCAATGTCTGCCTTCTTGCTCTACAACTCTGCTTTCTCTAGATCCAACACCTGTAACCTACAATAACAAGGAGTGTGGGAGATGGTTGTGGTGTTTAGAGGGTTGCCTCAGTCAAGCTCCGGAGTGACATTCAATTCTTCCAAACATTGTTGTCAGAGAGAGTGCGTGCCCTTGGGAGGCAGAGGTAAAAACCAAATGATAATGATTAATAAAGCACAATAAATGATACCTTGATAATGAAGCTCTCATGGAAGGAAGAAGCTCTTCAATGCCATGAGGAGAAGATGTAATCCAATCTGCAAACAAACACAATAACAATGCTATGCTCTGCAACACAATGATAATCACAAATATGCCAATAGCTTACAATCATAAAACTTACCAATGATCTTCTCTAGATGCAAATGATAACCGAAACATGCTTATATATGCAACTATTAAGATTCACACCAAGAATTTTGTATTTGAAACTTATGATGTCAGCTTGGAGACCAAATGACAGTCATAAAACAAAAATTTCAAATTAGGGCAAACCCAAAATAGGGCTAGACTAGGGCGCTAGCACCCTTGTCCAACCCCTTGTCCTTGTTCAAATTTCAAAAAAGTGTAGCCCCCTATGTCCTATTTGCCACAAGACCCATAGGTTTTCTCATTGGGAATCTGATTTAACATGCAAAATGCTCTAAATGCAAATCTAAAGACCCAGGAGCTAAACCTTTAGAAAAAAAACCCACAAGGGTGCATTTTTCTGACATAACATTTAGCCCCCACTTTAATGTATGCATTAAACGCAAGGCCAATACATGCATTAAAGTATGTCCACAAACAAAACAAACACACCAAGCAGGGAGAGGACATGCCAAACACATTGAAAATAATGATAGGCATACAAAACATGGAGAATACAACATTGAAGACACGTAGAGAACAAAGAATACAATGAATACAGTGATTATTTTCTTTTTGATTTTTCCATATGAAATACATAATGAAAGTACAAGGACAGGAAACAAACAAATCCCAAAAAAGTGTAGAGGATCTCATCGCCACCGGTCTTGCACTTTTTGAGAATAAACATGCCAAACAAAATCCCAAGGTGTAGAGGAGTTGTTCACCACTGGACTTGAACCTTGAGAGAAAACACACCAAACAAATCTGAAAGTGTAGAGGAGCTCATTACCACCAGTTTTGCACTTTGAGAACAAGTACGCCATACACACACATGCTAAAGACATGGAGAAAATAGAACAGACAAGCGATGGAGTGTTCCTATTGCTAGGATCATCACCATCTCAGGTACATTAAAAGCACACACTGATGATTGGGCTTCACCACAACAACTGCCAAAAACACACTTAAGGGTTGAGTTAGTCATAGAACCGCTCCCCGCCTCGCAATGAGGACTTTTGAAAATGACAAGATAATGCAACTGACTTTGAGAAATACAACATCCCCACCTCACAATGAGGGCTTAAGATAAAAGGATATGCTTGAGATCTCACCTCCACAGAAGGCTTAGATGATTGATTTGACTGACTTCAAATTGTCCAAACACACTTTACTATGATCTAAAGCAGACAACTTACCTTATATATGCCCCCACCTTAAGGTGGTTGATATCGCATACCAATATCAAGCATGTTAAGGTAGGAAGAAAACACACAAGGGAACATGAGCTCTCACAAGGTGCATGCCCCCCAGAGGTGACATGTACTTTGTGATCGCTAAATGTTCCCACAAACACATCCCTATAAGAAAAGTGTTAGTGTCCAAATAATCATGATAAACAATAATGCATATGATCAACTACATGAAAGAGACAAGCAAGGTGATATTCATGATATCAAAGTGCGCAGAGTAGAAGTATTGTTAAAGTGTTGTTAACAAGATAAGATAACATCAAAATCAACATCAAGATAGAGAAATCACTAAGTGATTCCACTAGCCAAGTGTTGGATAATTTGTTACAACCTCGTCGTCACATAGGAACTAAGCCCCTTTTTTTATTTCTCTCGAAAGGGACACTAGGTTAAGATTAGTATAATTCATTTTTCATCATTCGCCCACTAGATGGAGACACTAGAGAAAGGTAAACAATAAATCAGAGAGGAAAACAAGTGTCTTAGAGATAGTCATGTAGGAGGGTGCCACCAATTCACCAGCTACAACGCTATGTCCATAAGACACATCACACAACAATGAAATCAAAGAGGAGGCGATATAGAAGAATGATGATACAAATAGAAGAAGGTCACAATAGAGGTGGTCTACTAGTATCCTTGACCTTACAGGAGAATCAAGGGTCATCCTAGGAGGCCTAACAACATCGCACATCATGGGGGAAGCACGTCATGAAGAGACAAAGGGTTAGAGATACTTACTTGTAGAGAGGCCCATGCTAGAATTCATCATCCTCCCAATCCTAAATGCTAGATGAAAGAGGTGTGTAAGGTACCAAAGCCCAGCTGTTGTTCTTGTTTTCAACTTTTGCATCATTAAGATCTTCTTGATTCCCAACCTTAGGTTGGATGTTCCATTCATTACCAGTGTTGTATCTTTTAGAAAGTTTGTGTCGTTATTGATGTTCAAGGAATGTGTAATTAAAGGAGAGGGATGTGGTGTTTTTAAATCCTTAGTGATGTCTGAATAACTTGAATATTCAATCAAAGGAGGGACATTAAAGGTCTTCTCTTCCTTAGTGATATCCAAGGTGTGTGAATAATCAACTAAAGGAAGAAGGTTAGTGGGATGAACCATAGAGTTTTCATGCAATACGGTAGGAGTTTGATTAGTATTGAATGAATGCCCATTATCTATCCATGGAATGTTCTTTGTTAAATTGAGATCCTTATTGACTAATGCTTCTTCTTGGCCAGAGAGAGCATTGGAGTGGGGAGATGTTGGTGGCTCTTCATTTACTAATGCCTCATCTTGGCCAGAGTGAGCATTAGAATGAAGATTTTCTGGTATGATATTAAGGGATGTGTTAATTAAATCATCCTCTTGCATCAAAGTGTCCTCATGAGGAGGAACAAATTTTGGAGAGAGATCATAAGGTAGAAGTAAGTTCATCACATGTTTTAGCAATAGGTGTCATAGTAGAATGTTCCATAAAGTCATCTAAGGCTTCATCTAACATTTTGAGGTCATCACTAGTATATATATTTTTGATCATGAATTTACTGAGATCACCTAATATCAAAGGATATATTCCAAAAAGATTTGTGAAGCTATCAAAATCAGATATATAACAAAGGATTTCATATGTGGAGTACATAGAGAGATCGACATCATGAATATATGCTATTTGTTCCAAGACTTGAGGATATTCATGAGTAAATTTAGAGAAATGATCCATGTCTATGATGTATGCAAATAGAGCTTCCAAGGAAGTATCCATGATATATGTTTTCAAATGAATACCAAATCAGATTTTAAAGGTTTTCAAAACTTATGCAAGAGCAAATGCAAAAGTGATGTCAAAATATGCTCTAAAATGCTTGATATTTTCAACTTTTCTCAATGCAAACAACTGAAAGAAGAGGTGTTGTAAATATTTTGAAGAGGGAAAGAAAATTATATGCCTAAAAAAATTCAACTAATGCAAGAATACCTTTCACAACATGCTTTTTAAGCCACTCTAGAAAATCTATAAGCCCAAAACCTAGTGAAAATATGCTATTTTTCACCAAATATTCATACAAACAAATGAAAGAAGAGGTGTTGTGAAGATTTTCAAAAAGGATAGAAAATTATATGCCTAATAATAGTCCACTAATTCAATAATACCTTTCACAACATGCTTTTGAAGCAACTCTAGAGAATCAATAAGCCGACACTTAGTGAAAATAGGCCAAAATATGCGATTTTTTACCAAATATCCATGCAAATGAGTAGGAAAGCAGGTTTTGTAAGGAAAATGATGAGGGAAAACAAATTATAACAGTAAAAACAACCACCTAATGTAAAAAAAATCTGTTATAACATGCCTATAGTGCCATTCTAGCTCAAACCCTAGTGCAACAGTAGCAAAAATATGCAAATTGTCACAAAATTTAAATGCAAAGGTGCAAAATAAAGGGTGTTGCAAGGAAATTGAGAAGGGGAAGAAAATTATAAGGCTAATAAAATCCAATTAGTGCAATAAAATCCCTTACAATGCGCTTGGAGTGCAAATCTTAGCAAGACGATAGGCTCAAATCTAGTGAAAAATACAAGTTTTCAAACCCTGGACATGAAATTTCACAAGGAGGCCACTATAATGCAACACTACCATCAGAGATCAGACCTAATGAGTGTTTTGACAAGGTAGTAAAATCTAAGACAAGATTTTGACTACAACCCTAGCTCATGCAAACTAGGTTTTCATGAAAAATGCAAGATTTCAAGCAAATTTTGACAAATCAAGCATGCAAATGAAATGAAAATGAAATTTAAATGATGAATTTATGTATTTTAGATCAAATATAATGTAAATTATGGAAATTAATTTAAATTAGATGCCAATTAACACAAAAATGCAAGATTAATATGCTAATTTTTTTTAAATTTTCAAATTTTTCAATTTTTTTGTATTTTTTCGAATGCAATATTGAAAATAATGAATTGAATGATGATGAATTTCAGATATGATGTAAAAATTAGAGCTTTAATTAAATGTAATTGAAAAAATGCAAACTATTGCAAAAATCAAATGCTAGAATACAATTCTTTTCAATTTTTCTAAATATATCATTCTTTTAAATTTTCCAATGTAATAGAATGAATGATTGAAAATTTGTCAACCAACCCTCAGCAAGGTGCCAAAAGTCCAATAACACGAGTCCGCCAAACTGTTTTGGGGTAAATTTGGTGGAGGGTTAATGTTTTCTTTAGTTTGAATCCTCCTTTCGACAAAACATTCCAAGGTCTTTTCAACTGTGTGCCTCACCTATCAAGAGAAGAGTCAGCTATCAGATTTGAGTTGCCACTTGGTTTTCTACTGCGAAATTTAGATGTGATCACATAAGTTTGCCAATTAATGCTTTTATGCCCTTAAAACCCTAATTTAAGAAAAACAGTAAATAAATATGTGAATTACGACAAATGCTATAGAAAATAGACTGAGGGCAAAGAACCTTAACTCACTATTTTTCATAGTCAGAAAATAGAAAAATCTAGGACAACAGTGATAGCGCCATAGTCCAGTGCACAACTTTTTCCACACAGTCCTAATCTCCTTCTAGCATTGATCTCTATTGTTTCTTATGTTTCCCATGATCTGAAAATAGAGGAGAAGGTTGATGGCACCCTTGTCCTGAAATGTTGAATAGTGTCCACTTCTTTTTAGATCTAGAATCCTCAATGTCTACCTTCTTACTCTGCAACTCCACTTTCTCTAGATCCAAAACATATAACCTGCAATCACAAGGAGTGTTGGAGGGGGTTGTGGTGTTTAGAGGCTTTCCTTAGTCAAGCCCCAGAGAGACATTCACGTCTTCCGAACACCATTGTTAGAGAGAGTGCATGCCCTTGGGAGGCAGAGACAAAAACCAAATGATAATGATTGATGAAGCACAATAAATGATGCCTTGATGATGAAGCTCTTATGGAAGGAAGAAGCTCTTCAATTCCAACCTGCAAACAAACACAATAATAATGTTATGCTCTACAACACAAGGATAATCACAAGTATGCCAATGATCTTCTCTAGATGCAAATGATAACCTAAAAATGCTTATATATGCAACTATTAAGATTCCCGCCAAGAATTTTGTATTTGAAACTTATGATGTCGGCTTGGAGACAAAATAATGGTCACAAAATTGACATTTCAAATTAGGATAGACCCAAAATAAGGCTGGACTAGGGTACTAGCGCCCTTGTCCAACCCCCCTCCTTGCTCAAATTTCAATAAAGTGCAGCCCCTAGGTCCTATTTGGCACAAGACCCATGGGTTTTGTCATTGGGAGTCTGATTTAACATGTAAAATGCTCTAAATACAAATCTAAAGACCCAGGAGCTAAACCTTTAGGAAAAAGCCCCCAAGGGTGCATTTTTCTGACATAAAAATTTCAATTGCAAGAAAACTTGTCATAGATCAAATGAATGCAGAAGTCTGGTAAGAAATGGCTTTTAGATTTCAAAGAATACTCAATCATTCAGTTGAAGATGTTTTGCATGCAATAGATTTGGACACATGGCTAATCAATGTAGATCAAGGATGAATTCATTCAGAGGAAGGAATCAAGGACAAGGAAACATTATGTGCTACAATTACAACAAATTTGGACATGTTGCAAGATTTTGCAGAAGCAAGAATGTGAAAAGAAATTACTATACTAAAGAAAGAAAAAAAGAGCAGAAGAATGATAAGGGAAAAGACAAAGTTGATCTAGTTGAAACTAAGAAAGAAATGGACAAGATCTGGATCAAGAAAGAAGTAATTGAAGTTAAGGATGGATCCGTACTAGCATCTGGTGTAGATACTTCCTCCGGGAAGTAAATTGGGTGCTCTAGCTTAGGGGGAACTATGTTGAAAATCCAAAACCCCTAGCTAGAAAGTTAGTACTAGAATCTGGTACTAAGGTATGTTGTGAAGAATCTTATGAGAAAACTTTTGAAAGAAATTCTGGTAGAAAAAGATCCAATGCGAAGGATTGCGGAGAAATTTGAATTGACTGTGAGTATCAGAGAAGTGCTTGACAACTTTTTGAAAAATAACATTAATGACACTTAGGTTTCAGCATGAAAGGTTTAAAAGGAGTTGTATCCCAAGGAAAAATCATTTTGTATTCTAAGCTCTAAAGTATCCAAGGAAAACTAAAGCAAGATTCAAAATGACTATAGCGTTCTCCAAAGTATTTCAAGGCAAGATCGAGTTCAACCCTAATCTGGTCAAAGAGGTATTTTCTGTTTGAAACCCTTTCTCAAATTTTCTCGACTATTTGTAGAAATGGAAACACCACAAGTAGTGGATATCACTGAGTGACCCCGACTAAAATTCAAGAAACACCCATTCAAATTAATCAAATTTGATCAAATGGGTGCATTTTTGGATGTTCCATATAGAGTTTTGCATGTAGAGGATGTTAGGGTTTATATTCATGTTCCCTAGAAGAACATGGAAAAAGAAAACTCATAGATCTATTTCTAAATCACCTGTGCAGTGAGGATTATGATTTGAAGAATGAATACAAGGCATTGGAAACAAAGAAATTCATTCAATAAATTGATTTCCTAACATTCGCCAAGGATGAATGGGTCCTATATGTATTAATCAGAGTTCATGATGAATTTATGTGGCTCGAGAAATCTTTCAAGATCACAAAATATGCTATAATGGCAGTAATTGGATTAAGTTCCATTGGATCGTTACCATTGTTGAAAGCCGTGAAGAATGATATAGTAATGGTGGCCACTGGAGCAAAGTTTAACGAAAGGGCACTAACAATCAATGACATTGAAGACCATGCAATAAGATTTGCATCCATGGTCATTGGATACAATGTTTATTTCTCAAACCAGGAGAATTCAATGTCCGGTACAACAATCTACACAACATTTGAGATGGTAAAAGAAGATACAGAGTATGATCTTTGTGAACTGCTTCATCAACAATTGATGGAAAATTTAAGGAAGACCAAAGAGCAAAAATTCTATTCAAATATGGTACGTTGATTATCTGTTTGTTCTTCTACTTCATGCAAGAGTTGCCAGGTATGAAGAATCTACTCTGGACAAGTGATAAACCTGTTGCAATTCAAATTAGAAAGCATCTTAATAGCATAGGTAATATTGATGCCCAGTATATAGCCCTACGGGACTACTTCAAAAACTTCCAGAGTTCAAAGCAATCCAGGGAAAGAATCCCTAGAGCAGTTGTTGAAAACTATGAAGATATTATTTGTTTTATTGTAAAAAAAGATCAATGTTCGATGGAGGCTGTTGAGCCCAAAACGGTTTGGGTTATTCCTATGGGATATGAGGTAGATGAAGGAGTATTGGAAAATTATGCCCAACATGTGTTAAGTAAACCCAGAGATCCCAATGAAGAAAGATTTGGGACTTATGAGCAATTGCATGCTAAAATCTTTGTTGAGGTAAAAAAACCAAAGATCTCCAAGAAAATGCGGAAAGTAGTAGAGGATTTTGCCGTGAGACAAGGCTTCACAAGAGAACAAGTTGAAAAGGCAAGAGAAAAAGTAAAAACTAATAAGGAAGCAAAAGAAAAGAGAAAAAGTGAACCAATTAAAACTCTGGGAGAACCCAAGGGTAAACTAGACAAACTAGAGGCATCAAGAAGAAGAACCAGAGGATCTACCTCTGTAGAAGCTGCATCCATACCTTTTGATCCCACACCATCTGTAAGTGTGGAGACTCCTACCACCAGTCATAAAAGAAAGAAAACCAAGGCAAAAGGAATGCATGTAAGCATTGCAGTTGATGAAGAAGAAACAAAGTCAGATGAAGAAGTAAAGAAGATGAAAACTGAGGCTACAAAAGTCTCCGGAACCAGCAAAAATAAACCTTCTAGTAAGGGTAAATCTGAGAAAAAATGAAAGCAAGATGTGCTTCAGATAGAAGAAGCAACCATAAGCCTTGAAGATGTTCTCAAAGCCATAACAGATGATGGTAATCTAAAACCCATTGCATAATTGTATGATGAATATAATGATGTAGATAAGACAGTCATTGAGACTACTAATGTAGAATACCTAAACATCTACAAGGCCCTAATTGAGACAGTTATTGATCTACCACATACTCTGGCAAGTATAATGACTGTAAGAAAGGAAGCGGCCATGGTAAAGGATGTTGAACTTAGAGAACATTCATTAATAAAACTATGTCTGGAAATCACTCTGGAGGAAAAAGTGAAAGTCTCCAAAGCAATTCATATCAAAAAGGAGAATGAACGCTCTTATGGGAGGAGATATTGAAAAGGTGGTAAAGGAAACTGAAGAAATCACTTTGAACACATTGAAGGAATTCAATCTCCCTACCATTTATGACAATGAAGGAGCAAATGATGAAAATACATCTGCACCAGAGATACGCTAGGATCAAGGACCAGATAAGACTGATCAAGCCCCTAACATTGATACATTGGATATGACAAATCAAGGCAAATCTTAGACTAATATTCCTCCAAAAGAGCAAGTTGATATTAATGGGAATAAAGGTCAAGTAAGGAACCCTACACCAAATTAAGATATTTGTCAACAAGAGAACATAGACATGGATCCTCTGAAACAAAGTCAAAAAGAGGTATCTAGCAAAGCAAGAGACACTGCAGCTATCTTAGCTTATTCTAAGAGTCAATAGGATCTAGACGACTCTAACCTTCAAGGACCAATTAATTTGGCCTCAATGTCACCTATGCAGAAATTCAAATTAGTATCAATCATTTAGGCTAAGGCATAGGAAGAAATGGTAAAATCACATATCCAAGATAGCAAATTGATCAGTGATGCATCCAAAACTTTGGAGAAGTTGATGCTAACATTTCAAAAGGATACCTCATTATCCTCTACTGATCAACTCAAGGGTCTATTAAACTCTGTAAGTACACATTTTGAATCTTTTGAAAAATCTGTAGAAGCAAAAGTTTGAAAAGAGTTTGACGAGAAGAGATTGGTTGAGTTAAATGCTATGATAGAAAAAGATAAAACTCTATTAGATAATGGAATAAAAGGCATACAGAGTGCCATTGATGGAGCCTATAAAATATACAAAATTTTCTTATCTTGGCCAGAAGTTACAAAGGAATTAGAAGATAAAATCAAGGACTTGGAGCTCAAACTACTTAATATCTCCAAGACATATAATCTATTAGTTGAGCCAATAAATACCAAAGAAACACAGGTTGCAAATATTCACAATGATTTGAGTACTCTGATGAAGAAAAGGGAAGAAGTCAAAGATAGATTGTGCTAGCTAAGGAAGCTAATAAGTCCAAAATAGATTCCATGACTAATCCAGGGCAGAAGAAGCCTTGAAATCACAAGCATTAATTGATACACCTTCAGGTGTGCAGAAGGCAGAGAAGCTAATTATTTTGATAAATAGTCATGTCCATATTTTGGAGAGTGCAAGGAATAGATGGAAAGTAGCTCTGATAAAGACTATATATAATGATATTCTACCTTCAACCATAAATTGAGATAGAAATGTGTACCTGTATATATGCGACAGAATATGACAGTTTTGAAGTAATTTTGACACAATTTTGCTTGAACACACATCTTTGCCATTGATGTCAAATGGGGAGAGGAAAACCAATGAAAAATAAGCATACATCCAAAGGAGAATAGAAAAATAGAGTGTATAGAGTAAGGGGGAGCAACACAAGTATTTTTCACTAAGTGTTGCCATCAATGTCGAAGGGGGAGATTGTTGGCAAGAGACACTGATTTGTTGAATAATTAAGTGTTGTCATTGATGGCAACAAGGCAAAGAGACTTCACTCCAGTAGATCAAATGGATTTGGCAAAAAGAATCAAGGTTTCAGAAGGGTTGTGAGGTTATAGTAATCCTCATGAAGTCAAGTATACAAAGAATTCTGGTCTGGAAAGAAGACTTAGGCATTTTGGGTAAGTGTTGGCAGAATACAGAGAGGACTATAGAACTATAGTGCTATGGTCTGCATTGCTCCGCAGTTGCAGATCTTATCTCATGGTTCTGGTAAGATGTTACTAACCCCTAGATGATCTCAAATCCAAAGTTTCATCTTCTGATCGTCTTTGGAAGTATAGTTTCAAAAAGAATAAGTCTGTCTTAGAAGAGAACATTCTTAAATAGGACAAAATGTTTGTTTGATTTTATCTACTTTTCTCTGGTAATAGATATTATACTCTGCAATTCTGAGGATAAGCTTGGGGATGCCTAAAGAATCTTAGTTGTGAATTTGAAGAAGTCTTGTGGTCCACATTGAAAGTTATGATTTTACAGTTGATTTGAGTTTATGATAATTAGTTTGTTAAGCTGACCAAATACTGGGATCTGTGTGCAGAAGAATCTAGTGATTGGGCTCACATCCTAAGTGATCTTACAGTATGATCTAACATAGAAGAATGTATTTCAAAGTATTGTATTGGTCTGCAAAGTATTTTGGTAAATTCTTTAGGCCGAAAAGCTACACATTGTATAACTACACATTTCATCATAGTAGGCTAACGAAACTTGAAGTTTTTAAGTAATGCGGTTATATATATATGGGATCAAACTTGGTGTTTGAGGTGTGTGATGCAAGTTTGAATGTGTTACATGCAAAGTAAGGTGATTTTATGGAAGCAATAAGAGTAGAAGAAGAGAGATCTTGTTCTTATGTAAAAGTAGAGTAGAGAAACAAAGCAGTCAAAGATGAAGAGTTTTGAGATAGTATTTATGTACTTCATTAGAGCTATAGCCAAGCATGTGTAGATGCAATCTGAGTAGTTCAACTTAGTAGTGAGCCACTCTTCTTTCTTCTTTCTTTCTCTAGGCAATGAGCCTATTTTGGCAGTGAGCCTTTCTTGTAGTGAGCATTTCTTTGGGCAGTGAGCCCTAAGGCAATGATCATTTTTGTAATCTGGTATTGTGCTATAATAATATATTGTGAGCTAACACTCACCATGGGTTTTCCCTTTTTGGTTTTCCACGTAAAAATCCTAGTGTTCATGTTTTATGTCTTTACGGTTGTTGTTCCTATGCTTATCCTATATTCATATTATTAATTTTGGAAATTAGATTAATAAACTTGTTAAGAAGTGGTTTTGTGGAATATTGATTCACCCCCCTCTCAGTATTCCTTACTATCAACAAAACTAACATATAAGAAATAAAGTGAGGGATAGTTACCTTGAGTGGCCCTTGCTCAAGTGACTATCTCCACTAATCTAACTCAAATCTAGTTTCTCATATTGACAAATTCATACTAATTTCAATTACTCATTGCACAATCCTTACAATATCACATAAGATTTTGTTGGCATATTTTATTCATGCATTCATCATCAAAAACATAAACATTGTTAGTGTAATTTAAGTAAAAAAGATCTAGTACCTATATCTGTGATTGAGGAATCTACTTCAAAATTATAACTTAAACTACCTCAACCACTAGGCCACACATATAGGCATAGAGGAGTTTATTAAAACATGGTCTCTTAACTGAAATCATAAATCACCTCTCCACATATTAGAGTGTGTTAAATGCCAAGTACCTAATAAATGAAAACAAAAGAAAGTAGAGTTCATTTGAGATTGAGACTCTTGTTATAACAGAACTAGAACATGGACTAGTTAAATCAGTCACATTAGACTCCTATCTGCAACATGATTCTTCTTCTTCAATCATCTTTATTAATTGTCATTATGATGTGTAATTATCTTCATCAAGTGCCTCCATGCTGTAGTTGCTGCATGTGGTTTAGTTTAGATCCTCCCATGCTCTGCTATTTGGGAACTCTTTGGCTATGGCATGAACATTATAGTTGATGCGGGCTACAGTCCATCTTCTTTAGCTACAAGAGTTAGTTCACAAAACATGCACACAATACTAACAACCATAATCAAGAACAAATATCCTTTACAATCTATACATTCCCACACATAATCATACAATATTCATCATATTATAAGCATATTTCCATATACTTAATAATCAGGTTTAGGTTTTCATAATGATCATAAGAGATAGCAGAATGTAGAAATATGTGTAAGATAATGTCTAAGAATGTATTTAAACTTGCATAAAACCATAAGAAAACTAGCTAATAACTAGACTCATCACCCACTATAGACATACTTCTTTCTCTTGATGATGCAGATGATCTTTTGTATGATGATGACACTAAAGAGGAACTTACAAATTGGGAAAGTCTTGACTATACTGATGATACAGAAACATACTCATATACATCTCCTCTCACTACACCTCTTGCATTTGTAGATTTCTGCCACCTACTATTGCTTCATCATATTTCAGAGTTGCTTCTTCGAAAGCTTCTAGCACTTCTTTGCAATAGGGTATTAGTCTTCCTAGCATTGCTGATTGGGATAGATTTCTACCTGACATCACTTCTCTCTTTGTATCAGTCCTACGTTGCTGACATGGAAGCACACATTGAGGACATCAGTCTTCTCTTCGATGTTAGTTTTGATGAAGCTACATCTCCATTATCCTGTTTGGATATTCATGCTCTACATCAGTCTACACATGGTTTTGAATGGTCGTCATCCTCATCTATTAGGCATGCACCTGATTTGATAATGGCATCCTTCAAAATCGACATTGGGATATTGGAGCATTCTTTGAAGACATCAAAAGTGGCACCATCATCCTTGGATCAGCTTTAGCATGATTCAAGATCAAACATACATCTTACATGGCAAGATATTCTACATCTTCAGGTGGTTTCATTTCTTCCCAAGGAAAGGAACATTTTTCAACATTCTTGGATCTACATCTACATCCTTTGTCGACTATCCAGCCTCACTATAGCAAGACATGTATTATGGGGGGTTCTCATAGACCTTCTATCATATATTGTACTTAGTGAAAGAATTAGTACTTCTTGACTTATATAATTTTCATGCATATTTTCTCTCTTTTGGAGGGCTGTTTCTTCCCACAGGATTTTCTACTTTTCTCCACTTCATGAGAGATTACTTTTTAAATGGGTAGCTAACCAGGCCTATTAACTGAGACCCATCCTTCTTGTACCCACCTAAACTATGCTTAAGGGGGGCGTTAGTGTATATATTTTATACACTATAGGTTTCAGCCTACTTAGGTGTGCCCTTACACAATCATGACAAATGTCTCATTGAGGTGTCAAGGTTGTTGGGTGGTTAGGATATGTGTCACCAAGTTGCCTACTAACTAGTCACTCACACTAGAGTTTAGGGAGGCAACTCACCACCACTCATAGTTGAGGAATCCTTTCCTCAACTAAATAACTTCCTCTCTCTACCCATATGTACTCATCTTATTCGACTATAAATCTACTCCAAATTGGGTAATTAGCATTAACTTATGAATTCTTGGTTCCTATATTATCTAGGGCATTGAAGCCATATCCATCGAATCATGATAGTTTTTTATCATATCATTGATCCTCAATGGGCTAATTTTTGATATCGAAGTTGATGCTCTTACCATAATCGTGTGCTCACACTAATCCTTTTATGATATTCAATAAGATCGAATCCATTTAAAGGGAAAAAGAAAAGAAAAAATTTAAAGAAATTTCATAAATTGAAATCTATTCTATGTGAGCAATCATATATTACTCACTAGATGAATTATCTCCCAATATTATAATTTATAGAACAATAATGAAATAGACTTGTGAATTAAACATCCATGAAATAAGACAAAGGCTATTCATGTGAATAAATAGAAGAGGGATGAAACTGATTATATTAATGATATAAAAATGTATAATTATAGATTTATGGATCACTAGAAAAATTGTTGAAACATGAAGGCAATTGATACTAAGAAATACTCAAGAAAAATAATAGTATATAGAGCTCTATAACAATGAACCTACCTAGTACATTCTAACCACACAAATGTGCATATCACTCTTAATTATAATAAAAATAGAGGAACTAACTAGTAAATGAAACAAGGAGTGGATACTTAATGGAAAATTTATGTAGGGAACATGCATGTAACTATACACTCAAAAACATGACTCGATGGCTTGGGGTGGTTGAGTCAGCTTTGGTGTGCACACAGACCCTCTGTCCTTGTGATGGGGTGAACCTCCACATTACTCTTTCTCTCATTGAAGTAGCCAGTTGAGAACATGCGAGACACGGGGGCAGTTTGGCTCATTTGAGAGTTGGACTTCACAGAGAGTGGTCATCTAGTTCTAGGGCCTTTGTTGTGCGTTTGTTTGGATGTGGTGTTATGTGATCATTGTTGTAAAAATAACTATATGACCTGAAGGGTCACTAATCACCGTTCTTCTATTTGGGTCTATAAGGTTCAAGTGTTGTGTGGGTTGACTATTGTTTTCATTGATGTTCCTTTCAAGTTGGTGTTGTTGTTTGTATAGATGAATGATTGCTTGTTGTATTTGGAGTTCTCTTAACCTTTCTTGTTGTTGTTGAATTACTTGTTGATCTTGTTGTTGTCTAGGGTGGATCTCCTCTATCTCATCGAGGATTCCTATCACCCACTCACCTCTAAGTCTAGGGCACATTCATGAACTTAAAGTAGAGAGAGATGGATAAAGCTAACCTTGACTTAACCTAGGGTTTCGACTATAGTGTTTGTTTGACCTAAGGTTTGACTTTGTTTAACCTTGTATTGACCTTGTGTTGCCCTTGTTATGAAATCAAGGGTTTGTAAACCTTCTACACTACTAATGTTTTTTCTCTTTTCAATTTTTGTATGCATGCAAGCCTATATGAGTACAAAATAGTTTTTTGTGCTTTTTTCTATTCTAGGAATTAGAAAATGTATGCAAACTAGTATGAGATTACCTAATGCAATTGAATCTATGTTTTTGGTTTGATTTTATGAATAAGTGGAACAATTTACTCTAGGAAAGGTAAATTACTTTTAAATGAATCTAATCTATGAACTTTTGAAAGGAAACTACTTTAACAATGCAAATCTACTTAGCCTATCAAGGAAAAAGCAACATGCATTTACTATTTCCAAGAGAGAAGTTTGATTATCTAATTACTATGAAATAAAAGCATGAAGGAACCTAAAATAAAGAGATGCTTGCACCTCAACTACCCTAAAAATTTATTGTATGGTGACCTCTAATCCTCTTGCAATAGTAGGGTGATCCTCTTGGCAACAATAAGAAAAGGGATTTAAAAGAAGCTTTTAAAGCTTTGAAATGAGCTCAATGAGAGCTTGATGAGCATTGTGTCTTTTGATGTGAGCAACATATCAAGGCAAAAATAAGATTTTAGCAAATCTAGATAAGACAACCAATAAAAGCAAAAGGCTCAGATGTCTTGTGTGAGCATATGGATAAATTGCCTCCCTTTGTGCTTGGTGGAGGGGGGTATTTATAGGTTTGAAGAAGGGATGAGAGGTAAAGAGGAAGAATAGTTAACTCCCTTGGATTGAAGAGTTAACTTAGAAGACACAAGAGTGATCTAACCAATTATAACTTATCACTCAAGAAGAAATGGAAAAAAAGAATGCATGGGTTAATAAATAAAGATATAAATAAGCTAAATATGAATGGGTGGATGTATGAAATAGTTAACTATATCTATGGGGGAAAATTCCATGCAAACAAGAAGAAAAATAGGTGAAAATAAAGCTAGTTTTGGTAAAGAAATTAATTTATTTCATGATTGGGAAAGACAGCAGGGTCACCACCTAGTCACCCCTTTCACCAATTAGGTTCCCTCAAGAGCGACCCATGGGCGACCCTTAGAGGAGAGATCTTGGGTGAAAGTACAGGATGGGATATGAAAGAGGAGGAGAAAAGAAGGGAATCTACCTCTAGAAATAGGTCAAATAGTAGTCAAAAACTAAATGTCCACTTGCAAATGTAAGATCTACTAGGGGAGATCTGGAAATAATAGGGGGAGATTTGTACTGGTTGACTAAAACTAAAAACTAAAAGTTGGAGATGGCTTGGGAGGTCCTCTAGAGGGATTCCAGGGGTGGGAATGGATGAAAAACACTATGTAAATGTGAAAACACAACAAATGGATGAATACAAGGCTTATAGACGAAGTCACAAGCATAGGAAATGTAAATCAACAAGTGTCTAAAAGTGTTGAAAGAAAATAAAAGGATGAAATGACAAAGGGGAAACAACAAAAGGAAGAAGAAACTACATACTACCAAGAGAATCTCTACTAAGAAAACATTATTTCATGCTTACATGTACATGACAAGGATTGTGAGTCATTATCAAGATCCTCATCGAGGTTGTGCATGATTTTGGTGCTTACATATTTGCCCCATCAGGGACAGTAGTCTACATGAAAGGTAGGTACAGTTATTGAACTAGGCCTGACCTATTGTCAATTTTTTCACAATTGTACCTACAATAACTGGTATTAGTCCAACATCTAAATATATCAAAATGAATAATGAAAACTAAAATGACAAACATACCATAGATCATGTGAGTTCAACTAGTTGTTTACCTTTCTCAGAGAGACCTTTAGGGATGAATGCACGCATAACAACAACATGAAAGATACATAAAAGCAACAACTAATCTAAAAATGTATAATGTAAACAAAGCTAAGAGAGACAAAGAGTGAATAAATTAGTCAGACTTGAGTGAAATGATGATCAAATCGATCATGTAAGCACTCGTTGGGAAGATATCATTGAGTAGAATGCAAAGATGATCGCCTCTTCTTCCGCTACTAAGAGTTAGGTATGCAAATAGTAAAAAACCCTTCTCTAAACCCTAGTTTCCATTTTGTGAAAAATCTCTTGAAATTTTGATCTTTTATTGATTTTTTATGTTGCATTGTGTCTATTTTGTTGTTTAGAGTAGTTTTGGTTTTTCATTCATCGAAATTGACTAAGAAATGAGGTTTTTAGAGAACTTTTTAGTTTGATGGCTAGGCAAACAAGGTCACCTGGGGGAGATCTAGCTGAGCAACACCCAATGGAGATCTGCTTGTTCAACAAGGTCACCTTGGGGAGACCCTGTTGAACATTTGGCTCACCTATGGAAGATCTAATTTGATGGAAGGGGTGACCCTAACAGATCAATTTTGACTAAAATTTGATTATTTCTAATATTTACCTACTCTATTTTGATCTAATTTGAACATTGAAGTCATCTATTTATCACAATTCTGAAGGTTTATAATCATTTTTTGTTAAATTTTCTCAAGTTTATATGATTTTTAGGGACTTTTTGAGTTGATGGGATCTAATTGAAAGTTCATTTTTGATTGATAGGATATGAGGATATGTTGGAAAAGCAATAGGGAGTAGATGTGGCTTTCAGAGATGTATGATTCATTGTCTCCTGATGATCTCGCTATCCTAAAGAGGGTAGGCTTGGCTAGGATTTTCCATGTACTAGTTGTACATCTAGTTGCACACATTTGTTATGATATTCTAACCTATTGGGATGCCGACAGGAACACTTTCATATTTCCATAGGCTTTAGGGGAGTGGACTATCACTCTTTATGATGTGTACTGCATTTTCAGGGTTCTTGTGAGAGGGCATCCTCTTCTCTTACCTTCCAATGAGTCCTTTAAGGACAAGGCATCTTAGGGTTAGATCATGGGGGTGAACTATCCTAAGGATCAGAATGGTGTTCAACTTACTTTAGTACCATGACTTCACATTCCTCTTTCGATGAAGTTCTTGATTGGTTTGATTGCATCGAGGCTATCAAGAGACAAGGCCTTATCTCATCTAAGATGGTGTTAGGCACCGATCATTCAGAGTATTGAGAAGGGTACGATTTTTGCTTAGGGTCCAGACATTCTCATTCATGATCTACAAATATTTGTATTGTATTGCTTGGTGTGGGGCTCTTACATTTAGCCACTCCACTCTGATCATGACCTAGATCTTTGAGCATATCAAGCCATACTAGAAGAATATTTCTATTCCTAATCATTGACTATCGAGAGCTGCCAGATGGACTTGTGTGGGCCACTTCAATACTTCCTTGCACAGTATGGCCACTCTCACTAATGCAAATATCATTGCTGACTCTTATGCAGATATGGAGGGTTTATGTTCCAATGACAAATAGATTAGAGAGTACTCTCTTAGTATATTAGAGATTTCTGACCGTAATGGTCTTATTAAGGCTCATCACATGGAGCACATTCTAGAATAGTTTAGTGAGGACTTCCCTGAGGATTTTCCCCCAGTTCTCACTTGCTACCAATCTACCTAGGAAATGGGTGAGGTTGGATAGAGACCTATCATTTAGACTCCTTTGAATCCAAGGGTCTTGATCACCAAAACCTCCAGGACCCTGAGAGGTGGAAAGAGGGGAGGGAGAGGAGCTCCTTCCCAAGGAATCATTGTCATTGATGATTTAGATTCTACTGATGAGGACTACATCCTAGATGGATATGACTTATCAGATGAGGGACCAATAAGAGATGCATAGAAGATTGATTCTGATGAGGGGGAGATGCCAGAGGGCTCTTCTTCAGGGCTAAGGCCTCCTCATTTTGATGAGGTGATGTGGCATTTTGATCCTTCCTAGCAGCCTAGTGATCCTCATAAGTCTACTTCTGTTTTCTAATTTCACACTATCCTTCTTTCCTTCAATTATATGAATCATTACTTCTCTTGTCTTAGTTTTTTTATAGGTAGTGTAAAGGAGTGGAGGGGTTTTATTTGTGAGGTTAATGTTGACATGGTGATTCCCTTCACTAGTTTGACATGATAGAGACTTCTATTTGATCTTGGTGTGCCCCTAGAGATAGCCGACACACCGATGTTTTTGCTCTTGCATACCATGGGTGTTTGGAGAATGTTGTGTTGAGGTTAGAGATTCTCATCCTTAAGGGTGAGAACACTATTCTTCATGAGATGGCTTGCCTTGGGATTCGACATCTGGAGTCTAGCACTACATGTCCTTCACACTCTCATACTCAGACCAGGGTTCATCATTCCCACAGGTCTCATGGACACACTAGTGCCACTCATATAAAGAGGAGCAGGAATCTCGATGCTTCGGTTGGAGGTAACTACCCTTGAGATTTTATTTTATCTATTTGTTTGGAAATTGTGCCCCCTTCCATGGGGAGCCTTACTTTGACTTGAGAGAATTTTTTCTTAGCTCTTATACTCTTGTAAACTCAAACTTCTGATATATCTATGAAAAGTGTCTCATTATGGTTGTTTTGTTATTGTATGAGTACTCATCTCTTATACACTTTGGAAGTTTTATAACTCTTTGATTATGTTTAGACCTTCAACTCTAAGAATGCAAGTATGATAACAATGACATGTTTTTAGCTCTTTTTTTGGAATATATATTATATAGGTGATGATATGCAGATGCAAGATCATAAGCGATGCTAAAAAAAAACTTCTACTTCTATGAAATGTCATGAGTTATGGCATTGACTTTATTGCTTTGGAACTCTTTTTCTAATTTTGGTATGAATTCATTATGGAACAAACAATATGCCTTCTCTTTATTATGATTTTCAATCTAGGGGATTGCAAGTTATTCTGTTATAAGATACGTATTCAAATTTGTGAGATAGGGATTTTAGAACTCAAGTGGGGAGCGAGAAGGACATGGAGTGCTTCTAAATTTGGGCTTTTCTAAAGGCTAAACATTGATCCTTATCTAGATAAGACAATATGACAAGCTTTTAACATAGACAAGCAACAAATTTTATTGATGTTTGCTATCGAAGATCGCATGCAAGATAGACCTAAGGTAAATGATAAGTGGGAAAGAACTAGGGTCCTTAGATAGAAAATGATCCTAAAGACTACTAGACTCTTGGCTTTGCTTAGCTAGTGCATGTGTGTGCTTTGTAGCTTTCCCTTTTATTTTCTCTGATAGAACCTTACCCTTGAAGCTTTGATCTTAGATTGATCT
The DNA here is from genome assembly GCA_027924645.1 of Cunninghamia lanceolata. Lineage (NCBI taxonomy): Eukaryota > Viridiplantae > Streptophyta > Pinopsida > Cupressales > Cupressaceae > Cunninghamia > Cunninghamia lanceolata. The sequence continues at coordinate 16,030,479 of BSBN01000055.1, forward strand.
CTACCCAAGGGTCCAAAAATTCAACAATCTTTTCTCTTTCACTCTTTTCTTGTAACTCTTTTTTTTTGTATTTTATAGAATGCCTCACTTGATTTACTAAAGTTTTTGGATTTTTTTGAATTTTATGGAAATGAATGCTTTTGGAACTTTTGGATATGCAATAATTTGATCTCTCAATTCTCACCTTTCTCAAAACTCTTATTTTGATCACTCATATTTTATATTGCTTCCTTCAGAGTTTTGATCCTCCTAACATTTTTGTCCAGGAAAGATAAGGGGTTGTACCACAAAAAATTTTAATAATCTAGTTGGACTTCTCTTCTACTAGGGAAGATTTGGGAAGGTCTACTTGCAAGCTTCATTTAAACATTGTACGTTTGAATACTAAATTTTCTTAGACCTAACATCATGTCTGATTAGGACTGGGATCAGTGTAAATCTAAGAGCTAGGACTTGATTAGAATTGCTAGGAATGATGGGGGAGAATGGTGATTGTGAAAATGAGGAATCTTAGAACCTAAAAGGATCACCTATACCTAGGCAACCTTAGACTCCTTACTGAAATGAAAATAAAATAAGAGTGAGTCATTCACTACAATCCAAGGTGAACAAAATGTTACTGAAATGCAAGAAACAAAATTCTTTTTGACTTTTTTTTTATTTTTGTAATTTTTTTGTATTTTTGGAATATTTGATTTTTTTGTGTTTTTATGTTTTATGATTTTTATGATTTTCAGACATAGTATTTCTTGAGGTGAAAGGCATTGACTATTTCGTGAAATTCATAACCCTCCATTATGCATAAGAGATAGGCACCATTTTTGATATCTTCTTTAACCATATAGGGACCTATCCAATTAGGTCTAAACTTATGTCCTTCATTAGCTCTTTTATCAATTAGATTATCAATTCTGAGCACCAAATATCCCACTTGAAATTTTCTTGGGATGACTTTCTTGTTATACTGCTTCTTTTCTCTTACAAGGTAGGAGTCATGTCTTTCCACAACTCAATTGTTTTTCATCCATCATTTCTAACTCAACCAATCTTACAGCTTGATATTCTTCATTGTTCTTTTTTTGTTGAAACAAGGACATCAATACATAGTGTGCATATATTTTTCAGATTTTTTTCTCTATTTATCCACATGTGTAGAACATAGACCATAATGTTCGATGAGAAACCTACGTTTACTAGAAAATAGAAAATAAATATAATAATTAAATTAATGTATTCAAAATTAGACTTTCTAGAAATCTTATTATGAGGGTGACAGTCTTGCAAAATTTCATGTTTTAGTCACTGGTTTTGATGGTCCAAGCTAGGCTTCAAAAGAGAAATTTATATAGAAAAAACTCAAATAGATTTCTTTTGTGTATTTGCTTTATTGAGTACTAATAATGAGCCTAGATCCTACAGGGAAGCTATTCATGTAGTTGATAGTGAGTCTTGGTAGTCAGCCATGTAGGAGTAGATGATGGCTTTAGACTCTTGCAACACCTAGGATATTGTTTGTTTTCCCAAAGGAAGAAAGGCCATAGGTTGCAAGTGGGTCTTCAAGAAGAAGTTTAGAGAAGATGGTTCATCAAAGAAGTACAAGACTAGACTAGTAGCCAAGGGTTGATTTTGGTGAAATTTTCTCTCATGTTGCTAAGTTAATTTTCTATTAGATTTCTTTTATCCATTGCTATAGTTTTGATTGGGAAATAGAGAAAATGGATGTTAAGATTGCATTCTTGCATGGAGATCTTGAGAAATAAATTTATATGCAATAACCTATAGGTTTTGAGGTAAAAGGGATAGAACATTGGGTTTGTAGGTTAAAGAGGTCTCTTTATTGTCTGAAATCGTCTCCCAAAATGTGGTATCAAAAGTTGGACTCAATTGTGTTGAAATTGGGTTTTGTTAGAAGCGAGGAGGATCATTGTGTGTACATTCATTGTATTGATGATTCTATACTAATAATTGCATTGTATGTTGATGACATGTTATTTTTCAGCAATACTAAGGGTATGATCAATGAGGTGAAAGCACAACCTTCAGGTGCATTCAATATGAAGGATCTTGGAGCAGAAAGGTATATTTCGGGTATGGAGATTAGGAGGGATAGAGGTAATAGAAAGCTTTAGTTGTCTTAGAGTAAGTATGTGAATACCATTTTGTAGAGATTTATTATGCAGGATTGTAACACAATTAGAGTTCGTTTAGCCATTAGTAATAAGCTTTCATTAGATATGTGTCAAAATAATGAGGATGATTTTGAGGATATGTCTAATGTGCCATATGCTAGTATGGTAGAGAGTTTAATGTATGCAATGGTTTGCACTAGGCCATATATTGCCCAAGCAGTGGGAGTTTTGAGAAGATTTATGTCTAACCCTAGTAGACAACATTGGAATTATGTGAAAAGGGTGCTTAAATATCTTGTAGGTACTCTTGATTATTCTTTGGTTTATTCTGGTACTAATAGTGCTGATAAAACTTTGGACATATAGGGATTTGTTGATGTAGATTGGGTAGGTGACTTGTATAATCGAAGGTCCACTAGTGGCTATGTGTTTACTTTGTTTGGAGGAGCAGTATGTTGGATGAGTAAGAGACAGCCCATGGTTTCTTTGTCAACCACTAAAGTATAGTATATGGATGGTACTCATGTATCTAAGGAGGTAGTTTGATTGAGGAGAATGTGTACAAGTATTGGTTTTGATTGCAGGGTCACTCAAATTTGTTGTGATAGCCAGAGTTCTATCTTTTTGGCCAAGAATACCATGTATCATACTCAGACTAAGCATGTTGATATTTACTATTACTTCATTCAAGAATTGGTTGTAATTAGATAGATTAAGCTAAAGAAGATAGACATTACAGAGAATGTTGTAGATTCATTGACCAAACCTATGAGCACAAAGAAATTTGTGTGTTGCAGAGAGGTCATGGGCCTTGTTTCGAGTGACTGATTATTGTTCATTTGATTTCCTATGGGTTAATTTACAATGTATAATGTCAAGTGGGAGAATGTTGGGATAAGGTGTCATTAACCTTGTAAATCCCATTATTGTATTTATGCCATTTTATTATTTGTAATTAGCCATAAAGGAATGAGGTAGTTTCACTGGAAGTGGTAATTCTGGATTTACCAGAGGTAATTATGGAGTGACATTTATAGTTGGCAATTATAAAAATCATGAGTTAAAGAGGATAGGTGCCACCTTGGTGGAATTTGCTATTTTTTGGCATGTATGACACGTGATAAGGTTGCTGAATGCATGTAAGAGAATCTATGACAACTACAAGTTGTCATAAGATTCTATGACACTATGATGACATATGATGGATATTTAATAGGTGTAAGATGCTATGTTTATCCCTAGGTGTCCATCTTCGAAAGATGCTTTCTAGAGGAATCTATGATGGTTATGGTGTGTCATAAGATACTGTAAGAGACCGTATTTAGCCTTGGGTGCCCAATTTTGCATGGTTGACTTTGGACAAGTGTCATGAGTTTGTAAGAAGGCATTTAATGTTTACATGTTGGAGATTCTCAAGAGAGAGAAAGTGGACACCTAGATTGGAGGGAAAACACTTCTATAAGTAAGTTTCCATGTAATTGTTGTAGTATGATAGGTTTTTTGTACATAGGTTCTATCAGAGTGAAGGTTGGAGAGAAGAAGGAAGTGCATGTATTATATTATTTAGTTTTTGAATATAATACAACTTGAGCCTCTTTTCTTGGTGGAGTTTTTTCCCTGAAAGGGTTTTCTCCATGTTATACCTTGTGTCATTCTTCTATGGTGTTTGTTCATGTGTTGTGATTTGATTTCTGAATGTAATCTTTTTTGATATTACACTGTTTGAGATCATTTACTCATTGTAATCAGATTTTTATTTAAGTAGTTGTTGTCTTTGTTTCTAACAGTTGGGTTAAGTGTTTAAATTTATAACACAATATGAGCATTTATCCAAAATAAAACTTATTTCTATTTTCTTTCCTATTCAGGTAGGGTAGAACTCTTTAATATCATAAAATATTTCTATGGTTATTCCAATAATATTAAATGGAATATGGGTTTGGAGACTTTCTTATCCATAATTGAACCCATCATTATTAGTTCAACAGTGCATGCGATACGAGTTTGAAAGAAATTTTGTTTAATGGAACCCAAATTATTTATTAAAACTTGAATATTATATGGAATCATTTACAATAAAACAAAACTCATGGTTCCTTGTTCAACATTGCTTGTAGTAAGTGTTTGGAAGCATTCACTCAAAATGGAATCCATAATTTCCATTAAACATTGTAAGGGATAAGTGTTTGGAATCATTTAGCTAGATTGAAATTGTATACACCTAAAAATGGCATGACTCTGCCTAAATAAATATTCTTAATATTTATTTAAGTCTACATTCCTCTATCAATAAATAAATAAACAAATTTATTTATTCGATTCATATTCCTCTAAGTTAATTAAATATCAAAAATATTTAATTACCTCTTCTAAGTCAAAATTAAATAAAATCCTTTATTTAATTTAATTCTTCCAAATAATTAAATAATTCTAAATTATTTAATTAAGTCATGTATTCTTCCAAATTTAAATAAATCAATCAAATTTATTTAAATCCTCTCAATCTTTAAAAATAAAATATAATCAAATATTTTATTTATTCTTCTATCTTGCACAGACAATTAAATAAATTTATTTATTTAATTTGCTTTCTTATCTTCCAAATCTTATAATCATGTAAAATTAAAAAGTTGAGTTAATTGATTTAAAACAATCTTGTTCTTATCAAACAACTCTTAAATTAGAATAAATAATTCCAATTTGTCAAAGCAAATCTTATCTTTGTCATGAAAGCAGTTAACTCAAACAAAACAACTTTTCTTTGACACTTGTCTTCTTTCTATTCTCGCACATTCACTCAAATCTTCTCCACCATTGATCTTCTTATTTCTTCTACATCATTGATCTTCTCTCTCACAAGTCTATAAATACAGCCCTATTCTTCCATTTCTATCATCCAAGCTTTAAGTAATATTACTCTCAAATTACCAGCGTGCCTTTGGCACCCCCCATATCCATTATGCTTGATATCATCCTCATTGCATTTGAAGCTCATCTTCATTACAATAAAATATCGTAGCCATTTCTCCATCGTTATCTTGAAGAACAGAGCAAGGAAGTACGCTTCTTGGGGGCAACTTTCATTACAAAAGATAGATTGAGACTAGGTGAACAATGGAAGTAGCGAGATAACAAGGTTTGTGTGAGGTTTGTCCTTTTACTTTCCCTCTTGTTATTTGCAATTTCTATTGATGTTCATTGGTTTATTAATGGTTTTAGGTTGTTAACAACAATTTCTGATAACATTTTTGGCTCATTGTCAAAAAAATTCTTATTCTTTGAAACAACATGATAAAACACAAAAATGTATGGTTATTCAATCAACACTATATAGGATAAGTACATTTGGAAGTGTTTAATTATAATAGTAACTAAAATTATCCATTTAACATTGTGAGGGATAAGTATTAGTAAGCATATAGTTAGAATGAAATCCTATGTCTATTTTCTTTCTCATTAGACTATAATAGAACCCTTTTAAGCTCTATAAGGGCAAGACATGATTACTAGTTGAGTTGCTCTAAGTAGTCAAGATGTGATATTATAAAATTGTGTACAATGAAAACTTGAAATAGATAGAAACATATTAAATTTGAGAATTAGTTTTTAAACAAGTAGAAAAATAATCTAAACATGTGCAAAGTTCAAATATTTTTTGCAATTAAACATAGGCTAATTAAAGTGGAGGAAATTGCTAATTATTGTGAGATTAAGCAAGATCGACTAGACAGAGTGTTGGCACTTGTCAAGCCACGAGAGATAAATAATTGCACACACCGTAAAAGTTTGACAAACAAGAATGAATACAATAAGTTGCAATGAGTGGATTGATTGAGATAGTGAAATATCTCACAATGTGAGATGCATATAGGGCATAATCGACTAAGAATAGTCAATCCAAAGATAATAAAAGCTCACTAAGAATAGTGGTGCTCCAAGTATGGGAAAAGAAACCACTTAACTTAGTTAAGCTAATCTAGGCATGCTAAGTATAGCTCAAGGCTAAACATATAATGATGTACACACCTAAGTAAGCTTAATATATACTAACACCCCCCTTAAGCATAGCTTAGGTGGGCTAAATAAAAATGGGTCCTAGCAACAAGGCCTGATCAAGTGCCCATGTACAAAGCAATGCAATGAAATCTTTCATAAGGAAGAGAAACAAAGAAAACCAAGTGGGAAAAAACTCCCCTCCAAAAAGAGAAAAATATAAAAGAAGAGGAATAGGAAGCCTCCTTGAAGATGATAAATCTACACCAATCTTGAAACCATGTCACTCTGATTGTGATGATGTAGACAAGAACCTCTCAAAGAAGAGAGAAAAAGAGACTATGTAACCCCCCACTATGAATTGGCTCCTGTGCCAAAAGAGGATGCCCATGTATGAATACTAAAAATGATCCATTTGTGGCAAATGAAATTTCTCCCTTTAAGAAGAAATAACTCTAATGGTGAATGTTGAAGTAACTCCAACTCAGAGAAGAATGGTGAGGTGGAAAGTCTCGTGATGTACCTAGTCCCAGAACACTGCTCAAATTTTGTCATGTTGAACACTTGGAACACTGAGAGGGGAGGGGGGGGTGAATCAATATTCTCTTAAACCATTCATTCATAAAATCATTAATTCATTTACTCATCAAAGAAAATTAAATATAGTATGAACCACAAGGCATGACACAAGAACACAAGGATTTTTACATGGAAAACCTAAAAGGGAAAAACCATGGTGAGTGTTAGCTTACAAGATATTATGTAGTAACAATACCGAATTACAAAGAGACACACTGTCTAAATGAATTCTCACTGCAAAAAGGCTCACTTCCAAAGGGTGGCTCACTACCAAAATAAAGAAGAAGATACAAGGGTGGCTCACTGCCAAAGTGAATTGTTAGAAGTGCATCTGCAAATGCATGATTACAGTTCCAATGATGTTCAGAAAATTGTTTCAAAACTCTTCATCTTGACTACTTTGTTACACTGCTATGCTCTTACATGAGAACAAGATCTCTCTTCTTCTGCACTTGTCACCTTTACAAAACCACAATCTTTCACATGGCTAAGTGCAGGAAGATGAGGGGCCAAAAAGGGGTCTTTAATGGCTACTTTTTTTCTGAAATTAGGAAATACTGACCTTGGATGAAAAATTGAGCATAGTTACACTCAAAATTTTAAGATACAACAAAAACAATGTTTGTAGTGCTCCAAATCTAATTTCTAAACTATTTTTTTTTTTAAATGGTATAGATTAAGGGGTTCAAAAAAGGAAGCCACCTAAATTGGTGTTGTTTCTGTCAAAAAAACATAACATAGCATGTTTTGTGGCTCCCTCAAAAGGTTAACTTTTTTTTGTTATTTTTAAAATTGCTTTAGCGAGAAATTAGCTAATAGCATGTAGTTTATGCCCAATTTTTCTAATAATTGTTTTGAGAATATTTGATTTTTTACTAATTTTCAAAGTGGACACATCTTGAAAAATAGAATTTTGGCCGTGTTACCCTTGTAAAATTTGAAAACTAATTGAAAATTATTATTTTTTAATATGTGTAGAATGGAGTCTAGTTTATAAAAATGTAATTTATTTGAAATTTTAATGAATGGTTAATTTATAATGAAAAAAAGACCAAAGACTAGTTTTTGCCTAAAACAGACACAAACAAAAGAAATTAAAGATGAAAGGGTTAACATTGTCAAAATGTGAAAAAATTTACATCTTTAAATAGATAAAAGAAAGAATAACATTACCTAGGTGTTTGATTTTTTTGACCTCAAAACATGTGCAAATATGAGGGTTAGCATGAATGAAATTATGTGAAATCATGTGGAATATGCAAAAACACACCTTTGGGTTGGAAATCTAAAACAAATCCCAATCCTAAGGCTTGGGATTCCCAAACAAAAATATAGTGTGCGTGCGTTATAACGCGCTCGCGTTATGTTTTATATTTTTTTCTTTTTTGCAAGTTTGCCCAATGTTTGCCCAGTTCAACATAATGCGAGTGCGTTATAACACGCTCGCGTTATGTCTTGCTTGGAATGATTTATGTTCAAGGTGTTTAAGTATGTTTGATGTATGTATGTTTGTGTATATATTTTTATTTATATATGTATGTATGTATGTATGTATGCATGCTTGTATGTATGTATTGATGTATGTATGTATATGCCTATATGTATACATATGTATTCTTATATGTATGTATGTATATATGTATGCTTGTATGTATGTATGTATGGTTGTATGTATGTACGTGTACATGTATGCATGTTTGTATGTATGTATATATGTATGCATGTTTGTATGTATGTATGTACATGTATGTATGTATGCCTATATGTATGTATGTATGTATGTAAGGGATTTGGGTTTACGGTATATAAGGACCTGATCTCATATAGTTTTTAGGGTTGAGTGTTGAGGGATTAAGGCTTAAGTAATAGGTAGAGGGTAGAGGGTAGAGGGTGGAGAGTAGAGGGTTGAGGGTTATAGTTGAGGGATAATATTCGGCTTGTTGAGTGTATAAGATTAAGTATGTAAGGGATGGAGATTAGGGTTTAAGATATTGGGTTTAGGGTTTTGAGTATAGGGTTGAGGCACACTATTCAAGGTTTAGGGTATAAGGGTGAGTTTATAGGGTATAGGGATGAGGGTTTGTGGGTGTAGGCTTTAGTGTTTAAGGTATAGGGTTGAGGATTAAGGGATTAGGCCTTAAGTATATGGTTAAGGGTATAGGGTAGAGGGTTGAGAGTTTATAGTTGAGGGATAATGTTCAAGGTTGAATGCTTAAGATATAGGGTTTAGGGTTTAAGGTTGAGGGTATAAGGCATATGGATGAGGGTTGAGGGTTTAGGGCATAAGTATAGGGTATAGGGTAGAGGTTTGAAGGTTAAGGGATAATGTTCAAGGTTAACTGTCCAAGGTTAAGTGTTGTTTAATATCAAAAGGGGGATGATGGAATGTGGGTTTAAGTTTGAATCCTCCTTTCCACTAAACATTCCAGGGGCTTTTCAACTGAGTGCTTCTCCTATTGAGAGGAGAGTCATCTATCAGATTGGGTTGCCACATGGTTTTCTACTAGGAAATTCATAAGTTATCACATAATGTTGCTAATTAATGCTTTGATGCTCTTGAAACCCTAATTTAAGAAAAACAATAATTAAATCTGCAAATTACGACAAATGCTACCGGAATTAGACAAAGGGCAGAGAATCTTAACTCACTATTTTTCGCAGTCCAGAAAATGGAAATGTCAGGGACAATGGTGATGGCACCCTAGTCCAAGGTACAACTTTTTTGTGGATTACTGATATCCTTCTAACACTAATCTCTGTTGTATCTTTAGTTTCCAATGATGTGACAATGGAGGAAAATGTTGATGGCGCCCTTGTCCTGAAATCCTGCACAGTGAACGCTTCTTTTTAGATCTTGAATCTGCAATGTCCTCCCATCTTCTCTACAACTCCACTTTCTCTAGATCTAATACTTGTAACCTACAATCACAAGGAGTGTGGGAGGGGGTTGTGGTGTTTAGAGGCTTGCCTTAGTCAAGCCCTAGAGAGACATTCAAGTCTTCCGAACACTATTGTCAGAGAGTGTGTATCCTTGTGGGATAGAGGAAAAAATCTAAATGATAATGACAATAAAGCATGATAAATGTCACCTTGATGATGAAGCTCTCATGGAAGGAAGAAGCTCTTCAATGCCATGAGGAAGATGTAATCCAACCTATAAAAACAAACACAATAACAATGCTATGCTCTAGAACACAATGAAAATGACAAGTATTCCAATAGCTTTTGAAACATAAACATCCTCTAGTTTGCAAATGATAACCTAAACATGCTTATAAATGCAACTACTAAGATTCCTGCCAAGAATTTTGTATTTGAAACTTATGATGTTGGCTAGGAAACCAAATAATGGTCACAGACCTGACATTTAAATTTAGGGTAGACCCAAAATAGGGTTGGACTAGGGTACTAGCACCCAAGTCCACCCCATTGTCTTTATCTAGGGATCATCAAAATAGACCCCCTTAGGTCCCATTTGTCACAAGACCCATGGGTTTTCTCATCAGGACTCTGAATCATCATGCAAGATGCTCTAAATGCAATCTAAAGACCCAAGAGCTAAACCTTAATAGGAAAAACCCCCAAGGGTGCATTTTTCTGACATAACATTTAGTACCCACTTTAATGTATGCATTAAACACAAGGTCAATACATGCATTAATGTAAGGTCAACAAACACAAAAAACATGCCAAGCATAGAGAAGACACACCAAACACATTGAAGACAATAACAGGCACGCAAAACATGGAGAAGACAGTTACAGCCATGCATAACATGGAGAATACAACATTGAAGACATGCAGAGCATAGAGAATACAATGAATGCAGTGATTATTTTATTTCTGATTTTTCCATATGAAATGCAAGATGCAAGTACAAGGAAAGTAAACAAACAAATCCCAAAAAGTGTGGAGGAGTTGTTCACCACCGGTCTTGCACTTTTTAAGAACATACATGCTAAACAAAATCCCAAGATGTAGAGGAGCTCATTGCCACTAGTCTTGCCCTTTAAGCACAAACATGCCATACACACACGTGCTGAAGACATGGAGAAAACATGATAGACGAGCAATGGAGTGAAACTATTGGTAGGTTCATCACCATCTCAGGCACATTACAGGCACACACCGATGATTGGGCTTCACCACAACAACTATCAAAAACATGCTTAAGGGTTGAGTTAGTCATAGAACTACTCCCCACCTCACAATGAGGACTTTTGAAAATGACAAGATAATGCAATCTCTAAGAAATACACCATCCCCGCCTTGTGATGAGGGCTTAACATAGAAAAGGATATACTCAATATTTATCCTCCACAGAGGGCTTAAATGATTTTGATTGATTTTCATATTGCTCAAACATGCTTTACTATCATCTAAAGCAAATATCTTACCTTATATATGTCCCCCACCTTAAGGTGGTTGATATCACGTACTGATATCAAGCACGTTAAGGTAGGAAGAAAACACACAAGGGAACACAAGCTCTCACAAAGCCCATGCCCCTAGAGGTGACATGTACTTTATAATTTCCAAATGTTTCTACAAACACATCCCTGCAAGAAAAGTGTTAGTGTCCAAATAATCATGATAAACAACAGTGCATATGATCAACTACATGAAAGAGCTAAGCAAGGCAATATTCATGATAAATAAAGTGCACAGAGAGACAATATTGTTAAAGTATTGTTAGCAAGATAACATAACATCAACATCAACATCAAGATATAGAAATCATGGAGTGATTCCACTAGCCAAGCATCAGATAATTTGTTACAACCTGGTCGTAATGTATCGACTAGGTCCATTTTTTTATTACTCGCGAAAGGGACACTAGGTCCACATCAATATAATATGTTTTCTATCATTCACCAGCTAGATAGAACCACTAGAGGAAGGTAAACAATAAATCAGAGAGGAGAACAAGTGCCTTAGCGACAGTCACGTAGGAGGGTGCCCTCAAGTCACCAACCACGACGCTATGTTCGTAAGACACAACACACAATAGTGAAATCAGAGGAGATGCAATATAGAAGAAGATCATGAAAGAGGTGGTCTCCTAGTATCCTTGACCATACAAGAGAATCAAGGATCCTCCTAGGAGGCCTAACAACACATAACACAGTACGAGGGAAGCACAACACAGAGATAAAGGGTTAGAGATACTTACTAGTAGAGAGGTTCATGCTAGCAGTCATCATCAGGTGGGTCATCATCTTCCCAAACTCTAATGCTAGCAGTTATATAAGGTACCATATCCCACCTGTTGTTCTTGTTTTCAAGTTTTTCATCTTTAAGATTTACTTCAATATTAGGTTGAATGTTTTCTTCATTAACTAGTGTTTTATCTTTTGGAAAGTTTGTGTCATTATTGATGTTTAGGGAATGTGCAATTAAAGGAGAGGTAGTTGATGTTTTTAAATCCTTAGTGATGTCCAAATGACTTGAATATTCAATCAAAGGAGGGACATTAAAGGTCTTCTCTTCCTTAGTGATATCCAAGGTGTGTGAATAGTCAACTGAAGGAAGGAGGTTAATGGGATGATCCATAGAGGTTTCATGCACTAGGGTAGGGTTTTTGTTTTTGTTAAATGAATGCTCATTATCTATCCATGGAATGTTATTTGTTAAAGGGAGCTCCTCATTCACTAATGCTTCATCTTGGCCAGAGAGAGCATTGGACTAGGGAGATGGTGGTGACTCTTCATTTACTAATGCTTCATCTTGGCCAGAGTGATCATTAGAATGAAGATTTGGTGGTATGATTTTTAGGGATGTGTCAATGAATTCATCATATTGCATCAAAGTTTCCTAATAAGGAGGATCAACTTTGGGAGAGAGATTAGTGAAGTATCATCACATGCATTGGCAATATGGGTCATAGTGGAAATTTCAATAGAGATAAGATCATCTAAGGGCTCATCTAACATATTGAAGTCATCACTACTAAATGTATTTTTGGCTATGAATTTAGTGAGATCATCTAATATCTGAGGATATATTCCCATGAGGTTTGTGAAGATATCAAAATCAGATATATATCTTAGAGGACTTCATATGTGGAACACATAGAAGTATCAACATCATATATGCATGCTATTTGTTCCAAGACTTGAGGATATTCATGAGTAAACTTGGAAAATTTATCAATGTCTATGATGTATGCAAAAAACGCTTCCAAAGAAGAATAACAAGATGTGTCCATGATGTATGTTTTCAAATGAGTGCCAAATCATATTTTCAATATCTTCCAAAACTTATGCAAAAAGAAAATGCAAAAGTGATGTCAAATATGCTCTAAAATATTGATTTTTTCAACTTTTCTCAATGCTAATGAATGAAAGAAGAGGTGTTGTAAAATTTTTCAAGAGGGACAGCACATGATATGCCTAATAGCATCCCACTAATTCATAAATACCTTTCACAACATGCTTTTAAGACAACTCTAGAGAGTTGATAACTCAAAACCTAGTGAAAATAGGCCAAAATATACAATTTTTCACCAAATCTTAATGCAAAAGAGTAGGGAAATGGGTGTTGTAAGGAAAATTATGATGGAAAGCAACTTATAACAGTAATAACAACTACCTAGTGCCAAAAATTTCATTACAACACTCCTATAGTGCCACTGTAGGTCAAACCCTAGTGCAAAAATAGCAAAAATATGCAAATTTTCACAAAATTTTAATGAAAAAACCCAAAAGAAAGGGTGTTGTAAGGAAAGTCAGAAGGGGTGGAAGATAATAACCCTAGTAAAATCTAATTAGTTCAGTAAAATCCCTTACAACATGCTTGGAGTGCAAGTCTAGCAAGACAATAAGGCCAAATCTAGTGAAAAATGCAAGTTTTCAAACCCTAGACATGAAATTTCACAAGGAGGCCACTATAATACAACACTACATTTAGAAATCAGGCCTAATGAGTGTTTTAACAAGGTAGTAAAATCTGAGACAAGATTTTGACTACAACCCTAGCTCATGCAAAACTAGGTTTTCATGAAAAATGCAAATTTTGAGTAATTTCTAACAAATATGTTGATGATTATTTTGAGACAGTCATAACAATTAGTTAAAATTCACATAAATGAACTAAAACTAACTTGAAAGATATGAAGGAATCGGTTAAGATTCACTTAATCCCAAGTTTAATATGGTCAGGTCTTGACCTATTGGGCAAATTTAGTTGGTCAATGTGAAGCTGTAATGTTCAAGGGGCCTACGTAGTTTAGGGTTTCCTGTTGGTTAACTGGACCCAAACTTATGCAAAAAAAGATTATAAATCAGTGTATTGTTCATTCCTTTCTTGCATAAAAGTGTTACTGCATTTCAAAGCTTTGAATGATCTTCTTGAATTATTGTAGCTTTCTCCTCTTAAATATTTATGAAAACTATCTACTTTTAACTTTGTTATTCATGCTCTTTCAAAAATGAGACAAATTTCCTTCAAATTTCTATGTTTTAAGCTAAGTATTTTTAGATGGGTTGGGAAAAGTTAGAAAGATTTAATCTAAACATCATTCATTCTACCAAAGGATCTAATTGTTCTGTTATCCACTATATAAGTATTGTAGCAAATTGATCAAATCCACAGACAAAACTCTAAGTGTAAGTTCTGAGCATTTTCACAAACAAACACCTAAAATTGCAAGCTCTAAGAGAAAATGTTTCAAACACAATGAAGAGCAAGAAAACACTCAGAAGATAGATGCAAAATTCTAGATTCAATTGTATCAGAAACAGACAATCACATAAGATTTACAATGTCTGAATGACACTTAGCTTCATTGACCAAATTACAGAAAACTTACAAGCTTTACAGATACAACAAGGAGGTAGGATGTTCCACACGCTCCTTGTTGCAAACACAGGTGACCTCCTTCTTCTATTTCTAAACTAAAAGGTCCCTCTATTCTAAAATGCTAAAGCTAGTTACAAGTGTTGCCTATCTTCTAAAAATCCCTGTGTAACCTTGTTACAGTGTACAGAGGCACAATATATAGATTTTGGTTGTCCTTAATACAGCTCAAAACCCCTAGTTAAGCAATGGTTCAAACCTCTTGTTACAACAATAAATGCTGGAGAACAAATCCCCAGAAATATCTCTGGGCATGCATCAAATCTAGGAGAAACATGCCCTTCTGGAAACCCTGGCAGCTTACTATTAACTTCTATGGTCCACTGCAATAATGTCTTGATCTGCATTTTGTCTTCATTAATGAAGACCCTTGACTTCCTCGTCCTTTATCCTTATCTTCCTCTGCTCTTGAGATCAGATCTCCCTTCCATGATGTCATCGTCATTAAGTTTCAGTCCCTTCCTCAATTGTAAACCTATAAAAATAGATAAACCAAAAGTATCATCATTTAATAAACCTGCAGGAAGAAAAACAGCTGCCAGATCTAGTTGTGACTATGTAGTTGCAGAAATCGGGCTCCAAATTCATGAGAAAATGCAGGTCCAAAATGCATATTCAACGCTAAACTGATTAGGTCAACCATCATTGACCAAAAACATGCATTCGGGCCCTAAATTGGCCTCAAAATTTCAATTGTTTCATTCTCCCGCTCAAAATTTCCTTGTATATCACAATATACAAGTTGGACGCAATACAAGCATATAATTGGATTCCAATCCTTTTTAGTTCCGCAGCTTGTATAAACTATAGTATACGAATTATCTACAAGCCAGACACATACATCAACTTAACTCTTCTTAACCCTTCTTTGCATCTGCGCAATGTATAAGTGCATTTGTGTCGCAATGTATGTAATCCAAACATACAAGCTAGAATTATACAATGAATTTTCTAATTTTAATACTTCATCAATTCTGCGGCTTGTATATTTGCCAATGTATCCTTCGCTTGTATGTCAAAACATACAAGTGCCAAATATATGACTTAATTCATTTTAATAAGTTCGTCGAGTCCGTGTTGTATATAGAACACTTGTATCCTCTGCCTTGTATGTTTCCAAACATACAAGCAACTAACCCTATTTAAACAATTCTTTAGGTCCGCAACTTGTATATGGACGTTGTATGTTCCAAATGTATGTATAAATATACAAGCCCGAAATGTACAATGATTTAACACTGTTTAATAACCTTTTCGGGTCCGCCATGTATGAAGTTCCTTGTATATTGGCAACGTATGTGAGATATATACATTGCAGATACATGCAATGAATTAACCACTTTTAATAAACTTCAAGTCCATGCGATGTATATTTGCAATGCATATCACTGAAATATACAAGTTGCGAAGATACAATGATTTAACACTATTTAATAACCTTTTCGGGTCCGCCATGTATGAGTGCCTTGTATATTTTACCTACCAAACATACAAACATGAGATACAAAGCAGATTTAAAACATCAATTTATTTTAACCTAAAACCACTTTGGGTCCATCCTGTATGTATATAAGAAAGAACATACAAACAACTTTGTATGTAAACCCAATATACAAGACCCATCCCGCGACTTTGTATGTAAGCGACATACAAGAGACTTTGTATATGCATGACGCGATATACAAACTATTTTGTATGTGCAACATACAAAGGCCTAACATACAAAATTAAATGCATATGCAACCCAATTGTAAAAGGCAAATGCAACTAAGTACAAAAAAAAACCCTTTGCATATACAAATGACCCTGTATATGCCAAGCGATATACAAACCTGGATGTACATTTTACCAAAATGATCATAACTTGTAAAATATGGCAAATTTTAAGATGGTTCAAAAAGCAATCCTAGCTCATTTTTCACAAGGAATCCAGACATATCATGCCCTGGTACTAAAAATGCATTTTTCTCTATTTTTATCAAAGTTTGCAATTTTAACCCTCTTTTCCCTTTACCACCAAACGAACCGACATAAACAAAACAGAAGCAAAAAATAAAAGCCACAGCAGGGGTCCTCATTTTGCTTAGGAGTAAAATGGGGTGTGTTCTGAACATCACAACAAAATCAAGCATACAAATGCAATGCAAATGATGAATTTCTATATTTTGTATCATATCTAATGAAATAACAGAAATTAATTTAAATTATATGCCAATTAATTCAAATTTTACAAAAATGCAAGCCTAATATACCAATTTTTGCAAATTTTTCAAATTTTTTTTCATTTTTCAAATGCAATAGATTGAATTAATGTCAATCTATGAAACAAAACTCTGTAAGGTGCCAAAGAGTTCAAAAACATAGGATAAAAAAATGTTTAATATAAAAAGGGGGATGATGGAATGTGGGTTTTAGTTTGAATCCTCCTTTCCACTAAACATTCCAAGGGCTTTTCAATCGAGTGCTTCTCCTATCGAGAGGAGAGTCATCTATCAAATTAGGTTGCCACTTGGTTTTCTTCTGGGAAATTCAGAAGTTATCACACAATGTTTCTAATTAATGCTTTGATGCTCTTGAAACCCTAATTTAAGAAAAATAGTAATTAAATCTGCAAATTATGACAAATACTACCAGAATTAGACAAAGGGCAGAGAATCTTAACTCATTATTTTTCATAGTTCAGAAAATAGAAATGTCAGGGACAATGGTGATGGCACCCTAGTCCAAGGTACAACTTTTTCTATGGATTGATGATCTCCTTCTAACATTGAACTTTGCTATATCTTCAGTTACCAATGATCTGACAATGGAGGACAATGTTGATGGCACCCTTGTCCTGAAATCCCGCACAGTGTCTTCTTCTTTTCAGGTCCTAAATCTTCAATGTCCTCCCATCTTCTCTACAACTTCACTTTCTCCAGATCTAATACCTATAACTTGCAATCACAAGGAGTGTGGGAGGGGGTTGTGGTTTTTAGAGGCTTTCCTCAGTGAAGCCCCAGAGAGACATTCAAGTCTTCCAAATACCGTTGTTAGAGAGATTGTGTATCCTTGTGGGCTAGAGGCAAAAAACCAAATGATAATGATGATAAAACACGATAAATGTCACCTTGATGATGAAGCTCTCATGGAAGGAAGAATCTCTTCAATGCTGTGAGGAGAAGTGTAATCCAACCTACAAAAACAAACACAATAACAATGCTATGCTCTGCAACATAATGAAAATCACAAGTATGCCAATAACTTTTGAAACATAAACATCCTCTAGTTTGCAAATGATAACCTAAACATGCTTATATATGCAACTACTAAGATTCCTACCAAGAATTCCATATTTGAAACCTATCATGTTGGCCTAGAAACCAAATAACAGTCATAGACCTGACATTTAAATTTAGGGCAGACCCAAAATAGGGCTGGACTAGGATGCTAGCGCCCAAGTCCACTCCCTTGTCTTTGTCTAGGGATCATCAAAATAGACCCCCTTAGGTCCCATTTGTCACAAGACCCAAGGTTTTTCTTATCGAGAGTCTAAATTATCATGGAAGATGCTCTAAATTTAATCTAAAGACCCTGTAGCTAAACCTTAATAGGAAAGAGCCCCCTAGGGTGCATTTTTCTGACATAACAAATGTATAGGGTATAAGGTTTAAGGGTTTAAGGGTATCTAGGGGTTTAGAGTTTAGGGTCTAAAGCTTTAAGGTTTGAGGGATTAAGGGTTTAAGGGTTGAGGGATTAGGGTTTAAGTCATAGTGTTACGGGTAAAGGGATTAGGGATAGGGTTTGCGATTGAAGGTTTAAGGATTGAGGGCTAAGGCTTAAGGCTGAGGGTTAAGCGATTAGGGTTTAAGGTATAGTGTCAAGGGTAGAGGGTTTGCGGATAGGTAGAGAGGTGAGGGAGAAACAAAGGTGAGAGATAAAGAGGCAAGGGGAGAGATAATAAAATGAGAGAGTGAAGTTGACAACTTGAGGGAAAGATGGGTAAGGAGGGAGAGAGGTGGAGAGAAAGGGAAATATGTAGAGAGTCCTGAGAGATATACAAGTGAGAGACCTATAAACTAGGGAAAGAGGGGTGAGAGATATAGGGGGGAGAGGAAGGGAGTTAGATAGGGGAGGAGAAGGGTGGATAAGGGTTGAGGGTTTAAGCGTTTAGGGTTTAAGGGTCAAGGGTTTAGGGTTTAAGAGTTGAGGGTTTAAGGGTTGAGGTATTAAGGGTTTAGGGTTTATGGATTAGGGTTTAAGGTATAGTGTCTAGGGTAGAGGGTTTAGGGATAGGGTTTAGGATTTAATATTTAAGGGTTAAGGGTTGAGTCTTTACGGATAGGGTTAAGGGTTTAGGGTTTAGGGATAATGGATTAGGGTTTAAGGTATAGTATCGAGGGTTGAGGGTTTAGGATTTAAGGATTAAGGGTGGAGGGTTGAGGCTTTAGGGATAGGATTTAGGTTTCAGGTATAAGGGATTAGGGTTTAAGGTATAGTGTTGAGGGTTTAGGGTTTAGGGATAGGGTGTAGGATTTAAGGTTTAACAGTTGAGGGTTGAGGCTTTAGGGATAAGGTTTAGGGTTAAGTGAGAGACCTAGATGGCTAAGGACAGATGGAGAGGCAGACAAGGAGTTACTGAGAGACGTAGAGAGGGGAGAGGTTGAGAGGTGAGGGGGAGACAAAGGTGAGAGATAGAGAGGTGAGGGGAGAGATATAATGAAATGAGAGAGTGAAGTTGACAACTTGAGGGAAAGATGGGTAAGGAGGAGGGAGAGAGGTGGAGAGGAAGGGAAATATCTAGAGTTGTGAGAGACCTATAACCTAGAGAGGGGTGAGAGAGATAAGGGTGAGATGGGGGTGAGGAAAATAGGGGAGGAGAGGGGTGGATAAGGGTTGAGGATTCAAGGGTCAAGGGTTTAGGGTTTAAGGGTTGAGCTATTAAGGGTTTAGGGTTAAGGGATTAGGGTTTAAGGTATTGTGTCGAGGGTTAAGGGTTTAGGGATAGGTTTTAGAATTTAATGTTTAAGGGTTGAGGGTTGAAGGTTTAGGGATAAGTGAGAGACCTAGATGGCTAAGGGTTGAGATATAGGGGAGAGATGGGGTGAGATAGATAGGGGAGGAGAGGGGTGGATAAGGGTTGAGTGTTTAAAGCTTTAGGGTTGAGGGATTAAGGTTTAGGGTTGAGGGTTTAGGGTTTAGGGATAAAGGAATAGGGTTTAAGGTATAGTGTCAAGGGTTGAGGGTTTAGGGATAGGGTTTAGTATTTAAGGTTTAAGGGTTGTGGGTTTAGGGATAGGGTTTAGGATTTAATGTTTAAGAGTTGAGGGCCGAGGCCTTAGAATAGGGTTTAAGGATTAGGGTTTAGGGTTAAGGGATTAGGGTTTAGGGTTGAGGGATTAGGTTTTAGGGATAGGGTTTAGGATTTAAGGTTTAAGGGTTGATGGTTGAGGCTTTAGGGATAGGGTTTAGGGTTGATGGATTAGGGTTTAGGGATAGGGTTTAGGATTTAACGTTTAAGGGTTGAGGGTTGAGGCTCAAGGGATAGGGTTTAGGGTTTAGGGATAAGGGAATAGTGTTTAAGGTATAGTCCAGAGGGTTGAGGGTTAAGGGATAGGGTTTAGGATTTAAGGTTTAAGGGTTGAGGGTTGAGGCTTTAGGGATAGGGTTCAGGGTTTAGGGATTACGGTTTAGGTTTTAGGGTTGAGGGATTAGGGTTTAGGTATAGGGTTTAGGATTTAAGGTTGAAAGGTTGAGGGTTGAGGCTTTAGGGATAGGGTTTAGGGTTTAGGGATTAGGGTTTAGGGTTCAGGGATTAAGGTTTATGGTTTATGGTTTAGGGTTTAGGGATAGGGTTTAGGATTTAAGGTTTGTGGGTTGAGGGTTGATGCTTTAGGGATAGGGTTTAGGGTTTAGGGATAACAAAATAGGGTTTAAGGTATAGTGTTGAGGGTTGAAGGTTTAGGGATAGGGTTTAGGATTTAAGGTTTAAGGGTTGAGGGTGTAGGCTTTAGGGATAGGGTTTAGTGTTTAGGGATTAGGGTTGAGGGATTAGGGTTTAGGATTTAAGGTTTAAGGGTTGAGGGTTGAGGCCTTAGGGATAGGGTTTAGGGTTAATGGATTAGGGTTTAGGGTTGAGGGATTGGGGTTTAGGGATAGGGTTTAGGATTTAAGGTTTAATGTTTAAGGGTTGAGGCTTTAGGAATATGGTTTAGGGTTTCGGGATAAGGGAATAGGGTTTAAGGAATAGTGTCGAGGGTTGAGGGTTTAGGGATAGGGTTTAGGATTTAAGGTTTAACGGTTGAGGGTTGAGGCTTTACGGATAGGGTTTAGGTTTTAGTGATTAGGGTTTAGAGTTTTTGAGATTAGGGTTTAGGGTTGAGGGATTAGGGTTTAGGGATAAGGTTTAGGATTTAAGGTTTAAGGGTCGAGGGTTTAGGGATAGGGTTTAGGGGTTAGGGTTTAGGGTTGAGGGATTAGGGTTTAGGGATTAGTGTTTAGGGTTGAGGGATTAGGGTTTAGGGATAGGGTTTAGGATATAAGGTTTAAGGGTTGAGGGTTGAGGCTTTAGGGATAGGGTTTAGGGTTTAGGGATTAGGTTTTAGGGTTGAGGGATTCAAGTTTAGGGTTGAGGGTTTAAGCTTTAGGGATAGGTTTTAGGGTTTAGGGATAAGGGAATAGGGTTTAAGGTATAGTGTCAATGGTTTTGGGTTTAGGGATAGGGTTTAGGATTTAAGGTTTAATGGTTGGGGGTTGAGGCTTTAGGGATAGGGTTTAGGGATAAGGGATTAGGGTTGAGGGTTGAGGGATTAGGGTTTATGGATAGGGTTTATGATCTAAGGTATAATGTTTAAGGGTTGAGGGTTGAGACTTTAGGGATAGGGTTTAGGGTTTATGGATAAGGGAATAGGTTTTAAGATATAGTGTCGAGGGTTGAGGGTTTAGCAATAGGGTTTAGGATTTATGGTTTAAGGTTTATAGTTCATGTGCCTTGTCTATGCTTCCACATTTTGAATACATGTCTAATAGGGAATTTGTATTTTGAGCTTTGATAGGGTTTATGATTTAGTGAGAGACCAAGATGGATAATGGCAAATGGAGAGGTAGACAAGGTGTGACTAAGAGATGTAGAGAGGGGAGAGGGAGAGAGGTGAGAGGGAGAGAGAGGAGAGAGATAGAGAGGTGAGGGGAGAGATAGGAGAACTTCATAAGAGAGTGACGTTGAGAACTTGAGGGTAAGATGGGTAAGGAGGAGGTTGAGAAATTAATAATATGGAGTTTTGTATAGCAAGCCATAACGCACTCATGTTAAAATGCAAGTGCATTTTGTCTTGCTATTCAAATGGTAAAAAGGGAAAGACACCCATGATCCAGGCCCACATGCTTTGTTTTCTTGTGGTTATGCACATGTTCTGACAAAAAGAAATCTTTTCCATGTTGTTGGGAAGAGAACATGCACATTTTTCACATTCTACCACCTTTGCATGAACATTCCACCACCTTTTTCTCATTTTCCAACTTAAGAAGGAGGAAATAACATAGTTTTCACATCAATTTTGATATATATTAATTCAAATTTTAATTTTTGTAGTGTTGCAATGTTAATTGTCATTGAATTACAGGAATTTAACATTATACATTGGTTAATTGTATTGTTTTTAGTAATTCTATTGGAGTGTTATTCAAATGAATGTTGAAAAGGAAGCAAGTGGTGAAAAACTAAAATTGTTGAGGCGTTTGATGCAAGAAGAAAAAAAGACTACATAATTGGGTACTCTCTCCATTTGAATCTCCATTTTCTAGGTATGTCAAGCCTTTACACATGTTCTAAGTTACGTTTTCCTTAATTTTATTTGAATTACTTTATCATGCCTTATTGAATACATGTTTATATCAATTGTATGGTTTATATATTTTGTGTTTATATCAATTGTGTTTATATTTTGTGTTGATAGTTCACGTGCCTTGTCAATGCTTCCACATTTTGCATACATGTATAATAGGGAATTTGTAGCCCGAGCTCTGAATTTCTTCCTAAACAACTATAAATTTCTATTGCTTTGAATTTCTTATTTATTCTTGCAGACTTGTAGCTACTCATGAAAGATATCATCAATCCAAAACATGAATTTATCAAGCAAAGAAATCTTCTTTATACCTGCAGACCTATAGCTGCTCATGAAAGATATCATCAATCTAAAACATAAATATATCAAAATGATCAATAGGAACATAGTATCCTAGCTACAAAACTGAGTTCCTTTATTCAAATTCAAAAAGTAAAAAAATGGGATTACAATACACTCCTCTTCAACATAAACTAGTCAAGACAACCATAGAACATCTAATAATGATCTGGCAACTATTAAACAAACATAGCTACCAACAAAAGAAATAGATAAACCTAAAAATTTTCAATACAACCAAAACTAAGTTCTTACTTGTGAAGACATTTTCTAGTGGGGTCAGTGCAAGAAGTTGGGTCCACTTTTTGGCCAAAAAGTGGATGTGTTTTCCCTAATTTTTAAAATTTGTCACATTTGACCTAAATATTTGAGGCACTTAAAAATTGAATCTTGAAAAAAGTTAGTAATATAAAATATAGTACTTGGAGTCTAGTTTCCAAATATGTAATTTATTTTAATACACACATTATACAAATTGATTTTCAATAGGCATTTCTAAAAACCACTGTTTAAAAGTCACTTTTTTTATCATACCATGCGCGTGTACAACCAACATAATTTGACCTAAATAAAAATATTTTTATAAATAATTTTGGGGAAAGATGTGTAGTAAAGTGAAGTTTGATTAGGATATTTTTTTATAATTTTTTTCCAAATATTATTTTTTAAATTAATTTTTTATTGGCCTTAATTGTTGTTTTCGAAAACCCTCGTGTATGGCCAACATAATTTGAGCAAAACTAATCATAAAATGATTTTTTTTTTCATTGTGTAGAGAATTATGTGTAGATTAATGACATATAATTTTTTTTTCAAAAACCTTTCAAAATTAAAAGTTATTAAAAAAATACTAACACCTATCATTTCAAGTTTTTCGACCAGTTTGCTCATAAATTAAATAATAAATAGAAAAACAAGTCGAATGAAAAAAAGTACATATTTGAAAACTAGACACTATCATTTGTAATGGGTTTTAATTTTGTAAAAAAATTTAGAAAAAAATGTCGTCAGCCATACATGTAAACTCAGTCTTTTCTCTTGTTCTATACTTAGAAAAAAACTTGCAGGTCCAAGGCAAGGGGTTGGCTTACCATACCTTTCCCAAGCCTAAGCTTTTAGGAATGAGTACCCATTCCTTTTGTGTGGGAAAAAAAAGTATGCATGTTTTTTTTTCAAATTTAAACATCTATATAGAAACAGGTACCCGTTCCTAAACGGGTACCCATTCCCAAGAGGATACCCATTTCTTTTAAAATGGGTACCCATTTCTATCAGGATTTTTTTTTGCCCGTGACTTGCCCTCTATGTGGACCCAACTTCTTGCACTTACCCAGTGGTGCTGAAGACATACCTTTAAAGTGGCTTGGGAGTACAAACTTGAGAAGCCTTAACCACAATTTTATTAAAGGGATGAAAGTAGCTAAATTTTCCACAAAATCACTTCTAATATATGCTTTAAGTCTCAATGCCCTAATCATCCACACCCCTTCCTTAGATAGCTTTGACAAACTTTAAGGCAGCTAGAGAAGAGCAATTAAAAATTAAAGATAGTTTATTGTTTCACATTACACATTTCCTAAAAGATTCATGAGGTCTACCTTCATTAGAGTTAAGATCCATTACACCTATCTGCCTAATAATAAGCCACAAGCACCACCCCCAACAACCACTACTCAACTAACCAATTTGAAACCACCATAAAAAAATTCAGTGCCTTAATTTTTAGAAAATATCACCCTTTACAATTAATGTCAATACTTGCATTACACACCCTAACTTAAAGCTCAAATGAGAAGTTAAGTTAGCATAGGGAAGATTAGTACACTCACCATGATCAACTCTAAGAGACCCAAAAACATCGTAATGGAGTTGATTTATAGGGCTTGAAAGATAAACAATGGTCACAATTTGACCATGAATTTGGAAGGGGAATTTATAAGGGCCTTCAAAGATCCATAAAATTAATGAGGCATATATCATAAATGAATATATATATATATATATATATATATATATATATATATATATATATATATATATATATATATATATATATATATATATATATATATATATATATATATATATATATATATATATATATATATATATATATTCCAACCGAAAAATTGGTTTGATGGTTGTAGGGTGCTGTATGGGGCTCTTTGTCCACCCAAAATTTTACCATAAAATTTACTACTTAGTTGAGTATGCACCTACAATGTTGATATCTTATAGACATAAAATTAGCACCAAATTATAGGGCCTCTTATGTAAAGTGCTTTAACCTTGAATTTTAGCAAGAGCCCTTTAAAAGTGAATTGAAAAATCTTCTTTGACTAGCTAAGAACACTTCAACAATGGTAATGGGATGAAAAATCATCCACCATGTGATTGAAAACTCTTCTTTGACTACAAGGAAAGTGTGGGAAGTGCTGGAAATGTTGAGGGTAGCATACCTAAAATTTGGAACCATATTCATTTCTTAGGAACTAATATTTGTCTCTTTATCATTTTATAGATAAATTCTTTGTCATGCTGAGGAAACAATCGAGGATTAAACCAACACATGAAGAGAAAGAAGCTAAGAATGCAAAGAAAGTAGTGGCTATGAGAGAACTTCATGAGAAGAGGAAATTGGACACAATTGTCGAAGAGATGCCAATTGAATAGGAACCTCAACCATCAATAAGAGATATGGCATTGGTGGTACAAAGGGAATGAATGAAAAATCTTCATACTATGAGAGATTTGAATACCATAATTGGAGACACGTCCTCTACCGCAAGTCAAGATGAAGGGACACCATCTACCGCATCTCAAGTTCAGAGTACATCAACACTCACATGTGAAGAAGGAGGTATGCCATCATTCCCACCTCAACCTCAAGGTATGTCATCTATTCAATCTCTGATTAAAGCTATGCCATCTAGCCCATCTCATTTAAATATTGATGAAATTCCTAATGTTGAGATGAATTTACCTTTGTTAGCACCACCTAGAATTTTACATAGAAAGCCAACTTATTTGATTGATATTGAAGAGAATATTGTGTAGCCAATGGAAGGTAAGAATTCAAAATGTACTTGTAGAGGATATGCTCATAAGATTTGGAGAGTGTTCCTGGAAAAGTTAAATGAGACCGCAAGATGTTAGCTATTCATTGAAATAATGCAATGTATAAAGTATAGGTCCATCATGAAGATTCTTGGGTTGAGAACATCGGAGGTTTCAAATGAAAAATCTATTGTCAAGAATCTAATAAGTGCATATGAGCATGTGGATAACACCTCACACACAAAAGATAGTAATGTCACACGACATGTCATTACATCGACACTAGTAAGTAATCAAACGAGGAAAGCTCGTTTTATTAGAAAGACAAGTCAATCATTAAGAATTAATAGAAAAACTTTATCAAGAGCCTTTGAAAGGCACCAAATAATTGAGGACACCGATGCCAATGAATTATGGGCATTTTCAAGGAGACTACCATGAAAAGATAAACCAATAGTTCAAGCATTGAGATCACTAATTGAAGACTTTTAGAATAATTACACAAGGGTATCTCCGAATCAAAGGGATGTGGTAAGAAGGAGAATTGGTAGTCAAAACCATGAGCCACATCCAAAGCATTTTTTGGATATGACTCAAACATAGTTTTTTGGTAAATTTCTAGAGATGTATCCTCAAATTAAAATTTCTCAAAGATATTTTGAAAGGCTTAAACCTTTCTATGTCAAAATAAATCACACACACACACACACACACACACACACACACACACACACCCACTACTTTTTGTAGATTACATATTAAATTTTCTAACCATTTTGATGTTTATCAGTCTATATGTTTATAATTGCATACTAATAATGTTTTGCAGGATTGTGGCATACATACCCCACCACCGTCTTCAAGAGACTTCATATCAACAATTTTATGTGAAAGAGAGGAAGGTCAAATATTCTACAGGAAATTACACTTGGATGGCACATGTTAGCATTGCGGTGGTGTGCAATGTATACCAATATGTGAACATATGGAAAACACACATGCAGTTGGAAACAAACTAGTAGAGTTCGACAAGTATAAAACAATCACCTACAATACAAAAGATGACCTAAAGAAGCAAAGAGGTGTGATTTGGTTATTCAAAAGATTTCAGTGTATAAGTTTATGTCTATATTTCATGATAGTATAGTGTATGAGTATGCAAGGCATACCCATAGAGATCGATGGTTGGACTTGCAATTCAAGTTATGCAAGGAGACATTTCCACTTGGTAGCATTGTTTCGGTCATCAACTTTGAAGAGAACTATAGTCTACAGCCATAGCATGAGGTGCAATCACAATATTACAACTCCACATAGGTTTCTATATTTGTGCACATCGCATTCATTCATGTGAATGATAGTACAGAGGATGAAAGAAGGATCATAAGGGAGTATCATTTTTATATTAGTGATGATCACACACATTCTATGGAGTTTGTGCAAGGTTGCTTTCAAGTGTTCTACAATGATTTGGATAGAAGGGGCATATCATTTAGTCATCATATCATATGGTCTGATAACTGTACATCACAATTCAAGAACTTGCAGATGTTCTGTTGGTTGAGCAAGAGGCATAATATTGCAAGTGTTCAACATATGTTGAACTTTTGTGAGGCCAGACATGGAATGGGGGAGCATTATGGTGTAGGAGCATGTATCAAAAGAGCCATAGAATGAGAAGAGTTAAAGTATAAAGACAATGCAAAGTTGACAGATGCAAAATCAATCATTGAGTGGTGTAATGCTTCGATGGGTCAAGGTAATGAAGGTAAGTCTTCAGTTCACAGATTTTTTTGGTTGATAGATGATACTAATATTGCACCATATGAGGATTGTTGTACACTGATAGGATTGAGTGAGCTACAATCTTTTAGAAGCTCAATTGCAGGTTCTGTTGGATTTAGGGCAGACAACTAAGAGGGGGGTGAATCAGTTGTCCAAGACTTTCTTCTAATTAAACACTTAAATCCACTTTGTAATTCAGCAGCATAATAATGAATCAATCATGGAAACATAATACATTAAATCAAGAGTAGAAACACATTAACAAATAAGACAGCAAGATTTTGACATGGAAAACCCAGTTAAGGGAAAAACCACGACATGATTAACCCAAGATTGTATTCTCTGTTAGAAGAATAGAAAGAAAAAAATGGCATATGCCAATTAGGGCTCACTACCCAAGCACATTGCTCACAAGAGGCCCACTGGCTACAAGAGACACACTGTCTATAGAATAATAAGTATCACATACTTGAACTAGAGAATAGCATCTTCACCATGCTTGAGTTACTTCCATTTAAGTTCAATACTTATGCTCTGCCTTTCTCTCTACTCCTCTCTACCACACTCTCATTCTCACAAGATTCATTTAAAATGACTTTACAATCCCTTATTTATACAAGACATCGACTTAGGAATAATCAACTAAGTCAGCAAAAATTATAGATTAAATACATAAATACATCATGACTAATTACAAAAGACTTCACGCGGATCAACACACTATCAGCCACATAGATCTGAGACTTCAATCTTCTTCTAGGAACACACCAATCTTCACATAACATCTTCAAGATCATCCGCAGGATGTGTAACTCATTCGGTCGGCTAGACTTAGGAAGGACACCATCATCCAGAAGTAATTCTTCAATTGTGAGCTCAAACTCTAATACAGACCACCAACACAAACTGGACACGATCCAAAGACCTCCACAAGCTTGCCTGAATCACCAAGAACATCCACACTACATCTTCTTACTGAAATCCTTATCTCATTCATCTAGAGCCTCAAGAACACAATCTGTCATCACTGTCACAATGGAATAGATGCTTACAAACCTCCAGACCACAAACCAATTGAGTTGTCAATTCACATTGACTTCCTAAACATTCCTTCAAATCTGTAGAATAGGATATTGCATTTCCAAATCTCACTGGACCTATCTGTGTCACTCTGTCACCTCTGAACACCTGTTGGAATTGGTTTTACTTGAGCGGCCACAACTTCTTCAGATCTTCATACGGACCTCTGAAATCTTTACTAGATCACCTTAAGACACATATCTACAAACCCTTTGATGCGCATCCTTTAATCTCCATTTTAGCTAAAATATTTAGCTCACTGTCTTCCCTGTTCTTCTTTATTCCTGATTAGGACTAATTTTCTCAATATCCTTAGCACACAGCTCATCCAATCCTTATCATCAATGCAACAGGAGTATGTTGACATCAATTACAACACTGGTTATGCCCATACTTGCAACAATCTCCCCCTTTGTCATTGATGGCAACATATGATGTGAAAAATTATTTTAACCATCAAGACAAGAACTTCTCCTCACTGTCACAACTCCCCCTATCAGCAACAACCATTCACATGTCTTCTCTTCCTTTCCTGCTCCCCCTTTGATCAGCAACCATTTTTTTTCACATGTCTTCTCTCCCCCTTTGACATCAATGGCAAAGGGCACATACTTGCAACTCCACAACTTCAGAATCATACCAGCTGCTCCCCCTGAGTAGCAACTCCCCATCATCAATCAGGACCACAAGAGATGACCATGATATCCACTAGACTGATGCACATCAGTGCACCTTAGTTCATCACTGGAGGGGTAATAACCCCTAACTTCTCCCTGAGATACTCAAAAGAGTCCTTAGGTAGAGGTTTAGTAAAGATATCTGTAATCTGATCCTTAGAAGGCACAAACTCCAATCTAACTTCATTCTTGTTCACTTGCTCTCTCAAAAAGTGAAACTTGATGGATATATGTTTAATCTTTGAATGCAACACCAGATTCTTAGATATATTTATTGCACTTGAATTATCATAGAAGATTGTGATAGGCTCCTCATATTCCACTCTTATGTCTCTTAGCATTTTCTTCATTCACAAAACTTGGGTATAACTACCTACTGCTGCAATATATTCTTCTTCTGCAATGGACAAAGATATTGCCTCTTATTTCTTGCTCAGCCAAGAAACCAATCTCTTCCCCAAAAAGAATGTTCCACCATTGGTACTCTTCCAGTCATCCACATCTCCTACCCAATCCGCATTTGTATATGCATGAAGAGAAAAATCATGATCTCTAGGATACCACAATCCATACTCAACTGTCCCTTTTAGCTATCTAAAAATCCTCTTGATTGCCATGACATGAGATTCTCTAGGATCAGCATGGAATCTAGCAACAAGACCAACAACATTCATAATGTCAGGTCTAGTTCGAGTGAGATACAATAATCCTCCAATCATTAACTTGTACTTTTCTGATCAACCTTAGGAGAGTCATCATCTTTGCTCAATTTACATCCAGTTGCCATGGGATTACTCATTGGTTTTGAGTCTTCCATCCTAAATTTCTTCAACAATTCTTTCACATATTTAGTTTGAGAAATGAAGATTCCTTTCTTTGTTTGAGTGATTTGTAGACCCAAGAAGAAATTCATTTCCCCAAGCATGGACATCTCAAATTCACTTTTCACTTGATTTGTAAAAGTTTTACACATACTATCTCTTCCTCCAAAAATGATATCATCAACAAACACTTCAACAATCATGATGTTTTCATGATCAATTTTGAAATACAAATTACTGTCAGCAGTACCTTTGTTGAAACCAATCTTCAAAAGATGCTTATCCAATCTTTCATACCAGGCTCTTGGGGCTTGCTTGAATCCATATAGTGCTTTCTTCAACTTGCAGACCATATCACCATGATCAGACAATTGAAATCCATCTGGTTACTCAATGTATACTTCTTCCAAGTCACCATTCAGGAAGGCAGACTTGACATCCATCTAATATACTTTAAAATCCTTGAAGGCAGCAAAAGCAAGAAATAATTTGACTACTTCAATTCTTGCCACAGGAGAAAAATTTTCTTCAAATCAACTCCTTCTAATTGAGAGTAACCCTTGTAGACCAATCTAGTTTTATTTCTGATTACTTCAACTTCATTCAGTTTGTTTCAGAAGACCCATTTGGGTTCAATCACATTCTTGTTTTTAGGTATGGGAACAAGATCCCAAGTGTGATTTTTCTCAATTTGTATTAGCTCTTCCTCCATTACTTTATTCTAGTTTTCATCATTGCAAGCTTCATTCATTGTCTTAGGTTCAATCTTTGAAATCAGACAATACTCTTTTGAATCTTGAGCAATCCTTCTTCTTGTTTGTATACCTTTGCTTTTATCACCTATAATCTGATCTTCAGAGTGATTCAGTCTTACATACCTGGGAACTTTAGGAGTTTCTTGCACTTCTAATTCTTGAATAGGTTCATTCAAACTTATCTCTTCTTTCTAATTTACCAGATCAATTTGAATCTAAATTTCAGAGGGAACTTGGACTTCTTGAACAAAAACATCATTTTGATCATCTTCATCATATTCATAAAACCTTGAGGGTTTTTCAATACCTTCATCAACCTTCACATTTGTACTTTCCACACTCTTCCTTAATCTCTTGTTATAACACTGGTATGCTTTTCTTTGAGTAGAATAACCCAAGAATATTCCTTCATCACTTCTAGCATCAAATTTTCCTAGATCTTCATCTCTTTTAATGTAACATTTTCTACCAAAGACTTTGAAATATCTCATAGTAGGAGTCTTACCGGTATTGCTTCTAATTTGTACTCAATTGAGAGTATAGACTGCAGTGCTGACAACTTCTCTCCAATAGATCTAAGGAACATTTTCTTCCATCATCATGGTCCTAGATGCTTCCTGGATGGTCTGATTCTTTCTCTCCAGTACTCCATTCTGCTATGGAGTCCTAGGAGCAGACAACTGTCTCTTTATTCCATGTTTCTCACAGAATTCTATGAACTCTTTGGATGTGAATTCTCCACCTCTATCAGACCTTAGGCATTTTAATTTTAATCCGGTTTCATTCTCTACCATAGCCTTGAATATTTTGAACTTCTCAAGAGCTTCTGATTTCTCTTTCAGAAAAGTAACCCACATCATTCCAGAATGGTCATCAATTAATAACATGAAGTATCTATCACCTTGCACACTCCTGATTCTTGTCGGACCACATAGATTAGTATGAACTAAGTCCAATAATCTAGTAGAATATTGTTGCTTGCTTTTGAATGAGACTCTGGTTTATTTCTCCAACTGACATTCTTTGCACAAATTATTTGTAGGTTTCACCAGTTTTGGAAGATCTCTTACAGTCTGAGTGTTGCTTATCTTGATGATGTTATCAATATTCACATGACACATCCTCCTATGCCATAACCAACTTTGATCAATTTACACAAATAGACAACTTTTACCAGTACCAACTAAATGGAAGATATTACCTTTTGTTTGAGTATCGGATGCAATCTCTATTCCAAAACTTTCAAAGATCTTGTATTTTCCATTCTTGAATCAGAGATCATAGCCTTTGTCCACCAACTATCCAACACTAAGAAGATTGTGCTTTAGACCTTCAACATATAGTACATTACTGGTTTTGTTCTTTCCATCAAAAGAAATGGTTCCTCTTCCTCTGATTTTGCCAGTAGAATTATCACCAAACTTTACCAATCCTCCTTCATACCTTTCCAAATCTATGAACTTATTTTTGTCACCTCTCATATGGTGAGAGCATCCATTGTCAATGACCCAATCATCCTTTTCTTCAACTTGGGTAGCTAGAGCTCTTTCCACAATTTTATGATTGACAAATACAGAGGATATTAGATCTTCTTCCTTGATGGTAATGAACACCCAGTCACTTCCAAATTTGTTTCCTGTCTCTGATTCATCATCTGTTACTCCTTCATTTTCATCATCTTCATGAACATAGTAACAATTCTTTTGGAACCTTGATCTACCAGGATTTGGCCTTGAAAATCTTTCCAGACACCTTGAGGCAAAATGACCAATCTTATTGTAGTTAAAACACTTAAAAGGCAATTTCCCTTCATACTTATCGGATCCTCTTGGCAGTCTTTTTGTGATAAGGGCTTCAAGTTGAGCAGTTTCTACTTCTTCTTCATTGAGGTCTTTTCTTTCCTTTTCATACCATGATAGTTCCCTTGAAGAGTTCTCTCCTAGATCAAACCTTTGTTTACCTTTTATAGAAGCACTGGCTTTGAATGTAGATTCAGTCTTGGGGGGGCATCTCCAAACTCGGTCAATTCAAATGCAGCCAATTTACCAACCAATTGATCTCTTGTGACACCTGAATGGGTTCTAAATTCTTCAATGGCAGCAACCTTGTATTTATAAGAAGCGGGAAGGGATCTGAGAACTTTGCCAACAATCTCATCTTCATCCAAGACTCCACCAGCACATCTAATGCCACACACAAGCTCATTTACTCTTGGCATAAAAGTAGTGATATTTTCATCTTCTCTCATCTTCAGATTTTCAAATTTTCCTTTCAAACTCTAAAGCCTTGCACATTTAACATACTTGTCTCCTTCATGTAGAAGTTCTAGTTTTTCCCAAATCTCAAAAGCAATTTGTAGGTCAACAACATTTGTCAACTCTGAATCAGACAAGGCACTTAGAAGAGCTTCTTTAGTCCACAGATTATTTTCAGCATCTATGATTTCATTTGTGGTTTTCGGGCCATTCTGTGGAGGAGTATACTTTGTTGAAGCCATGGTCCAGTATTGCATTCCCATACATTGCATGTGAAATTGCATGCGACTTTTCCAAAGAGTAAAATTGGTTCCATCAAACTTTAGACTATCCTTCTTGTAGGACGACATCCTGGATCTCCTCAAGCAGTTAATCTCTCTTAGAGAAACTTAGCTCTAATACCAATTGTTGGATTTAGGACAAACAACTAAGAGGGGGGGTGAATCAGTTGTCCAAAAATTTCTTCCAATTAAACACTTAAATCCACTTTGTAATTCGGCAGCATAATAATGAATCAATCATGGAAACATAATGCATTAAATCAAGAGTAGAAACACATTAACACATAAGACACCAAGATTTTGACGTGGAAAACCTAGTTAAGGGAAAAACCACAGGGTGATTAACCCAAGATTGTATTCTTTGTTAGAAGAATAGAAAGAACAAAATGGCATATGCCAATTAGGGCTCACTGCTCGAGCACACTGCTCACAAGAGGCCCACTACCTATAAGAGACACACTGTCTACACAATAATAAGTATCATATACTTGAACTGGAGAATAGCATCTTCACCATGCTTGAGTCAATTCCATTTAAGCTTAGTACTTCTGCTCTATCTTTGCTCTACTCCTCTCTACCACACTCTCATTCTCACAAGATTCATTTGAAATGACTTTACAATCCCTTATTTATACAAGACATCGACTTAGGAATAATCAACTAAGTCGGCAAACATTACAGAGCAAATACATAAATACATCATGACTAATTACAAAAGACTTCACGCGGATCAACACACTATTGGCCACATAGATCTGAGACTTCAATCTTCTTCTAGGAACATGCCAATCTTCACATAACATCTTCAAGATCATATGCATGATGTGTAACTCATCCAGTCAGCTAGACTTAGGAAGAACACCATCATCTGAAAGTAATTCTTCAATTGTGAGCTCAAACTCCAATGCAAACCACCAACATGAACTAGACATGATCCAAAGACCTCCACAAGCTTGCCTGAATCACCAAGAACATCCACACTACATCTTCTTATTGAAATCCTTATCTCCTTCATCCAAAACCTCAAGAACATAGTCTGTCATCACTGTCATAATGGAATAGATGCTTGCAGACCTCTAGACCATGAACCAATTGAGTTGTCAATTCACATTGACTTCCTAAACATTCCCTCAAATCTGTAGAACAAGATATTGCATTTCTGGATCTCACCAGACCTATCTGTGTCACTCTATCACCTCGGAACACCTACCGGAACTGGTTTTACTTGAGCAGCCACAACTTCTTCAGATCTTCATGTGGACCTCTGAAATATTTACTAGATCACCTTAAGACACATATCTACAAACCCTTTGATGTGCATCCTCTGATCTTCATCTTAGCTAGGATCTTTAGCTCACTATCTTCACTATTCTTCTCTGTTTCTGATTAGGACTAATTTTCTCAATATCCTCAACACACAGCTCATCCAATCCTTATCACCAATGCAACAGGAGTATGTTGACATCAATGACAACTGGTTAGGCTCATACTTGCAACAGGTTCATGGAGTATACATATGCGAAAGATGGCAAGCTTTTGTTCTTCATGTATAATTCAAGACTGGAATGAGTGCAAGTCAATGGAGTGGGTTGATGAATGGTAGCTAAGTTATCTTAGCCTAGTTGACACATATCAACACCTGATGACATTGGAACTAACATAGATGGAATCATCAGTTGACTTTGACCACATAACAGATCTAGTTCAACTAGTTAATATATCTACTTGCATAGTTTTTGAAATTCCTAATGTTATCTTACTTTGTGGTGTTTTTGTAGTGTTGACTAATTTGATCTAATTTTATGCACATATCAATGTATGGCATGTTTATGCAATTATGCAAATGAAGACAATGAAGAGGGAAAAAATTATTACTTGTGTCATTATGTTGAGGCCAAAAAGAAATTAGAGGCCCCAGTTACAGATGGAGAAAACATTGATTACCCTACAGGCTTAGTGGTTGTTTTTGGAACATGGCTTAGAAGGTACTAGCATAAGAGTGTTAATGTTTGGTTGTTTCAAGACTTTGACATGCATTGGAAGATTCTTCATTACTTGAACCTTGTCATGGCATCTAATGGTCATTTGATACAATATCAGGGTAGACATTTGAACAAGACCTTGTGGAAGGTGCATGAGTCTGACCATGAGGCAATACTTGACACAATAAAGAGTAGAGCAGACCCAGATGGTTCATTGGATTAACTATAGACAAAGAGAGAGACAAGATGAGGGAGAGTGATCATCAGTTGGTGGTAAGTGATTGATTACATATGTGATGTTATATATTTCATACATTTTATATATTAATGGAAACAACTTACCTCTGCATAATGTATCACTAACATGAACATAATCTACCTGCATTAACACAAAAACTCTGCACTCACAACCTCTACAACTAAAGTTCCACTATCATGCACTGATTTCTTCATCTCACTTCATTCACAATTTAATCCAACAAAAAAATATTCACCTACTATGCCACAATAAACCTTTGTCAACAATCAACAACATCATGCATGATTAATCTTCAAATACAATGCTTTCTCTTTGTATTATTTTCTTCATTTCACAAAGGGACTAACTATCTTCAACATAAAAACTATAAACCCCTCAGGTAGTTCACTTAAGTGACAGTAACCTGAGATTGCAAGTCAATAAAAAATCAAAACAAGAAAGAACCCTAATCAACTCTAAAACCACTATGGATTCTAGCCATCTGAGAATGATTTTAGCTATACCAACCATGTAAACCCCTTCTACTAAATTATCACTTATCTTATTACAAAGACATCTCCAATCTAACTAAGGGCATGCTAAAATTAAGAAGGTATCTTGACATCCTCTGTCTTGAATGATTTATCATTACTTGCATTCACTTGCATAATCATGGCAAGTCTTTTTGGTCTCCAACACAATTCCATTTCCTAAAACGTGAACACACTATCCTGAAGCATGAAAGGCATGTCAGCTTTGTGAATGAAGGCATCTTGTGAAGACCATACCATGAAACATGAACACCATAACTAAGCATCCTAATCCTTTGACAACAACACCAACAGGGATATGATCAACATCTTCTGACCTTTTGACATCAATGACAAACAACTTTCAACACATTATACCAGTGATATCCCTTAAGACACCAAAGTGCAAAACAACAACAGTCTTTTATGAGCTATTACTTGAAAACCATGTCACTTAGAAACATTTTATCTAAGGCTACGAGATCACATAGGGTCCCTCTACAATAACCTCTATCAGTTTTTTATATCTCTGAGGCATTTGTCTGTGATGAAAGTTTTTTTGCTATTCCAAAAATTGTCAGATGCATGTAGTGTAAAGTTGCAAAAGGGTGCAACTTTCATTATGCTCCTTGTGTAGCCCTACTAACAGTTCCAATGCATCCAGATGGGTATGTTTAGACTAGGCAGGGTCTTTTTTCACACCCAAACATGTCAAAATAGTCTAAGCTACATTGTACCAGTGATATCCCTTAAGAGACCAAAGTGCAAAAAGGCAACAATCTTTGATGAGTTGTTACTCGGAAACCATGTCAGTTAGAAACATTTTGTATGAGGCTACATGATCACATAGAACCCATCTACAATAATCTCTCTTAGTTTTTGATATCTCTAAGGCATTTGTCCGTGGTGAAAGATTTTTTGCTGCTCTAAAACTTGTCAGAAGCATGCCGTGTAAAGTTGCAAAGGGGTGTAACTTTCATCCTACTCCTAATGCAACTAAACTGATAGTTCCAACATGTCCAAATGGATATGTTTAGACTAGGTATGGTCCTATTTTGCACCCAAACATGTTGAAACAGTCCAAGCTACATTGTACTGGTGATATCCCTTAAGGGACCAAAGTGCAAAAAGGAAGCAATCTTTGACAAGCTGTTATCATGTCACTTATAAATATTATGTCTAAAGATATGGGATCATGTAGGGTCTCTCTACAATAACCTCTCTTAGTTTTTTATATCTCTAAGGTATTTTTCTGTGGTGAAAGTTTTTCTGCTGCTCCAAAAATCGTTAGATGCATGTAGTGTAAAGTTACAAAGGGGTGTAACTTTCGTTCTACTCCTCGTGTGGCCAAAACAATAGTTTCAACATGTTTGAATGGGTACATTTAGGTTAGGCATGGTCCTTTTTCACATGCAAACATGTTGAAATAGTCCAAGCTACATTGTACCGGTGATATCCCTTAAGAAACCAAAGTGCAAAAAGGCAACAATCTTTGACGAGTTGTTACTCAGAAACCATGTCACTTAGAAACATTATGTCTAAGGATATGTGATCACATATAACCCCTCTACAATAACCTATCTCAGTTTTTGATATCTCTAAGGTATTTGTCTGTGGTGAAAGATTTTCTGCTACTCCAAAAATCGTCAGAAGTATGTAGTGTAAAGTTACAAAGGGGTGTAACTTTCGTCTTGCTCTTGATGCAACCAAATCAACAATTCCAACATGTCTAGATGGGTATGTTTAGGCTAGGCATGGTCCTTTTTTATACCCAAACATACCAAAATAGTCCGAGCTACATTGTACTGGTGATATCCCTTAAGAGTCCAAAGTACAAAAAGGCAATAATCTTTGACAAGATGTTACTCAAAAACTATGTCACTTAGAATCATTCTGTCTAGAGCTACGTGATCACATAGAACCCCTTTACAATAACCTCTCTCATTTTTTGATATATCTTAGGAATTTTCCCGTGGTGAAATATTTTTTGTTGCGAAAAAATTTGTCAAAAGCATGTAGTGTAAAGTTGCAAGGTAGGCTACTTTTATTTTGTTCTTCATGGGCCCAAACTGTTAGTACCGCCACATGCATTTGGGCACATATATCCTACACATGGTCACTGCCCTTCATTATAAAAGGGTCATAGTCTTTCCTATTTGAAAGGTCACAACTTTTCACCTTTGAAATGTCATCAATATTCATGAGAACATCAAGATAACAATTTCTACAAATGTTCTCCATGCATTATCATCCTTTTTATTTCTCACCCCAATAAATTGGGTTTCTTTCAACATTAATGCATCAACCATTCATGTAGCACTTCACATACTAGTAAAAGAAATTAGCCCTCTTAAGGGTCAAGCTCTTTCAACTTATCAAGAAAGCATTATTTCATTTGTAACATTCATATTGAGGAAATGAGCTTCATTAGACTAAGGTTGTTAGAATGAATTCATACTAGGTTGCTTGAGGAATTCTTTAGTGGTTTCTCTACTTTTCTTGTTGGTGACCTAAGATAATTGTCACTTGTAAGGGACATCCCAATGTATGTTACATTATTATATGAAACAAAACTTTGGAGAAGCTTCCAAAAAATTATCAAGATCAATAGAGCAACAATTGATATTAGAAACTCAAATTGTAAGGATCTTACATTCACAACAATGTCATTAGTTGTGGCAAATCTTGGCTAGAAGTAGTTGTAAAGAGGATGTAAATAGCTTCTATTTCAACTCAGAAGGGACATGATAGAGCTTTATGGTGATGACCTTGTATGAACAATAGTGAAAATGCACCAACTAGCACCTATAAATGTGAATAAAGTGGTATGTATGCTTGATATTAGTATTTCACCATTGAATCTAGCTAGTCTAATGAGGAGGATGTGGCTCCAAATTCTAGTAAACATGTCATAAATGGTCATTCATGCCCTTTGAAAACCCTTACACATTCTAAGTAGAGATTATTCCACATATACCATGGAGAGTGATTGTGACATCATACAATATTGAGATAAGTAAGCCCTAATCTATTGTGCATGTATGCCTAAGCTTCCATCTCACTAGTTGTCTATTACATGGGGAGAAATTACAATACTTGTTTGATGCCACTTCAACTATCTTAAATTCACCACACACAACCCAAGTTTTTATGACTTTAATATACAATCTCATGTTGATATTCAACATGATGATTCATTTTTATTTTAAAGGACTCTTTTGTTGGGTGTCTTCAAAGGATTCTTATCAAAATCTTGAGAAGATTCTAACAGATTTTTATGGGCATCCTCTAACTAGGGAGAAGTTTTCATACTGTGGCATGGGAGTTATGTTGTCTCCCTCATGATTATGGTTGGCTTGGCCTTATTGACATTCACTGTCAAGGATTAGATTTGTGTGCTAAGTGGATTATGAGAGCCCTAGAGAGGATTGAATTTTAAAAAATCTTACTATGTAATACAATTAGACTTTAAATATTTGAAGTAAACCATCTACAAATATCCATTGAAGCATGGATTTATAATGCAAATACGGACACCATCAATAAAAATGATTTGTATTAACCAAATATCCATATAGGCATACGTCAATATTTGTCGATATAAGTATAACATATATACAAAATAGTGATATAGGCTTACAAGAATGCCATATAGGCATACAATGTCAACTATATGCAATACAAAATATATGTCCACAAATGCCATATAGGCATACAACAAAGGAACCCAATAAAAAGACATTCCACTCTATCTGGTGAAGAAAATAGATCACAGGTAGCCTTTGATCTTCGATAGGATGGAGATGTGTATGAGGGTGGTCTACTATAAACCTGAGGGTTGCTCTTCCTATTTAGTTGTTCATGGATCTGTAGCTATTACAACAAAAATTATAGACATTAATATATAGAAATTACATTTTAAAAATGAAGCATTTAACAAAATAATCACTGAGTGCTACCAAAAAATATGTCTCCTCATTTGCCTCAGTACTAGGATTAGGTTGTGGCGATGTCATGTCCTATAAAAACCATCCAGATAGAAATTAAACTTCAAATCAATAATCATTTGATTTTCCAAAAATAAAAAAATATAACAATGAATGTAATTTGAAATTTACTAATCTACCTCATACCCCCATCAAAGGCATGGAGGACACACCATGCTCCATTGCCCTATGAACTTTGGGAGGTGTCTCCGCAGCCTGTATCTTTTGAAAAAAAACAACATTATTGAATTATGAAAACTAGAATAGTGATGCAAGTCATGGCTCCTAACATTCACAAATGTTCACCTAAACATGGAAGTACACATAATAAAGCACACAAGTCATATATGCATATATATAAATTAGACAGAGATTCATGACTATTGTGTGGTATAAGGGTTAACAAAGGAGGGACCATAGTAGCATCAAATTTTAGGTTTAAGAAGTTAGAGAGGGAGTGAAGGTGTTAGTTTAGGTTTAGGTTGGTGGTAGGGTGGGGTAGGGTTGTGCTCAAATTTTTTGTTGTTTGGTAGTGATGGAGGTAGGACAATGCCTAAGCTAGAGGGCTTTAATATGTCAGGAAAAGATTGGTGATGGGAATGAGGGGAAGAACAAGGGATACAAGAATGGTACTAGGGGGCAGTTTAAAATCTTACTACAAATGCCATTTTCCAACATATTAAAGGTATCCAACTATGCAGAATGTACTTTGTCTAGATATTGTAATCAAGCTTTGTATTGTACCAATAAAAGATATTCATTGTCACCAATGCATCACTATGATACAACTAGACACATAATACACATTCTTCACCATCAATTCCCATAGTAAAATCTTGGGTATGGGCATCAAAAACATGACAACCAAGAGTTTAATCTATTGTTCTAGCTTCTTGGGTTGAGAACTATGAATGTTGGAGGTAACAATCATTGAAATTGTAAATAAGTTATTGCTTATTTTGGATAGGGAAGATAGGATCGACTCCCTTATGGATAGAAATTAGAACCCTACTATGCTCCAAGTATGTAAAGTATATTATATGAGGGAACTTTGATCATTTCAAAGGTTAAGGGGTATGTAGAAAAGGTGGTTGTGTATTTAAAGAAGTGTTTTACTTTTCCTTTAAGAAGAATAAAGGATCCATGAGCATTTGTATGATATCAACACCTTGGAAATATGGTGGTATGTTTAGTTAGGGTAAGTGGTTGTCCTACTTTAACCCTAAGGTTTTATAGAGTCTTGTGCTTTTTGGTCTATTGATATTGATTATTAAGTTGTAGATATTAATGTTGGTTAGGTTGATTGGTTTAAACATGGTGTTATTGATAAAAGAATATTAAATTTTAAGCTTTAGTGGGTTGAAAGTTTTTAAAATTTTGAAGTGAGGAGTTTGATAATTTTAAGAAAAGTTCTTGGTTACCTTAAGAAGTTAGAAATTAGCAAAAGAAAATACTAGGTTGTAGACATTGAAATGGTTATATTTTATTGGAAAATATATTGGTTCATGAAAATTTGTTTATTTTAGGTGTTGAAATAGTCATGGTTTATTGATGTTTAGACATAAATTACATGGACCTTTATTAGAGTGCAAGCTTGAAATAATCATGCTTCATTGGTGAAGTTATCAACCTATTAAGCAATTATTAAATTATAGGCTCAAAACAATGGTGGTTCATTACTGAAGATGTTTGCGTCAAAATAGTCAAGTTTAATTTATAAACATATCAAACTAATGAAACATTATTAGGTTGTAGGAATGGAAATGGTCATGGTCTATTGTTAGAATATATTAGGCTCATGATTCAAGGTTCTAGTAACACCTCTTTGTAGCTCATAATGTCTTTGTTTTGACTCTATCTCTAGGTTTTTGTAATGTCCCCTTTAAGAAGATCCTTATTTTCCACTTTGCACATGAGAATTACTTCTTAAAGGAAACATTAGTAATAGATAAGATCAATAAATCATATTAAAATAATCAAATAAATAAATTATTTAATTATTCAATCTTAAGTGGATTCATACTTAGGGTTGTTTATTATATGTTAATTTTATTTATTTTCAAACCCTAGTGGAGATGGGGTACTATCTCTTGTTAGGTTGCACGAATCATCCTCTACAGGTAGTTCCTTTGTATGATGTAACACATGTCCATTCCACCTTAGGTCTTACTAAGTGCCTTTGTATGATGTAACATATGCCCGTTCCACCACAGGTCTTACTTATTACCTTTGTATGATGTAGCATAGTCCATTCCACCGCAGGTCTTATCCATTGCCTAAGTATGATGTAACATGGTCCATTCCACCGCCGGTCTTATCTACCTTTGAGGTATTAATGCTACTTCTTCCTAACAAGTTTACCTCCAATCTCTCAATGTGTGTTATGCTCTTATATAAATCAAATACGATTACTCTTTATTATATTTATTTATTTTCAATATCAAAGTTGTATTTAACTTAGAAGTGTTCTCTTAAAAAATATCTTTTTTTCCACTTCTTTTTTACTTTCTATCTTATAACCTTTATTTATTTCCCTTTCAAGGGATATGTTTGAAGAGACACGTCTCTTATTATGCTTGCATAAAATACATACGTACCTTCTTATATTTTTTATTACTTTAGTAAATTACATACTTACCCTCTTATAATTTTTATTACTTTATATTAATTCCCTTTTATGAGCTGTGGTACATTATCATAAGAGGATAGGTTAAAAGATGTTTATTTATATTATTTGTATTTATATTATATCATTTATATTATAATAAATGATATATTATTAATTCTATATTATTTATATTATATCATTTATATCATAATAAATGATATATGATTTATATTATATTATTTATATTTATATTATAATATAAGATAAATATAAGAATATTTGTATTTATATTATTAAATATATTTATAATATATTATTATTATTTATGTGTTATTTATAAATATAATAATAATATATCTTGTTAATTGTTTTAAATAAGTATTATTTAAATATATTAAATATATTCAATTTATAATATCATTCATATCTTTGATTTGAATGAATAATACATAATCGATTCAATTATAAATTACTAGTATAGGGACATGACAGTTTTCCATCTCATGTGGTGGATTTTTGAATTTCACTTTTGATTCTCATGCATTCTATGGTGAACTCTCTTGGCTCTTCAACTAGTTGTGAAATCTTGTGAATATTTGGCTCTCTTGGTGATATAGTATAGCTCTTTCTTATTCTTCCTCAAGTCTCCAATGCTGTTGAGCTCTATTGGTACATGTTTATGTGAGTTCTTGGAGTATTTTGTGCTCTCTTTCATCTCAAAGAATATGGTAGTATTAAATGAAGGTTCCTCATTAGACTTAGGTGGGTTAGATGTAGGATCAAAAGTAGGGATGGAAGAAATTGAGCCAATAGGATTGACATAGTTTGTAGGGGAATGGGTTAGTG
The DNA here is from genome assembly GCA_027924645.1 of Cunninghamia lanceolata. Taxonomy (NCBI): domain Eukaryota; kingdom Viridiplantae; phylum Streptophyta; class Pinopsida; order Cupressales; family Cupressaceae; genus Cunninghamia; species Cunninghamia lanceolata. The sequence goes on from BSBN01000055.1 coordinate 16,074,103, forward strand.
TAGATTTGAAGATTTTTGTTAGGGGTGACTTGTTGCCCCCATAATTAATAGCTAAAACCTAGATGATGTTGGAGTCAATCATATGCTATATAAGATGCCATAGGGTCATGCCCTTCTCTAGTGTCATGTCGTGGGGTCTAATTGGTGGTAATTGGATGAGTTTATTAGAGAGAATTTATTGAAGAATAGTGTGGCTGGGATCAACAAGCTTTGGTAGACATGTATGGAAAATGTAGTAGCATAGACAAGGGAGTGAACTATTTGAAAAGATGCCTCAAAGAAATGTGGTCTCATGGTGATATCCTTGTCTATGCATTTGCTTGTCATCGAATTCCATGAGACCACATTTCTTTGAGGCATTTTTTCAAATAACTATATTGTAATTGAAATTTTGTCATCTATCAACATCTAGTTATTAGTTATGCAATGTCTAGTAATGCTTTGAGTTTGAAAGATGTGCAATGTAATGTAATCAATGATATGAATATAAAATACAAAAATCTAGTAAGTATAATTCATTAGTTAAATTGTTTATTTTATTATTTGCGTGAAGCTTTGAACTCCACCACCATTGGAAGGTGTTGTAGTGAAATCTCTAAGATTAACCTATTCAACATCCAAAATTAGATATTAGAATACCATTCATATAACAATGCTATTCACATGTAATATTTATAATTGTTTACTCGTTACATACCTCAATAGTAGATGTTGTAGTGTAATATTTAGGTAGAGAACAACTGAAAACTGCATGAATGCTATGACCCTAAAATTTCATTAAAATCATCAAACTAAATTAGTTAATCTTGCATTTCAAAAATGAAATTTAATAAATTAAATTCAATGAACTTGCTAACATTTACCTGAGTATCAAGGCCGAAAGTCTCACTTAGGAGGGCATCTGTCATCACTATCTACTCACCTACAGATGTAGCCTACGCACTTGTGTCTCGACTATCCATGTTGGGAATTAAGGTGTCTCAACCTTGGTAATTCCTTGCATTTATTATTGTAATGTAATTTATTTACTTAGCCTATGTTGTAATTTTGTTGTACATCCTATTTTGTCATCTAGTGTGAAGTGGCACGATGAGTTGTCACTCCACTTGTAAGGTGACTAGGATGGTCAACTCACTCTATGTGGAGATAGGCACCCCTTTTGTGTGGTAGAAGTTTTATGCCATGTGTCGGCATCTCGACTAGTGTGTAAGTGAATCTTCACCAAAATGGTTATGACAGATTGCTATGACACAATCTATGACATGTAAGAGTCAGAAATAGAAGGTTCTATGACAGGTGAAGACGTGTCACAAGGCATCTTGGAAGAAGGTATCTTTGGGAGCCCCAAGAAGGGTTATGATATGTTGTAAGGGAATATACTATTTATAGCTTGTTTATGACAAATTTTCTTACAACCGTAAGATATGATAGCTATGACGAATTCTATGATAGTCGGTTGGTGCGTAAGAGCATCTGTTATTGCCCAACTTGGGAATAGGAGACCATATTGGGATGGGATGATATGACAAGTGTCATGACCATACTGCAATGTTGGACAAGTGTCCCTAGGCATGGGTGTTGGGCCATGAGGCCAAGTTGGACACCCATTCCAAGATATGTTCATTTTGCCTTGAAAAATTCAATATAAGGAGATGTAGAGTGTGATTAATAGGTATTGTTATGCTATTGGTTTGTCTCCAGATATGAGTGTTGAAGACTCCTAAGAGCTTGCATTGCAAGTGTATTGTAAACCATTACAGTTTTGATAATACATTGTGCAGGTTTTGGAGTGTGGGGTTTTTAACCCGATAAGGGTTTTCCCCACGTATATCTTGTATCTCTCTTCTTTTGTCTTACATTCTTATGTTGTTGTGTTAAAAATTCTATAATTGTAAAGGTTAAAATGAATCTACACTCTTCTCTCCTGATCAGATTAGTATAGGAAGTGTTTTTTGTACACCTAGTTTCCTTTCAATTGGTATCAGAGCTAAGTTCTCCTTGGTCCTAGTCATTGGATAAGGGTTTTGTGTGCTAATCTTAGGTTGAGTGGGAGTCCGTGTAGAGTATTCTATAATCTTGTTATAGGAATGAGATGATAGGCACATCCAGAAGAATAGAGATGGAGGTGTTTAATGACACAAATTTTGAGTTATGGAAACTTAAGATGGAGTGTTATGGAGTTGATCATATGGCTACATTTAGTATGATATTGATCTGGAGCTCCTGTTTGATAGTATGCAATAACCCTCATGCATGGTGGTTATGTTCTATCATTCTATGGTCGTTTGCAGCAGAGTATTCATGTTGGGAGTATATTTTTGGCTCCCTGATCACATGGAGAAACTTGGGTTACCATGGCTATGGTTTGATGTGCTTATGTTGGGTGCTTGGTTTTAGTCCTTGGAATTGGAAGACACTGTTTTGTTAACCTCGAATGCATGTAGACTATGGAGTTGATCGTTGAATGATCTGAAAGCTCCTGGAACATCCTAGCTTCTCCTTATGCTTGTACATGGTGATGGTTGTGGAGTTGGCCTACAAGTGGGCCTAAATTTCCTAGACCTCTGTTTCATTTAGTTGGCTATACTTGCATGTCTTAGTTTCATATTGATTTGATCTAAGGGTTTTGTAGATATTCTATTCAAAATCTATAGTTATGCTTATCTATGTTATTCCATTATTTTGGTTTAACTATATTGGTGATTTTCAGACTTGTGGGTCTTCCAGATGATAAGTGGATATGGATTTGCATGGATGTCAGTGACATGGTGGTTTTGCAAGTTTTACATGGTTAATCAAAACTTGTGGTTTTGTAAATTTGTAGACAAACTATTTTTCAGTTTATGATTCCTTGGGAGTGTTTCTGGATGTAAGATAGCTATAGGTTTGCATATATGCTTTGTGCATAATGTGAGGAGATTTTGTATCTTTCTCAATGTGGAGGTGTTGGTAGGTGATTAGTCACTCATCATTTCTATATTATTTTCTTGATGGGTTCCTTGACTATGGTTACTTTATATGTGGACTTGTTGGCAAATCAAATCTAGAATCGATTTGATGTTTGAGTCTTGAGGTCTATAGGTTGTCTTCTTTGGTATCTCATTTTGAAGGTTACTAATGTAATGATTAGTTTGCATGTTACATTTGTTTTTGATCTTTGAGTTATGTAGTTTATGGATTACCTACCCATTAGCTATACTGAGATGACTCGAATGTGGACTGTCTTTATCCATGAGATTGATTCAGTGTTTATGCAGACTTTGTTAGTTAGCCTTGTCTGTTGTCATTTGTGTATTGGTATGTTGCATTGGTATAAGAGGATGGATAATTAGAGTGCATGGATAGTCAGTTATTGGGACTTATAGCATGTTTAACATGATGTCATGGATAACTTGGTTACACAATTTAGTGTGAGCTTTTGACAGTGATGGTTTTATCTTCTTGACTTGGAGATCTTGGTTCTATTTTGTGTTGCTGATATTGCATAGAACAATTGTTAGATTGTGTTAGAGCCATGGATGATCTTCATTGAGAGGATGGTTATCATGATGCCTTGATAAGCTCAGTATCATAGTTTTAGTGGGAGCTTCGGCAGTGATGTTGGATTCATCATATGTGATGGATGATCTTCTACAGTAGATATTGGTGTCATGGAGGAACTCTTGGTTTTGAGAGTTCTTTGACATTTTAAGTTTATTTTTTAGGAGATGGTTATCTTCATATGTTTGGAGATGTTGACATCTTAGTTGAGGTGTCGGGTTTATGATTTGTTAGTATGACATGTTTATCCTTTGTTTAGAGATGTTGTTATTATGTCATGGTTTACTCCTGATGCTAGATTAAAGTTTTGGCATGATACAGGTTCACTTGAGATAGGATGTATGCATCATTGTATGCTTTGTTGTATGTGATCTTCTTACGAGGAGATGGTTAGATCATGATGTCATGATGGGCTTCTTGATCATGCAGATGTGTAGTGGGAGTTTTGACAATGATCTTGTTTGTTTTCTTTGGTTTTGAGTATTAATCTTTTGCTTGAAGCTTCATGATAAATTGCAGGATGCATTTTGAAGTTGGAATGTATTGGTTGATGGATGCTCATGGATACTAGAGAGACTTGAGGTGAGGCTTGAGATCTCTTGTTGTAGGGATCATGTGTTGGAATGGTTAAATTTTAGCAGAAAGATCAAGGAGCCTTCACTTGTTATGGACATGAGTTCATGTTTGAACTTGGGAGGAGATTGTTCTTGGAGAGAGTATATGAGACTTGGTGTATCTCAGTGGATCATTCTCATTCCCCACTCTCAGTTCACTCGGCAGAAAATGTTCTGATATGTATTGCCTAGGTTATTTTAGATTCATTTTAGTTTTATGCTTTGATTTCTCATGGATCATGGTTATCTTCTTGATTTGTATGGTTTGGTTTATGATGTTCATTTATGAGGAGTTTAGGAGATGTGATTGGGCTTATTCATTGTTATGGTATGGTTATGAGTTTGATCTACCTTGATTAGAGAGGCTTACATCCATGTTGATTACATGTTACATATGTTTATTTGATCTTATGAGATTGAATGGTTGGATGTTGTTAAGGCTTTTCAATTGGGGTTTTGTGAAGGAGATCATACTTGGCATAGCTTAGCCCTTGGTGGTGTTGGTAGAAGGACATGTTATGGTTTGTAGTTTCTCTTTATGGTCTCACATTTCTTCCTAGAGGTTCTTATTCATCTAGTATGATCACTGTGTTTGTGGTCATTTACTATTGTTGTACTTTATTGTTTTTTTAACAATAGTATGTGTTCCTTTTTTTTTAATGTATATCATTTGAGATGTGGAGGACTTGGGAGAAGTGGAGGAGATCAGAGGTGAGAGAGTGAGCAAAAAACTATTTGTGGAAGTATGCTATATTTTGCAGTAGTTGGTTGTAGTTTGCAGATCATTGTGATTGTTCTTTGTATTATATGTTGTATTATAAGCCACACTTTTATGTAAGTGATGATTGGTAGACTTTGAGTTTCTTTGGTTGGCATTGGTCGTGCAGCTGATTCCTAGGATGTATGTGTATCTTGGTAGATGATTTTTCATTGGACTGTAGTATCAAAGGTCTTCAGATTTTTTGCACATCAATGGGTGTGTTTGTTATCATGGGAGATGGTAACTTTGAGTAGGACTATGGATTATACATGGATGAGAGTTGCAGTATGAGATGAATATGTCATGTGCAATAGTTCTATCAATGGTGGTTTTTCAGTTGGGTGTAAACAATTAGCTGTGGTTATTGTTCTAACTATTTTGGAGCATACGTGCTTGATCTTATTTTGAAGATATTTGGACTTTAGAATTATGTTTAGTTAACAAGTTTGAAGTTGGCTACATTGGTGTGTTTATGTGGCATTTAGTGTTTCATCATATTTTTGGCATTCTAATCTTTTGTCATGTTGGTGATCACTTGGAAGATGTTACAAGTGCTTCTATAAAGCTAGTGAGCATAGTGGAGTTTAGTTGGGATGAGTAAGTGACAACCTATGGTCATTTTGTCCATGACCTAAGCTGAGTATTTGGCAACTACTCATGCTTGTAAGGAAGCCATTTGGCTTAAGAGATTGTGTTCAAATATTGGTATTGATGCAAGATAGATTACTATCTATTGTAACAGTCAAAGTGTGATGTTGTAGATGTATTAACGAAACTAGTGGATACAGAGAAGTACAGATGGTGTTCAGAGTCTATAGGCTTCTTGGCCTATAGTAGTTAAATCCTGTTATTTCTATTGGCTCTTACAAGGTGTTCAACAAGTGGGAGAATGTTGGGAATTAAGGTGTCTCAAACTAGGTAATTCCTTGTATTTATTATTGTAATGTAATTTATTTACTTAGCCTATGTTGTAATTTTGTTGTACATCTTGTTTTGTCATCTAGTGTGAAGTGGCACAATGAGTTGTCACTCCACTTGTAAGGTGACTAGGATGGTCAACTCACTCCATGTTGAGATAGGCATATCTTTTGTGTGGTAGAAGTTTTTTGCCATGTGTCGGCATCTTGACTAGTGTGTAAGTGAATCTTGACTGAAACAGTTATGACAGAATCTATGACATGTAAGAGTCAGAAATAGAAGGTTCTATGACAGGTGAAGATATGTGTCACAAGGAATCTTGGAAAAAGGCATCTTTGGGTACCCCAAGGAGGGTTATGACTTGTTGTAAGGGAATATGCTATTTAAAGCCTGTTTATGATAGATTCTCTTACAACTATAAGATATGATAGCTATGACGGATTCTATGACAATCGGTTGGTGCGTAAGAGCATCTGTCATTTCCCAACTTGGGAATAGGCAACCATATTGGGATGGGGTGATATGACAAGTGTCATGACCATGCTGTAGTGTTGGACAAGTGTCCCTAGGTGTGGTTTTTGGGCCATGAGGCCAAGTTGGACGCCCATTCTAAGATATGTTCATTTTTACCTTGAAAACTTCAATATAAGCAAGTGCTTGGAAAGGAGATGTAGAGTGTGATTAACAAGTATTATTATGTTGTCAGTTTGTCTCTAGATATGAGTGTCAAAGGCTCCTGAGAGCTTGCATTGCAAGTGTATTGTAAACCATTACAGTTTTGATAATACATTGTACAGGTTTTGGAGTGTGGGGTTTTTCATCCGATAAGGGTTTTCCCCATGTATATCTTGTGTCTCTCTTCTTATGTCTTACATTCTTATGTTGTTTTCTACTAGAATATCTCTATTGTTGTGTTAAACATTCCATATTTGTAAAGGTTAAAATGAATCTACACTCATCTCTCCTCATTAGATTAGTATAGGAAGCATTTTCTGCACACCTAACTTCCTTTCAATCCATGGGATCATAACCATAGACTGACCTGCAAGCCTGACAAGTATGGGATGGAACCTTACTCCTCAAACTCTCCCTCAACCCACACTATGTTGTAGGACTGGCATGCTCTATGATGCTCTGGGTCAAGGCACTGATGGATTGAATTGTCTCAACCTCAGCACTCTCCTTCACAATAAAAGGAATAGACATGTGCTCATGGGTTAGTCTGGTGAGAGCTCTTCTCGTTGGCAGCTATGGGTCAACACGTTCCCCTGATCTATCCTATGCTAACCCCCCACCTCTACCCTGGAAGTCTCGCATATCAAAATAGTTTGGCACTTTATTTTTGACAAACTCATAGTAGACTTTCCTCAAAAAGTATTGCGGGACCTCATTATTGTTGCATGGAGGATGGTCAAAAATGATCCACCACCTCTGCCCAAAATTGTCCCTTATTGCTTGGTTGTTGCACCAATGGATAGGGGACCTCTTGCATGTAAGGGGTAGAGGTTGATTTGTTCATGGGTCTGAAAATTGAACATAAGTCCAATTTTGTAATTTGTTCATTTTTTACTTGTTTGTAGGACAACTTGTCTGCATAGTACCCTCTAAATTCTCTCTTTTCTAACCAATTAGATATTTGCTTGCTAATTGAATCTATGTTTGATAACATGGATTCAAGAGATTGAGAAAGCATGGATCTATAGAAGGTTGAAGTTGCAGGATCTTTCAACCTTGCAATTATGTCCTCAATTTATTTTATATTTTTTTCAATTTGCCCCATTATATTTTGTGTTCTAGGGGCTTATTGAGGAATGAATGTAGTTGTTTTTTGTTGGGGTTGTTCTTCAGCAGGTATTTGTTGTTCAAGTGATGGAGGATTTTGTGGATTTTAGGAGGAGGGGGAGGTGCATTATCAATTCCTATAAATTAAAGAAATTTACATCAAAAATCCACTTAAACCTACCTAGTTAGTAACAAATTCATACAAAAAAGCAAATAAAAATTGCTCCTTCAGCCTCCCTAACATCATGGGGGCATTTTGATGATGGATCAGTGAAAATTTGGTGATGAATCCAACCTCCAATAATGCAAGCGCGCTTTCAAGGGATTGCAGGCCACAAGTTTGCTAGAAAATGGAACGAAACAACGAGCATAAATGTAAGTTTTTTTATAACTTAAACATAATACACTCACATTATAATGCAAGCACATTATGGCTTGGTGTTGCCGAGCCTTAGGCTTAGCATCACCAGAACATAACGCGAGCGCGTTATGTCTTAGAAGTTTTTTTTTTAAATGTGCCCATTTTTTGCCACCCCAACTTTTTGCACCCAGCCACATGTCACACACACACACCTTCATATTCACACATCTGTCTCTCAAATATCAAATTATATATATATGTAGAATCTTCAAAATAGGTTGGCCGACTTAGATGAAGCATATAGTTAATAAACTTATAACTTGTCAGCCAAATCCAGTCACCAAATACATAGCAGACCAAAATAACATTTGAAACACCTTCTCATATGTCGGCTCCAACTATAGAACTACTTATGATAAAGTTATAATCAATAGAACTTACCACACACAAATCAAACTATCATGTTGGCCTCAAACATAGACTATTACTAACTCAGTCTAACTGTCAAATCACAACTTTCACTACAAACCATAGAAATTTCTCGAAATCATATCAAAGACTTCATAGACATCATAGATCATACCTCCAGAACTACAGAGCATAATATCAATATGCATCCAAATGTAGACTACTGAGTTACAGACTCTGTCATAGCCAGTCACTGTCAAACCATGTAGCAATACTTAGTGGATTATAATTGCCTTTTTGGTGGACCTCATACTCTGTAACTCTAGATTTTGACACTTCATACAAGTGTTTATAACACCTCAAAACTGTACATACTAAATATATAATATTGAAGGAATGCGGACCAAAGCAAATGTGTGTTTTTATTTAATTGACATTGTATTTTGTTATGTCAGACTTAGGCCATTCAAAGATATACTTCCAATACATATCAAAAACTAAAATCTTAGATATGAGGTCTTCTAAGATCTAAAAACAACATACTAGACCACATGAATAGGTCTTCAACTACAGACCAATGCCAATCCAAACATTGTCTCTTTGTCACTGTCTCTATATACTTCCAACACTTAGCTAAACTGACTAAGTCTTCTTTACCGGACGAAACTCTCTATTTCAACTTTGTTCCTTTTCTTGTTTCCATCAATGACAAAACCTTAAAACATCATGGATACTTCATCATATTAGTAGTGTCTCTATTAATGATGTTTGCCATGTTGACAACAACCTCCCCTTTTGGCATTGATGTTGCAAGTATGGGCCTAATCGGTGTTGTCATTGATGTCAACATACTCATGTTGCATTAATGAGAAGGATTGGATGAGCAGAGAGAAGCAATGGAGATAGTGAAGTGGAGATCCCAGCTAAGATGCAGATCAGAGGTTACGGTTCAAAGGGTTTGTAGATATGAGTCTTGAGATGATCCAGTCAAGTTTTGAGAGGTCTGCATGAAGATCTGAAGAAGTTATGGCTACTCAAGTAGAGCTGGCTCTAGCAGGTGTTTAGAGGTGACAGAATGACACAGATAGGTCTGATGAGATCCGGTAATGCACTATCCCATTTTGTGGATTTGAGGGAGTGTTGAGGACATTCGTGTGAAGTGTCAACTTGATTGGTTAGTGATTTGAAGGTCTGGAAGAACCTACCTTTGTGACAGTAATGACAGACTGCGTTCTTAAAGCTCTGGATGAAGGAGAGGAGAATTCCAGCAAGCAGATGAAGTGTGGATGTTCTTAAGTGATTCAGGAAAGGTTGTGGTGATCCTTGGATCATATCTAGTTCATGTTGGTGGTCCACATTGAAGTTAGAGTGCGCATTTGAAGAATAACCACTTGATGATGGTGTTCTTCCTGAGACTGGCCGATCGGATGTATTACACGTCTTGCAGATGTTCTTGTAGATGTTTGCCGACTTAGATGATTATTCCTAAGTCAATGCATTGTATAAATAAGGGATTGTGAAGTCTTTCCAAAACATGTCTTATGGTGATGAGTGTGGTAGTGAAGAAGAGAGTGAAAGGCAGAGCATAAGTATTGGGCTTAAATGGAACTGATTCAAGCATGGTGAAGATGCTATTCTCCAGTTCATGTAGGTGATACTTATTTCTTTGTAGATAGTGTGTCTCTTGTAAGCAGTGAGCACTAATTGGCATGTGCCATTTTGTTCTTTCTATTCTTCTAATAGAGAATACAATCTTGGGTTAATCACCCCATGGTTTTTCCCTTAACTAGGTTTTCCATGTCAAAATCTTGGTGTCTTATGTGTTGATGTGTTTCTGCTTTTGATTTGAATGCATTATGGTTCATGATTAACATTCTGCTAATCACTAAAGAAGATTTAAGTGTTTGATTGGAGAAATTTTTGCACAACTGATTCACCTCCCCTCTCAGTTGTGTGCCCTAAATCTAACAATTGGTATCAGAGCTAAGTTCCTCTAAAAGGAGCTTAACCGCTTGAGGAGATCCAAGATGTCATCTTACAAGAAGGATAGTTTGAAGTTTGATGGAACCAACTTTGCTCTTTGGAAAGGTCACATGAAATGTCACTTGTAGTGTATGGGAATGGCATACTGGTCCATGGTTACAAAACCATATGTACCTCCATAGGGTGGTCCAACTACCCTAAATGAAATCGCAAATGCTGAAAACAATCTACGGACCAAAGAGGCTCTTCTAAGTGCATTATCTGACTTAGAGCTCTCAAATGTTATTGACCTACAAACTGCCTTTGAGATTTGGAATAAACTGGAACTCTTGCATGAAGGAGACCAGTATGTTAAATGTGCAAGGTTATAGAGTCTAAAAGGGAAATTTGAAAAACTGAAGATGAGAGATGATGAAAATATTACCACTTTTATGCCAAGAGTGAATGAGCTGGTTTGTGGAATTAGAAATGCTGGTGGAGTCTTGGATGAAAATGAGATTGTTGGTAAAATTCTTAGATCCCTTCCTGCTTCTTACAAAATCAGGGCTACTGCCATTGAAGAATTCAAAGCCCATACAACTATCGCAAGAGATCAATTGGCTAGGAAATTGGCTGCATTTGAAATGACAAAGTTTGGAGATGACCCCCCCAAGACTAAATCTGTATTCAAAGCCAGTGCCTCTGTTAAAGGTAAACAAAGGTTTGATCCAGGAGAGAATTCTTCAAGGAAATTGTCATGGTATGAAAAAGCAAGAAAAGATCTGGAAGAAGAAGAAGTAGAAACTGCTCAACTTGATGCCCTTATTGCAAAGAGGATGCCAAGAGGATCTGGTAAGTATGAAGGAAAATTACCTTCTAAGTGTTTTAACTGCAATAAGATTGGTCATTTTGCCTCAAGGTGTCTGGAGAGATTTTCAAGGCAAAATCCTAACAAGCCAAGGTTCCAAAAGAACTGTTACTATGTACATGAAGATGATGATAATGAAGGAGTAACAGATGATGAATTAGAGATAGGAAACAAATCTAGAAATGAATGGGTGTTCATTGCCATCAAGGAAGAAGATCCAATGTCCTCTGTATCTGTCAATCCTAAGACTGTGGAAAGAGCTCTAGCTACCCAAATTGAAGAAAAGGATGATTGGGTCATTGACAGTGGATGCTCTCACCATATGATAGGTGACAAAAATAAGTTTGTAGATTTGGAAAGGTATGAAGGAGGAGTGGTAAACTTTGGTGACAATTCTGCTGGTAGAATCAGAGGAAGAGGAACTATTTCTTTTGATGGAAGAGACAAAACTGGTAATGTACTATATGTTGAAGGTTTGAAGCACAATCTTCTCAATGTTGGATAGTTGGTGGACAAAGGCTATGATCTCTAATTCAAGGATGGAAAATGCAAAATCTTTGAAAGTTTTGGAACAGAGATTGCATCCGGTACTCAAACTAAAGGTAAAGTCTTCAACTTGGTTGGTACTGGTAAAAGCTACTTATTTGTTCAAGTTGATCAGAGTTGGTTACAACATAGAAGGATGTGTCATGTGAATTTTGATAATATCATCAAGATAAGCAATACTCAGGTTGTAAGAGATCTTCCAAAATTGGTGAAACCTACTAACAACTTGTGCAAGGAATGTCAGTTGGGTAAGCTGAGCAGAGTCACATTCAAAAGCAAGGAACTATCTTCTACCAGATTATTGGACTTAGTTCACACTGATCTTTGTGGTCCGAAAAGAACCAAGATTATTCAAGGTGATAGATACTTCATGTTGCTAATTGAAGACTATTCCCAGATAATGTGGGTAACCTTTCTAAAGGAGAAATCAGAAGCTCTTGAGAAATTCAAAATATTCAAGGCTATGGTAGAGAATGAAACAGGATTAAAGTTGAAATATCTGAGGTCTGATAGAGGTGGAGAATTCACATCCGGTGAGTTCATAGAGTTCTATGAGAAACATGGAATTAAGAGACAGTTGTCTGCTCCTAGGACTCCACACCAAAATGGAGTGGTGGAGAGAAAGAACTAGACCATCCAGGAAGCATCTAGGACCATGATGATGGAAGCAAATGTTCCTCAGATCTATTAGAGATAAGTTGTCAGCACTGTAGTCTATACTCTCAATCAAGTTCAAATTAGAAGCAATACCAGTAAGACCCCTTATGAACTTTGTGATGCAGAGGTGTCAGGACTTATGAGATGATTTAATAGAAACAAAAGATTTCAATGGTTTGTGGCTTCCACCAATAAGACTTCATTAGTCTTCCCTTTGCCTTAAACTCCTCCAAAGGGCTCAACTTAGGGTTCCAACTTCTTAGATGAAATATTGCATCTTCTAGGGTCTCAACCTACCCCTACCAACAAGATTCAACAGGTTTCACAAACCAATTTGATTGGTTCTTGACAATTCCACTTGACTAGGCCTAATCCTAGTAGCCCTGTTCAGCGACAAACTTGCACTTTTCTCCAAACTTTCCCAAAGCACTTCCAAAAATATTTACTGATCTGAGTACCCTCTATTGAGTTATCATATACTGTTGTTTTGGACAGAATCTGACTATCCTAACACCTAGCTGTCTTCCTGCAGGGCCTAATCCACCCACTTTACAAAGGAACCCTATTAAATACTTATCCCACTCACTTCAAACCTTGAAACAGTCTTAGGAAAGGATCTAAAACAAAGGATTTTCCAGGTCTCATGCAATGATTTTCTCATTCAAGTGTTTAAACACCAAACCCCCATTTCTAGGCCCCAAAAACCTAGTCAACAGAGCAGTTTTAGAAAAAATGTGATATCTTCCTCTAGGAATCGAGTTAAGACCTCCTACTAGATGATTTTGAAAGGTAACTCAATCCTCTTTCCAACCATACATGGCTTGCCCGTGTATATGTCTGTACAGAACCGTACCGAATGCTGTAACAGGACTGTTATAGGAGAATTTTGGAAATTGCAGTCACTAAAACGGTCATAACTTCCTCAATATTACACAAAATTTGATGAGACAAAAAGAAAAGGGAGGATGATTGAATATACTTTCATTTGAAATCAGAAATAAATGTTCTCTTGCCCTTACTAGGCCGTACCATGCAAGAAAACAGAAAATTTCTTTAGAAATGCCTAAAAAAAAGGTCTTCTTTAGTGTTCCAATTCTTGAATTCAACCACCCACGAGTTTCTAAAGGTTACAAGACCTTTTTAAAGGCATTAGACATGTCTTTCTAGTTTCTAACTTCCTAGGAATGAATCAAGAGCCACAAGACTCTTCACCTTCCAAGTTTTTAAATTGTTGCATTTTTGAAAGATAACTTTTCCCATTTTGCAAAAGAAGACAAAACTTGAACATTTAACCTTCCTAATGACTTCATCAAATGAAATATGACATAATTTATCTTATTACAATATTGAACTATTCAAATTTAATCCAACTCCTATGGAAGTCTCAATTTGTCAAGGTGCTCCTGCACCATACAACCAACCAACAAAATTTCCAAGTCCCTTGGAAATGTAACAGCAACAAAGGTCTTTCTCTGCATCTCTATCTTCATCTTCTTCAGCTTCAGGCTTCAAATCTTCTCATTCATAGAAAGGTGACCAACCAACCAACAAATCAAACTATCAATTTTAGAGCTTCTTCAGGCTCCTTCTACTCCCATCAGTGGAGTACTCTTCAGGCTGCAACATCAAGTGCTTCTTCAGGTATTCATCTCTCTCACTACTCATAACACCAACTTACCAAACCATTTATCTCACCCAAAAGCAGATCCTGGTGATGCACCTACCACTCTCTCCTCAGTGGTTTCTCTATGCATCCTTCTCCAGCCAAATCTCTATTGGAGAATGGTCATGACAGACCTCATCTTGTCTGCCCACACACAATCTCAGAAAACATCCTTCTTGCAGCTAGATGGAACAAGCACCTACAACCAAACAACTGAGCAACACAAAATCCAAAAGGTGTAGATTGCCTCCCTTGGCCATCTATCTACACAATCAAGATCTTCTCGCTCTTCACCTGCCTTCTCAGTGATAGGAAAAAAAATACACACCACCCAAATCTTTCGCCAGCTTTGATACCAATTTGATGCAGAGGTGTCAGGACTTATGAGATGATTTAATAGAAACAAAAGATTTCAATGGTTTGTGGCTTCCACCAATAAGACTTCATTAGTCTTCCCTTTGCCTTAAACTCCTCCAAAGGGCTCAACTTAGGGTTCCAACTTCTTAGATGCAATATTGCATCTTCTAGGGTCTCAACCTACCCCTACCAACAAGATTCAATAGGTTTCACAAACCAATTTGATTGGTTCTTGACAATTCCAGTTGACTAGGCCTAATCCTAGTAGCCCTGTTCAGCGACAAACTTGCACTTTTCTCCAAACTTTCCCAAAGCACTTCCAAAAATATTTAGTGATCTAAGTACCCTCTATTGAGTTATCATATACTATTGTTTTGGACGGAATCTGACTGTCCTAACACCCGGCTGTCTTCCTGCAGGGCCTAATCCACCCACTTTACAAAGGAACCCTATTAAATACTTATCCCACTCACTTCAAACCTTGAAACAGTCTTAGGAAAGGATCTAAAACAAAGGATTTTCTAGGTCTCATGCAATGATTTTCTCATTCAAGTGTTTAAACACCAAACCCCCATTTCTAGGCCCCAAAAACCTAGTCAACAGAGTAGTTTTAGAAAAAACGTGATATCTTCCTCTAGGAATCAAGTTAAGACCTCCTAACAAATGCATTTGAAAGTTAACTCAATCTTCTTTCCAACCATATATGGCTTTCCCCTATATATGTCCGTACAGAACCGTACCAAATGCTGCAACAGGACTGTTATAGGAGAATTTTAGAAATTACAGTCACTAAAACGGTCATAACTTCCTCAATATTACAGAAAATTCGATGAGACAAAAAGGAAAGGGAGGGTGATTGAATATACTTTCATTTGAAATCAGAAATAAATGTTCTCTTGCCCTTACTAGGCCATACCATGCAAGAAAACAACAAATTTCTGTAGAAATGCCTAAAAAAACAGTCTTCTTTAGTGTTCCAATTCTTGAATTCAATCACCCATGAGTTTCTAAAGGTTACAAGGCCTTTTTAAAGACATTAGACATGTCTTTCCAGTTTCTAACTTCCTAGGAATGAATCAAGAGCCACAAGACTCTTCACCTTCCAAGTTTTTACATTGTTGCATTTTTGAAAGATAACTTTTCCCATTTTGCAAAAGAAGACAAAACTTGAACATTTAACCTTCCTAATGACTTCATCAAATGAAATATGACATAATTTATCTTATTACAATATTAAAACATTCAAATTTAATCCAACTCCTATGGAAGTCTCAATTTGTCAAGGTGTTCCTGCACCACTTTGGTTTGGCATTACTCCTACTATAAGATATTTCAGAGTCTTTGGTAGCAAATGTTACATCAAAAGAGATGAAGATCTAGGCAAGTTTGATGCTAGAAGTGATGAAGGAATATTCTTGGGTTACTCTACTCAAAGCAAAGCATACCAGTGTTATAACAAGAGACTAAGAAAGATGATAGAAAGTACAAATGTGAAGGTTGATGAGGGAATAGAGAAACCCTCAAGGTTTTATAAATGTGATGAAGATGATCAAAATGGTGTTCTGGTTCAAGGAGTTCAATCCTCTTCTAAAAGTCAGATTCAAACTGATCCGGTAAATCAGGAAGAAGAGATAGGTCTGAATGAGCCTGATCAAGAAGCAGAAGTGCAAGAAACTCCCAAGGTTCCAAGGTATGTAAGACTAAACCACTCTGAAGATCAGATCATAGGTGATAAAAGCAAAGTTTGCAAACTAGAAAGAAAATTGCTCAAAATTTAGATGAGTATTGTCTGATTTCAAAGATTGAACCTAAGACAATAAATGAAGCCTGCAATGATAAAAACTAGACCAAAGCAATGGAGGAAGAGTTGATGCAAATTGAGAAAAATCACACTTGGTATCTTATTCCCAGGCCTAGAAACAAGAATGTGATTGGAACCAAATGGGTCTTCCAGAACAAACTAAATGAAGTTGGTGAAGTAATCAGAAATAAAGCCAGACTGGTCTGCAAGGGCTATTCTCAAATAGAAGGAGTTGATTTTGAAGAAACCTTTGCTCCAGTAGCAAGAATTGAAGCAGTCAGATTATTTCTTGCATTTCCTACCTTCAAGGATTTCAAGGTGTATCAGATGGATGTCAAGTCTGCTTTCTTGAATGGTGACTTAGAAGAAGAAGTGTACATTGAACAACTGGATGGATTTCAATTGTCTGAGCATGGTGATATGGTCTACAAATTGAAGAAGGCACTGTATGGACTAAAGCAAGCCCCAAGAGCCTGGTATGAAAGATTGGACAAACATCTTTTGAAGATTGGTTTCAACAAAGATGTAGATTGGACAGGAGATGTGGATGACCGGAAGAGTATTAGTGGTGGAGCATTCTTTTTGGGAAAGAGATTGGTTTCTTGGCTAAGCAAGAAACAAGAGGTAATAGCCCTGTCTACAACTGAAGCAGAATACATTGCAGCAGTAGATAGTTGCACTCAAGTTTTGTGGATGAAGCAAATGCTAAGAGATATTAAAGTAGAGTATGAGGAGCCTATCACAATCTTCTGTGATAATTCAAGTGCTATAAATATATCAAAGAATCCGGCGTTGCATTCTAAGACTAAGCATATATCTATCAAATTTCACTTTTTGAGAGAGAAAGTGAACAAGAATGAAGTTAGATTGGAGTTTGTGCCCTCCAAGGATCAGATTGCATATATCTTTACTAAACCTCTACCTAAGGACTCTTTTGAGTATCTCAAAGAGAAGTTTGGGGTTATTGCCCCTCTGGTGATGAACTAAGATGCACTGAGGTGCATCAGTCTAGTGGATATCACAGTCATATCTTGAGTTCTAGATTGATGGGAGCTACTACTCAGGGGGAGCAGCAGGTATGATTCTATAGTGTTGGAATAGCAAGTATGAGCCCTTTGGCATTGATGTCAAAGGGGGAGAGAAGACATGTGAAAAATAAGTGGTTGATGATCAAAGGGGGAGCAATAAAGGAAGAGAAGACATGTGAATGGTTGTTGTTGATAGGGGGAGTAGTGACAGTAAGGAAAAGTTCTTGTCTTGATGGTTTTTCACATCATATGTTGCCATCAATGACAAAGGGGGAGATTGTTACAAGTATTGGCCTAACTGGTGTTGTCATTGATGTCAACATACTCATGCTACATTAATGAGAAGGATTGGATGAGCAGAGAGGAGCAATGGAGACAGTGAAGTGGAGATCCCAGCTAAGATGCAGATCAGAGGTTACGGTTCAAAGGGTTTGTAGATATGAGTCTTGAGATGATCCAGTCAAGTTTTCAGAGGTCTGCATGAAGATCTGAAGAAGTTATGGCCATTCAAGTAGAACCAGCTCTGGCAGGTGTTCAGAGGTGACAAAGTGACACAGATAGGTCCAGTGAGATCCAGTAATGCAATATCCCATTCTGCGGATTTGAGGGAGTGTTGAGGATGTTCGTGTGAAGTGTCAACTTGATTGGTTAGTGGTTTGAAGGTCCAGAAGAACCTATTCCTTTGTGACAGTAATGACAGATTGCGTTCTTAAAGCTCTAGATGAAGGAAAGAGAATTCCAACAAGCAGATGAAGTGTGGATGTTCTCAAGTGATTTGGGAAAGGTTGTGGTGATCCTTGGATCATATCCAGTTCATGTTGGTGGTCCGCATTGAAGTTAGAGTGTGCATTTGAAGAATAACCACTGGATGCTGTGTTCTTCCTGAGACTAGCCGACCAGATGTATTACATGTCTTGCGGATGTTCTTGTAGATGTTTGCCAACTTAGATGATTATTCCTAAGTCAATGCCTTGTATAAATAAGGGATTGTGAAGTCTTTCCAAAACGTGTCTTGTGGTGATGAGTGTGTGGTAGCGAAGAAGAGAGCGAAAGGCAAAGCATAAGTATTGGGCTTAAATGGAACTGATTCAAGCATGGTGAAGATGCTATTCTCCAGTACATGTAGGTGTTACTTATTTCTTTGTAGACAGTGTGTCTCTTGTAGGCAGTGAGCCTCTTTTGAGCAGTGTGCTCGGGCAGTGAGCCCTAATTGGCATGTGCCATTTTGTTCTTTCTATTCTTCTAATAGAGAATACAATCTTGGGTTAATCACCCTGTGGTTTTTCCCTTAACCAGGTTTTGCACATCAAAATCTTGGTGTCTTATGTGTTGATGTGTTTCTGCTTTTGATTTGAATGCATTATGGTTCATGATTAATATTCTGCTAATCAGTAAAGAAGATTTAAGTGTTTGATTGGAGAAATTTTTGCACAACTAATTCACCCCCCTCTAAGTTGTGTGCCCTAAATCTAACAATCTATGGCAACACTTTATGCAAAAAATTGTTGCACTGCTCCCCCTTTCTCTTTTCACACTGCTCCCCCTAACTTCATGCTTCTCACCATATTTTTCAATTATTTTTCTTTGTTTTTCACATGCTCTCTTCTCCCCCTTCAACATCAATGGAAAAGGTGTATGATACAAAAATATGTACAAGTTACTAAAACTTTCAAAACTATTTTTCTACTATCCGTATATATATAAGTGAAATCAAAATATCTTACTATTTTTCTAGGAGAATATCCGAATAGAGTTTCCTTAATTGAGTCACATCTTGATCCCATTTGACTTTAGAATCTCATCTTGTGTAGTGGTTTGAAAATTGTCCCAAGTCTTAATTTCTGTAATGGGGACATAACTTGGCAAGGTTAATTAGACCTTGCAATAGCTCAAGTGCAGTCAAAATTTGAGCTTTCTTCTACTTCTCTGAAAACCCTCTTAAAGAGTCAATAGTGTCTCTCTTATCTTCAACCTGAGACACCTCACCAACATGTCTTTCCAGAGATTCCTCATGAGTAGGATCTTGTTCATTTCCCTCTCTTTTAGGAGTAGATTCTTGTTTGTTATCATTTGTTTTTAGAGCAAAGTTATTTAGCATATTCTCATTAACTTCTTCTCTTTGCTCAATTTGTCTTTCAGGAATATTGTCCTTAGGTGTGACATTTGTTTCCCCATAGCTCTTTTCCTCCACAGGCTCTTTTATTTCTTCATCCTTCTTTGGGATTTCTAGAGGAGACATTGCACTTTGTTCCATATTCTGCTCAACATTTATTTCTAGAAGTGCATTGTTAGTACCAACATTATATTCCTCCTCATCACTATTCATCACAGTTGAGATTTGTAGTTCATGGAGCACACACAGTCTTATTTCCTCTATCTATTTAAGTAGTTTCTCAATATCACCAAACATTAGAGTATTAACCCTTTTTTTGTTCTACATTTTTCACTAAGAACCTTAGTGACCTTGGCCCTTTCTTTAGTGGTGATGTTTGGGCTAAGTTTTAACAAAACATATATTCCTTTATTTATACATCTTTAGCCATGGCTCCTTTTCTTACTACCATTATGCTGCCTAGACTATCTGGTAGATCATCAATAACTTCAATCGATGTTTTATTGTACATATCAAGATATATTACCACCACAACTTCAATTGTGGCCTTATCAACATCATAGATTTTATCATACATATCAGCAATGGGTTTTATATTCCCATGCTCATCTATTACACTAATGATGTCTTCCAAGGACATTGTTGCCTCTTCTTTTCTGATCTCAGTATTTTTTACTTTCTTCTTCTTGTTCTCTTTGCCCTTTTCAGAGGGCTTGTCCTTTTTTGCTTGTGGTTATTTTATCTATTTTTGCTTTCTTGGCCTTGACTTCTTCATCTATCTCTATTTCCTCTTATTCTTCTTCTTCTCCATCTCCAAGGCTTACATACACTCTCTTTGTGGGCTTTGCTTTCTTTCTTTTCTTTTTCTCCTCAAGTTTCTTCTTATGTACCTATTTCTCAACATCTAGAGTCTCAGTCTTTTTTTCCTCAACCTCTATAGTAGGGAGTGGTTTAGAGCTCTTAGAGGTAGCTACTATGGAGGAGGAGGCTCTTGTTCTTCTTCTAGAGTTGGAGGCAGGCTTTTCTTTCATAGATTTCTCTTCTTTCTTCTCTAGAGCATTTGATGTTCGCTCTTCTAGAGTAGTAGAAGTCTTAGCAGCTTTGGCTCTTGCCTCTTTTATTTGTTCATCTGTAAATCCTTTTCTTTTTGCAAATTCTTCCACATATTTCTTGACTTTCCTCTAAGTCTCTAGTTTCATTTGTTCCAAGTGCACTTTAATAGACTTTTCTTCATAAGTTCCAAACCTTTCCTCATTAGGATCCTTTGGTTTTCTCATCATCAAATCAGCCAAACCAGTCAGAACATCCTCTGTAACCTCATATCCTATTGCTAGGACCCATACAGTTCTAGGTTCTACTACCTCCATGAGGCATTTATCTTTATCTACCATAAATACAACATCATTCTCATACTTCTCTACAACACTCCTAGGGATTCTAACCATATTCTGCATCTTATTTTGGAAAATCTTAAAGTATCCCCATAATGCTGCATTTTGTTTATCAGCATCTCCTAAACTATTCAAATGATTTCTAATTTTTACAACTACTAGAGAGTGATCAATCCAAACAATATTTTCCATAACTGGTAACTCCTTTAGAAAATAGAAAAGTAGGAAAATGATTAGAGTTCCATACTTGAAGGGGTATTTTGTGTCCTTTGTGCTTTTTGGATTCTCCATCAATTGTTGTCAGAGCAACTCACTTAGGTCATAGTTTGCATTGTTCTTTACTATTTCATATGTTGTTTATAAAGACTGAATTCTCCTTGTTGGAGAAGTAGACCTTATAACCAATCACCATTAAGGCAAACCTTACTACCAGATCTTCAATGTCATGCACAGTTAATGCCCTCTTATCAAATTTTTTACCACTTGATTGCATCACTATATTATTCTTCACAGACTTCAATGTCAGAATTGTTTTGGTGGAACACATTCCAACGATAGCTTTGATGGAATCTTTTCTAACCATGTATGTCATTTCAAACCATACAAACTCATCATGGATTCTTCTTAGTGCATACCACACCCAACCATCTTCAGAGAACACACAAAAATCAATCCACACATCTAATTAAACTTCTCATGCAGGAAACTATATTCTGCCTTCAATTTAGACATATCACTAGACAACTTGTCCAAATAGAATTGCCCTAGTTTCATATGATCATACTCTTCAAGGATAGCATGTATATATACCCTAATGCCTTTCATGTGCATGATACCATTAGAAACTTTAGAAAACACACCATCCGGATTAGTTTGAATGGATTTGTATGGATGCCTTTTAAATTTAGGACGAGTCCTCTTTGTGATCTCAACAATATGTGGAGTAGCCATTTTCATAGTTTAATAAAGCTTTGTAAGAGTGGAAACTGTAAATACCTTGATCTTTGCTTTTAGTTAGGGTTTCCTCTCGCTAAACGTTTGAATTCACATTTATACTTTGTCGATCAAATCTCTTTGGTCTCTTGAAGGTTTGAATGCTATGTGATTTCCTTTCAAATGACTCTCCTTCTAAACTTTTTTCATTGAAACCTAATCACAATAAACACTTCATTCAAAAAGTTGTTAAAATCTTTATCTATAATTCATACTCGATCTAAATTGCTCTGCAATCCACCGCATTAGGTTCTTTTCTACCAAAATCATTTTCAAAGAATATGTCATTCTATCTTGTTGGTTCTCAAATCAGCAGAGGGTTTGCCAGCGCCCATGCATAAGCAGATTCAGCCAACAGATATAGGAGGTTGAGTGAGATGCCTCCCCTTCACTTCTGGTTCTGCCGCACCAAGGGGGGTATCCCTATAGCTAAAGATGTAAAATTGACTAGCCCAATGACAGAAAGATTTAGCTTGACAACAACAGGTAGAATACTCTCATGTGTGGACCAAGATGTGCATGATACATCATAAGGTTGGCAACACTCTTGGACATATTTATCTGGTTGTGGATGAGAGTATGCAAGGGTCCTAATCCTACTCCTACAGACTAACAAGTTGGGCTAATGAAAAGATTTGTTTTTGATGTTTGGAGTTATGGGATTTTCCTAGACCCTTTGAACAGATAGATTCCCAAACTAGTGCCTTATCTGGGTAGCAGAGTCAAATCTGTGAATGCAAATGTTTCCCTATGACAACATGAATTCATATCCAGAGGACTGAGGAAAAGTATTACTGCCTAACAACAATATATCCAAGAAAAGGTATTATCTATGATCATGCTTAACAATCCTATGATGCAATCCATTTCCCTTTGTATTTGATCAAAAGCCTATTTTACCACCCCTTGAGCAGACACAAGAGATCAGACATATAGTATGCATATACTAAAAAACTTGGAAGCCCTTGACAACCTTGCTTGAAAGGAAAACAAGTAACATACAAGAGACAATCATAAGCAATACACACACCAAGTGTTATTCATTTAAATTCAATCTGCATAGAAGATCATCATACAGGAATTTGTCATTTACAAACAAGAGAGACTGACACACCAGACTAAGGACCAAATCTGCAACAAGAAAATGCCTTTCAAAATGTGAACACCTTGTGTTCAGAGTCAAAGCAGAAAACCCAAAAAACATCCAACCCCCCCAAATGAGCAACACATTCTGCTATATACAACAAGGTGTACTCAGCATTGAAAGTACATGGTTGACTCAAAATTTCACCATATACATTGCGTCATGAGAAATGGTGCTCGACATTGAATGCAGTAGGTAGAGGAGGAGACAAGGAGGTCTTGAGCCTTGCGCCGCCACCTAGGGATTCACAACTTCAATCAAGTGGTTGATTCGTCCATGCCTTCACTCATACCCTATAACATTTGCCATTAATGGCATACCAACTAGCGGCCTTGGGAAATGCAATGGACTGGGCACCTTTGAAATTTTCCCGCCAAGATTCACGACCTGATTTTTCAAATCATGTGGGAACTAATTATCCCACTTTCATCTCGCAGTGACCTCCTCAATACTTTATAAGCTAGGTCGTGTCAGTGATTTTTATCCCGACGACACCAGCTTAGACCTCATCATCATCCTCTTGCATGATAACCTGATATGAAATATCACCCTGACATTTCACATCACCCTGATGTGAAATATCACCCTGATAATAGCGAATCTCCTGTTGAGCCCACCTAATATTCAAAATTAGCCTGATGATCACCCTCATCGGTGCAATCCTAACGCATTGGAAAGATTCTCCTCATCATATTCATACTGTGCACTTCATCGATGATCCTCTTGTGCTTGTTCAAGTCCTCATCGGTGATCAGTGGGACCCTCATCATAGCTGCTGATAATATCATGCCGAAGATCACATGATGCATCCCACCGGATCCTAATGACGTCACCATCATATTGACAAAATAGTGTGATATTCAGCAGTAAGGGTGATATTCGCAAGATCACCTGATATTTAGAATATGACCCCCCTGCGGAATATCACCCTATTTTGTCAATATGATGGTGACATCATCAGGATCTGGTGGGATGCATCATGTGGTCTTCGGCATGATATTATTAGCAACTATGATGAGGGTCCCACTGATCGCCGATGAGGACATGAACAAGCACAGGAGGATCATTGATGAAGTGCAAGGTATGAATATGATGAGGAGGATCTTTCCAATGCGTCAAGATTGCACCGATGAGGGTGATCATCAGGCTAATTTTGAATATTAGGTGGGCTCAGTAAGAGATTCGCTATTATCAGGGTGATGTGAAATATCAGGGTGATATTTCATATCAAGTTATCATGCAGGAGGATGATGATGAGGTCTAACCTGGCGTCGTTGGGAGAAAAATCACTGACATCATATATGCTCATGGCCTAGCTTATAAAGTATTGAGGAGGTTGCTGCGGGATGAATGTGGGATAATTAGTTCCCACATGATTTGAAAAATTAGGTCATGAATCTTGGCAGGAAAATTTCAAAGGTGCACAGTCCACTGCATTTCCCAAGGCCACAGGTTGGTATGCCATTAATGGCAGATGTTATAGGGTATGGGTGAAGGCATGGATAGATCAACCACCTAATTGAAGTTATGAATCCCTAGGCAGCGGCACAAGGCTCGAGACCTCCCTGTCTCCTCCTCTACCTATTGCATTCAATGTCAAGCACCATTTCTCATGATGCAATGTATATGGTGAAATTTTGAGTCAACCATTTACTTTCAATGCTAAGTAAACCTTCCTACTGTATATAGCAGAATGTGTTGCTCATTTGGGGGGGTTGGATGTTTTATGGGTTTTTCTGCTCTGACTCTGAACACAAGGTGTTCACATTTTGAAAGGCATTTTCTTGTTGTAGATTTGGTCCTTAGTCTGGTGTGTCAGTCTTTCTTGTTTGTAAATGACAAATTCCTATATGATGATCTTCTATGTAGATTGAATTTAAATGAATAACACTTGGTGTGTGTATTGCTTATGATTGTCTCCTGTATGTTACTTGTTTTCCTTTCAAGCAAGGTTGTCAAGGGCTTCCAAGTTTTTTAGTATATGCATATTGTGTGTCTAATCTCTTTCGTCTACTCAAGGGGTGGTTAAATAGGCTTTTGATCAGATACAAAGGGAAATGGATTGCATCATAGGATTGTCAAGCATGATCATAGATAATACCTTTTCTTGGATATATTGCTATTAGGCAGTAATACTTTTCCTCAGTCCTCTGGATATGAATTCATGTTGTCATAGGGAAACATTTGCAATCATGAATTTGACTCTACTGCCCAGATACTGCACTAGTATGGGAATCTATCTATTCAAAGGGTCTAGGAAAATCCCATAACTCCAAACATCAAAAACAAATCTTTTCATTATCCCAACCTGTTAGCCTATAGGAGTAGGATTAGGACCCCTACATACTCTAATCCACAACCAAATAAATATGTCCAAGAATGTTACCAACCTTGTGATGTATCATGCACATCTTGGTCCACACATGAGAGTATTCTACCTATTGTTGTCAAGCTAAATCTTTCTGTCATTGGGCTAGTCAATGTTACATCTTTAGCTATAGGGATACCCCCCCTTGGTGCGGCAGAACCAGAAGTGAAGGGGAGGTAGCTCACACAACCTCCTATATCTGTTGGCCGAATCTGCTTATGCATGGGAGCTGGCAAATCCTCTGCTGATTCGAGAACCAATAGAAATGGTGACTCTACTAGGGAGATTAATGTTATATCCATAAAGTATGAGTCTAAAAGATTGAAGAATTAGGCTTGGAGGTGCCTTGTTGCAATAAATTTAAAGTTTTATGTGTGGCTCTGCTGTTGAAGAACCCAGAAAGAAAAGAAATGAATTTTTAGCTTCATGCCATATGAAGCTCATTCCTCTGCCAAGGAGGTGGCACCTTTGTTGAATGAACCTATCAGCAGCTGCAACATATCCAGGTATTTGTATAAATTGTGAAAAAGATTCCCTATTTGGTGAAATAGCACTAGTCAGGAGGGAAATGTTGGTGAAACTTGTATGCTTTTGTATTTGCTGAGAATATCATTTATAATGTCAAGTGAAGCATGCAATATTGTTGAAAAGACTTGTTTAGAGGACTTTAGGAAAGCTGAAATAGTAGTTTGTATTTTTTAAGGGCCTAAAGTCATTGTTGATTGAAAATCTAAGTTGAGAAGAGGGTTGCAAAAAACACAAAAAGATGTATTATCAGCCCATGCACCCTTCTGGAGTGTCAAATGCAATGATGTGTAGTAATCAGTCCCAACCATGTAATAAAAGGATTTTCAACACTGACAGATATAAGCCCATAAAATTTAATGGCATTAGTGGTTATCCTAAAGCTTTTCCACCTAAAATTAGGAAGTATTTGCCCAAATTTAATGGTATACAAGATGAATCAGCCAAGAGGCACTTGCAACAGTTTTTAAATCTGATAGATGATTTTGAAGTTGACCATGAAGATGTAGTTATGAGATTATTTGTTCAATCTCTAGATGAAGATGCAAGGGACTGGTTCTCCTACCTTCTAGCTTACTCTGTCAACTCTTGGCAAGAATTCAGGTCTGCATTTCTAGAACAATATGGTGAAAGAATTTTTGAATATGCAGTCATTAGTGATTTTATGTATATCCATATTGAAGGAGATGAGTTGATCCCAGCCTTTAACCTCAGATTTATGAAGGCATTGAATAGAATACCAGAATGTATGAGACCTAATGATGCATTGTGCCTAGTTGTCTATTTGGGAGCATTTGATAAGAAAATGAGCTATAGATTGAGAGATAAGGAGCCCACTATATTGCATCAGGCACATCAGTTTGCAATAGATATTGAAAACAATTGGAGGCATGGAATTCAAAAAGGTTATTTCTCTAAAAAAATTTGCTGTCCTACAACCCCCAATGTTGATGAAAGATATAATCTAAGTGTTGAAGATTAATGTCAAAGCACTCACACCCCTACTGTCCCTATTTATGCATCAGCTAAAGTTGATGATGACTCTGCCATGAAGGAGGATGTCTTGATTTGCCCAACAAATGAAGTTGACAATAATGATTTTTCAAGTAATATTTATATGCTAGTTCTCAATAAGGAGCTTTCATGTTTAAATAATCCAGTTACATCTAGTTGTAATTATGCGGATCAACAGTCAATAGTAGTTTCACCATGAAGTATTAGAGGGCTGGAAAATGATATAGATAGTTTAGCTTCAGAGTACATTGAAACATCAGAAATCCTGTATGTGGGGCATTCAGATGATAAAGATGATATCCATGATCAGTTCATGGATCAAGTTTGTTCTTCTTATGACTATGGATTTGTTAATGATGATAAAGAGTTGGGTTGTCATGAAGAAGAAACAAAGACCTTTGCAGTAAGTATGAATCCCCTTTATGATGATTCATTAGATGCATTGAACATTGTGAATCTTGACCTTCATTGGTACAGAATTAATCCTCTTTTTGAGGATGATTATGAATATGAAGAAGCTACTGGCATAGGTGTTGCATCAGTTTGTGAAGAGGGGACATATGAGTCAAAATCAGATATCTTCAGCTCTTGTGAAGATAGTATGGATTTGTAAACTGTGGGTAATGAATGTTCATCATCATCTGCTTCAGACATGTGAAACTATGGGTGTGTGGATCAAGATTTGTTTCCAATGTCAATAAGTAATATAAATGATATTGGGGATCTCATATATTCTAAATGTTTTCAATTTCTGGATCAGCTGGATGAGTGTTTGGTAATGAGTAACAGCCAAGTAGATGATGAGGAATGCCAAAAGAAATATGATATACTATATGAGGAATATAACATACATATGTTGCCTAATGTTGAAAGATATTCTAGTTTGTATGGTTATATGTTTGATTGTGAGATGCAGAGTGATAGAGGCAATAATGACAGTGGCAAGTTTTCAAAAATGGTGAAGCATGCAATTGACAGGATCAACATGTGGGCAGTTTATTTTGATGTTTTCAGTCATGGTTGGGATCATTCAGATTGGAATCAGGCATTTGACAAAAGGAGGTTATGGTTTTTCATTTTTGGCTGCCTAGGCCTGCCAAAATATTGTTTGAAAGATGTGTTTGTGATGCAGATTGGTGCAGTATTTGACTCTGTTGCCCAATGGATAGCGAACTAGTCTTCATCCTAGAGATCTATGGTTCTCACCATGCCTACAAGAGGCATGCATCCCCAGACAAGGCCAATGTTGGTACCTGCATGAACATTCAGGTTTCAAGAAATTAATTTTGCAGACACCTTCCCAAAAAATCCAAAAAATTTCTAAGACAGGGTTTCTGTCACCCTGATATTCTTGCAGGGGGTCATATTTCATTTATGACCTGATCTTCCACCTAGGGGGTGATGTTTCAAATATCAATCATCTTGTGAAGATCACCCCGGTGCTGCTGCAGGGTTTCAATATGACCTGATATTCCCGAGGGGGGTCATGTTTCAAATGTCAAGTGATCTTTGTTAAGATCACCCCTATGTTGTTTTATCACTTGATGTTCTCTTGATCACCCCGAGGTGCGGGCGTCATTTTTACATGAGGGTCGGTATCAGCTTGTCCATCATGTCTTATAACTCATATCTTCATGTTGGATGTTAGAACCTCATTTCTGGCTAGGAGATCAGGATATTTCATTGAAGCTCCCCCTGAGCTAGAGTTCCCAATTCACTTCTTAGAGGAAGTGTCTGCACCAGAAGCTAGTGCAAACTCATTCTTGACTTCACTCACTTCCTTCGTAACCCAAATTTTCGTCATCTCCTTAATTTTTGTCAGGTCATCCTTTTGTACCAGTTTCATCTCTACCTGATGCTCCTTCTTCATGTTCTTACTTTTGCAAAACCTTGCAATATGTCCAGGCTTATTGCAATTGAAGCATACAATATTTCTCTGACCATTGTTCCTTCCATTCATCCTTGATCTGCATTGGTTAGCCTTATGTCCAAATTTATTGCATGTAAAGCAATTGCCATTAAAATATTGAGCATTCCTTCCATTGTCGTTGTTTCTTATCTAACTTCTGCATTCACTAGCTCTATGACCAAATCTCTTGCATGTCAAGTAGTTACCTTTGAAAGTTTGAGCATTCCTTCCATTGTTGTAACCATTCCTTATCTGACTTTTGCATTCATTAGCTTTATGACCTACTTTATTGTAAGTAAAGCACTAACCAGAAAATGATGGAATATTTTGATTCATTCTGCTCCTACATTATGTAGCCTTATTGTGTGCATTACAACAACCATTGAAAGAAGGGTACATTTGAGCATTTGGTTGTCTAACCAGTGATCTTTTAGGTCTATTCCTTTGATTCTTAATCTATTTCCCTTAGTCTTTCTTGATCTCAGCATTCTTTTCTTGACCTGTTTTAGAACTTTTACTTTTCTCAAACCCCAAGCCTCCTTTGTCATTGGGACTCTTCTAACTTGCAATTATTCTATCAAGCTTGGAATCACTCACTCTGAATTTATCTTCTTGAATATATGCCTATTTTAGATCAGCTTTCAAATCCACAACTTATTGTTCAAGCTTTCGTACATTCTTCAGATTTATTTTTTACCAATTGATTTAGGTCTTCTTCTACTTTTGCTCTTTCAACAACTTCCACTTTCAAATCATTCAAGGTTTCATTTGCTAATCTCAATTGTTCACTAACCTCCTTATGCTTTTCTTTGAACCTCTTGACTTGTTCCCTCAATTTTTTGATGCACTCATATGCGTCCTTGATATTATCTTTCAGATCCCTATTTTCTATTTCAACCTTTTCAAGGTCTTCAAGAGCAGCCTTGAATTCTTCTTCACTGACAACCATGCATTCTTCTTCTATAGTTTTAGTTGAATCAATTTATTCAAGAGGAGTAGAATACCTTTTTGGTGCAGGGGCACCAAGGAGACCATAAGGATCTATGCCTTGTTTTCATTTTGTCTTTTTGATTCAATAAGGTCTTGAAGACCATTTTCATACATTGTAATAAAGGTCATGACAATTGGATGTCATGTTGATGTCAATAGTGTAGGAGGGACAGTCATAAGTTTCTCATGATTATAGCTTTTTTATGGCATATAGGAGTATAGTCATGGGTTGAATGCCTTGTCAAAGGCCTAGTCACCTTGTAGAGGTGTTTTGAAGACCTTATATATATTGTTTTTCATGAAAACACATGATACATATGACAAACCAATGTAATTAGTTGGAGACTAAACAAAACAAGGGCAACTTGGCCTCCCATTGATCCAAAACTACCCCACCAACTACTCAAACTCATCGATGAGGGCTTCTTAAAGCCTTCAAGATGTTCATTGTAAAAGGAGAAGTGATTGGTGAAGAAATCAATAAAGAAAAACACAGTTTTCTGCCTCTTCTGCTCTGTATTTTCTTGTTCTTAAACGTACTCTGTCACTGTATGGAGGAGTTGCAGAGGACCATGATGCTGGTTTGAAAGAATGGTGAGTTAGGAGTATTTTGCAATTTAATTAGGTTCTTGAAACATCTACATAACATATATATCTGCATTTTCTTGAAATTGGTCTGATAAACCCTCTTCTAGGGTTTCTGACAGAAAATCATGAGTTTCTCACCATTCCACTGAATCAAACCCTCCTTGATTAGTGGAATGGACATATTGATGTTTGTTTCAATGTTTTTTGAAAGTGTTTTTGGTAGGAGATTGATCTTGGTCAAGATTTCATAAACTGACCTAGTAAGACCATGTGCTAGGCACGTGTAGAAGGGAACAACATAGGCTAAGTTTGTTACAGTCAGTTGTGGGGCCCCAAAACTTGAAAAATCCTTGGTTTGGACATGAAATTGAAGTGTCCATCTAGTTCAAAAAGTTCTATGAGACTAATAAAAGGTACTTGCTTTGTAAGCTAGGCCTAATTAGGGCTCTTGGCACTAGGACAGTCCTACTCAAAATGACACATGCTCTTAAACAACCCATGGCAAGTTTTTAGCATGCTATTAAGCTTCATAAAGGGTAACTCAAACAAATTTTATCTAGTCATAAAAGTGTCTGGTCTACAAGAAATCCTCTGTCAAAACCTAAAACATGGCTACAAGGATTAGGACAACATTGTGAGGGAAGTAGTGTTTCTGTAAGGGTAAGACTTGTTGGTTGGTTTGGGGGTGTTATCCAATATGTCAAATGACCCTCTAGATGTCTTCCTTGAGAACATTAGAGGTTTGGTGACATGTTTCATATGAGCCCTTAGGTGTAGACTTGTAAACATTGTATCTCACCTTGGTAAAACAATCCTCCCTAGTTGAATGCTTTGTCAACCTATTAAAGTTGTGTTGATCTCCATTGGCCTCTACAACATAGTGGTATCAGAGCCATAAAAGGTTCTATTTTTGGTTGTGAGAAGGTTCTTTGTGTATGTTAGCAGAGGAGAGTGAAGAAGAGGATAGCATCATGCCTCCAAAGGGGATGACCATCGAGGTGGCCAAGAAGTTTAAAGAAATGGAAGAGATGATCAAAGTGGAAGCCAAGGATGCACTCAAGGAAGAATTGAAAGCCTTGAGGATTGGAAAGAGGTCAAATGAGGAGTCTGATGGAGAAGAAGAAGGGGAGGAAGAAGAAGAACCCCAAGGGCAGGCAAAAATACCTATTGATCAGAGATATTTTCTTGAAGCCATCAAGACACTTGGCAAGGATTCATCAGAGGCTCAGATGGAGATCCCAATGTTTAGTGGGAAGATGGATGTTGAAGAGGTTATGGAGTGGATTGAGGCCCTAAATAACTATTTTGAGTACAAGGAAGTATCGGAGAACAAGAGGGTAAAGTTTTCCAAAACAAAACTCAAGGGTGCTGCCCTTACATGGTGGAATTACACCCAAGGTGAGAAGGTGAAGAGTGGGAAGAGTATGATTTCTTCTTGGAGCAAAATGGTGGAGAGGATCAAGTCTCAATTTCTACCATTAGATTATGAGGTACAGATCTATAAGAAGATGTAAAACCTCAAGAAAAGAGATATGGATGTTTCTACCTACAATGAAGAGTTTCACAAACTTACTCTCAGATGTGGGCAGGTAGAAGATGAGAAAGACAAAGTTACAAGATATATAAATGGTCTGAAATTTAGTATACAAGATGAGATCAATATCTTGAACCCTGAGATAGTAGATAAGTGTTTCTAAATGGCATTGAGGGCTAAAGAAAAGTTGAAGAGAAAGGGAGGGGAACAAAACAAAGGTAGAGGGGGAAGAAATTTCAGAGGTAGGGACAGTATTGTGGGTAGAAATTAGTCCCAAAGGGGTCAAGGGGAATCTAGTTCCCAAGAACAAAGTGGAGAATCAGGTTCAAGAGGAGGCTTTAGAGGAAGGAGACCTAATGGAAGGGGTAGATTTGGTGGACTAGGTAGAGGTCCTAATGTCTTCATAAGAAGATGTTTTAATTGCAACCAAGTATGGCACACCATTAACAATTGTCCTGAAAATGCCTCATGCTCTCATGGAGGAGAGAGAAGGAACCAATTAATCCAAGAGGAAGATTGCCAAAGTGTTAATTCTCCAATTGGAAGTGCAGCCCCAGTCCATGATGGAGAGAGCTTGATGATGAGGAGAACCATGTTGAGGGTGTCTCAAACACAAGAACCCCCTCAGAGGAAGACATTGTTCAAGACAACATGCAAGGCCTATGGTAAGCTATGCAAGGCAACTGTTGATTTAGGTGCAACTGACAATTTAATTTCTATTGAGATGGTAGACAAGTTAAAATTGAAAAGACTTCCTCATGCTAGTCCCTATAAGGTGTCATGGTTGAATAAGGGGCACCAAGTCTTAGTTGATGAACAATCATGGGTAGAGTTTGAGATAGGGGAGTATAAGGATAAGATTTTGTGTGATATAATCCCCATGGATGCTTGTCATTTGTTGTTAGGATATACTTGGTAGTATGATGTGCAAGCCCAACATGATGGGAAGTTAAACTCTTTTGTCATAACCAAGAATGGTAGGAATTATAAAATGGATCCTTTGTCAGATGAGAGTGTGGAGAAGAATGTAGGGTCAAGTGTCATGTTGGTGACTGGTAGAGAGTTTCTTAACACCCTCAAGGAGGAAGGAACCCAAGGGTATGCTATGATTTTGAAGCCTAAAAACCATCCTAATTTGCATGGTCCTAGTGAGGAAGAGATTCCCAAGGAGGTGCAGCAATTGTTAGAGAAGTATAAGGGTATCATGGTAGAGGATATGCCTAATACATTACCACCTATGAGTGACATAAGTCACCAAATTGATTTCATTCGTGGGTCTACATTGCCAAACAAAGCAGCCTACAAGATGACACCATCACAAAATGAAGAGATTGCCAAGCAAGTACAAGATTTGTTGGATAAGGGTTTAGTGAGAAAGAGCATTAGCCCATGTGCTATCCCAACAATCCTAGACCCTAAAAAGGATGGTAAATGGAGACTATGTACAGATTCTAGGGCTATTAACAAGATCACCATAAGATATAGGTTCCCTATGCCAAGGATTGAGGACCTAATGGACTGTTTGGGAGGGGCTAGATACTTTTCCAAGATTGATCTTAAGAGTGGGTATCATCAAATTAGGATAAAGCAAGGAGATGAATGGAAGACTGCCTTTAAGACCAATGAGGGTCTTTATGAGTGGTTGGTGATGCCATTCGGTCTATCCAATGCCCAAGTACTTTCATGCATCTCATGAATGAAGTGTTGAAGGATTTCATTGGCAAATTTGTTGTGGTGTATCTTGATGATATTCTTGTTTTCAACAGGACAAAGGAAGAGTGTTTGTAGCATTTGGATCAGGTTTTGAAGAAGTTGCATGATGAGAAAATGATGATTAACATGGAGAAGAGTGTCTTCATGAAGGAAGAACTCACCTACCTTGGTTTTGTCATTTCCCAAGGCAATTTGAAGATGGATCCAGCAAAGGTAGAGGCTATTTTGTCATGGCCAACTCCTAAAACAATAGGTGATGAAAAACTTTTTCATGGATTGGCAACCTTTTATAGGGAGTTCATAAGAGGTTTTAGCCATCTATGTGCACCCATCTTGGATACCATCAAAGGAGGACAAAAATGTAAGTTTTCTTGGACCAAAGCAGCTAATAAATCTTTTGAAATTCTGAAAAGGAAGGTAGCACAACAACCTATTCTCCTTTTGCCTAATTTCAATAAGTTGTTTACAGTGGAATGTGATGCTAGTAACCATGCTATAGGGGTTGTCTTGAGTCAAGAAGGCTGACCAATTGCTTTCTTTAGTGAAAAATTGAATGATGCCAAAAGGAAGTATTCTACTTATGATTTGGAGTTGTATGCAATGGTGCAAGATCTAAAAAAATGGAGGCACTATCTTTTGCCTAAAGAGTTTATTGTTTATACTGATAACCACACACTTAGTTTTCTGAATTCACAAGAGAAACTCAGTCACAGGCATATGAAATGGGTTGAACAACTCCAAGCATACACATTTTCAATTAAGCACAAGAAGGGGCGGGCCAATAAAGTGGCAGATGCATTGAATCGAAGGGTGTGTATGGTGCAAGAGATTTAGTTGCAAAGTGTGGGAATTGATTCTCTCAAACATATAGACTAGGATGATGAGGATTTTAAGAAGGTATATGAAGTTTGTTCTCAATTTTTGGACACTTATAATTCTGATTTTTCTGAGTTTTTGTTGTAGTAGGGGTTGTCGTTCAAATGTAGCCAATTATGTGTTCCATGAGGGAGAACATCATAAAGGAAAAGCATTGTGGTGCTCTAGGAGGTCACTTTGGGCTGGATAAAACGTTGGATCAGGTGAAAAGATTTTATTTTTATCCTAAAATGCAATCAGACATCAGAAAATTTGTTGAGAGTTGTAGTATATGTCAAAGGGCAAAAGGTACTTCATCTAATGCTGGTTTATATCAACCACTTCCTATTCCTAATAGGCCATGGGAGAGTATTAGCATGGATTTTGTCTTGGGTCCTCCTAGGACTCAAAGAGGTTTTGATAGCATATATGTTGTGGTGGATAGGTTCAGTAAGATGGCTCATTTCTTGCCATGTAAATGCACTAATGATGATTCACACATTGCTGGTTTATTCTTCAAAGAAATTGTTAGAATCCATGGTTTGCCTCTTAACATTGTGACTGACAGGGATCCAAAGTTTGTGGGCCACTTTTGGCATACTTTGTGGAAGAAGTTGGGCACTCAATTATCATTCGCTTCAGCCTATCACCCTTAGACTGATGGCCAAACTGAGGTGGTGAATAGGTCTTTGGGAAATCTTCTTAAATGTCTTACAAAATAGCATGGAGAAGCATGGGATATGATCATCCCTCAAATAGAATTTACTTACAATGACTCCACCAATAAAAGCACAGGAAGGAGTCCATTTGAGATTGTCTATGGGATTCACCCAAGAGGCATTCTTGAATTGAGGGATCTACATGGATTGGAGAGGAAGAGTGCTCAAGGTGAAGACTTTGCATTGGCCATGAAGGACATCCATGATAATGTAAGAGAAACTCTTCAAAAGAAAAATGAGAAGTACAAGGAGAAACTCAATGAGAGAAGGAGAGATGTGCAATACAAGGTTGAGGATTTGGTCATGGCACATTTGAAGAAGGAAAGACTTCAAAAGGGGCAGCCAACCAAACTCCTCATGAAGAAGATAGGTCCTTGCCAAATTGTGCACAAGTTTGGGTCCAATCCCTATAAGATTGAGCTTCCTCAAGGCTTGACCATATCTCCTATCTTTAATGTTTTAGATTTGTTTCCTTATAGGGGTGGTACTTATGCAGATTCAAAGGTAGATGTGACAGAAACTGGAGATGAGGAATGGGTTAAGGGTCAACCCTTGCATTTAGAATGCATCTTGGACACCAAAGTCTTGAAGAAGACTAGAAGGAGGGATTACAAGGAGTACCTTGTCAAATGGAGTGGTCTACCTACCGAGGATGCCACTTGGATGACTAAAGAAGACATTTTTAAATATGGAACCACTGTTGCTGATCTAGTTCCTCAAGGGACTTGAGTTCTTTTCCGCCCTCGGGAGTATAGTGCAGCGGCACCAAGGAGACCATAAGGATCTATGCCTTGTTTTCATGTTGTCTTGTTGATTCATTAAGGTCTTGAAGACCATTTTCATACATTCTAATAAAAGGTCATGACAATTGGATGTCATGTTGATGTCAATAGTGTAGGAGGGACAGTCATAAGTTCATCATGATTGTAGCCTTTTTATGGCATATAGGAGTATAGTCATGGGTTGAATGCCTTGTCAAAGGCTTAGTCACCTTGTAGAGGTGTTTTGAAGACCTTATCTATATTGTTTGTCATGAAAACACATGATACATATGACAAACCTGTTGGATCTAGGGCATACAACTGAGAGGGGGGTTGAATCAGTTGTATAAAACTTTGCTTCAAACACTCGATTCTTCTTTGTTAGTTAACAGCATATTAATTAATCATCCATGAAAGTATAAAGCATAAACACAAGAGTAGATCAACATCAACACATTGAACACCAAGATTATGACGTGGAAAACCCAGTTAAGGGAAAAACCATGGGGTGATTAACCCAAGGATTATTCTCTGTTAGAAGAATAAGAAAAAGAATGGCACTTGCCAATTAGGGCTCACTGCCCGAGCACACTACTCACAAAGAGGCCCA
Organism: Cunninghamia lanceolata; assembly: GCA_027924645.1. Classification (NCBI taxonomy): domain Eukaryota; kingdom Viridiplantae; phylum Streptophyta; class Pinopsida; order Cupressales; family Cupressaceae; genus Cunninghamia; species Cunninghamia lanceolata. The sequence continues at coordinate 16,110,595 of BSBN01000055.1, forward strand.
CTACCTACAAGGAGACACACTGTCTACAGAGTGATAAGAATCATAATCTTGAACTAGAGAATGACATCTCTACCATGTCTGGATCAGTTCCATTTAAGCCCAAAAGTCTCTGCTCTGCCCTTCGCACTTCTCTTCGCTATACACCACTCATCCACATAATCCACACTTTGAAATGAACTCACAAACCTTTATTTATACAAGATATCAACTTAGGAACAATCATCTAAGTTGGCAATCAACCATAAGAGTATCTGCAAGATGAATAACACATCTGGTCGGCCACCATAAGAACATTCGCAGGATGAACAACTCATCCGGTCGGCTAGTCAGAACAAGAACTTCATCTGGAAGAATATCTTCAATTCCGGGCTCTACCATCAATGCGGACCAACAACACAACCTCAACATGATCCAAGAACCTTCACAAGCCTGCCTGAATGACCAGGTACATCCGCACTTCCTCTACTTATTGGAATCTCTTCTCTTCTTCATCCGGAACTTCAAGAACACAGTCTGTCGCCACTGTCACAATGCAAAAGGTATTTTCGGACCTCAAAATCATACACAACTTGAGATGACACATCACAAGGACATCCCAAACACTCCTTCTAATCTGTAGATTAGGATTATACAATTACGGACCTCACTGGACCTTTCTGTGATCCTTTGTCCCCTCTGAATACTTGCCAGAACCAGTTCCACACCGACAGCCACAACTTCTTCAGATCTTTATGCGGACCTCTGAAATCTTAACTGAAGCATCTCAAGACTCATATCTACAAACCCTTTAATCCGCATCCTCCGGTTCTCATCCTATACAGTACATTTACCTTTTTCTCATCACTGTTTTTCACTGTTCCTGACTGAGGCTAATTTTCTCAATATCCTCAGCACACTGCTCATCCAATCCTTCTTGTTAATGCAATATGAGTATGTTGACATCAATGACAACACTGGTTCACCTCATACTTGCAACAATCTCCCCCTTTGTCATTGATGGCAACATATGATGTGAAAAACCATCAAGACAAGAACTTCTCCTTTCTGTCACAGCTCCTCCTATCAGCAACATGTCTTCTCCTTTTTTATTGCTCCCCTTTTGATCATCAGCTACTTGTTTTTCACATGTCTTCTCTCCCCCTTTGACATCAATGGCAAAGGGCTCATACTTGCAATTCTAACACATCAGAATCATACCAGCTGCTCCCCCTTAGTAGCAGCTCCCCATCATCAATCCAGATCACAAGATATGACTATGTTATCCACTGTACTAATGCACATCAGTGCATCCTAGTTCATTACCGGAGGGGCCATGACCCCTAACTTCTCCTGGAGATATTCAAAAGAGTCCTTGGGAAGAGGTTTAGTAAAGATATCTGCAATCTGATCCTTGGAGGGAACATACTCCAACCTGACTTCTTCCTTGTTCACTTGTTCTCTCAAAAAGTGAAACTTGATAGATATGTGCTTAGTCTTAGAATGCAATACCAGATTCTTATAAATATTAATTGCACTTGAATTATCACAAAAAATTGTGATAGGCTCCTCATATTCAACTTTAATGTCTCTTAGCATCTGCTTCATCCATAAGATTTGAGTGCAACTACCTGCTGCTGCAATGTATTCTGCTTCAGTTGTAGATAGAGATATTGCAACTTGTTTCTTTCTTAGCCAAGAAACCAATCTCTTCCCCAAAAAGAATGCTCCACCACTGGTGCTTTTCTAGTCATCCACATCTCCTACCCAATCTACATCTGTGTAATCATGAAGAGAGAAATCTAGATCTCTAGGGTACCATAGACCATACTCAGCTGTTCCTTTCAAGTACCTAAAAATTCTTTTGATTGCCATAACATGAGATTCTTTAGGATCAGCCTGGAATCTTGCTACAAGACCAATAGCCTGCATTATATCTGGTCTAGTCTGAGTGAGATACAACAATCCACCAATCATTGATCTATACTTTGTCTGATCTGCCTTTGGGGAGTCATCATCTTTGCTCAACTTACATCCGGTTGCCATGGGAGTGTTCATTGGCTTTGAATCTTCCATACCAAATTCCCTCAACAATTCTTTCACATATTTAGTCTGAGAAATGAAGATCCCTTTCTTTGTTTGAGTAATTTGCAGACCCAAGAAGAAATTCATTTCACCAAGCATAGACATTTCAAACTCACTTTTCATCTGATTTGCAAAAGTTTTGCACATACTGTCTCTACCTCCAAAAATGATATCATCCACAAATACTTCAACAATCAAAATGTTTTCATGATCAATTTTGAAATATAAGTTACTGTCAGCAGTACCTTTATTGAATCCAATCTGCACAAGATGCTTATCCAACCTTTCATACCATGCTCTCGGGGCTTGCTTTAATCCATACAATGTTTTCTTCAACTTGCAGACCATATCATCATTATCAGACAATTGAAATCCATCCGGTTGTTCAATGTAAACTTCTTCTTCCAGATCACCATTTAGGAAGGCAGACTTGACATCCATCTGATATACCTTGAAGTCTTTAAAGGTAGCAAATGCAAGGAATAATCTGACTGCTTCAATTCTTGCCACCGGAGCAAAGGTTTCTTCAAAATCAATTCCTTCTATTTGAGAGTAGCCTTTGCAGACCAATCTAGCTTTGTTTCTAATTACTTCACTAGCTTCATTTAGTTTGTTCCAGAAGACCCACTTGGTTCCAATCACATTCCTATCTCTTGGTCTGGGAACAAGATCCCAAGTATGATTTTTCTCAATTTGCATTAATTCATCTTCCATTGCTTTGGTCCAGTTTTCATCATTGCAAGCTTCATTTATTGTTTTAGGTTCAATCTTTGAAATTAGACAAAATTCATCCTGATTTTGAGCAACATTCCTTCTAGTTTACACACCTTTGTTTCTGTCACCTATGATCTGATCTTCAGAGTGGTTCTGTCTTACATACCTTGGAATTTTGGGAGTATCCTGCACTGCTACTTCTTGATCAGGCTCATTTAGACCTATCTCTTCTTCATGATTTACCGAATCAGGCTGATTCTAACTTACCGGAGAGGATTGAGTTCCTTGAACCTGAACACCATCTTGGTCATCTTCATCAAACTCATAAAATCTTGAGGGCTTCTCAATTCCTTCATCAACTTTCACATTAGTGCTTTCTATCATCTTCCTCTGTCTCTTATTGTAACATTGGTATGCTTTGCTTTGAGTGGAGTAACCCAAGAAAATTCCTTCATCACTTCTAGCATCAAACTTTCCTAGATCTTCATCTCTTTTAATATAACACTTGCTACCAAATACTCTGAAATATTTCACAGTAGGAGCGATGCCAAACCAGAGTTCATAGGGGGTCTTACCAGTGTTGTTTCTGATTTGAACTCGATTGAGAGTGTAGACTATAGTGCTGATAGCTTCTTTCCAAAACATTTGAGGAGCATTTGCTTCTAACATCATTGTCCTGGCAGCTTCTTGGATGGTCCGGTTCTTTCTCTCAACTACTCCATTCTGTTGTGGAGTCCTAGGAGCAGACAATTGTCTCTTTATACCCTACTTCTCACAAAAGTCAATGAACTCACCAGATGTAAATTCACCACCTCTTTCAGACCTTAGACACTACAGTTTCAATCCAGTTTGATTCTCTACCATAGCTTTGAAGATTTTGAACTTCTCAAGGGCTTCTGATTTCTCCTTTAGGAAGGTGACCCATATCATCCGGGAATGGTCATCAATTAGCAACATGAAATATCTATCACCTTGCAGACTCTTGATTCTTGTCGGACCACAGAGATCAGTATGTACTAATTCCAACAATCCGATAGAGGACTGATCTTTGCTTTTGAAGGAGACTCTGCTCTATTTACCTAGCTGACATTCTTTGCACAAACTATTTGTAGGTTTCATCAATTTTGGAAGATCTCTTACAGCCTGAATATTGCTTATCTTGATGATGTTATCAAAATTTACATGACACATTCTTCTATGCCATAACCAACTCTGATCAACTTGAACAAATAGACAACTTTTATTTGAACCAACCAGATGAAAGATATTACCTTTTGTTTGAGTACCGGATGCAATTTCAGTTTCGGAGCTCGTAAAGATTCTACATTTTCCATTCTTGAACCGGAGATCATAGCCTTTGTCTACTAACTAACCAACACTAAGAAGATTGTGCTTCAATCCTTCAACATATAGTACATTACCTGTTTTGCTCTTTCCATCAAAGGAAATAGTTCCCCTACCTCTGATTCTGCCAGCAGAATTGTCACCAAACTTTACCATTCCTCCTTCATACCTTTCCAAATCCAAGAACTTATTTTTGTCACCAGTCATATGGTGAGAACATCCACTATCAATAACCCAATCATCCTTTTCTTCCACTTGAGCAGCCAAAGCTCTTTCCACAACCTTGTGATTGACAGATTCAGAGGATATTGAATCTTCTTCTTTGATGGCAATAAACACCCATTCATTTCTGGCTTTGCTTCCTGATTCTAATTCATAATCAGTTACTCCTTCATTGTCATCTTCTTCATGAACATATTAGCAGTTCTTTTGAAATCTTTGTCTGTTAGTATTAGACCTTGCAGATCTTTCCGGACACCTTGAAGCAAAATGACCAATCTTATTGCAATTGAAGCACTTAAAGGGTAGTTTTCCTTCATACTTACCGGATCCTCTTGGCAGTCTCTTTGCAATGAGGGCTTCAAGTTGAGTTGTTTCTACTTCTTCTTCTTCCATGTCTCTTCTTGCTTGATCATACCATGACATCTTCCTTGATGAGTTTTCTCCCGGATCAAATCTATGTTTGCCTTTCACATAGGCACTGGCTTTGAAAGCAGATTCAGTCTTGGGAGGATCATCTCCAAACATGGTCATTTCAAATGCAGCTAGTTTGCTAGCCAATTGTTCTCTTGTGACAGTTGTGTGGGCTCTGAATTCATCAATGGCAGCAACCTTGATTTTGTAGGTAGTAGGAAGGGATCTGAGGATTTTGCAAACAATCTCATTTTCATCCAGAGTTCCACCAGCATTTCTAATTCCACATACCAGCTCATTCACTCTTGGCATAAAGGTAGTGATGTTTTCATCATCTCTCATCTTCAATCTTTCAAATTTTCCTTTCAGACTTTGCAACCTTGCACTCTTAACAAACTCATCTCCTTCATACAGAAGTTCCAGTTTAGTCAGGATCTCATATGCAGTTGGTAGGTCAATAATATTTGAAAGATCTGAGTCATTCAATGCACTTAGCAGAGCTTCCTTGGTCCGCAGATTGTTTTCAACATCTGTGATTTCATTCAAAGTTGTCGAACCACCTTGTGGAGGTACATATGGTTTTGAGACCATGGCCAAGTATGCTTTTCCCATGCATTCCAAGTGACATTTCATTCGACCTTTCCAGAGAGTGAAGTTGGTTCCATCGAACTTCGGACTATCCTTCTTGTATGTCGACATCCTGGATCTCCTCAAGTGGTTAAGCTCCTTTTAGAGGAACTTGGCTCTGATACCAATTGTTGGATCTAGGGCATACAATTGAGAGGGGGGGTGAATCAGTTGTATAAAACTTTGCTTCAAACACTCGATTCTTCTTTGTTAGTTAATAGCATATTAATTAATCATCCATGAAAGTATAAAGCATAAACACAAGAGAAGATAAACATCAACACATTGAACACCAAGATTTTGACATGGAAAACCCGGTTAAGGGAAAAACCACGGGGTGATTAACCCAAGGATTATTCTCTGTTAGAAGAATAAGAAAAAGAATGGCACTTGCCAATTAGGGCTCACTGCCCGAGCACACTACTCACAAAGAGGCCCACTACCTACAAGGAGACACACTGTCTACAGAGTGATAAGAATCACAATCTTGAACTAGAGAATGACATCTCTACCATGTCTGGATCAGTTCCATTTAAGCCCAAAAGTCTCTGCTTTGCCCTTCGCACTTCTCTTCGCTATACACCACTCATCCACATAATCCACACTTTGAAATGAACTCACAAACCTTTATTTATACAAGACATCGACTTAGGAACAATCATCTAAGTCAGCAATCAACCATAAGAGTATCCACAAGATGAATAACACATCCGGTCGGCCACCATAAGAACATTCGTAGGATGAACAACTCATCCGGTCGGCTAGTCGGAACAAGAACTTCATCCGAAAGAATATCTTCAATTCTGGGCTCTACCATCAATGCGGACCAACAACACAACCTCAACATGATCCAAGAACCTTCACAAGCCTGCCTGAATGACCAGGTACATCCGCACTTCCTCTACTTACTGGAATCTCTTCTCTTCCTCATCCGAAACTTCAAGAACACAATCTGTCGCCACTGTCACGATGCAAAAGGTATTTCTAGACCTCAAAATCATACACAACTCGAGATGACACATCACAAGGACATCCCAAACACTCCTTCTAATCCACAGATTAGGATTATACAATTATGGACCTCACCGGACCTTTCTGTGATCCTCTGTCACCTCTGAATACTTGCCGAAACCGGTTCCACACCGACAGCCACAACTTCTTCAGATCTTTATGCGGACCTCTAAAATCTTAACTGAAGCATCACAAGACTCATATCTACAAACCCTTTAATCCGCATCCTCCGATTCTCATCCTATACAGTACATTTGCCTTCTTCTCATCACTATTTTTCACTGTTCCTGACTGAGGCTAATTTTCTCAATATCCTCAACACACTGCTCATCCAATCCTTCTTGTTAATGCAATATGAGTATGTTGACATCAATGACAACACTGGTTCACCTCATAGTGCAGGAGGGACAGTCATAAGTTTGTCATGATTGTAGCCTTTTTATGGCATATAGGAGTATAGTCATGGGTTGAATGCCTTGTCAAAGGCTTAGTCACCTTGTAGAGGTGTTTTGAAGACCTTATCTATATTGTTTGTCATGAAAACACATGATACATATGACAAACCAATGTAATTAGTTGCAGACTATAACAAAATAGGGGCAGTGTGGTGGTTGCAGGGTAGTTTGGCCTCCCACTGATCCAAAACTGCCCCTCCAACTACTCAAACCCGTCGATGTAGGCTTCTTAAAGCCTTGAAGATGTTCATTGTAAAAGGAGAAGTGATTGGTGAAGAAATCAATAAAGAAAAACATAGTTTTCTACCTTTTCTACTCTGTATTTTCTTGTTCTTGCATGTACTCGGTCACTGTATGGAGGAGTTACAGAGGACCATGATGCTAGATTGAAAGAACGGTGAGTCAGGAGTATTTTGTAATTTAATTGGGTTATTAAAACATCTACATAACGTAGATATCTGCATTTTCTTGAGATTGGTCTGAGAAACCCTCTTCTAGGGTTTCTGACAGAAAATCATGAGTTTCTCACCATTCCACTAAATCAAACCCTCCTTGATCAGTGAAATGGACATATTAATGTTTGTTTCAATGTTTTTTGAAAGTGTTTTTGGCAGGAGACTGATCTTGGTCGAGATTTCATAAACTGACCTAGCAAGACCATGTGGTAAGCATGTGTAGAAGGGAACAACATAGGCTAAGTTTGTTACAGTTGGTTGTGGGGCCTCAAAACCTAGAAAATCCTTATTTTGGATATGAAATTGAAGTGTCCATCTAGTTCAGAAAGTTCTATGAGACTAATAAAAGGTACTTGCTTTGTAACCTAGGCCTAATTAGGGCTCTTGGCACTAGGACAGTCCTACTGAAAGTGACACATGCTCTTAAACAACCCATGACAAGTTTTTAACATGTTGTCAAGCTTCGTAAAGGGTATCTCAAACAAAGTTGATCTAGTCATAAAAGTGTCTGGTCTGCAAGAAATCCTCTATCAGACCCTAAAATAGGGCTACAAGGATTAGGACAACATTGTGAGGGAAGTAGTGTTTGTGTGAGGGTAAGACTTGTTGGTTGGTTTGGGGGTGTTATCAAAGATGTCAAATGACCCTCTAGATGTCTTCCTTGAGAGGATTAGAGGTTTGGTGACATGTTTCATATGAGCCCTTAGGTGTAGACTTGTAAACATTGTATCTCACCTTAGTAAAATAGTCCTCCCTAGTTGAATGCTTTGTCAACCTATTGAAGATGTGTTGATCTCTGTTGGCCTCTACATCACTTTTTCCTACCATGTGTTTAATCTTCAAGATCTTCCTCAAGATGTTAGACTCCTTCCATGGAACCAGGCTCTGATACCAATTGTTGAACACTTGGAATACTGAGAGGGGGGTGAATCATTATTATTTTAAACAATACATTCATTAAATCAGTAATCCATTTACTTATCAAAAAAAATTATATACAACATTAACCACAAGGCATGACACAAGAAGACAAGGATTTTAAAGCGGAAAACCCAAAAGGGAAAAACCATAGTGAGTGTTAGCTTACAATATTTTATGTAGTAACAATACCAAATTACAAAGAGGATCACTACACAAGGCTCACTGCCCAAATGAATGCTCACTACAAAAAGGCTCACTACCAAAAGAAATAAGAAGATAGAAGGGTGACTCACTGCCAAAGTGAACTATTAGAAGTTCATCTGTGAATGCATGATTATAATTCTAATGATGCTCAGAAAACTATTTCAAAACTCTTCATCTTGACTTCTTTGTTACACTGCTCTATTCTTACATGAGAACAAGATCTCTCTTCTTCTACACTTGTCACCTTTATAAATTCACAATCTTTCACATGTCACACATACACACCTTCACATTTGCACATCTATCTCTCAAACATCAAATTGGATCTTATATATATCTGCAACAATTAGAATCTTCACAATAGGTCAGCCTGCTTAGATGAAGTGTATAGTTAATAAACTTGTAACTTGTGGGCCAAATCCAGTCACCAAAATACATAGTGGAGCCAAATAACATTTGAAACACCTTCTCATATGTCAGCTCTAACTATAGAACTAGTTAGGATAAAGTTCTAATCAATAGAACTTATTGCACACAAATCAAATGATCATGTCAGCCTCAAACATAGACTATTACTGGCTCAGTCTAATTGTCAGATCACAACTTTCACTATGGACCACAGAACTTGCTCAAAATAATATCAAAGACTCCTTAGATATCACAGATCATACCTCCAAAACCATAGAACATAATATCAATATGTGGCAAAATGCAGACTACTGAGTCACAGACTCTATCATAGCCAGTCACTGTCAAACCATGTAGTGATACTCAGTGGCTTATAACTATCTTTCTGGTGGACCTCATACTCTACGACTCTAAATTTTGACACTTCATACAAGTGTTTACAACAACTCAAAACCACATAACTAAATATATAATACCGGAGGAGTGCGGACCAAAACAAATGCATGTTTTTCTTTAATTGGAACTGTATTCTATTCTACCGGACTTAGGCAATTTGAAGATATACTTCCTGTACATATCAAAAGCTAAAATTTTAGATATAAGGTCTTTTAAGGACTGTAAACAACATACTATAACTACATGACTATTTCTTCAACTATGGACCAATGCCAATCCAAACATTGTCTCTTTGTCGTTGTCTCTATATACTTCCAACACTTAGCTAAAATGATTAAGTCTTCTTTACCAAACCAAACTCTCTATTTCAAATTTGTTCCTTTTCTTGTTGCCATCAATGACAACACCTTAAAAAATCATAGATACTTCATCATATCAACAGTGTCTCTATTAATGATGTTTGCCATGTTGCCAACATGTCATGCTGATGTTGAAATGAGTCACAATCAAATCAGGAGGCTTGGGTGTGGCTAAAATAAGTGACCTCTCAAAATCATGTGAAGATTGATGAAGAACAAGATCCAAAGAACTGATGTATGGATGTGGAATGTCAATACATTTCATATGGTTACAATGCAAATCACTTGAGATGTCCTATGAAGAATCAGTAGAAGCCCTTACTGAAGTCTCTGTGAACTCTATAGTAGTAGCAGGTGCAAGTTAATTGTCATCAAACAAAAGGATGCTATACTCTAAGGTGTCATCAAGATCCAAAATGTGGGACTCTACAAACAAGCAAGAGATGTCTGGTAAAAATGTGTCCCAAGGAGGTGAATCTAGAAGACATAGATGACCCTACTATAGAGAATCACTGGAATCTCTCAAAGAAGTAACATTGATCTTTGAAGTAGCAGCATGTACTATAGGAGTGTCCTTAACTATAAATGGGGTATCAATGTGTGTCAACCAAATAGACTAATAATCCCATGAGGATGTGTCCACACACAAAGGGGAAACATAAGTCTTAATATCATCCATAAAAGCATGGTTATCCACAGAAACATTACTTTTAGATGAAGAATCAAGATCTCCATACAATTGTTGAATGATGGTCCAAGCAGTGAAAGGGTACTCAATGTTCTCTATATGATGTAAAATATCAGTAGAAACAATAAGATCTATTATTCTATAGACCATGACTTTTTTGTTAAACCATTTATTCTTCTATTTATAGTCATTTGGCTTAGGAATGAGTCCAAGGAAATAGGGCAATAGATCCTATTCAAGATAATGATTCTTTATCCCTTGTTTCCAAGGCAAATAGTTTTCTATGGTTAGTTTTACAACATAAGGGTGGAAATAAATACCAGAATCCATTGTGAACCCCCCTGAATTTGGAACTTTATCTCAGTTCATTGATTACAAAATGCTCGATTACCCCAAACTAAAAAGCAGAAGGAAGTGCAGAAGTGTACAAGACACAACACAAAGGACACCCCCTTGATTAGATATCCATATCCCCCCTGAATTGTGTCACTTTATACTTGTAGTGCATAGGTGAGTCCAATTGTAGTGAATTAGAACACTTTATAATTTTAGTGTGATATCAACTCCAATGGATCAAGCTAGGAAAGAATAATTACTTTTATAAAAAAATAGCTCTCAATTTTGAGTAGCCAGTGCAAAGTTACAATAATCTCTTCGATTTCGCCTAATAATAGTCTACATGCAAAAAAATGCCTCTAGGAGTAAAATTAGCACTCATATTTCAAAAAACCTCCTCCAAGATTAAAAAAAAGGGCCTCCTATTCTTAGCACACACACACAAAAAAGAGAAAACCTCTTTAAGTGATTTGGTCCAAAATTAGAAAAGCACAAAGAAGTTGGCCGGAGTTAAGTTTGACAACTTGCTAGGCACTACTCAAAACAAGGTAAAACTGGGGAAAATTTTGTTGTGTTACCTTTCTCTACCATCCTTCAGCCTTGCATACAAGCATGGATTTTCATGTTAGAGTGAATAACTTATCAATTCACTATAGCTTAAGTGTACATAGGTTAATGAGGTTAGATAAAATATTGTCTAATTGAATGTGCAAACTTTTAGGCCTCTAGAGATTACCTAGTTTTTTGGTAAACCTCATGTGCATACCTTTTGAGGTTGGAAGACTTTTCATCTCACCTTAAAAGGCACTTTTGTAGTCACCCAACACTTGTCACCAAGGTTGATGACTTGGTCAAAAGGTTGTTAATTTGCACATTTCAAGTGATCCAAAGGTTGACACCTATAGGACACTTGTCTTCATGCATGCACCACATCATGGGGCACTTGTCAATCCACATGAAAAGTGGATTGCCTCATCCATGCCCTTTTAATAAGGCATTTCTATGCAATTTGCCAAGTGACGTTAATATATGTTTATGCTACACATTTTGGATGCTTGTTGATAGTTATTTGGTTTTCTTTGTGTAATTTAGCTTTGTAGAATTGTTTTTGATTTTGCAAGTGATATTGGTTGCTCCAATATTGTATCAAAGAGAGCTTTCAAGTAACTTTCCATTTTTTTGGTGAATCCAACACTTAGCCCTATCACCAGAGCATCATGGAGCCATACAGACCTCACCATCACATTCAAAAGGTCTGAATCAGTTAATATTGACTGCCAAATCATCAAAATCAAAGCTAGGTGATTCTAAGGCTAAAAAAATTGCCAAGGAAGTCGTACGGCCTCCCCTACACACAGTCTGAGGTATAATTTTTTATTAAAAAAATTAGTATCATTTTATTTTTCTTTTTTTCCTATTTTTCAACAAAAAAATTACATTAAAAGTAAATAATATGAAAGGGGGTGGAGGTTTGTACCCCATCCCCTTCCCCACGTAGTGAGGGGTACTCAAGGGTACTTGCTCCCCTACCATGACTTTGTTGTGATAGGACAACATGCCCCTTGGGCCTCACCATAGACTGTGAGTGGGTACCCAAGGGTACCACCCCTGTCCACAACCTTAGTTGTGGCAGGTTGGTGTCCACTTGGGCCCCACCCATGAGGGGTCGCGGGGGTTTTATTTCCCCTTGCCACTTTTTTGAATATATATATATATATTCAAAATAGGTTTTTTTCATAATGTTTCTTTTAATATTAAAAAAACATTACCCAATAAAATTTCTCCCTGATACTTTTGTCCCCTACCTTGGCAATTGTGTTAGATTTTTGGCCTTAGTGCCAAATTTGGCTTTATATTTGACAGAATTTTCAGTTAGCAGTCCTTCAAATTTATCTGGAGCCTCCTCTAATTTGGCAAGGATTAATTTTATCTCATAGATAACTAAATTTGGTGGTTTCTCTAAACCTGACAGAGTTCCTCTAAATTTGGTGTAGGTGGATTTTTTACCCCTTACCATTGGTAATTTCAGTTTTGTACCTAATCTTTAAATACCAATGTCCTTGCCATACGAATATAGTTTTTAGTGCATTTTTTTTAAATAGGTGGAATTTTAGAACCTTCATAGTGGTGCAGATAATTTTCTATTTGGGCTTCTAGATTTTTCTAGATATCTCTTTTCTCAGTGTTTTTGTTGTGCAGTTCTTGTTTCAGAAACTTTGACGGGCCATATCTTGGGTTTATGGACTCATTTTTAGGCCCCATATTTTTAAAGTGCATGTTTTTTCATGTACTTCACCATGGTGCCATCAATTTCATCATTTTGTATTAGAGAATTATATTTTTAGCATGTGGTCCTCTTTTGGACATTTATAAGAACTCCAAATTCTATTTTGTAAGCATGCTATTTGATTTGTAAATGCACTAAAATAAAGTGCCAAAACTAATCTTATGTTCCTTTGGGGGAGGAATTTTGCACATCTATAGTGCCACTTTTGTACATGCACTAATTTATAAAGTGCCATGGGGTTTGTGTTAGTGCCTTGTTATTTTCTATCAGAATTTTGTCTAGTGAGCGTACCTCTACAAAAACATTCTAGCCTCATGTGTGTGCCTTGTTTTTGCACACACTTTTTTAATTGCTTACACAATCATATTGGACATGATGTTGCATCTCCATCTACTTGTACATATTTCAATTGGCTTCCCAATAGCTCTATCTATCAACATTATAGGGGGTATCGCATGATTTCTATTAATGCTTCTTTTTAGTGAAGTATTGGACACATTAGCTCTCTTTTTTAGTTGATCAATAATATCAAGACTCGAGTATCTTTGTAGAGCACCACTTGCACATTGAGCAATGTCATTTGAGATCACTCATGAAGTGTTATTTGTGCCTCTTTGATCATTGTACCATTTTTACTTTTAGCTTCATAGATTGTTTTTCCTTTGTTGTCATCTATGCTATATAGATGAGTAGTGTTATTGAGGGCACTCATGTCGAGTTTTGTGTCTCTATCTCATCCTAATCTACATTCTTGGAGGGTTCATTGATTCCAACAGACACCAGTTCTTATTTGGCAAAGTTTATAGCTTCGATATGCTTTAGGAGTTCCACATGTTCCTATCTTTTAGGGACATCTTTGAGTAGACTTATTTTCTTCTCATTATCTCTTTTCAAGAGAAGTTTTATTTCCCACCACATTTTCTCCTTTTCTCCATTTGTGAGAGACTTTATTGTACATGGGTACCTCATCAGGCCTAGTAACTGAGACCCATATTTATGTATCAGTTGCACTTCTGTGATCTCTCCAAGTATCACCTAGGGGGATAATTTATCAATTCACTATAGCTTAAGTGTACTTAGGTTGATGAAGTTAGATCAAATCTTGTCTAACTGAACGTGCAACCTTTTAGACCTTTAGAGGTTGCCTAGTTGTTATGTAAACCTCATGTGCATACCTTTTTTAGGTTGGAAGACTTTCCATCTCATCTCAAAAGGCACTTTTGTAGTCACCCAACACTTATCACCAAGGTTGATGACTTGGTCAAAAGGTTGTTGGTTTGCACATTCTAAGTGATCCAAAGGTTGACACCTATAGGACACTTGTCTTTATGCATGTGGCACATCATGGGGCACTTGCCAATCCACATGAAAGGTGGATTGCCTCATCCATGTAATAAGGCATTTCTATGTAATTTACTAAGTGACGACTAATATATCTTTATCCTCCACATTTTGGATGCTTGTTGATAGTTATTTGGCTTTCTTTGTGGAATTCATCTTTCTGGAAGTGTTCTTGATTTTGCAAATGATCTTGACTGCTCCAACATTTTAAATAGGCATAGAGCCTTGTGAGAATGGGGCCTAGAGAGTGCCTTTTGCTCTGATACCATGTAGAAACTAGGAACATTGAGTGAATGGTATTCAAGCTACCCGAGATGAACATGGGCACATTCAATCTACAAGAAAACAAGTATTGTAAAATAATATGGCACATAGAATACAAAATAATGGGATTTAGGGGTGATTTGATCTATAGATTTTGAGCAGAGGTTTTGGTGCTTTCACACAAGAAGATTTTGATGTCTTGACACATGGATATAGGTGCTTTCTACTGGGTAGAGTTGGATGCCTTTGAAGTGCCTTTTGAGCTAAGATTTCCATGCTTTGGAGAGGCTCCAAACTAGGTCATTTCCCTTCAATAGAAAGGCATAGACCTTTCTTTGGCAACAAGCTCCTTTTACTACTTAGGCAATGGGATTTTTTCCCTTAGCAACTTCAAACACCCACAAAGGTATTCAACTTGACCTTTGATTTGGTCTACCACCTTTTATCCTCAATGCAAATTCATCTTCTGTAAATAATTTCTCCTTTTCTTTGATAGGGTCGGATCCTACAAACAATCAAAATTCTTTCTGCACACAACAAGTATGAGTACACAAAGAACTACTATTTAATGCAAACAATATTTCCAAAGTAACTATGCAAATATGTAGCAGACTACCTATCCTCAACCAAAACAAGCTTTGATACCATGTGAGATTGAGCAAAATCAAATGGATAGAGTGTTGGGACCGGTAAATCCATGAGAGATAAACAATCGCATGCCCTGCAAAAGTTTGACAAACAAGAATGAATGCAATAAGTCACAATGAGTGGATTGATTGGGATAGTGAAATAGCTCACAATGTGGGATGCATATAGGGCATAATCGACTAAGAATAGTTGATCCAAAGATTTAAAAAAGATCATTAAGAATAGTGATGCTCAAAGTATAGAAAAAATAGCCACTTAACTCAGTTAACCTAATCTAAGCACGCCAAGTATAGCTCAAGACTAAACATAGAATGATGTGCATAGATAAGTAAGTTTGATATACACCAATGATTATTTTAAAGCATAAATATGTGGTTCAGATTGGGATCTAATTGTAACCTAGATTTCACTACATAAATAGAAAGAATAATCTAAGCTTGTGTAAAGTTCAAATATTTCATAACATTAAACAAATGTTGAAAGTGGAATTAAATGAGATGATGATTAAAAAACTAGAACTTTAATAGTGGATGATGTTAGAAATTCTAATGTTAAATTTAATGGTTGTCTAACCATGTTTAGGCTTTGAAAGCATAAAAGATAATCACATTCTTTTGAAAAGATGAAAGATAAAATCTTGGGAGACTCAAAACTTCTACAAGATTATGATGAATATAAAATTGCAAAATTAAAAGAAAGGTGAAATTTTAGGATTCAATACTTCCACAAGATTATGATGAATATATATAATTGTAGAATTAAAATACAATGTACTAAGTCTAGCAATGTGTAATTTATAATTATAATATAACTTTCATTTTATCTAAAATCTATGACAATGATTAAAATAACCATTCAAATAGAATGTTTTGGACTTTAAATATCATTAAATAACTATGTTGAGATTTCTCAAGTTTATTTTAGACCAAAGCATTAACTTACAGAGTAGGGAAAAGAGAAGGCATGTTTATTTAATCCATTAGAGTAGATGTAGTAGGCTAATATGGGGATAGGAGTGTTGGTAGGTGGTGATGATCAGGAAAGTACTATACACTAGCCATGTATCCTCGCTAGGGTTTAGGGGTGCAGCCCCTGAATTTTTTTTTAGAGCAGACATAAAAAAAAACCCTATTTTTGTAACCGACATAAAAAAACCTATTTTTTGTAACCGACATAGGGCTTGATAAAAAGTGGCTAAGGGTTAGGGTTTTGGTTGAGATTGTATTATAGCATTTGCAATAGTATTGAGTTGCAGGGATTGCTGGTTGTAATCAGTTTGATTTACTGGATAATAATATTAGACTCTCTGTTGGTGGATGTAGCCCGAGTTTGGATGAACCACGTTAAAACTTGTCTCTTGCTGTTATTATTTCTATGTATTTCCATTCCTCTGTTTAATCTTTATTTGCATTTAGTTGATATCTTCTGCTGGCTAACCCTAACAAGTGGTATCAGAGCGAGATTGTGTTCAATAATCATCTGCAGGAAGGTCTCATGGTTGAGTAGGAGCAATGGTGGATGAAGGTAAATTGAAGGTCGATAAATTCAATGGGCAGAACTATCAGTTATGGAAGATGTAGATGGAGGATTACCTCTATCAAAAGTATTTATGGATGCCGTTGGAAGGAGTAGCCAAGAAACTGGCAACAATGAGTGATGAGGATTGGAATCTTCTTGACAGAAAGGCACTGGGAACCATTTGGTTGTGCCTGGCACTATCAGTGGCATTCAATATAATGGATGCGAAGACAACAGATGGTTTGATGAAAGCTTTGGCTAAATTGTATGAAAAACCCTCAGCCTCAAATAAGGTATTTCTCATGAAGCGTTTGTTTAATCTAAAAATGGTTGAAGGTGGATCTGTGACAGATCATTTAAATGAATTTAATACGATTGTCAGTCAATTAACTTCTATAAATGTAAAATTTGATGAAGTTAGATGTCATTCCCACATTTCCCATGTGGTCACGACACACAACACACGTGTCATGTCCACATTTGCCTTGTGGTCATGACACGAACTACGAAAAACTTTTCTACCTATCCCTAAGAACCCCCTCGCACGTGTTTGCGTGCTCAGTGGCAATACGCCTAAGGTGTAACATGTCAACACAACCGCTATGGTGAAGGCTGTCTAGGGAGTATGCGACATGTAGTATGTCACTTCTAGGGTTAGACTGATTTCAACCTGAACCCTAAGTTTCCTAGGTGAAGAAGATTCTGCCAACATCGAACCCTAATTTAACTTAGATCAAAAAGTGATTAAATAATATGGCAAGATGGTGCATGATTGAAGTGGAATGATGGAATAAAAATAATTAAAATATCACATAAATTAAACCCTATAAATCTAGCAAAATTCTGGCAGCATAACACATTTTCGATAAACACAAAATAAAATTTAAAATAAATCACCAATAAGGAATTAAATAAAATTTAAAAGTAAAAATAAATTAAACTTAAGAACAAATTTCTAATGATTTAAAAAATAAATAAATAAATAAAATAAAATAAAATAAAATATTAAATAAATATTCTGCCAAGGTCGAATAAATTGATTTGGCATAAAGGAATGAAAATTTAAAAATAAAATAGTAATAATTAATGACAACATGCCAAATAAATCCAAGGAGAAAATCAAGTCCATTATTAAATACAATTTTGACAATTATATTTAATAACTAACTCAAATTTAATAGAGGGAGGAGGAGAGTTTAAATAACTCTTCCCGCAAAAATAACGATAAAATAGATAATTAATAAAAACGTTAAAATCCCGCTAGGGAAAGATAAAATAAAATCAAAAGAAAATTTCTTCCTAGTTTGAATAAAATAATCCCTCACAAAATATTAAAGTCAAATCACAAGACAATAATCAAATTGCCAAAAAAAAAAACTAACCCATTCAAAATTAAAAAAATCAATCTAAGAGATTCCAAGAGATAAATTAAAACAATAAAAGGAAAATAAAGGTTTAAGATAAAGAATAAAATGAAACCCCAAAAAATTTCCAAATTTAAATATCCTCACAAAAATAAGAAAACCCTAACTCAAACTAAAATTGTTTTCTATTTGCCCTAATTTACTCTTCTTGTTTTTCTTTTCTTTGTATTCTTATTTGTAGGTTAGGGTTTCTTCTCACAAGGGCATGGAAGCCATTAAAATTCCTTCCCGAAGGTTTGCTTCCATGACTTCTACAAATGTCTTTCTCTGTTGTTTATTCCATGTATGCCCATATATATGTATTCTTTTTCAGAAATATATATAGAAATGTATTTATATCTTTTTAACCTACATAGCAGGGTTAAGGGAGAAGAGAGGCCAACGACGGCCATGGCAAGGTGTAGCAGAGGTTCCTAGGGGTAGTGGATGTCTGCTAGTGGTGCCGCTCGTGAGAAGTGTTGACTAGAGGGCAGTGGTGGATGCAGCCAAACGTAGAGGATAGCGGTGGCGAGTCTCACGGTGGAGGTGGAGTGTGGAGTGTTGCAGAGGGTGGTGCTGCAGGATCTGCTGTTAGCAGAGGTGACCGGGGTTGGAGGTGTTGGGGGCTGTAAAGGGTGGTAGAGGGCAGTGGAGGTTCCGGTCTGCGGGCGGCAGGAGCTAGGTTAGACAAAAAGGGGAAGTGTGGGGAGGGGGCTGTGCTTCCCCACACTAGTTACTAAGTAGACGAAGACCGTGGGGCCCACCACAGCCCCACACACAATTTTTTTTATTTTATTTGTTTTCTATTTTTTAATACAGTCTCTTCCCCCGTCTACCATGGGTATTCTTCTCAGCAGTTTTCTCTGATTAACATTAATCTCTTTTATATATATATTTATTTTATTACAGATATATATATATAAGTGTATATATTATATATATATTCAACAAAATTTACATTTCTGTATTTTCTTTTCTAACTCAGCACCTATATAGGGAATAGAACATACAAATAGCAATATGATTCAAGGAATTAAAATACTATATATATATATATATATATATATATATATTTCATACATATATATCTATATATTTAAATATATATATACTTAATACATGTCTTCACAAAGCTAGAACTTAAATAGGAAAAGGACTTTCAGATTTAAACAGTAAACTAAAAATAGTAACCCTATATATTTTTTTTGTTTAAACATTATACAATATAGAAATACTTTTTCTCCTATTTTCAACAACAATAATTATTATAAGCTTCTAATGCACAAATTAGAAAAATGGATTAACCCCTTTTTTTTTGTATGCAATAAAACTATTTTTACAACTAAGTGTATTCCTTACTTAAAGAGGATAATAATAGAAATATGAATACATTCTCTCTTTCTTTCATGGAATAAGATAAGCTTTATTCAGCAACATTCACTCATATATATATCTTTTGAAAAGAAAGTGACAAAAAAATTAATCAATGCATCTCTCTCTCAACTCAAAACCAACTTCACAAGAAAGGAACAACAACTTTTTAATAAACTAAAAAGAATGTTTTCATTACAACATTTACCACAGCCAACTCTTTGAGCATAAAACTTTACAAGAATAATATACAATAAGGCCATAATGGCCATGGCTTCAACAACCAATACAAAGAGACTATAAGAACACCAAAATGCACTCCTCTCATCTCCATTTTTTATTTAAACACCTGCAATAAAACATAAGAAAAAGTACAACAATCCAGCCACTTCGAAATGCCATCCTCCCTACCGTAGACCCGCAAGTAGATTACCCCTGAGCTAGGGAGGTAGGGATTCACACAGGTGCAACATTCCACAAAAAAAAAATCAAACACAACAACACAAACAACCTATAGGTTTAACACAAAACTCAACTCATGAAAATGAGTTTGATGAGGGTAGGGAATGGACCCCTCTACTTCAAAGGCCACCCAAATGATAAAATACCAAACTCATGGCCTCAAGCCAAAATCTCTAAAACCACCACTCTCCACAAAATCACAAAAATAATCTCCATGGCACTCTTGCCATTCAATAATCTCCTCAACAAAGAAAGCCCTCAAGGCATAGTAACAAAATGTGGGAGTGACCTCAAGGAGGTTCCTTTCCCCTACCCAAACAAGTTGAGCATTACCTCCAATGGAGGTGCTCTCACCATACTCCCATCCCACACAAAAACAATGCAAACAACAAAACAAGCAAAAACCTCAACACAACACATTAAATATGCAAGGGTGAAGAAACAAAGTTTAAGAGGCTTACCTTCAAATCCCTATAATGGAAGCACATCTGGTGAAGAGCTCCAAGCTTTCCCAAACCTTCCAATCTTCAAGAATCCTCCAACTTTCCCTAAATTCCTCCAAAATAGAAGAAAACTTAAAAATGCCAAAACCCCACACTCCTTAACAAGAGGAGATATTATAGGCCACCAATTTGGTCTTAAGGAATGAGAAGGTGACACTTGTCACCTTCTCCTTCCTCCTCCAATGCCACTTGCAAGGGAGCGGAAGTGTGAGGATGACAAATGTCATCCTCCCATTCTATCTCAATCCTCACCTTATCCACTTGTGCTCTCACATGTGTGAGAGGACAAGTGGTAAGGCGGCATTCCCACTCAAACCTCCAAGAGAATAAGGGATGCCATATGGCATCTTCTTATACTCTCAAAGAGCCATCTCCCTCTAATATGCTCTCACACATGTGCGAGAGTCTTGGAGGAAGCTCCCACACACTTGGGAGTCTTGGAGACCTCCCAAGTCTTCCTTGGGAAATGATCCCCAAACTTTGGGAAGGGAGATGAGTCTTTCCCAAAGCATGACTCATCTCCCACCTTCCTTAAATTCAAATTTCGTCACTTTAACTAAACCATAGTTTGGAGTGACCAAAAGTGAGTTAATCCAAGGGTTGGATAGTCCAAGTTGACCCTAAACTCATGGGTAACCACCTAGGGTAACTTTTGGGACACTAAGGTTCACAAAGGGGTTTATAAATCCACTTTAAATGGCCTCAAAAATAAAAATAAATACCAAGTGGTGTAAGTCAAATAAAATTATACAATACTTATTATTAATCAAATAAACAAAGGGGTACTAGGCCAAAATGATAAAAATTAAATCAAGCACTTAAATCAACATTCAATTTCAAACGTGATCCTTATCCCTCTTGGGAATGGATCGGTTTTAGAGGGGATAACTTAGGTGTGAATTCTACCTCTAATTTCCCATGGCTAGGGAATGTAAAACCTGCACATCTCGATAAAGTGTCAATCATATCATGAATAATCATAGCCGAAGCCACTGGAATTAAATTCACGCAATCGAATACAACAATAATCATTAATACATAATTCTAAATAAATTGCATTTTTCAATCACATGTCAAATAGTCCACATCACATAAATAACTAGAATCTCATCACAAAACATTATCTAATATATCTCATATGTTGAATCATAAAATATCATCAAATCTAATCAAATTGAATCACATATGTCTAATCAACGTCCTATCATAATCAGGAGATAAAAATCAAGTCTGCATAATGAAACCATAGTCACTAAAAGTCTGATAATGTCATCAACTGAAATACATAACAATCAAAATAAGGAAGGTAAAATAATCGGCCTCACATTAGAGCTCTCTTGATATTATGTTCATTGCCTAAAAGCTGGAATAGTTTGGTAATGGCAGTTAGTAACTCTATTTCTGGTTCAAATACCCTAATATTTGATGATGTTGTTGGTGTTATTCTGAGTGAGGAAATTCGTAGGAAAAGCTCAGGTGGATCCACATCAGGCAGTGTTTTGAATGCAGAAAGTAGGGCAGATCAAAGGAGAGAGGAAAAGGTTCTAGAGGTCATGAGGAGTCACGAGGAAAATCAAAGGATAAGAGATCCCAAACCAGAGGACAAAAGGATTGCTGGTACTGTGGGAAACCAGGTCATCTAAAGAAAGATTGCTGGTCTCAGAAAAATAAAGAAGGAGACAAACATGAAGGCAATAAGGAGGCAAATGTGGTAAGTAATAAATCTGAAGATGATACTTTGATTATTTCCCTAAATGATGCTGATGATTCATGGGTTTTAGATTCATGGGCCTTATTTCATGCTACGCCCCATAGAAGTTATTTTCTTGATTATGTCCAAGGGGATTTTGGGCTTGTTTATTTGGGAGATAACGAACCCTGTCAGATTGTTGGAAAGGGAAGAATCAAGATTAAGTTGTAGAATGGAAATTATTGGCTACTACAAGAGGTAAGGCACATTCCAAGGCTCAGTAAGAATTTAATTTTAGTAGGGCAACTAGCTGAAGAAGGTTGCATCATTACATTTACTAATAAAAATTGGAAAGTTTCAAAAGGTGCCTTAATAGTAGTAAAAGGTGTGAAAGTAGGCACCTTATATCTTTATACAGGTCATACTACTCCTACTTTAGCTATTGCAGAGAAAAAACAAACAGATTCAGGAACAGTTGCTGCAGGTTTGCAGGAAGAGACTGAAATAGTTACTACAGGTTCTGAGACAACACTGTGGCATAACAAACTTGGGCATATGAGTGAAAAAGGTATGAAGGTACTTCATTCTAAGAAAGTTTTACCAGGTTTGAAATGTATTAATATGGATTTATGTGAAAGTTGTGTGTATGGAAAATAAAAGAGAGTCAGTTTTTTCAAGGATGGGAAGTAAAAGAAAAATAAAAAGTTAGAACTTGTGCATGCAGATGTATGGGGACTAGCTCAGGGATCTTCTCTAGGTGGCTCTCGGTATTATGTTACATTCATAGATGATGCAACTAAGAAGGTATGGATTTATTTCCTTAGGAAGAAATTTGATGTATTTGAAACATTTAAGAAATGGAGAAGCTTGGTTGAGAATCCGACAGGTAAAAGATTAAAATGTCTCAGATCTGATAACGGTGGTGAGTATTGCAGCAAATAATTTGACGATTATTGTTCCTTTAATGGAATTCGTAAGTAGAAAATGGTTCCAAGGACTCCACAGGAAAATGGAGTAGCTGAACGCATGAATAGGACAATAATGGAGTATGCAAGGACCATGAGATTGCATGTTGGGCTACCTTTAAACATGTGGACAGAAGCTATCAACACTGCTATATATTTAATTAATAGAGGTCCTTCAGTTTCTTTGGGCTATGGTATTCCAGAGGAAGCATGGACAGGTAAGAAGGTGAGTTATTCTTTTCTCAAAACCTTCAGATGTGAAGCATTTGCACATGTAGATTCTGAAAATAGAACCAAGCTGGGTACAAAATCAAAAAAATGTACCTTTGTTGGATATGGCATTAATGAATTTGGTTATAGGCTTTGGGATTTTGAAAATCAAAAAATTGTGAGAAGCAGAGAAGGTGTTGTAAAAAGACTAGTTGTAGCAGCATGAGAAGAAAGAAAATGATTATGTGGTGTTGGATAATACTCCAAATAGTGACGTTCTAGTGGTTCCTCATGCTCTGCAACAGCAACTAAAAATACCACAAACTCCAGTGAATGTTAGACGGTCAACAAGGCTAAGTAGACCTCCTGAAAGGTTTTCTCTCTCTTTGTATTCTATTTTGTTAACAGATGCTGGTGAACTAGAAGGGTATGATGAAGCTATGCAGGTGGATACATAGGTTCAGTGGGAGCTTGCAATGAAAGAAGAAATGGACTCCTTGCTAAAAAATCAAACATGGGAATTATGTAAGTTGCCTGCAGGTAAAAAGGCTTTACCAAACAAATGGGTTTATAAGCTGAAAGAGGGAGATGGAGGTAAGAAAAGATTTAAAGCTAGGTTAGTAGTAAAAGGATTTGCACAGAAAAATAGCATTGATTTTGATGAGATTTTTTGTTTGGTTGTCAAGATGACTTCTATTCGTACTATTTTAAGTATTGTAGCTACTAAAGATTTGCATTTAGAACAGCTAGATGTGAAAACTATCTTTCTCCATGGTGATTTGGAGGAAGAGATATACATGGACTAGCCCCAAGGATTTGAGGTCAAAAGTAAGGAGAAACTGGTGTGCAGATTGAAGAAGAGTTTGTATGGCCTGAAACAAGCACCTCAGCAATGGTATTTAAAATTTGATAGTTTTATGGCTGAGCAAGGCTATAGTCGGTGTAATTCTCACTATTGTGTTTATTTTAAGAGGTTGGATAATGATAGTTACATTATTTTATGTTTATATGTTGATGACATGCTTGTAGTTGGGTCTAACATGGATCACATCAGAGAGTTAAAACAGCAGTTAGCACAGTCATTTGCTATGAAAGATTTGGGGGCAGCAAAACAAATCCTTGGTATAAAAATTTGTAGAGATAGGAAGAATAGAAAATTGACTCTATCTCAGACTGCTTATATTGAAAAAATGTTGCAGAGATTCCATATGGAGAATGCAAAAGCTATTAGCACACCTTTGCCTAATCATTTGAAATTGACCAAGGAGATGTGTCCTAAGACATAAGAGGAGGAAGAAAAAATGTCCAAGGTACCATATGCTTCAGCTGTAGGAAGTTTAATGTATGCCATGGTATGCACGAGATCGGATATTGCACATGCTGTAGAAGTCGTTAGTAGGTATATGAGTCATCCCAAATTGGAGCATTGGAATGCGGTAAAATGGATTCTCAGATATTTGAGAGGTACATCTAATAAACACTTATGTTTTGGGGGCTCTAATACTGATTTAGTAGGTTATGTAGACTCAGATTTGGTAGGTGATATTGATATCAGGCGGAGTACTACAGGTTATGTCTTTACTGTAGGTGGGACAGCAGTGAGTTAGATCTCACGGTTGCAAAAAGTGGTTGTTTTATCCACCATAGAGGCAGAGTATGTAGTTGCAACAGAGGCAACCAAAGAGATGATATGGCTGCAATCTTTCATGGAAGAATTGGGCAAACAATAGGCTAATAGTTCTTTGTATACAGATAGTTAGAGTGCCATACATCTTGCAAAGAATTATGCCTTGCATTCAAAGGCCAAACACATACAGTTGAGGTATCACTTTATTCGGTCGGTGTTGGATAATTGACAGTTAAGGCTAGAAAAGATACATGCAGATGAAAATCTAGTGGATATGTTTACAAAGGCAATGACAAGGGAGAAGCTGAGCTCCTCTTCAGCTTCGGTTGGTCCTCTAAACTGAAAATAACAAAAATAAAATAGTAGAGTCCAGAATGCTTATTTCCAGTGAGAATTGCATGTGCAGTAGTGTCATCCAAGATCAGTCTCCAAGTGGGAGATTGTTTGGTGTGGAGCCTGATCAGTCTCCAAGTGGGAGATTATTGGTAGGTGGTGACTGATCAGGAAAGTATTGTACACTAGCCATGTATCCACACCGGGGTTCGGGGGCGCAGCCCCCAAATTTATTTATTTTTAGAGCCGACATTAAAAAAACCCTATTTTTGTAACCGACATAAGGCTTGATAAAAAGAAGCTAAGGGTTAGGGTTTTGGTTGAGATTGTATTGTAGCATTTGCAACAGTATTGAGTTGCAGGGATTGTTTGTTGTAATCGGTTTGATTTACTAGATAATAATATTGGACTCTCTATTAGTGGATGTAGCCTGAGTTTGGGTGAACCACGTTAATACTTATCTCTCGCTATTATTATTTCTATGTATTTTCATTCCTTTGTTTAATCTTTATTTGCATTTAGTCGATATCTTTTGCCAGCTAACCCTAACAAGGAGGAAGTTATGGTCCATCAAATCTAGATTCTTAATTCTCTATTTTATGACAATCTACTTAGAAGTCGTAGTGTGCATTACTATGTCTAATTTAGTGTGGTCATGTCCTCTTCTACATGTTAGCATCTTTTCTAGTGCATTGGTGTCCTTTGTTTGACCATGTCCTTTCCAACTATTGGCGCTGAACATGCAACCTAGAACTAAAGGGAATAAGGGGTGTTTGATGGTTGTTTGACCATGTCCTTTACAACTATTGGAGTAAACATGCAACCTAGAATTGAAGGGAACAAGGGGTGTTTAATGGTTGTTTGACCATGTCTTTTACAACTATTGGAGCAAAACATGCAACCTAGAACTAAAGGGAACAAGGGATGTTTGATGGTCGTTTGACCATGTCATTTACAACTATTGGAGCTAAACATGCAACCTAGAACTAAAGGGAACAAGGGGTGTTTGATGGTTGTTTGACCATGTCTTTTACAACTATTGGAGTTGAACATGCAACCTAGAACTAAAGGGAATAAGAGGTGTTTGATGGTTGTTTGGCCATGTCCTTTACAACTGTTGGAGCTAAACATGCAACCTAGAACCCAAGGGAATAAGGGGTGTTTAATGGTTGTTTGACCATGTCTTTTACAACTATTGGAGCAAGACATGCGGCTTAGAGCTAAAAGGAATAGTAAGTGTTTAAATTAATAATAGATAGTGAATGTGTTTTGGAAGTAAATTCCATGTCTTTGTGACAGGTTAGAGACGAATGAGAACATGACTATAGCATGTTAATGTTTAGGATAAGCAAATAATCAAGAACATGGTACTGAAAGTGTAATGAGGGGAATAAACTTAAAAGACAATGTGATGTTAAAAGACAGGAAACCGAGTGGAAAACAAGGGGAAAAGTGCAATAACCATGAATCTGTTCCTTGTGATGTTGAACCAAAAAACTGTCATTAAATTATACGCCAGGGGCAGGGTAGTTTGTCAAATGTAACAATTTCATGCGACGAGCATGTCAGACAATCATAATTAACAATGGGTAGGACACGTGTTCATGTGTAGGTTTGACAAATGTAAGACAGACATGCCAAAAAGATAAATGTTAGGGGAAAAATAGAACTGGAAATTCGGAAGCCATCGTGCAATCCATAATCCATATATATTCATGTTGAAAATTTGGCAGGTATGGCCTACAGCTCCACGCTTGACTACGGGTTTGATTGACAAGTACTTCGCTGACGTTCCTGAAAATTGTAATACAATGCTTTCACAATGTTTAAACTCTTCCACTAAAAAAAATAGAATAATGATGATGATGGAGTTGTTCATACCCCTTGCTTTCACATTAGAATCTGCTACACTTCCGTTTTACCGTTTTAAAAGATTTTAAAAGATTTTTTCTCAGGCACGGCTTCTCTCAAAAGTTTGCACTTGAGTGTTTACATTGAATTTTGACTATAATTAGTTACAAATGACAGAATCTAAACGGGCTACAATTTAGCGAGAGCAAAAGCTCCCACACATGTAGAATTTATTATACTCTAAGTGGGGTGTCAGAGTGTAACGTCCCGACTTCCCCATTTTAGATAATGAGGGGAATTTTGGAATTTAAGGATCCCTAATGGAGTCTACCTCTCCAACCAGAGCGGAGAGGAAGAAAATAGTAGGCGGAGAATTTCAGACCATGGGAAGCGAAAATATCACACATGAAAAGGTAGTTCGATTGTTCGGAGTCGAGCTCAGACAGAAGACCGAAGAAGGGTTCAATCAAAAGGCCGAATATGCGAATGGAGAGAAAGAAAGATCCAGCGCAGCCGAGAATAGTGGCCGGAAATTCGAATGCCAATTTTGTTGCCGCCAGTTCGGCAACTCGCAGGCGTTAGGTGGGCATCAAAATGCCCACAGAAAAGAACGCCAAAAAGCAAAGCGAGCACAATCTCGGGCCGCTAATGCTTTCTATGCTTCAAATCGCATGCAGAATCGCTTCCACTTCCGCGGTTCGGCTCTTCTAAATCCGTACTACGCCGGCATGAGTGCTATGATCGCACCGGGCACTTCGTTTTTCGGACCGCCCATGGAAACGTCACAGTCCGGGACGATTCGCTCGTCGTGGTTTTACGGTTTCTCTTCTTTTCCATCCAACCCTGGCGGCTCAAACGTCGGTTCGTTTTCCATCCAACCCAAATATTTGCAACCTCCGGTCATGGCTTTAAATCAGGAATCAGAAGTGGGTTGTAAGTTTGATCGAGAAGGAGACAGCTCAATGGATTGTTCTCCTTCAACTGTGAACCACAATGGTTTGAGTCTGCGCTTCTGCCTGGGCCTCGGCCTGGTGGGATCTTCACTACTGTAATTTTTTTTTGCCTTTTATTCGATTTCTTGCAATGGCCGTCTCAAGCCAGGTGGGTAGTAAATATATCACATTAATTCATATTATAGTTTATTTGAAAATGGAAAGCTACTAATATATATCACATAATTTTTTTCTCATTTAAGGAAACCTACTAATGTAATTACCCATTTTGTTGTAGTATTCTTCAACTTTTATGAATTTTGTAGGTGTTGTCTTTAGTTTCTATATATAAATTAACTAATTTATATATATTTTATATTTATTTTTTATAAAAATATAAGAACTTGTATCTAAAAAGGTAAATAATTTAGTGATGTAACTTTATTATTTGATCAGTGGTTGATAGAACTTGATACTATCCTTTAAATACAGTTTATAAATTAAATAGTAAAAGAATAATTCAAATTTGATTATATAGTTCTTGGTATTTGATTCTAAATTTTATGATGTTTTATTTTGAGGAATATTAATTACTATTTTAATATCATAGTAAAGGTAGAAATAGATTTTAATATTTTAATGTTTAAATTTCAATTATAAAGACAAGAAAGATCAATCACTAGAGATCTATTTTAAGGTTACTTAAAGTTTATAAGAAATGAAAATATTACTTAAAACTTGTAGAGATATATTTTATTTGATGGCCAATTAGTTTTACACTGAGTTTCAATAAGTGCGTGGTTTGGTTTGGTCTATGTATGTGCTTGTAGGTATGAAAGTTGTGATAGACCTTGGGTTTTAGTAGATATATGATTTCATGGCCCCTATTTTGAATCTCTTTGCCCATACTTATTTTGGGCTTTATTAAAGACTTCACGTTTATTTATATAAGCCTTATGTTGAAAGACCTTTTCTTATGTATGTTTTGGCTTAGTTTTAAACTCCTACTCATAAATATTTCTTTTTCTTATATTCCCTTGTTCATGGATAAGTTCTTGGTGAATATAGAAAGATGTGTATTAAGCCTTGATTAAATTCTTTGCTATAAATTTATGTGCCTCTTTTGTACATTTGTAAACTTCATTGTCAAAGCATTTTATCTTAATGGCCTACACTCAATTTTGTTGTAGTCTCAGTGTCAAGCATTTCAACTTAATTCTCCACAATGCTATTTAATGTTGAGTGAGAGTACACATGTCATTACAAGGGTCAAATGAGATTATTAAATAGTATGTAAGTTTAGTGCATTTGATTGTAGTCTATTGATCTCAACAAGCTTTTGCCCCATCCTTGGATTAGAAGAAAATCAAACAAGCTTTGCTTTAAATATGTGTGTGCTTTTGTTTTATTTTTTTGTTCACTTGCTATAGCTAATCATGACCCTTTTAAGTTATAGCTTCATGTTTTAGGTGCATGACCAATCTATGTGGTAATGCATATGATTTACCTATTAAAATTTGTAGTTCCATAATAAAACCCTCACTTTATTTCTCTTTACACACTTAGCCACATAGAATACATAGTGTTTCAATATTATTAGTAAAAGATGATATGATATTGAAATACACAACTGATATCCAATTAAATGATGACACACATACTTTACAAACTTGATTGTGGTAGGTTTTTATTTTATTCACAAGATATTTAAGTACAACTAGTGCTATCTTTTTCTGTGTCAATGCCACATACATACATTGTATTAAACATCCCTCAATTTTTCTTGAGTGTTGATGCCTCTTATATCCAATCTCCCTTGACTCTTTAGGCTATAGATTTATGGAATTTGTTAATATTACCTCTACAAATACATGCCCATATTGGTTTTAATCATAAAAAGGGAAAATATGATATTTTATAGCCTCATTGGTCAAGAAAAACATAAATCTAAACATGACATGGGTTAGAGAATAATGTGTCAATAATATATTAAAAGATGAATATGGAATGGTTGACTAGAATAAGTTTTTTATATTTGTACACACATTAAATATTAAGTAGGGTAGGTTCACCTAAAAGATGTCACCATGGGGCTGAAACATTATTAAGACTCCTACATCTTATCTAGGGCATTGAAACTATATCCATCTAATCATGATAGTTTTTTTATCATATCATTGATCCTCAATGGGCTAAATTTTGATATCTAAGTTGATACTCTTATCATAAGCTTGTGGTTAGAATAATCCTTTTATGATATTCAATAAGTTCAAATCTTTTTAAAGGGAAAAAGGAAAGAAAAAACTAAAATAAATTTCATAAATGTCAAGTGGGACATAGGGGACACTCTAGAGCCTAATCCAGCCCTAAAATAGGTGCCTAGACAAGGGAATCCTTCACCGCTGACTACTTTTTGTACTTGATTTTCTTCAACTGATGACTATTACATTCCTTTGTGCTGCATCATATTGCAATAGAAATTGGGAAATATTTCATTAATGTCTCCAGTATATTTTGGTTTGAAATATTTCATCAAAGTCTCCGATATATTTTGGTTAGAAAACTTGAACCACATTGGAAGCAACATTTCTTGCATTAGCTGCAATTACAATACAAATTGTGGAAAAATTCCTTGAAGTATGATCCATCATCAAATGCTAGTAGGCACATAAGGGCTCTTGATCTGCTGGTGAAGTTGAAAGGTTCTGAATGAGCCCATGCCCAAAAACCAACAGGTTACAAAAACAATATGAGTTTACTATAAAACCTTTCATTATATATATATGTCAACCAACAGTCTTAAACTATAACAGGTTGCAAAAACAATATAGTTTACTATAAAACCCTTCGTTAAATATGTATGTATATGTCAACCACCAGTCTTAAACTATCTCCATTGTCTATATATTAGACGACACAATGGGGATAGTTTAAGACTGGGGTTTGACATTATATATATCCTGCATCGAGGCATATTGCAATTTCTGTTTAGTTTATACAGAAGTTGAACCCTATGCATTCAGTAGATTGTCAAGAGATAAAAGTGTTGTACTGTGTCAATGTTGCAGACTTCAAACAGCTGGGCATGGATTGGCACTCTACATATGATGCCATTTTCTCCCAAGATGCTCTCCACCTATAATACATCCCATCGGCAGAAATCTCTTCTTGGGAATAATCAATTATTGGAGTCGGATCTCATAGATGTGGGCATAGGAAAATACCATACTGACCTCAGAACAAATGATTCATGCTGATATAAAAAACCTAACGCTAAAGGCTCTTTCTATTCTTGTTGCACCAAGAATAGTGAACATGTACGTAAAAATTTGGGAGCACAAATATTGGCAACCAAGACAAATAGATACTTGGAAACTTGAGGAATGGAGAATCAGCATGAACTGGTATAAAAAAATGATGGAAATTTCTGAAAATTTTTGGAATTGACATAAAAAGGATTTCGAAAAATCCTAGAAACAGTATTAGAAACTTAGGAATATTTTTGAAAGATGAATTTCAAAGCAATAAACTTCCAGAAACCCTTAGAAAACAGCAGGAAATTGCTGCAAATGCTTATGAAAGTTTCTCGCCCCTCAAGAGGAAATTCCTGAAATTTCCAGAATGAAAAATGGTTCAGAAAGCTCGAAAAAGGTTTCCAACCCACTAGAAGCTATTTTCAGGATTCAAAGCTTTTTACAAATGTCTACATTTTTTACATATATAATCTACAAACTTCCCTGATACTTAAATTGGCTCACATTAACTAGAGATACTTTCTACCGATGCCTGCATTTTCTAAACACGTTATAAGGCGACTACAATATACTAAATTCCCATTTACCAAAATGACCCTCATCCACTAAGGGTTCTTTCTACCAGTACCTGCATTTTTTACACATTTTCCAGTGACTATAGCCTACTAACTACAAATGTCCACCAACATCGGTATATATAACAATAGTTGCAACATGCGAAATCATACCAAATCAGATGAAAATCTAAATTGGGCACAATGCATCATACCTCTTATAAATTTTGCCAAAACTGTTAAAGGGTAAATCTCTCCTGTCTCTAACAGTTAGTGATCTGTCAGTTAAGTAGGATTGCATATTGATGACACCAGTTAGCTGTTAGAAGTCTCTAGTTTAGTGGGGTACGTGTCCTCCTGATTTTTAGTAATTTCAGTTTTACAGTTAATATTGAACAGTATATTGTAATCTATTTATGTTTTTTGTTAATGTTGAGAAGGTAGCGGAGTTGCCCTGTTTTTGTTTCATGCCCCTGTTTTCATATCCGTTTCTGCCCCTTAAATTTTGTCATGGTATCAGAGCAGGCTTAAGCCTCTTCACAGAGTGGAGAGCAGATCAATCTAAAAGCTGGTGTCAAGACTCTTTAGAGATCTGAGTGATAGGAGAATAAAAGGAGAATACTTTGCCTAGACTCGCGTTGAATGTTCGTTTGGAAAGGGGTGACCAACAAGGCTTGGAGTTTAAATGGCATCCACCAACAATTTACGGCAAATGCAAGGACCCATGTTAACCAGCAAAAACTCTGAATTCTGGACTATCAGAGTGAAGACATTTCTGCAAGTTCAGGAATGTTGGGAAACGATAGAGAGTGGCTTCAAAGAACCTGATCAAGCTACTCTAACAGCGATGAATAATACTCAGAAGAATGCTCTCGAAGCACGAAGGAAAAAGGAGACACATGCAAAATTTTTGATCCAGAGTTCAGTGGAAGATGCAATATTTCCAAAAATCACAGGTGCATCTAGTGCTAGAGAGGCTTGGGATACTCTAGCTTTGGCATACCAGGGTAATGAAAAAGTCAAAACAGTTCGACTTCAGACTCTTAGGAGAGAGTTTGAAAACTTGAAGATGAAAGAAACTGAGAATATTGATCAGTTTATGACTAAGGTGCTTGGAATTGTGAATCAACTCAAGATTCATGCTGAGGATATAACAGCTCAAAAGATTGTTGAGAAAGTGTTGCGATGCTTAACGAAGAAATTTACCATGATTGTTATAGCCATAGAAGAGTCAAAAGATCTGTCCAAAATGACTGTTGATGAATTAATGGGTTCTCTTCTATCTCATGAATCAAGGCTCATCATGGAGGAAGAGTCCTTGGAAAATGCCTTCCAGACTCAGGCTTCCTTCAGTAGAGGCTGAGGTAGAAGAGGTAGAGGCAGAGGCCGAAGAGGACGAGGTTTTTATCACACTAAAGAGAGTTCAACTCCTGAACAGTCAGGACAATCAGACCAACAAGGACATTCTCATAGTCAGAGAGGGAGAGGAAGAAAATGGACAGACAAGTCCAACGTTCAATGCTTCTATTGCAACAAGTATGGACATTATGAAAGTGAATGTAGGAAGAAGCAATCAGATCAGAACAAAGGCAGAGCCAATGTCTCCAACACTGAAGAAGGGACATCTGAGGTAATGTTCCTCTCATGCCAGATTACTGAAGAAGATCACAACAAGGATCTTTGGTTGCTGGACAGTGGCTGCAGCAATCATATGACAGGTAACAAATATTTGTTTTCCAGCATAGACAGTTCTTCCACATCAAAAATTAAGCTTGGAAATGACTCTCAAGTTCAAGCCCAGGGTAAAGGTATTGTGCCTATCCTAACTAAACAAAATGAACTGAAATCAATTCATGATGTTTTCTATGTTCCACATCTTAAGCATAATCTGATCAGTGTAGGACAGTTAAGTGAAAATGGATATGATGTCAGATTCAAGGGCTCTACTTGCATCATTTTAGATAAGCCACCTAGTAGGAAACTCGTAGCTAAGGTAGAAATGACCAAAAATAGAATGTTCCCTCTGAATATGAGAAGTTTCAATCAGTCACAATCATATGCACACCACATCTCAAGCACAGATGAAACTTGGTTGTGGCATTGTAGGTATGGCCATTTACCCTTTAAGAGTCTTAGTCTTTTACAAAAGCACTCAATGGTCAAAGGATTGCCAATGATGAATGAACAGTCCAATCCATGTGAAAATTGTATTCTAGGAAAGCATCACAGGGACAGCTTTCCGATTGCATCCTATAGAGCAAAAGAGAATCTAGAACTAGTCCATATAGACCTCTGTGGTCCCATGCAAACCTAGTCCATTGGTGGAAGTTTTTACTTTCTAACTTTTATTGATGATTTTAGCAGGAAAGTCTGGGTCTATTTTCTCAAGAACAAATCTGAAACTTTCTCAAAGTTCAGAGAATTCAAAGCTCTGGCTGAAAAGCAGAGTGGAAAATACATCAAGGTGCTCAGGTCAGATGGAGGAGGTGAATATGATTCACATGAATTTACTGGTTTTTGCAAGGATCAAGGGATCAAGAGGCAGTTCACAACTAGGTACACTCCACAGCAGAATGGAGTAGCCAAAAGGAAAAATAGGACGATCATGAATATGGCTAGAAGCATGCTCAAAGCTAAGAATTTGCCTAATGATTATTGGGCTGAAGTAGTTGCATGTTCAATATACATACTGAACAGATCTCCTACAATGAGTGTGAAGGACAAGGTTCCTCAAGAAGCATGGAGTGGTACTAAATCTAGTGTTTCCCATTTCAAAGTTTTTGGCTGCATTGCATATGCTCATGTACCAGAGGAATTGAGAAGAAAGCTTGATGATAGGAGTGAGAAGTGTATTTTTATTGGATATAGTGATCAGTCCAAAGCCTATAGACTATACAATCCAATCTCCAAGAAATTTGTGGTGAGCAGGGATGTCAAGTTCCTAGAAGATAGATCTTGGAGTGACAAAGAAAATGATCCATCAAACAGTGAACAGGAGGAAAGCTTAGGACAGCCAGCTTCTTCAATTTCACTACCAAGATTACATGTGCAGGGACAAGAAGAACTACCAGCAAATAGTTCTTCTAGCAGTCAGACAAATTCTTCTCCAAGAAATCAGAGAACAAAGAGTTTAAGAGATATCTATGAAGTAAATAGTGACATGGATCAGCAAGTTCACTTTGCCTTCTTGTCTTGTCAACCTACATATTTTGAAGAAGCAGTGAAAGAAGAGCGTTGGGTGCAGGCCATGAATGAAGAAATTGATGCAATTCAGAGAAATGAGACATGGGATCTTGTTGAACTTCCAATAGATAAAACCAGCATTGGTGTCAAGTGGGTTTACAAGACAAAGTTGAATGAGAAAGGACAAGTAGAGAAGCATAAGGCAAGGCTTGTTGCCAAAGGTTTTTCTCAGCAGCCTGGTGTTGACTATGGTGAAACCTTTGCTCCAGTAGCAAGATTAGATACCATTCGAGCCGTTTTAGCCATTGCAGCCCAGAACAAATGGCCAGTGTTTCAAATGGATGTAAAGTCAGCCTTTCTCAATGGCATATTAGAGGAAGAGGTTTATGTCAATCAGCCACCAGGGTTTGAATTTAAAGGCCAAGAGTCCAAAGTCTACAGATTGAAGAAGGCCTTGTATGGTCTGAAGCAAGCTCCCAGAGCTTGGTATAGTAGAATTGACTCTTACCTGATCAACAATGGGTTCAACAGGAGTAGCAATGAGCCCACTCTCTACACAAAAACAGATCGACAAGGTAACATACTTATTGTTTGTCTTTATGTTGATGACATGATCTATACTGGCAATATCCTATTAGATGAATTTCAAACAGTCATGAAAAAAGAATTTGAGATGACTGATCTTGGTCTCATGAAGTATTTTTTGGGAATAGAAGTTGAGCAATCAGCTCAAGGAATTTTTATATGTCAGCATAAGTATGCTACAGACATCTTGAAGAGGTTCAGGATGGACAAATCTAAACCAGTAGAAACACCTATTGCTATAGGAACAAAATTGAGCAGACAGGATGATGGACCAGAAGTCGATTCAACACTGTATAAGAGACTTGTAGGCAGTCTCATGTACCTTACTGCAACAAGACCTAATTTAATGTATGCAGTCAGTTTTATTTCCAGATTTATGGAGTCTCCCAAGGACTCTCACTGGAAAGTTGGAAAATGAATTTTGAGATATGTTGCAGGTACAATTGATTATGGATTGTGGTATACACATTCTAAAGACAACACACTCATAGGATACACAGATAGTGATTTTGCAGGCAGCCTTGATGACAGGAAAAGCACTTCTGGATATGCTTTTCACTTAGGGACAAATCTGATTTCATGGGCTTCCAAGAAGCAGCCCATCGTGAGCATTTCATCTGCAGAAGCCGAGTATGTAGCAGCAACTACAGCAGCATGCCATGCAGTTTGGCTACGAAGACTTCTGATGGATCTTGCACATGTGGAAAAGGAGCCAACTACTATCTACTATGACAATAGCTCAGCAATAGCATTGTCTAAAAACCATGTATTTCACAGGAAGAGCAAACATATTGACACTCGCTATCATTTCATTCGCGAGCTTGTCAACAATGGTGAAATCACACTTCAGTTTTGTGGATCTAAGGATCAACTAGCAGATATCTTCACCAAACCATTGGGAAGAGTTGTGTTTGAATTTCAGAGACAGCACTTAGGCAGCATTAGCGCTGAAGAATGTAACAGTTGAGATTAAGAGGGAGTGTTAAAGGGTAAATCTCTCCTGTCTCTAACAGTTAGTGATCTGTCAGTTAAGTAGGATTGCATATTGATGACACCAGTTAGCTGTTAGAAGTCTCTAGTTTAGTGGGGTACGTGTCCTCCTGATTTTTAGTAATTTCAGTTTTACAGTTAATACTGAACAGTATATTGTAATCTATTTATGTTTTTTGTTAATGTTGAGAAGGTAGCGGAGTTGCCCTGTTTTTGTTTCATGCCCCTGTTTTCATATCCGTTTCTACCCCTTAAATTTTGTCAAAAACCACCACCCCATAACCTCTTTCTAAAAATCACATCCGCATAAGGCATCTCCTCAGGGAGCTCAAGTCCCCCTTAACAATCCTTCAAGACTTCGTTCTTAAATTTAGCTTCAAAATTCTATTTAAGGGCGCCATATAAATATCATCCACTTCAATGGTCAAACAACTAATAGCAATTTTACACCTCATTCACAATGAAAAGTGGTAAATATTTGACTGTTGAAATGGATATTATTTTAAAACAGCCCCTGTTGGGAAGTAGTCACCATTAAAAATATGATATGAAACCATCACAGTTTAAGTAAATTTATATTTTATTTGTGTTTTATTTGTTTTTTAGGTTTAATTTTTTTTTTTTTTTTTTTTCTGTTTTTATTTACAGAAAGAAAATCAAGCTCTACAGTCTAAATACATTTATTTTTTATTTATTTATTTTGTTTAATTTACTTTTTAATATTTTTTCTGTTTTTATTTACATAGAGAAAGTCATGCTCTACTAAAAATATCTTGTGATATTTATTGTCTTGTACCACACCAGAGTATTGATTTGGCTTTTATTATGTAGCTACCATAAGCGTGCAATGCGGGGGTTCAAATCTCCACTAGGTTTTTATTATTGTCTTGTTGGGCTGCCATGCTTGCAGGATATGTGCCTTCTCTAAGCTGACGTGCTCCCAGACTGTGTCCATTTGTTGGGCCATGGGAAGAAAATGAAGCTAAAATATAGGCCATGGGAAGAGATCCCTCTTAAAAATCTCTCTGGACATGAATGAAGGTAAAAACCTAAATTATCCTCAACAAAAAAATACTTATTTTTGAATTATAACCTTTTTCGGATAGGATGAGGGTCTCAAAAAAATACTTATTTTTGAATTATTACCTTTTTCGGATAGGATGAGGGTCTCTCTGCTATGATCGCACACGGCACTTCGTTTTTCGATCACCCACGGAAACGTCACAGTCCGGAACGATTCGCCCGTCATGGTTTTACGGTTTCTCTTCTTTACCATCGGTTTACAGCAACTTTGATTCAAACCGCCACGGTTGCTGTAAACTGATGGTAAAGAGTCCAAATATTTTCCTCAACCCAAATATTTGCAACCTTGGGTCATGCCTTCAAATCAGGAACCTTGGGTCATGCATTGTTCTCCTTCAACTGTGAACGACAATGGTTTGAGTCTGCGCTTCGGCCTCGATCTGGCGGAATCTTCACTACTGTAGTGTTTTTTTCTGTTTATTCTGTTTCTTGCAATGGCCGTCTCAAGCCAGATGGGTAGTAAATATATCACATTAATTCGTATTATAATTTTTTAAAGATGGAAACCTATTAATATATATCACATAATATTTTTCTCATTTAAGGAAACCTACTAATGTAATCACCTTCTTCAAGTTTTATGAATTTTGTAGGTGTTGTCTCTTATGCACTAAAAAATAAATAAAATAAAATAAAATTG
The DNA here is from genome assembly GCA_027924645.1 of Cunninghamia lanceolata. Lineage (NCBI taxonomy): Eukaryota > Viridiplantae > Streptophyta > Pinopsida > Cupressales > Cupressaceae > Cunninghamia > Cunninghamia lanceolata. The sequence continues at coordinate 16,148,901 of BSBN01000055.1, forward strand.
GGAGGCCATGGAACTCATGGTAATACCATTACCTACATCTATTTTCTCCTTATTTAATATGCTATTTTTTTGGTTAAAATTGTAATAATGTCATTTAAATCCATTTCTCCTTTTTTCGTTTTGTTTTTGTGTTGTAGGGTTTGTAGCCTCCCCATTACCTATTGTGTGTAGGGTCTATAGCCTAATCAACTTAATTTTTTTAATATAATCATTTTTCTAAATGTCTCTTTTAATACTTTTCAATAAGAGAAAGAAACTTCATGAGCTACATATGAACAACATTCATTTATTTATTCGCACACACATGCATGCACACACATTTTAAACAAATATATAAAATTATTTTTAATCTATTTCATATATGCATATAAATATATATTTCAGCAATTCATCACACAAAATATATGTATGTAGAATATACATATATAATAAATCTATCTCTTAACTAAATTCTACATATAATTATATCTCTCTATATATAATTCATTTATGGAGTATAAAAGGTAACTATATGAGATAGAAATTGCATAGAAGGAAAGTATTCTTTTATTAAGATGTTTGATCTAAACACTTCAAAAGACATTTAAAATAAAAGAAGTATATATATATATATATATATATATATATATATATATATATATATATATATATATATATATATATATATATATATATATATATATATATATATATATATATTACTTATAGTTTCTTTGTTAAACTTGCAAAATAAGATAGAGCATGTAAACCTTTCAAATATATCCATTCGTCCACCTCTTAGTTTTTTTAACAATTTATACAAGAGGTTATTTTCATTTTTCAATAAACATATATATAGATGATGATTTTCTATTTCTGCATTAAGAATAAATCAACTGCAATGAAATCTTATGAACTCTTACAATAATAGGTAAAATATAACAACAAAAATACAACTCCAATTTCCTTAATGAGTGAAGTTTGACAATTCAAATAATTGAAGAATGCAAAATAAGGCAACCCACCTAGATGACAAATAGCAATTGCCTTTTGTCTCTTCACAATACTTACAATTTTATTTTCATAAAACAAATACAATGGTGGCTTTCTCACCTCCCAACCATAGGGATTACTCACAAGCCCACCCCTGAGGTAGGAGGTCCTCGAAGGAAAATATGTAACACATACAAGAAGTATAAATACATCCATTTATTCAACAAGATAAGCAATACAATAACTCCCATGATTCTCAAGGATTTATATAGACACAAATGAATCTATGATAAGATTCATATATAATAGAGGGAGAAGAGGTAACTCTCTCTAATGGGGAAAATAATAATAATAATCCAATATCAATTCATCTATACACCATATATAATAATCCTTTAAAGCTTTTTCCAACATTCTTCAATTCAAAAAATACTTCAAGCTCAACCACCACACCTCCCACAAGATAATTATTCACAAATGGCCTCATGCTAAATAGATAATCACAAAGGTACTCATGACATATTTTCCTTCTCAAAGGAATAAAGATTTCCCCAAGGAGCTTCCAAAACCCCCATCAACCCCTCACATGGGTAAACTTATCTCATCTATTGGGATAGCCTAAACCAATACAATACCCTTTCCCAAACAACAAAGCACAAACAATACAATAAGAACCAAAAACAATAAACACAAATCAAGTACAAAGCTCTATTTTTGTATATCAAGCAGTAAAGAATTTCCCATATATGTCAATAGGATTATGGGCCTCCCTCAATAAGCTTATAAGGATTGGGTGAGTTGATCTTGTTGAAGCTCCTTCCAAGAATTGCTTTCCAAGCCACTGGACTCTCTCTCACACAAAAGAAAAATGAATCAAAAAATCCTCCTCTAACCTTATAAGACAGATATAAATAATGGATGTCATGTCACTCCTCTCCCAATGAGGATGTGATAATTGTTCACCAACTCACCCCTATCTTCCCTTCTCTTGAATCCCAAGGAGTGACATGACTCATCATGTGCTCACACATGTATGAGATGTAGGGGGGAGGAGTGTACTTGTACACTCTTCTCCATGAAATATCCTACATTATGATCCCACATGTGTGGGGCATTGGGATGGGAGTGTACTTGACACAACCCCTCCTCCATTAACCTAAGAAAGAGGAATGGATGGTGAGTAGTCAACTTTCCTTCTCCCTAAAGTCCATTCATGTTACACTCTTCCCAAAGGACTTGAGAAGTGCAAATATTTTCCTAAACCTAAAATTCATATCCCAACAAGTACCGAAACCATAGGTACTTACTCCAGGGACCCTTTTTCATTAAAAATTAAATAAAATGACATTTCATGACCTTTTAATCCCAGTAAGTGTAAATCTAAGATTTTCCATGTAGGATGACACTCACCTCATGACTCTAACTCAACAAGCTTAGACAAGTTAAAAATAAAAATTAGCATCACAAAATTCTCACATTACAATATATTTTTATAAATAAAAGATTTAGTCACTTTATGGAATAAATCCAAGGTATCACTAGGATAAACACAATTATGGTTTTTTAGAGGACCTCTAATATTTTCCATGGCCATGAAAATCACATGCACACTTGACAATGAGTATTGATACATTCAATAAAGTGACTAAAGTAATTATAACTAGTAAAAGCACCAAAGGTGCTATCAAATGGCCGATAGGAACAAATATTTATAGGCCTATCACTAATTAATATACATTTATATTTTTATTTGAAAGTATTATGTGTAGTATTTGGTGGATTAGCATTTATCACATGTCATTTTGCCCAATAAATAAATATATTAATAATTCAATATTTCCCAATAAATAAATAAACATTTCCCAATAAATATTCTACATTCCTCACTAAAAGAATAATCATTCTGAGGAGTTAATGTATGATCTAGAGCTGGTAGAATTATATCTAGAAAATGATTATCAATAGTGGACTCTAAAATCCTTTACCCTTGAAACTCCATGCACGAAGACAGTGACACTCTTTATAGATAATGTGATACCACAAAATCATTATTCATAGGACATGGCTTCAAAGATCAGGTCCATGTTAAAAGTAAAATTGGTGCAAAGGGTTTTAAACATGAGTATAAGTGATTGGAATTTCTCCATAAAGACTTGCGCAGGAAATACAAAAGTCTCCAAAAATAGGTATTTATTTTGAATTTGTCTCTCTATATAGAGTGAACTCCATAGGTAGATAGGAAAAGACAAAACAAAATGAAATGAATCTAACAAACAACAAAACTAACATGAAAAAATTAATCCATTATAATGCTAAAAAATTAACTGCTTCGAAGAGACAACCTCATCATATTTTATAAGATGTTCATCTCATTAAGACTATACATGTAGAATGAATTCTATTGAGTATTAAAATAAAAATGATAACCCCTTAATGAAATTGAAATTCCCAAAATACAACATCTGACCTTAAAATCTATGAGATTTATTATTTGAGAAACAAAAAGAAAATATTGAAGACTTCAAACTTTCACAGTCCATGATCCATAGTAGATATTTAGAGAGAGAACTTGTGGAAAAATCTTCATACATATTTTATGATCATCACTAAAATTCAAGAATCTCGAACTAATTACAATTCACCACTACTACTCCCTTCCTCCTTGTTCTGTTGCAAATTACCCGTAATGTGTTGATCATCATTGGGCGCTGCCCAGAATTCTTATTTTTTTCAAATCTATGGTTCCCACAAAAGGGCTCCATAGGAGTTAAAATGCTTCATTAAATTCTATGATACTGTGAGGTAGGAAACCCCTCTTTCTCCCATGGAAACCATCCAACTTTCCCAAAACAAAACACAAATAAAATAAATCAACCTACTATTTTAAAAAATATCCTTGTATAAAAATTGAAAATTATTGACCCTAATCCTCATTGTTATTCTCACCCTATTTTTAATCGTAACCCTAAACATAGTTCTAATTTTAACCCTAACTCTAGCCCTAACAATGATCATAATTCAAACCCTAAACCTAACCTTAATACTAACTTTAACCCTAATTGTAACTTTAACCTTAACTCTAATTCTAAAATTAACCTTAATTATAGTCATAACCCTAATCCTAACTCTAATCCTAACCCTATCTGTAACCCTAATTCTAACCCTAACCATAATTCTAATCTTCACCCTAATTGTATTTCAAACCCTAACCCTAACCCTAACCCTAACCTTAGTTCTAACCCTAACCTTGATTCTCACCCTAACCCTGATTATAACCCTAACCCTACTTTTGACCCTAATTCTCATTCTAATTCTTACCCTATTTTTGACTGTAACTCTAATTCTAATTGTAATTCTAACCCTAATTCTAACTACAATTTCAACCCTAACTCTAGTTTTGACCCTAACCCTAACCCTAATTCTAATATTACCCCTAATTATAGTTGTAACCTATTTCTAACCCTAACCCTAATTATAACCCTAACCCTCACCCTAACCCTAATTGTAATCCTAACCCTAACTCTAATTGTAACCCTAACCATAAGCCTAATTCTAACCCTAACCCTAAAGATTATTCTAACCCTAAACATAGCTCTAATTTTAACCCTAACCCTAACTCTAACCCTACCCATAACCATAATTCAAGCCCTAACCCTAACCTTAATACTAACTTTAAGCCTAATTTTAACCCTAACCCTAACTCTAATTTTAACATTAACTCTAATTATAGTCGTAACCCTAACCCTAACCCTAACCCTAATTTAACCCTAACCATAACCATAATTCAAACCCTAATGCTAATTCTAACTCTAACCCTAACCCTAACCCAAATTCGTCAAATGTGTAATACACCTGATAGGATTTAAAAATAGTGCATTCCATACTCTACTTTGCTCTATTTTAATAAAAATGAAATACCAATTCATGTATTATATCAACCTAACAAGAATTTAGATACTCATTTCATTTGCACTCAATGGTGACTTACCCCTAATATTTGAATTAAATAAAATAATAGTGCCATTCAAAAATTATTTGCATATGCTATTTTCTACCATTAAGACTAAATTAGAAATACACAATAATAAACAAAATGAAAGCACTCATCACTAAATTAATTTAAAAAGCACGTCATAGTAAATAATCCCCGTAATTTCCAAAAAAAAAAATTAATTAAATATAGATATAATAAATTTTAAAAAGAAATAATAAAAATAACACTAATTCTAATAAATTAAAAGAGCATATAAAACATATCTTACTCAATGCCTTTTCATTTTCTCAATTTTTTCTTATGTTTCATTTATCTCTACATGCACAATGGAGGAGGAGCTTGTGGAACAATCTTGAAATGCCCTCTTCTCACCTCCTTACCCCATTCTCGAAGCTATATTTTTTTTGTCTCTCCCTCTTTATGTGTTTATTAATTTACATTATTTTTTGTGTTTGAAACCCTACCATTGAATTATCTGTTGTTGTGTTAAAGATCACACATCGAAACCTTTAAGTGTTGCATGATGTAAAAATGGTCTACAAAAATAAATTCATAGGTTCTTTCTATATATACAACTATGTGCATGCCATTATTGTATACAAAAACTAAATATATTGAATTATTTTTAATTAAAACTATTAAAAAGTAACATATAAGTATATAATATTGACTACATTTTTCGAAGTAAAAAAAAACTAAAAAATAAAAATAAAGTAAACAATATAGATAAAATAAAATAAAGAAATTTAATTAGTCAAAAGAGAAATTTGTTTGTCAAATAAAATACCAACTTAATATGGTTTTTAGAAAAATAAAGGTTCACATGGTTTTATGAGTTGAATTATGAATATTGTGTGTTTGAGTTTTTAAAAAAGTATTATGGAGAAATGATTTTAACTCCACTTTTCAAGGTGTTTTATAGCCTAAAACAATCTCTTGGTCCCCAGTTTTAAGGAGTTTCTATGTTTAACATTCATGGTTATCTTCTAGAGACAATGTTTCATTCACAAAATTTCATCTTTTTATATTCAACTTATAATTAAACTCTAGTGATGTCTCAAAAGGATAAATTCATTTTGGCTGAAAAAAAAAATCTAAATCTCCACAATGTTGATATCAATAGAAAAATATAAAATCTCTACCTATAATATCCATTTTAAGTTTTTAAATTCTTTCATTTATTTTTATTTTTTCATTCTAATAATCTTTATCTCATAATGACATTGTTGGCAACTTGGCACTGCAATCTTCTCTTAACATTCTCATAAACTCCATGACATTTTTATTACTGTAAAGATTTTTTTTTACTGCAAAGATTTTATTTTTTACACCTTTTTGAAATATGTTTAGGGTTTTCAGTAATACTTTATGATGTTTTCTTTTTTGTTTTTAAATGTTACCAGATTTAATTCGCAGGATATTCTTCTCCACCAAATGGATTTTCAAAAAATAATTAAAATGTGAAGACACACCGCTGCAATGGAAATAATAAACCCCAGAAAGAAGGGGCCATAGTGAGATTGGCGGTGAAGACATGAGCTTAGGAAGTTTCCTTCCAATCGACCCTTATGTTTGCCACCACCATGGCCTCCATTGAGAACGAAGAGGTCCATCACATCCCACACGTGTGAAATCGGAACCCGGATGGAACAGGCTGCTCTCCCATGGATCCCTGCGCTCATGCCCCTTCCGAAAAATGGAGTCAAAGCCATACTTATTACAATTAAATATGCAAAGAAGTTAAAATTTCCATAGCTTGCAGATGAACAAAATGCTATGAGTATCTTGATGATGATAGATTAAGAAGATTGGTTTCAATTTATAAATGAGGGGAGGATTCAAGAGAAATGGAGATTTGGGACAAATGTTTGGTAGTCAGACTAGTGTGAAACGTTCACGATTAGATTCTATATTACAAAAGGAAAAGTTGGAAGATAAGGGGACATGAAGCCCCATGGTACTCAATAAAATAGCCTCGCTATTGATTTAAACTGCGAAGACGCAAGAGAAAGACTATAAGGAAGCAGCGCCTGTGCCACTATTCGAGCCAGAGGAGCTGAGATCATGGTCATTCTAGAGGGCCAGAATAGCAGAATTTGTCACCACATTTATGTCCCTCTACATCACAATTCTCACAGTGATGGGAGTAAAGAGGGCGCCCAACATGTGCCAATCTGTGGGCATTCAGGGCATTGTGTGGGCCTTCGGAGGGATGATTTTTGCCCTCGTCTACTACACAGCAGGCATATCTAGAGGACACATAAACCCTGCAGTCACATTTGGCCTGTTCCTCACCAGAAAAGTGTCCTTGCCAAGGGCTCTTCTTTACATGATATGCCAGTGCCTGGGAGCCATCTGTGGAGTCGTAGTTCTGAAAGGGTTTGAGAAGGGTATGTATGATGTGGAGGGAGGAGGGGCAAATCTGGTGGTGCATGGATACACTAAGGGAGATGGTCTGGGGGAAGAAATAGTGGGGACATTTGTGCCGGTGTATACTGTCTTCTCTGTGATGGATGCGAAGCGAAGGGCCATGGATTCTCACATTACTCTTCAACCTGTCGTTTCTTATGCCTCACTATGCACGTTACTCTTTAGCAGTGATTTGCATGTATATTGGTGTAATTATTTGTAGTCTTTTCACCTTCCCCACTCCTCCTTCCACCTTCTACAAATAGGTTTTTGTATTTATTTCTTACAATCATTTTTTTTTTGGGAAGATTAATTTTTTAAATTTTTGGACGACCAAAAAATGGACTACTAAATTTTTGGTAGTTACAAGATGTGTGCACATATAAAATGGCCTATCGGCTAAATTAAAATTCCACAATCATCATTTACTATAAGGAATCCATAATCCACATCATCGTTATATTTTAATTAATCATCAAAATTCAATTTCTTAATCCATTCTATTTCACATTCATCTCATAACAACATCCCATATCATTTATTAGACTGCAAGTATAAAATATGATAACTTGTAGGATGAATGTCATGTCAATGAAATTAAGCTTATATATTAGCTATTATTAAGACAATTATAGCACTAGGGTAAGCCTAGGACATGATAAAACAAAGATGGTGCTAAAGAACTTAAATGGACCGAGTCTTCATATTCGGCATGTATCTTGAATTGGTTATCACCATGGGGTTCATAGAACAAATAAGATAATAAATAACATGAAATTCTATATTTTGGGACATACAAGATTGGGTGCCAATAGATTGAAAGTGGAGTGTAACTAGGGTGCACATACAACATAAGAGGATAGTTTTCTCTAAAAGAGGCAAGCTAAATGTTGGACCAACAAGGTCAATTGGTGTGATAACCATATGATTAGCTTCTTTATTTTGAGCTTGTGTAATTATTTAGAAATTAACAAAATCAAAACTTCCAATTCAAGGTCCCATAATCTATGCTCTTATGACCTCATTTGAACATTTTTACTACCATGATTATTATTTTTTGACTTATGAATCACTCAGAATCTTTGAAAACATCCACAAGTGACTCGTACTTAGCCTCATTGTCTTAAGAATTGATTTAGTATTTGTATGAGTAGAGAGTCTTCTTTCCCATAAAAGATACTATGCTGGCACCATTAAATAGAAACTTCCATAATTCAAATTGAGTCCTTTTCTTCTTTTGGATAAGAACTTATTGTTCATTAACCTTATTTATAAACAATAATATATTTATAAACTTTTTATTATCTTAAAACACTCAAATCAAAATAAATCCAAAACATAAAAATTAAAATTAAATAATTATTATTATATATTTGAAATGTATTGATGACAATTATAATATATAAATATTTTATTTTAAATAAACTACATAAATAATATGACCTATAAAATAGATTAGTTTCCTAGGATTTCTTATTTAGCAATACAATGCTTTCATAATTTTAAACTTTTCCACTAAAAACAAGAGCTGCGCAGCAGCAAGAGTCTCTACCAAATGCTACCAGCATAGAGCAAGATAAGAGCATGGGAAAGAAACAGATGTGTTAGAAAGTTGAATTATGTTTAATTAGAAAGAAGCATTGGATAGTAAAAAAATCAAGTTCTAAAAATTCAAGCTACCATTTGAGAAGTATTATTTGGAGAAACTGTCCATATGCTTTTGTATTTGATTATTTTCAGTTACAGACCACTTAAACAAAGCCCCCTTAGAATGAAGGGATCTAATTGAGAAGAAGTATTGGATTTATTGTTTTTCTAACTTTAAGGATAGGATTGAGAACTCCTCTCCTATTATAGTTGTATCTAGAGAATATACTGATATAGATTAATTCATATAATCCATAACATATTAAACTACTAAACATAACTAAATTTATAATAGCATCAACTGAACTTGTGAACTTTTCTAATGAGTTAACCCATAAATCAACTAATTCTCTATCAATTTCAGAAGCTGGCAAATGTTCTTCACAGTCTCTATAGATTTTGTAAAAGAAGGATTCTACACAAGAAATTACTATTCAAATTCTTTGAAAAGTACTATCAAATTAGCAGTCTAATAAATAAATGTTTCCCTTATACCTTTAACTTAAGACAGAAGTAGCTCAAGAAGGGAAACCCTCAAAGCTTATTGTTTAGGCAAATTTTGATATGACTAGTTCCATGCAGAGGACCCTTAAGATCGTAATTGATATTCTGTGTTTAGACTATACCACAAAATTTTTCACCATGCGCTTACAAAGTAAGTCTTTTATCTGAAGGAGTAAGCATAATAATGATAAAGCCTACTCAAGTTCTTAAACCACCTTGTAGTAATTGACTGGACATGGACATATTTTCCTTCATATAAGTCTCTGGCAGCGTCAGACAGTTAGAGAGGGTGGAAAGATGTCCTTGCAGCGGAATGCCTCAACCCACAAGGGTACTGTGAAGACATTAGTACTGTAGTTACTGTTGTAGTGACCAAAGTGTTTATAGCCAGCTAAAAATTAGATTGACATGGCCCCAACAAATATACCAAGTATGTATGTACAATAATTATCCAGAGCAAGTATATGCTATACAATGTGGGTATGGTTTACACGGAAGCACAAAATCTACAATCTCTATAATGTAAAATAGTGCAGAGGAGGTATATTGTGTGAAAACAAAATACAATGAGACACAATGTGGGCAGACTTGAACACATATACAATGTATGTCCATAATAGTGCAAAGGAAAGAGGCTGAAATAAATAACATATCTGATTATACACATCATTACTATGGCATTTAAAAACAAACATTAATATATACAAGTGTGCGTGTGTTTTGCAGAGCAAGGAAAATGTGATAAATAATAAAGACAATAAGATATAATGTGGGAATGACCTAAATAGACATGCAATGTTTAAGTATTACTATTACCAATACAATGCAGAGAAAGGATGTTGCAATAAAAAAATACAATGAAACATAAGTGGGTATTGACTAAACTTTCCTATCATAATATCCTGATAAAAAATAATAAAATACAATGAAATAGTCTAGGTATGGTCTAAGCCATCCTACCAGATGGAAATGTGAATATGGCATAAATAGACATACAATAAGTACATGTGCTATGTTCAAACATAGACAGGGGAAGGATACTTTGATAAATAAGTACATTGAGACAATGTAGGTTGGCCTAAACCATTCTAGCAATGAGTCGGATTATGAATATGGGATAAAGAGATATGTGAAGGTTTAGGTGGGTATAATGTATATCTAAAGACATATATACACATACTTAGCTACGCACATCAAACATGCACATGTATCATGCAGAGGAAGGATATTGTGATCAAGAAAGAGTACAATGAAACACAATATGGGTATGTCAACATATAAAATGTACACATGCTATAACTCCTAACATAGTGCAGAACAATGACACTGTAATGAACTTAAATTAGAACAGGATACAACATAAACATGGTCTACAAGATATATATACACATGATGTATGTATAATGTATATCTAAAGACATGTATATACACATACTTATCTATGTATAACAAACATGCACATGTATCATGCAGAGGAAAGGTTATTGTGATCAAGAAAGAGTACAATGAAACACAATATGGTAATGTCAACATATAAAATGTACACATACTATAACTCCTAACGCAGTGCAGAGCAATGACATTGTAATGCACACATACTGTAGTTCTTGGTATTTGATTCTAAATTTTATGATGTTTTATTTTGAGGAGTATTAGTTACTATTTTCATACCATATTAAAGTTAGAAATAGATTTTAATATTTTAATGTTTAAATTTCAATTGCAAAGACAAGAAAGATCAATCACTAGAGATCTATTTTAAGGTTACTTAAAGTTTGTAAGAAATGAACAAATTATAGACATCGACACTTGAAACTTGTAGAGATATACTTTATTTGATGGCCAATCATTGAGTTTCAATAGGTGCATGGTTTGGTTTGGTCTATGTATGTGCTTGTAGGTATGAAAGTTATTATAGACCTTGGGTTTTAGTAGATATATGATTTCATGGCCCCTATTTTGAATCTCTTTGCCCATACTTATTTTGGGCTTTATTAAAGACTTCACGTCTATGTATGTAAGTCTTATCTTGACATATCTTTGTTTATGTATGTTTTAACTTAGTTTTAAACTCCTACTCATAAGTATTTCTTTTTGTTATCTTCCCTTGTTCATGGATAAGTTCTTGTAAATATAAATTTATATGGATCACTAGAAAAATTCTTGAAACATGAAGGCAATTGAAACTAAGAAATACTCAAGAAGAATAATAAATATATAGAGCTCTATAAGAATGAAACTATTTAGTACATTCTAACCACACAAATGTGCCTATAACTCTTATTTATAAAAAAAAAATAGAGGAACTAACTAGAAAATGAAACAAGGAGTGGAAACTTAAAGGCAAAGTTATGTAGGGAACATGCATGTAACTATCTACTAGATTCTTACATGAACTACTTAATCCACTTGGCACATGAGTGCCCTACCATTTGATCTATAGTGGTGAGTAAATATTCTTTAATGACATATTTTATTTGGAGCATGACCCTAGAGTTTATTTAAATTTAAAATCATAGTAATTATGATATATGGATGGTAAGTACTAATCCCATTTGGAGTAGCAAGAGATAATGGCTACATTATAAAATGTTGGCATAAGAGATAAAATCCTAGCCATGATCAAAATTCATCTATTAACTCGTGTTGATTCTATGGAGGAAAAGGAGGTACATCAATAGTAGGATGATACATTTAATGCCTACCCGTACACTTATGTATAAGTGGACACATGAAGGGCATTTTTTTCTTTTTTTTTAAAAGATAAAAATTGAGTTAAATAAAATGAATTAAATTAAGTAATAAAGTTTATCTATAAGGTCTCTTCTGAAACACAAACAACTAGAAGTTTGGTTGAAAGAAAAACTCTTCACCTACAATCTATATGTTCAAGAACGAAGGTCAATTAATTTCAAGTTTAGTTAAATAGTATAATCTACATATGCAAGTAATTCTTTTTTGTTCAAAGTTGTAGAGAAATATTTTAACTAACTAAAAGATTAAGAAATTTAAATCAAGATTAATTTTAATTTGTAACATTAAATAACTAATAATTATTTTGATATATATACAATTCCTCTATCTTCCTTTATTTTTCTACATACCTAACTAATTAATTTAATCCTTTGTTATTTCCACATTAAAAACATTAAATAAACTAAATAAATTTAAAGAAAATATTATGCTTTTCAAGTGAATTTAATTTTAAATAAAACAACAATTAATTTACATCTATTAGTTTGATTTTATGGACACACATCAATTAAAATAAATAAAAACAATTTAAAATTAATTTAATATAATTACTAATGACAAGATAAATTCCAATAATTAATTAAAACTAATTATAAAAATAAAAAATACTAAACCAAATTTAAATTCATCACTAAAACAACTATTAGTTAACACAAGCTTTATGGAAACTAAAAAATAGCTTTAAAACAATTCTTTATGGAATCTTTTTGTTTTATGGTTTCTTTTCAGCTTTTCTTCCCCTCTATCTTTCTATTTTTTTCCCTTTTCTTTCTCTTTCTAATTCATCTATATAAATTTATAATTTGTTTTAATTTATTTATAATGAATCTCATCATCTATTTATATATTCTAATTTTCTAGTTTGTTTTTTATAGACAATAAAGATTTGTGTATTCTGTTTGTGTAGGATACAAGGAAGAAATTTTCAGAGATAAATTAAAATGCATTGCAGTATATATATAAACATCATTGCACACTATAGGTTACAGGAAAGACTGAAAAAAAAAAAAATGATCAGCAAATCAAATTACAAATACTCATCACAGACACAGAGAAGAAATTTATTCAGTTATATATATATATAAAAACTTATATAAACTTATATATATATAAACTTATAAGAGAAAGCACCCATACCAGATATATTTAAAATCAAAAGAGTACAAAAGGGGCCCGTACACGGGGAGAAAAGCCATTATGGCCATCAAAGTCAAAGGGATAAAAACACCCGCCAACATCCATTTAAAAACAACTTCATAGCTGTTACACTCCCATATAAAGAACATCAAATCAAAATAAATGAAGCTGGACGTAATGGATAGTTCTGCTAGAGAGTGCATAAAGTGCTTGTTGGAAGTGAAGAGACAGGTCCACTTGGCCTTAAAGAGGCAATTAATACATCTAGCAAAAAATAACTCCACGCTCCATCGAGAAAGATTTGAAGCAGTCCAAATTAGAAAAGAACCGTTGTTCACCCAGTGGTGATAGGGAACATTGCCAGATCCAAGTGAACATTGAAGGTTGCATTACCCAGAACTCGCATACCATTCAGGATTCTTAGAATGGGCACTGTATTCATTTCATAGATACAAAACTCTGTTCTCAAAGAGCAACGAATGTAAGACTTGCCACCCACATCTGGACGTCTCTTGAAGAATAAAACACCAACAATGCCTTGGAGTCATGTACGGAGGAATGAGATGCCTCTATTCAAAATTTAGACGCAACAATTCAAAGATAATGTTATGCAAACATTTCAACCCCTTCAAACAAAGCATTATCTCTGAAATGGCCCAGCAACAGCGATGGGATTGATTTAATAGACACAAAACTAAAAAACCAGACTTAGATGCCTTCATAGGAAGTGAAGTGCTAGTGTGGAGTTTCAAAATACAGACTCCATCAAGGCATGTCCAGAAACTACATCCCATTCAAGTTTCTCAGGATTAGGCACTCTACTCGCACCATAGATGCAAAGAAACAGTGAACATCTCTAACTCTCTTCTCAGAGAACAATAAACAAAGAACATGTCACCCACATCTCTAGATATCTCTTGCAGAATAAAACACCAACAGGCCCCCCGAACATGCCAGAGGGACATATATCAAAGAAACACCCGCTGCTTGGGAGAGGCATCATGGGAAACTCACTATCAACGAAAACACAATGCTGAAGGAGCTAAACCAGAGTAAAGAAAGATTCCACATCCATTACCATCCTTGAGCAGGAGCCACTACTGAGAGCTTGACTCAGAGGCATGCCAAAAAATAGAAAGAAAACACCACTAACCATCACACAAAAATAGCCAAACACTCCTATGAGAGATAATGAAAAATGTTTCTACCAAACAAAGGAGATAAACAGCCCCCAACTATCACGGAAGAGCATCCACCAAACCTATCCTCAAAAGAGGAAACATTTTAGTGCCAAAAGCTTTCATGCAACAAAGAAAACATCAACACCATCCATAACCACACTCAAGCTGCAATATATATGAGGCCAATCCTTTCCTGCCAAATTGCCCATAGATTCCTTCCCTGCGTCCTCCTAACACATCGGGGCATGACTAAGGGCATATTGGCCCTAGCAGTCAGGGGAGAAACTTGGAGAGGCACCGCAACCAGCTATAAAAATGACATGAAAAAGCAGGCACCTCCCAGTGCCAAAAAGCTGTTTGAAAAACACTAAAGCAACCATCACCCTCCCTCAAACACCCAAAAAGGCAAAAGAGAAATCATAGAGCCACAATCAATGAGACCAACCCCATCCTTGATCCACACCACCGTAAGTCATGCCTACGTTGTTTACCCCTATTGGGGCAATATGAGGGCATATTGCCCTTAAATGTTAGGGGAGAAGCAAACATTTCCCAAGGGAGAGAAATCCCCCCTCTTTGCCCTCAAAATCTTCTCTAACACTAATTGGTGGTCTGAACTTAAATCTTCCCTAGCCCTCTTGCTTTTGGCTTTACAATTCTTCTTACTGCAACTTGAAGCGGTCATCTTTGATTTCTTGACCTAGTTTGACTGAAACAAACCTAGGTTTGTCATACCTGTTAGATCAGAATCCTCTCGAAGAAAATCTCCAGCCAAATCATCATAGAAGTTAGATCCTTCTTGAAAGCAAATGTCTCCTATCTGTAAGGAAATGTGAGCATCTCAGAACGTATTTCTAAGAACAATGGTGTCTTCGACAGATTTAAATTCTTTTCAATTTCTTCAAAAACACGCACAACTATGCCATTAAAGTGGAAACTGACATAGAACATTTCCAACATTGACCCTTAGAGGAAAGCACAAGCGAACATTAACCAATTTCAATAGCAGAGACATTAAACATGAAAGACAGAACAAGAACACAGATTTACGTGGGGAAAACCCTTACGGGTAAAAAACCCCACACTCCAAATCACAAAGCCATTGTATTATTCAGCAACCGAACAGTTACAATACATTTACAGGCTCATAGCCTTTACAGGAGATTAACATCTTGTTCCTTCTAAAGAATATCTAACAGTATAACCCTGCACAAAGTTCTCCAGCACTCGGTTGGTTCTTCATACTGTTATCGTGCCACAAATAGCACATAGTATAGAACTTCACCTTCTCGGCCAGAACCCTTTCACCTAAACTCTGTTTACACTCTCTCCTCAGTCCTTCTACATACTGTTAACATGCTGCGTACAACATATAGCATAGGACTTCACAAAAGGAGAAAACTAGAGCTCACCAGATTGATCGCACCGTCCAACTCTCTCTGCTTACTTTCTATCGATTCCCCTATTGCTTTTAGCAATCCAATCGACACCTCATGTAACTGACTGTTTGTTCCAACTGCCCAGCATCGCTGTCATCCAACTGTCCAAAACTGTCGTAACTGTTCACATTCTCATGAGATACTTTAGTCCCACATGCATCCAGTCGCGTTGAACACTCCAATTTATATGCATGACCATACGTAAGATAATTGTTGGCACTTTTGTTGACAAAACCAAACAGTCAACCACTCATCGAACATCAAGAAGACTTTGGCTTATGGTGTGACTTCATCTTACTTTGCCGACAACGCTTCTTACATCGACGCCCAAGCCAATGTCATTCCTCCATCAGAGTGACACAACACATCGGAGCAACTGCCAAAACTTAGCCCGACAACTCTTCTCACACCGATGCCAACTTCACCAACCTTTACCAGTTCATCAGAGTAACACCAAGTGATTGGAGACACTACCACAGGCTCCGCAGATGGCCACCCTCATGCCAATAGACTTCATCGATTGAACCTGTTGAACCTGACTTGAGGTGATAACTTAATCAGAGAGATACAATAGCATCGGAGTAATATCTTCAGCCAAGCCCAATAGTTAGAATCAAGCTGATGGACCAATGAACCACTGAACCAATGAACCTCTGAACCGAACCATTGAACCAATGAACCGAACCATTGAACCGATGATCAACCAAGGAACTGATGAACCATTGAACTGATGCTGCTGAACCAAGGAACCATTGAACCCGATGAACCCGATGAACCATTGAACCTGATGGGCAAAGTTCAAACCTTCATCGAAGTAACCAATGCATATCGGTTGAACCATTGAACTCGATGAGCCATTGAACCCGACAAGCAAGATTCAAGAGTTCGCCGATAGTTCAAACTTTGCCATTGAACCCAAGGAACCTTTGAGCTATTGAACCTGTAATCTGAGTCACTAGTACTCAACACTATCATGGCTCTCAAGGCTTGTTCTGAGGCATTTGCTTCTTGTGACAAAAAATCACTATCCTCCTCCAAAGTTTCCCTAACGCCATCATTTGACAAGAACCAATTCTTTAGTTGACAAACCTCATTCAGAAGATTCTCATCCGTAGCCGAATCCTTATCTCTAAAGCAGTCTGTACCAATTTCATCCCCAGAAGAGGATGGAATCAACACTTGTAGGTCCACTAATATGTTGGTTTCCTTTCCTGAATCAGAGACGTTCCCCTCCAAAGAAAAACCATCTGTGAAGTGAGACTTAGTTGAAAAGTGAGACTAGGGACTGTCCTCGGGGGCATAACTTAGATCCAGATTCTTCTCTTTACCTAAAACCTCTCTGCTGGCAACCTGGCTGCATCATTCGTTCTCTTCACTCTCTACTCCCTGAAAATAGTTAACCAAAGGATTAACTAAATTTGAAAGCTTCTTCAGGCTAGCCTCTACAATAGCGGTGTGAGGTGACACAAGAGGGTCTTGGAAAGAAACCCTTTTGGAGCATGCCTTATTGTGGCCTTCATTACCAATATTGGGCTTCCTCCACCTGTCACTCTTTCTTGTTGAGGCTGACTTTTTCTTACCTAGTTTGGGATTAAAAAATGTTTATGAAATACTTGGAGATCTATTCACCTCTATATCATCTTCCTCTGTAAGAACCTCTACTACAATCTCATCACAAATGTTATATGCAACCTTGTTCAGAACTTCATCAAGCAATGCTTTCAAGGTCTCATCATCTTTAGGTTGCTCATTAGGGTAGATAGAAGGGCCTCAAAGAAAGAACGAAAATAGTACATTCGGGGGAGCAACATAATTATGATAGTTATAACATCTAAACTACTCAATTTCAATAATGAAAATAATTATGATAGAAATATTTTTTAAAAAAAAATTAATATAATCATTTACAAACTAAATTTATACAAATGCAACGAAAATTAAGCAAATAATTATGTTTTCCATACTCTTCAAAAAATAAATATATACCAATGATATCAACACTTATAATGAAATAATGACAAATACTTACCCAAAACATTTTTACGCAAAAGTAAAATACTTTTTTTTCCAACTATGCAAATTTAACAATAGATTTGAAATGGTTGTGGTAGATGCTTTGCTACACAACATATTGCTTCAAAGCACCCTCGCCAAAAATGTTGTTAGATCTTCTTCTTGGTGGAAGGATGTGGCTCCTGATTATTTTACTGTAGATGTTGAAGACTCTTCTTTTGAGTCTTCCAAGTCTTCTTCTAAGGCTACGAAGATTTATGAACCTGCAGCTCCCATTGTCCCCTATTCTATGCTTGAGCCTACTAGGCCACTTTCTGGCGGTTGTTTGGCAGTTGGTGTCAGTATCTGCTCTGCTTCACCCTGTGGTTTGGCTACTGCTATTGGTGCAACTTCTGCTTCTGCTAACAGTGCTTTTGTTGTCGGTGCTTCTGCTTCTACTAAAGGTGCTTCTGCTTCTACTAATGGTGCTTCTGCTCATGGCAGTTTGGCTTTTGGTAGTGGTGACGGCTTGGTTGTTTCCTCTGTTCCTTATAGCTTGGCATCTTTTGCTAGGGCTCTTTTTGTGGTTCCTTAGCAGTCCTCCTCTCTTGTTGGGTCTCCCTCTCAAGTCTCTTCTGTGGGTAGGGGTTATGTGGAGGATTCTCCTCCCCTTTCCCCTTGCTCGGTGGATCTAGATGCTGATGTCTCTTAGACATTAGTGCATCATAGGAAGAAGGGTTTGCCAAATTTTGTCTCTCTTTCCCACACTCAGATTATGGGTGTGCAGAAGGCTAGATCTATTGTTGGCATAGCTTAGGTTGTTTATCTATTTTGTGGAGTGCTATGTTTTGGATGCTCTATCTTAGTTTACCACTTGTTCTTTTGGCAGTTGGGCTATTGTTGTGTTATTGGTCAACCTCTGGTGAGGTTGAAGTTTGTTTTTAAAGGGTTTTGGGTCTCTTCAAAACCTATTTGACCATAGCAATCAAAAATAATAGATTTGAAATCTATAACTTTAATTTTTACAAAAATATTCATGGAGGTGAGCTCCAAGCTCAAGATATAGAAACACTTTTCACAACCTAGAACTCTTCAGTCTTTAGCAAATAATCTGCACATACCAACAAAATAAGGATGGATGGCCAGGCTTGCTCTCCACCCTACTATGGGGTTGGAAAACTAACCCAACCCCAAGCTTAGGAGATATATCCAATACTTGGTTTCAAGTAAAACACACAATACAAAAATTTGCAAACACACACAATATTTTTCCAATCCAAATTTTAAAACAACAAAGGGACCAAAATCAAAAGGTTCCTAAGACTTAGGGAACGAGAGAGTGACCTCCTCTCTTGGGGGAACAATTGAAAACAACCTTTCAAAAACTTAACAACCCAACTTTAGAGATTTTCACAATGCTTTAGAAGAATATCAACCCAACTACGGAGATATAACAACACTTCAAGAACATCAGCCCAACTACCGAGATATAACAACCCTTCAAAGAACTTCAACCCAACTATGGAAAATTATCAACCCTTCAGATGAATGTCAACCCAACTATGAAAATTGTTCCCCACAAAGAGGTATAACACCTCTCTAGATCCCTTCACACAAATTTTCTCAAAGATAACTAGCAAATAAACAAAAGAAACAAACACAACTTATTAAACCATAACTTATGCATTTAGATCCTACCTCTGGCTTCCAAGTTAGGAGAGGCATGAGATCCAGATGTCATGCAAAAACTTGTACAAGAAAACCCAGAAGGACAAAACCAACTAGATCCTTTGTTATCACCAAAAAATTTCATGTAAAAACTCTTTTCCTTCCTCACCCCCCTTTTAAAATTCAAGAAAATAAGTTTATTACTTTTTCCCGCAAAAATAAAATAAAAAGAATTATTTTTAAAACAATAAAACAATGAAGATAAAATAATAAATCCAAATAAAACTTAACAATAAATAAATAAAACTAAATCTTTATCTTATCACAACAATAAACAAAATATAAATAAACTGTCAATTTTAAAATATTTTCTCTAAAATAAAAACCATGACAAATATAAAATTGAAGGAAAGTACATTCCACTCATGTAAACAAAAATTAAAATAATAACATAGCAAAACATTAAATTCACACCAAAAATAACTTAGCCTTATTCTTCTAGGCAGAATAGGCTTGGGTAAAATTACTGGTTTGACACACAAAAGTACTGGATAGACCTCCGTATCTTATAAGCCTTGGCCATCCCCTGCAAAACTTCATTTAAAACATTAGATTGCCTTGAAATATATATATATAAGCCGAAGCAACAAATTTAATACAAGAAAAATACATTAAAACATATTAGGTCATTACACAAGCAAATTAAATTTCATAAAATTGAACAACATCATATTCTTTCATAATAAAATAAACACATAGACTATTATAACATCATACCATTTATTTAAACACTTAATTAATCAAAACACTTCATGATTGATCATCTAATAACCAGCATGTCATGGATATAAATCTTGAACCACATACATCAGCCAATAATAGTTCAAACCACAAGTTACAAAATCCATAAAACAATATCAAAACACAACCAAGAACAAGTCCACAATTCTAAAGTCATAAACACACAACATGTCTAATCAAAATAAAAGGGTAGGCCTTACATCCTTCCCCCTTAAGACTAGGCTTCCTCGTGGAAGCCCACAAAGAGGTAAGGATAAAAGACCCACAATTGTGTTGTATCCGTCTCACTCCCTAACATTGTAGCCTAAAGTTCTGTCTGGCAATTCTCAACTATCGTAAAGGTTCGATGCGATTTCCCCATACTCCCAACTGTTGGCTTAGAAGCATTATCCTGTTGACCCCCTGCTACCAAATTAGTCTGAGGACACTCACGGGCTATATGTCCATCACCCCCACACGAATAACAAGGCCACCTAGTAGGAACCTGAGCATGCTACTACGAAAATGGTCAACTAGAACTTACATGACTACCCTAGAAAGTTTGTTGAGGAAGGGTTGACCCTACACTTTGAGTTTGAGTTATCTGATCTTTAAGCAAAGGTTGATCCTTCTATGCCCACAGAGGACATCCCTGCACTACATGAATTTTCTAACCCCGATTCTGCTATTGCAGATTAGGCTTAGGAGGAAGTGTATTTTTCCATGTTCAACCTCTCTACCATTGAAAAGATTGTTTACTAAAATTCTAATTTTGTGGTGGTTGATTATAGTTTCTGTGATAGTCTCGATTAGGGCTTAAATTTGACAGTCCACCTTACCTGATAAGAAATTTTTTTTCTACAGCTTAGTCTACAGTATTGCCTGTCACATGACAATTTTTTTTTTAAATGCAAGTCAAAATTTTATATAGAAAGCTAAAGCTTTCGCAATTCAAAACAATCTATTTCTTAAATAATAGAAGTTCCTATTAAAAAAAATTTAAAAAGAAAAAAAAAACTAGAAATTTAGAAGGAATATATTCTATAAAAACAAATCTATTTCTTAAATAATAGAAGTTCTTATTAAAAAAATTAAATTCCTATTAGAAAATTTAAAAATAAATGGAAAAAAATATATATATTATATAATTTATAATGAATATATTCTATTAAAAAACAAATCTAAAAATATATATTTAGAATGAATATATAATTATACTCATAAAAAACAAATCTAAAAATTTGGGATATATTCTAGTAAAAAATAAATCTAAAAATATATATTTAGAATGAATATATAATTATACTCATTAAAAACAAATCTAAGGATATATTATATTAAAAAACTATACGGTCAAATTTTCATATTAATTGTTTTTTTTATAGTTTTTAAAATAAATTATTGTATATCAATATAGTCAAATATTTATTTTTATTGTATTTTATAGTTAAAATCTTTAAATACAACTAAACAACTGTCAAATTTAAGCCCTGGTCTCGATTATTGTGCTTGTGGTAAATTTCTTCAGCAATTAATTCTTTTTCCACTGCCATCTCAAGGTAGAAGGTTCTACCAACCGAATAGGTCCTGCAATACTAAAATTAAGTCCCCTAATAAAATGATTCACCATGAACTTCTCATCCTACATATATTCAACATACTGTACGAGCTCTAGGAACTTATCCTCATAATGTTTCAACATCAGTACCCTCTGCTATAAATCATGAAACTCATCTACCCGATGTTGCTTGAAGTTCTTTGATATATACCTTTTTCTAAATCTCTCAAGGAACAACACCCAGGTCAACATGTCCATAGTATAATGATTTTTGCATTCCTCCTGACACCACCAAGTAGCTGTCGTGTCCTTAAGAAAATGAATAGCCACTCAAGCCTTCAAATTACTCTCATAATCCTTAAGTGCAAAGCACTTGTCCAATCCTGTCAACCATGATTCTGCCTTGATCCTCTCTATAGCACTAGCAAAAGAAGGTGGTTGAAGACATAAAATCTCTCTGATCTACTTTCTTGAATCTCAATGAACACCTTGATCCTCCACATGATCCCTCCACCTATCCCTAGGAGGGATACCATGATGCCCTGATCCATCCACCCTTTCACGGGATTCTACGCTATACTGATAAAAACTATGCTCATGATGAGATGAAACATGCCTAACGAAGTGCTGAGACTGACCCCCAAGATGATCCTAAACTAGTGGTGGAAGTCTAGTCTGAACCACCTCTAACAACTACTACAAAACCTGCATCATGTGAGGTACCAGATCGACAAGTGGCCCCTACTGGATGGGCTTAGACGGAATAGGTTGCAAAGGTACCGGGGTGTGCTGAAGGGTTTGAGCTGGCCCCTATGATTGAGTATGCTTATGCTTAGGTAGCATCCTACATTAATGAAACATCCATTAATACCCAAAGTTCCCAAAGTGTGAAAACTTGGCTCCGATACCAAATGTAATGTCCACCCGTACACTTATGTATAAGTGGACACATGAAGGACATTTTTTTCTTTTTTTTTAAAGATAAAAATTTAGTTAAATAAAATGAATTAAATTAAGTAAAAAAGTTTACCGATAAGTCTCTTTTGAAACACAAACAACTAGAAGTTTGGTTGAAAGAAAAACTCTTCACCTACAATGTATATGTTACAGAACGAAGGTCAATTAGTTTCAAGTCTAGTTAAATAGTATAATCCACATATGCAAGTAATTCTTTGTTGTTCAAAGTTGTAGATAAATATTTTAGCTAACTAAAAGATTAAGAAATTTAAATCAAGATTTATTTTAATTTGTAACATTAAATAACTAATAATTATTTTGATATATATACAATTCCTCAATTTTTCTACATACCTAACTAATTAATTTAATCCGTTGTTATTTCCACATTAAAAATATTAAATAAACTAAATAAATTTAAAGAAAATATTATGCTTTTCAAGCAGATTTATTTTAAACAAAACAACAATTAATTTACATCTATTAGATTGAGTTTATGGACACACATCAATTAAAATAAATAAAAGCAATTTAAAATTAATTTAATATAATTGCTAATGATAAGATAAATTCCAACAATTAATTAAAACTAAATATAAAAATAAAAGATACTAAAGCAAATTTAAATTCATCACTAAAACAACTATTAGTTAAAGCAAGCTTTATGGAAACTATTATTTTTAAATTTATTGGTACCTGGAGTACAAATTGGAATTAAATTTGAACTTTTCCTATGCGAACATGAGAAATTTTTAACAAAAACATTGGAGAAATTATTTATCTCTATTGTGATTGGCTAAAAAAATGACCTCTTATGGATTGTAGAGATACTATTTTGAGTGAAACAAATACCTAAAAATGTGGAGAAAAATTAGGTTAGAGGGGAGGAGGTGGCAATGGGTATTATTGCAATCCCTGTGGCTTATCTAGTGATTAATCTAGAAAGAGTAAACCAATCATAACACATTATAAATTTTCTTGTGGACAAATTATTTATCTCTATTGTGATTGGCTAAAAGAATACCTCATCTCGGTGGATTGTAGAGATACTATTTTGAGTGAAACAAATGCCTAAAAATGTGGAGAAAAATCAGGTTAGAGGGGAGAGAGGAGGAGGTGGCAATGGAAAGGAATTAACTTTTTTAGAATTATTATGAGTGAGTCAATATTTAGGGGAATTTGGTTATGAAACAATTAATTTTTGGTTATTAAATGATTATATTATTATTATTATTGCTAGCATAATATCTTAAATAAACTGAGAGATATAGTCTTGAGGTGCCTATTTATTCTCTCTTGGCGTCTTTTAGATAGATTTATTTAAGATATCTATGCTAGTTTATTTAGTTTTTACTAAATCTTTAGAATGAATACTATTTTTAACTTTTAATATAACACTTAACAAAGTTATAAAGAAAATATGACATATATTTCCTTCTTAATGCTTTATAAGATATAACTAAAAAATATTACATGTCATTTACAAAAATTAAAATGAAATACAAATTTGGTAAAAAAAAAAATGACATATTTCCTTCCTAATGCTCTATAAGATATACGTAAAAAATATTACATGTAAAAATTAAAATTAAATACAAATTTCTAGAAATTCTTTATAAACACTATTAATGCTCTATAAGATATACCTAAAAAAAATTTACATGTAAAAATTAAAATTAAATACAAATTTGTAGAAATTCTTTATAAACACTATTAAATAAAAATGTAGTTTTATTTATTTAGTTTTTATAAGAATAAATATTAAAATCAACTAATTTCTAATATATATATATATATATATATATATATATATATATATATATATATATATACTATTAAATAAAAATGTAGTTTTATTTATTTAGTTTTTATAAGAATAAATATTAAAATCAACTAATTTCTAATATATATATATATATATATATATATATATATATATATATATATATATATATAATTTCACTATCTACTTCCAAAAATCATAAAGCAATGTAAAAAGAAATATAGGGAAGTAGTAAATAGTTTCTTTGTCCCATTTTTCTAATTAAGACTTGGCAAGTTTTTATTTCACTAAATTCTCAATTATAATTTTTCTTTCCTTTGTGCAGGGTTGAGGGAGAGTAGAATGATGGATGTATCTTTTTATTCTATGCAATATATATATATATATATATATATATATATATATATATATATATATATATATATATATATATATATATATATATATATATGATTACTGTGTTGCAGGTTTAAATATTAGGGCTATATCCATGTTTTTAGTTTTATCTATTTTATTGGTCCATGTTTATGGCTTTATTGATTTTAATTTTAATTTTTAATGTTGCAGCACAAATTTTAGTGATTTGAATTTTATATTTTTAATATTCCATTTATTAGTACCTGCCTTCAAGAGTTCTATTGCAATGAGTTCGCACTTATCTAGTTATTAATGTATTGATTGTAAACCAATCAAAAGATAATAAAAAAAATGACCTCTTCTCTGTAGATTGTTGGAGCATGCCTAAATATAGGGTTCTACACATTTTGTTTTATGAAATTAGATTTTTTTTGGGATTTCAATTTTATTTACTAAAAAGCTAAAAATCACAATATCATGAAAAATATTTAGCCATGTTATTACATTTTTTATTTTATTCTTCAAACATACAATATTTTAATGCATTTTAAATTATCATAGTATTAATAGTATTACATTTTAATATCTTAAGCAGAAATTTCATATCTCAATACACTCAACTAGGGCTAGGGCTCTCCACATAATACAAATATGCAGGCTTTGTAAAGTTTGGGCTAGGGCTCTCCACATAATACAAATATGCAGGCTTTGTAAAGTTTAGTTTTATAGTTAAGGAAATATTTGTGTTATTTAATAGGCTTTGTAAAGTTTAGTTTTATAGGTAAGTAAATATTTTAGTGCTATTTTATTTTTACCAAATTAAATTATTTTTGATGTAAAGTTTAGTTTTATAGGTAAGTAAATATTTTAGTGCTATTTTATTTTTACCAAATTAAATTAATTTTTAAATTTCAATTTTATTTACCCCACATTTCAAAACGATTTCACATAAATTTTTCCTTATAAATTTAGTTGTGGAAATATAATAGTTACAAATTTGAAATGATAAACAATTATTTATCTTTAGAAAAAATTATTACTAAACCACAATATTAGATTGATTAAAATAATCAAAATCATATTCTTAAAAGTACTTACTATTATTATTTAAACAAAAAAATTAAGTGACTAAGATAAAATAATATAGTGATCTAAATATGGATATGTTATTGTTATTTATTGTGTAATTATTCTTCAAACTTACAATATTTTAATGCATTTTAAATTGTAATAGTATTCAATATTATTACTTTTTAATAGCTTAGGTAGACATTTCAAATCTCTCCACACCTAGGGTGTTTGCACATTTTATTTTATGAAATTAAATTATTTTTGGGATTTCAATTTTATTTACTCAAGAGTTAAAAATCTAGTATTTCAATTTTATTTAAAGTTAAAAATCTACAGAAAAATATTTTACCATGTTATTACATTTTTTATTTTATTCTTCAAACTTACAATATTTTAATAAATTTTAAATTATAAAAGTATTAGTATTATTACATTTTAAGGAAATATTTGTGTTATTTAATAGGCTTTGTAAAGTTTAGTTTTATAGTTAAAGAATAAAATTTAGTCTTATTTTATTTTTATCAAATTAGATTATTTTTGAGATTTCAATTTTATTTACCCAAGACATTTCAACACTCTTCAAAAATAAAATTTTCAATTATTGGAATGCAATTTGTCTCTTCAACCAATACCTAATCAACACAAAAATTACAACTAAATAAATACTATATACAACCAATAGATAATCAACAAAAAAAAATTACAACTAAACAAATACTATAATAACAACACTACAAGGCAGGTACTACCACTACGTGACACTTGTTTTTTTAATGTTGTAGACCTTTTGATTTTATTGATTTTAATTTTAATTTTTTAATGTTTAGCAGACATTTTAGTGATTTGAATTTTTTTTTTTAATATTCTAGCAATGAATTTGAATTATTTAAATATGAAATTATCCATACACTATTGACACCATTATTCAAGCAACTCATATACCTGTGATTTTTCTTTCATTTTTTATTTTGATTATTTTGGGGCTTCTTTTTTTTTATTTTGTGCTTCTTCTGTGATTTTGTTTTGGGCTTCCTTCCTCCTTGTTCTACTCTAAATTTATATAATTGTTTTGGATATTTGAGACTTGTCAAACATTTACATTTTATTTTTTTTATATATATGTTTTAAATATTAATATTCATTTGTCAGCCATTATTTAATTATTTTTTTAAATTTGTTTTTGTCTCGACACTGTGCTACCATTGTAGGTTACACCTCTCAGAATAATAATAATAATAATAATAATAATAATGATGGTGATGATGATGTAATATTTATACTAGTAAAAGTTGGCCGTTATTTAATTATTTTTGTTAACACTCCACATTGTGCTGCCATTGTAGGTTACGCCTCTCGGCATAATAATATGTAATGTCCCCAATTGGAACAATACTAATTTTACCCTAAAAATTCAAATCGCACAAGTTTAGGGTTAGGGTTTCTAATTCCTGGAATAAAATAGTTTGATAGGGTGCCCAAGAAACCCTCTACTCTAGGCCCAAGAGCAGGTGCTTCACCCCTCTTGGCCCCATGTGGCCTCTTGCCATCCATATGGGGTGGCGTGCCTAGTGAGGCGTCCTATCACCATACCCCTTATCAAAGCCATTTTGTTTCCTCTTATGATTCAGTTAATCACCATGATGGGAGGTTGGGGTGTAACTACAGCAGGGTGCCCTAGAAATCACTCCTTCTAAGCCCAAGAGCAGCCTCTTATGCCCCCTTGGCCCACATGTGGCAAGCCTCAACCATCCACCATGGGGTGGCGTACTTAGAAGATGATAACCAATGCCGTTTCCCCTCCTCATAGGGCCTCAATTCCCTCATCATGGCTGGTTACCACAACCAGATAATATAAATATTATTTTATGATGTAGAAACATAAGAATCCACATTAATGCATAATAACTAATCAAACTTATAGTTGCAAATAATCGTACCAGCAATGCATAATGACCATCATAGTAACGATACAAATTCATAATAGCGTTAGTTCCAAACATTACAAAAATCATATCTCAATGCACATTGGATAATTGAACAATAATAATTAAACCTTATTATTACCAAGGTGGCTACTACTTATCTGATTTGCTGGTATCTTTTTGTCTTACTATTGCAACTTGAAGATTTAGAATAGATGTCTCTTTTCCTTGGATTCCACCTTTTTATATATACTTCCCTGTGCTCAAGATTACTAATCTTTTTATGCTTAAGATAGATTGGAATTTAGGACTATTATATATATACTTCTTATTTCCCAATTTGTGTGATTGTTGATCCCAACTTAGAATGATGTCAGACTTCTCCTATTTTCCTTGGTGCAGATTATGACTACAGTCTATGAATATTCCTAGTATTTCGATGACTTGATAAGACTCAAAACTCAGATCTGATTTTTCCTTCGAATATATATACAAGTATGCTTAAAGCTCAGAACTCATATTATTATCTACATTTATTCTTTATTGCAGATCAGAACTACCTTGTATATATTTTCTTATTCTTATTCCCTAATCAGAGATATTCCCTTTTTTTTCGCTCCTCTATCATATAACTCTAATTCCACCTCTCTCTAAATTCATATCTTATATCCATTTGAATATATATGTTCTTAACTTAGCCTTTTAAACTCAGAAATATATATGTTCCAATTAATACTCCTTGATCTGTATATATCAGATGTTTCTTGTGCTTGCTGTTCTGTTATTAATACTTGTACTTGTCTAATCGCTGGCTGTTGTTTTACTGCAGACTTAAATTTCAGAACCGATGCCTTTTTTCCTTATTTGTTTATTTCTTAAGACTTTTCTTCTTTTCATCTGTTCCTTTCTATCCTCACCTCCTTGAAATGATTTATACTTTATATGATTGTCTCACTATGAGACACAACCTTCCTACGTAGCTTTTGACTATTTAATATTTTATTAAATTTTATTAACTATTCAATAGTTATACTTTTATTAACTCTCTTATTTTATTGACTTTTATTAACTCTCTTTATGAAGGAATCAGGCCTCTCTTGTAATTGCCAATATATCTATTATAATGGATATACTATTATATTATAATAGTATTTAAATTGTTAATATTTATTTATATATTTTCATTTATAAAATATAATAGTATATCTTATCAATTAAAAATATAAATGTATTATAATTTAATTATATTAAGATATTTATATAATAATATTATTTATTAAATAAATAATATTATATATATGTATTAAACGTTAATACTAACACGATTGTCTTTTTCGTTCAAATTGACTAAGTAACTTCACCATCTTTTATCATGATGTTTAAATCTTTAATTTAAACAATGTCTGCATATCAAGACATCACAGTCCACCCTGCCCAAAATTGCTTGTCCTCAAGCAATTATAACTATGATACCTTTAAAACCATCGATTTTCTCAAATAATTGTTGTAGTATTCTTGTCTTAGTTTCATTGCCCTTATTGTTCCTTAAGATCATAAGGTTGGTGATGTTCCCTAAATGACAAATATACTTATGGTTCATGTGATTGTATTTTCCAATAACAAGCGTTGGTAGCTAATGATGTTCGAGACAAGTTTCATCCATTTAAACTTGTTATTAGACTTGAAGAGCACCCATAGTTATATGTAATACATGATGCATACGTAAAACATGAAGTGTATCCCTAAATACATGTGAGGCATGAATCATACACATAAGTGCACGTGATACACGGAGTATACATGTATGAAGCATATAGATACATGGAATATGTGCAATACATGAAGCATACACAAGCTTATACTCTTAATACATGGAGTATACGAAGCATGAAGCATGAACATAGTACGTAATATACAAGTATATGCACAAAATACATGAAACATATAGCATACACTTGATACACAAAATATACGCACGTAACACATAAAGCGTAACAAAGTATACGCACGTAATACATGAGGCATGAAGCATACATTTAACACTCAAGGTATATGCACATAATACATAAATATGAAGTATACACATGAATACAAGTAAGTCATGAAGTGTGCATTTGAACATTCATAAGTCATGGAGTATGCATTTGAACATACATAAGTCAATTAGTATACACTTGAACATACAAGTCATGGAGTATACACTCAAATACATGAAGTCATAAAGTATACACTCGAATACACGTATACTTGAAGTCACACAATTGAATACACAGTCATTGAATACACATATACACGAAGTCATAGAGTAAACACACAAAGTTATAGAGTATACAATTGAACACACAAAGTCATGGAGTACGCACTTGAATATATGGGAGTTATGAAGTATATGTCGGTCACAAAGCATACCCTCATACGTCACAAAGTATACACAAGTCGCAAGGTATACATACAAGTTATAAAAATACACGTAAGTCACCAAATATTCACTTGAATACAAGTAATACATAAAGTACACATAGGAAACATGCACATAAGTCATGAAGCACACCGGTGAATACACAGAGTCAGAAAATATGAATACATGTAAGCCACAAGATATGGATACATGAAGTCACCAAGTGTATACGAGTTATAATGAATATACATTTCGCAAGGTATACACATGAATACAAGCCACAAGGTATATGAATACACTCGAATACATATAATTCACAAAGTATACACTTGAATACACAAGGCATACACTTGAATGCAGAGTCATAGAGTATCCACTCGAATACAAAGTCATAGAGTATATACCCAAATACAATTACAAAGTCATGCAAATAGAAGTCATAGAATATGCACTTAAATACAAAGTCATAGAGTATACGCTTGAATACATAGTCAAGTCATAGAGTACATACTTGAATACAATTACAAAGTCATAGAGTATACACTCCAATACAATTACAAAATCATATAGTATACACTCAAATACAATTACAAAGTCATGCAAATACAAGTCATAGAGTATGCACTCAAATACAAAGTCATAGAGTATACACTTGAATACAAATACACCCGAATACATAGTCATGAAGTATACCATCGAACAATTGGGAAGGGGATTTGGTGCATCCCATACTACACTGTGGACCCGTCCACCAACCCAAGGTCATCAAGTATACACATGAGTATGAAGCATACACATGAATACACATAATACACAAAGTATTCATATGAACATAAGTCACAAAATATACCTTTGAATACACTCGAATAGACATAAGCCACGAAGTATACATTTGAATACACATAAATCACAAGGTATACACTTGAATAGATTTGAATACACATAAAGCATACACAGGATGGCAGGAAAGATGCTCTGATACCACTTGTAATGTCCCCAATTGGAACAATACTAATTTTACCCTAAAAATTCAAATCCCACAAGTTTAGGGTTAGGGTTTCTAATTCTTGGAATAAAATAGTTTGATAGGGTGCCCAAGAAACCCTCTACTCTAGGCCCAAGAGCAGGTGCTTCACCCCTCTTGGCCCCATGTGGCCTCTTGCCATCCATATGGGGTGGCGTGCCAAGTGAGGCCTCCTATCACCGTATCCCTTATCAAAGCCATTTTGTTTCCTCTTATGATTCAATTAATCACCATGATGGGAGGTTGGGGTGCAACTACAGCGGGGTGCAAATCACTCCTTCTAAGCCCAAGAGCAGCCTCTTATGCCCCCTTGGCCCACATCTGGCAGGCCTCAACCATCCACCATGGGGTGGCGTACTTAGAAGATGATCCCAATGCCATTTCCCCTCCTCGTAGGCCCTCAATTCCCTCATCATGGCTAGTTACCACAATGGTGCAGGAGCATCATAGACTTCTGGGTTTTGATTAGATTTACAAGTGGTTGTTTGGTTAAATAAGGTCTATAAGACCATCTTCAATGTTGTCTAAGGCTTGAATGCCATTCTTGTAATGGACTATGTCCAAATAGATAGACTCTACTATTGTCTTGTTGCAAGTCCTAGTTAGGACAGTCATATTGCATAGGTAGTCTTAGGGAGTCATTAAATTTTAATATTTGTATAGGATAGTCATTTTAAATTATCCATGTTTATTAGCCTATAATGGCATGTCAAAGGGTGGAAATATGTAACACCTTGTCATAGGTTAACTCCTTGTTAAAAAAAAAAGGCAGAGATTAGTCATAAAAAAAAAACAGTCATTGCTGTCCTAAAGAAAAGGCAGTTTCTAAAAACAGTGAAAAGACAGCAATTAGAAATCAGAAAAAACAAGGAAGATGGATGGTTTTTCTTTGGATGCCAAACATTTTTTTTGCTTTTTATGAAGCTTATTTGAAGCCAAGAAGGTTTCCTTTGTAGGGGAATTCGAAGGAATAGAAAGAAAGAACAAAAAAGATAACTGTTTTGCTGTTTTTCCTGATTTTCTGTGTTTTTGTTACTGTTCACCTGCCATAATCGTGATTGTACGGATGTATTATTGTCCAAGCTTGTAATGGATGGAAAAATCTTTGAATCACCTTCGATTTGAGTCTAGTTTGGTGTCTTGGAAATGATCTAGGTGAAAGATATCGCCATTTTCCCAAAAACTATTTTTTAGAGTTGCTGTTCATTTCTGAAATTTACCGTTTTTCTGCATTATTCTGTACATGTACGGAACTATCATGGCACAAATTTGTAATGGAAGGAAAGCGGTTTGAACTGCCTTTAATTTAAGCTTAGTTGGAGGTCTGGACAGTAGATAATGGTAGAGATATTCATGTTTTCCCAAAACTGCTTTGTGGAGACTGTTTTCTGAATTTGTACATTGAAACAGTCCGTACCATTCAATAGTACGGCCCTGTCATAAAACCAAAAATGTTTGGAAATAGAGTTTGATGAAGTAACTCCCACTTGGTATCAGTTTGGGCTTATGATAGTGAATTGGAAGCAAGTTGTAGTCATTTGATTTGGGACTGTTTTCTAAAATTTCTATTTTTTCTTAAAGAAGAGTGCTGCTATAGGCCGTAATACAGCAAGGTACAACATAGTTTTCACTCTTTCATGTTTTGGTTGGTTAGAATATTGAATGGTCTACTATTTTAAGGGGATTTGGGATCTTGACATTAAACTTGGAGGCAAGAGGGCAGTTGGTATTGAGGACTCAATGTGAAGGACTCTGCAGAAGTCTTGTGTTAGCAGACTAGAGAAGGACAGCAGTAAGAAGGTAATAGTTTTGTTCATCATGTTTTTGAGTTGCCAATGAAGGCATTAGATGTGATGGCCATGTTGTTGTGTTGGCTAATTGAATGTGTTTGGGTTTGTCCCAAGAAAGATCATCCTAGAAGGATGTTGTGACTATCTCCCTAATGGAGCAGTGGGATTATGAAAGCCTATGAAGAGCATAGTGAAGTTTGCTGTCCTGTCGGTCTATGAAGAAGAGTTGAAGGATTGTTAGATGGAGTTAGGTATCCTTGAAGGTGTAGAATGAAGTTGTTGGGTCAGAGACCATGTGTTGGTCATGTTGTGATATGCAAAATGCTAGTATGAAGCTGATTGGTTACTTTGCTCTGCATCATTTTTGGTATCAGAGCTAGCTAGTAGATCCTTGAAGGTGTTGTGGATCTTGTGAAGAAGATAAGGTTTGAGAGAATTTGTAAAGATGCCTCCAAAGAACCAGATGGCAAGAGAGAATGCTAAGCTGAGAGAAGCCTTAGAGGCAAGAGAGAAAGAGCTGAGGGATAGAAGAGAACAAGATGCTGCTAGAGACAGAGAGCTGAGGCAAGTGAGAAGAGAGAATGCAACAATCTTGGCAAGATTGGAAGCATTAGAGAAGAATCCAAGAAAGGATGAACAAAATGAGTCAGAAGGAGATGAGGATGCAGATGAGAATCCTCCTGAGGATGAGTTAGATGCTAAGGAAAAGAAGTTTGTAAGATTGCTGAAGGTAGTCCAAGGAAGTGGAACTAAGGCAAACATAGAGCTACCTATCTATCAGGGGAAGATGGATAGTGAAGAAGTGTTAGGGTGGATAGATGCCCTGGAAAATTTTTTTGAGTATGAGGAGATGAGTGATGAAAAGAAGGTCAAGTTTGCAAAGACAAAACTGAGAGGAACATCACTTACCTGGTGGAGTAGTGTGCAGACAGAGAGAATGGCTAGAGGTGCATCAAAAATCACTTCTTGGAGTAGGATGAAGGATATGTTGAAGAATCAATTCCTTCCATCTGATTACTCTATCCAGACAAAGAGGATGAGGCAGAATCTAAAACAGAAGGACATGGATGTTTTGTCCTATACTGAGCAATTTCATAAGCTTAGTATTAGAGGTGGGCTAGAAGATGAAGAAGAGAAAGTGGCAAGGTACCTTAATGGGCTTAGGTATAACTTGTAGGATGAGATTGGGTTAGCAGTACCAAAAACAATTGGAGAGTGTTTTCAGTTGGCCATCAGGGCTGAAGAGAGAGTGAATAGGAAGCAAGAAAGGCAAGGAGGTTATGGAAGAGGAAACAGAGGTAGGGGCAAACCTACTAGTGAAGTTCAAAACAGCAATGAGAAGGGTAAGGAGTTGTCTACAGAACAGAGAGGTGGACATAGAGGTGGAGATAGATTTGGATCAGGAAGAGGAGTGTTCACAGGCAGATGTTATCACTGCAATGAGGTGGGACACACATCTTTCAACTGTCCTAAGAAGGATGGTGTTGACAAGAGAAAAGATACACGCGTTCACTTGGCACAAGAGGAGAAGAAGCCAGAAGAACCAGAGATGTCATCAGCCTCTCCTATGATGGATGGAGAGATGCTCATGGTGGAAAGAGGTAAGATGCAGCAACCACCACAGGTATCTATTTTCAGAACTAATTGTTTGAGCCATGGCAAGATATGCAAGTTGATTGTAGATTCAGGTTCTCATGATAACTTAGTTTCTTGGGAAATGGTGAATAAGTTGGGGTTGAAGACTTTTGATCATCCCAGTCCTTACCATGTCACTTGGGTGAGTCAAGAACAGCAAGTAATGGTCACTAAGAAGGCTCATGTTGACTTCACAATTGGTCCATATCAAGACTCTATTTTATGTGATGTTATTCCTATGACATGTGGGCATGTAATCTTGGGCAGACCATGGCAATATTCTAGAAGGACAATTCATGATGGGTATACTAATACCTATGTAGTGCACAAAGATGGTAAGAAGTTCAAATTGATTCCTTTACCTTGTGAGGAGAAGAAGGAATAGGTTACAATTTGCTTTGGAGAGAAATTGAAGTTGAATGTGCAGGTTCAGGGTGATTGCACACAGCAGACACAGATGCAACACAAGAAGGTAGATGACAGTCCTAGAGAGCAGCAGGCTTGGGACTTGAGTTATGTTAAGGTAGGGGACATTGAGTGTCCTATAAGGAGTCAACAGAAGGTAGGTAAATAGCAGAAGGTACAGGGAGGAATGAATCAAAGCCTCCAGTTGAGAAGAGCTAAAGCATTGGAGCAGCAAGGTCCTAGACAAGGACACCAAAACAAGTTTTATGGTTCTAACACTGTTTACAGGAGCCATGCAGGTTGGAGACGAAGAAAGATAACTCTGGGAGAGTTCATGTTTCCTAGCTTGAGAAACATTCCACCATGGTTGAAGAACATTCGGAGTAGATCCCCTAACTCTTGGGACAAGAGTTTTCATCATGCTGGGGAGTATGGTGCAGGAGCATCATAGACTTCTAGGTTTTGATTAGATTTACAAGTGGTTGTTTGGTTAAATAAGGTCTATAAGACCATCTTCAATGTTGTCTAAGGCTTGAATGCCATTCTTGTAATGGACTATGTCCAAATAGATAGACTCTACTATTGTCTTGTTGCAAGTCCTAGTTAGGACAGTCATATAGCATAGGTAGTCTTAGGGAGTCATTAAATTTTAATATTTGTATAGGATAGTCATTTTAAATTATCCATGTTTATTAGCCTATAATGGCATGTCAAAGGGTGGAAATATGTAACACCTTGTCATAGGTTAACTCCTTGTTAAAAAAAAAAGGCAGAGATTAGTCATTAAAAAAAAACAGTCATTGCTGTCCTAAAGAAAAGGCAGTTTCTAAAAACAGTGAAAAGACAGCAATTAGAAATCAGAAAAAACAAGGAAGATGGATGGTTTTTCTTTGGATGCCAAACATTTTTTTGCTTTTTATGAAGCTTATTTGAAGCCAAGAAGGTTTCCTTTGTAGGGGAATTCGAAGGAATAGAAAGAAAGAACAAAAAAGATAACTGTTTTGCTGTTTTTCCTAATTTTCTGTGTTTTTGTTACTGTTCACCTGCCGTAATCACGATTGTACGGATGTATTATTGTCCAAGCTTGTAATGAATGGAAAGAGATTTGAATCACCTTTAATTTGAGTTTGGTTTGGTGTCTTGGAAATGATCTAGGTGAAAGATATCGCCATTTTCCCAAAAACTATTTTTTAGAGTTGCTGTTCATTTCTGAAATTTACTATTTTTCTGCATTATTCCGTACATGTACGGCACTATCATGGCACAAATTTGTAGTGGAAGGAAGGAGGTTTGAACTACCTTTGATTTAAGCTTAGTTGGAGGTCTGGAC
The DNA here is from genome assembly GCA_027924645.1 of Cunninghamia lanceolata. Classification (NCBI taxonomy): domain Eukaryota; kingdom Viridiplantae; phylum Streptophyta; class Pinopsida; order Cupressales; family Cupressaceae; genus Cunninghamia; species Cunninghamia lanceolata. Next base: position 16,185,608 of record BSBN01000055.1, read on the forward strand.
AGTAGATAATGGTAGAGATATTCATGTTTTCCCAAAACTGCTTTGTGGAGATTGTTTTCTGAATTTGTACATTGAAACAGTCCGTACCATTCAATAGTACGGCCCTGTCATAAAACCAAAAATGTTTGGAAATAGAGTTTGATGAAGTAACTCCCACTTGGTATCAGTTTGGGCTTATGATAGTGAATTGGAAGCAAGTTGTAGTCATTTGATTTGGGACTGTTTTCTGAAATTTCTGTTTTTTCTTAAAGAAGAGTGCTGCTAGAGGCCGTAATACAGCAAGGTACAACATAGTTTCACTCTTTCATGTTTTGGTTGGTTAGAATATTGAATGGTCTACCATTTTAAGGGGATTTGGGATCTTGACATTAAACTTGGAGGCAGGAGGACAGTTGGTATTGAGGACTCAATGTGAAGGACTCTACAGAAGTCTTGTGTTAGCAGACTAGAGAAGGACAGCAGTAAGAAGGTAATAGTTTTGTTCATCATGTTTTTGAGTTGCCAATGAAGGCATTAGATGTGATGGCCATGTTGTTGTGTTGGCTAATTGAATGTGTTTGGGTTTGTCCCAAGAAAGATCATCCTAGAAGGATGTTGTGACTATCTCCCTAATGGAGCAGTGAGATTATGAAAGCCTATGAAGAGCATAGTGAAGTTTACTGTCCTGTCGGTCTGTGAAGAAGAGTTGAAGGATTGTTAGATGGAGTTAGGTATCCTTGAAGGTGTAGAATGAAGTTGTTGGGTCAAAGACCATGTGTTGGTCATGTTGTGATATGCAAAATGCTAGTATGAAGCTGATTGGTTACTTTGCTCTGCATCACACAACCAGATAATGTAAATATTATTTTATGATGTAGACACATAAGAATCCACATTAATGCATAATAACTAATCAAACTTATAGTTGCAAATAATCATACCAGCAATGCATAATGACCATCATAGTAACGATACAAATTCATAATAGTGTTAGTTCCAAACATTACAAAAATCATATATCAATGCACATTGGATAATTGAACAATAATAATTAAACCTTATTATTACCAAGGTGGCTGCTACTTATCTGATTTGCTGGTATCTTTTTGTCTTACTGCTGTAACTTGAAGATTTAGAATAGATGTCTCTTTTCCTTGGATTCCACCTTTTTATATATACTTCCTTGTGCTCAAGATTGCTGATCTTTTTATGCTTAAGATAGATTGGAACTCAGGACTGTTATATATATACTTCTTATTTCCCAATTTGTGTGATTGCTAATCCCAACTCATACTGATGTCAGACTTCTCCTATTTTCCTTGGTGTAGATTATGACTACAGTCTATGAATATTCCTAGTATTTCGATGACTTGATAAGACTCAAAACTCAGATCTTATTTTTCCTTCGAATATATATACAAGTATGCTTAAAGCTCAGAACTCAGATTATTATCTACATTTATTCTTTATTGCAGATCAGAACTACCTTGTATATATTTTCTTGTTCTTATTCCCTAATCAGAGATATTCCCTTTTTTTTTGCTCCTCTATCATATAACTCTAATTCCACCTCTCTCTAAATTCATATCTTATATCCATTTGAATATATATGTTCTTAACTCAGCCTTTTAAACTCAGAAATATATATGTTCCAATTAATACTCCTTGATCTGTATATATCAGATGTTTCTTGTGCTTACTGTTCTGTTATTAATACTTGTACTTGTCTGATCGCTGGCTATTGTTTTACTGCAGACTTAAATTTCAGAACCGATGCCTTTTTTCCTTATTTGTTTTTTTCTTAAGACTTTTCTTCTTTTCATCCGTTCCTTTCTGTCCTCACCTCCTTGAAATGATTTATACTTTATATGATTGTCTCACTATGAGACACAACCTTCCTACGTAGCTTTTGACTATTTAATACTTTATTAAATTTTATTAACTATTCAATAGTTATACTTTTATTAACTCTCTTATTTTATTGACTTTTATTAACTCTCTTTATGAAGGAATCAGGCCTCTCTTGTAATTGCCAATATATCTATTATAATGGATATACTATTATATTATAATAGTATTTAAATTGTTAATATTTATTTATATATTTTCATTTATAAAATATAATAGTATATCTTATCAATTAAAAATATAAATGTATTATAATTTAATTATATTAAGATATTTATATAATAATATTATTTATTAAATAAATAATATTATATATATGTATTAAATGTTAATACTAACACGATTGTGTTTTTCGTTCAAATTGACTAAGCAACTTCACCATCTTTTATCATGATGTTTAAATCTTTAATTTAAACAATGTCTGAATATCGGGACATCACATCATAATAATAATAATAATAATAATAATAATAATAATAATAATAATAATAATAATAAAGTAATATTTATACTAGTAAAAGCACCAAAGGTGCTATCAAATGGTGGGCACAAATATTTATAGGCCTATCCTTAAATAGTATATATTTATATTTTTTCTAGAAAATCATTAAATGTAATAGTTGGTGGACAAGGCTATAAATACTATAAGAAAATTATTTTTTTGCAAATAAAAATAATGATATGGTATTAAATGAATAATCACATGAACTAAATCATTAATGTGCCATAAAAAAACCATATATTTCTTTAGAGAATTTGTTAAAACAAATTATGTGAATCTCTCATCAAAACTAAATATTTTTCGTTGCCCTCTAGCATTACTGAAGTGTTGAACTACAACCTTGTTTGTCACTCTACATTTGATAGTCCATCTTTCATGGAAAGGTGTTAACACAATTATTGGAATGGAACGAATCACCACCATGTGCACTAGACCCATATTCAAAGAGCAACCACTATGCATATTAGTCAAGCTAGTAATATTTGATGATGGCAATGCAACATCATTAAACTGCAAGTCTAAAGAGGTATCATTTCCAACTAAGATTCTATCATCAATGGTATGCTTGAATGATACAATTGCAGGTTCAACAATATCCATGTTGAGAATGACCATAAACCTATGACAAAATTTTAAAATTTTGTTATTATTGGTAATATAGATTATACATTTAGAGATGCATTCGGTTTCACACTCCTAATTAGCGGATGATACAATCTTATATGGTGAGGCCTCAGAAGGAGAAGCACTTATAATAAAAGAGGCATTAGAAACCTATGTGAAAATGTCAGGACAGATGTTCAATAAAGAAAAATCAGAAATCTACTTCTTTCATACGAAGGGCTAGACTCACAAAAAGATAGCAAACATATTAGGGTTCAGACCAATGACCCTCGCAGCAAAATATCTTGGCATTCATCTTTTCCAAGGCATAGGCAGAACAGAACATTGGGAAGAAACAATAGCTAAATGCAGAGGGAAGGCTGAAGCTTGGAGATCAAAGAGACTAACACTAGTAGGTAGGATCCTAATGATAAAATCGATCCTTTTTGCAGTTCCAATATATATGATGTCATGTTTTCATATGACCAATAAGGCTGGAAGAGAAATTGAATGCTTCCTCAAGAAATTCCTGTGGGAAGGGGCTAAGAAAGGGAAAAGAATACCATTAATAAACTTGGACAAACCCTGTCAAAGAAAATGGGAAGGCGGTGCAGGGATTAGGAGCATAGAACTACAAAACAAAGCGATGGGTGCCAAACTCACTTGGTGCATTTATAGGAACCCCGATAGGCTGTGGTGTAAAACTGTCAAGAAGAAATATTTGGACAGTGAAGAACCAGAAAGAATCCTTACCCAAGCTAACTCCGCATGAGGATTGGCAATCTGGAAATTCCCCTGGAATAGTAGAGAGGTAATAACTAATCATCTCACATGGAAAATAGGGAATGGACGAAAAGCAAATTTTTTGTATGACTCATGGAATGGCCATGAGGCCTTAGCAAAGGAATTTGGAAGTAGAGAGTGGATGGCATAAGTGGTTAACAAATACGGAAAGAAGGTGGTCAACTATATTGATAAGGCTAAAATAGATTGCTTAGGAAAACAAGAATGGTATCAATGGGAATCTCTTGGCATCCCCCAGGCAAATGCAACTCTCCTCTCAAAAATGTTGGAATCTAGAAGAATCATTCAATTGGATCAGGAGGACGAAATAATATGGGCAGGCTCCAAATCCGGTGAGTATTTGGTGCACCTAGGATACAAAATTCAGGAAGCGGTAGGGAGCTGCCAGGATTGGCTAGCAAAGCTTTGTTGGAAGGAAGGAATCTTGCCAAAGGCTGTGGCTTTCTTATGGACTGTACTCCATAAAAGAATTTTAACAAGAGATAGATTACACTAGATAAGCATTCAGGGGCCCAATATATGCCCATTGTGCAGAAGCAATGAAGAAACAGCTAATCGTCTACTCCTTAATTGCAGTTTCACATCAAGATGTTGGAATTGGATCATGAACTCTTTTGATTGGCAGACTCCCCATCAAAATGACTTACTCAAGTTTATAAAAAGCTGGCCGCCAGGGAGGAACAAATGCATGTGGAATAACGTAAGCAGCACCTGGTTTGGCACCTATAGAAAGAATGTAATAGAAGAGTCTTTCAGGAGATCAGTCTTCCAGAAGAAGAGGTTTTGAAAAAGATAGAATGTAGGATATGTGAAGTTGTCAATGTAAAACATGAAAGATCAAAAGGGACAAGATTTACCAGTTGGGATAATGAACTGCAGAAGAAATGGACTAACCTCAAGACTCCCAATTTAATTCCATCTGAGAAAGTGGATAAAATAAGACACGCAAAATCATCTCCCCCTATAGAAGGGCGATTCAAATTAAATGTTGACGGTGCTTCAAAAGGAAACCCAGGAACGGCAGGGATTGGGTGCATAATCAGATCTATGATAAAGGAGAATGCATGCAGGCCTTAGCAATGAATGTGGGAATAATAACAAATAATGAAGCTGAAATGAAAGCTCTCGCATGCGGGATTGGAATGTGCATTGAAAATGGGATAGGTGAAGTAGACATAGAAGGCGATTCATTAATATGTGTTAACACCATAAGAAGTATGGCAATACAGAATTGGAAACTGTAAGGGTGGCTTAACAAATTCCAAACAGGGCTTGAGAAACTAGGAAACTATGGGGCTAACACCATTCCCTCGAAAGTGAAGAAGTGTCTGAAGAAACATAAGGAAAATCTAAATAGGATTATGGTATAGAAGGAAGGATGAGTCACGAGCCCAGATTGAAATGGCTTTCCCTCCATGGAGATCCACTGAATGATATGGAGCAGATATTCAGATAAGGAGATCCACTGAATGATATGGAGATCCCGGCATGAGTGCTATGATCGCACCGGGCACTTCGTTTTTCGGACCGCCCATGGAAACGTCACAGTCCGGGACGATTCGCTCGTCGTGGTTTTACGGTTTCTCTTCTTTTCCATCCAACCCTGGCGGCTCAAACGTCGGTTCGTTTTCCATCCAACCCAAATATTTGCAACCTCCGGTCATGCCTTTAAATCAGGAATCAGAAGTGGGTTGTAAGTTTGATCGAGAAGGAGACAGCACAATGCATTGTTCTCCTTCAACTGTGAACCACAATGGTTTGAGTCTGCGCTTCGGCCTCGGCCTTGGCCTGATGGGATCTTCACTACTGTAATTTTTTTTTTTTTTTTTTTTTCCCCTTTTATTCCATTTCTTGCAATGGCCGTCTCAAGCCAGGTGGGTAGTAAATATATCACATTAATTCATATTATAGTTTATTTGAAAATGGAAACCTACTATTATATATCACATAATTTTTTCTCATTTAAGGAAACCTACTAATGTAATTATCGATTTTGTTGTAGTATTCTTTAACTTTGATTTAAGGAAACCTACTAATGTAATTATCCATTTTGTTGTAGTATTCTTTAACTTTTATGAATTTTGTAGGTGTTGTCTTTAGTTTCTATATATAAATTAACTAATTTATATATATTTTATATTTATTTTTGCAAAAATATAAGAACTTGTATCTAAAAAGGTAAATAATTTAGTGATGTTGCTTTATTATTTGATCCGTGGTTGATAGAACTTGATACTATCCTTTAAATACAGTTTTTAAATTAAATAGTAAAAAAATAATTCAAATTTGATTATATAGTTCTTGGTATTTGATTCTAAATTTTATGATGTTTTATTTTGAGGAATATTAGTTACTATTTTAATATCATATTAAAGGTAGAAATAGATTTTAATATTTTAATGTTTAAATTTCAATAAAGTTTATAAGAAATGAAAATATTACTTAAAACTTGTAGAGATATACTTTATTTGATGGCCAATTAGTTTTACACTAAGTTTCAATAAGTGCATGGTTTGGTTTGGTCTATGTATGTGCTTGTAGGTATGAAAGTTATGATAGACCTTGGGTTTTAGTAGATATATGATTTCATGGTCCCTATTTTGAATCTCTTTGCCCATACTTATTTTGCACTTTATTAAAGACTTCACATTTATGTATATAAGCCTTATGTTGAAAGATCTTTGCTTATGTATGTTTTGGCTTAGTTTTAAATTCCTACTCATAAATATTTCTTTTTGTCATATTCCCTTGTTCATGGATAAGTTCTTGGTGAATATAGAAAGATGTGTATTAATCCTTGATTAAATTCTTTGCTATAAATTTATGTGCCTCTTTTGTACATTTGTAAACTTCATTGTCAAAGCATTTTATCTTAATGGCCTACACTCAATTTTGTTGTAGTCTCATGTCAAGCATTTCAACTTAATTCTCTACAATACTATTTAATGTTGAGTGGGAGTACACATGTCATTACAAGGGTGAAATGAGATTATTAAATAGTATGTAAGTTTAGTGCATTTGATTGTAACAAGCTTTTGCCCCATCCTTGGATTAGAAGAAAATCAAACGAGCTTTACTTTAAATATATGTGTGCTTCTGTTTTATTTTTTTTTCACTTACTATAGCTAGTCATGACCCTTTTAAGTTACAGCTCCCTTTTAAGTTATAGCTTCATGTTTTAGGTGCATGACCAATCTATGTGGTAATGCATATGATTTACCTATTAAATTTTGTAGTTCCATAATAAAACCCTCACTTTATTTCTCTTTACCCATTTAGCCACATAGAATACACAATGTTTCAATATTATTATTAAAGGATGATATGATATTGAAATACACAACTGATATCCAATTAAATGATGAAACACATACTTTACAAACTTTTGTGGTAGGTTTTTATTTTATTCACAAGATATTTAAGTATAACTAGTGCTATCTTTTTTTTGTGTCAATGCCACATACATACATTGTATTAAACATCCCTCAATTTTTCTTGAGTGTTGATGCCTCTTCTATCCAATCTCCCTTGACCTTTTAGGCTATAGATTTATGGAATTTGTTAATATTACCTCTACAAATACATGCCCATATTGGTTTTAATCATAAAAAGGGAAAATATGATGTTTTATAGCCTCGTTGGTCAAGAAAAACCTAAACCTAAACATGACATGGGTTAGAGAATAATGTGTCAATAATATATTAAAAGATGAATATGGAATGGTTGACTAGAATAAGGTTCACCTAAAAGATGTCACCATGGGGCTGAAACATTATTAAGACTCCTACATCTTATTTGGGGCATTGAAACCATATCCATCCAATCATGATAGTTTTTTTTATTATATATCATTGATCCTCAATGGGATAATTTTTGATATCTAAGTTGATATTCTTATCATAAGCTTGTGTTTAGACTAATCCTTTTATGATATTCAATAAGTTCAAATCTTTTTAAAGGGAAAAAGGAAAGAAAAAACTTAAATAGATTTCATAAATGTCAAATGGGACATAGGGGACAATCTACAGCCTAATCCAGCCCTAAAATAGGTGCCTAGACAAGGGAATCCTTCACTGCTGACTACTTTTTCCACTTGATTTTCTTCAACTGATGACTATTATATTCCTTTGTGCTACATCATATTGCAATAGATATTGGGAAATATTTCATTAATGTCTCAAGTATATTTTGGTTTCAAATATTTCATCAAAGTCTCCTATATATTTTGGTTAGAAAACTTGAACCACATTGGAAGCAACATTTCTTGCATTAGCCACAATTACAACACAAATTGTGGAAAAATTCCTTGAAGTATGATCCATCATCAAATGCTAGTAGGCGGTTCTGAATGCCCTCATGCTAAATAGATAATCACTAAGGTACTCATGTCATATTTTCCTTCTCAAAGGAATAAACATTTCCTCAAGGAGCTTCCAAACCCCCCATCAACCCCTCAATTGGGTAAACTTATCTCATCTATTGGGATAGCCTCAACCAATACAATACCCTTTCCCAAACAACAAAGCACAAACAATACACTAAGAACCAAAAATAATAAACACAAATCAAGCACAAATCTCTATTTTTGTACATCAACCATTAAAGAATTTCCCATATATGTCAATACGATTATGGGCCTACCTCAATAAGCTTCTAAAGATTGGGTGAGTTGATCTTGTTGAAGCTCCTTCCAAGAATTCCTCTCCAAGACTTTTTACCCCAACCACCAAACTTTCAAGTCATTAGACTATCTCTCACACAAAAGAAAAATGAATCAAAAAATCCTCCTCTAACCTTATAAGATGGATATAAACAGTGGACAATTATTCACTCCTCTCCCAATGAGGATGTGACAATTATTCACCAACTCACCCCTCTCTTCACTTTTCTTGAATCCCAAGGAGTGACATGACTCCTAATGTGCTTACACATGTATGAGATGTAGGGAAGAGGAGTGTACTTGTACACTCTTCTCCATGAATATCCTACATTATGATCCCACATGTGTGGGGCATTGGGGTGGGGGTGTACTTGACACAACCCCTCATCCATTAACTTAAGAAAGAGGAAATGGATGGTGAGTAGTCAACTTTCCTTCTCCCTAAAGTCCATTCATGTCACACTCTTCCCAAAGGACTTGAGAAGTACAAATCTTCTCCTAAACCTAAAATTCATATCCCAACAAGTACTTAACCCATAGGTACTTACTCCAGGGACCCTTTTTCATTAAAAAATAAATAAAATGACATTTCATGGCCTTTTAGAAATCCCACTAAGTGTAAATCTAAGATTTTCCACGTAGGATGACACTCACCTTGTGACTCTAACTCAGCAAGCTTAGACAAGTTAAAAATAAAAATTAGCATCACAAAATTCTCACATTACAATATATTTTTATAAATAAAAGATTTAGTCACTTTATGGAATAAATCCAAGGTATCACTAGGATAAACACAATTATGGTTTTCTAGAGGACCTCTAATATTTTCCATGGCCATGAAAATATCATGCACACTTGACAATGAGTATTGATACATTCAATAAAGTGACTAAAGTAATTATAATTAAAATTCCACAATCATCATATACTATAAGGAATCCATAATCCGCATCATCGTTATATTTTAATTAATCATCAAAATTTAATTTCTTAATCCATTCTATTTCACATTCATCTCAGAACAACATCTCATATCATTTATTACACAATTTGCAAGTATAAAATATGATAACTTGTAGGATGAAGGTCATGTCAATGAAATTAAGCTTATATATTAGCTATTATTAAGACAATTATGGCACTAGGGTAAGCCTAGGACATGATTAAACAAAGATGGTTCTAAAGAACTTAAATGGAATGTATATTCATATTCAACATGTATCTTGAATTGGTTATCACCATGGGGTTCATAGAACAAGTAAGATAATAAATAACATGAAATTACATATTTTGGGACATACAAGATTGGGTACCAATAGATTGAAAGTGGAGTGTAACTATGGTGCACATACAACATAAGAGGATAGTTTTATCTAAAAGAGACAAAGTAAATGTTGGACCAACAAGGTCAATTGGAGTGATAACTAAATGATTAGCTTCTTTATTTTGAGCTTGTGTAATTATTTAGAAATTAACAAAATCAAAACTTCCAATTCAAGGTCCCATAATCTATGCTCTTATGATCTCATTCGAACATTTTTACTACCACGATCATTATTGTTTGACTTATGAATCACTCAGAATCTTTGAAAACATTGACAAGTGACTCATACTTAGCCTTATTGTCTATAGAATTGAATTAGTATTTGTATAAGTAGAGAGTCTTCTTTCCCATAAAAGATATTATGCTGGCACCATTAAATAAAAACTTCCATAATTCAAATTGAGTCCTTTTCTTCTTTTGGATAAGAACCTATTGTGCATTAACCTTATGCATAAACAATAATATATTTACAAACTTGTTATTATCTTAAAACACTCAAATCAAAATAAATCCAAAGCATAAAAAATTAAATAAAATAATTATTATTATATATTTGAAATGTATTGACGAACAATTATAATATATAAATATTTCATTTTAAATAAACTACATAAATAACATGATATATAAAATAGATTACTTTCCTAGGATTTCTTATTTAGCAATACAATGCTTTCACAATCTTAAACTCTTCCACTAAAAAACAAGAGCTACGTAGCAGCAAGAGTCTCTACCAAATGCTACTAGCATAGAGCAAGAGAAGAGCATGGGAAAGAAACAGATGTGTTAGAAAGCTGAATTATGTTTAATTAGAAAGAAGCATTGGATAGTAAAAGAATCAAGTTGTAAAAATTCAAACTACCATTTGAGAAGCACTATTTGGAGAAATTGTATAGGCTTTTGTATTTGATTATTTCCAGTTAAAGACCACTTAAACAAAGCCCCCTTAGAATGAAGGGATCTAATTGAGAAGAAATATTGGATTTATTTTTTTCTAACTTTAAGGATAGGATTGAGAACTCCTCTCCTCATATAGTTGTATTTAGAGAATATACTGATACAAATTAATTCATATAATCCATAACATATTAAACTACTAATCATAATTGAATTTATAATAGCATCAACTAAACTTGTGACCTTTTCTAATGAGTTAACCCATAAATCAACTAATTCTCTATCAAATTTAGAAGCCAGCAAATGTTCTTCACAATCTCCATAGATTTTGTTAAAACAAGGATTCTACACAAGGAATTACTATTCAAATGCTTTGAAAAGGACTATTAAATTAGCAGTCTAATAAGTAAATGTTTCCTTTATACCTTTCACTTATGACAGAAGTAGCTTAAGAAGGGAAACCCTCAAAGCTTATTGTTTAGGCAAATTTTGATATGATTAGTTCCTTGCAGAGGACCCTTAATACTGTAATTGATATTCTATGTTTAAACTATACCACAAAATTTTCCACCATGCGCTTACAAAGTAAGTCTTTTATCTAAAGGAGTAAGCATAACAATGATAAAGCCTACCCAAATTCTTAAACCACCTTGTAGTAATTGACTGGACATGGACATATTTTCCTTCATAGAAGTCTTTGGTAGCGTTAGACAGTTAGAGAGGGTGGAAAGATGTTCTTGTAGTGGAATGCCTCAACCCACAAGGGTACTGTGAAGACATTAGTACTATAGTTACTATTGTAGTGACTAAACTATGTATACTCAGCTAAAAATTAGATTGACATGGCCTTAACAAATATACAAAGTATGTATGTACCATAATTATCCAGAGGAAGTATATGCTATACAATGTGGGTATGGTTTACATGGAAGCACAAAGACTACACTCTCTATAATGTAAAATAGTCTAGAGGATGTATATTGTGTGAAAACAAAATACAATGAGACACAATGTGGGCAGACTTGAACACATATACAATGTATGTGATACCATAATAGTGCAAAGGAAAGAGGCTGAAATAAATAACAGTATATGATTATACACATCATTACTATGGCATGCACAAACAAACATTAAGATATACAAGTGTGTGTGTGTTTTGCAGAGCAAGGAAACTATGACAAATAATAAAGACAATAATATATAATGTGGGCATGACCTAAACAGACATGCAATGTTTAAGTATTAGTATTACCAATACAATGCAAAGAAAGGATGTTGCAATAAAAAAAAATACAATGAAACACAAGTGGGTATTGACTAAACTTTCCTATCATAATATCCTGTTAAAAAATAATAAAATACAATGAAATAGTCTATGTATGGTCTAAGCCATCCTACCAGATGGAAATGTGAATATGACATAAATAGACATACAAAAAGTACATGTGCTATGTTCAAACATAGATAGGGGAAGGATACTCTGATAAATAAGTACATTGAGACAATGTGGGTTGGCCTAAACCATTCTAGCAATGAGTCAGATTATAAATATGGGCTAAAGAGATATGTGAAGGTTTAGGTGTGTATAATGTATATCAAAAGACATATATAGACATACTTAGCTATGCACAGCAAACATGCACATGTATGATGCAGAGGAAGGATATTGTGATCAAGAAAGAGTACAATGAAACATAATATGGGTATGTCAACATATAAAATGTACACATGCTATAACTCCTAACATAGTGTAGAGAAATGACACTATAATGAACTGAAATTAGAACAAGATACAACATAAACATGGTCTACAAGATATATATACACATGATGTGTGTATAATGTATATCTAAAGACATATATATACACATACTTATCTATGTACAACAAACATGCACATGTATCATGCAGAGGAAAGGATATTGTGATCAAGAAAGAGTACAATGAAACACAATATGGTTATGTCAACATTTAAAATGTACACATACTATAACTCCTAACACAGTGCAAAGCAATGACATTGTAATGTACACATACTGTAGTTCTTGGTATTTGATTCTAAATTTTATGATGTTTTATTTTGAGGAGTATTAGTTACTATTTTAATACCATATTAAAGTTAGAAATAGATTTTAATATTTTAATGTTTAAATTTCAATTACAAAGACAAGAAAGATCAATCACTAGAGATCTATTTTAAGGTTACTTAAAGTTTGTAAGAAATGAAAAAATTATAGACATTGACACTTGAAACTTGTAGAGATATACTTTATTTGATGGCCAATCATTGAGTTTCAATAGGTGCATGGTTTGGTTTGGTCTATGTATGTTCTTGTAGGTATGAAAGTTATCATAGACCTTGGGTTTTAGTAGATATATGATTTCATGGCCCCTATTTTGAATCTCTTTGCCCATACTTATTTTGGGCTTTATTAAAGACTTCACGTCTATGTATATAAGCCTTATGTTGACATATCTTTGTTTATGTATGTTTTAGCTTAGTTTTAAACTCCTACTCATAAGTATTTATTTTTGTTATCTTCCCTTGCTCATGGATAAGTTCTTGTGAATATAGATTTATATGGATCACTAGAAAAATTCTTGAAACATGAAGGCAATTGAAACTAAGAAATACTCAAGAAGAATAATAAGTATATAGAGCTCTATAAGAATGAAACTACCTAGTACATTCTAACCACACAAATGTGCATATAACTCTTATTTATAAAAAAATAGAGGAACTAACTAGAAAATGAAACAAGGAGTGGAAACTTAATGCCAAAGTTATGTAGGGAACATGGATGTAACTATCTACTAGAGTCTTGCATGAACTACTTAATCCACTTGGCACATGAGTGCCCTACCATTTGATCTATAGTGGTGAGTAAATGTTCTTTAATGACATATATTTATTTGGAGCATGACCTTGGAGTTTATTTAAATTTAAAATCATAGAATTATGATCTATGGATGGTAAGTACTAATCTCATTTGGAGTAGCAAGAGATAACGACTACATTATAAAATGTTGGCATAAGAGATAAAATCCTAGCCATGATCAAAATTCATCTATTAACTTGTGTTGATTCTAACATCCAAAGATGGAGGAAAAGGAGGTACATCAATAGTAGGATGATACATGTAATGCCCACCTATACACTTATGTATAAATGGACACATGAAGGCCATTTTTTTCTTTTTTTAAAAAAAGTTAAAAATTGAGTTAAATAAAATGAATTAAATTAAGTAATAAAGTTTACCTATTAGGTCTCTTTGAAACACAAACAACAAGAAGTTTGGTTGATAGAAAAACTCTTCACCTACAATCTATATGTTTAAGAATGAAGGTCAATTAGTTTCAAGTTTAGTTAAATTGTATAATCTACATATGCAAGAAATTCTTTGTTGTTCAAAGTTGTAGAGAAATATTTTAGCTAACTAAAAGATTAAGAAATTTAAATCAAGATTAATTTTAATTTGTAACATTAAATAACTAATAATTATTTTGATATATATACAATTCCTCTATCTTCCTCTATTTTTCTACATACCTAACTAATTAATTTAATCTTCTGTTATTTCCACATTAAGAACATTAAATAAACTAAATAAATTTAAAGAAAATATTATGCTTTTCAAGTGGATCTAATTTTAAACAAAACAACAATTAATTTACATCCATTAGATTGATTTATGGACACATCAATTAAAACAAATAAAAGCAATTTAAAATTAATTTAATATAATTACTAATGATAAGATAAATTCCAATAATTAATTAAAACTAATTATAAAAATAAAAGATACTAAACCAAATTTAAATTCATCACTAAAACAACTATTAGTTAACACAAGCTTTATGGAAACTAAAAAATAGCTTTAAAACAATTCTTTATGGAATCTTTTTGTTTTATAGTTTCTTTTTAGCTTTTCTTCCTCTCTATCTTTCTATTTTTTTTCTTTTCTTTCTCTTTATAATTCATCTATATAAATTTATAATTTTTTTAAATTTATTTATAATGAATCTTATCATCTACTTATATATTCTAATTTTCTAGTTTGTTTTTGATAGACAATAAAGATTTGTGTATTCTATTTGTGCAAGATGCAAGGAAGAAATTTTCAGAGATGAAATTAAAATGCATTGATATATATATATAAACGTTGCACACTATAGGTTACAGGAAAGACTTAAAAAACAATGATCAACAAATCAAATCACAATACTAATCAATACATAGAGAAGAAATTTATTCAGTTATATATATATATATATATATATATATATATATTTAAAGTTATAACATAAAAATTTATTAAGAAAGGTAATTTTTTTAAAAAACTGAGTGCTAAGGCTGCTGCGGAGCAACATAATTATGATAGTTATAACATTTAAACTACTTAATTTCAATGAAGAAAATAATTATGATAGAAATATTTTTTTTTTAAAAATAATATAATCATTTACAAATTAAATTTATACAAATGCAAGGAAAATTAAGCAAATACAGAATTATGTTTTCCATACTCTTCAAAAAATAAATATATACCAATGAGATCAACACTTATAATGAAATAATGACAAATATTTACCCATTTTTTTTTTTTTGCAAAAGTAAAAGACTTTCTTTTTCCAACTACACAATTTTAACAATAGATTTGAAATCGTTGTCATAGATGATTTGCGATAGGACATATTGCTTCAAATTGCCCTCACCAAAAGGTTGTTAGATCTTCTTCTTGGTGGAAGGATGTGGCTCCTAATCATTTTACTGTAGATGTTGAAGACTTTTCTTTTGAGTCTTCCAAGTCTTCTTCTGAGGCTGTGAAGATTTCTAAACCTGCAGCTCCCATTGTCCCTTGTTATGTGCTTGAGCCTACTGGGCCGCTTTTCTGGTGGTTGTTTGGCAGTTGGTGTTGGTGTCTGCTCTACTTCACCTTATGGTTTGTCTATTGTTTTTGGTGTAGCTTTTGCTTCTGCTAACGGTGCTTCTGCTGAAGGTGCTTCTACTTCTACTGATGGTGCTTCTGCTGACGGCTGTTTGGCTTGTGGTAGTGGCAACGGCTTGGATGTTTCCTCTATTCCTTATAGCTTGGCATCTTTTTCTGGGGCTCTTTTCGTGGTTCCTCAGCCATCCTCCTCTCTTGTTGGGTCTCCTTCTCAGGTCTCTCCTGTGGGTAGGGGTTCTATGGAGGATTCTCCTCCCCTTTCCCCTTGCTCGGTGGATCTGTTGGACATTAGTGCATCATAGGAAGAAGGGTTTGCCAAAGTTTGTCTCTCTTTCCCACACTTGGATTATGGGTGTGCGGAAGGCTAGATCTGTTGTTGGCATAACTTAGGTTATTTATCTATTTTGTGGAGTGCTATGTTTTGGATGCTCTATCTTAGTTTGCCACTTGTTCTTTTGGCAACTGGGCTGTTGTTGTGTTATTGGTCAACCTTTGTTGAGGTTGAAGTTTGTTTGTAAAGGGTTTCAGGTCCTTCAAAACTTATTTGACCATATTAATCAAAAGAAATAGATTTGAAATCTATAACTTTAATTTTTACAAAAATATTCATGGAGGTGACCTCCAAGCTCAAGATATAGAAACATTTTTCACAACCTAGAACTCTTCAGTCTTTAGCAAATAATCTGCACATACCAACAAAACAAGGATGGATGGCCAGGCTCGCTCTCCACCCTACCCGCTGAGCTTTGGAGATCTATCCAATACTTGTTTTCACATAAAACACACAACACAAAAATTTGGAAACACACACAATATTTTTCCAATCCAAATTTTAAAACAACAAAGAGACTGAAATCAAAAGATTCCTGAGACTTAGGGAATGAGAGAGTAACCTCCTCTCTTGGGGGAACAATTGAAAACAACCTTTCAAAAACTTAATAACCCAACTTTAGAGATTTTCACAATGCTTCAGAAGAATAACAACCCAACTATGGTGATATAACAACACTTCAAGAACATCAACCCAACTGTGGAGATATAACAACCCTTCAAAGAACTTTAACCCAACTATGGAAAAATATCAACCCTTTAGATCAATGTCAACCCAACTACAGAAATTGTTCCCTATAGAGAGGTATAACACCTCTCTAGATCCCTTCACACAAATTTTCTCAAAGATAACTAGAAAAGAAACAAAAGAAACAAACACAACTTATTAAACTATAACTTATGCATTTAGATCCTACCTCTGGCTTCCAAGTTAGGAGAGGCCCGAGATCCAGATGTCACGCAAAACCTTGCACGAGAAAATCCAGAAGGAATTCATTCCTCACCCCCCTTTTAAAATTCAAGAAAATAAGTTTATTACTTTTCCCCCAAAAAATAAAATAAAAAGAATTATTTTTAAAACAATAAAACAATAAATAAATAAAACTAAATCTTTATCTTATCACAACAATAAAAAAATATAAATAAATTGTCAATTTTAAAATATTTTCTACAAAATAAAAACCATGACAAATATAAAAAAAAACATATTACATTCCATTCACTTAAACAAAAAAAACATTAAATTCACACCAAAATAACTTATCCTTATTCTTCTAGGCAGAATAGGTTTGGGTAAAATTACTGGTTTGACATACAAAAGTATTGGATAGACCTCCGTATCTTATAAGCCTTGACCACCCCCTGTAAAACTCCATTTAAAACATTAGATTGCCTTGATATATATATAAGCAACAAATTTAATACAAGAAAAATACAGTAAAACATATTAAGTCATTACACAAGCAAATTAAATTTCATAAAATTGAACAACATCATATTCTTTCATAATAAAATAAACACTTGGACTATTATAGCATCATACCATTTATTTGAACACTTAATTAATCAAAAAAGTCATTACACAAGCAAATTAAATTTCATAAAATTGAACAACATCATATTCTTTCATAATAAATAAACACATGGACTATTATAACATCATACCATTTATTTGAACACTTAATTAATCAAAACACTTCATGATTAATCATCTAATAACCAACATGTCATGGATGTGAATCTTGAACCACACACATCAACCAATAATAGTTCAAACCACAAGTTACAAAATCCATAAAACAATATCGAAACACAACCAAGAACAAGTCCACAATTCTAAAGTCATAAACACACAACATGTCTAATCACAATAAAGGGGTAGGTCTTACATCCTTCCCCCCTAAGACTAGGCTTCCTCCTAGAAGCCCACAAAAAGGTAAGGATAAAAGACCCACAACTGTGTTGTATCCCTCTCACTCCCTAACATTGTAGCCTAAAGTTCTGTCTAGCGATTCTCAACTATCGTAATGGCTCAACGTGATTTCCCCACACTCCCAACTGTTGGCTTAGAAGCATTAGCCTATTGACCCCCTACTACCAAATTAGTCTGAGGACATTCACGGGCTATATGTCCATCACCCCCACATGAATAACAAGGCCCCCTAGTAGGAACCTAAGCATGCTACTACGAAAATGGTTGACTAGAACTTACATGACTACCCTAGAAAGTTTGTTGAGGAAGGGCTGACCCTACACTTTGAGTTTGAGTTATCTGATCTTTAAGTGAAGGCTGAGCCTTCTAAGCCCACGGAGGACCTTCCTGCACTACATGAATTTTCTGACCATGATTCTACTATTGCAGATTAGGCTTAGGAGGAAGTGTATTTGTCCAAGTTCCACCTCTCTGCCATTGAAAAGATTGTTTACTAAAATTCTAATTTTGTGGTGGTTGATTATAGTTTCTATTACAGTCTCAATTATTGTGCTTATGGTAAATTTCTTCAACAATTTACTCTTTTTCCACTGCCATCTACAAGGTAAAATGTTCTGCCAATCAAACAGGTCCTGCAATACTGAAATTAAGTCCCCCAAAATAATGATTCACCATGAGCTTCTCATCCTGCATATATTCAACATACTGTATGAGCTCTATGAACTTATCCTCATACTGTTTCACCATCAGTCCCCTCTGCTATAAATCATGAAACTCATCTATCCGATGTTGCCTAAAGTTCTCTAATATATACCTTTTTTGAAATCTCTCAAGGAACATCACCCAGGTTAACATGTCCATAGTATAAAGATTTTTGCATTCCTCCTGACGCCACCAAGTAGCTACCATGTCCTTAAGCAAATGAACAGCCACTCGACCCTTAAGATTACTCTCATAATCCTTAAGTGTAAAGAACTTGTCCAATCCTGTCAACCATGATTCTACCTCAATCCTCTCTATAGCACCAGCAAAAGACGCTGGTTGAAGACGTAAAATCTCTCTGATCTGCTTTCACGAATCTCAATGAACACCTCGATCCTCCACATGATCCCTCTGCCTATCCCTAGGTGGGGTACCACGATGCCCTAACCCATCCACCCTTTCATGGGACTCCATTCTATCCTGATGAAAACTATGCTCATGATGAGCTGAAACATGCCTGATGGAGTGCTAAGACTGACCCCCAAGAGGATCCTGAACTAGTGGTGGAAGTCTAGTCTAAACCACATTTAACAACTGCTGCAAAACCTGCATCATGTGAGGTACCGGATCAATAGGTGGCCTCTACTAGATGGGTTCAGACGGAATAGGTTGCAAAGCTACCATTGTGTGCTGAGGGGTTTGAACTGGCCCCTGTGATTGAGTATGCTTATGCTTAGGCAACATCCTACATTAATGAAACATCCATTAATACCCAAAGTTCCCAAAGTGTGAAAACTTGGCTCTGATATCAAATGTAATGTCCACCCGTACACTTATGTATAACTGGACACATGAAGGGCATTTTTTTCTTTTTTTTAAAGATTAAAATTGAGTTAAATAAAATGAATTAATTTAAGTAATAAAGTTTACCTATAAGTCTCCTCTGAAACACAAACAACTAGAAGTTTGGTTGAAAGAAAAACTCTTCACCTACAATGTATATGTTACAAAATAAAGGTCAATTAGTTTCAAGTTAAATAGTATAATCGACATATGCAAGTAATTCTTTATTGTTCAAAGTTGTAGATAAATATTTTAGCTAACTAAAAGATTAAGAAATTTAAATCAAGATTAATTTTAATTTGTAACAATAAATAACTAATAATTATTTTGATATATATACAATTCCCCTATTTTTCTACATACCTAACTAATTAATTTAATCCTTTGTTATTTCCACATTAAGAACATTAAATAAACTAAATAAATTTAAATAAAATATTATTCTTTTCAAGTGGATTTAATTTTAAACAAAACAACAATTAATTTATATCTATTAAATTATTTTTATGGACACACATCAATTAAAATAAATAAAATCAATTTAAAATAAATTTAAGATGATTGCTAATGACAAGATAAACTCTAATAATTAATTAAAACTAATTATAAAAATAAAAGATACTAAAGCAAATTTAAATTCATCACTAAAACAACTATTAGTTAACACAAGCTTTATGGAAACTATTATTTTTAAATTTATTAGTACCTGCCTTGGGAGTATTATTGCAATCCCTATGGCTTATCTAATGATTAATCTAGAAATAGTAAACCAATCAAAACATATTATAAATTTTCTTGTCGACAAACCAGAATTAAATTTGAACTTTTCCTATGTGAACATGAGAAAATTTTAACAAAAAAATGAAGAAATTATTATCTCTATTGTGATTGACTAAAAAGATGACCTCTTCTTATGAAACAATTAATTTTTGATTATTAAATGATATTATTATTATTATTATTATTATTATTATTATTATTATTATCTTAAATAAATCTATCTAAAAGACACGGAGAGATATCAATCTTGAGTTGCCTATCTATTCTCAATGACAATTTCAACAATTTCAATATAGGCACCTCAAGACTGATATTATTAACTATTCTCTAAAAGTACTTACTATTATTATTTAAACAAAAAATTAAATGACTAAGATAAACGAAGATAAAATAATGTAGTGATGTAAATATGAATATGTTATTGTTATTATATTGTGTAATTATTCTACATTTTAAATTGTAATAGTATTCAATATTATTATATTTTAATAGTTTAGGTAGACATTTCAAATCTCTCCACACCCAACTAGGGTTAGGGTTCCACAAATTTTATTTTATGAAATTAAATTATTTTTGGGATTTCAATTTTATTTACTCAAGAGTTAAAAATCTAGGATTTCAATTTTATTTAAAGCTAAAAATCTACAGTATCATGAAAAATATTTTGCCATGTTATTAATTTTTTATTTTATTCTTCAAAGTTACAATATTTTAATGCATTTTAACTTATAAAAGTATTAGTATTATTACATTTTAAGGAAATATTTGTGTTATTTAATAGGATTTGAAAAGTTTAGTTTTATAATTAAGGAAATATTTTAGTCTTATTATATTTTTATCAAATTAGATTATTTTTGAGATTTCAATTTTATTTACCGAAAGATATTTCAACACTCTCCAAAAATTAATTTTTCAATTATTGGAATGCAATTTGTCTATACAACCAATACTTAATCAAAAATAAATAAATCTAAAGGACACTGAGAGAGATATCAGTCTAAAAGTACTTACTATTATTATTTAAACAAAAAATTAAATGACTAAGATAAAATACTATAGTGATGTAAATATGAATATGTTATTGTTATTATATTGTGTAATTATTCTTCAAACTTAAAATATTTTAATGCATTTTAAATTGTAATAGTATTCAATATTATTACATTTTAATAGCTTAGGCACACATTTGAAATCTCTCCACACCCAACTAGGGTTAGGGTTCTACACATTTTATTTTATAGATATCAGTCTCGAGGCACCTATCTATTCTCAAGGCATCTTTTAGATAGATTTATTTAAGATATCTATGCTACTTTATTTAGTTTTTACTAAATCTTTAAAATGAATACTATTTTTAACTTTTAATATAACACTTAACAAAGTTAAAAAAAAATGATATATTTCCTTCTTGATTATATTAAATGATTATTATTATTATTATTATAGATATCTTAAATAAATCTATCTAAAAGACAACTAGAGATATTAGTTTTGAGGCGCCTATCTATTCTCAATAACAATTTCAATATAGGCACCTCGAGACTGATATCTCTCACTGTCTTTTATTATTAAATGATTATATTATTATTATTAAATGATTATAATATTATTATTACTAGCATAGATATCTTAAATAAATCTACCTAAAAACACCGAGAGATATCAGTTTTGAGGCACCTATCTATTCTCAATAACAATTTCAATATAGGCACCTAGAGACTAATATCTCTCGGCATCTTTTAGATAGATTTATTTAAGATAACTATGCTAGTTTATTTAGTTTTTACTAAATCTTTAGAATGAATACTATTTTTAACTTTTAATATAACACTTAACAAAGTTATAAAAAAAATATGATATATTTCCTTCTTGATGCTTTATAACATATAACTAAAAAATATTACATGTCATTTACAAAAATTAAAATAAAATATAAATTTGGTAAAAAAAAATGACATATTTCCTTCCTAATACTCTATAAGATATACCTAAAAAAATATTACATGTAAAAATTAAAACTAAATACAAATTTGTAGAAATTCTTTATAAACACCATTAAATAAAAATGTAGTTTTATTTATTTAGTTTTTATAAGAATAAATATTAATATATATATATATATATATATATATATATATATATATATATATATATATATATATATATATATATATATATATATAATTTCACTATCTACTTCCAAAAATCATAAAGTTGGTTGGTCAAAAGAAGGCCAAGGATTATAGATATAAGGAGTCCTGGCTTAACAATAATTTGTACAATGTTGAAATGGCCATTCAAAATAGGTCTGATGACCCCTATCTCTGTCATCAACTAGCTTATGCTAAGAACGCGCTGAGAAAACACCAACACCAGAAAGCTTTGGGAGCTAGAATCCGTTCTAGAGCTCATTGGCTTCAATTTGGTGACAGAGGTAGTAAATTCTTCTTCAATCTTATTAAACAAAAGTAGGCTAAGGAATCTATTGATAAATTGTTCATTAACAATCAAATGATTTCTGATATTAATGATATTAAAAAAGAATTTGCTCGGTTTTATGAAGATCTTTTTACTTCTGAGGACTCTTAGAAATCAGTGTAGGAATCTTATCCCCAAAAGGATTTCAGATATTGATGCCTTTGTTCTTGAACAACCCATATCTTTGGAGGAAATTGAAAAGTCCATCAACTCTCTTAACAATGATAAAGCTCCTAGACCCGATGGGCTGCCTGTGGAGTTTTATAAAGCCAACAGTAAATGGATTTGCAAAGAATTGCTTAACATCTATAATGAAGCCATTGATACTGGAACTTGGGTAGGGAGATTAACTCTAGAATTATCAAACTCATCCCTAAAGAGGGAGATAAATCCCTCATAAAGAATTGGAGACCTATAACTCTTTTAAATGTTTCTTACAAAATTCTCGCCAAAATCATGTCTCGAAGGTTGGAAACTATTCTTCCTAAATTCATTTGTCCTACTCAAACTGGTTTTGTTAAAGGGAGATATATCTTAGAGAACTTGATTACTAGTTTGGAAGCTCTTAATTGGGCCAAGCATACTGATCAAAATGTTGCTATGTTTCTGCTGGATTTTGAAAAAGCTTATGATAGAATAGAGTGGGACTTTATCAATATGATGTTTGACACTTTTGGATTCACCTCTTTCTTTTGTGATATTGTTAAAATGCTTCTTAAAGATGCTCATGCTCAAATTGATATTAATGGATCTCTTTCAGCCCCTTTCCCTTTGGGTAGATCGATTAGGCAAGGTTGTCCGCTTGCCCCTACCCTTTTTTTTAAAGCCTCTGAAGCTCTCTTCTATATTCTTAGAGACAGCACCTTATCCCCTACTGTCAAAGGCATCACCCTTCCTGATAACAAGAATATTATTAACTGCCAATTTGCTGATGACACCTCTCTCTTTCATGAAGTCTCTAAAGCCAACTTTGAAGCTATGATCAATAAGCTCAGTTTTTGTTGTAAGATTTCTAGAGCTAGGTTATCTCAAGCCAAGTCTATTTGTCTTGGATGGAATGACCAACCTCCTGATTGGTTTGGTAAATTTGTTTTCCAGTGGGGTGGTCCCTCAAAAATTGTCAGATATCTAGGTATTCCCTTCTCTGTTGATCCTTCTTTAAAAGAAATGTGGAGTTAGGTTAAGGACAAGATTCATAATAAGTTGAATAAATGGCACAATAGGTCTTTGTCTTTTGCTGGTAGATTTCAAGTCTGTCAAAAGATTCTCTCTTCTTATAATATTTACTATGCCTCAGCTTGGATGTTTAATGATTACCAAGTTATGGAAATTCAAAAAGTCATTAGGAATTACCTCTGGTCAGATGGGAAAGGAAATAATAAAACTCACTCTGTCAGGTGGAGCTGGTGTCATGTTGATAAGCTCTTTAGGGGCTTGGGGCTTAAAGACCTAAGACTAAGTGGTCTTGCTTTGGCCTCCAAATGGATCTTTCATGCCTTCGAGGGAGATGACCCTTGGAGAGTTCTTATTCGTAACAATATTGAAAGGGGTTATCCAAAGAATGCCAAATTCTGGAAAAATCTTCCCTTCACTGATCTTATTTGTAGTGAATTTCCTATCATTGTTCAAGGCTCGGCTGTATTCAAGTCCATCTGGAAGGCCTGGAACCATGTTAGGCAATTCATCAAGAATAAAGACTTCTATGATGATAAGACCCTCCATGGTGAGAGGTCCATTTGGTGGAACCTTAAGCTCGGCAATAAGCCCCTTGCTCTTACCCAAGGCTATTCCGCCAAGAGTTGGGCCAATCATGGGATCAAACAACTTATTGACATCTTTGAAAATGATAGACTTATTCAGTGGGATGAGTTAAAGAGTAAATTTAACCTTCCTAATTCTCATAAGAAGACTTATAATATGATTGTCAAGGCCAGCAAGAATATTCCTACTTTATATCATGTTGATTCTAATAGTTATCAGAAAATTAAATGGCCTGGTGGTATTATCATTTCCAAGCTTAAAGCTAAGAACATTTACTTTATTATTAACTGCAATGATGAAATTATCAGCCATATTAATAATACTTGGTATACTAATTTAGATGTTCCTTCCTGGAATAAGCTTTTTGACAATCTATGGAAAAGTTCTATTGATCCTAAAATTAGATGTTTTAAATGGTTACTTATTCTCAACAAGCTTCCTATTAGGAACTCTTTCTCTGATACTAACTTGTGCAGCATTTGTAGAACCCCAAAAATGGGAAGACATATATTCTTTGAGTGCACTTTTGCTAAAGAGGTTTGGTTGATGTTTGGCATTTCCATCCCTGCTACTTTCAATATTCTTGAAGTTATTACTGGTTTTATTTCTAATACAAAAAAAGATGTTAACATGTTTTGGGATATTCTCTCAGCTAACATTTTATGGCAAATTTGGAAGTGCAGAAATGAAGAAAGATTTCAAAATGTCCCCAGATTGCTTACTGAGTCTTTTCAAAATCTCACATATTTCAAAATTTTTTTGCAGATTCAAATAACTATGAAAGTCAACAAGTCTAAATTCAAAAGATTTCTTAAAGATGGACATGCAACATTCTTTGCTAACGAAGTGAAAAATGGTTATTTCTGGAGGCTGCACTTGGACAATATCCACACTTTTAACCAAACTGTCAACCGCATCAGCAAGGAGATTAAAAGAAACCCTCACAACACTATTGGAGAAGATGATCTACATGCTTAAGCAGATCCATGTTCAGAAGAACTTGGTCTAGATGGAAGGTGCTATGGGTTGGACTGCGTGGGTGGACACCTTTGAAGATGTGTTACAATAGTTGTTATTTGCTATTCCAGTCCTTTCTTTGTTAGCTCTGGTTATATGTAATATTTGGCTTTTTTGTTGTGTGAGGCTTGTCCTCTAATGCTTTGATACTTGGTGGTTTTTGTTGTTTCAAAAAAAAATTAAAAATCATAAAGCAATGTAAAAAGAAATATAGGGAAGTAGTAAATAGTTTTTTTGTCCCATTTTTTTAATTAAGACTTGTCAAGTTTTATATATATATATATATATATATATATATATATATATATATATATATATATATATATATATATATATATATATATATAAATAATTACTATGTTGGCTATATCCATGTTTTTAGTTTTATCTATTTTATTGGATCCATCTTTTGGCTTTCCGCATCAGCAAGGAGATTAAAAGAAACCCTCACAACACTACTGGAGAAGATGATCTACATGCTTAAGCAGATCCAGGTTCAGAAGAACTTGGTCTAGATGGAAGGTGCTATGGGTTGGACTGCGTGGGTGGACACCTTTGAAGATGTGTTACAATAGTTGTTATTTGCTATTCCAGTCCTTTCTTTGTTAGCTCTGGTTATATGTAATATTTGGCTTTTTTGTTGTGTGAGGCTTGTCCTCTAATGCTTTGATACTTGGTGGTTTTTGTTGTTTCAAAAAAAAAAAAAAAAATCATAAAGCAATGTAAAAAGAAATATAGGGAAGTAGTAAATAGTTTTTTTGTCCCATTTTTTTAATTATATATATATATATATATATATATATATATATATATATATATATATATATATATATATATATATATATATATATATATATATATATATATATATTACTATGTTGGCTATATCCATGTTTTTAGTTTTATCTATTTTATTGGATCCATCTTTTGGCTTTATTGATTTTAATTTTGATTTTTAATATTGCAACAATTTGAATTTTATATTTTTAGTATTCCATTTATTAGTACTGCCTTCGGCTGGGACTATTGCAATGAGTTCACACTTATCTAGTTATTAATCTATTGATTGCAAACCAATCAAAAGATAGGATTATTTTTCTTGTCGAGCAAATTTGATTTAAATTTGTACTTTTCCTATGTCAACATGATAAATTTTTAACAAAAAATTATTGAAAAATGATTTATCTGTATTATCATTGGTTGAAAAAAAATGACCTCTTCTCTGCGGATTGTCGGATTGTCGGAGAGTACAACAAGAAAACTATAAAGACGGAGAGAATTTTGGTTTGAGGGGAAGATGTGGCAAGTAAACAAATTATGAACACAAATTTTGTCTCCCACTAGTTAAGTCATGCCTAAATGGATGGCGATAATTATGAGAGGGAAGAACCATCAATTTTTATGAATTTAATTTTTGATTCATTAGTTAAATGTAAAAATTACTTTTTGTCAAAGGACAAAGTTATAATATTAATAATAATATTAAAAATATAGGGTTCTACACATTTTATTTTATGAAATTAGATTATTTTTGGGATTTCAATTTTATTTACTCAAGAGTTAAAAATCTAGTATTTCAATTTTATTTACTAAAAAGTTAAAAATCTATCATGAAAACTATTTATTACATTTTTTATTTTATTCTTCAAACATGCAATATTTTAATGCATTTTAAATTATCATAGTATTAATATTATTACATTATAATATCTTAAGTAGACATTTCAAATCTCCACATAATACAAATACGCAGGCTTTGTAAAGTTTAGTTTGATAGTTAAGGAAATATTTGTGTTATTTAATAGGCTTTGTAAAGTTTAGTTTTATAGATAAATAAATATTTTAGTGTTATTTAATTTTTACCA
The DNA here is from genome assembly GCA_027924645.1 of Cunninghamia lanceolata. Lineage (NCBI taxonomy): Eukaryota > Viridiplantae > Streptophyta > Pinopsida > Cupressales > Cupressaceae > Cunninghamia > Cunninghamia lanceolata. The sequence continues at coordinate 16,212,946 of BSBN01000055.1, forward strand.
AATTAAGTTATTTATTATTTTTGAGATTTCAATTTTATTTACTCAAGACATTTCAAAACGAGTTCACATAAATTTTTCCTTATAAATTTAGTTTTGTCATAGTGTTAATATTATTACATTAAGTAGATATTTCAAATCTCCACATAATACAAATATGCAGGCTTTGCAAAGTTTAGTTTTATAGTTAAGGAAATATTTGTGTTATTTAATAGGCTTTGTAAAGTTTAGTTTTATAGCTAAGTAAATATTTTAGTGTTATTTTAATTTTACCAAATTAAATTATTTTTGAGATTTGAATTTTATTTACCCAACACATTTCAAAATGAGTTCACATAAATTTTTCCTTATAAATTTAGTTCCAAAAATACAATAGTTACAAATTTGAAATGATAACAATTTTTTATATTAGAAAAAATTATTACTAAACCACAATATTAGATTAATTCAAATAATTAAAATCATGTTCTCTAAAAGTACTTACTATTATTAGTTAAACAAAAAACTAAGTGGCTAAGTGTAGTGATCTAATTATGAATATGTTATTGTTATTATATTGTGTAATTATTCTTCAAACTTACAATATTTTAATACATTATAAATTGTAATAGTATTCAATATTATTACATTTTAAATATGTTCTCTAAAAGTACTTACTATTATTACTTAAACAAAAAATTAAGTGACTAAGTGTAGTGATCTAAATATGAATATTGTTATTGTTATTATATTGTGTAATTATTCTTCAAACTTGCAATATTTTAATGAATTTTAAATTGTAATAGTATTCAATATTATTACATTTTAATGTGTTAATGTGTTAGGCAGACATTTCAAATCTCTCCACACCCAATTAGGGTTAGGCTTCTACACATTTTATTTTATGAAATTAGATTATTTTGGGGATTTCAATTTTATTTATTCAAGAGTTAAAAATCTAGGATTTCAATTTTATTTAGTCAAAAGTTAAAAATCTAGTATCACGAAAAATATGTATTATTACATTTTAAAGAAATATTTGTGTTATTTCATAGGCTTTGTAAAGTTTAGTTTTATAGTTAAGGAAATATTTTAGTCCTAGATTATTTTTGAGATTTTAATTTTATTTACCTAATATATTTCAACACTCTTAAAAAACAATAGTCGATAACGGCATGGTTCAGTCACTCGGTTGTATCTTTAAGAAAAAAACACTCTTCAAAAATTAAGTTTTTAATTATTGGAATGCAATTTGTCTATACAACCAATATCTAATCAACAAAAAATTACAACTAAACAAATACTATATACAACCAATAGCTAATCAACAAAAAAAAATTACAACTAAACAAATACTATAATAACAACACTACAAGTCAGGCACTGGCCACTAACCCTGACCATAATTCAAAGACTAACGCTAACCTTAATACTAACTTTAATTGTAATTGTAACCCTAACCCTAACTCTATTTCTAATATTAACCCTAATTATAGTCATAACCTTAATAATAACCCTAACCTTAATTCTATCCCTAACCCTATTTGCAATCCTAACCCTAACTCTAATTATAACACTAACCCTAACCCTAATTATAATGTTAACCCTAACCCTAACCCTTATTCTAACCTTAAACATATCTCTAATTTTAACCCTAACCTTAATCATAATCGTAACCCTAACCCCAACTCTAATCCTAACATTAATCCTAATTATAATCGTAACCTTAACTCTAACCCTAACCCTAATTCTAATCCTAACTTTAACACTAATTATTACCCTGATTGCAACTCTAACCCTACCCCTAATTAAAACTACAACCCTAACTCTAACCCCAACTCTAACCCTGATTCTAACTCTAAGCCTAACTCTAACCCTATCCCTAACCCTTATTCTAACTGTAATTCCAACCCTAACCACAACTTTATTTCTAATCCTAACCCTAATTCTAAGTCTAACCCTAATTATAACCATAATTAGAACCTTAATTCTAATGCTTACCTTATTTCTATCCTTAACCCTAATTGTAACTCTAATTCTTACCCTAATTCAATATCCCTAACTTTAACTCTAACCCTAACCTCAAGTCTAACCCTAACCATAACTGTAACCCTAATTCTAACCCTAATTTGAATTCTAACCATACTTCAAACCCTAATTATATACCTAATTGTAACCCTAATCATAATTTCCTAATTCTAAATATAATTCCAATACTAACACTAAATGTAACCCTAATCAAACCCTAACCCTAATTCTAACATTAGCCCTATTCCCTAATCCTAATTGTAATTCTAACATTAACCCTAATTCTCATTCTTATTCTCACCCTATTTCTAATTCTTACCCTAATTCATTACCCTAATTCTATCTCTAACCCTAACCTCAATTATAACCCTAACCCTAACCCTAATTATAACACTAAATCTAACCCTAATTTCAATCATAATTGTAACCCGAACCCTAATTTTAGTTCTAACCCTAACCCTAACCATAATTCTACTCCAAACCCTAACCTAAACCCTAATTCTAACCTTAATTTGAATTAAATGAGATAATTTTTTTAAACATTTAAAAGTATTAAATATAATATAATGGTTCAATCTAATTCCAACTATTGGTTTCCTAGTGAACCACAACAAAAAGATTTGCATTTTTAAAAATAGTTTAACACATCTCTTGCTACAATGCTTAATGATGATAGAAACAAGTTGAGTATCTTTATAAATTTCTCATAAATTAGAAAGTAAGTTGAGCATCTTTATAAATTTCTCACAAATTAGAAGGAATGTAAGTTTCCAACCTACTTAATATATTTCTTTCAAGATGTTAATTTTATTAATTTCATGAAAGTAGTTATATTCTATTAATTAATTTATATATATTAGATTAAAAATATGTATTAATTTGAAATAATATTCAACTTTAATTTATATTTTAAGGTTAATATTTTTAATCTATTTATATTAATATCTTATATTTAATGCTAGATAATTCAACTAATAAATTATAACCTTATATTTAACCCTAATTAAATTAATTTTAATATATCTCTAATTATATATATCTAATGTTAATATATTAATATCTCTAATTTATATTAATATATTCAATTATATATATTAGATTAAAATACTCATTACAAAATTAAATGTATAAGAAGGATATCTCTAATTAAATTAAATTTATTAATAATATTAGTTAGAATAATAGATTATTCTATTTTCTATGATAGATTATTCTTTAATTAAATTTATTTGATATGAAAAACTAAAAAATTATTTATAAAAGAAATAAAACATGTTTGATTTTTCTATTTTCATCTCAACATCTCTAATACTTCTTACTTTCTTTGTTTTCTTTCTAATTTTTATGTTTTCTTTGGTTTTTTATATATATATGATTTTTTACTTCTTGCTTTCTTTGTTTTCTTTCTAATTTTTATGTTTTCTTTGGATTTTACATATATATGATTTTTTTGTTGTGCAGGTAACAGAGTATACAAAGGGTATTATTCTTCATGATCTTCTAATAAGCTATTGGCTTTTTCTCACTACCTTTTTTTTTTCCCAAAACTGATGAGTCAGCAATAACTATGAAAAATATGAGGCATGCTGAGTGGTTACAATTTTTCTAATCTTTAAATCTGCATTATATTCTGTTTTAAATTCTAGTAATATCTACTTTTCTAAGGCTCCAGGAATTTTCTTTTTGTAAAAAGATTAATTTCATGAAAGTAGTTATATTCTATTAATTAATTTATATATATTAGATTAAAAATATATATTAATTTGAAATAATATTCAACTTTAATTTATATTTTAAGGTTAATATTTTTAATCTATTTATATTAATATCTTATATTTAATGCTAGATAATTCAGCTAATAAATTATAACCTTATATTTAACCCTAATTAAATTAACTTTAATATATCTCTAATTATATATATCTAATGTTAATATATTAATATCTCTAATTTATATTAATATATTCAATTATATATATTAGATTAAAATACTCATTACAAAATTAAATGTATAAGAAGGATATCTCTAATTAGATTAAATTTATTAATAATATTAGTTAGAATAATAGATTATTCTATTTTTTATGATAGATTATTCTTTAATTAAATTTATTTGACATGAAAAACTAAAAATTTATTTATAAAAGAAATAAAACATGTTTGATTTTTCTATTTTCATCTCAACATCTCTAATACTTCTTACTTTCTTTGTTTTCTTTCTAATTTTTATGTTTTCTTTGGTTTTTTATACATATGATTTTTTACTTCTTCCTTTCTTTGTTTTCTTTCTAATTTTTATGTTTTCTTTGGATTTTACATATATATGATTTTTTTGTTGTGCAAGTAACAGAGTATACAAAGGGTATTATTCTTCATGATCTTCTAATAAGCTATTTTTCTCTTTCCTTATAGGGCATTGGCTTTTTCTCACTGTCTTTTTTTTTCCCCAAAACTTATCAGTCAGCAATAACTATGAAAAATATGAGGCATGGTGAGTGGTTACAATTTTTATCTACTTTTCTAAGGCTCCAGGAATTTTCTTTTTGTAAAAAGATTGCATTAAATATAGCCTTCTCAGGTTTTATTCCTACCTCCAATTGGCATTTTTTTAAATTATTAACATCTTTTCTTCTTAGAGGTGTCTTAATTCCAAATAAGATATGTGCAATGCATGGACATGGTCATTAATATTCTAATTTTCTTATTTTATAAAATGAACCACACCAATCAAGATCAACACATAGTGTTTTATAAAATGAACCAGACCTAGATAAACTGAAATGTTCTTTCCCACGCACAAATAATCTAACTGCTGCATCTTTTTTCCCACCCGCAAAGAATGTAACTGTTGCATTTTCTTTTTTTGGTTTTTTATTTGTGGAGTGACTATTTGTATTATTTAATTTTTTAATAAAGATTTTGGATTGGAATCTTATAAGTTTACGGACAGATTCTAGAATCTTTTAGCTCTTGTTCTGAGAATGTAGAAACGCCTCTCGCCGTAATTATAATTTTTGTAGAATCTTGTATGATGTTCAAAATACAAACCTATTTTATAATTAATAAATCATGTGATTTTATTTAAATTATATACCTATATTTTAGGTAACTCACTCCATAACTTATGATTTATTTTAAATAGGTTTATTTGTGAGATGTGCTTTAAAATTGAATTTTATTATTTAATTATGGAATCCCTTGTTTTATGTAATGTGACTTTACTAATTTATTTGTTATATGTTACATTTATTCCAATTAGAAGAATATAAATTAGCAAGGCAAGTTTTATTTATTAAAAATACAAAAACAAAAGTATAAATCATTAAAAAATATATATTGTTGATTAACTTTATTTATTATTTTTTAAAAAAAGTTATATTTTATTTATTTTAGAAGAAAAATTAAATAAGTTAAATTTTATAGTTATTAGATTTAAATTAGGATTAGGGTTAGGGTTAGGATTATAATTAGGGTTGGGGTTAGGGTTAATGTTAGAATTGGAATTAGGGTTAGGGTTACAATTAGGGTTAAGTTTAATATTAAGGTTAGGGTTTCAATTAGGATCAAGCTTAGAGTTAGAGTTAGAAACTTATCATAGGAAAAGTACAAATTTAAATCAAATTTGCCCAACAAGAAAAATAATATTATCTTTTGATTGGTTTACAATCAATAGATTGATAACTAGATAAGTGTGAAATGTCTGCTTAAGATATAAAAATGGAATAATATTAATACTATTATAATTTAAAATGCATTAAAATATTGTACGTGTGAAGAATAAAATAAAAACTGTAATAACATGGCTAAATATTTTTCATGATACTGTACATTTTTAACTTTTTAATAAATAAAATTGAAATACTAAAATAAAATTGAAACCCCAAAAATAATCTAATTTCATAAAACAAAATGTGTAGAACCCTATATTTTTAATAGTATTATAAATTCATAAAAAATGATGATTCTTCCCTCTTTCCTCTCATAATTATCGTCATACATTTAGGCATGACTTAACTAGAGGGAGACAAAATTTGTGTCACAAATTTTGTCTCCCTCTAGTTAAGTCATGCCTAAATGTATGATGATAATTATGAGAGGGAAGAGGGAAGAATCATCATTTTTTATGAATTTATAATACTATTAAAAATATAGGGTTCTACACATTTTGTTTTATGAAATTAGATTATTTTTGGGGTTTCAATTTTATTTTAGTATTTCAATTTTATTTATTAAAAAGTTAAAAATGTACAGTATCATGCAAAATATTTAGCCATGTTATTACAGTTTTTATTTTATTCTTCACAAATTTTGTCTCCCTCTAGTTAAGTCATGCCTAAATGTATGACGATAATTATGAGAGGGAAGAGGGAAGAATCATCATTTTTTATGAATTTATAATACTATTAAAAATATAGGGTTCTACACATTTTGTTTTATGAAATTAGATTATTTTTGGGGTTTCAATTTTATTTTAGTATTTCAATTTTATTTATTAAAAAGTTAAAAATGTACAGTATCATGCAAAATATTTAGCCATGTTATTACAATTTTTATTTTATTCTTCACACATACAATATTTTAATGCATTTTAAATTATAATAGTATTAATATTATTACATTTTTATATCTTAAGCAGACATTTCAAATCTCTATACACTCAACTAGGGCTAGGGCTCTCACATAATACAAATATGCAGGCTTTGTAAAGTTTAGTTTTATACTTAAGGAAATATTTGTGTTATTTAATAGGCTTTGTAAAGTTTAGTTTTATAGCTAAGTAAATATTTTAGTGCTATTTTATTTTTACTAAATTAAATTATTTTTAAGATTTCAATTTTATTTACCCGACATTTCAAAATGAGTTCACATAAATTTTTCCTTATAAATATAATAGTTACAAATTTGAAATGATAAACAATTATTTATCTTTAGAAAAAAATATTACTAGATTGATTAAAATAATTAAAATCATGTTCTTTAAAAGTGCTTACTATTATTATTTAAACAAAAAATTAAATGACTAAGATAAAATACTGTAGTGATATAAATATGAATATGTTTTGTTATTATATTGTGTAATTATTCTTCAAACTTACAATATTTTAATGCATTTTAAATTGTAATAGTATTCATTATTATTACATTTTAATAGCTTAGATTATTTTTGAGATTTCAATTTTATTTAGTGAAAGACATTTCAACACTCTTCAAAAATTAATTTTTTAATTATTGGAATGCAATTTGTCTATACAACCAATACCTAATCAACACAAAAATTACAACTAAACAAAAACTATATACAACCAATAGCTAATCAACAAAAAAATTGCAACTAAAATTTGAATTTTTTAAATATGAAATTATGCATATATTATTAACACCATTATTCAAGCAACTCATGAAATTCATAACTTAGATTTTTCTCTAATTCTTGATTTTGATTTTTTTGAGGCTTCTTTTTTATCTTGTGCTTCTTCTTGATTTTATTTTGGGCTTCCTTCCTCCTTGTTATGCTCTAAATTTATATAATTGTTTTGGATATTTGAGACTTGTCAGACATTTATGTTTTATATATATATGTAAATTTGTTTTTGTTAACACACTCACGCAATTACACTCCACACTGTGTTGCCACTACGCCTTTCATAATAATAATAATAATAATAATAATAGGCACAAATATTTATAGGCCTATCCCTAAATAGTAGATATTTATATTTTTTCTAGAAAATCATTAAATGTAATAGTTGATGGACAAGGCTATAAATACTATAAGAAAATCATTTTTTTGCAAATAAAAATAATGACATGGTCTTAAATGAATAACCGCATGAACTAAATCATAATGTGCCATTATAAAACTAAATCATAAAAAAACCATATATTTCTGTAGAGAATTTGTCAACAAGTTCATTAAAACAAATTATGTGAATCTCTCCACCATCACTATCAACAACATCAAAACTAAATACTTTTCCTTGTCCTCTAGCATTACTGAAGTGTTGAATTGCCACCTTGTTTGTCACTCTACATTTGATAGTCCATCTTTCATGGAAAGGTGTTAACACAATTATTGGAATGGAACGAATCACCTTGTTTACCATGTGCACTAGACCCATATTCAAAGAGCAAACACTATGCATATTAGTCAAGCTAGTAATATTTGATGATGGCAATGCAACATCATTGGATTGCAAGTCTAAAGAGGTATCACTTCCAACTAAGATTCTATCATCAATGGTATGCTTGAATGATACAATTTCAGCATCTAGTTCAACAATATCCATGTTGAGAATGACCATAAACCTATGATAAAATTTTTAAATTTTGTTATTATTGGTAATGTAGATTATACATTTAGGGATGCATTCAGTTTCACACTCCCAATTTGTGAATGATACAATCTTATATGGCAAGGTCTTAGAAGGAGAATCACTTATAATAAAAGAGGTGTTAGAAACCTATGTGAAAATGTCAAGATAGATCTTCAATAAAGAAAAATCAGAAATCTACTTCTTTCATACAAAGGGCGGGACTTGTAGAAAGATAGCAAACATATTAGGGTTTAGACCAATGACCCTCCTAGCAAAATATCTTGGCATTCATCTTTTCCAAGGCATAGACATAGAACATTGAGAAGAAACAATAGCTAGATGCAGAGGGAAGGCTGAAGCCTAGAGATCAAAGTGACTAACACTAGTAGGTAGGATCCTAATTTTAAAATCGGTCCCTTTTGCAGTTCCAATATATATGATGTCATGTTTTCATATGACCAATAAGGCTGCAAGAGAAACTGAATGCTTCCTCAAGAAATTCTTGTGGGAAGGGGCTAAGGAAGGGAAAAGAATACCATTAATAAGTTGGGACAAAGCCTATCAAAGCAAATGGGAAGACGGTGTAGGGATCAGGCATAGAACTACAAAACAAAGTGATGGGCACCAAACTGACTTGGTGGATTTATAGGAACCCTGATAGGCTGTGGTGTAAAATTGTCAAGAAGAAATATTTGGATTGTGAAGAACTAGAAAGAATCCTTACCCAAGCTAACTCCGCAGGAGGATCGACAAACTAGAAATTCCTTTGGAATAGTAGAGAGGTAATAACTAATCATCTCACGTGGAAAATAGGGAATGGACGAAAAGCAAATTTTTTGTATCACTCATGGAATGGACATGAGGCCTTAGCTAAGGAATTTGGAAGTAGAGAGTGGTTGGCAGAAGTGATTAACAAATACGAAAAGAAGGTGGTCAACTATATTGATAAGGCTAAAATAGATTGTACAGGAAAACAAGAATGGTATCAATGGGAATCTCTTGGCATCCCCCAGGTAGATGCAACTCTCCTCTCAGAAATGCTGGAATCTAGAAGAATCATTCAATTGGATCAGGAGGATGAAATAATATGGGTAGGCTCCAAATCTAGTGAGTATTCAGTGAACCTAGGATACAGAATTTAGGAAGCGATAGGGCACTACCAGGATTGGCTGGCAAAGCTTTGTTGGAAGGAAGAAATCTTTCCAAAGGCTGGGGCTTTCTTATGGACTGTACTCCACAAAAGAATTTTAACAAGAGATAGATTACACTCGATAGGCATTCAAGAGCCCAGTATCTACCCATTGTGTAAAAGTGATGAAGAAACAACTAATCATCTAGTCCTTAATTGCAGTTTCGCATCAAGATGTTGGGATTAGATCATGAACTCTTTAGATTGGCAGACTCCCTATCAAAATGACTTACTCAAGTTTATAAAAGTTGTCCACCAAGGAGGAACAAATGCATGTGGACTAATGTATGTTTGGCAGCACCCTCGATGGTGGTTTGGCACCTATGGAAAGAATATAATAGAAGAGTCTTTCAGGAGATTAGTCTTCTAGAAGAAGAGGTTTTGAAAAAGATAGAATGTAGGATATGTGAAGTTGTCAATGTAAAACATGAAAGATCAAAAGGGACAAGATTTACCAGTTGGGATAATGAACTGTAGAAGAAATGGACTAACCTCAAGACTCCCAATTTAATTCCATCTACGAAATTGGATAAAATAAGACATGCAAAATGGTCTCCCCCTATAGAAGGGTGATTTAAATTAAATGTTGATAGTGCTTCAAAAGGAAACCCAAGAACCGCAAAGATTGGGTGCATAATCAAAGATGATAAAGGAGAATGCATACGGGCTTTAGCAATGAATGTGGGAATAGAAACAAATAATGAAGCTGAAATGAAAGCTCTCGCATGCAAGATTGGAATGTGCATTGAAAATGGGATAGGTGAAGTAGACATAGAAGGCGATTCATTAACATGTGTTAACACCATAAGAAGCATGTCAATACAAAATTGGAAACTACAAGGGTGGCTTAACAAAATCCAAACAGGGCTTGAGAAACTAGGAAATTGCACCATTAGTCATATCTACCGTGAAGCCAACTCAATAGCGAATCTTCTTGCCAACCATGGTGCAACTTTTGCAAGTTCAGTGATGGCAAGATATGGGGCTAACACATTCCCTTGGAAGTGAAGGAGTGTCTGAACAAAGATCAGGAAAATCTAGATAGGATTATGGTATAGAAGGAAGGATGAGTCACGAGCCCAGATTGAAATGGCTTTCCCTTCATGGAGATTTGTTGAATGATATGGAGCAGATATTCAGATAAGGAGGTCAATCTGACTAGATTCTTAAAATAGCTGGTGAAATCTCGGGTGAGGTAAGGTTTTCCTTGAGATGGGTTTATGGACTCATTTTTGGTCCCATATTTTTAAAGGGTACCGCCCCTATCCACATCCTTAGTTGTGGTAGTGTGGTGGCTACTTGGGCCCTACCCATGAGGGGTGGTGGGGGGTTTATTTCCCCTTGCCACTTTTTTTAATATATATATATATTCAAAATAGGTTTTTCTTCATAATATTTTTTTTAATATTAAAAAAAACATTGCCCAATAAAATTTCTCCCCTATACTTTTGTCCCCTAGCTTGACAACTGTGTCAGTTTTTTAGCCTTAGTGCCAAATTTGGCTTTATATTTGACAAAATTTTCAGTTAGCAGTCCTTCAAATTTCTCTAGAGCCTACTCTAATTTGGTAGGGATTACTTCTATCTCATAGATATCTAAATTTGGTGGTTTCTCCAAACCTAATAGAGTTCCTCTAAATTTGGTGTAGGTGGATTTTTTACCCCTTATCATTGGAAATTTCACTTTTGAACCTGATCTTCAAATGGCAATATCCTAGCCATATGAACATATTTTTCAGTGCATTTTTTTTAAATAGGTAGAATTTTAGAACCTTCATGGTGGTGTAGATAATTTTCTATTTGGGCTTCTAGATTTTTCTAGATATCTCTTTTCTTAGTGTTTTTGTTGTGCAGTTCTTGTTTCAAAAACTTCGATGGGCCATATCTTGGTTTTTATGGACTCATTTTTGTGTCCTGTCTTTTTAAAGTGCATGCTTTTTCATGTACTTCACCATGGTGCCATCAATTTCATCATTTTATATTATAGAATTATATTTTTAGTATGTGGTCCTCTTTTAGACATTTATAAAAACTCCAAATTCTATTTTGTAAGCACTATTTGATTTATAAATGCACTAAAATAAAGTGCCAAAACTAATCTTATGTTCCTTTGGGGGAAGAATTTTGCACATCTATAGTGCCACTTTTGTACATGCACTAATTTATAAAGTGCCATGGGGGTTGTGTTAGTGCCTTGTTATTTTCCATCACAATCTTGTCTAGTGAGCGTACCTCTACAAAAACCTTCTAGCCTCATGTGTGTGTGCCTTGTTTTTGCACACCCTTTTTCAGTTGCTTGCACAATCATATTGGACATGATGTTGCATCTCCATCTACTTGCACATATTTCAATTGGTTTTCCAATAGCTCTATATATCAACATGTTGTCAGCCAATCTACATTTAAATTCTATGATATAGTGAATGACTGAATATGCATTTGCTTTATATCTTTGAGTTGTTTCCATTGTGTTTACTCTTGTTGCATGGTCCAAACAATTCATTCTATGAACCCTCCTACCACGACTACACCATTTCTATTAATGCTTCTTTTCAGTGAAGTATTGGACACACTAGCTCTCTTTTTTAGTTGATCAGTAATATCAAGACTCTAGTATCTTTGTAGAGCACCACTTGCACAATGATCAGTGTCATTTGAGGTCACTTGTGAAGTGTTATTTGTGCCTCTTTGATCATTATACCATTGTTACTTTCAGCTTCATAGATTGTTTTTCCTTTGTTGTCATTTGTGCTATATAGATGAGCAGTGTTATTCAGGGCACTCATGCAGAGTTTTGTGTCTCCATCTCATCCTAATCTACATTCTTGGAGAGTTCGTTGATTCCAATAGACACTAGTTCTTCTTTGGTAGAGTTTACAGCTTTAACATCTTTAGGAGATCGATATGTTCCTATTTTTTAATGAAATCTTTGAGTAGACTTATTTTCTTCTCATTATCTCTTTTAGAGAGGAGTTTTATTTCCCACCATGTTTTCTCTTTTTTTCCATTTGTGAGAGACTTTATTATACATGGGTACCTCATCAGGCCTGGTAACCAAGACCCATATTTATGTATCAGTTGCACTTTTATGATCTCCCCAAGTATCACTTAGGGGGATAATTTATCAATTCACTATAGCTTAAGTGTACTTGTTGATGAAGTTAGATAAAATCTTGTCTAACTGAATGTGCAACCTTTTAGACCTTTAGAGGTTACCTAGTTGTTTGGTAAACCTCACGTGAATACCTTTTGAGGTTGGAAGACTTTCCATGTCATCTTTAAAGGCACTTTTGTAGTCACCCAACACTTATCACCAAGGTTGATGACTTGGTCAAAAATTTGTTAGTTTGCACACTCCAAGTGACCCAAAGGTTGACACCTATAGGACACTTGTCTTCATGCATATATGGCACATCATGGGGCAATTACCAACCCACATGAAAGGTGGATTACCTCATCCATGTAATAAGGCATTTCTATATAATTTACTAAGTGAGGTTAATATATTTATGTTCAACATTTTGGATGCTTGTTGATAGTTATTTGTCTTTCTTTGTGTAATTCAACTTTCTAGAAGTGTTCTTAATTTTGCAAGTGATCTTGGTTGCTCCAACATTTCAAATAGGCACAGAGCCTTGTGAGAATGGGGCCTAGATGGTGTGTTTTGCTTTGATACCATGTAGAAACCAGGAACATTGAGTGAATGGTAGTACCAATTCAAGCCACTCGAAATGAATAGGAGCACACTCAATCTATAAGAAAATAAGTATTTTAAATAATAGGCACATAGAATACAAAATAATTGGATTTAGGGGTGATTTGATCTATAGATTTCGAGTAGAGGTTTTGGCACTTTCACACAAGAAGATTTTGATGTCTTGACACATGGATTTAGGTGCTTTCTGTTATTAGAAAATCTGAACAATAGTAATAACAACTAATCATCCAATAACTCAATGGAAAGTGATGTAAACACAAGTAAACTAAGAATATACCTTCAAAGCCCATTTTACCTCTATGCTTCCATTGTTCATATATCTGCTCTTGATCTTGATGGTAATGGAGCTCTCAGAAGTGTGCACTTCCTTGCTGTTGAAGATGACAATAGTAGAACGATTGTGATATGGATAGATTATGCAATGGAGATGACACTACAAATGCAATACTGATGGATATGGATTGATGGAGACATGATTGGATGAGGATTGTGATAATGAGGTTGTGAGAATGCAAGTGGATGATAACTTTGCCAAAGGCATGCTGTAATGATTCCTGCAGAGTAAGGTTGCTTAAGCTTAGATGGATGCAAATGGGTATGAAGACCTTGTTTATATAGGCTCAAGAGAGGCCAAATCCAAGTGTCAATAGATCCATGGCTAGAGGAAATTACCTGTGATGTGTACATTTGAGGAAGCTTGAGGGAATGTGCACAAATCAGGAGAGGACAAGTGTCCAACCCTTCTTCATGAGTTATGGGAGTTAATAGATTGAGGAGTTAACTGAGATGATTGATTAGTTAACTGGGTTGATTGGAGAGTCAACATAATAGATTGAGTAGTGAACTAAATTAACTAATTAGTTAACTAATTTGATTGATGAGTTAACTAATTTGAATGGAGGATGAATAGGACATGTGGGTGAGGGAATATTAGCTAATTAGTTACATGTGCAACATGGTGAGGTGGAAAGGCGAGGTGGAATTATGAGATTTTAGACTTAGGATAAAGGAATTTAGGATTAATTAAATAATTTAGGATTATTTAACTATGTGAGACATTAGAAGAATTAGGGGATTTAATTAAATAAATTGATTTTATTTAATTATTGGATGGATGTGAATCATTTAAATAAATTAGAATATTTATTTAATTGATAGGAGAAGGAGAATTAAAAATAAATATTAAAATATTTATTTAATTCGACATGAGCCAATTTTAGGTGTATACACTATCTAATGGGTAGAGTTGGATGCCTTTGAAGTGCCTTTTGAGTTGAGGTTTCCATGGTTTCGAGAGGCTCCAATCTAGGCGACTTCCATTCAACAAAAATACGTAGACCTTTCTTTGGCAACGAGCTCCTTTTACTATTTAGGCCATGGGATTTTTCCCTCAGCAATTTCAAACACCCAAAAAGGTCTTCAATTCGACGTTTGATTTGGTCAACCTCCTTTTATCCTCATCACAAATTCATCTTTTGCAAATAATGTTTCCTTTGCTTTGATAGGGTTGGATCCTACAAACAACCAAAACACTTTCCACACACAAAAAGTATGAACACACAAAGAACTACTATTTAATGCAAACAAGGTTTCCAAAGTAACTATGCAAATATGTACCAGACTGCCAATCATCAACCAAAACAAGCTTTGATACCATGTGAGATTGAGCAAAACCGATTGGATAGAGTGTTGGGACTGGTCAAGCCATGAGAGATAAACAATCGCACACCCTACAAAAGTTTGACAAACAAGAATGAATACAATAAGTCACAATGAGTGGATTGATTGGTATAGTGAAATAGCTCACAATGTAGGATACATATAGGGCATAATCAACTAAGAATATTCAAGCCAAAGATAAAAAAGCTCACTAAGAATATCGGTGCTTCAAGTATAGGAAAAGAAACCACTTAACTTAGTTAATCTAATCTAGGCATGTCAAGTCTAGCTCAAGGGTAAACATAGAATGATGTGCACACCTAAGTAAGCTTAATATACACCAACAATTATTTTAAATCACATATACTTGGTTGAGATTGGGATTTAATTGTCACCTATATTTCACTACATAAATAGAAAGAATAATCTAAGCTTGTGTAAAGTTCAAATATTTCATAACATTAAACAAATGCTACTTACAATGGAAGAAATTATTGATTATTTCAAAGTACCTTGAGATAATATTGAAAGTGGAATTGAATGAGATGATGATTAAAAAACTAGAAGAACTTTAATAGTGGATGATGTTAGAAATTCTAATGTTAAATTTAATGGTTGTCTAACCATGTTTAGGCTTTCAAAGCATAAAAGACAATCACATTCTTTTGAAAAGATGAAAAGTTAAACCTTGGGAGACTCAAAACTTCTACAAGATTATGATGAATATATAATTGCAAAATTAAAAGAAGGGTGAAATTTTAGGATTCAATACTTCCTCAAGATTATGATGAATATATATAATTGTAGAATTAAAATATAATTTACTAAGTCTAGCAATATGTTATTTTTAATTATAATATAACTTTCCTTTTATCTAAAATCTATGACAATGATTAAAATAACCATTCAAATAGAACGTTTTGGACTTTGAATATCATTAAATTACTATGTTGAGATTTCTCAAGTTCATTTTAGACCAAAGCATTAACTTACAGTTTGGTCGAGGACAAGACAGCCCAATGCATTGTTCTCCTTCAACTGTGAACCTCAATGGTTTGAGTCTGCGCTTTGGCCTCGGCCTCGGCTTGGCGGGATCTTCACTACTGTAATTTTTTTTGCCTTTTATTCCATTTCTTGCAATGGCCTTCTCAAGCCAGTAAATATATCACATTAATTCATATTATAGTTTATTTAAAGATGGAAATCTAATAATATATATTGCCTAATATTTTTCTCATTTAAGGAAACCTACTAATGTAATCACCCATTTTGTTGTACTACTTTTATGAATTTTGTAGGTGTTGTCTTTAGTGTCTATATATAAATTAATTAATTTATATATATTTTATAAAATTTAAACTCTCTTAAAACATTTTTTTTTTAATTAAAAAATAGTGTGGTCCCTTCAATCTTCAAAATAAACACCAGGTGCAATGTGAATGAGGCTCATTAAGTTAATTTTCTATCAAATAGTTAGAAAATATTTTTAGGGATCAACTTGGTCAAACTTACATTAGAGATTTGAGGGCTAAATAACTTGTTGATTTAAACTTCAAGAATATTTTGAAGACTCATATAAAATATTTCATGTAGGATTTACAATTTGGATTGGATGTGAATCATGTTATATTATGGGGAAAGATTTATTTTTGCAAAAATATAAGAACTTGTATCTAAAAAGGTAAATAATTTAGTGATGTTGCTTTATTATTTGATATGTGGTTGTTACTATCCTTTATATATAGTTTTTAAATCAAATAGCAAAAAAAAAATTCAAATTTGATTATATAGTTCGTGGTATTTGATTCTAAATTTTATGATGTTTTATTTTGAGGAGTATTAGTTACTATTTTAATATCATATTAAAGGTAGAGATAAATTTTTGAATAGGTTCATATAAGGAGTACTTATAGGCGAGGATAGACAACCACTCACCCACAATTTGAGGATAGGACTCCGAGTGGTGGCAAGATGCCTCCCTCTAAAATAGCAAGAGGTGTCAAATGAAATATGACACCTCTATGAGACTCCTAACCATCTTGATAGTCATATGAGCAAGTGTCAAGTTGTAAATGAACAACTAAGTAGGCTTAATAAACCTAAGTGTATGCATATATACACCAACAATGTTAATGTTTAAATTTCAATTATAAAGACAAGAAAGATCAATCACTAGAGATCTATTTTAAGGTTACTTAAAGTTTATAATAAATGAAAAAATTATGGACATTAGCACTTGAAACTTGTAGAGGTATACATTATTTGATGGCCAATTAGTTTTACATTGAGTTTTAATAAGTGCATGGTTTGGTTTGGTCTATGTATGTGCTTGTAGGTATGAAATTTATCATAGACCTTGGTTTTAGTAGATATATGATTTCATCGCCCCTATTTTGAATCTCTTTGCCCATACTTATTTTGGGCTCTATTAAAGACTTCACATCTATGTATATAAGCTTTATGTTGAAAGATCCTTGCTTATGTATGTTTTGGCTTAGTTTTAAACTCCTACTCATAAATATTTCTTTTTGTTATCTTCCTTTGTTCATGGATAAGTTCTTGGTGAATATAGAAAGATGTGTATTAAGCCTTGATTAAATTCTTTGCTATAAATTTATGTCCCTCTTTTGTACATTTGTAAACTTCGTTGTCAAAGCATTTTATCTTAATGGCCTACACTCAATTTTGTTGTAGTCTCAAGTGTCAAGCATTTCAACTTAATTCTCTACAATACTATTTAATGCTGAGTGGGAGTACACATCATTACAAGGGTGAAATGAGATTATTAAATAGTATGTAAGTTTAATGCATTTGATTGAAGTCTATTGATCTCAACAAGCTTTTGCCCCAAGAAAATCAAACAAGCTTTGCTTTAAATATATGTGTGTTTTTGTTTTATTTTTTTGTTCACTTACTAGAGCTAGTCATGATGTAATGCCCCGTCATGCAACCCTAGAGAGAGTTAGACTAACAAGAGAAAAATTTTAGAAATAATTTTTTTTTTAAAGCAAGATAGTGCAAAGCAGTAACCAAACATATCATATTACGCAACATAAAAGAAATTACTCTTCTAACAACTCCAGGGCAACATAACTGCATCAGTGAATAAGTAAAAACCACTTAAGTGATAAACATTAAATTACTGAAATAACTTTTACAATAGCAAAATAGTTTGATTACAAAGTCTCAGTACAAGATTACAAGACAGATCAAGTTGGTTTACAAAAGAATACATATGAAAGTATACAACACTACAGAAGGTAGAAGCAAATTAGAACTAGATCAAGTCCGCACAAGGCTCGATCTGGATCTCCAAGAATACCAATGGATAGCTTTGCCTCCCAACCATGTGAAACCTTGAGGTCCATCCCACCAAGCTAGGAGACAACACCGAGGCTCCACTAGGTTGAAGTTACAACAGTGAGACAACAGTAAGATACAGACTCCTCATAGACATACACGATAACAAAACTACACAGATACGACAATAATCTAGCAAATAGAACCAACATCCAATCAAGATCAAATATGAAGCCAAGACTTTACTCCAGAGGCAAAACCAATAAGAACAACTATACTGCGTAAGGAGAGTGTCATCACATGGTCCTAGCATGGGTTACCTAGGCTATCTATCACTAGAAGCCAACCCCCATCTATGGTTACCTTGGCAGCCTCTCTCTAGGTACCGGCCCCATAGGGTGACACATGCGGAGCCGACAGCTCCTCTCATGGAGACAAGGAGGTCGGCCTTGCCAACCAGGCCTTCTCAACCCATCCTTAGCTTGTGAGAGAACTCAAGGCATGGGCAAGGTCTCCTACCTATCTTGTTATGTGTTTTGATACCCCAAACCCTCTTGATTAAGTTATTAAGTTTTCCACATGCTTACAACTTCCATGGGGTTACCCAGGCGACCTCTCACTAGGCACCGGCCCCACCATGAAAGCCACTCCCTTAGCATTCTCTGATCAATCATACATACCACAACATACAGGTATAATTGTCACAAATCAGTTCTGACCCATAACTTACGCCATACACTAGGCCACAATAATAAGACCTTAAAGTCCCTTCAAAATTTGAGCAATACCATCTAGAACCCAAGTGCTATATTCGAGAGACCATTTCCCATTCATACAAAACACGAAAATCAAGAGAACCCAATGCCATAATTTTGAACCAAAGCCAAATACTACCCCTCTGGAGTTAGGTACATAGACACTATAACATATAGAAGTTCCTCATCCAAAATGGAAACCAAGGTTTAACACTTGACACCTGATTTGCAACATGAGACTCAAACTAAGAAATGAAAGTAGACCAATTGCATCATCCTTTCCCATTACATTGCAAGGTTCCCCACACATGAACAAGAGCCATAATAAAGCATATTAACTGAAATAACCCATAAACATCATAGGCCTTGGAAATACAACTTGACCACTTGACTATAATTCATTCCGACAATATATCATTTTCACAAGAAAACACACATAAACACAACTCACCCCCAAAATAGACACAAAGATCCAACACCAGCGACAAGGCAGTAATCAAGCATAAAATATTCAATGAACTCCTAATCCAATCAAGGAAACAACTTACACCAAGTTATCACGAATAGCAAAACTTCATAACTCTAGGAATTAATAAGGCAAGGACAATGAACCATAAACCAAACATTCCTTCTTCACAAAAGTCAAGGAAAGCTCATAAAGTAATTCCATTAGCACCACAAACCCAAGTTAAAGACACTCTAATTTCCTGTAATAAAATCAAAACACAATTCCTTGTTTTCCAAAATAAAAGAATCTAAAAAGCAGCAAATACCTATACAATGACATCCACTGTTTACGAAGCACGGCAAGGGATATTACAAGCCCGAACACAATTTAATATTTAACAAGGTAATATCCATAGCATAATATTGTTACCTCATGAAACAAGCTCATTAATGCAAATTATTCTAAAATTTCTAAAGACAGCTACAAACATGAGTCACTAGAAACATTCACTATTTCCAACAACTTCTAAACAAAATCTTCACAATGATAATAAATCTTTTCCCATAAGAAAATTAACTACCTATCATGTTAAACTTTTAAATCAAACCTTAATAGTTTTCTATAAGCTAACTAGCATGTTTCAAATCACAACTTTAAATCTCAAGGAACAAAAGACGAAGAATCATAAAACGGACATCTTAACTAAAATAAAAACCACACAAGGGTATAATTTAAGTCCATTACTAAACTATCACATGATAGAAGCTTTTAATTCTACTAGAGATAACTGGAACACGATTCCATGTTTTATGAAATTAAAGTATCTAAATATATATGTTTTTAATTAAATAAAACTAGATCACATTTGATCTAATGCACAATTTATAAGAAATCCTAGTGCTATATTTTAATATTATCCACTTAATAAGGACAACTAAAATTATTAACATCTATTTTTCTACAAACATTTACTACTATTTTCTAATAAGCCCAACTATACTTGTAATTTCTTTTATGTGTGACTTACTAACTGCAATACTACAATTCTAATGAACATAAACATAAGAATAGGCTAAATGTCTTTAATTGCAAGGGTTACTATTGAAATAAACTATTTACCACAATCTACTAATTACATAAAATGAAATCACGTATATTCAAATATATATATATATAAAGTTCATTATAGATGATAAATAGAAATTCACAATAATAATATTGGAATTGGGCTAATAACTAATTACCTAACTCCTATTACATCAACACCCTATTCAATTCAAGATCTACAATTTCACAACCTTATCCAATTGAGCTAAGACACAATCATTCTATCAAAACAGGTTTAAAGAGAACCACCTTACTAATATTAAATAAATTAGCTTTTATTCTAACTTCAAGTTTCCAAAAACGAAATTATATTACAATTGCATTATATTCAAACAAAACATAATTTATTTCACACAAGACATTATTTTATTACTATAACACATAAGTTCCTAAACTCATATAAGACATGAGATATCTACTCCAACTTTAACATTAGCCGTATAAATCCCTTTCACAAAAACTCTAGAATTTATCTATTAATATTCTTCATTTACTAATTCGATTCTAGTCTCCATAAGGACAAATGCTCTACAGGACACAATACTACAAGTTTATCTAATTAGATTAATTTCTTTTCTAGAGAGTTAAAAGCAATACATATTAGTTTATTACAAATATAAACTCTACTTTGGCAAAGTTTCTTTTTTGAATTCCTATTACTAAAATGAGTTGGTTATCAATCTGTGACTCAAAATAGCAACTTTACTCATATCAATCTGTAATCTTCCAACAAGATTTACCATGAGACAAACATGAAGTTTCTTAATTAAAAGTTTCCTAATGCACCCATACTAATAAATTCTAATATCATTGAAGCATAGGAACAAAATAAGATTACAACTAGAGGGAAAAATTTCAGAGAGAGATAAAATAACAAAATAATGAGTTGCGACAAGCAGAGCAGAGGAGCATAAAAAAAAATTGTAAGCTGCTCGGTTGTGGGGGTAAGATGGCAGCTTACACAGCCTTTGGGGATTTCAACATTGAAATTATAGGTCCTCTTCCAAACATGGCAGGCTTGCTTGAGAGTTTCATTTGAATTCTATGATGATACATCCTAGTTAAGCTTGAGGTAGTCATAAGATATCTTTCCACGGCATAATGCAGGTTCACATTGGTGAATAAGAAGCATTAGAATGGACAAGAGTTCAAGTGGTGGTGCAGTTAGAGTGGACGAAGGCAGAGCATCCTTAGATGAGAGATGTAGCACAGAGAGCCATGACTATTCAGATGCCGAAGATGAGTGTTGGCATTGAGGAGGCAGATTTCATGGAGCAAAGGAATGAGGGAAGTACTACCACTACTGCAACTACAGAGGCCAGGAATTTCTAGCGTGGTCAACATTTTCTGAACTTTTTGCTGGCATGCATGGTTTTGGCCTTTGTAATTTCTTGGCTTTTCCATTTCAATATCCCTTCCTGATTTTGGTGGAACATATTTCTTAGATCTTGAAATTTTTCAAGGAAACTGAAATCACTCAGTAGTATACTGATCGCCATTTATATTTATATTGTGTACAGGCATGAGAAAAAAAAAATTGAAAATAACAATTCAGTTAAAAGCAGAGGTGGAACCGTTTGGCAACCATCAGGAGAACAAAACAAATATTCCAGTACCCAATGCCCTCATACCCCAGTTTTTGCACATGTGAAGGCCCACCATTTGGTAAAAGATAACAGCCAAACCCATATTTTTCAGTAGTTTCCAGGCAGTCAACTTCTGTCTGAAACTACGCACAGACGAAGATGAATCTCAAAATTCTGGGACATGGGTTTTGTGCAGAATGGCCCATTTTGAGTAGTAATGGGGGCAGTTTTCCCAAATTCGCAAAGGTAGGAGTTACGGTTGAAGCATTCTTTCTTGAGGAGTCTCCAACTTAATAAAAAAGACTGCCAAATAAATCTGTATGAACAAAGGCTTAGGGGTATATGCAGCTACGCTATCTTTTGTGGGTTCTAAAAACTATAGTAGAACTTATGTTTTTCTCTCTAACATCTATGCAGACGTGGGGCAGGAGTGATAAGGTATGAAGTAAGGTGATTGAAGAAAGATAGATGACTTAACAAGGCTGCTGATGCAGCTGGGTTAAGGCCATACAATGGCACATGATTTCATATATTCATTCAATGTAGAATTTGCACACATCAGATTTGCTGAGAAAACTAGTAGTTCATTTGGAAGGTAAGTAAATTGTTAGACAGATGCCACAAGAAGTGACCCGATTTTGCACAAGTTTTGTTTTTGATTTGGAAAGACTTCTATTGAAATGAAGTGAATCTAATTTAATTCAAGGGAAGGTTGAAGAGACAATTAAACTACCATCCAAAATGGGTGTTTTGGAATAGGAATTAGACATCCATCAAGTGTAAGGGGCAGAGTATGGCATTCTCCAAAGCATACTAGATAGATGAGGCTGCAACTTTCCAGACAAACATGCATGCGAAAAGAGGAAAAGGAGACATTGCAAAGAACAAATTTATTGAGGAGCCATTGAAGTTTTCAGGCAAATGCAATTAACTAACTCACAAATTACAACTAAAACAAGATGCAGAGAAAAGGAACCTGGTTTCAAACACTTGACTGGCTGGAGATGGAAACCGGGTTCGAATGCTGCTTCCTCCCAAAACCATTTCCCCCCAATTTTTTTCTATCTCTTTGTGCTCACTGAGCTACGAGTCCTCTTCCATTCTTTCTATTTTTTTTTCCCTTGTTCTCTCCAAATCCCCCCAAATCTTCCCTATATAAAAATGATTCAACTCAAAAAAAAAAAATGCAGACATGCATCAGTTACCCGACAACCCACACCTCCTAGAAAATTAAAAGTTTTCTATAAACAGAGATCCCAAATCTTCTAATTTCCAAATTGACAACACACGGCATTAATTTTGCCTATCCAACCTATTCTGCACCAATTATAAATTAATAACTCATAACTCCAAATTTACGACATCAATGCTCTTGGACAATAGATAATTAACTCTAGTCTATTTTAAAATTTAACCAAGATAACAATCCAAGTTCTAAGCCAACGAAATATTATCCAATAAACATAATAAGAGCATTATAATACATTATTAAAGTATTTTCCAACCACACATATGAGCATAGTTAACACAACTCGACTATACACCACAATACGAGATTACCAAACCTAGTAGGCAATGACCAAGGATCACAACCCAACTCGAGACAACCACAAAAGACAAGGATTGACCTAGTGGAATAGACCTCGTGTTATCTCTCATCACTAATATCCATTGGTGCAAGAGCCTGCTCAAACCTGCTGTATCAGGTGGAATCAAGGCTCGGTACCTGCAGCCTGCATCCGAACAATTGGTTGTATACAATCAAACACATATATGTCAACACACACAGAGAGTCAGAGAGTCACAGCATAGTAGGGTGCTCAAAACGAGTAGTACTACACCGTCTCTGCTCTTGAAACAATATCATAACAACTTTTATCTGAATTTGAATACCAACAAATCAAATGACACATGAAATATTAATTCGCATCATAACTGGAATAATAATAATGCCATCACAACTCATAACTCATGTCTAATTATATCAGACAAACATAGTTCGTCAAGATCAAAATAAACATAAATCATAACCTACTAATCAAATGTCTCAGAACTGAACCAATGCAATGAAGAACTAACAACTATCTCTGATTGACAGAGATCAATGTAGAACCACTGCTATCACAAACCAACGAGGAGGGGGCACTACATATGACCCTTTTAAGCTATAGCTTCATGTTTTAGGTGCATGACCAATCTATGTGGTAATGCATATGAGTTACCTATTAAATTTTGTAGTTCCATAATAAAACCCTCACTTTATTTCTCTTTACCCTTTTAGCCACATAGAATACATAGTGTTTCAATATTATTATTAAAGGATGATGTGATATTGAAATACACAAATGATATCCGACTAAATGATGACACACATACTTTACAAATTTATTGTGGTAGGTTTTTATTTTATTCACAAGATATTTAAGTATAACTAGTGCTATCTTTTTCTATGTGTCAATGCCACATACATACATTGTATTAAACATACCTCAATTTTTCTTAAGTGTTGATGCCTCTTCTATCCAATCTCCCTTGACTTTTTAGGCTATAGATTTATGGAATTTGTTAAAATTAGCTCTACAAATACATGCCCATATTGGTTTTAATCATAAAAAGGAAAAATAAGATGTTTTATAGCCTCATTAGTCAAGAAAAACATAAATGTAAACATGACATGGGTTAGAGAATAATGTGTCAATAATATATTAAAAGATGACTATGGAACGGTTGACTAGAATAAGTTTTTTATATTTGTGTACACATTAAATATTAATTAGGGCAGGTTCAGCTAAAAGATGTCACCATGGGGCTCAAACATTATTAAGACTCCTACATCTTATCTAGGGCATTGAAGCCATATCCATCTAATCATGATATTTTTTTATCATATTATTGACCCTCAATGGGTTAATTTTTGATATCTAAGTTGATACTCTTACCATAACCTTGTGTTGAGATAAATCCTTTTATGATATTCAATAAGTTCAAATCTATTTAAAGGGAAAAAGGAAAGAAAAAACTTAAATAAATTTCATAAATTGTGTTATCCCGAGCAAAACCCCCCTAAAACCCATGTCAAATGGGACATATGGGACACTCTAGAGCCTAATCTAGCCCTAAAATAGGTGCCTACAAGGGAATCTTTCATGCACTTGATTTTCTTCAACTGATGACTATTATATTCCTTTACATGCCACATCATATTGCAATAGAAATTGGGAAATCTTTCATTAATGTCTCCAGTATATTTTGCTTTGAAATATTTCATCAAAGTCTCATGTATATTTTGGTTAGAAAACTTGAACTACGTTGGAAGCAACATTTCTTGTATTAGTTGCAATTACAACACAAATTGTGGAAAAATTCTTTGAAGTATGATCCATCATCAAATGCTAGGAGACACATAAGGACCCTTGGTCTGCTGGTGAAGTTGAAAGGTTCTGAATGGATACTCCTCAATCCTTAACTCTTGATACCAAAGTGGTATCAACTTAAACTCATACTCATGAAACCAACAGATTGCAAAAACAATATAGATTTACTATAAAACCCTTCATTATATATATATATCAACCACCAGTCTTAAACTATCCCCTTCTCTATATATTACTAGACACAATGGGGATAGTTTAAGACTGGCGTTTGACATTATATATTTCCTACATCGGGGCATATTGCAGTTTCTGTTTAGTTGATACAGAAGTTGAACCCAACAACTCTTTTGCACCATTCCATCTTTAGCATCTGGCCAAATACATTCGGTAGACTGTCAAGAGATAAAAGTGTTGTGCTGTGTCAATGTTGCAGACTTCAAACATGTGGGCATGGATTGGCAATCTACATATGTTGCCATTTTCTCCCAAGATACTCTCCACCTATATTACATCCCATCGGCAGAAATCTCTTCTTGGGGATAATCAATTATTGGAGTCGGATCTCATAGATGTGTGCATAGGAAAATGCCATACTGACCTCAGAACAAATGATTCATGCTGATATAAAAAACCTAACGCTAAAGGCTCTTTCTATTCTTGTTGCACCAAGAATAGTGAACATGTACGTAAAAATTTGGGAGCACAAATATTGGCAACCAAGACAAATAGATACTTGGAAACTTGAGGAATGGAGAATCAGCATGAACTGGTATAAAAAATGATGGAAACTTCTGGAAATTTTTGGAATTGACATAAAAAAGATTTCGAAAAATCCTGGAAACAGTATTAGAAACTTGAGGAATATTTTTGAAAGATGAATTTCAAAGCAATAAACTTCCAGAAACCCTTAGAAGACAACAGGAAATTGCTGCAAACGCTTTCACATTTGTCAGAAATGCTTATGAAAGTTTCACGCCCCTCAAGAGGAAATTCCTGAAATTTCCAGGATGAGAAATGGTTCAGAAAGCTCAAAAAAGGTTTCCAACTCACTAGAAACTATTTTCAGGATTCAAAGCTTTCTACAAATGTCTACATTTTCTACATATATATAATCTACAAACTTCCTTGATACTAAAATTGGCTTCTACCGATGCCTGCATTTTCTAAACACGTTATAAGGCGACTACAATATACTAAATTCACATTTACCAAAAATGGCCCTCATCCACTAAGGGTTCTTTCTACCGATGCCTGCATTTTCTACACATTTTCCAGTGACTACAGCCTACAAACTACTAATGTCCACCAACATAGGTAAATATAACAATAGTTGCAACAGGCGAAATCATACCAAATCAAATGAAAATCTAAATTGGGCACAATGCTTCATACCTCTTATAAATTTTGCCAAAACTACCACCCCATAACCTCTTTCTAAAAAGCACATCCGCACAAGGCCTCCCTCTGGGAGCTCAAGCCCCCCTTAACAATCCCAGGTAGAAAAATGACAAGATGGTGTGCCTTCAAGCCTGTCTTCTTAAGCCTAGCTTCAAAACTCTATTTAAGGCCGCCATAGTGGAAGCCGCTGAAGGAGGTGTGCCCATTAGGCACTCTACTTAAATATCATCCATTTCAATGGTCAAACAGCAAATAGTATACACCTCATTCACAATAAAAAGTCTTAAATATTTGTCCTATAAAACTGACTGTTAAAGTGGATGATTTTTTTTTTTTTTTTTAAGAACAGACCCTTTGTAACAGGCCTACTGCCATCAACCATTAAAAATATGATATACAACCATTACAGCCACCAGCACCCATATGTCCAAAAATGAAATTGGAACAGTGGAAGTAAAGTTATTTTTTATTTGTTTCTTAAGTGCGTCACAGTCCGGGACGATTCGCCCGTCGTGGTTTTACCGTTACTTTTCTTTACCATCGGTTTACAGCAACCCTGGCGGTTCAAACCGCTAGGGTTGCTGTAAACCGATGGTCAAGAGTATCCCTAAATGTTTAAGAACCCAAATATTTTCCTCAACACAAATATTTGCAACCTTGGGTCATGCATTGTTCTCCTTCAACTGTGAACCACAATGGTTTGAGTCTGCGCTTCGGCCTCGATCAGGCGGGATCTTCACTACTGTAATTTTTTTTTTTTTTTTGCTGTTTATTCCATTTCTTGGAATGGCCATCTCAAGCCAGATGGGTAGTAAATATATCACATTAATTCATATTATAGTTTATTTAAAGATGGACACCTATTAATATATATCACATAATATTTTTCTCATTTAAAAAAACTTACTAACGTAATTACCCATTTTGTTGTAGTATTCTTAAAGTTTAATGAATTTTGTAGGTGTTGTCTTTGAGGACACCTACTAATATATAAATTAATTAATTTAACTATATTTTATAGAGCTTAAGCTCTCTTAAAATAAGCATTTTTTAATTAAAAAATAGTGTGGTCAATCTTCAAAATAAAAGATATGAATCAAGCTCATTAAGTTAATTTGCTATCAAATAGTTAGAAAATATTTTTAGGGATCAACTTGGTCAAACTTACATTAGAGATTTGAGGGCTAAGTAACATCAAAATATTTCATGTAGGATTTAAAATATTTCATGTTAGGAAGATTAAAGCAACTTTGTCAAATCCTAAAATCGTCTTATTAAGAGAGCCTATCTACCTCACGATTCCTCATTTTGAAACCCTTCTTTATTTTCTTAATTCCTTTCGTTACTAGTTGGAGAGATTTGAGAGTGGAAGAAGCATCAAATTTGGGAGGCCATGGAACTCATGGTAATACCTACATCTATTTTCTCCTTATTTAACATGCTATTTTTTTGGTTAAAATTGTAATAATGTCATTTATTCCATTTCTCTCTTTTTTGTTGTTGTAGGGTTTGTAGCATCCCCATTACCTATTGTGTCTAGGGTCTGTAGCCTAATCAACTTAATTTTTTTAATATAATCATTTTTCTAAATGTCCTTTTAATACCTTTCAACAAGAGAAAGAAATTTCATGAGCTATATATGAACAACATTCACTTATTTATTCACACACACATGCATGCAGACACATCAAAAACTTGTTTATTTTAAACAAATATATAAAATTATTTTTAATCTATTTTTACATATATATGTTCATAATATAAATATATATTTCAGCAATTCATCGCATAAAATATATGTATGTAGAATATACATATATAGTAAATCTACTTCTTAACCAAATTATACATATAATTATATCTATATATAAAATTCATTTATCTAGCATAAAAGGTAACTATATGAGATAGAAATTGTATAGAAGGAAAGTATTCTTTTATTAAGATGTTTGAACTAAACACTTCAAAAGACATTTAATAGATATATTACTTATAGTTCTTGGTTAAACTTGCAAAATAAGATAGAGCATGTAAACCTTTCAAATAAATCCATTCCCTCCCTAGGTTTTAATCAACTCAATGAAATCTTTTGAACTCTTACAATAATAGGTAAAATATAACAACAAAATACAACTCCAGTTTCCTTAATGAGTGAAGTTTTACAATTCAAATAATTGAAGAATGCAAAATAAGGCAACCCACCCAGTTGACAAATAACACTCTCCTTTTGTCTCTTCACAAAACCTACAATTTTATTTTCATAAAACAAATATAATGGTTGCTTTCTCACCTCCCAACCATATGGACTACTCACAAACCCACCCCTGAGGTAGGAGGTCCTCAAAGGAAAATATGTACCACACACAAGAAGTATAAATACATCCATTTTTTCAACAAGATAAGCAATACAATAACTCCCATGATTCTCAAGGATTTATATAGACACAAATGAATCTATGACAAGATTCATATAATAGGGGGAGAAGAGGTAACTCTCTCCAATGGGGAAAATAATAATAATAATCAAATATCAAGTCATCTATACACCATATATAATAATCCTTCAAATCTTTTTCCAACATTCTTCCATTCAAAAAATACTTCAAGCTCAACCACCACACCTCCCACAAGATAATTATTCACAAATTCCCTCATGCTAAATAGATAATCACAAAGGTACTCATGTCATATTTTCCTTCTCAAAGGAATAAAGATTTCCCCAAGGAGGTTCCAAACCCCCCATCAACCCCTCACATGGGTATACTTCTCTCATCTATTGGGATAGCCTAAACCAATACAATACCCCTTCCCAAACAACAAACCACAAATAATACACTAAGAACCAAGTTACACAATAAACACAAATCAAGTACAAGGCTCTATTTTTGTACATCAACCATTAAAGAATTTCCCATATATGTCAATAGAATTATGAGCCTACCTCAATAAGTTTCTAAGGATCAGGTGAGTTGATCTTGTTCAAGCTCCTTCCAAGAATTCCTCTCCAAGATTTTTTATCCCAACCACCAAACTTTCATGTCACTGGACTCTCTCTCTCACAAAAGAAAAACAAATTGAAAAATCCTCATCTAACCTTATAAGACAAATATAAATAATTGGTGTCATGTCACTCCTCTCCCAATGAGGATGTGACACTTGTTCACCAACTCACCCCTATCTTCCCTTCTCTCGAATCCCAAGGAGTGACATGACTCCTCATGTGCTTGTGCACATGTATGAGACATAGGGAAGAGGAGTGTACTTGTACACTCTTCTCCATGAAATATCTTACGTCATGATCCCACATGTGTGGGGCATTGGGATGGGGGTGTACTTGACACAACCCCTCATCCATTAACCTAGGAAGGAGGAAATGGATGATGAGTAGTCAGCTTTCCTTCTCCCTAAAGTCCATTCATCTCACACTCTTCCCAAAGGACTTGAGAAGTGCAAATCTTCTCCTAAACCTAAAATTCATATCCCAACAAGTACTTAACCCATAGGTACTTACTCTAGGGACCCCTTTTCATAAATAAAATAAAATAAAATGACATTTCATGACCTTTTAGAAATCCCACTAAGTGTAAATCTAAGATTTTCCATGTAGGATGACACTCACCTCATGACTCTAACTCAACAAGCTTAGACAAGTTAAAAATAAAAATTAGCATCTCAAAATTCTCACATTACAATATATTTTTATAAATAAAAGATTTAGTCACTTTATGGAATAAATCCAAGGTATCACTAGAATAAACACAATTCTGATTTTCTAGAGGACCTCTAGTATTTTCCATGGCCATGAAAATCACATGCACACTTGACAATGAGTATTGATACATTCTGTAAAGTGACTAAAGTAATTATAATTAAAATTTCACAATCATCATATACTATAAGGAATCCATAATCCACAACATCGTTATATTTTAATTAATCATCAAAATTCCATTTCTTATTCCATTCTATCTCATAACAACATCTCATATCATTTATTTGACCACCTGCAAGTATAAAATATGATAACTTGTAGGATGAAGGTCATGTCAATGAAATTAAGCTTATATATTAGCTATTATAAAGACAATTATAGCACTAGGATAAGTCTAGGACATGATTAAACAAAGATGGTGCTAAAGAACTTAAATGGAATGAGTCTTCATATTCGGCATGTATCTTGAATTGGTTATCACCATGGGGTTCATAGAACAACTAAGATAATAAATAACATGAAATTCCATATTTTGGGACATACAAGATTGGGTACCAATAGATTGAAAGTGGAGTGTGTCTAGGGTGCACATACAACATAAGAGGACACTTTTCTCTAAAAGAGGCAAACTAAATGTTGGACCAACAAGGTCAATTGGAGTAATAACCATATGATTAGCTTCTTTATTTTGAGCTTGTGTAATTATTTAGAAATTAAGAAAATCAAAACTTTCAATGAGGTCCCATAATCTATGCTCGTATGATCTCATTTTAACATTTTTACTACCATGATCATTATTGTTTAACTTATGAATAGATCAGAATCTTTAAAAACATCGACAAGTGACTCATACTTAGCCTCATTATCTATAGAATTGAATTAGTATTTGTATGAGTAGAGAGTCTTCTTTCCCATAAAAAATACTATGCTGGCACCATTAAATAAAAACTTCCATAATTCAAATTGAGTCCTTTTCTTCTTTTGGATAAGAACCTATTGTCCATTACCCTTAGGCATAAACAATAATATATTTATAAACTTGTTATTATCTTAAAACACTCAAATCAAAGTAAATCCAAAACATAAAAATTAAAATTAAATAATTATTATTATATATTTGAAATGTATTGATGAGAATTCTAATATATAAATATTTCATTTTAGATGAACTACATAAATAACATGATGTATAAAATAGATTAGTTTCGTAGGATTTCTTACTTAGCAATATAATGCTTTCACAATCTTAAACTCTTCCAATTAAAAACAAGAGCTGTACAGCAGTAGGAGACTCTACCAAATGCTACTAGCATAGAGAAAGAGAAGAGCATGGAAAGAAATAGATGTGTTAGAAAGTTGAATTATGTTTAATTAGAAAGAAGCATTGGATAGTAAAAGAATTAGGTTCGAAAAATTTAGGCTACCATTTGAGAAGCACTGTTTGGAGAAACTGTATATGCTTTTGTATTTGATTATTTTCAATTATAGACCACTTAAAGAAAGCCCCTTTAGAATGAAAGGATCTAATTGAGAAAAAGTATTGGATTTATTGTTTTTTAAATTTAAGGATAGGATTGAGTTCCTTTCCTCATATAGTTGTATCTGGAGAATATACTAATACAAATTAATTCATATAATCCATAACATATTAAACTACTAAACATAACTAAATTTAAAATAGCATCAATTGAACTTGTGAACTTTTCTAGTGAGTTAACCCATAAATCAACTAAATCTCTATCAAATTTAGAAGCCATTAAATGTTCTTCACAATTCCCATAGATTCTATTAAAAGAAGGATTCTACACAAGGAATTACTATTCAAATGCTTTGAAAAAGACTATCAGATTAGCCATCTAATAAATAAATGTTTCCTTTATAACCTTAACCTAAGACAAAAGTAGCTCAAGAAGGGAAACCCTCAAAGCTTATTGTTTAGGCAAATTTTGATATGATTAGTTCCATGCAGAGGACCCTTAAGACTGTAATTGATATTCTGTGTTTAGACTATAACACAAAATTTTCCACCATGCACTTATAAAGAAAGTCTTTTATCTGAAGGAGTAAGTATAACAATGATAAAGCCTGCTCAAGTTCTTAAACTACCTTGTAGTAATTGACCACATGGACATTTTCCTTCATAGAAGTCTTTGGCAGTGTCAGATAGATAGATAGGGTGGAAAGATGTCCTTGCAGCAGAATGGCTCAACGCACAAGGGTACTGTGAAGACATTAGTATTGTAGTTACTATTTTAGTGACCAAAGTATGTATACTTAGCTAAAAATTAGATTGACATGGCCTTAATAAATATACAAAGTATGTATGTACCATAATTATCCAGAGGAAGTATATGCTATACAATGTGGGTATGGTTTACATGGAAGCACAAAATCTACACTCTCTATAATTTAAAATAGTGCAGAGGAGGTATATTGTGTGAAAAAAAATACAATGAGACACAATGTGGGCAGACTTGAACACATATACAATGTATGTGATACCATAATAGTAAAAAGGAAAGAGGCTGAAATAAATAACATATATGATTATACACATCGTTACTATGGCATGCACAAACAAACATTAAGATATACAAGTGTGTGTGTGTGTGTGTGTGTGTGTTGTACAGAGGAAGGAAACTATAATAAATAATAAAGACAATAAGATATAGTGTGGGCATGACCTAAATAGACATGCAATGTTTAAGTATTACCAATACAATGCAGAGAAAGGATGTTGCATTAAAAAAATACAATGAAACACAAGTAGGTATTGACTAAACTTTCCTATCATAATATCCTAATAAAAAATAATAAAATACAATGAAATAGTCTAGGTATGGTCTAAGCCATCCCACCAGATGGAAATGCGAATATGGCACAAATAGATATACAATAAGTACATGTGCTATGGTCAAACATAGACAGGGGAAGGATACTCTGATAAATAAGTACATTGAGACAATGTGGGTTGTGCTAAACCATTCTAGCAATGAGTCAAATTATGAATATGGGCTAAAGAGATATGTGAAGACTTAGGTGTGTGTATAATGTATATCTAAAGACTTATATACACATACTTAGCTAGGCACAACATGTTGTTATATGGAGCCTAATCAGACTCGGATAAAACTGGCTAAGGGTTAGGGTTACCGTTGATATTGTATTGTAGCATTTGCAGCGGTATTGAGTTGTAAGGATTGCTGGTTAAAATTGGTTTGATTTACTAGATAATAATATTGGACTCACAGTTTGGTGGATGTAGCCCGAGTTTGGGTGAACCATGTTAAAACTTGTCTCTCGCTGTTATTATTTCTGTGTATTTCCATTCCTCTGTTTAATCTTTATTTTCATTTAATTGATATCTTCTGTCAGCTAACCCTAACACAACAAACATGCACATGTATCATTTATCATGTAGAGGAAGGATATTGTGATCAAGAAAGAGTACAATGAAACACAATATGGATATGTCAACATATAAAACATACACATGCTATAACTCCTAACATAGCGCAGAGAAATGACATTGTAATGAATTGAAATTAGAATAGGATACAACATAAACATGGTCTACAAGATATATATATATATATATATATATATATATATATATACACACATGGTGTGTGTATAATGTATATCTAAAGACATATATATACACATATGTATCTATGTACAACAAATATGCACATGTATCCTGCAGAGGAAAGGTTATTGTAATGAAGAAAGAGTACAATGAAACACAATATGGTTATGTCAACATATAAAATGTACACATACTATAACTCCTAACACAGTGTAGAGCAATGACATTGTAATGGTATTTGATTCTAAATTTTCTGATGTTTTATTTTGAGAAGTATTAGTTACTATTTTAATACCATATTAAAGGTAGAAATAGATTTTAATATTTTAATGTTTAAATTTCAATTACAAAGACAAGAAAGATCAATCACTAGAGATCTATTTCAAGGTTACTTAAAGTTTGTAAGAAATGAACAAATTATAGACATTAACACTTGAAACTTGTAGAGATATATTTTATTTGATGGCCAATCATTGAGTTTCAATAGGTGCATGGTTTGGTTTGGTCTATGTATGTGCTTGTAGGTATGAAAGTTATCATAGACCTTGGGTTTGAGTAGATATATGATTTCATGGCCCCTATTTTGAATCTCTTTGCCCATACTTATTTTGGGCTTTATTAAAGACTTCACGTCTATGTATATAAACCTTATGTTGACATATCTTTGTTTATGTATGTTTTAGCTTAGTTTTAAACTCCTACTCATAAGCATTTCTTTTTATTATCTTCTCTTGTTCATAGATAAGTTCTTGTGAATATAGATTTATATGGATCACTAGAAATTTCTTGAAACATGAAGGCAATTGAAACTAAGAAATACTCAAGAAAAATAATAAGTATATAGAGCTCTATAATAATGAACGTACCTAATACATTCTAACCACACAAATGTGCATATAACTCTTATTTATAAAAAAATAGAGGAACTAACTAGAAAATGAAACAAGGAGTGGAAACTTAATGGCAAAGTTATGTAGGGAACATGCATGTAACTATCTACTAGATTCTTGCATTAACTACTTAATCCACTTGGCACATGAGTGCCCTACCATTTGATCTATAGTGGTGAGTAAATGTTCTTTAATGACATATTTTATGTTGGAGCATGACCTTGGAGTTTATTTAAATTTAAAATCATAGAAATTATGATCTATGGATGGTAAGTACTAATCCCATTTGGAGTAGCAAGACATAATGGCTACATTATGAAATGTTGGCATAAGAGATAAAATCCTAGCCATTATCAAAATTCATCTATTGGTCAATTCGTGTTGGGAGGAAAAGGAGGTACATCAATAGTAGGATGATACATGTAATTCCCACCAGTACACTTATGTATAAGTGGACACATGAAGGGCATTTTTTTCTTTTTTTTTAAAAGATAAAAATTTAGTTAAATAAAATGAATTAGATTAAGTAATAAAGTTTATCTATAAGGTCTCTTCTGAAACACAAACATCTAGAAGTTTGGTTGAAGGAAAAATTCTTCACCTACAATCTATATGTTAAAGAAAGAAGGTCAATTAGTTTCAAGTTTAGTTAAATAGTATAATCTACAAATGCAAGTAATTCTTTGATGTTGAAAGTTGTAGAGAAATATTTTAGCTAACTAAAAGATTAAGAAATTTAAATCAAGATTAATTTTAATTTGTAACATTAAATAATTAATAATTATTTTGATATATATACAATTCCTCTATCTTTCTCTATTTTTCTACATATTTAATTAATTAATTTAATCCTTTGTTATTTCCACGTTAAGAACATTAAATAAACTAAATAAATTTAAAGAAAATATTATGCTTTTCAAGTGGATTTAATTTTAAACAAAACAACAATTAATTTACATCTATTAGATTGATTTTATGGACACACATCAATTAAAATAAATAAAAATAATTTAAAATTAATTTAATATAATTGCTAATGACAAGATAAATTCCAATAATTATAAAAATAAAAGATACTAAAGCAAATTTAAATTCATCACAGACAATAAAGATTTGTGTATTCTGTTTGTGCAGGTTGCAAGGAAAGAAGAAATTTTCAGAGATAAAATTAAAATGCATTGCAGTATTTATATATATATATTTAAACGTCATTGCACACTGTAGGTTACATTAAAGACTTAAAAAAAAAAAAAAAAAACAATGATCAGCAAATCAAATCACAAATACTGATCACAGACACAGAGAAGAAATTTATATATATTTTTAAAGTTTTAACAGAAAATTTTCTTAAAAAAAATGAAAAAGATTTTTTTTTAAACTGAGTGCTGAGGCTACCGCCCCAACTACTATGAGCCCCAGGCCGCCACATAAAACATGAACTTAATTTAGTTTATTTTTTTTTTAACATTTAAAATTATATATATTAAACAAACAACAATTCTTTTTTTAAAATTTAATTTATTACTATCAAAAAATTAACTTTTTCAATTTTATAAATATTAAGTGAGTTTTATAAATTGAATATATATTTATATAACATTTAAATTACTCAATTTCAATAATGAAAATTATTAGAAAATAATTATGATGGAAATATTTTTTTAACAAAAAATAATATAATCATTTACAAACTAAATTTATACAAATGCAACGAAAATTAAGAAAATACAGAATTCTGTTTTCCATACTCGTCAAAAAATAAATATATACCAATGAGATCAACATTGTTGACAATACTTACCAAAAAAAAATTATGCAAAAGTAAACGACTTTTTTTTTCAACTACACAATTTTAACAATAGATTTGAAATCTATAACTTTAATTTTTACAAAAATATTCATGGAGGTGAGCTCCAAGCTCAAGATATAGAAACACTTTTCACAACCTAGAACTCTTGTGACTTTAGCAAATAATCTACACATACCAACAAAACAAGGATTGATGGCCAGGCTCGCTCTTCACCCTACCATGCGGTTGGAAAACCAATCCACCCACGAGCTTGGGAAATCTATCCAATACTTGGTTTCAAGTAAAACACACAACACAAAAATTTGCAAACACACACAATATTTTTCCAATTCAAATTTTAAAACAACAAAGGGACTGAAATCAGAAGATTCTTGAGACTTAGGGAACAAGAGAGAGTGACCTCCTCTCTTGGGGAACAATTGAAAACAACCCTTCAAAAACTTAATAACCCAACTTCAGAGATTTTCACAATGCTTCAGAAGAGTATCAACCCAACTACGGAGATATAACAACCCTTCAAGAACATCAACCCAACTGCAGAGATATAACAACCCTTCAAAGAACTTCAACCCAACTATGAAAAAATATCAACCCTTCAGATGAATCTCAACCCAACAGAGAGAGGTATAACACCTCTCTAGATCCCTCCACACAAATTTTCTCAAAGATAACCAACAAATAAACAAAAGAAACAAACACAACTTATTAAACCATAACTTATGCATTCAAATCCTACCTCTGGCTTCCAAGTTAGAAGAGGCACGAGATCCAGATGCCATGCAAAACTTGCATGAGAAAATCTAGAAGGACAAAACCAACTAGATCCTTCAAAGCTTCCTACTGTCCTCTTTGTTATCTTGAAAAATTTTCATGTAAAAACTCTTTTCCTTCTTCACCCCCTTTTAAAATTCAAGAAAATAAGTTTATTACTTTTCCCCAAAAATAAAATAAAAAGAATTATTATGCCGAGAGGCGTTATACAGTAGGTGGGGATGAGAGCCCTAAATTTATAGAAAAAAATTAAAATTTCAAAAAGGAAATAAAAAATGAAACTTAATAAAATCAAAGAAAAAAACTAAAAAAAAAAATTAAAAATGGTTGAAAGAGAAAAAGATAAATCTCAAAAACTATGGAACCGAAAAAAATTGGAAAAAATAAAAAACTAAAAACTAAAAATAAAAAATAAAAAAGAAATTGGAAAAAATAAAAAACAAAAACCAAAAAACAAATTGGAAACTGTTGGAAGGAGAAAAACTAAGAAAATCACGAAAACTATGGAACCAAAAAAGAAATTGGAAAAATTAAAAAATAAAAACCAAGAAAATCAAAGAAACTATGGAAAAAAGATATACCTCTGTGTATTTTAGATATATATTTTTAAAATATAAATATACTAATTTTTAAAACAATAAATCCAAAAAAAACAAAAAAAACTTAACAATAAATAAATAAAACTAAATCTTTATCTTATCAAAGAAAATATAAATAAATTGTCAATTTTAAAATATTTTGTCCAAAATAAAAACCCTGAAAAATATAAAATTAAAACAAATTACATTCCACTGACTTAAACACACACACACACATATATATATGCAAAACAACAAATTTAATACAAGAAAAATACATTAAAACATATTAGGTCATTACACAAGCAAATTAAATTTCATAAAATTGAAAAACATCATATTCTTTCATAATAAAATAAACACATGGACTATTATAACATCATACCATATTTTTGAATACTAAATTAATCAAAACACTTCATGATTAATCATCTAATAACCAACATGTCATGGATGTAAATCTTTAACCACACACATCAACCAATAATAGTTCAAACCACAAGTTACAAAATCCATAAAACAATATCAAAACACAACCAAGAACTTGGTAAGTACACAAGTCTAAAGTCATAAATACACAACATGACTAATAAAAATAAAAGGGTAGGCCTTACATCCTTCCCCCCTAAGACTAGGCTTCCTCCTAGAAGCCCACAAAGAGGTAAGGATAAAAGACCCACAACTGTCTTGTATCCATCTCACTCCATAACATTGTAGCCTAAAGTTATGTTTGGCGATTCTCAACTATAGTAAAGGCTCAATCCAATTTCCCCATGCTCCCAAATGTTGGCTTAGAAGCATTAGCCTATTGACCCCCTACTGCCAAATTAGTCAGAGGACACTCACGAGCTATATGTCCATCATCCCCACATGAATAAGAAGGCCCCCTAGAAGGAACCTGAGCATGCTACTGCAAAAAATGGTCAACTATAACTTACATGACTACCCTATAAAGTTTGTTGAGGAAGGGCTGACCCTACACTTTGAGTTTGAGTTATCTGATCTTTAAGCAAAGGTTGAGCCTTCTAAGCCCACGAAGGACCTCCCTGCACTGCCTGAGTTTTCTGACCCTGATTCTGCTATAGCAGATTATGCTTAGGAGGAAGTCTATTTGTCCGAGTTTCACCTCTTTGCTGTTGAAAAGATTTTTTACTAAAATTTTGATTTTGTGGTGGTTGATTATAGTTTCTGTGATAGTCTCTATTATTGTGCTTGTGGTAGATTTCTTCAACAATTAAATCTTTTTCCACTACTATCTGCAAGGTAGAAGGTTCTGCCAACTGAACAGGGCCTACAATACTGAAATTAAGTCCCCTAACAAAATGATTAACCATGAGCTTCTCATCCTGCATATATTCAACATACTGTATGAGCTCTAGGAATTTATTCTCATACTATTTCACCATCAGTCCCCTCTGCTATAAATCATGAAACTCATCTATTCAATGTTGCTCGAAGTTCTCTGATATATACTTTTTCCTAAATCTCTCAAGGAACAACTCCCAGGTCAACATATTCATAGTATAATGATTTTTACATTCCTTTTGACACCACCAAGTAGTTGCCGTGTCTTTAAGCAAATGAATAGCCACTTGAGCTTTAAGATTACTCTCGTAATCCTTAAGTGTAAAGCACTTGTCCAATCCTATCATCCATGATTCTGCCTCGATCTTCTCTGTAACACCAACAAAAGAAGGTGGTTGAAGACATAAAATCTCTCTAATCTGCATTCTTGAATCTCAATGAACACCTCGATGCTCCACATGATCCCTCCACCTATCCCTAGGAGGGGTACCGTGATGCCCTAACCCATCCATCATTTCATGGGATTATGTCCTATCCCAATGGAAACTATGCTCATGATGAGCTGAAGCATGCCTGATGGAGTGCTGAGACTGACCTCCAAGAGGATCCTGAACTAGTGCTAGAAGTCTAGTCTAAACCACCTCTAACAACTACTACAAAACCAGCATCACCTAAGGTACCGAATAGACAGGTGGCCCCAACTAGATGGGCTTAGATGAAATAGGATGCAAAGGTATAGGGGTGTGCTGAGGGGTTTGAGCTTGCCCCTGCAATTGAGTATGCTTATGCTTAGACATCATCCTACATTAACGAAACATCCATCGATACCCAAAGTTCCCAAAGTGTGGAAACTTAGCTCTGATACCAAATGTAATGCCCACCCGTACACTTATGTATAGGTGGACACATGAAAGGCATTTTTTAAATTTTATTTTTAAATTAAAATTGCATTAAATAAAATGAATTAAATTAAGTAATAAAGTTTACCTATAAGGTCTCTTCTGAAACACAAACAACTAGAAGTTTGGTTGAAAGAAAAACTCTTCACCTACAATGTATATGTTACAGAATGAAGGTCAATTAGTTTCAAGTCTAGTTAAATAGTATAATCAACATATGCAAGTGATTCTTTGTTGTTCAAAGTTGTAGAAAAATATTTTAGCTAACTAAAAAATTAAGAAATTTAAATCTAGATTAATTTTTATTTGTAACATTAAATAACTAATAATTATTTATATATATATATATATATATATATATATATATATATATATATATATATATATATATATACAATTCCTCTATTTTTCTACATACCTAACTAATTAATTTAATCCTTTGTTATTTCCACATTAAGAACATTAAATAAACTAAATAAATTTAAAGAAAATATTATGCTTTTCAAATGGATTTAATTTTAAACAAAACAACAATTAATTTACATCTATTAAATTGATTTTATGGACACACATCAATTAAAATAAATAAAAGAAATTTAAAATTAATTTAATATAATTGCTAATGACAAGATAAATTCCAATAATTAATTAAAACTAATTATAAAAATATAAGATACTAAAGCAAATTTAAAT
Organism: Cunninghamia lanceolata; assembly: GCA_027924645.1. NCBI lineage: Eukaryota > Viridiplantae > Streptophyta > Pinopsida > Cupressales > Cupressaceae > Cunninghamia > Cunninghamia lanceolata. The sequence goes on from BSBN01000055.1 coordinate 16,254,044, forward strand.
TCATCACTAAAACAACTATTAGTTAACACAAGCTTTATGGAAACTAAAAAAAGCTTTAAAACAATTCTTTATGGAATTTTTTTGTTTTACATGGTTTCTTTTTAGCTTTTCTTCCCCTCTATCTTTCTTTTTTTTTTCTTTTCTTTATCTTTCTAATTCATCTATATTAATTAAATTTGAACTTTTCCTATGTGAACATGAGAAAATTTTAACAAAAAAAATTGGAGAAATTATTTATCCCTATTGTGATTGGCTAAAAAAATGACCTCTTCTCCATGGATTGTAGAGATACTATTTTGAGTGGTCAATATTTAGGGGAGTTTGGTTATGAAACAATTAATTTTTGGTTATTAAATATTTTTTTAAAAATTATTATTATTATTATTATTATTTTGTTTCGAATAAAATAAGTATAGAATGGTGACAAATAAATTATATCATTATAAATTATAATATAAATATACATTATTATTATTATTATTATTAGTAATAATAATAATAATAATAACGTATATTTATATTATAATTTATAATGATATAATTTATTTGTCACCATTCTATACTTATTTTATTCGAAACAATTATTTTTGGTTATATAATGATTATATTATATTATTATTAAATTGTATTATTATTGGGGTAGGGGCGCTGGCTCAATTGGCTAAAAATTTCTATTGTGGTAAAGAAGGTCATGAGGTCCAATCTCCCCCTGTCCCCGTGGTATTAGAGGGTGTGTCATGCTAGCATCATCGGTCATGTGAATTCCCCATGGTACCAGAGGCCGTGTCGGTTCGGTGAAAAAAGTTTACCAGGCACACTGCAGTTTATAGGGGGCTACCCAATTCCTGCAGTCTAAAAAAGATTGTATTATTATTATTATTATATTATCTAATATTATATTGTTTCTTTTTTTAAAGATAATGCACCTGGTAAACTTTTTAACGTGACCGGTGACACTGGTGCGACATGCCCTCTGGCTCCACATGAATGCTTTTGCCCAGAGCAATGAACTGGTGAAGCCACAATATGGGGGACCTCATCCCCTAGGAAGAACACTTCAAAATCACGATCTCGTTGGCCCAGAGAAGGTGTAAAGCCTTACGAGCTCTTGGCCTAGCGGGGGTTTGAACTCTGGTCGCCACCACTACAATCGAGCGACTTAACCACTGAACCATGCCATCATTGACATCTAATATTATATTGTTATTTTCATATTAATATGATAGTTTAATTTGTATTGAATAAAACAATATAATTCTTAATAATAATAATAATAATAATAATAAAAGAAAAAGAAATGTGCGCAGGGAGTCCGCGAGCACAGGTTGTTTGCTACGATGGAAGCATGGAGGTGAGCACGGGAGGAAGGAAGTGATAGTTTGGTGGGAAGGCCTTGGCTATAAATAAAGGAAAAAGATCAGCATGTACCAGGAAGGGAGGGAGATGCATGGTGGGTGGGGAGGGATGCAAAAGGTATGCCCTTCACTCTAGTTTTGTTCCATCAAACATTGCTCCACCCAATCCAATTGTGCATGCCCTAGGGTCCAATCCTTTGGGGTCATCCATGCCTGGAAATTCACCTGGCGCTGGGTGTGTGCCCCCAGATATGGACCCAAAGGTTCTTGTGGCTTGTAAAAACAAAGAAAACCCTTATCATGACTGCATGACCTTTTGCATGGAGCAGATTTGTTAGGCCAACCCATCCCCTCCAATGTCTGCGCCAGGCCCGCCTTCCTTACCTTCTGTGGATCATGTCTCTCTTCCTGGTCATTCTACTTTTTTCATTGGGGATTTGGAGGTGGTCCTCGCTAAAGACCCTCTAGATTATTGCATTTTTTATGGTTGCATCGAAGCAATTGCCAAGGATTTGGGTAAGCGCTCTTAATTTTGAGATGCTTGTGCAAGCATCCATCTCTAGCTTCAATTTAGGATTGGGTCAAAGCAAATTGGAGCAACTTGTCCTTCCTGGTGATTGAGTCCTTGGATTTTGGTTTCTTCCTGCTTTCTTTCAACTCTGCCTCAGACTGTGATTTCATGGTAAAAAATGGCCCCTAGTTTTTTTAGCACTCAAGCATTTTCATCTCTCCTTGTACTCCCTTCTCTGAATCCGCCATGGCCAAGATTACACATGTTCCTCTTTGGATCAGGCTTTATAACATGCCCTTGGTCATGTAGAATGTGGATCTCATCAGTGATTTGATTAATCAAGTTGGCTCCTTTGTGAAGCTTGATGAAACTAGGATGGCTCCTGATTGCAGGGTTTTAAGGGTCTATGCAATGGTTGACATGTCCAAACCCCTCTTTCACTCTATTAGGATATACTCTGCTAATGGAATTTGGACTCAATTTTTAAATTTTGAAGGATTGCCTTTTCGATGCTTTCCATGCAATATGCTAGGACATAAAATTGAGGCTTGCTCTCTTCAATGGAAGGTTGGTTCAAGGTTTGTTTGCCTTAAAAAATGGGTTAAGAAAGCAGGTTCTCCTAATGCTGACTTCATTTGGCAGAATCATGTAAAGTTCTTTTCCTCTTATTGTACTCTTGAGACTATGTCTGAGCCTCCAGCAGTGCCCACTTCTTCTCCTCTTGCTGCTCTGTCGGACAACACTGATGATGAACCTTTATCTATTTCAGAGGATGATGGTGTAGATTTTGAGGGAACTTACCCTTTCATGGAAGATTTAGAAGAGAAATTTGAGCCCTTCGATACCGACTTTATTTTGGCTCCTCCTTGGAAGCTCGAGATTGCTCAACGGGATAGCAGTAAAACTAAACCAGATTGCAAAACTGCTAGGAAAAAATGTTAGAAAAGTGATGCAAAGAAACTCCATTTGGAAGGAATGGAGGCAGTGGAAGGAGGCTCTCAGTGGACTATGGAGGCCCTCCTTTCTTGGCATGGGTTAAAATCCTCGCTTCTCTATGAGTTTGTGAGATGGCCTTGTGGGCTTTGCATCTAGTTTCCTTTGTTTCTATCAGAATGATGTGTATTTCTTCCTCCTCTTAGTCTTTTTAGGTTATTCTCTCCTCTTCTTCCATCTCTTCTATTCCTCTCTTCATTATTCTTGGCCTATTTAGCCTTGTTCTTATTTTTTATGTTGATTATATAAAAAACTTCTTACTAATCAAATAATAATAATATTTCAATAATATTTTGATGGGATTATTGATTTTACATATGAATGGAATTATGATTTTTTTACTAACAAATTAATATGTTTGATTAAATAATGAGTGACTAAATTAAAATATTGTTGTGATATAAATGTTTATTTATTATTATTATTATTAATTATTATTATGAGTGAGTAAATTTTTGCAGGAATTCTGTTATGAAACAAGTAATTTTTGGTTATTAAAGGATTTTTTTAAAGTTAGGGAAATATTATTTGTTTTCATCAAATGTGTATTGTTTCACTAGTAGAAATCTATATTCTCTTGACAATATAACATTTTGATTTAATTTATTCCTAGTTTATATATTCTTCAAATGTGCAGTCCGCTCACCAAATATAAACTTAGAAATAAATATTTATGGTACAAGTAAAAAACAATCTTAAAATTATTATTAACTATTTATTATTTTAAAATTAGGAAGGAAACAATTATAGTTCGTTATTTTTTTGGCAACCGTTTTAAGGAGTAGTTATTTTCTTGGAGTTGGATTATTCAAAGAAATAAATGTATGAATGTTATTATGAATAGAGAAATAACAGGTTTATAATGTTTTTCTTATTACATTATTTTTGTTTTTCTATTTCAATTGATAACAGGTTAACAATATTTATGTTATTATTTTCATTTTGATTTATTGTGATTTTGTTTTAATTATAATTACAAATGTAAGCAAACATTATTTTGGGTGGATTTCTTCATCTATACAAAGTTAGGAGAGGACAACGATCACCAATTGATTCAGCTGCAGTGGTTGTCATACCTATTACATTTTCTTTAAATATGGAGAGACATCTCATCATGTAGCTGTTGAAGCTGGCTACATAGATTCTTATAAGCCTCCATTAAATGTTGAAATTCTATATTAAACTTGTGACATAATTTTAGGGATTGTTTAAAATTTTTATTTTAAAAAATGGTCATGAACAACTAAAAAAAATTGATTACACTCTTATAGTTTTAATAAAATATTCTAAAACTCATTATAATGGACTAAAAAGAATAGGCTTGTTAGTATCATCTGTGTGCATTGGAAGGACATTGAAAGGATTGTTGCTGCTTAAGGGATAGAAAATTGTTAAATCATTCATGTTGGATAGGGGTTTGTGTTGCACTAAAAGGCTCTCAAATGTCTTGAAACAATTTTGGATAGAGGTTTCCTATGTCTTCGAAGAAATAGTGCATCTTCTTATGGATATGAGAAAATTAGTTTAGCTCCTAGAAAATTTGTCACATGTACTCTCTTCATCTTTAGTTTTCTAGCATTTTGTGTAATAGTTGTCTTTATCATTGTGATCTTGGCAATACAAAGTAAATAGTGAGAATTTGTTAACCACATGTTGCTCTTTAAAGGGCTCATTTGCATGGTTGAATTTGTTACAATCACTTGTGTTGCCTTTGATTTCAGTATATTATGGCTTAAGATTTAGTCATATCTTATTATCGTATTCTTCTAATGAATTGTTGAATAATTTTTTTTCGTACAGGGTGCTTTTTGGTTTTACTTTGTCCATAGTTGTATTTGAAAACCATATTCATCCATGAATTTAGATACATGCCATGATTTCAGAAAATAAAAAGAGATATTATATTTAATTATAATTATAATATTATTATAAATTTATTATAATTATTATATTACTAAAATATTATATTTTAATTATAATATAATATAATATTTATATTACTATTATTACAATATTAAATATAATAATATTATATTTGTATTATTGCATTATTATAATATTTTAATAATATTATATATTATTATATTATATTTATGTTTGTGTTTATTATTATATTATTATATAATATTACTATAATATCAATTAATATAATATATCAAGTGTTATAATAAATATTTTTTTGATATATTAAACCCTAGTTAGGGACCAGAGACCCATCAAAAATAGGGTCAGACCCTTGAGTCTGTAACAACATGGCAGAACCAGTATCTAATCTAGACTATTAAAATATACATCCAAAATGGGAGAAGGGCAAATTAACACGGCCGTAACTCCCCACAGACTAACCCTGGAACGATCTAGATAGAACCTAACTATAGTATCTGCAAAGACCTAAATGGGTGATGGGAAAATTATCTTGGCCCAAACATCTGTCTAACTACAACCATAATAGTCTAAAAAAGACAAAACATAGAAACCTCTAGACAAACCTACTTATCTAGTTCAGCATCCAAGTCAACCACTCGGCATCACATGCACAGGTATACACGGGCTTAGGTCGAAATGGAACAACAACCTCCAGTTTCACCACCACCCCCTCCAGCATCTTTCTAGAATCTAAGACATTCTGTAGTTCTAATATCATACAGATGCCCCAATCAAGGTTCAAGATTCTCTCCTACCTCCATTGATGCTTCCACCAAATCTTCACGAGTTAACACCGTCGCCACCTCTACCGAAAGCATAGACACCACTTATATTGATTGGGTAGCCCCAAAGACATTCCAGCAGCCTCTGGACATGATCGGGTTAAGTAGAAGATGTGCCATAGCTTCTTTGACGTTGACACTCACCTGACCATCTACCTCCTTCGTAACCTTTAGTAAATGGAAAAGCCATTCCCACAACAAAGGGTTTTTGATTTCCTACTCAATGTTCTTCATGAATCCCACCATTGCATCCTCTGCTGGGATCTTTTTTGCCCTCCTCCGTCGGGTGTATTTGCTTTTCATCCTGCCCCCAATCAACTTATCCACCTAGCTAAGGGGAATTTGCCTATGTCGGGACGAAGACCCCATCACCTCCTTCCCTCTAGCACTCATGCCACCCATTACACCAGCCTCCATTGCTTCGCCACCGAAATCCTTAAGCTTCTCAAAGACTTCTGAAACCTAATGATGCCTTGGAACCACCACTGCAAAGATGAATGTACATTCCACCTCATTAAATGAGATGTGGCTATCCTTCATATCCTGTCTCATGTGCCACGAGACCTGTCACCTTCGGCCATAATAAATAAAAAGCTATTTGATTAATGATTCAACCCCTTATCAGGAGGGTGTTATAATAAATATTAATAATATAATTAATATTATTAATATATAATAATGATTTTGTTGGTTTGACAAAAAGTAAATTTGAATTTTACCTATGAATTAAAAAATTAAAACTAAAACACAACTATAATTACAACACTACAAGGCCGGTACTCGCCACTATGTGGCACTTGTTTATAATGCATCTCATCATCTACTTATATATTCTAATTTTCTAACTTCTTTTTGATAGACAATAAAGATTTGTGTATTTTGTTTGTGCAGGTTGCAGGGAAATAAGAAATTTTTAGAGATAAAATTAAATTGCATTGCACTATTTATATATATGTCATTGCACAATGTAGGTTATAGGGAAGATTGAAAAAAAAAATGATCAGCAAATCAAATCAAAAATATTGATCATAGAGACAAAGAATAAATTTATTTAGTTATATATATATATATAAAGTTATAACAAAAAAATTTCTTTAAAAAAATGTAAAAGAAAAGTTTTAAAACTGAGTGGATAGCTTGCTAAGGCTACTGCCCCAAGTGCTAGGGAGCCTCTGTTGGAAATATAATCTTGAGTAGTGACCAACCAACCGCATTGAATGCTACATCAGGAGAGATCCATTTTGGATTGTTCCCCCTTTGTCGTGTCTGACACCTCTATTGCCCAGTTAATGTTTCTCACAACGAATTAATTTCTGGTGGTTGAATTTGAAAATGAGCTACAATTTTTGGAAAAGCAAAGAAAGACAAAAAGGAAGAATGAAGAAAAGACTGTTTAGGAGAAGAAGAAAAGAAGGAGAAGTTATTAGACAGAAGAAGAACCTACAGTAGCAGAGGATATTGCACATAGCTCCAGTGCTCTAGAAATTTGTCGCAGCAACATAGAGTAGTGCACAAAAAGCTCTGTTGCTCTAGAATCTAGGCAGTTTATTGTATGAAGGAAATTTAGAGCCATAGTTCTAGTTTTTTGTATGTAATTATTTTTTAAAGTATTTTTTGTGTATGAATGAAATATTAAATTATTTTGCCTCCTTGTCTTGTCTTCTTGGTCTGTGTTTCCATCTTTCCCCACTTCAGTTGGGATTTGTTTTCCCAATAGTTTGGTATCAGAGCCAGTTTAGAAGAGCCCTATGTTTTTTGGGCAGTCAGTTTTAAAGCCCTAGCTTTTTTTGGGCATGTAGTGACAAAACCCTAGCTTCTGGGTATTTATGAAAGCCCTAGATTTTTTCTGGGTATTTTTTCCCCCATTTAGCAAAATGGCAAGAGGAGATAATAGGAGTTGGCAACAACCACCTGTGTTTGATGGTAAAAATTATGTCATCCCGACAAAGAAAATGAAGACTATTTTTGGAAATGGGTTCACAGATGTGGCTGACTCAAATGCATTTACAACATTGAGCAATGCTCAAAAGAATTAGTTGAAGGAGACAAGGAAAAATGATGCAAAAGCCCTTAGTTTGATTGAGGTAGCCTTGACAAAGTCTATTTTTCATAGAATAGTAGCAACTAGTTATGCAAAAGAAGCATGGGAAATATTGCAAAATAGTTACAAGGGTACTGACAAGGTGAGATTAGTGAAGCTCTAGCTGCTAAGGAGAGATTTTGAGACCTTATAGATGAAGGACAATGAGTCTATTTTAGATTTTCACACAAGGGTTTCCACCTTGGTTAACTAGTTGAGGATAAATGGAGAAACAATGGAAGACCAAAGGATTATTGAGAAAATCCTTAGAAGCTTGCTATCTAGATTTGACCCAATGGTTATTGCCATAGAAGAGGCTAAAGACCTCTCAAAAATGACAGTTGATAAGTTGATGGGTTCACTTCAAACCCATGAGCAGTGGCTAAAGATATCCACTCCTTCCCTAAAACAAGCCTTCAAATCTAAAGGAAATGTGAGAGGTAGGGGAAGAGGATGAAATGGCAGAGGAAGGCATCAAAGGGGTAGAGGTAGAAGCAACTCTGGAAGAGGAGGCTTAAAAGTCAAGAGGAGGCCAGCACCTCCCAATCAGACTTCCAAAACAAAAACAAGAATAGAAGCTCAAATCAGAGGTTTGATAAGAGTAACATGTAGTGTTACTACTATCACAAGTATGGTCACTATGCAAGTGAATGCAGGAAGAAACACCATGACTAGGGAAGTCAAAATGCCAATGTGGCAAATGAGAACAAGGATAGAAATGAAAACCAATCACAAGTGTTTATTGCATGCAACCTTGCAGAACATGGCAACACTGAAATTTTGTATATAGATAGCACCTATACCAACCACATGAGTGGTAACAAAAATTTATTTGCATCCATAGACAATAAAATCAAGTCTGAAATCAAAATGGGGAACAATGAGAAGGTTCTAGTCATGGGCAGAGGCATAGTGTGCATACAAACCAAGCATGGTGAAGAAAGACAAATCCATGACAACTTTTATGCCCTAGGCATGAAGCACAATCTCTTGAGCATTGGATAGATGGTCCAAAATGGTTGTAGAGTGCTAATGGAGAAAGGGGAATGCATCATCTATGACAAGGATGGAAGCAACAAAGTTATTGCAATGCTTCAAATGATAAAGAACTGAATGTTTCCCCTCAAAATGCAAATTTCAAAACAGTCAATAGGCCTGTAGTAGCCAACCTTCAAAATAGTCATCGAAGACCCATCCAAGCTTTGGCATTTAAGGTATGGACATTTAAGCTATTCTAGTTTAAGTCTTTTAGCTAGAAAAGACATGGTTAGGGGCCTACCAACAATTGTAGAGCCCGATGGAAAGTGTGAAGCATGCATCCTAGGTTGACAACATAGAAAATCCTCTCAATCAGGTTATTCTAGGAGAGCAAGAGCACCATTAGAGCTGGTGCATTCAGATTTGTGTGGTCCCATGAAGACCCCAACCCTAGGTGGAAATGTTTATTTCATGACATTCATAGATGACTACAACAAGAAAACCTGGGTGTATTTTTTTAAGAACAAATTAGAAGCATTTGAAAAGTTTAAGGAGTTTAAGGCCTTGGCTGAGAAGCAAAGCGGCCATTATATAAAAGTCCTCAAAATGAATAGAGGGGGAGAGTACATCTCCAAAGAGTTCATGAATTTTTACAAATATGAGGGTATTCAAAAACAATTCACAACCCAATATACTCCATAGAAAAATTGAGTGGCTGAAAGAAATAACAGAACCATCATAGAGATGGTAGCAAGCATGCTAAAATCAAAAGGTTTCTCAAATAATTATTGGGTTGAAGCTGTAGCAACAATAGTCCACTTATTGAATAGGTGCCCCACAAAGGCCATTGGTTACAAGATTCCACAAGAAGTGTGGACAAAATGCAAATGGAGTGGAGCATTTGAGAATACTTGGGTGTGTGGCATATGCATTCATGCCAAAAGAGAAGAGGCAAACTTTTTCTTTTTACTAGAAGAGGTAGAAATTTGATGACAAAGGAGAAAAATACATTTTCATAGGCTATAGTGAGGAATCCAAAGCCTATAGATTATATAATCCCATCACCAAGAAAGTGGTGATTAATAGGGATGTTGAATTAATTGAAAATGAATCATGGGATGGAGGAATGGTAGACAGTAACATGGGTATTTCAGTCACAATACCCTTTGAGGATGAAGAAGCTCTAGAAATCAGGAGCACCAGAACTCTACAGCAAGGTAACAGTTCAAAAAGAAAGAGCTCCAAAATTTTTTAGCAGAGTAGTTGCTCCATAAATTTACAACAGTGTGAAAATTCTAGCGCTTAGTCTTCTTCATCAGTCTAGCAGTCAAGTAGCTCTGCAAATTCTGACCCTATGCTTGCATCTTTGATGCCACGAAAGAGAAGAAGCGTGAGGGAAATTTATGATAGCACAAGGTATGCTGATTTTGATGAAATTCTATATTTTGCATTGTTTTCCTATAGTAATCCACTGTATTTTGAAGAAGTTGTGAAAGAGGAAAAATGGTGTAAGGCCATGGATGAAGAGCTAGATGCTATAGAAAGAAACAAGACATGGGAGCTCACTGATTTACACAAGGGGAAATCAATCATTAGAGCTAAGTAGGTATATAAGACCAAATGCACTACTGATGGTAAGGCTGAGAGGCATAAAGTAAGGCTGGTTGTTAAGGGATACAAACAGTTGCTTGGAAGAGACTATGATGAGACATATGAACCAGTTGCAAGGCTAGAAATAGTGTGGGCAGTCCTAGCAATTGCAGCCCAACACAAATGGAAAGTATTTCAAATGGATGTAAATTCAGCCTTCTTAAATGGAGTACTAAAAGAAGAGGTGTATGTGGAGAAGCCACCTGGCTATGAAGTCGCAGGGCATGAAGACAAAGTGTATAAGCTCCATAAAGCTCTCTACAAGCTTAAACAAGCACCATGGGCATGGTACAATAGAATTGATTCATACCTACTAAGAAATGGCTTTAGCAAAAGTGGTAGTGAGCCCACACTCTACATCAAAGCAGCCAATGGTGAGATTCTTATTGCTGTTTTGTATGTAGGTGATTTAATTTTCACAAGGAATAGTGATCTTTTTATTGTTGATTTCAAAGAGGCAATAAAAAATGAGTTTGAAATGATAGACCTAGGTTTGATTAAATATTTCCTAGGGATAGAGGTCCAACAAATAGAGAATGGCATCTTCACTTCACAAACTAATTATGCCAAACAAATCTTGAACACATTTAGAATGTTGGATAGAAAACTTGCCCCAACACCAATAGCTACAGGTCTGAAATTAAGCAAAGAGGATAGCAACAGTAATGTTAACCCAACCCTCTACAAGATCATGGTTGGAAGCCTCATGTATTTGACAGCAACTAGACCTAATTTGATGTATACGATAAAGATGATTTCTAGGTTCATGGAGAAACCTAAGGACACACACTGGCAAGCAGGTAAAAGAATCTTGAGGTATGTCAATGGCATGAAAGGCTATGGCATTATCTATACCACCTTAATGAGTTCTAGCTTGTTGGATACATGGATAGTGATTGGGCAGGAAATGTAGATGATAAGAAGAGCATATCAAGATATGTGTTCCACATGGGTTCAAGAGCAATATCATGGGCATCAAAGAAGCACCCCAAAGTTTCTCTTTGCATAGGAAAAGTAGAGTACATAGAAGCAAATGCAGTAGCATGTCAGGCTATTTTTCTTATAAGAATCCTTTCAGACTTGAATTAGAAGCAAGAAGATGGTACAACCATATTTTGTGACAATGTGTCTTCTATTGCCTTGAAAAAGAATCCCGTCTTTCATGGATGAAGCAAACACAATGAAATTCGCTACCATTTTATAAGGGAGTTGGTAGAGCATGGAGAGATTCAACTTCAGTATTGCAGATCTAAGCAACAACTCACTGATATTTTGACAAAGGGATTGTCAAAAGACTCCTTTGTATGCCTAAGGGATAGGATTGGCATGATAGAAAGCTCTAGAACTTCACTTTTGGAAACTCATAAAAGCTCTAGAAATTTGAATAGGTCCAAACAGGACAACTTCGAAACATAGAATTGGTGCAGACAGGATAGCTCTAGAAATTTTGCTCCAGAAAGATAGTACTCCAAAAACTTTACTCCAGAATGACAGAGCTCTGAAAATTTAGTGCCAAAAATTTAGAATAGTGATGAAAAATAGAAAGGCTCAAGATTAAGGGAGAGTGTTGGAAATATAATCTTGAGTGGTGGCCAACCAACCACATTTAATGCTGCATCAGAAGAGATCCATTTTGAATCATTCCCCCCTTTGCTGTGTCTGACACCTCTGTTGCCCAGTTAATGTTTCTGGCAACGAATTATTTTTTGGTGGTTGAATTTGAAAATGAGTAGCAGTTTTTGGAAAATGAAAGAAATACAAAAAGGAAGAATGAACAAAAGAATGTTCAGGAGAAGAAGAAAAGAAGGAGAAGTCAGTAGACAAAAGAAGAACCTGCAGTAGTAGAGGATATTGCACAAAGCTCCAATGCTCCAGAAATTTGTAGCAGCAACACAGAGCAGTGCACAGAAAGCTCCGTTGCTCTAGAATCTAGGCAGTTTATTGTATGAAGGAAATTTAGAGCCACAGCTCTGATTTTTTGTATGTAATCATTTTTTAATGTAATTTTTGTGTATGAATGAAATATTAAATTATTTTGCCTCCTTGTCTTGTCTCCTTGGTTTGTGTTTTCATCTTTTCCCACTTTAGTTGGGATTTGTTTTCCCAATAGCCTCATGGACATTGTGGGCAGTTGTGGGCTACCCACAGCCCATAGGCTAGGGTTGGGCCTGCAAAGGCAGCACCCAGGCCACCACATAAAACATGAACTTAATTTAGTTTAATTTTTTTAACATTTAAAATTATATATATTAAAAAAACAGCAATTCTTTTTTTTTTAAATTTAATTTATTACTATCAAAAAAATATTTTTTTCAATTTTACAAATATTAAGTGAGTTTTATAAATTGAATATATATTTATATAACATTTAAACTACTCAATTTCAATAATGAAAATAATTATGATGGAAATATTTTTTTAACAAAAATTAATATAATCATTTACAAACTAAATTTATACAAATGCAACAAAAATTATTTTCTATACTCTTCAAAAAATAAATATATATGAATGAGATCAACACTTACAATGAAATAATGACAATACTTACCCAACTTTACTTTATGTAAAAGTAAAATACTTTTTTTTCCAACCACACAATTTTAACAATAGATTTGAAATCTATAACTTTAAGTTTTACAAAAATATTCATGGAGGTGAGCTCCAAGCTTAAGATATAGAAACAATTTTTACAACCTAGAACTCTTCAGTCTATAAAAAATAATCTACACATACCAACAAAACAAGGATGGATGGCATGGCTCTCTCTGCACGCTACCATGGGGTTGGAAAACTAACCCACCCCCAAGCTTGGGAGATCTATCCAATACTTGGTTTCAAGTAAAACACACAACACAAAAAATTGTAAACACATGTACAATATTTTTCCAATCCAAATTTTAAAACAACAAAGGGACTGAAATTAAGACATTCATGAGACTTAGGGAATGAGAGAGAGTGACCTCCTCTCTTGGGGAACAACTAAAAACAACCCTTCAAAAACTTCATAACCTAACTTAAGAGATTTTCACAACCCTTCAGAAGAATATCAACTGAACTACGAAGATATAACAACCCTTCAAGAACATCAACCTAACTGTGGAGCTATAGCAACCCTTCAAAGAAATTCAACCCAACTACAGAAATTGTTCCCTAGATAGAGGTATAACACCTCTCTAGATCCCTTCACACAAATTTTCTCAAAGATAACCAACAAATAAATAAAAGAAACAAGCACATCTTATTAAACCATAACTTATGCATTCAGATCCTACCTCTGCCTTTCAAGTTAGAAGAGGCATGAGATCTAGATGTCACGAAAAAACTTGCACAAGAAAATCTAAAACAATAAAACCAACAAGATCCTTCAAAGCTTCCTGCTCTCCTCTTTGTTATCCCCAACAATTTTCATGTAAAAATTATTTTCCTTCCTTATCCCCTTTTAAAATTCAAGAAAGTAAGTTTATTACATTTTCCCCCAAAATAAAACAAAAAGAATTTATTTTAAAATAATAAAAAAATAAAGATAAAACAATAAATCCAAATAAAATAAAAATAAAACTTAACAATAAATAAATAAAACTAAATCATTATCTTATCACAACAATAAAGAAAATATAAATAAATTCTCAATGTTAAAATATTTTCTCCAAAATAAATGTCATGACAAATATAAAGTTAAAACAAATTACATTCCACTCACTTGAACAAAAATTAAAATAATAACATAGCACCACATTAAATTCACACCAAAAATAACTTAGCCTTATTCCTCTAGGCAGAATAGGCTTGGGTAAAATTACTAGTTTGACAAACAAAAGTACTAGATAGACCTCCGTATCTTATAAGCCTTGGCCACCCACTACAAAACTCCATTTCAAACATTAATTGCCTTGAAATATATATAGCTGAAACAAAAAATAATACAAGAAAAATACATTAAAACATATTAGGTCACTACACAAGCAAATTAAATTTCATAAAATTGAACAACATCATATTCTTTTATAATAAAATAAACATGTGTGGACTATTATAACATCATACCATTTATTTGAACACTTAATTAATCAAAACACTTCATGATTAATCATCTAATAACCAACATGTCACAATTGTAAATCTTCAACCACACACATCAACCAATAATAGTTCAAACCACAAGTTACAAAGTTCATAAAACATTATCGAAACACAACCAAGAACAAGTCGACAAGTCTAAAGTCATAAACACACAACATGTCTAAGAAAAATAAAGGGGTAGGCCTTACAATACAACTTAGCATAAGGATCAATGGAGTCTTCATTCTTTAAAGATAAATGAATTATATTAAATTTGGGTTGCTTAGACCAATGACACATGTTAGTCCTAGGTTGAAATATTGACAACTCTTTTCAAGATGTGTGAGCATGCCATGTATACTTGATAATATCATTATTATTTCACTTACCATTTTAGAATTAGGCAAGCAAAAGAAAATGGACTTACCACAAATTGTCAACCTATATACCCTACTAACTAATGGCACAAGGAGAAATTCTGACTATTGTTTGTCACTATTTGGAGATGGATTGACCACTAGATGAGAACATGATCAAATAGTTAGTGTATCACAAAAACATTTATATTTTGACAATCTTTTAAGGATTAAAGACCCTGACAAACATCTCTGCTAACATCTCTTCTCAATTCAAGCTCAATTTTTAAGTAAATAAAAGGGTATGGGACTACCACAACATGACATGGAAAAACCGTAACCAATGACACAACAACATTTAACATTACCATTGACAAAACATTAATAATGTTCCTATAATGTACCTAAGATGGTGGTGAACCTAGCAATAGGCTCCTTCCATCACTCGTCTACCATGTTTTAGACGTATAGTATGTCTTTGGCATGCTACATGGCACTCGTGTTTTCCGTGTGTCTTCCATGTGTTTTCCCCTTGTGTAGTCTAAAGTGTTGATAACTGAGAGGGGGGGTGAATCAGTTATCTTAATTATTTTAACTTCCTGTTCATCTTTAACAACTAGTGCAACATCAAAGCAAATAAGCATCTATAAGCATGAAAGTAGAAACAAAGTCAATACACATAACACAATGATTTTGACATGGAAAACCCTGTTAAGGGGAAAAACCATGGGGTGACTAACCCAAGAATGTATTCTTTGTTAGAAGAATAGAAGGACACAATGGCACTTGCCAATTAGGGCTCATTGCCCGAGCACACTGCTCACAAGAGGCTCACTGCCTACAAGAGACTCATTGTCTACAAGTTATAAAGAGAGTAACAAGATACTTGAAATGATGAGAAGCATCCACATATGCTGGAGTTCAGTTCTAGTTAGGCTCAATATACTGATCTACTGCACTTCATCCTTTCTCTTCTTTAGTGCTGTTGTCCTTTCACATATCAGACCTGCCTTACTGCTTCCACTCTGCTCTTCTTCTTTTCTTCGCACTTTACACAACACAACACACACCTTCATATCCAAATCCATCTGGTATATATAACCACACAAAGGATTTCATCCTCTTTCTAGTCGACATCTGGAATAGTCAATATTTCCCAAACTCTAGTTTGTCGGCTGAATCCTTGCTTACCAAGTGATGCGAATCAAAGAGATACATATAGAAGTCATCTAACAAGTCAGCCAATTTTGAATGATACCTTAAGAATCTTGATCACCATCAACATCTCATCCAGAATAATGTCTGATGCTCTGCTGGTCAATTCTTCCTCTGTCTGCTCTACCAAACAAGACCCTAATACTTAGATGCTCATATCTCTTCACTCTTTCATCACCGGAGGCTCAATCCCTAGAATATATCAGTCAAGGTACTCCTCTTGACTTCCCCAAGTCTACACTTTGCAAAGATACTTTCTCTGAGAGATCCGGACCTAACTATCAGACCTTACCACATGCTTTGTTCTTGCTTACCGGTCCACAACACTCTTCAATCTGACTTCCGATATAGGCACTCCATGTCCTGTGGATGTGTGGGATGAACTTTGTTGCCATCAATGACAACAATCATGAAGCTACAATGTGTCTCTTGCCAACAATCTCCCCCTTTGGCATTAATGGCAACACTTAGTGAAAAATGACTAAGTGTTATACTATACTCCCCCTTGGTTGATGCTCTCTTCTAATGTACACTTTACCGAAGCTCCCCCTTAGCTAGATTCCACATTTTTCACTGTTCCTCACTCCCCCTTTGACATCAATGGCAAAGGGTAGGGTCCACACACCAAAATTGCCCAAAAATTTAACTATACTTAGTCACATAAGTATATAAATAGGTTATACTTACATATACTGTAGTATGTCTACAAAAGTTGTCTTCAACTGGACAAGTTCTGTTGCCCAACTCTGCTTCATCCTGTCCAAAATTGAGATGTGACCACTCAACAGGAATGCAACGGCTTCTGCCCTCTTGAGGTTTGTTGGATCACTAGTTCGGGCTGTGGTCTAGGCATCTGTTAGGGCCTCATGCATGGCCTCTAATTTGGGGATAACCATCCCTCTAAGATCACCCATCTGACTTATTATGTTCTTCCTCTCCTTCTCAAGCTTCTTAATCTCATTCATGACTACAATAGTATGACACTCTTGATTTATTATAGAAGAGGTGAGAGGATCAAAATTCTAAGATATACTTGAAAGTTTTCCCTCTTGTTCTTTCACTTTCTTCTCAATATTCATCGCCACTTTAGACTAGGAAAGACAAAATTTATATAAATTTCTGCCAACTTTAAGAGCATTTTCTAAGCTCTTTATTCCAATCTCCATATTTCTCCTATCATTACTTATAAGACCTTGTAACTCAGAAAATCTTTTATCCAAAAATTCTTTCCAGACTTTTACCTCAGCTGACTTTTCCAAAGACTCAAAGTGAGTGCTGACAGAACTAACAAAAGACTTGAGATTACTAGATGAAGAGGCTGTGGCATCCTTCTGAAAGGATGGCATGATCTTTTCCAGTACACCAGATGTAATCTCTAGCAGCTCACAGTCTTCCATGTGAGACTTTAGAAGCTTCTCTTTTGCCTTTGCTTGGGCAAAGGATGCTATCTTCATTGTTTGAACTGGGGAGAGAGAATCAAAGTCAAATGGTCCTTGTAGTAGCTCCAGCTCATCAATCTCCATCATTTCTTAGTCAGGAAATCTTTGATAGTTTCTGTAGTGTCTCTTGCTGGAGACAGAGTTTTCTTACCTTCTGTACTGTCACTTGCGGTCTTCTCAGCTTGACCTTCTTCTTTTCCCCTCACTTCTTGTTCTTTCTCATATATTTTTTCTTCTCTTGTAGATCCAGAGACTGGTGGGGAATCTGAAATTGCTTCTCCTTGAACTTCCTCTTCTGGAACAGAGTAGTCAGAGTCCTTGATTTTCTCTTCACTTGTCTCCTTTGCCTTTTCTCCATTTTTCACAGTAGCTTCCTCTTCTTCATCCATAGCAGACGGTTTATTACCTAGGTCCTCTATAACAGGAATATTGTTTCTTTTAAAAACATTTCAGAGGATATCTTCTATTTCTTTTTCCACTCTGTCAGTCTCTCCAAGCATGAGTTCATTCATTCTAGCCTTACTCCAGAACTCATCCTTGCAATCTTTGAAAATCATGTCCATTTGTTTCAGAGTAATTGAAGGATAGAGCTGAATAGCTATTTGTTCTCTAATTTCTAAGTCCTTTGCCTTGGCATTTTCATTTCTCATTTCAAGTTCTTTCTCTAAACTTTTAGGAATTAGAGAGATGATTTCAATAAATGCTTTATTGTATATGTTCAGGTACTTGACTGTGGCTTCCTCAAGAATCTTCTTATCTGCATCATTATATTCATCATAGAATTCTGTTATTGGTTGCAGATTTCCATCCACAGTAACTGCCTTGACTACATCACCAATGCGGAGGGTTGGTTTTTCAACAAACTCCTCTGCCTTTTCTTCTTTGCTTTGACCGGTAGAGGGTTCACCGGTTGTTTTCCTCTTCTTCTTCATTTCCTTTACTTCCTCATCAGACTCAGTCTCTTCATCATCCTTTTGACTAATGTAAGACCTTGTGGCCTTTGTTTTAGTTCTTTTCTCTGATTTACTGGATGATTTTGCTTTCGGTTTTGATGCCTTTGAGCTTTTATTAGTTGTAGGTGCAGAGATCTTAGAGGATCTGGTAAGGGAGGGGACTTCCACCGGAGCACCTTCTTTCTCAGCTTTTTCTTTTTCTTTTCCTGCTCTTTCCATTTTTTCTCTGTGGGCATCAAGTGCCTCTTTTGAGATTCTATGCCTCTTAGCAACTTCTTCAACTTCCCTTCTCACTTTCTTCTTGATTTCAGGTTGTCTAAGTTCCACATGAACTTTTACACTCAGCTCTTGGAAGGTTCCAAACCTTTCTGCCTTAGGGTCTTTGGGCTAGCTTAACAGATGTTGGATATGTAGCTCTACAATTTTCTCATCTACTTCGTACCCCATTGGCATGATCTAGACTATCCTTGGCTCCACTGCCTCCATTAGGCATTGATCAGTGTCTACCATGAAACACACTGTATCTTTGTACTTCTCAACCAATGATATGGGAACTTTTTCTCTGGTTTGCATCATATTTTGGAAGTTCTTGAAGTAACCCCACAGAGCTGTATTTCTTGCCTTAGCATCCCCAAGCCCATGCAAGTAATCTCTGATTTGAATTGTAACAAGTCTGTCATTCTACCATACCCAACCACTGGATCCAAGTAGCTCATTCATAAAGTAGAAAAACAAACACAATATCAGTTCACCATACTTAAAAGAGTTCTTCTTGTCCTTCTTGATCTTCTGTAAGTTTTCAATTAGCTGGCTTAGAAGAAGTTCACAAAGATCATAATCTACATTCTCTTTTATCATCTGATAGGCAGTGTAGATTGTAGTTCCAGGTATTGAACTTTCCCTGCTGGAGTGATATATCTTATAGCCAATTATCATAGATACAAACTTGATATCCGGATCAGTGATATCTTCTATGGTTATTGCTCTCTTATCAAATTTTGATCTAGTAGCCTCACTCATAGTTTAGTTTTTGATAGACTTGAGAACTAGTATCCCTCTAGAAGAGTGCAAACTGGTTACTGCCCTAATTGTTGGAATCGTTTGCCGTTGCGCCAAAAGCTCGATCTATCAATGCTCACTACAAATGCCAAACTTTACCCAGATCCACGGGAGGCTCATTGCCATGTCATGAATCCTGAGGTCAGTGTTGAATGCCTCACTAACAAGGGGGCAGCTCACTGCCAACAATCCCCTCCTCAACGCAACCCAAGGGATTCGAACCCATGACCCATGGCTCTGATACCAATTGTTGGAATCGTTTGCCATTGCGCCAAAAGCTTGAGCTATCAACATTCGCTACAAATGCCAGACTTAACCCAGATCCATGGGAGGCTCACTACCATGTCATGAATCCCAAGGTTAGTGTTGAACACCTCACTGACAAGGGGACAGCTCACTGCCAACACTAATTGCATCCTTGGTGATCTTGAATGGTCTATTCAACCATAAGAAGTTATCATGCACTCTGCTCAACACATACTGGACCCACTCATCTTCTTCAAAACAAGGGAAATAGATGTACTGACCGAAATGTTTGTCCTGGATAGCCTTGTACTGGGGTTTTAGTTCAAAAGAGTTATCTATTAATTGTTTGTGATAGATATCCATTAACTTGGATTCCCCAAATTCTTCAATATTCGCATGAATGTAAACCCTAACATCGTCTACATGTAAAATACCATGTGGAATGCTGGAAAATGCACTTGAGGGATCCACTTCTAGGGATTTGTATGGATGCTTCTTAAATTTAGGGTGTGGCCTATCAGAAATATTCACAACATTCAGAGTAGCCATTTTCAAGAAGATTTACAGAAAGATATTCAAGAACGGAAAATACCTTTTTCACTTCTAGGTTTCACGATAAGACCTGAATCGGATTGTTGGAAGACTTGATTTCTGTAGTTGATCCTTGAGATGTTTGAGGTGATTTAGTTGCAGAGATCTTTTCCTCTTCTTCTCGAATGTAGAATGAGCAAATGACTAATAGAAAATCCCATATATTTCTCTGCAAACCCTAATTTCATAATGCAATAAATGCGCAACTTAAGTTATTCCAGTTGCCTTGATCTCCTTGTTCTGAGAAAAAAACTTTTTCGGATCACTAACATGCATTTAGAGTTGTTCTTAGTGATGACTGACATTCTATCTTCCTTTCCCTAAACATTTCATCTATCCGCAGATCAAGATTCTTCAGTTTGAATCATATCGGATTTAACTTTGAAAAACCTACTTCTCACCGGATGACTGATGAACCGGATTAGTCTTTAACCTATTCAAAAGTTCTTGTAGATCTTTCATCTCTTTACCAAAGCTTATTTAGATGTCCCTTTGTGAACCCTTTAATCTGTAGCTTTCCTTGTGCCAATTCCAGCACCAATTAATTGGCTGGGGGAAAATGTTTTTCTTTGTGTGTCCCCCTGAGCCAGAGCTCACCTTTTAATTTTCAGAAGGAATATTAGCACCAGATTCTGGTGTGGATCCATCCCCAACATTTTTTGTACTTCTCTTCACCCAAATCTTGTTCATCTCCCTTTGAACTTCATCCACATTCACTTTTTCTTTTCCTTTGTCTTGATTCTAATAATGATGTACCAGACCCCTTTTATCCTAATTCTTGCTTTACAAAATTTTGCAATATGACCGAATCTATTGCAATTGTGGCAAGCAACATTTCTTTGCATATTTGATTGATATCCTCTTGATCTACATTGATTAGCCATATGTCCCATTCTATTTCATGCAATTCATCTACCATTGAATGAATTGTTCATTTGCATATTTCTACAGTCATGAGATTTGTGACAATACCTTTTGCAGTTGAAACACTATCCAGAGAAGGATGTATTAGTCTAATTTATTCTCTTTCTGCACTGATTAGCTTTATGACCAAAGTTATTGCAGTTGTGGCAGTATCCATTGAAGGATGGATATCTTTGAGCATTAGGTTGCCTTACCAGAGGTCTTCTAGGCCTGTTCCTTGGATTTTTTGATCCAAAAATCTTTTGACCAGATCCAGAGCTTTCACCTTTCTCATATTCCAAGCCATGCTTGTCATCTACCCTCTTTTGGCTTTCAAGAAGAACTTCAAGTTGAGTAGAACTTATCTTGAATTTCTCTTTGTATTCATTTGCTGTTTGAAGATCCCTTTTAAGAGTGTCAATTTGATCTTCAAGTTTTTCTTCATTATCTCTTTCAAGATCAGATTCAAGATGTTTGATTATTCTATCCATCTTGTGGTAGTCTTCTAATTTCTTCTTGAGAGATTGTCTTAGATCATCTTCAGTTTTTCTTTTCTCTTCAATTTCTTGGGTAAATTTCATAACTCCTGATTCCATTTCATGTCTTACCATAATGATCTCTTTTGATAACTTTTCACATGACTTGGTTTTCTCCTTCAGATCTCCATTTGTATCATTTGCTTCACCTTGACTTGCCAATTGCTGAAGTAGATCCTTTCTCTTTTTCATAGAGAGACTCAGTTTCCCTTTTAGTTCATTTATGAAATCATCAGCTTGTTTGAGTCTTTCGTTCAATTCATTGACTTCAGAATTAGATTGCTCAAGATCATCTAGGGCAGACTGAAGTTGCTCCCTCATACCATACACATCCATTTTAATTCCCAGATCTTCCTCAAGCTGTTAGGTTCTGTTTGGAGGAACTTGGCTCTGATACCAATTGTTTATAACTGAGAGGGGGGGTGAATCAGTTATCTTAATTATTTTAACTTCCTGTTCATCTTTAACAACTAGTGCAACATCAAAGAAAATAAGCATCCATAAGCATGAAAGTAGAAACAAAGTCAATATGCATAACACAATGATTTTGACATGGAAAACCCTGTTAAGGGGAAAAACCATGGGGTGACTAACCCAAGAATGTATTCTTCGTTAGAAGAATAGAAGTACAAAATGGCACTTGCCAATTAGGGCTCACTGCCCGAGCACACTGCTCATAAGAGGCTCACTGCCTACAAGAGACTCACTATCTACAAGTTATAAAGAGAGTAACAAGATACTTGAACTGATGAGAAGCATCCACATATGCTGGAGTTCAGTTCCGGTTAGGCTCAGTAGACTGATCTACTGCACTTCATCCTTTCTCTTCTTTAGTGCTGCTGTCCTTTCATATACCAGACCTGCCTTACTGCTTCCACTCTACTCTTCTACTTTTCTTTGCACTTTACACAACACAACACACACCTTCATATCCAAATCCATCTAGTATATATAACCACACAAAGGATTTCATCCTCTTTCTAGTCGGCATTTGGAATAGTCAGTGTTTCCCAAACTCTAGTTTGTCACCTGAATCCTTGCTTACCAAGTGATGCGAATCAAAGAGATACATATAGAAGTCATCTAACAAGCAGGCCAATTTTGAACGATACCTTAAGAATCTTGATCACCATCAACATCTCATCCAGAATAATGTTTGATGCTCTGCTGGTCAGTTCTTCCTCTATCTGCTCTGCCAAATAGGACCCCAATACTTAGATGCTCATATCTCTTCACTCTTTCATCACCGGACGCTCAATCCCTGGAATATATCATTCAAGGTACTCCTCTTGACTTGTCCAAGTCCATACTTTCCAAAGATACTTTTTCTGAGAGATTCAAACCTGACTGTCGAACCTTGCCACATGCTCTGTTCTTGCTTACCGGACCACAACACTCTTCAATCTGACTTCCGGTATAGGCACACCATGTCCTGTGGATGTGTGGGATGAACTTTGTTACCATCAATGACAACAATCATGAAGCTACATTGTGTCTCTTGCCAACATAAAGTTGTGTGGCAATGAGTCCTTCCCTACACTTGGGTTTTGTATGGTGTGTTTGTCCCAGGTGTAGTCTAAAGTTGTGTGGTGATGAGTCCCTCCTTACAACTTGGGTTTTGTATGGTGTGTTTGTTCTCAAGTGTAGTCTAAAGTTGTGTGGCGATGATTCCTTGCCTACACTCTGAGATTTGTATTGCATGTCTATTGCCCCATATATAGTCCAAAGAGTGTGGCGATGAGTCACTCCTACATTTTGGGGATGTGTGTTGCATTTTTACTTTCCATGTACCTACATTCATTTATATATGAGAAAATGAAAAAGAAATAATCATTGCATTCATTCTATTCACTATGTTTTACGTGTCTTTAATATTGTCTTCTCCATGTCTTGCGTGACTGTTATTTTATTCTCTATGTTTTTTGTTCTTGTTACTATCTTCATTGTGTTTGGTGTGTCTACAATGTGTCTTCTCTAATGTCTACCTAAGACTGGGGGCTAGAAATAGTTCCTCAATCTTTGTGTATACATTAGCTCTAAGTGCCTAGTGTGTTTATTGTTTTTGTTGACCATACTTTAATGCATGTATGGTCCTTGTGTTCATGCATACATTAAAGTGGGGGCTAAATGTTACATCATAAAATGTCTCCCTAGGACTTTTTCCCTCCTATGTTTAGCTCCTAGGTCCTATAGATGTAATCATGCATACTCATTTAACTCCTGATGGAAAATCCTTGAAAACCCATGAAAATGGGACCTAGGGGACAGTGATGAACTTGACCCTGCCTTGAAAATGGGGCGCAGGGCTTGGGCGCTTGCGTCCTAGGCCTACCCTATTTTTTTGGGGCACAAAATTTAAATGTCAATTTTGTGATAGTTAAAAGGTCCCCTTGCCGACATCTAAAGTTTGAATTATGAAATTAAAGTGAGAGTGCATATATAAGCATGTGTTTAGGGATTCATTTGTAAATTGGAATATTATTATGAGCTTTTGGCGCACTTTTGATTTTAGAGCATTCAAAGTATTCTTTGTTGTAGAGCAGATTTGGATTCATCTTCTCATGATGTGAATGATCTTCATATTCATGCGAGCTACACCTCCAAGGTGATATCTATTTGTGTTTTCAATCATTCATCAATTGGTTCTTGCCTCTATCCCGTAGGGATAAGCACTCTCTATCTAACAACGGTGTTTGGAAGACTTGATGTCCTTTTGGGGCTTAACTGAGGCAAGATCCTAGACACCACAACCCCCAACCCCCTTTTCTGTGGTTGTAGGTTACAGGTGCAGAAGCGAAAGAAGTGGAGTTGTAGGGAGGCCTAACAGAGTGTCGAGATTGTAGATCTGAGCAGAAAATAAGGACCTAGGCTTGGGCACCTGCTCTTTAGCCCTCCAGATCTCCATACCTAAAAACCTTTAGAATAGTAGAAACAAGTTACAGGCCATTTCAAGGATTCTTAGTAGAAACTACCACCTTGGGCTTGGGTGCCCGCTCTTTAGCCCCTGACTATTCCAAATCCAAGATTCTGAAGTCTGGTATGTATTTACTCTAAATATTACCTTCCTGTCTACAAGTATTTGTCTTGATTTGTCTATTTAATTATGATTTCAAGAAATTAGAGTTTTAAGCATAATCAAGCTTTAATTGTTCAATTAATTAGCAAAATCCAAGTTTCGTCTACGTTCCAAGTGACACTAAACCTGTAGCAGAGCCCTCTTGCAAGAGTTGAGGCTTAACTTGGTTTGTCCTTGAATGTAAGATGTGAAAGGAGAATCTCACCCCCATATCCATTGAAATTGGAAACCCCCCTTTTTACACGAAACAGATGCATATATGTTATGCCTTTATATATTTAGATCATTAGTGCTTTAACTTCACTATTTTTACTATATTCAATTTAATTGTGATTATTATATCTATTTTAGAATTAATAATTATTGTTGTATAAATGCATCTTGTTTCCTAGATCATGCTAGTCATAGATGATTTATCTAGTTAGATGTGATGATTTGATATCATGATTATGATTTATATCACATTGGGTGGAATATGTTACTTCAACTATTTTTATGTGAAGTAAGTACACTTGATGTTTGAATTGAGTGTGTAGGTACATGGTTATTCCCTAATGGTGGTTATATTGGAGATGGTCATCTTTGGGTAAAACATGTGTGTAAACCTCTATCTCCCCTGGTTTGAGTGTGAGACAAGTCCTATGAATTTTTGTGCAAACTTGGATCCATGTCGGTGCTAATTATGGAATCTCTATGTTATGAAAAATCGTAAAGAGTGTGTGAGTCCTTTGTGTGTGGTTATTTTATCTTCTTTTGTTTCATTTAAATTTATTTTAAAATGCATTTTTTACATGTTCACGAAATGTTTAATGCTTGAGTAAAAAATGATATTGGTTGCACCTTACTAAAAAAAAGGTCTAAATTGCATTATTTTAATTATGATAGAAGAGAATTAATTGAAATTAATTATTCTTTCAAAATAAAATATTTATCTTAATGACATGAAATTACTAGTTTAAAAATGTAATTTAATTTAAATTGATTAACTTCCTATGGCTATTGGAAAATATCAATTTAAATTAAATTAGTTGTTTAGTCTTAATAATCAAAATTATTGATCTTTATAGGCAAAAGTGAATATTTGAAATAAAGAAAATAGAAAAATAGGAAATGGAAAAAGTAAAAGGATAAAATGAAAATAAAAGTTTTTATTTACTCACTTCTTAGTATGAGAACCTAAGATCAACAAAGCTGTAAGCTAGCATCAAATCTGAGTGAATTGATTAGGCAAATAGATGAGTACATATAGCCTTGAGTAACCTTGAGTTAATGGGAGTCAATACCATAACTTAAAGAGATCTCAAGTAGATGTGGCAAGCTAAGTGGAGTGAAAGAGTTTGATGGACTCTTCCTAACTGCCACACACCTAGCTGAGGTGTCTTATGCCATGTACATAAAATGAGGCTTTCAAATGAGGCCAAATGAAAGCCAAATGAAATGTGTACACTAATACCCCCTTAAGCACAACTTAGGTGGGAGTAAAAGATGGGTCCTATTGTGATGCTCACAACACGTCCCATTTTACTTCTTAGCAAAATGAGGACCCCTGTTGTGGATGTGGCTTTTCCTTGTGTGTGGGTTTTCTTGGTGGTAAAAGGGAAAAGGAGGTAAATATTACAAATCTTGTTGGAAATTGGAAGAAATTAGCATTAAGTGCTAGAGCAGAATAGGGGTTTTTTTTTGAACCATTTCAAAATGCCTAATATTATGCAAGATATGCATGTTTTGGTAAAATGCACTATAGGAGGGTTTGCATGTTGCATATATAAGGTTGTTTGTATGTTGAGTCATGGTATTAAGTGTATGTTTTGGGTTATGAATCATTGTACTTGTATGCATATTGTTAATGTTTTATTCTTTACATATAAGTCAGACCCGACAAGATTCAGAGGTAAAATAGATAATTGGTTAAATCCACAGTTTGTATATTGGGCTGTATGTTTGGAGAAAAGAAAGATACAAGGTGATATACAACATGATATACATATCACGGACCCGAGGAGAATATGAAGTTTGGTTTTATCGAGGTATGTTTTGTGGTTTGTATGTTGTATGCTTCGGGTTTATACCTTTTTATATACATACAATGCGGAAGTCAAAAGATTTAAAATCTGATATAAGTGATGCATCATACCTTAATGTATATTTAAAGATGCATTCACTTTATATGCATATATGGAGCCGAAGAGTTATGTAATGTGGTTTATAAAAGATGAAAAATCTAAGAGGATTATATAAAGGAGTTTGCATGTATCAAGGCTTGTATCCAAGAGAAGATACAAGTGGAAAGTAAAGTGGGTCTCACAGATTGTATCTCATACTTGTATGTTAACAATATACATCTCCGGTATACAAGCTAACATACAAGAAAGGATACAAACAGAAGATGCATGACGGATTCAGAAAAGAAGTTAAATAAAGGAAAATCTTTGTATGTTTGGGACGATTGTATGTTAATAGTATACATCTCTAATATACAAGGAAATAAAAGACATCACGGGAGATAAAAGGTAAAAAGGGGTTTGTATGGGTTGTTTGTATATGCGCTTGTATCTATGAAACATACAAAGAGTGATATACAAAGCAAAGATACAAGTACGGATAAAAAGAAAAGGGAAATAACATTGGTTATGGCTCATTGCATATATGTTTGTATATTGGAAAAATACAAATGGGACATACAAAGAATAATATACAAAGAAAGATACAAGAAAGCATGATGTATGCAGAAAATAAACTAATGGATAGAAGTTTAAAACAAAATGCTGAAATAAAAAGCCAAAGCTTTAGGAGCATTAATTACTATAATTAATGTTGAGCTAACACCCAAAAGAGTAAAATTCAAAGGGTTAGGGTAAATTTAAAGTTATTTTTTCTTTCAGATTTGCATTGTCAAAATTTAAAATTGCAGAAAGAAAGAATTGCTACAGAAATTGAATAAAATTCACCAAAGCGATGGAATTCCAGAAGCTGGATGGAGTAAGAACGGTAAAATAAGTCAACGATAGAAACTTGAGTGGTCAAGAGATACAGGTATTTATCTTAAAACACTGTTAGAGTTTGGTTGGTAAAAATGCAAGTAGATTTCAGTAATTTCATTGTGAAATGTAAACATTCGTTAAATTGCTGATTTAATTGTTAATTAGCTAGGTCGGGTTAAACAAATGTGAAAGTCAAAATGGAAAAGATAAATGCGGGTTAGGGTAAAATGGAAAAAAATAGAAAATTTGTAGTAAAACACTAGGTAAGAGAGTAAAACAGAAAGTTAAAAGGATGCATTTTCTACAGGATGGCTCCAAAACAGAAAAAAGGTAGATACAGGCGGTGAAGTTAAAAAAGAGAGGAAGCCACACAAAGAAATAGAAAAGGAGTTACCACTACATAGAGGGTACCCTTCATTGATCAGTTACACTTGAGTAGGGACAGACACAACCATCAGGAACTATGATGCAAATGATGTTTTACAGAAGATCACAGTTGCTAACGCTACACCTAACATGAGGTGTATATGGGAGAGTGGATTGTACAAGGCTATGGGTTTTCCATTGGCTATGGAAGCTAGGGATTTGTGTTTAGATTACCCATACTTGTATGTGTTGATAACTGAGAGGGGGGGTGAATTAGTTATCCTAATAATTGAACTTTTTATGCTTTCTTAATAGTTAATGCAACATCAGATCAAATAAGAAAGCATAATTATGAAATGGAAATAACACCAATACACATGACACAATGATTTTGATGTGGAAGCCCTGTTAAGGGAAAAAACCATGGGGTGATTAACCCAAGATATTATTATCTATTAGAAGAATAGAAGATACAAAATGGCACTTGCCAATTAGGGCTCACTGCCCGAGCACACTACTCACAAGAGGCTTACTACCTACAAAAGACTTATTGAATACATGAAGAAAGCTTGAACTAATGAGAAGCATCAACACATGTTGAAGTTCAGTTCTGGTTAAGCTCAATAGATTGATCTGCTGCACTTCATTCTTACTCTCCTTAAGTGCTGCTGTCCTTTTACATTCTGAACCTATTTTTCTGCCTTTTATACTATTCTACTTTTATTCGCACTTTGATTCTTACACAACACATGCCTTCACATCTAAATCCATCTTGTATATATATCCGCACAAGTGATTTCAACACTTTTCTAGTTGGCATCCGGAATAGTCAATATTATCTCAAACTCTGGTCTGTCAGCTGAATCCTTGCATACTAAGTAATGTGGATCAAGAATATGCTTGTAGAAGTCTTTAATCATGTTGGCCAATCATGAATAATACCTTAAGAAACTTAGTCATTAGCAATCTCTCTTCTGGATTTGAGTCTGACACTCTGCTGGTACAGTTCTTCCTCTGTCTGCTCTGTCAAACAGAAACCCAACACTCAAGTGTTTATATCTCTTCACCCTTCCATCACCGGAGGCTAAATCCTTGGAATCTATTAGTCAAGGTACTCCTCTTGACTTCACCAGATCTGTACTTCACTAAAATACTTCCTCTGAGAGATCCGGACCTGACTGTCAAACCTTGCTGACTACTCTGTTCTTGCTTACCGGATCATAACACTTCTTCAATCTGACTTCTGGCAGAGACTCATCATGTCTTGCAGATGTGGGATAACCTTTGTTGCCATCAATAACAACATTCATGAATCCATATAGTGTCTCTTGCCAACAATCTCCCCCTTTGGCATTGATGGCAACACTTAGTGAAAAATGACTAAGTGTCACACTATACTCCCCCTTGGTTGATGCTCTGTCTCTATGTACATTTTTCGAAGCTCCCCCTTAGCTGGAGTCATCATTTTTCACTACACATCACTCCGCCTTTGACATCAATGGCAAAGGGTAGGGTCCGCACACCAAATTTTTTGAAAATTAACTTAGTCGCATAAGTATATTATCCGGTTGCACTCTACATATACTTTAGTATGTCTACAAAAGTGTTTTTCAATTGTACAACTTTGGTTGCCCAACTTAGCTTCATCCTGTCCACAATTGATATGTGACCACTCAACAGGAATGCAAAAACTTCTGCCTTCTTCAGATCTTTCAGATCATTTGTCTTGGCGGTGGTTTGAGCATCACTTAGGGCCTCATGCATGGCCTCCAACTTAGGAATGATTATTCTTCTAAGCTCATTTAACCTGTCGATTCTGTTTTTCTTTTCTTTCTCTAGCTTCTTAATTTCATCCAAGACTGTAATAGTCTGACATTCTTGATTTACTATGGATGAGGTAAATGGATCAAAATTTTGAGAAAGTTTTGTTAGTTTGATCTCATGTTCTTTCATTTTCTTCTCAATCTCCATTGTTGCTTTGGACCATGATAGACAAAATTTATATATTTCCCCACCATCTTTAAGAGCATTTTCTAAGCTCTTTATCACTATATCCATATTTCTTCTATCATTTGATATTAGACTTAGTACTTTAGAGAATCTTTTATCCAAAAACTCTTTCCAGACCTTTTCCTCAGCTGATTTCTCCAAAGACTCAAAATGAGTGCTGACTGAACTAACAAGAGACTTAAGATTACCTAATGAGGAAGCCGATGAATCCTTTAGAAAGGATGGAATGATCTTTTCAAGCACACTAGATGCAACTTCTATTAGCTCACAATCTTCCATGTGAGACTTTAGGAGTTTTTCTTTTGCCTTTGCATTAGTAAATGAAGCTATCTTCATTGTTTGTACCAAGGAAAGAGAATCAAAATCAAATGGTCCAAGTAGAAGTTCTAGTTCATCAATTTCTATTCTCTCTTTGTTTAGGAAATCTTTGACAATTTCTATAGTGTCTCTTGCCAGAGATAGAGTTTTCTTTTCTTCTATAGTCTTAGAGCTGTCATCTTCTTTTCCCTTTACTTCTTTTTCTTTCTCCTTTATTCTTTCTTCTCTTTTCGATCCAGAGTCAGCAGGAGAAACCGGAGGAGTAATGTTTGTTTGTTCATGAGCCACCTCTTCCAGAGTAGAGGATTCCAAGCCCTTGTCTTTACCTTCACCAGAGTCCATTACTTCTTCTGTCATTGCCTCAGTAGATTCTTTTTCAACACTTGTAGCCAAGGGATCAACACCCAAGTCCTCTATAATAGGAATGTTGAATCTTGAGTATGCCTTCCACAGGATTTCTTCTGTTTCTTTTGCCACTTTATCAGTTTCTCCAAGCATGAGCTGATTCATTCTAGTCTTATTCAGAAACTCATCTTTACAATCTTTGAAGATCATATCTATTTGTTTTGGAGTAATTGAAGGGTAGAGATGAATAGCTATCTATTCTCTGATTTCTAAGTCCTTAGCCTTAGCATTTTCTTTTCTTATTTCAAGTTCCTTTTCCAAACTTTTAGGAATTAGAGAAATTATTTCAATCAAGGATTTATTGTATATGTTCAAGTACTTAATTGTGGTTTCCTCCAAAATTTTTCTATCTGCATCATAGAATTCTGTTATTGGTTGCAGGTTTCCATTCATAGTAATAGCTTTGACTACATCATCTGGGGACAGAGTGGGCTTTTCAACAAATTCTTCTACCTCTGCCACCTTATCTACACCAGATACTTTCTTCTTCTTCATCATCTTCTTGATTTCTTCATCAAATTATGTCTCTTCTTCATCTTTTTGACTAATATAAGACCTTGTGGCCTTTGTCTTAGTTCTTTTCTCTGCTTTACCGGATGATTTTGCTTCCGATTTTGATGTCTTTGAGCTCTTGTCAGTAGTAGGAGCGGACCTCTTAGAGGATCTTGTCCGGGTGGGAGCTTCTACTGGACCACTTTCCTTTTCAGCACCTTCCTTCTCTTTCTCTGCTCTTTCCATCTTCTCCCTATTGGCATCAAGTGCCTCTTTCTCCATAACCCTAGGCAGTGTAGATAATAGTTCTAGGTACTGAATTCTCCCAGCTAGAATGATATATCTTGTAGCTGATGATCATGGATGCAAACTTGACATCCGGATCAGTGATGTCATCTACTGTCATTGCTCTTTTATCAAACCTAGATTCGGTAGCCTCACTTACAGTCAGATTTTGGATCAATTTGAGAATAAGTATACCACTGGATGAGTGCAAACCGGTAACTGCCCTAATGGCATCTTTTGTGATCTTAAATGGTCCATTCAACCACATGAAGTTGTCATGTATTCTACTTAAGACATACTGGACTCATTCATCCTCAGCAAAGCAGGGGAAATGTATACATTGTGTAAAGTGCTTCTCCCGGAGGGCCTTGTATTGGGGTTTGAGCTCAAATGAATCATCTATTAGCTGTTTGTGGTAGATATCCCTCAATTTAGACTCTTTGAATTCTTCAATGTTTGCATGAATGTAAACCCTAATATCTTCTGTATGCAAGACACCATGCAAAACACTGGAAAAAGCTCCTAGCGGATCTACCTCCAAGGATTTGTAGGGATGTTTCTTGAATTTGGGGCGAGGCCTATTAGTGATCTTCACAATATTCAGAGTAGACATCTTTTAAAAAGATTTGCAGAGAGATATTTTAAGAATGGAAAATACCTCTTGTGCCTTTAGGTTTCATGGACTTAGCTAGATCAATTTCTAGATGAATTGACTTCTGCAAATGATCTTTGATGGGCTTGAGGAAATTTGTTGTAGAGCTTCTCTTTTCTTCTTCTTAAATGCAGAAGGAGCAAATGTTTAATAGGAAGAACCCTTATATTACTCTGCAAACCCTAATACCAAGTTGCAATAAATGCTCGACCTAAGTTATTCTGGTTTGCCTTATTCAGATGACTTGAAGAACTGGATCGATCTTGATCTTAAACATCTTACAGACCTTCCAAATCTTAACCATAGTTTATTTATATGTTTCTCTTATGAACCCTTTAATCTGCAACTCTCCTTGTGCCAGTTCCGGCACCAATTGACTGGCTGGGCGAACCAAGTTTTCTTTGTGTCTCCCCCTGAGCCAGAGCTCACTTTTTAATTTTCGGAAGGAATATCAGCACCAGAGTCTGGTGCGGATCCATCCTCTACATTCTCTGTACTTTTCTTCACCCAAATCTTGTTCATCTCACTTTGAACTTCATCCGCATTCACTTTTTGTTTTCCCTTATCTTGATTCTGATTATGATATACCGGACCTCTTTTGTCTTGATTCTTGCTTCTACAGAATTTTGCAATATGACTGGATCTATTGCAAATTTGGCAAACAACATTTCTTTGCATATTTGATTAATATCCTCTTGATCTGCATTGATTAGCCATATGACCCATTCTATTGCATGTAAAGCATCTACCATTGAATGGATTATTCATTTGCATATTTCTGCATTCATGAGATTTGTGACCATACCTTTTGCAGTTGAAACACTGTCCGGAGAAGGATGTATTAGTCTGATTCATTCTCTTTCTGCATTGATTAGCTTTATGACCAAAGTTATTGCAGTTGTGACAGTATCCATTGAAGGATGGATATCTTTGAGCATTAGGTTGTCTTACCGGAGATCTTCTAGGCCTGTTCCTTGGATTTTCTGATCCAAAATTCTTCTGACCGGATCTGGAGCTTTCACCCTTTTCATACCCCAGGCCACACTTGTCATCTACCCTCTTTTCTCTTTCAAGAAGAACTTCAAGTTGAGAAGAGCTTATCTTTAATTTCTCTTTGTATTCATTTGTTGTTTGAAGATCCCTTTTAAGAGAGACAATTTGATCCTCAAGTTTTTCTTCATTATCTTTAGCATCTTCAAGATCAGATTCAAGATGTCTGATTATTCTATCCATTTTATGGTAGTCTTCTAATTTTTCTTTGAGAGATTGTCTTAGATCATCTTTAGATTTTCTTCTTTCTTCAATTTCTTGGGTGAACTTCATAACGCTTGATTCCATTTCATGTCTTACCATGATGATTTCTTTTGATAACTTTTCACATAACTTGGTTTTCTCTTTCAGATCTCCATTTGTATCATTGGCTTCACCTTGACTTGCCAATTGCTGAAGTAGCTCCTTTCTCTTTTTCATAGAGAGACTCAATTTCTCTTTTAGTTCTTTTATGAAATCATCAGCCTGTTTGAGTCTTTCCTTCAATTCATTGACTTCAGAGTTTGACTGCTCAAGATCATCAAGGGTAGACTTGAGTTGCTCCCTTATAGCATATACATCCATTTGAATTCCCAGATCTTCCTCAAGATGATAGGCTCTGTTAGGAAGAACTTAGCTCTGATACCAATTGTTGATAACTGAGAGGAGGGGTGAACCAGTTATCCTAATAATTTAACTTTTTGTGTTTTCTTAACAGTTAATGCAACATTAGATCAAATAAGCAAGCATAATTATGAAATGGAAATAACACCAATACACATGACACAATGATTTTGATGTGGAAACCTTGTTAAGGGAAAAAACCACAGGGTGATTAACCCAAGATATTATTCTCTGTTAGAAGAATAGAAGATACAAAATGGCACTTGCCAATTAGGGCTCACTACCCGAGCACACTCCTCACAAGAGGCTTACTACCTACATAAGACTTACTAAATACATGAAGAAAACTTGAACTGATGAGAAGCATCCACACATGTTGAAGTTCAGTTCCGGTTAAGCTCAATAGACTGATCTACTGCACTTCATTCTTGCTCTCCTTAAGTGTTGCTGTCCTTTTACATTCCAAACCTATTTTTCTTCCTTTTATACTATTCAACTTTTATTCGCACTTCAATTCTTACACAACACACACCTTCACATCTAAATCCATCTTGTATATATATCCTCACAAGTGATTTCAACACTTTTCTAGTCGGCATTCGGAATAGTCAATATTATCTCAAACTCTGGTCTGTCGGCTAAATCCTTGCATACTAAGTAATGCGGATCAAGAATATGCTTGTCAAAGTCTTCAATCATATCAGCCAATCATGAATGATACCTCAAGAAACTTAGTCATTAGCAATCTCTCTTCCAAATTTGAGTCTGACACTCTATCGGTATAGTACTTCCTCTGTCTACTCTATCAAATAGGAACCCAACACTCAAGTGTTCATATCTCTTCACCCTTCCATCATCAGAGGCTAAATCCTTGGAATCTATTAGTAAAAGTACTCCTCTTGACTTCACCAAATCCACACTTCATTGAAATACTTCCTCTGAGAGATCCGGACCTGATTGTCAGACTTTGCTGACTACTCCATTCTTGCTTACCAGATCATAACACTTCTTCAATCTAACTTCTGGTAGAGACTCATCATGTCCTTTAGATGTGTGGGATAACATTTTTTGCCATCAATGACAACATTCATGAATCCATATAGTGTCTCTTGCCAACAGTATGACCCAACTACCAGGAAAATAATGTTCCATGATAGACTCATTATAGACTTATCCACAGAGGGGATTCCAAAAACATTCGGTATGGAAATACATGAGAAAATGGTGGATATTTCTATAGATCAATATAATGAAGATTTCCACAAAAATGAAAGGGAGTGTAGAGGCAAGATCTTCTATAGTTGGTATAGCGCAGAAAACAAACCCAAAGTTGTGGCAAGAGTGCACAAGAATCTGCTAAGAATATACTTTAAAGAAGAAATATACTTGATGATTACAATGCTAAGCAGATTAGTGGGATTGAGAGATGGCATGTAATGCCCGCCATGTAACCCTAAAGAGTTAGACTAACAAAAGAAAAATTCCAAGAATAATTTTTTTTTTGAAAGTGAGATAGCGCAAAACATAAACCAAATATCCTTAATACACAACATAAAAGAAATTGCTCTTCTAACAACTCTAGGGAAACACAACTGCATTAGTGAAAAGAAAATTAAAACCACACAAGTGAAATACATTATACTTCTTCTACATATAAGATCAACTTTTACATTAGCAAGATAGATAATATACAAAGTTACAATACAGCATTACAAGACCGATCATGTCGGTTTACAAAAGAATGCATATACAACACCACCGAAAGTAGGAAGCAAATAGGAATCCCGAACACCTCTGCGCAGAACTCGAACTGCATCTCCAAAAAGACCAATGGATAGCTTTGACCACCCAACCATGTGGAACCCTGAGGTCCACCCCTCCGAGCTAGGAGATAAAGACGAGGATTCCACTAGGCCAAGAAACAACATCCAAAAATAAAAGAACAATAACTGACTTGACACAACCAACCATATCATCAAAGCTGCACAAGACAAGACATCACTCCAGAGGTACCACCAAGAAACAACAGAACTGCGTAAGGAGAGTGTCATCGCATGGTCCTAACATGGGTTACCTAGGCTATCT
The DNA here is from genome assembly GCA_027924645.1 of Cunninghamia lanceolata. Lineage (NCBI taxonomy): Eukaryota > Viridiplantae > Streptophyta > Pinopsida > Cupressales > Cupressaceae > Cunninghamia > Cunninghamia lanceolata. Next base: position 16,290,002 of record BSBN01000055.1, read on the forward strand.
ATCCCCAAAAGCTGGCCCCCATCTATGGTTACCCTGGCAGCCTCTCTCTAGGCACCGGCCCCATAGGGTGACACATGCGGAGCCGACAGGTCCTCTCATGGAGACAAGGAGGTTGGCCTTGCCAACTAGGCCTTCTCATCCCATCCTTAGCCTATGAGAGCACTCAAGGCATGGGTGAGGTCTCTTACTTATCTTGTTAAGTGTTTTAATACCCCAACCCTCTTGATTAAGTTAGTAAGTTTTCCACAAGCTTACAACTTTCATGGGGTTACCCAGGTGTCCTCTCACTAGGCACTGGCCCCACCATGAAAGCCACTCCCTTAGCGTTCTCGGTTCAAACATACATACCACAACATGCAGGGGAAGGTCACCAAATAGATCCAAGCCAATACTTACGCCATTCACTAGGTCACAACAATACATCCATATAATCTTTTCAAAATTGGAACAATACCAACAAGAACCAAGTACTGTACTCAAAAGACCATTCCCCAATCAATGCAAGGTGTGAAAATCCAGAAAACCCAATGCCATAATTTGAATCAAAGCCAAGAGCTACCCCTCTGGAGTTAGGTACACAGACACTATATCACATAAAAGTTCCTCATCCAAAATGGAAACTAAGATTTAATACTTGACACCTGATTGCAACAGGAGGACCAAACTAAGAAATGAAATTAGATGAGTTGCAACATTCTTCCATGCATATACAACCAGGACCTCCATACATGGACAAGAGACATTTTAAACCATAATCATGCCAGTCTTGGAACACAAACTTGACCACTTGCCCAAATCTTGTTATGACAAAAGATCGACCTACAAAAGAATACCCACATAGCTAAACTCCACATCGCTCAGAAATAAAGTGACAAGGACGATGAACCATAATCCAAAAAACCGTACTTAAACAAAAATCAATGAGAGATCAAGAAGGGATTTCTATTACCCGAAATAATCTTAAGATAAATACACTCTAATGCCACTTAAAAATAATCAAACACAATTCTTGTTTTCCAAAATAAGAGCATCACAAGATAGGTTTTAATTTCTCTTACTAACAATACTCAATTCACTCTAGAACTTATGTATAACAAGAAAAACACTAATTGACTTGCACCCTAATTTACTCTATGAAACTAAAATAATTCTAATAACTCCAATATTTAATTTTCTAACATTTGCATGACCCAGAGAAGCCGATAAAACTTAACAAATTTAACAAGGAGACCAGAATATACCAATTCCCAACATAACCTACTGCGAATGTTCTCCAAAATGAAAGTATCTAACTTACTCGCTGTAGACCACATTTGACCTTCTTTACCAATGTATGAAAACCCATTTCTATAATTCAAAACACACACAAAAATACTAAAACTATTTACATTAAGAACTACATCATTGCTTCTCTATACCATCCATTTCAACTATTGAATTTACTACAAGTAAATATGATCCTTCAAAAGCGCAAGACACAATTATAATGAAAGATCTCGAATTAAACCGGATCACTTTAATAGTCTTCCATAGTCTTACAACTTTTAGCAACAATATTAATTCTTTACCAATAAAAAGAAAACAAGGATTTATTACAACATTTGGATATGATAAGAACGACAACTCAAAACATGAAATGAGATAAAATCCACTCAGTCATTAAGGAAATATTCAAGCACACAAAGAGTCAATTCCTAACAACACAAGACTTTTAATCTCTATCTACTAATTAACTAACAAGCTAAGAAGGAAACCACCATAACAACTAATTCTATTTTCTATAAAACAACAGTGAGTACAAAAATATTCCTTATGTTCACATGATGTCAACTAGCATTTAACCGACTACAATTTCAAGTAGCTCAGCTATAAATTTATGAGCGTAACTTCCATTACCTTTACCTACTGCCAATCACCCATAAAAACAAATTACCATTGACATAAAAATATCTTCAAACACAAATACACTCCTTCCCAAATCATTTAACTATCTCCATTTCTAATTAACAATTTTAACCACAATAATTATTTTCTTAGGAACATAAAATACCATCATCCGAAAGGCAATTACAATTTCACAACAAAACGACTTTGGCATCTATGATTCAAACTATAACTCTATCTAACATTGGTTAGCCATAACATCAATTCGCATTAAAACTCAAAAATATTATTTATTTATAAAGAGGATAGTATAAACGACATCACAACTTAGACAACGTTATATTTAAGAAGATAAAATGAGTTTAACTAATCCTTAACCATTCTAAACGAAATCAATAAGTGATTATTATCATAATCTTCTATTGACATTAATCCAACTACCAAAATTTTGTCAACAACTATAAATATAATACACAACTTTATCAATATGTTTACTATCTCTAATGCTTGCAAAGAAAATAACTAGATCAAGTAAATTGTTACCTAAAACATCTTACCCACTACTAATTCCTCAAGAGACGGATGCATAAACACATTAACTTCCTATTTTCTACAATAAGAGAAAGTGAATTTACCATTGTAGTTTTCTAATAACATTAGAATGTAGAAACCACATCTATAACTATAGTTCATTCAAGTAACCCAACTAACTAACAACACAATTATAAGCATAAATTAAATGACTTATTCGCATAGGATACTAACAACATAAGCTAACCTCTATCCTTTAAATAACTCAACAATCCTAAACTACAACTCTGGCAGAATACTAAAATTACTATTTCTTAACCCCCATGCATAAACATAAGTTCCAACTAATCCAAGCAACCACAAAACAAACACAACAAGACTGAGACAATGACTACTAATTATTTCCTTAAGCACACTGCACCAAAACATTTCGATGCACAATGATAAGAATCTTCACAATTCTTTGACATACTACCACTTCCCAAAACAACTCAAACATAGAATTTCTAACATTGAATCATATTGTATATACATAAGGAAAGCATAACTATTACTTTCTATTCGAATAGGACACCATCAATAAAATGCTTTCAAGCTTGGAAGAAACAACCAACAGAACTGAAAAGATACAGAAAAAGCTACGGAACTTCACTAAAAGGAATAGAGGTTCCACGGCTCTTCCTCGGTTTCTCCTCACTGAAAACTATTTGAAGATAATTTGAGGGTTTTGTTGAACTGTCCTTTGATCAAGGTTTACCGGAAGATGCCGGTTGTTTCTGTAGCACTTTAGTTAGATATTTGAAATGCTAGGAATATACTTATGTGGCGGAAAATAAATGACAGAAGTAATGTCAGCTGTCTCAAAATAAACTGAATGGTTGTGGAAGGAGCTAGGCCAATAAGAAGAACCGATGAAGAGGAGGAGGATCTCGAGATAGCAGATTTAGATCTTGAGAAGGGTCCCGAAATGGATGAGGTAAAAGAAGTGGCTAAACATCTGGCATGGTCAATAAACAATATAATCTGTAACTACAATTTTTTTTATTTTATGAATGCGGTCGTTTACAGAAACATAACCTATCATAATTAATCCATATATATGAATTTACGATAAGCCCACATCATCGAAAATACAGAGAAACAAGAAGTATAGTAGTTTGTATCATGAAGGAGGATATGGTTCTGGGGAGAATCTCTAACATGAAGATAAGGGCAGGTAAGGGCCGTATTTCCTTCACATAATCGTGTAAAGTTCACTTACATGCATGTAGACTGGGAGAGGGATAACCTTATGACGTCTTAACTACTGGCCGATGCAAAATGCCAGTTTTTTTTCTAAAATAAATTCTAACAGGCCATTCAATATGGCAGAAGGCCAATTAGCAATAATCAGGGTTGCTTGCCATTTAGAAAGCCCATCCAGTATACGGCTAATTTTAGAAGATGGGCGGATTATACGAGGAGAAGATCGCAACAAATAGAAACACACTAGGACCACAGGGTTCGCAGCCAAAACTCACACAGATTCGTAATTGGAACACATCTAAACCTTGAAAGTCAGACTATATACAAGGGAAGCAGATTAAATACTTACTAGAGAAACTATTTCCATGCAGTGCATAACTATTGATGCAAGATTGAAGGTTGGGCACAAATAGAAAACTATTAAGAAGGCACAGGCAAATGCATGGTTCTTCCAATAAAGGGCACACAAAGTACCCTCGCGATGCTAAGTGCCAATAGGTGGCAATAAGTGTAAACCAATGACACCCTAAACATTCAAATAGAAACCAAAACACAACAGCTCCAACCAGAACACTAGCAGAGACTTGTTTAATCCTCTATAGAATAACATCGACAAGCTAGCCTCCATAAATAAAACATTAAAAGAGAAAAAGGGAAAAAGGGCACAATGAAAAGAAAGGAATTAGCTCCACTAGAAAAGATACAGACTTTTACATTCGGTCGCCAATAGATATTATGGAAAAGACTAGCAAAATAATTCATGAAATTTGAACCAGTACCATGGTAAATGCAAATTGAAAACAAAACAGTCTCTTTCCTAATCCTAAACAGAGGACTCTGAATTTGCAGTCATGCAGAACTGTATTTATTCATCAGACAATTAACTGCCGCGAGATCATGATGAAGCAACAAATCTTAATAACACATTTTCAATACACAGATAAAGCTCTTCCAACGATTATCAACATACCTTATAGAGAAATAAAATGCAGGATAAATGTAGCCTCCATAAATCTTACTTCTGTAACCAGCCTCAACCTCCCTCCCACAAGCAGAGATACCATGGGCACCTCTCCCCTTCCATTGCATTCCTTCCCCTTACAAAAATGAATCAACTCCTAAAAAAAAATTGATGCAGACCCCCCCGCCTCCACAAAATATAAAATTTTCTAATAATGGGGATTCCTCCAATTAGTTTACTAACAATGGAGATTCCAAATTTAATTTCTAGAGTGACAACTCAAAGCATTAATTTCCCCATAACAAATTTATTTTGCACAAAATATATATATTAATAACTCATAACTCCCAATTAATGATGTAAATGCTCTTGGACAGCAAATACTTAACTCTAATATATTTTAAAATCCAACCAAGGAATTAATCCAAGTTCTAAGTCAGGCATTTATTATCCAATAATCATCAAAGAAGCATTATTATTTAATAAAATAATTCATTAAAGTATTTCCTAACTACACACAAGAGCATAAATAACACAACCTGACTAAGCACCACAACACAGGGTTACCGAGCCTGGTAGGTGAGGACTAGGCAACACAATCACGACTCAAGACCATGACAGATGACAAGAACCGACCTAGTGGAATAGACCTCGCGTTATCTCCCATCACTAATACCCATTGGAGTAAGAATCCGCTCGAACCTGCTATATCAGGTGGAGTCGAGGTTCAGTACCTGTAGCCTGCGTTTCAAACAATTGGTTGTGAATAATCAAGTACATATATGTCTACACATAGAGAGTCAAAGAATCGTAGTGCAGCAGGGTACTCGAAGCGAGTAATACTACACCGTCTCCGCTCTTGAAACAGTATCATAACAACTTTTATCTGAATTTAAATACCATAAATCAAATAACACAGGATGATATTATTTCACATCACAACTGGAATAATAGTAGTGCCATCATGAACTCTTAACACATCTAATTATATCAGTCAACCATAGTTCATTAACATAAACATAAATCATACCCTACAAAACAACTGTCTCATAACCGATTCAATGCAATGAACGACTAACAATTGTCACCAATTGATAGAGAGCAATGTAGAACCACCGAAATCACAAGGCAACGACGAGGGGGCATTACATGGCACTATATGTGAGCCATGGATGTTTACTATCATCTAGTTCATGAGGGAAGCAAAAAAAGAGCAAGAGCAAATTCAATGGGCTAAGGCTATAAGCACAACCATATGGAAATAGGTGATGCTAAGGAAGGAAAAGTTGTTTCCTTTCTATTTGTCTTCATACTTATTATATTCATGTGCAGTAGAGGTTCAACCATTCATACATCAAATAGACAGGGTTGGTACCTTATGAAATGGTCCAGGTCAGAATCTGGTATATGAGCATTACCCTGATTTACAAGAAGAAAATGCATTGAATAAGTATGCTCTAGGAAATGATGTGTTCTATACATACATGGTTAGAATTTTAAGGGAGGGGCCAGATAATAGGTTATCTAAAGATGTAGAGGATACAATTGGCCTGCATAGTTCCTGGTATATTCAATTTCCACATTTTACTTATATCAGAAGTGAAGGATTTGAGGGAAAACCTTTCATGCTACCCAGGTATCCTTCCAATAAATTAATTGTTCTGGAGTTCTCAAGGTAGAATTTGAATGCCTTTAAAATGTACAAGAAGAAGTTTAGTAGAGGAAATCTTAAGTTACCTTGGTCAGTTGGTAGAAACTCATGCTATAGTGAGGAGGTTGCTGGTTATGCAGAACAAGAATTGAGGTATTATGGATTTGAGGAATTTGAGTTGGCCTGAAGGTTTGATCCCTTCCATAGAATTCAAAATATAATTGATAAAAAATTTAAACATCAAATTCATATTGAGGATTTTTTCTCAGACTGTAAGAATGATAAAGAGGTAAGAAAGTGGGCTCATGAAAGATTGACAGTTGATCAAATGAGGTCTATGGGAGATATATATGTTCCCCCAGAGGTTAAAGAAGATGATAAATTGCTACATCATAGTTATGAAAGTGCCAAGCTTGCTCCTATTGGAGAGCCTGATTGGTCACAACCATGGAACACTTCTTTGGACACATTGTCCAAACCGGTCATCTTGTTTTCAAAAACATGGTTAAAAGATAAGATTGAAGAGCATAAAGCTAAAGGGAGGGAAATCACATATCCAAAGAAAGGGAAGAAGAGAGTAAGAGAGCATAGTGATGATCTCCAATGCTTCTATGAGAAGAAAAGAAGGATTGTGGAAGCTAAAATTGTAGAGAAGGATAAAAATGTTACTCTGATGGATTCTTATGCATTAGGAGTGATAGTAGCAGTGTCATCTAGCACATTTGTGGAGGCAAAATCATTAAGCCATGATATTAGTACAGAAGAAGCACAAACTTCCAAAGAGATAACAAGACAAAAGGTCATGAAAGCAATACCAATAAGCATATCAAAAGGGGAGATTTCAAAAACAAGTGAAGTCATAGGAGCACAGTAGGTGGGAGCCAAGTTGAGTGATATACCTGGTGCATCCACCTCATTAGAAAAAAGACAAGTATATGCTCAAGTAAAGACATAATTGGCTAAAGAAATGCTGCAAGAGTAAAAAATGCATAAAGCGAAACAAGTCATTGAAATTTTCCACATTAGGAGTGATAGCAATGAAAGTGAAGAAAGAGAAATGGATTCAGGAAAAGAAGTTGGAATGGAAGAGGAATCTAGTGAATTTCTAAGTGAAGAAGAGGAGCAAAACACTCAGGATGAGATGGAAATTGAACAAGGCTCAATGTCTGAAAAAGAAAGGGTACAAGAAGAATCAGGAACAGTAGATCCATTTAGTACCCTGGTGTCTCCTGAAATAATAAAGGATGTGCAAGATAAAGCACATAAAATTGAAGAGTCTGAAAAGGAACCTGAGGAGACAATAAAGGAAACACCTTCTCAAGCCAAGGACAAAATAGGAGTTGGTACCTCAGGGGTAGATGTATTGAATATTCTAAATTTGTATGGTGAACAAAGTGAGGAAGAGAAAAATATAGAAAATAGAAAAGAACTAGGAAAAGAAGCAAAAGAAGTTGATGCAATGGTGGGTTCACTTGTACATACAAAGAAAGTACAAAAATAAGGTGAAACTATAGAGGATGAAGCCAAGAAACCTGAGGGTGAAGAACTTACAGAAAACATTGATGAAGGTAAAATTGAAAAGCAAGCAGAGAATATAGACACGAAAAATGTAGAACAAGCACATAAGGAGGAGGACCATGAAAAGGAATCATTGAAGGGAGAAGGTACCGAGGAAGAAGATGAAGGTGGAGGGGTCACAGAAATAGAAGAAGAAGAAAATTAGGGTGAGTCTCAATAGCAGGATGATCCAATGATACAAGAAGCAGCTCCACAACAACAGCAATAGGAACAACAACGACATGAACAAAAACAACAACAACAAGAGCAGGGAGAAGCAGAAAGACCTCAGGAAGAGGTAATTGACGAGGAAAAAACTATTGAAGGCACAAAGGAAGTCCCAACCTGGTTAGGGGTAGAGATAAGGAGAGAAAAGGAGGTACAGTTAGTACCTATTGACATCAAAAGTCTATTGGGAGATACAACACCAAGGAAAGAAAGGAGAAAGGCCAGAACAATGTCATCCATAGAAAGAGTTCTAGATGGATCCAGGATGCTAAACTTGGCCATACCACAAAAAGAGAAGGCAAAAGGAGAAATAACTATAAATGAATATAAAATACTCAATTTTGACCTAGGGCATACAACCAGGGAGAAACACATAACTGAATGGGAGGATATGCACCAGGTTATGGCAAAAATTTGAAGGATAAAGATAAACATGAGTATTTGAAATGACACATTGTCCAATTACAACAATTCATTAAGGGAATATTTGATCCCAATACAACAGTGCTAGAATTGCCTCGTGAGATAGCAATTGTATCTAAAGACGAAATATAAGATATGGAGAGTAAGAGGCTTAAAGCCAATGTTTTTGAAGAATGGTTTAAGGATTTCATGCAAGAAGGATAATAGGTAATAAAACAAGCAGTGAAAAGATGGGAAGTGGCTGCAAGGGAAAAGAATAAATGCAGTATACTTGTACATAGTGGTCAATTTAGAAGAGAGGAATGCAAATCTAAATTGGAATAGTTAAATGAAATTGAAGAGAGAGTAGAAGAATTAATAAATGAAGGAGTAATTACCCCTTCAATGGCAAATCAAGTGCCACAGGCAGGGTTGGAATTGAAATTTGAAGAGGATAATCTCAGAAGATGCATAACAGTCACTCAAGATTTTGAAGAAAAGGCAGATGACATGATCAGAATGCATAAAAGGATAGTAGAAAGGCTCTTAGATCATGAGTGCATGGATACACTAGTATATGAACTCCAAAGAGCTTTGACAGAATTCAAAGCTATTTTTACACCATGTATGGAAAATCTAGAGGCATATGTCAGTAAGCAAATGATTAATTCATTGATGGAGGAAAGTGCCAAGATGAAGAAATACAAGAAGAAGAGCGAAGGTTAAAAAAAGGAAGAAAGGAAACTAAAAGAAGGGGTTACAATGTAGGAGTATATATGGACAAAGAGTCTAGGAGGAGATCACACCTTTATAGAAGGTGTAATTAATAATTTCAAAACATATTTGAAGGAGTAGAAAAATTGAAAAGGAGCAAACAATATTGAAAAGGACCAAGTAAGGGGGTACCTGCGGGCAAAGTCTACAAGAAAACAGAAGTGAAAGAAAGGGGGAATCTTATTTTGAAAAGATTCCAATAGCATCCTTTGAGGAGGAAAAGATACCATTAAGATATTTTGAGAAACAGTTAGAGATGAATATACATCCTTGATCAATAATAGATGGATCTTGACCATGGATTAAGTTTTGTAGCCGTAGTAGTATGAAGCTTCAAAATCTATATAAGAAGCTTTGCTACTTCTACATTAGTTACACAGGGATTTTTGGAGGATAGCTTGCACTTGTAATTTGTTTGAACATTTTGATTAGATAAGTATTTTAGTTTAAAGGAGGAGGTCACCTATGTCTACATTAAGGAATGCATGGAGTATCTAGCTTCCTTATTGTATCTGTAAGACATTTGTAATTTTTTCTGTTGATTTGATTAATGAAGAAAAAAGGTCATTCATACATTGTAAACCATATAGGACTGTGTACTTTAAATACAAGTAAATCTAGGATTCTGCATCTATTTTTAAAGTGTTTTCTAGCTCTTATTTGTATTTGAAATACTACCTCTTTAAAATCTTGCAATGTTGGATGTGTGTTCATGAAAATACTCAGGGCTTCACATTTGGAGATTTATGTCTGTAGATTTGATCACGTTTGATGTATTTCTTACAATGTGAATAACAAAACATTTAGATCCTATAGTAGAATGATATTCAATTTGAATTTCTCTAACTTTTCCCCAAATATTTGAAATAATCAGCTTAAACATAGAGATTTTAAGGAAATTGTCTTACATTTGAAAAGAGCATGCATAATTGTGTTAATATTTGACAATTTTCATATCAATTTGAAAAGAAAAGCTTGTCTCATTATAAATCATACAAAGCTTTGTGATATAGTAGTAAATTTATGCAAAGAGATGGATAATTTGTTGATATTTGCAACAATTTGCATAATTCAAGTTTAGTGAGTCACAGATCACCTTAAATCAAGTAAGGCCCCTTGCATATTATAGTTTCACATTAACCTACTAAATTGTCCTCAAGGTCAAGATCTGACCATATAGAAACTTGGGATTAAGAACTCTAATCAATTTCTTCATATCTTTCAAGATAGTTTAGGTTCATTTTGTGAATTTTAACTTTTGTTGTGAATGTGTAAAAACAATCATCAAGAGTTTTTGGTGCTTCAAGGAGGGCTGATTGGAGTTAAGGTAGGATTTGAGTAAAGCTGGCTCATAATAGTGGTAGGGTGACTAGGTCTAGATCTAGTTTAGAGGATATATTTGTGTAATTACCTGATAAAAGGCAGAGTAAAGGTCCATTGACTTGGAATCCTAGAATATCAAATGTAGGAGGCTCATTTGGAATGCATCCTGGATCACCTTTTAACATCCATAACATAGTGAGTCCTAACAGTTCTTCATTTAGATCTTTGAATCTTTGTTTAAGTCCTCCTAGAGGTCCTAGTCCTCCTAGAGTTTCTAGTCCACCTAGAAATCTAGGTACTCCCAGAGGTCCAGGCTCGACACAAGGACCTACAATGGCTTATTTCAATGTCAATTCTCCTATAACATTCAATGATTATCATGAGATGCCAAAAAATCTTGAAAAGATATGTCCCAAATATCAATTGCATCGAGATCCAGAAGATCACCTTAGGATATTCAAGGAGGCATGCTTTAGAGCTAGGTTAGAATATGAAGATGTTGTATGTAGATTGTTTCCTTACACCTTTAATGAGTAGGCTTCTAACTAGTACATTAACTTGCCTAATGGTTATATTTCTTCTTGGGCACTTATGGAAGAGGCATTTTTATCTAGGTTTAGGGGACTGGTTGATCCTTCTACCTTATATCATAAATTGGTTGCAATTAAAAGAGGTGAAGGAGAGTTGATTGATAACTTTAATGATAGGTTTCAAAAGGCTTATTCCAGGTTAGTGGTTCTTTACACAGTAACTGCTGATGTGTTATTAGCCATGTATTATGTCACCCTTGATCCACTAACTACTATGTTTGTCAAAAGAAAGGTTGATATAGATACAATATCCAAGGCTTATAAAGAGGCAGCCTCAATAAACTAGGAGATGAGACAAACAACTTATAATCCATTTCTTAATGGAGGAAACCCTGGGATGCAAAGTCAAACACAATCATGGAATGGAGTCCCTATAAATAATACTCCATTATTGAACCCGATTCCTACATATACACCTATGTATAATCCTTCCCCAATCCAGGCTATAGTCCCTTATACTGGTAATAGTACCAATAACAATTAGAGTAATGGTCAGTCTTTCTTCCAGTCCCCTCAGGATACATTTGTGGCAAAGGTACAAGAGGATAGAGAAGAAATCAAAGAAATTACTGCACACTTGAGAAGATTAACTACTGAAATGACACAACTGAGAAATGGAAATTTCTATGGTAGAAATAATCAAGCATTTAGTTAGAACCATAACCAGAATCATAACCAAAATTATAACCATGGTCAAGGTTCAAATCAATGACAAAATTATAGTCAGAGTCAAAATCATAATCAGGGACAAGCAATGTAAAACAGAGGACCTGCTGTAGATAACAAAACTTGGGGTAATAACAATAGAAATCAGAATCAGCCAAGACCACCTAGGACATGGAACATAGGGCCAAATAATGGCACTCTAGCTTCTCCATTTGAAAATTTGGATAATCAGGAGACAAAACAAATAGCTAGAATTCAAATCACTAACGTAGCATTAAAGAATTGGTGTAGGATTCATAATACCAGTGCCCATGCTGAACTAGATTGCCCTCAGTTTCATCTGGCAGAAAGTATTTTCAATGTAGATGTATAGGCTCCTACCTTTGAGTTTCTCATTCCCAAAGGTAATGAAATAGTACCCTCAGGATTTGAGACTGCAAGTTAGTCTTAGAGACTTTTACCTTTGCAACTACGGAAGAAGAAGATCAGCTGTTAGAGGATGAGCCTTACTTTTGTGAGAATCTATACCCTGAATCAGCCTTAGTATTGAATGCTTTTCAGTTTCCCTTTGAAACTAAAAATGAAGTGTTATATGAAATAGAGGAGGTACAGGCTTTTCAATAGTCTAACAAAAATCATACATACAATTTGAGAAATAACACTAGGCCAGGAGATCCTTTCACTACTTCCACTCCTCCTAACAATTTCAATACTCCCCTAGATCAAAATACTAGTAATAATCCTGCTATACTAAAGGCTAATCATCATGTGAATAGTGGGATAGTAGCACAAAAAGTCCAAATAGGGAAAACAGAGACAGTGGAAACAATGAGGTTAATGAGTTACTTGTCTAAAGAGATAAAGAAAATCAAAGTTAGTATACCTTTATGTGAATTATTGAAAAGTCCAGGGGTCAGAAATGCTTTCATAAAGTCCTTGGATACATCTATGACAAGGGGAGGTGTATGTTGATATGAATCTTCCTAATAAAGATCCACATCCCAAAGAAAAAAGTAAGAAAACTAAACAACCTTCTGACACTAATGTGGTCATGTATGCAGATAAGAGGGAAGCCCCTCCTTTCTTGTTAACCATTAGAATGTTGGGAAAGAACATACATAATTGCATGGTAGATTCTGGTGCATCAGCCAATGTAATGCCTTTAGGGATATGCAAAACTTTAGCGCTGGCCCCTACCAAATCTGCCAAGGTTGTTACACAATTGGATAAAAATGAGGTCAATGTGATAGGAGAATTAATGCATATTCAAATGCAGTTAGCCTCAGATCCTAGGGTGAGTTAGTTTATTGACATTCAGGTAGTAGATATACTTGTGAATTACGGTATGTTGTTGAGTAGAGACTAGTCCAAAACATTAAATGGATATATGGCCACTAATTTTTCACACGTGGTTACCTTGGAGAGGTGTTCCAAATCAAATCAGGATAGAAGCTTAACCCAGAACGAAACATGTGATTACAGAATACAACAGGACTAATGACATATTGTATGCTTCTGTTGAACCTAGAGTTTATAGAGTCACTAACAAGGGAGTACAAATTGAAGAAATCCTGATGATGAATTTTATAGAAAAACCCGTCAGTAAAGAAACAGTAGTGTTCATTGAGTCTGATGAAAATTCTTCTTATGAGGAAGACAATGCAATAAATATTTTTGGTTAGATCATTAGGCAGGAAATGGAAAAGTGCATTGAACAAAATATTCTAGTTCATTGCAAGTTGTATAAGAGCATGTGCAGAGTCCATAATAAACCTCATTTTGAAGAGACTTGTGGAATGCACAGAGACATTATAGAATATCAATACATAAAGTGAACAAAGGGGATGAAATTGCAAGATGAAAGGGTTAATCCTAATCAACCAGAGACATACTTTCAGGACAATATGGATGTATTAATTCTATATTTAGAGAAAGAGACAAAAGACAAGAGTGTCTGTCATTCTAATTTACAAACTAAGAGTATAAATATGCAAGTAGGTCAAAATGAATTACCCATGAAGAAACAAGATAGTACTGCACATGTAGTAGAAAAGGCAAAACAAGCCAAAATAAAAGGTCAAAAGAATAAAGAGGGCATGTGGACACTGAAATGTGATGGATCTAAATCTAAACAAGGTGCAGGTGCAGGTGTGGAACTTATAGATCCTAATGGTAAGTCATTTTTAGCAGCATATAGGCTACAATTTCCTTATACTAATAATGTAGCAGAATATGAAGCTGTGATTTATGGACTTGTTATGGCTATCAAGAAAAAGGTGAAAATGATCAAAGTATTTTCAGACTCTGAGCTAGTGGTCAGACAAGTAAGAAAGTTGTATGCATGCAACTATAAGAAGATGGTATGTTATAGGCATAGGGTGTGGGATTTAATTGATTCATTTGATGCTTTTAACATAGAACATATCCCTAGAGAATTGAATCATAGACTAGATGCATTAGCAGTTGCTACTAGCACTTTGGAACCCTTAACATTGTCAGGTTTAAAATGATTTGCTGTTGAATTAGTAAATGTTTCAAGTATACCAGATAATGTTACTCATTTTCAGGTATTTGACGGATATCATCAAATTGTGGATTTTCTCACTCGTAATGAAGTGTTTGAAGCTCAAATCATTCATGAACAAGAAAGACCTGATGTGTCTTGGGATGAAGAAGACATAATAAATTTGAAGAGTAATTTCTTATATATGCTGCTAAAAATGACTTACCATTAGGATCTATAAGTTCCACACCTGCACCTGCACCTTGTTTAGATTTAGATCCATCACATTTCAGTGTCCACATGCCCTCTTTATTCTTTTGACCTTTTATTTTGTCATGTTTTGCCTTTTCTACTACATGTGCAGTACTATCTTGTTTCTTCATGGGTAATTCATTTTGACCTACTTGCATATTTATACTCTTAGTTTGTAAATTAGAATGATAGACACTCTTGTCTTTTGTCTCTTTCTCTAAATCTAGAATTAATACATCCATATTATCCTGAAAGTATGTCTCTGGTTGATTAGGATTAACCCTTTCATCTTGCAATTTCATCCCCTTTGTTCACTTTATGTATTGATATTCTATAATGTCTCTGTGCATTCCACAATTCTCTTCAAAATGAGGTTTATTATGGACTCTGCACATGCTCTTATACAACTTGCAATGAACTAGAATATTTTGTTCAATGCACTTTTCCATTTCCTGCCTAATGATCTAACCAAAAATATTTATTGCATTGTCTTCATCATAAGAAGAATTTTCATCAAACTCAATGAACACTAATGTTTATTAATTGATGTGTCTTTCTTACCTAAGGCAGAAAGACTTGCCCAAAACTAAAGGGGGCAAAATGTGATCCCTATAACTTGGGAACAGAGCAAAGTCCACAAAATGTACTGATTGGAAAGGCTTGCTCTACGGAGTTAAGAAAAGAAATTGTGGATGTTTTGAAAGAGTACAAAAATGTAATAGCATGGACATATGAAGATTTGAAGACATATGATACATCCATCATAACCCATGTGATAGCCTTGAAACCAGATGTTAAACCATTTAGGTAGAAACAAAGGCCTGTGAATGCTATTTTAGAAAAAGTTGATGTCTGCCAGGATAATCTTCCCAGTAAGACATTCAACCTGGGTAGCTAATTTAGTACCTATGAGAAAGAAAAGTGGAGACATTAGGTTATGTGTAGACTTTAGAAATTTGAACAAAGCCTTTGAAAAAGATAATTATCCCTTGCCTCCAATAGATGAAGTACTGCAAGCAGTAAATGGGGTAAAGATGATGTCTTTCTTAGATGGATTTTTAGGATATAACTAGGTCCTAGTGGATAAAGAAGATAGGTTGAAGGCTACTTTTACTTGCAAGTGGGGTAATTATGCATATAGGAGAAGGCCTTTTAGTTTAATCAATGCAGGTACCACCTTTTAGCGATCCATGGACATTACATTTCATGGATTATCAGGTAAATGCATTGTTATTTATATGGATGATTTAACTATTTATTCCAAAGATACATCCACTCATGCCGAAGATTTGAGAAGAGTACTTCAAAGATGTGAAAGGTATGGGATTTCTCTTAACCCAAAGAAATGTTCATTTGGTGTAACTGAAGAAAAATTGTTAGGACATGTCATTTCTAAAAATGGGATATCTATTGATCATGACAGAGTAGAAGGAATAAGAAAATTGCAATTACCTAATAGTAAGAAGGAACTAAAGTCCTTTTTTGGTAAGATTGACTTTGTCAGGAAGTTCATTATAGGGTTTGCAGAAATTGTGCAACCATTAAATGCCATGCTTAAGAAGGATACAAAGATAGAATGGACACCAGTAGCCAAGGCTACATTTGAAGATATTAACGAGGCTATTTCTGATGCTCCTTTGTTAACAAGTCCAAAGTATACAAATCCATTTTACATATATTCTTTTGCATCTGCACATTCAGTTGCAACTACCTTGACACAAAAAGGAGAAGATAATGAAGAAAAACCCATAGCTTTCATGAGTGCACCTCTAAAAGATGCACAACTGAAGTATCTAGACACAGAAAGATAGGCATTTGTACTAGTAAGAGCAGTTAAAAAGTTTAGACATTACATCTTACGAAGTCAAGTTAAAGCCATAGTACCATATGTAGCAGTAAAAATGCTACTAATGTAGAATGAGCTTGGAGAGAAAAGGGCCAAATGGATTACAATATTGCAAGAGTTTGATATGGAGATTATTCCAATGAAGTTGGTCAGAGGACAAGCATCAGTACAGACCATAGCAAACACAGATCCAAATTCGGTGAAATAACAATATGTATTAAATTCTAATTGTGGCATTAGGCTGGTATGATGATTTGAATACATTTCTGATATCAGGAAAATATCAAAGTAAGATGAAGTCTTCTCAGAGGAGAGCTTTAAAGATTAAAGCACAGAGGTACATGGCACAAGGAGGTCTTCTATTCAAGAAGAACCATGAAGGTATATATTTAAGGTGTTTAAATAGAACTGAAGCAGATAAGGTGTTGTCAGAGTTGCATGATAAGTATGGAACTGCTTATGGTTCTCATTTAGCTACTATGCATAAAATAATAAGAGTGAGATACTATTGGCCAAAAAAGTTTAAAGATACAGAGAGTCATATTTGAAGTTGTCACACTTGTCAGACTACAGCAGACAAATTAAGGAATCAGGCTAATATTACCATTACAACCAGTCATCGAGTCCAGGCAATTTGCATAGTGGGGTTTGGATTTCATTGGAGTTATAAATTCCCCATCATCCGCAAGACATAAGTTTATATTGACGGTAACTGATTATTGTACAAGGTAGACTGAAGCCACATGTTGCAAGTTTTCTACTACTAAGGTAGTTATCAAATTTCTTGAAGAAAACATCATAACAAGGTTTGGAGCTCCATATTCGCTGGTATGTGATAATGGCCCTGCATTTTCTTCTCTAAAATTTTCTAAATGGGCATTTCAATATGGGATAGTTTTAAAATATTTTTCAAATTATTATCCTCAGGGGAATGGTTTAGCTGAGTCCATGAACAAGATTTTATTGGATATAATCAAGAAGCTAATTGTAAAGAATCCTAGAGAATGGAATACACTATTAAAATATACGTTGTGGGTAGATAGGACTAGGGTTAAGTCAGCCTTAGGCAATGCACCTTATCACCTAGTTTATGGGACTGATCCCATACTTCCAATGAATTTAAGAATACCTATCTGGAAGTTTGCTAATAAGTTTTTAGGATTTGATGATCACAGAGAGGCCAGGATAATCCAAATGTTACAATTGGATGAGAAGAGAGATCAATCCATTGAAAGGTTTGCCAAACATCAAGTAGTGGTCAAAAGATGGTTTGATAAAAGAGAAAGAGTCAAAACATTCAGAATATCAGACTTAGTTTTGTGTTGGGATAAAGCACATGAAAAGAAAGGAAATCACAAAAAATTGACAAATTATGGCTAGGTCCATTATAGGTCGCAGAGATAATAGGAGATAATAAGTTCAAGCTCAAGACCTTGATTGGGGAAGATGTACCACTACCTATTCATGGCCAACATTTGAAACATTACTTTCAGGCTTGAGGTGAGGGTAGTGGGTATGTTGTGTATCATAGTGTAAATAGTGTACGGTTTTGTTGGGTTTTGACTTGTTTTGTTGTGTTGTTTTGTGTGTCGTGTTGCCCTTGGTAGGGATGTTTGTTTTGTTTTGAAGTATGCAGGAGTAGATTTACAACCACTGAAAACAATAGAAAATTTAGAACATTTAGGTTAATTATTTGAAACTTATACATAGCTTGTTGTGACTATCATGAATGTAGAAAATGGTTTGACTGGTGAAATTTTGTATTCAATAACTATGGGTTGAGTATTCAAGGGAAGTTTCTCACAATGACACACCTAAAATCCTTGGGTTTGTTGAACATACCAGTGTAGGTGTTAGGTGAAAAATCAGAGGTCACCCTTGTTACCATTACAATTCTCAGCTTAATTTCAGCAAGTGATCACACCTTGCATCATGAAGTTACAAAAGTAATATCTTATAAAGTCTCTACCTTACACAAAATATAAAATATAAATAAATAAATAAAATAGATTTTACTAAAAATCTAGATTAAGCCATCTAAGTAACTCTACCAAGGCTATGGACGCTTGTTGGCAGTGGGGCTCTACTTAGGAGAATTATAACGATAACCTTGTCAGGGCTATACATGCCTGCTAGTAGCAAGGCTCTATCCAGTTGGCTATGAGCGAATGCCATCAACTATGTAGTTTAATATCAGTTACTAGTTTATTCAACTTATTTTCAAGATGAGCATTATTAATCACATGCACCTTATTGAATACATTAGGTCTCAAGTTAAATAATGATCTACAAAAAAGAAAGTTGGAAGTTATGAATTTATTTTATTTAGTATTCTTTAATGGTTTTAATTTAATTGTTTTGTTTGGTTGCTAGTTGTCGTGATGCTCACAACACATCCCATTTTACTTCTTAGCAAAATGAGGACCCTTATTGTGGCTGTGGCTTTTGCTTGTGTGTGGGTCTGCTTGGTGGTAAAAGGAAAAAGGAGGTAAATGTTACAAATCTTGTTGAAAATTGAAAGAAATTAGCATTAAGTGTCAGAGCAGTATAGGGGTTGCTTTTTGAACCATTTCAAAATTCTTAATATTCTGTAAGATATGCATGTTTTGGTAAAATGCACTATAGGAGGGTTTGTATGTTGCATATACAAGGTCGTTTGTATGTTGAGTCATGGTATTAAGTGTATGTTTCAGGTTATGAATCATTGTACTTGTATGCATATTGTTAATGTTTTATTCTTTACATACAAGTTGGACCGGACAGGATTCAGAGGTAAAATAGATAATTGGTTAAGTCCACGGTTTGTATATCAGGTTGTATGTTTGGTGAAAAGAAAGATACAAGGTGATATACAACATGATATACATATCACGGACCCGAGGAGAATATGAAGTTTGGTTTTATTGAGGTATGTTTCATGGTTTGTATGTTGTATGCTTCAGGTTTATACCTTTTTATATACATACAGCATGGAAGTCAAAAGAATTAAAATTTGATATAAGTGATGCATCGTACCTTAATGTATATTGAAAGATGCATTCACTTTATATACATATATGGAGCCGAAGAGTTATGTAATGTGGTTTATAAAAGATGAAAAATCTGAGAGGATTATATAAAGGAGTTTACATGTATCAAGGATTGTATCGAAGAGAAGATACAAGTATTGTTGTATCATTGAAATACAAGTGGAAAGTAAAGTGGGTCCTGCAGATTGTATCTCGGGCTTGTATGTTAACAATATACATCTCTGGTATACAAGCTGACATACAAGAAAGGATACAAATAAAAGATGCAAGACAAATTCAAAAAAGAAATTAAATAAAGGAAAATCTTAGTATGTTTGGGGTGATTATATGTTAATAGTATACATCTCCGATATACAAGGAAATAAAAGACATCGCAGGAGATAAAAGGTAAAAAGGGGTTTGTATGGGTTGTTTGTATATGTGCTTGTATCTATGAAACATACAAAGAGTGATATACAAAGAAAAGATACAAGTACGGATAAAAAGAAAAGGGAAATAACACTGGTTATGGCTCATTGCATATATGTTTGTATATTGAAAAGATACAAATGGGACATACAAAGAACAATATACAAAGAAAGATACAAGAAAGCGTGATGTATGCAGAAAATAAACTAACAGATAGAAGTTTAAAACAAAATGTTGAAATAAAAAGCTGAAGCTTTACGTGCATTAATTGCTGTAATTAATGCCGAGCTAACACCTAGAAGAGTAAAATTCAAATGGTTAGGGTAAATTAGTTATTTTTTTTTCTTTTAGATTTGCATTGTCAAAATTCAAAATTGTAGGAAGAATGAATTGCTACAGAAATTGAATAAAATTCACCAAAGCGACGGAATTCCAAAAGATGGATGGAGTAAGAATGGTAAAGTAAGTCAACGACGGAAAGTTGAGTGGTCAAGAGATACAAGTTTTTATCTTAAAACACCGTTATAGTTCGGTTGGTAAAAATGCAAGTGTATTTTAGTAATTTCACTGTGAAATGTAAACATTTGTTAAATTACTGGTTTAATTGTTAATTAGCTGGGTCAGGTTAAACAAATGTGAAACTCAAAATGGAAAAGACAAACAGGGGTTAGGGTAAAATGGTAAAAAAATAGAAAATTCATAGTAAAACCCTAGGTAAGAGAGTAAAACAAAAAGTTAAAAGGATGCATTTTCTATAGGATGGCTCCAAGGCAAAAAAAGCTAGATATAGGCGGTGAAGTTAAAAAAGAGAGGAAGCCGCGCAAAGAAATAGAAAAGGAGGAGTTGCCACTACATAGAGGGTACCCTTCATTGATCAGTTACACTGGACTAGGGACAGACACCAACATTAGGAATGATGATGCAAATGATGTTTTACAGAAGATCACAGTTGCTGACGCTACACCTGACATGAGGTGTATATGGGAGAGTGGATTGTACAAGGCTGCGGGTTTTTCATTGGCTATGGAAGCTAGGGATTTGTGTTTAGATTGCCTATACTTGTATGACCCAGCTACCAGGAAAATAATGTTCCATGATAGACTCATTACAGACTTATCCATAGAGGGGATTGTAAAAACATTCAGTATGGAAATACATGATAAAATGTTGGATATTGATATAGATCAATACAATGAAGATTTCCACAACAATGAAAGGGAGTGTAGAGGCATGATCTTCTACAGTTGCTACAGCCCAGAAAACAAACCCAAAGTTGTGGCAAGAGTGCACAAGAATCTGCTAAGAATATACTTTAAAGAAGAAATATACTTGATGATTACAATGCTAAGCAGATTAGTGTGATTGAGAGATGGCACTAAGTGTGAGCCATGGATGTTTACTATCATCCAGCTCATGAGGGAAGTAGAAAAAGAGCAAGGACAAATTCACTGGGCTAAGGCAATAAGCATAGCCATATGGAAACAGGCGATGCTAAGGAAGCAAAAGTTGTTGTCTTTCTATTTGTCTTCATACTTATTATATTCATGTGCAGCAGAGGTTCAACCATTCATACATGGGATAGACAGGGTTGGAACCTTAGGAAATGGTCCAAGTTAGAAGCTAGTATATGAGCATTACCCTGATTTATGGGAAGAAAATGTATTGAAGAAGTATGCACTAGTAAATGATGTGTTCTATACATACATGTTTAGAATTTCAAGGGAGGAGCCAGATTAGAGGTTATCTAAAGATGCAGAGGATACAATTGGGCTGCACAGTTCCTGGTATATTCAATTTCCACATTTTACTTGTATTAGAACTAAAGGATTTGACAGAAAACCTTTCAGTCTACCCAGGTATCCTTCTAATAAATTAATTGTTTTGGAGTTCTCAAGGCAGAATTTGAATGCCTTTAAAATGTACAAGAAGAAGTTTAGCAGAGGAAATCTTAAGTTACCTTTGTTAGTTGGTAGAAACTCATGCTATAGTGAAGAGGTTGCTAGTTATGCAGAAAAGGAATTGAGGTATTATGGATTTGAGGAATTTGAGTTGGCTCGAAGGTTTGATCCCTTCCATAGAATTCAAAATACAATTGATAAAAAATTTAAACATCAAATTCATATTGAGGATTTTTGGTCAGACTATAAGAATATAAAGAGGTAAGAAAGAGGGCTCATAAAAGATTAACAGTTGATCAAATGAGGTCTATGGGAGATATATATGTTTCCCCAGAGGTTAAAGAAGATGATAAATTGCTACATCATAGTTATGAAAGTGCCAGGCTTGCTCCTATTGGAGAGCCTGATTGGTCACAACCATAGAACACTTCTTTGGACACATTGTCCAAACCGGACATCTTGTTTTCAAAAACATGGTTAAAAGATAGGATTGAAGAGCTTAAAGTTGAAGGGAGGGAAATCATATATCCAAAGAAAGGGAAGAGAAGAGTAAGAGAGCATAGTGATGATTACAAATGCTTCTATGAGAAGAAAAGAAAGATTGTGGAAGCTAAAATTGTAGAGAAGGGTAAAAATGCTACTCTGATGGATCCTTATGCATTAGGAGTGATAGTAACAGTGTCATCTGACACATTTGTGGAGAAAAAATCATTAAGCCATGATATTAGTACAAAAGAAGCACAGCCTTCCAAAGAGATAACAAGACAAAAGGTCAGGAAAGCAATACGAATAAGCATATCAAAAGGGGAGACTTAGAAAACAAGTGAAGTCATAGGAGCACAACAGGTGGGAGCCAAGTTGAGAAATATACCTGGTGCATCCACCTCAGTAGAAAAAGACAAGTATATGCTCAATAAAGACAGAATTGGCTAAAGAAATGCTACAAGAGTAAAAAATCCATAAAGCCAAATAAGTCATTGAAACTATCCACATTGGGAGGGACAACAGGGAAAGTGAAGAAAGAGAAATGGATTCAGGAAAAGAAGTTGGAATGGAAGAAGAATCCAGTGAATTTCTAAGTGAAGAAGAGGAGCAAAACACTCAGGCTAAGATTGAAATTGAACAAGGCTCAATGTCTGAAAAAGAAAGGGTACAGAGAAGAATTAGGAATAGTAGATCCATTTGGTACCCTGGTGTCTCTTGAAATAATAAAGGATGTGCAAGATGAAGCACATAAAATTGAAGAGTCTAAAAAGGAACCTGAGGAGACAATAAAGGAAACACCTGCTCAAGCCAAGGATGAAATAGGAGTTGGTACCTTGGGGGTAGATGTATTGAATATTCTAAATATGTATGGTGAACAAAGTGAGGAAGAGAAAAATATAGAAAATAGAAAAGAACTAGGAAAAGAAGCAAAGGAAGCTGATGCAATGGTAGGTTCACCTGCATATACAGAGCAAGTACAAAAAGAAGGTGAAACTACAGAGGATGCAGCCAAGAAACCTGAGGGTGAAGAACATACAGAAAACATTGATGAAGGTAAAATTGAAAAGCAAGCAGAGGATATAGACATGACAAATGTAGAACAAGCACATAAGGAGGAGGACCAAGAAAGGGAATCATCAAAGGGAGAAGGTTCTGAGGAAGAAGATGGAGGTGGAGGGGACACATAAATTGAAGAAGAAGAAAATGAGGGTGAGTCTTAATAGCAGGATGATCTAATGATACAAGAAGCAGCTGCACAACAGCAGCCTCCTCCATAATAGCAGCCTCATCCACAACAGCAGCCTCCTCCACAACAGCAATAGGAACAACAACAACAATAGGAACAACACCAGAAACAAGAGCAGGGAGAAGTAGAGAGACCTTAGGAAGAGGTAATTGATGAGGAAAAAATTGCTGAAGGCACAAAGGAATTCCTAACCTGGTTAGGGGCGGAGATAAGGAGAGAAAAGAAGGAGGCACAATTAGTACCTATTGACATCGAAAGTCTATTGGGAGATACAATGCCGAGGAAAGAAAGGAGAAAGGCTAGAACAATGTCAGTCATACAAAGAGGTCCAGATGGATCCAGGATGCTGAACTTGGCCATACCCAAAAAAGAGAAGGCAAAAGGAGAAATAACTATAGATGAATATAAAATACTCAATTTTGACCTAGGGCATACAACTAGGGAGCAACACATAACTGAATGGGAGCATATGCACCAGGTTACGACAGAAATGTTAAGGAAGGATAAAGATAAACAAGTGTATTTGAAAGGACACATTGTCCAATGACAACAATTCATTAAGGAAATATTTGATCCCAATACAATAGTGCTAGAATTGCCTAGTGAGATAGCAGTTGTATGTAAAGATGAAATAAAAGATATGGAGAGTAAGAGGCTTAAAGCCAATGTTTTTGAAGAATGGTTCAAGGACTTCATGCAAGAACGACAACAGGTAATAAAACAAGCAGTGAAAAGATGGGAAGTAGTTGCAAGGGAACCAAATAAATGCAGTATACTTGTACATAATGGTTAATTTAGAAGAGAGGAATGCAAATCTAAATTGGAATAGTTGAAGGAAATTGAAGAGAGAGCAGAAGAATTAATAAATGAAAGAGTAATTACCCCTTCAATGGCAAATAAAGTGCCATAGGTAGGGTTAGAATTAAAATTTGAAGAGGGTAGTCTCAAAAGATGCATAATAGTTGCTTAGGATTTAGAAGAAAAGGAAGATGACATGATCAGAATGAAGAAAAGGATAGTAGAAGGGCTCTTAGATCATGAGTGCATGGATACACCAGCATATGAACTGCAAAGAGCTTTAACATAATTCAAAGTTATTTTTACACCATGTATGGAAAATCCAGAGGCATATCTTAGTGAGCAAATGATTGATTCATTGATGGAGGAAAGTGCCAAGATGAAGAAATACAAGAAGAAGAGTGAAGGTTCAGAAAAGGAAGAAAGGAAACTTAAAGAAGGGGTTACAATGCAGGAGTATGTATGGACAAAGAGTCCAGGAGGAGATCGCACCTTTATAGAAGGTGTAATTAATAATTTCAAAACATATTTGAAGGAGTAGAAAAATGTAAAAGGAGCAAACAATATTGAAAAGGATCAAGTGAGGGGATATCTGTGGGCAAAGTCTACAAGAAAGCAGAAGTCAAAGAAAGGGGGAATCTTATTTTGAAAAGATTCCAATAGCATCCTTTGAGGAGGAAAAGATACCATTAAGATATTTTTAGAAATGGTTAGGGATGAATATGCACCTTTGATCAATAATAGATGGATCTTGACAATGGATTAAGTTTTGTAGCTGTAGCAGTACGAAGTTTCAAAATCTATATAAGAAGCTCTGCTGCTTGTACATTAGTTACACAGGGATTTTTGGAGGATAGCTTGCACTTGTAATTTGTTTGAACATTTTTACTAGAGAAGTATTTTATTTTAGAGGAGGTCGCCTATATCTACATTAAGGAATGCATGGAGTATCTAGCTTCCTTATTGTATCTGTAAGACATTTGTAAGTTTTTCTTTTGATTTGATTAATGAAGAAAAAAGGCCATTCATACATTTTAAACCATATAGGGCTGTGTACTTTAAATACAAGTAGATCGAGGATTCTACGTTTATTTTCAGAGTGTTGTCTAGCTCTTATTTGTATTTGAAATACTGCCTCTTTAAAAGCTTGCAATCTTGGATGTGTGTTCATGAAAATACTCAGGGCTTCACATTTGGAGATTTATGTATGTGGATTTGATCAAGTTTGATGTATTTATTACAACATAAATAATAGAACATTTAGATCCTATAGTAGAATGATATTCAATTTGAATTTCTCTAACTTTTCCCTAAATATTTGAAATAATCAGCTTAAACACAGAGATTTTAAGGAAATTGTCTTACATTTGAAAAGAGCATGCAGAATTGTGTTAATATTTGACAATTTTCATATCAATTTGAAAAGAAAATCTTGTCTCATTATAAATCATAAAAGCTTTGTGATATAGTAGTAAATTTATGTAAAGAGATGGATAATTTGTTGATATTTGTAACAATTTGCATAATTCGAGTTCATTGAGTCACATATCACCTTAAATCAAGTAAGGCCCCTTGCATATTATAGTTTCACATTAACCTACTAAATTGTCCACAAAGTCAAGACCTGACCATATAGAAACTTGGGATTAAGAACTCTTAATCGATGTCTTCATATCTTTCAAGACAGTTTAGGTTCATTTTGTGAATTTTAACTTTTGTTATGAATGTGTAAAAATAATCATCAACAGGTCCCGGCAATAAGGCCTTATGAGGTACCCATGTACAAATAAAACTCTCATAAGTGGAGAATGGTAGAAAACCCAATGGGAAAAAACTACCCCTCAAAAGAGAAAAAATATGCATGAATCTGGAAGTTGCTTGTGTATTGATGTCGATGTTGAACTACAACTGGTGACTCCATAGATGATAGTATAATGAGTATTTAGGAAAATTAACAAAATTTGAGGTGTGATACAATGCAAGATTCAAGATCATTTACCATAGGCTCTAAAAAAATGTTTGAAGGATCATTCGATCCACCTATTTCTCAATCCCACCTTTTAGTTGCAACCTCATTGAGTTAAATTAGGTAACATAATCCTCTATAGTATTAGAGTCATTTAGACTTATACTTATGAGGTCTTTAGCTCATGGCTTCTTTGCTTGATGACCTTCCCTTGGGTGTTTTCAAGGTCACAATAGAAGTGCTTATAGTTAGATTTGATCACACTTATTAAACTATGAAATGTATTTTACAACTTACAAGTGCAGAAAGAAAAAATAACTCAATAATACCCCCCATTACTTTGATCCCCCTACTTTGCGGCACTTTATAAAGTAGTGCATGTCTAACCTCATTGCTTGATTTACCCCCAAATTTGTGTGGCACTTCATAAATTTCTTAGTGCACTAGACAATAATTAACTATTTCTAACACTAAAAGAATAAAAATGGCTTTGACGGTTACAAAAAAGGGTTAACATATAGTTATTGTTTTCTAACAATAATGCTATAAACGCTAACTATTTTATAATGCAACAAAATATGAATAAAAGAAGCCTTGAAAAGGGGGTGATTGAGTCCTTAATAGGACTCTGCCATCATAGCCAATTTGAGGGTGTAGAGGTTGGAAAAAGAGGATATCCGGCCAAGAAAGCCCTCTAATATGCCTTTGACGGCGTCCTCCTTGCTTCTGAAGAAGAAATATCCCACAACAAAGCCGAGGACAACAGCGATGAAGACTCCACCATTAAAAGACATGATGGCTAAGCATGAGCAAATATCCCAATTGAGCATTCACTCCAAATAAGTGTGATTCCAGGTAGGAAGGCGCATTGAATCAGATACAAAGGTCATTGGAAAGGCTCAGAATAGATGGAGTAGCAGATTCCTCTATAGATGAGAGTGAAAGGATTCTGGTCTCTCTGTACGTGAGAATGATTCCTTATGCTTTAGGTGTGTATCCACCTGGCCACAATCCTTCTTGGCGTCCACAGCCAGCTCTCCATGCAAGGCATCAGGCCTATACAAGAGGGGCATTAAGCCTCTATGAGGGCGAACTCCACTTGCCCTACCACAAACTATGACCTCTCTCCTTTGAACGACATCTTGGGAAACACTTTGGTGTCTCACAGAAGGTAGAGAAGTGCAAAGGCTCGGTTGTTTGAGCACAACTTGCTCTTTGAGACTCACGACCCTTTAAATCGAGGCATAAAATGATGATGAAATCCTTTGTTTGACCTTGAACACCAGAAAATGTCTTTGAAGAACACTCGGCATCAATTGTGACAGAGGCACGACCTCAACATCAATCCCTCTATGCATGGAGGGCGTCAGACCCGGGCATGACCAGGGCAAGGGCTGACTTGTGTGTGGCTATGTAGGGGTAGGGCACATGTCTATGAGGGTGTTTTGGGTCTGCAATGAGTAGTGACTTGGCCGCCATCAGACAGAGTACTCGCAATAGTCACATTGAGATCCCTTGTGTAGGCCGTGCGGCTTTCCAACCAGGCCATTCAGATTCCAAACTGTACCACGGCCTCTGAAAAGTCTTTCCACTATGTAGATCATCCTTCCACTCCAAAGACACCTCACAAGTGACAAAATCTCCTCTTGGAATGAAATTGACCTTCTGTGACAGGTTGTTCAATGGTGTCGACCAAGAACAAACCCTTGTTCCAGATTCATGCCTCCCAAATGAACCAACAACAACTTAGTGAGGCTCTGATACCATATGAGAACCTAAGATCAACAAAGATGTAAGCTAGCATCAACTCTGAGTGAATTGCTTAGGCAAATAGATGAGTACATATAGCCTTGAGTAACCTTGAGTTAATAGGAGTCAATCCCATAACTTAAGGAGATCTCAAGTAGACGTGGCAAGCTAAGTGGAGTGAAAGAGTTTGATGGACTCTTCCTAACAACCACACACCCAGCTAAGGTGTCTTATGCCATGTGCATAAAATGAGGCTTTCAAATGAAGCCAAATGAAAGCCAAATGAAATGTGTACACTAATACTTAGTTTTGCATTTTGGGGTAAACCATCTCTCCTCCTTTGAAAAGAAGTTATTTTAGATTATTTTCGGGATGTAAATGGAAGGATGAGGATTGTTTTAGAATGAATTTGATATTTCTTGCAAGAATAAGGAGTGTTTGTTTGTGTATGTTTTCTCAAGAGGAGATTTCCTCCATTGTTGTGAGCTTTAGAAGAAAGGTGTTATGTGTAATTAGAATTTTCACTTAAAATGAAATCTCTTCCTTTTCCCATGCCCACATTAGGTTGAGGCATATGGAATTCATATTATAGGAATATTTAGCTTCCTTTTTGTAGTTTTAATTCGCATTATAAATTTTTCGAAAATATGCAATTTGTATCCATGTTATGGCAATTTTTTTCAAAAATCACTTTATGAAATTTTTAAAGATTATTTGGAAAAGTATGTTGTGCATTTTTGACGAAAAAGGGCACTCTTGAATTTTTGAAATTTATTATAATTTAAAGGTTTTTGCTCAATTTCATCAATGGTAATTTTGGGGCTTTTCTAATTTTCCTTAATTTTTAGAAATAGAAGAATTAAATTTATAATCTTATATGAATGAATTATTTTGTGGAGCGAGTTTCCTTACTATGTAAATGTGTTTTTAATCATTAAGAAATGTGCCATGACATTTTGCATTGATTTATGTGCCACACGTAAATTGTAAATTTTGTGTGTTGGACATATAGGAATGAGGTATAGGGTAGGAAATAAGTGGTTATCAACACTTTCCATAATCTAGAGTGATACATGGAGATAGATTGAGTAGAGAGTTTAAATCAAGTGATAACATAATACAATTTGGGATAATAAAACATATGATCAATCAAGACATCTGTGTCATGATTTCAATGCTCACAAGGGGTCAATCTTGGGTGTAAATGACATGTCACAACTTTGGGAGTGGTGAATGTTAGAATATTCCTCATGTGAGGATATCTTTTCTACTCAACCCTGGCATAGCCATCATGCTACTATAATGAAATTCCTTATGTTGCTTCTAGGATCCTCATCCTATCCTTCATCAAATTTTGTATCTGACATGTGTTTAGACCCCCTTCATGTATTTTGTTGGCTTGTTGTACCCTCATCCATTGTCATGCCCATATTTACACATGGACATAAACAATGACACAATAATGTTTTTTTTTAAACAACTTGTTTTGCTTTTATTGCTCTACACATAGTTGTGTAATCATGCACACTCAACATTGTCACACATTAAATGCAACAAGGAACACATGAATTTACATGAGTTGATGCAAGCAGGTGATGTAGAACCTATCCCACATACCCTATAATGATGAAGGAAACTTTATTAGGGTATGATGTCACTCTTCATGATGCCTCAATAGAGACCCTTCATAATGGGTACTCCTTTTAGGCCATTAGGTGATAGTGGAACAATCAGTCCATCAAGGCATGAGCCAACACCTACATCTAAATTTTAGTTCTTAACTAGGCCATACTAGTACTAGGATTCATGAGGATTGATTTGATTAACTACACAACAACATTATAATAAAACTAAATTATAAATAGGGCACATTTACATTTTTTATTAAAATAATAACCAAAGTGTAATTTGAAACTTGATAGAAAAGTTTATCAAAAAATAATTAAACATGAATTTAATTATTAATTATAATCCATAATTAAATTCTATTCACTTTGTTATTTTCATTTTGATTTAAAGAATTATGAATAATTTTTGAGAAATTAACATCTAGTAGCTAGTTTGCATTAATCCATATATTTTATGAACCAACATTTTATAATTTATAACATTAATTCTACTTGCTTGTAAGTAGGAATGACATGATTGATGGTTTAATTAATTTCCTAAAAAAACATAAATTAATTATTTTATTTAGTTACTCATTTCCCACCAACAAGAATACAATATACAATTTAATCCCATGGTTTACTAATGAATTAAATAAAATAATTTAAGTGCTTAATAATTCCTAAATGACTATCTATAACCCTACTAAGATAATTCTTTGATTTCCTAATTTTAAAGTCACTAAAATGTTAATTCACTTAAGTTAAAAAAGAACTTAATTTAAACACATTATTAAATTTATTGATATGAAGATTAGAGCAACTTTGCCAAATCCTAAAATCATCTTATTAAGAGAGCCTATCTACCTCACTTTTCCTCATTTTGAAACCTTTCTTTATTTTCTTAATTCCTTTCATTACCAGGTTGGGGAGATTTGAGACTGGAGGAAGGATCAAATTTGGGAGCCATGGAACTCATGGTAATACTTAAATCTATTTTCTCCTTATTTAACATGCTATTTTTTTGCTATTTTTTTGGTTAAAATTGTAATAATGCCATTTAATTCCATTTCTCTTTTTTGTTTTGTGTGTTGTAGGGTTTGTAGCTCCTCTATTACTTATTGTGTGTAGGGTCTGTAGTCTAATCAACATAATTTTTTTAAACTAATCATTTTTCTAAATTTTTTTTTTAATACCTTTCAATAAGAGAAAGAAACTTCATGAGCTACATATGAACAACATTCACTTATTTATTCATACACATGCATGCACACATATGAAAACTTATTTATTTTAAATAAATATATCAAATTATTTTTAATCTATTTTTACATATATATGTTCATAATATAAATATATATTCCAACAATTCATCACACAAAATATATGTATGTATAATAAATATACATAAATAGTAAATCTATCTCTTAACCAAATTATACATATAATTATATCTATATACAATTCATTCATCCAACATAAAAGGTAACTATATGAGATAGAAATTGTATTCTTTTATTAAAAAGTAATTGGGAATGATTTCAAAATTTGCATAAGTGCACTTTCCTGAGTGTTTCTAAAACCTTTTCAACAAATCCAATTCATGCATATCGTGTAACCACAACACAATGGGCGTGGCTTTTTGGATGATTCCCCATTTTACTTTTAGGGAGCCCTCGACCATCCGTAAAAATAAGGGTTCGCAAACCCTAAAACCCAGCAATGGAGAATGCATCAGCCGGAAGTAATGTTCACGAACTCTTAAAACGGGCGATAAGGATAAGAAGTTAATCAAGGCTTTAATTAGTTCGCCAACCATAGAATTGGCCGACAATGAATAGTATCAGAAGGAATGAAGTTTGCCAACTTATATATATATATATAGTGTCTTGGTTAAACCTAGTATACATTTTACTTGTTCTCTATAAGAATATATATATATATATATATATATATATATATATATATATATATAGTGTCTTGGTTAAACCTAGTATACATTTTACTTGTTCTCTATAAGAATATACATTTACTTTCAAATACATTGCAAAATAAGATAGAGCATGTAAACCTTTCAAATAATTTTCTATTTCTGCATTAAGAATAAGAGTCAACTCAATGAAATCTTCTCAACTCTTACAATAATAGGTAAAATATAACAACAAAAATGCAACTCCAGTTTCCTTAATGAGTGAAGTTTTACAACTCAAATAATTGAAGAATGTAAAATAAGGCAACCCACTGAATTGACAAATAACACTCTCCTTTTGTCTCTTCACAAAACCTGCAATTTTATTTTCATGAAACAAACACAATGGTGGCTTTCTCACCTCCCAACCATAGGGATTACTCACAAGCCCACCCTTGAGGTAGGAGGTCCTCAAAGAAAAATATGTAACACACACAAGAAATATAAATACATCCATTTATTCAACAAGATAAGCAATACAATAACTCTCATGATTCCCAAGGATTTATATAGACACAAATGAATCTATGACAAGATTCATATGATAGGGGGAAAAGAGGTAACTCTCTTGAATGGGGAAAATAATAATAATAATCAAATATCAATTCATCTATATACCATATATAATAATCCTTCAAAGTTTTTTCCAACATTCTTCCATTCAAAAAATACTTCAAGCTCAACCACCACACCTCCCACAGGATAGTTATTCACAAATGCCCTCATGCTAAATAGATAATCACAAAGGTACTCAAGTCATATTTTCCTTCTCAAAGGAATAAATATTTCCCCAAGGAGGTTCCAAACCCCCCAGCAACCCCTCACATGGTTTTCTCTCATCTATTGGGACAGCCTAAACCAATACAATACACTTTCCCAAACAACAAAGGAAAAACAATACAATAAGAACCAAACACAATAAACACAAATCAAGCACAAAGCTCCATTTTTGTACATCAACCATTAAAGAAATTACCATATATGTCAAGAGGATTATGAGCCTACCTCAATAAGATTCTAAGGATTGGGTGAGTTGATCTTGTTGAAGCTCCTTCCAAGAATTCCTCTCCAATCCTTTTTATCCCAACCACCAAACTTTCAAGTCACTGGACTCTCTCTCACACAAAATAAAAATGAATCCAAAAAGCCTCCTCTAACCTTATAAGAGGGATATAAATAATGGATGTCATGTCACTCCTCTCCCAATGAGGATGTGACACGTGTCCACCAACTCACCCCTCTCTTCCCTTCTCTCAAATCCCAAGGAGTGACATGACTCCTCATGTGCTCACACATGTATGAGACCTAGGGAAGAGAAGTGTATTTGTACACTCTTCTCTATGAAATATCCTAGGTTATGATCCCACATGTGTGAGGCATTAGGATGGGGGTGTACTTAACACAACCCCTCATCCATGAACCTAGGAAGGAGGAAATGGATGGTGAGTAGTCAACTTTCCTTCTCCCTAAAGTCCATTCATGGACCACACTCTTCCCAAACAAATTGAGAATTGTAAATCTTCTCCTAAACCTAAAATTCATATCCCAACAAGTACCGAACCCATAGGTACTTTCTCTAGGGACCCTTTTTCATAAAAAATAAAATAAAATGACATTTCATGACCGTTTAGAAATCCCACTACATGCGTGCTGCCACAATAATGGGTTACACTTTCTGGGACATCCTATTTTTTGCTGAAATCACATATTTTTAGAAAATATAATGATTTAAGCCTTGAAATGTTTGATTTAAAGGATTTTAATTAAAGAGGATTTGATCAAACCCCCTTAGATTCAAACCCTCTTAGATAGAACCCCGCTAGTTTTAAACCATACCTATAATGGAGTCTCATCTACACCTATCAAAATGCTGATAAAAAATCACTTTTGATTTACCTTTTGGGGGATCAAATGAATTGTTTTAAAATTTATGTTTTGGAAGTATGTAGTCTTATTATAAGCTTCCCTTTTTTTCACCGAACATCAAGTTCTTTGTTCTACACATATGGAAAATTAGTAAATTAGTGAAAAAAAATTCTAAAACATATCTATGACCTAGGTATTGATGTCCTTGTTTCAACAAAAAAAAAATTGAATTTTGATACATACAGAAAAAGTTATGTTTTATGGAATACACCTATGTTTAAATTATAATTAGTTTGACTTCAAAACTTAATTTAAAAAAAATATTCTACAAAACATTATAAAACCAAATACATGCCCTATATATCAGTGTTACCAATCTAAATTCAAAAGAATCATAATTTTATCCTATGTAGAAAAAAAGTTATGTGCTATAGAATACACATCACAAAAACTAGTTATTAAAGGAGATGCAAATTATTTTACAATTTAACTCCAATTTTTTTTTAAAAATGTATTTAGAATCTACAAATAAAATCTCAAAAATAACTAGTTCATATCATCCTCAAATTCCTAATGGTTTAGCGGCTATAGGTGTCAGAAAGTGAAGATTTAGTTCAAAATGTTGATTTCAATGTCAATTTTGGCCAAAAAGTGTAACCCATTATTGTGGGATGACCCACATGTAAATCTAAGATTTTCCGCATCGGATGACATTTACCCCATGAGTCTAACTCAACAAGCTTAGACAAGTTTAAAATAAAAATTAGCATCACAAAATTCTCACATTATAATATGTTTTTATAAATAAAAGCTTTAGTCGCTTTATGGAATAAATCCAAGGTATCACTAGGATAAACACAATTATGATTTTCTAGAGGACCTGTAATATTTTCCATGGCCATGAAAATCACATGCATACTTGAGAATGAGTATTGATACATACAATAAAGTGACTAAAGTAATTATAATTAAAATTCCACAATCATCATATACTATAAGGAATCCATAATCCACATCATCATTATATTTTAATTAATCATCAAAATTCCATTTCTTAATCCATTCTATTTCACATTCATCTCAAAACAACATCTCATATCATTTATTAGACCTCCCGCAAATATAAAATATGATAACTTGTAGGATGAAGGTCATGTCAATGAAATTAAGCTTATATATTAGCTATTACTAGTAAAGGCACCAAAGGTGCTATCAAATGGCCCATAGGCACAAATAATTATAGGCCTATCACTAAATAGTATATATTTTTATTAAGGATTACATAAAGGTTATATATATTTAGAAAAGATTATATATAAAAAGTTTATACTAAATTTTTTTATAATTATATATAAATATAAATTTTTATACTAAAGAAAGATCTTTTACATACATATGTATTTATGTATGTATCCATAGCATATCTATCAAAAAATTAATATTATCTTAGCAATAATATTAGTATATCCTAAAAGACATTGTGACTTGGTGAATGCTAAAGTTAACTTTCAAACCCATGCATACATAGTGAAATCCCAAGTTCACCCAAACACACAAAGTGAACACCATTGAAGTTTGAAAGTATTTTTGTACATAGAATTCACACGAAGTAAACTTTGAAGTATCTTTTACACACCAAATGAATGAATACCAAAGTTCACACACACACACACACACACTTGTGTGTGTGCCGGTGCATTTGAAAGTTAGCTTTGGCTTGACTATGTGTGCACATGTGTGTGAACTCTAGGATTCACTTTGTGTGTTTGAATGAACTTTGGCTTTCATTTGTGTGTGGTTAAGTTTGAAAGCTAGTTTTGACATTCATTGTGTGTGCACATGTTTGTGTGTGAATGAACTTTGACATTCACTATACATGCACATGCATGCATGTATGAATGAGTTTTGGCACTCACTTTGTGTATGTACAAAATAATGATGTCCACTTTGTGTGAAGCATATGTGTATGTGTTTGAGTGAACTTTAGCTTTCACTATGTGTGGGTGGGTATGTTTAAAAGTTAGCTTTTGCATTCACTATGTGTGCACATGTGTATGTGAGTGAACTTTGGCATTCACTCTATGTACACATGCATGTGTGTGTGAATGAACTTTGATGTTCACTTTGTGTGAAGTGTGTACAAAAACACTTTCAAACTTCAATTATGTTTAATTTGTGTGTACACAACTTTGAATCAACTTTAATTTAGAGGTTAACTTTTACATTCAATGTGTGTGCATGTGTGTGTGAATAAACTTTGGAATTCACTTTGTCTATACATACAAAAGTACTTTTATGTTCACTTTTTATGAAGTGTATGTACAAAAATAGGGGGAGCAGGTTGAAAGTTAACTTTGGAATTCATTGTGTGTGTAATAGAATTGAAAACAAAAGAAGATAATGTTGTAATATTTTTTTTTAAAGTAATAGATTGTGCATGAGGAAGATTAAGGATATTTTAATATTATTTTCTTTTATAGGAATATAATATTATAGTTTTTTTATTTTTAGGTTTAATTTAAGTTTTCAAAAGAAAAGCAAGGATTATTAAAAGAAGAAAATTAGTTTTTATTATGAGGACAATTTTTTTGAGTTAATTCCCTTCTCAATTTCCATAAAGAATAGTGTCAATATGATTGGCCTCTGCAAAACAAAAGAGAGAAAAAACCCTTAGTAAAGTTTTGCATGGTGTCAAATTGCACACAATGGGAGGCCGGTGCAATATTGACCAAGTACGGAACATCCTTTATGAGGGAATCCTTCCCACAAAATATCCAAGAAGAGTGAAATTTTCAAGCAATTTATAGGCATTATCAAAATTGGGAAGTGCTAAGACAACATCAAGAGGGGTGCCTTGTGAGATACATACCTTCAATACAAACTTTTGGGGGGATTTGTTCAACAATGCCATTAAATAGGTAGAACCACCCTAAGTCATAATAAACATAAAACACTAAAGAAACTCACAAAAAAAAAAAATAAAATGGTATGACATGGCTAGGGAAGCCAAAAACATCAAGGTTGAACCAAGATTCACTCACAGAGTGCTCTCACCTTTCACATCAAATACTTAATTTCACATTTTATCAGTCTAATTCATCAGGACGAGGTGTACCAACAAACATAAGGCAACATGCCATGTGTCTCTATCTATTTATCCACAAAAATTTGCAATGAAACAAAATTTTGACTCAACAACGTCAAGACTCTCATTGAAACAACTCATGCATGTTTCCATACAAAAATGGCACTTGATGTTTTAGTTACCAAGACCAATTATGAGAATTCCCCATGCCCTAAAGAGCATGGTTCAACACCATGAATTTTATCATGTAAAAATTGAGGTGCTTTAATGAATAGTTTTTTAAAATAGTTGTTTTCACATTTAATTTGCCTTATCCATCCCATTTCTGATTCCAAAGACAAGGTGTACCAACAAACACATGGCAAAATAACATCTGTTTGTTTATCTATATCTTGGGGTCTTAATGAAACATCTCATGGGTGTGTCCATGTAACACTGGTACATGATGTTTCAGTTACCATGACCAATTATAGAGAACTCCCACACTCTAAAGATGTTAGCCACGATATTCAACAATTCTTGGTGTAATCACATTCTACAACACTATACACCATGGACACCAACCCTTCTATGTGTCACAGTGTTTTGCAATGAAAGATTCTTCTTCTAATGGCACAAATGGTTTTAGTTCCCCTTTGAGAACAAAATAATCCATTAAAATGTTATTATTTGGTCTTTGGTTCACATGTCTAGTGATATTCCAAATCACACACCTCAAGACTCCCCAAGACATCAGATTCAATATTCTAATAATATCAACTATTTATCTCCGGGCTATGAAAATAAAAGCCAAAGTCATATCAGATTCAGTCCTTCAATAAAAAAATGGGACCTGAAGGTTTTCAATTACTACTAGCAGAACATGACTCCTCCATTCAAATACTGTATAGTCATTTATTTAAATGTCACCAATGATACAATCCAAACATATTAAATATTAATCAATAAAACAACAACAATATAATCTCTAATATATGAATATAAAGCCTACGTTGCTTCCGATTTAGCCTCGCCATGAAATAAATGGATTTGAAAGCATTAAAAAAAACATGCCCGTCTTAGATACTGGATCTATTATTTATTCAAATCTCACACACATTAACATACAAAGATTATTCAGATCGAGACTTAACAATCATCAGAATTGGATAGACTATCTAATCTTTAGCATTTTTATTAAAAAAGAGATAGGTTACATAAAAGCTACTGAACCATGTTCATTAAGCATTGAATATAGGCACAACCTACATATTATTATCATGGAATCTTTCAATTTAGTGCAATGTATGAATGAGATATAGTGATGGTTGCAAGATACAAAGACAAATTTACTTTGATAGGGTAGAAGAGAACACCCACTCTAGACTTTGTTAGGATTAATAGACCAACTGAACTACTTGAATTCTAGGCTAAACATGTGAAATAGACATATTATGTTTCAATTATCCTAGGACTACATATGTATCATAGCAATCTCAGCCATGGTTAACCTATTTTCTTCTTAAACATGAGGAGTATATATCACAAATTTACAAATTCATTATTAATTTGTTCTAACACTGTCGAGGTTACATGCCCACAAAAATACATATAGTTACACAAATGCATTTGAGAAATCTTATATCGTCCACTAGAAAAGAGCCATTTGAAATTAGCAAAGAAGCAAAGTTCACATAACATAAAAGACAACAAATCCATAAGAACTATTTGTTAGGTCCACAAAGCACATAAAACTCGACATGGTATGGTTTCAACAATCTGTGCAACATCCTATTGTTCATAAACTATTGCTTAGCTCAGCTCATAAATTTTAGTAGGATAATGCCATAGTACAATGCCTTAGCTGGAGATGGAGAATGTTGTGTTCCATCAAAATTAGTGAGAGTAAGCCAACAATATTCAGAAAGGTAGATTTTATGCACAATTTGTCAAAATAAAGCTAACACTACCCAACAATTCGTCTACCAAACGGCATAGGAGAAGATAAACAATAAAAGATTGAACCATCTTAAAAAAATTTGTAATTATAGATGCCTATTGATAATGACCGTAGACAAACATTAAATATTTTTCTTATTGCCAAATGACTCAAATTTGCAAGTTTTCTTGCAAGGAGGAAATAACTTTTCTAGATGCAATCCTGATGACCTATATAAATCCAACAATACATTTGCCCCCTTTTCTCTCTTTATAACATCAAAAATAGTAGCAAGCACATCTATTGCAAGACCCATTTCTAATAAACTCCTTGGCTTTATTCCTCCCATCTAAAGTGGCACTGCTATATCTTGAATAGACAATAAACCTGCACCAACCAACTTTCCAAGAATCTTACCAAGGAACTCAAGGGCCTTTGGTGCATCAACAATATAATCCTCCAATGATGCTATTACCTTATCCCCACAATATAACCAGATCATTTGAAACCTGCTCAACGCCTTGTCAGTGTCCTGTTACAAGAAACCATAATTTTTTCATTGTGAATTTCGTTATATCGTTAGCTTTATATAAATAAAATTAATAATCCAACTTACCTTGAAAAAGTCTTTAAACACAAAGGCCAAGTGGAATTGTTTCTTCATGATATCAAGTTTGTGAGAATCCTTTTTTGATAACTTTGTTGGCATCATTTTTTCTAATCCTTGCATCACCAACATGGAACTACTAGCCATGGTATATCTATGTCATCATTTGAAACAAGCATATCCTTATCAGCATTTGGCATTGGAAACCACACCCATTCAACTTTGAGGTCATGTTCTATGTTTCGCATCTCCTTGTACATTTCCTTTAGGAATGACATTTGTGATTTGGATATCTCCACCGTAGAAATAAGTAAGAAGGCAATGTTCTTTTTAAGATCATTGATTGACACTTGCAACATTCAAAATTACATATTAGAAAAAAACTCCTTCCGCTTAATTTCCATATAATATTACTTCCAAGAAAACTTGTGACAAGATTCAGAACCTTCTTATTCCCTTTGGACATTAACCTATCATCCTCTTTTGTCTCGAGTAATGCCTCTAGAAAATCTAAAGCTTGTGGTAGTTTTGCAAACTGAAATTCTTTCTGACCATTGTACCTAAAATACCTTTTCAAAAAAAATTTCCTCCACGGCCTTCAATCGATTCTTGGGAAGGTGAATCATTTGTTTTATGTTCGTACTCCCCTTCAGCTTGCAATTGTTGGTAGAAAACAGGGGGAGAGCAGGGGAGGCAGGCTGACTGTCAAATCAAAGCTACAGCAATATAGCTACCAAGAAAAACAAATGTAAACACACAGGAGACAATACACAAAGGAGACAACAATATTTCTTTTTATATATTCCTTTAACTAGAAATACATTCAAACTTGATACATATTACAATACAAACTACAGACAGAGCTGCTGCTCTGTTTTCCTTAACTGCCCCAATCACTGGAGCTACAAACTGTATTCAGAGCTGCCTATGCGAACTCTGTAGCTGTCTTACTATTGCTGCTACAACACTTCTATCCTTTGCTAATCTCCTTCTGCTATTCTCTGTGTTTGAACCTTCTCCTTCCTCTGCTACTGCAGGATTCACACTACTTGCATTCAGTCTCTCATATGGTCAACACACCTTTACCTCCTTTTTGTTTCTTGTTTCATACCTAGCAAAATGGGTGCTCAACCATTCCAAATTTAAATCCACCTACCACATTAAGTTCTGGTAGGTCAACGGTGCTGGGGAGAGATATTAGAGGATCTCTCAGTTCTAACATGGGGGCAGTCAGCATTAATTGAACTAATAGATGATTAATTCTTCCAACACTCCCCCTTAATCTGAAGTCAGGTGCTAATCAGCAATCTTCATTCTAGAACTAATCTCTGGAGTTTTGCATTTGCCTTTGCCTTTCCGGAGCAGATCTCTAGAGCTCTTTCTTCCACTTTGCATCATCTCTGGAGCTGCTCTCTACATCTCCAAAGCACTCTATCTATATCTCCGGAGTTGACTTCCTGCATCTCTGGAGTTCCTTTTCTACATCTCTGGAGCATCTCTGGAGATGCACATACTTTCCAAAGTTGAATCTCTGGAGCTCTCCTACCGTCTTTCTATATCCGAATCTTCGGAGCTGTTCTCATTGTAGGACTGCGCATCTCCGTAGCTGTCCTCTTTCCGGGGCTGCACACCTCCGAAGCTGTCCACAATGCCTAGCCTATCTCTTAGGCATTCAAAGGAATCTTTTGGCAATGCCTTTGTGAAAATATCAGCGAGCTGCTACTCGGATCTGCAATACTATAACTGAATCTCTCCTCATTCTACCAATTCCCTTATGAAGTGATAACAGATCTCAATGTGCTTACTTTGTCCGTGGAAGACTGGATTCTTTGTCAGGGCTATTGATGAAGCATTGTCACAATGAATGGTTGTACCATCTTCTTGCTGCTCATACAAGTCTGCAAGGATCCTCCTCAACCAAATAGCCTGACATGCTGCTGCATTTGCTGCCATGTACTCAGCTTCTGCTGTAGATAGAGAAATAATGGGCTACTTCTTGGATGCCCATGATATCATGCCTGAACCCATATGAAATACATAGCCAGATGTGCTCTTCCGGTCATCTACACTTCCTGCCCAATCACTGTCCGTGAAACCAGCCAACATAAACTCATTAGAAACATCATACAAGATGCCATAACCTGATGTGCCATTCACATACCTCAGGATTCTCTTTCTTGCTTGCCAATGTGTGTCCTTAGGCTTCTCCATGAACTTAGAAATCAAGCTTATAGCATACATCAAATCAGGCTAGTTGTTGTCAAGTACATGAAGCTTCCAACCATGCTCTTGTAGAGGGTTGGGTTTACTTCCCTACTGCTGTCCTCTTTACTCAACTTCAGACCTATGGCTGTTGGTGTAGGGGCAGGTTTACTAGTCTCCATTTTGAATCTCTTCACAATCTGTTTGGCATAATTAGTTTGCGAAATAAATATGCCATGCTCTTTTTGCTTGACCTCAATGCCAAGAAAGTACTTCAGTAGACCTAAGTCTGTCATCTCAAACTCATTCTTTATTGCCTCTTTGAAATCAACAATGAAAAGATCACTATTGCTAGTAAAAATCAAATCATCTACATGCAAGACAGTAATCAAAATTTTACCTTCAACTGCTTTGATGTAGAGAGTAGGCTCACTGTTGCTTTTGCTAAAGCCATTGCTCAACAAATATGAGTCAATTCTATTGTACCATGCCCTTAGTGCTTGTTTCAGCCCATAAAGAGCTTTCCAGAGCCTATATACTTTGTCCTCTTGCCCTGGGACTTCATAGCCAGGTGGCTACTCCACATACACTTCCTCTTTCAACACTCCATTCAAGAAGGCTGACTTTACATCCATCTGAAACACCTTCCACTTGTGTTGGGCTGCAATTGCTATGACTGCCTGAACTATTTCCAGCCTTGCAACTGGTGCATACGTTTCATCATAATCTCTTCCAGGCTGTTGTTTGTATCCTTTGACAACTAGCCTTGCCTTATGTCTTTGAATTTTTCCTTCAGCAGTAGACTTGGTCTTATAGACCCACTTAACTCCAATCACTTGTTTACCCTTGGGTAAATCAGTTAGGTGCCATGTGTCATTCCTCACTATGGCATCTAATTCTTCATC
The DNA here is from genome assembly GCA_027924645.1 of Cunninghamia lanceolata. Classification (NCBI taxonomy): domain Eukaryota; kingdom Viridiplantae; phylum Streptophyta; class Pinopsida; order Cupressales; family Cupressaceae; genus Cunninghamia; species Cunninghamia lanceolata. The sequence goes on from BSBN01000055.1 coordinate 16,332,154, forward strand.
CATAGCCTCACACCATTTTTCTTCTTTCACAGCTTCTTCAAAGTAGATTGGATCACTAGAAGAAAACAATGCAAAATTTAAATCCTCATCATCATCAGCATACCTTATGCTGTCATAAATCTCCTTCACACTCTTTGTCTTCCGTGGAATCAATGATGCGAGTGTGGGGTCTGAATTACCTCTGGAGCTGTTGTTCTATCCTTCGGAGCTGCTGATTTGCTGGCCTCCGGAGCCATTGCACTGACCTCCGGAGCTGCTGTTGTTCTGACCTCCCGAGCTACTGTGCTAATGACCTCTAGAGCTGCAATGTTACTGTCTACCTCTGGAGCTGCTGGGCTGAGCATCTCCAGAGTTGCTATTTTCTAGTGCTCTACGGTAATTTCTCCTTGAGCTGCTGCTCTCCGTAGCTCCTCCGGAGTTGCTATCTTCCAGAGCTTCTTCATCTTCAAAGGGTATTGTGACTGAAATACCTGTGGTGCTATCCACCATTCCATCCCATGCTTCATTCTTGATGAACTCAACATCCCTGCTGATCACAAGCTTTTTGGTGATGGTATTATACAGTCGATAGGCTTGTGATTCTTCACTATAACCTGTGAAGATACATTTCTCACCTCTATCATCAAATTTTTGCCTCTTTTCTTTAGGCATGAATGCATATGCCACACACCTAAAGATTCTTAGGTGCTCAACAGTCCATTTGTGGTTTGTCTACACCTCTTGTGGAATCCTATCACACACGGCCTTTGTAGGACACCTATTCAATAGGTACACCGCTGTTGCTACAGCTTCACCCCAATAATCATTTGACAGTCCCTTTGCCTTCAGCATGCTTGCTACCATCTCTGTGATGGTTCTATTTTTCCTTTCAGCAACTCCATTTTGCTGTGGAGTATACCTAGTTGTGAATTATTTATGAATGCCTTCATTCCTGCAAAAATTTAGAAATTGCTTGGAGACATACTCTCCCCCTCTATCTGTTCTTAGGACCTTGAGATGTCGGCCACTTTGCTTTTTAGCTGATGCCTTAAACTCCTTAAACTTCTCAAAGGCCTTTGATTTATTTTTCAAGAAATAAATCTAGATCTTTCTGCTGTAATCATCTATGAAGCTCATGAAATATACATTCCCACCTAATGTGGGGGTTTTCATAGGGCCACATAAATCTAAATGCACCAACTCCAATGGTGCTCTTGCCCTCCTAGAATACCCTGATTGAAAGGGTTGTCTATGTTGCTTTCCTAAAATGAAGCCTTCACATTTTCCATCAGGCTCTACAATGTTTGGTAGCCCTCTAACCATGCCTTTCCTAGACAATAAACTTAAACTAGAAAAGCTTAAGTGCCCATACCTCAAATGCCAGAGTTTGGATGGGCCTTTGATGACTATCTGCAAGGCTATTTGTTGTCCCAGTGCTGTGAGTGCCAGAGATAGTGCAGGAGACTGTGCCAAAGATAGCATCGGGTTAGCACTAGAGATGTCGCCAGAGTTAGTGACAGAAGAAATATTCTGTTCCTCGTCATCTGCACTGCTGCAATGACCTTCTTACTGCCTCCTCTATCAAATATTGTGCACCCTCCATTTTCCATCAGGATTCTATAACCATTTTGGACCATCTGTCCAATGCTCAATAGGTTATGCTTTATGCCAGGGGCATAATAGACATCCTGGATCTACATTTTCTCACCTTGCTTGCTAAGGACTGTAATGATGCCTCTTCCTATGATAGGAACTTTTTAACTGTTCCCCATCATGATCTCAGACTTGACATTTCTGTCAATGGAGGCAAACAAATTTTCATTACCACTCATGTGGTTGCTACACCCGCTGTCCAAATACCAGACTTCAGGGCTGCTCTTCTCAGCAAGGTTGCACACTATGAATACCTTAGATTGATTTGCATTTTCAGCCCTATTCTCATTTGCTACATTGGCATTTAGACCTCCATGGTCTTGCTATTTCTTTCTGCACTCACGAGCATAATGGCCAAACTTATGATAGTAATAGCATTGAACATTGCTTTTGTCATACCTCTAATTGGAACTGCTGCTCTTCTTCCTTTCTTGATAGCTTGGCTGTGAGGTGCTTGCATTTTCTTGGTTGTTTGAAACTCCTCTTCCAAAGTTGCTTCTTCCTCTACCTCTTTGACCTTTACCTCTATTGTTTCTTCCTCTTCCCCGACCTCTTGCATTGGCTTGAGCCTTGAAGACTTGCTCAAGGGAAGGAGCAGATCTATTCAACCACTACTCATGGCTTTGTAGAGAGCCCATCAACTCATCCACTATCATCTTGGATAGATCCTTAGTCTCTTCAATGGTTATCATAATAGGGTCAAATCTAGAAGGTAGAATCCTTAGGATTTGCTCAACAATCCTTTGTTCATCCATGGTTTCTCCATTTATCATTAATTGATTTAGCATGGTAGAAACCCTAGTGTGAAAGTCTGAAATAGACTCACTCTCCTTCATCTAAATGGTCTCAAAATATCTTCTAAACAGGTGGAGCTTGACTGACCTCGCTTTGTCAGTTCCCTTATAGCTGTTCTGTAATATATCCCATGCTTGCTTTGAATAGTTTGCTGCTGCAATGTGGGGGGGAAATAGCCTATGTCAAGGATGCCTCAACTAGACTGAGGGCTTTTGCATCCTTCATTCTTGTCTCCTTCAACTGGTTTCTTTGAGCATTTGTTAGGGCTACATAGGCTGCTGGGTCTGTGGTGTCTGTGAACCCATTAGTGACCAAATCCCATAGGTCATTTGCAACCAAAATAGTCTTCATCTTCTTAGCCTAGATGTCATAGTTCTGCCCATCAAAGTTCGGTGGCTACTGCCATCCTTTGCTGTCCTCACCTGCCATGCTTCTCAAATCTGAGAAGGTTGAAAATGCCTAGACAACCTAGGGCTTATGTAAAATACCCACAAACTCTAACTGCTTAGAAAAATAGGGCTCTGATACCACTTGTTGGCAAAAAATAGGGGGTTGGCAAAAAATAGGGGGAGAGCAGGGGAGGCAGGCTAACTGTCAAATCAAAAGCTACAACAATATAGCCACTAAGAAAAACAAATGTAAACACATAGGAGACAATGCACAAAGGAGACATCAATATTTCTTTTTATATATTCCTTTAACTAGAAATACATTCAAACTTGATACATATTACAATACAAACTACAGACAGAGCTGCTGCTCTGTTTTCCTTAACTGCCCCAATCACTGGAGCTGCAAACTGTATCTAGAGTTGCCTGTGCGGACTCCGTAGCTGTCTTACTGTTGCTGCTGCAACACTTCTATCCTTTGCTAATCTCCTTCTGTTGTTCTCTGTGTTTGAACGTTCTTCTTCCTCTACTACTGCAGGATTCACACTACTTGCATTCAGTCTCTCATACGTTCAACACACCTTTCCCTCCTTTTTGTTTCTTGTTTCATACCCAGCAAAATGGGTGTTCAACCATTCCAAAATCAAATCCACCTACCACATTAACTTCTGGCAAGCCAACGGTGCTAGGGAAAGATATTGGGGGATCTCTCAGTTCTGACGCGGGGGCATTCAACATTAATTGAACTGATGGAAGATTAATTCTTCCAACAACAATTTGATATGCTCGCCTGAGTTATTTGTTTTCAACCGTTTTTCCTTTCCTTCTTTAAAAAGATATATTTTTTTGTTTTGTGTATTATTTATTTATTTTAGATGAGGAAGAAAGGAAGGACTACGGAAAATTATTGAGTACCAAATTTTTGGCAGTTACAAGATGTGTGCACATATAGAATGGCCTATCGACCAAATTAAAGCAATTATAGCACTAAGGTAAGCCTAGGACACGATTAAACACAGGTGGTGCTAAAGAACTTAATCATATTCGGCATGTATAGAAAAGCATACCCTAGACCTACAAAGGAATGTCTGACCACATACACGTGTGAAAACATGCCATAAATTATCTTGAATTGGTTATCACCAAAGGGTTGATTAGAACAAGTAAGATAATAAATAACATGAAATTCTATATTTCGGGACATACAAGATCGGGTGCCAATAGATTGAAAGTGGAGTTAACTAGGGTGCACATACAATATAAGAGGACACTTTTCTCTAAAAGAGACAAACTAAATGTTGGACCAACAAGGTCAATTGGGAGCCTGTCATAACCATATGATTAGCTTCTTTATTTTGAGCTTATCTAATTATTTAGAAATTAACAAAATCAAATCTTTCAATCAGGTCCCACAATCTATGCCCTTATGATCTCATTTGAACATTTTTACTACCACAATAATTATTGTTTGACTTATGAATAGCTCAAAATCTTTGAAAACTTGTAACTTCTTAAAACCCATTTTCATAGCAAGTATGAGACCATGGACAAGTGACTTATACTTAGCCTCATTGTTTTCTTTCCCATAGCCTCATTGTCTTCTTTCCCATAAAAAAGACTGCGCATTCTTACACATGACCATTAAATAAAAACTTCCATAATTCAAATTGAGTCCTTTTCTTCGTTTGGATAGGAACTTACCTTAGGCATAAACAATAATATATTTATAAACTTGTTATTATCTTAAAACACTCAAATCAAAATAAATCTAAAACATACAAATTAAAATTAAATAATTATTATTATATATTTGAATTTAAGGATCCTTAATGGAGTCTACCTCTCCAACCAGAGCGGAGAGGAAGAAAATACTAGGCTTCAGACCATGGGAAGCGAGAATATCACGGATGAAAAGAATAGCAACAGTTGCCGGCCGGAGAAGGTGGTTCGATTGTTCGGAGTCGAGCTCAGACAGAAGGCCGAAGATGGATTCAATCAGAAGGCTGAATATGCGAATGGAGATAAAGAAAGATCCAGCGTAGCCGAGAATAGTGGCTGGAAATTCGGATGCGATTTTTGTTGCCGCCAGTTCGGCAACTCGCAGGCGTTAGGTGGGCATCAAAAGAACGCCAGAAAGCAAAGCTCTATGCTTCAAATCGCATGCAGAATCATTTCCGCTTCCGCGGTCCGGCTCTTCTAAATCCGTACTACGCCGGCATGAGTGCTATGATCGCACCCTGTACTTCGTTTTTCGGATCGCCACGGAAATGTCACAGTCCAGGACGATTCACCCGTCGTGGTTTTACGGTTTCTCTTCTTTTCCATCCAACCCTGGCGGCTCAAACGTCGGTTCGTTTTCCATCCAACCCAAATATTTGCAACCTCCGGTCATGCCTTTAAATCAGGAACCAGAAGTGGATTGTAAGTTTGATCGAGAAGAAGACAGCTCAATGCATTGTTCTCCTTCAACTGTGAACCATAATGGTTTGAGTCTGCGCTTCGGCCTCGGCCTCATACTGGCGGGATCTTCACTACTGTAATTTTTTTTTGCCTTATTACGTGGAGAGGCGTTTCTACATTCTCAGCATGGATGGAGAACAAGCGCTAGAATCTCTCCGTAAACTTATAAGATTCCTATATAAAATCTTTATAAAAAATAAAATAATACATATAAATTTCTTCACAACATCATTTAAAAAAACTAAAATATTATAGAATGACGTTACAACAAATAAATGAATTAAAAGTGATTTTTAGAGGAGTTTCTACAATGGCAGGAAAAGACTATTCAAAACATACATTTCAAAGAAACTTCTTGGTTAAACAAAATTAAAAATAAGAACTAAGATTCCTTTCAAACAGATGGACAACAAGCCAATGGACAAATGACATATATATTATCAAATATTTATTATATTTATTATTATAATATATCATATATTTTTATCAATATAATATATAATATATTACATTATAATATAATATCATATTATAAAATAATATAATATAGCATATAATATTATATAATATATAATATATTTTTATTAATGAAGATAATGAAGAATATATATTATGAAATTATGTATATTATCACATATCTGATATATTATAATTATTATTTTTGAAAATATAATATATAATATATTATATTATAATATAATATTATAATGTTATAATGTTATTATAAAGTGCTAAAATAGCAACATCTGATTGCAATAGATTTTTCCATTTTATTTTATTTTTTGAACTTGTAAACTTATTACTATATGCATATTTATATTTTATAATCTTTCTAAATTATAAAAAGTATTCTAATTTTTTTAAAAGATAGCATAGAGTAAAAATAGTTTAAAAAATCAAACTAATATATTTTAATATATTTAAGAGTTTTTGTTTTTTCTTAAAAGTTTTAAGTGTTTAATTATATTTCCTAACTATATTTATATTTATATTTATATTCTAGAATCTTTAAAATCTTTAAGAATATATTTTTTTGTAAAAAGATAGCATAGAGTAAAAATAGTTTAAAAATCAAACTAATATATTTAAGAAATTTTATTTTTTCTTAAAATATTTTAATCATTTAACTATATTGCATATTATTGTATGGTGCTTTTTCTTTAACTATGCTATGGCAATCCCTCCCCTCTTCCAACTTATTTTTTGTTTTATAAAAAGTTTAAATTATATATTTATTAATTTATTAAATCCATTTTGAATCTATGGCTCATATTTATATAAACATTGTTTTCAAAATAAAAATAAAAAAATGCAACTTTATTATTTGTTTTTATCTTCGTGTGTATCATGCAAATAATAAAAATGACAGATCTATAATAAACTATAAAATAGTTAAAATAATTTGTAAAAAACCTCCATTGCAAATTCTCTCATTGTGCAACCCTACATGCAAACCAAGAAGAAGAAATTTATGGAGAAAATTAAATGACAAATCTACAATAAACTATAAAATAGTTGAAATATTTTTGTAAAACACCTCCATTGCAAATTCTCATTGTGCAACCCTGCATGCAAACCAAGAAGAAATTCTCATTGTGCAACCCTGCATACAACCAAGAAGAAATTTGAGAGCCTCCAGAAAAAATAAAATAAGGCAGTGCAAAACTATAGTTTTTATATTCTTTTATATCATTTTGGTAAGTTTTAATATTTACTCTAATTAGAACTCCACAACTCTCTATTTTCTAACTAATGTGATTTAAAATTAAATTAATGTGCATAGTTAAATTAGAATTTTAGTAGAAAATTGTATGATGTTTAAAATAGAAACCTATTTAATAATTACTAAATCATGTGATTTTATTTAAATTATATACCTATATTTTAGGTAACTCACTCCATAACTTATGGTTTATTTTAAATAGGTTTATTTGTGAGATGTGCTTTAAAATTGAATTTTAGTATTTAACTATGGAATCCCTATGTAATGTGACTTTACTAATTTATTTGTTATATGTTACATTTATTCCAATTAGAAGAATATAAATTAGCAAGGCAAGTTTTATTTATTAAAAATACAAAAACAAAAGTAAGTGCAAATTAGAAGAATATAAATTAGTATAAATCATTAAAAAATATATATTGTTGATTAACTTTATTTATTATTTTTAAAAAAAGTTGTATTTTATTTATTTTAGAAGAAAACTTAAATAAGTTAAATTTTATTGTTATTAGATTAAAATTAGGATTACGGTTAGGGTTAGGATTATAATCATGGTTGGAGTTAGGGTTAATGTTAGAATTGGAGTTATGGTTAGGGTTAAGTTTAGTATTAAGGTTAGGGTTTCAATTAGGATTAGCCTTAGGGTTAGAGTTAGAATTGAAGTTAGGGTTAGAATTAGAATTAGGGTTACTAAATTAAGGTAAGGATTAGAGTTATAGTTAGGGTTAGGATTAGGGTTACAGTTAGGGGTAGAATTCGAGTTAGGATTAGGGTTAAAATCATAGTTAGAATTATAGTCAGGCTTAGGGTTAGAGTTATAGTTAGGGTTAGGGTTAAAATTAGAGCTATATTTAGGATTAGAAGAAGGGTTAGGGTTAGGGTTAGAGTTAGGTTTAAAATTAGGATTAGGGTTAGGTTTAGAATTAGAATTAGGATTACAATTATCAACATGGTTAGGGTTAGGGTTGAAATTAGGGTTAGGGTTAGGGTTGGAATTGAGGTTAGGGTTAAAGTTAGAATTAGTATTACTAAATTAGAGTAAGCATTAGAGTTACAGTTAGGGTTAGGGTTAGGGCTAGAGTTAGGGTTAGGGTTAAAATCATAGTTAGAATTAGGATTAGGGTTAGAATTAAGGTTATTGTTATATTTAAAATTAGGGTTATAGTTGGGGTAGAATTAGGGTTATGATTAGAATTAGGGTTAGGGTTAGAGTTAGGATTAGGGTTCCTATTACAATTAGTGTTAGAATTAAGGTGGGTTACTATTAGAATTAGGGTAAGAATTAGACTTAGGGAAAGCATTAGAGTTACAGTTAGGGTTAGGGTTAGGGTTAGGGATGGAGTTAGGGTTAGAATTTGGGTTATTGTTAGATTTAAAATTAGGGTTATAGTTAAAGTAGAATCATAGTTATGATTAGAATTAGGGTTAGGGTTAGGGTTTCTATTAGAATCATTAAATAATATGATATATAATTTTAATAATTGTATATATTATAATTATAATTAGTGTATATAATATATTATAATAATATATCTAATCTATATGATAATATTATATTATATAATTATAATAATTCATATAATTATATAATATAGTTAGAATTAGGCTTGTTGCTCCGGATGCTATAATTAGGGTTATAAATAGGGTTAGGGGTAGGATTAAAATTAGGGTTAAGGTTTGATTAGGGTTACATTTAGTGTTGGTATTAGAATTATATTTACAATTAGGTTTAGGATTAGGGATAGAGTTAGTGATAATGAAAGAAACAAGGTTTGGGATAGAATGACAGTTAGGGTTATGATTATAATAAGGTTTACAACTAGGGAAAATATTTATAATAAAACAAATTGTTAGGGTTGGAGTTAGAATTAGGCTTAGGGTTAGAGTTAGAATTATGGCTAGGGTTAGGGATAGAATTATGACCAAGTTCAAAATTAGGGTTATGAACATAATTAGGGTAGGGGTTATAAACTTAGTTAGAGTTAGGGTTAGAATTAGGATTAGGGTTGGGGTTAGTCTTAGGAGCAAAATTAGGGTTAGGGTTAGGTTTAGGGATAGATTTAGGGTTATGGGTTTAGTTATAATTAGGGGAAATATATAAGTAAAAATAATAGAACTAGAACTAGGGTTAGGGTTAAGGATAAAATTGAGGTTCTCGATAGAATGAGGTTTACAATTACAGTTCAAATCAGGGTTACATTCAAGACATATATATATATAACCAAAGGTTTGGGTTTACAATTAGGTTTAGGGATAGAATTAGGGTTAGAATTTGGGGTGTCAGGGTTAGAATTAAGGTTGGGGTTAGGGTTAGGGTTAAAATGATAAAGTTAGTGTTAGGGTTAGGGTTAGGGTTAGGGATAGAATTAGAGTTAGGGTTATTGGTTTGATTATAATTAGGGCAAATATATAAGCAAAAAACACTAGAATTAGAACTAGGGTTAGAATTAAATTATGGTTAGGGTTAGAATTAGGGTTAGGGCTAGGATTAGGGTTAGAGATAAAATTAGGGTTAGGGTTAGGTTTAGGGATATAATTAGGGTTATGGGTTTAGTTATAATTAGCGCAAATATATAAGTTAAATTAGGGTTAGGGTTAAGGATAAAATTAAGGTTCTTGATAGAATGAGGTTAGGGTTACAGTTCAAATTAGGTTTACAATTAGGGCATATATATAACCAAAGGGTTGGGTTTACAATTCTAGGGTCAAGGATAGAATTAGGGTTGGGAATAAAATTATATTGTATAATTAATATAATATAGGTATATTATATATTTTTCATATAATATAATATATAATTATAATTATTATTTAATATATTATAATATTATATTATATAAATATATAATATAATATAGTTTGAATTAGGCTTAGGGTTAGAGTTAGAATTATGGCTAGGGTTAGGGATAGAATTATGACCAAGTTCAAAATTAGGGTTATGAACATAATTAGGGTAGGGGTTATAAATTTAGTTAGAGTTAGGGTTAGAATTAGGATTAGGGTTGGGGTTAGTCTTAGGAGCAAAATTAGGGTTAGGGCTAGGATTACATTTAGAGATAAAATTAGGGTTAGGGTTAGGTTTAGGGATAGAATTAGGGTAATGGGTTTAGTTATAATTAGGGCAAATATATAAGTAAAAATAATAGAACTAGAACTAGAACTAGAACTAGGGTTAGGGTTAAGGATAAAATTGAGGTTCTCGATAGAATGAGGTTTATAGTTATAGTTCAAATCAGGGTTACATTCAAGACATATATATAACCAAAGGTTTGGGTTTACAATTAGGTTTAGGGATAGAATTAGGGTTAGAATTTGGGTTGTCAGGGTTAGAATTAGAGTTAGGGTTAGAATTAAGGTTGGGGTTAGGGTTAGGGTTAAAATGATAAATTTAGTGTTAGGGTTAGCGTTAGGGTTAGGGATAGAATTAGAACTAGGGTTGAAATTAAATTATGGTTAGGGTTAGAATTAGGGTTAGGGCTAGGATTAGGGTTAGAGATAAAATTAGGGTTAGGGTTAGGTTTAGGGATATAATTAGGGTTATGGGTTTAGTTATAATTAGCACAAATATATAAGTTAAATTAGGGTTAGGGTTAAGGATTAAATTAAGGTTCCTGATAGAATGAGGTTAGGGTTACAAGCAGGGCATATATATAACCAAAGGGTTGGGTTTACAATTCTAGGGTTAAGGATAGAATTAGGGTTGGGGATAGAATTATATTGTATAATTAATATAATATAGGTATATTATATATTTTTCATATAATATAATATATAATTATAATTATTATTTAATATATTATAATATTATATTATATAAATATATAATATAATATATTTTGAATTAGGCTTGCCACTGCGGATGCTACTAGCATACATATATTTAAAAAATATATCTAAAGTATGCTGAGAGATATCCTTCTCGAGGTGCCTATTTTTTAATCAATTTACCTCACATAGGTGGAAATAGGCGCCTCGAGAAGGATATCTCTCAGCGTACTTTAGAAATATTTTTTAAATATAGGTATGCTAGTATTCTATTTCTTGCAATGGCCGTCTCAAGCCAGGTGGGTAGTAAATATATCACATTAATTCATATTATAGTTTATTTGAAAATGGAAACCTACTAATATATATCACATAATTTTTTTCTCATTTAAGGAAACCTACTAATGTAATCTCCCATTTTGTTGTAGTATTCTTCAAGTTTTACCAAGTTTGTAGCTATTGTCTTTAGTATATATATATAAATTTTTACTTATAATTCCTTGGTTAAACTTGCAAAATAAGATAGAGCATGTAAACCTTTCAAATAAATCCATTGCCCCACCCTCCTAGTTTTTTTAACAATTTATACAAGAGGTTATTTTCATTTTTAAATAAACATATATGAAGATGATGATTTTCTATTTCTGCATTAAGAATAAATCAACTCCAATGAAATCTTCTCAACTCCTACAATAATAGGTAAAATATAACAGCAAAAATACAATTCTAGTTTCCTTAATGAGTGAAGTTTTACAATTCAAATAATTGAAGAATGCAAAATAAGGCAACCCACCCAGTTGACAAATAACAATCTCCTTTTGTCTCTTCACAAAATCTATAATTTTATTTTCATAAAACAAATACAATGGTAGCTTTCTCACCTCCCAACCATAGGGATTACTCACAAGCCCACCCCTGAGGTAGGAGGTCCTCAAAGGAAAATATGTAACACACACAAGAAGTATAAATACATCCATTTATTCAACAAGATAAGCAATACAATAACTCCCATGATTCTCAAGGATTTATATAGACACAAATGAATCTATGACAAGATTCATATAATAGGGGGAGAAGAGGTAACTCTCTCCAATGGGGAAAATAATAATAATAATAATCAAATATCAATTCATCTATACACCATATATAATAATCCTTCAAAGCTTTTGCCAACATTCTTCCATTCAAAAAATACTTCAAGCTCAACCACCACACCTCCCACAAGATAATTATTCACAAATACCCTCATGCTAAATAGATAATCACAAAGGCACTCATGTCATATTTTTCTTCTCAAAGGAAAAAAGATTTCCCCAATGAGGTTCCAAATCCCCCATCAACCCCTCACATGGGTAAACTTCTCTCATCTAATGGGATAGCCTAAACCAATACAATACCCTTTCCTAAACAACAAAGCACAAACAATACACTAAGAACCAAACACAATAAACACAAAGCAAGCACAAAGCTCTATTTTTGTACATCAACCATTAAAGAAGTTCCCATATATGTCAATAGGATTATGAGCCTACATCAATAAACTTCTAAGGATTGGGTGAGTTGATCTTGTTGAAGGTCCTTCCAAGAATTCCTCTCCAAGCCTTTTTATCCCAACCACCAAACTTTGAAGCCACTAGACTCTCTCTGACGGAAAAGAAAAATGAATCAAAAAAATCCTCCTCTAACCTTATAAGACAGATATAAATAATGGATGTCATCTTACTCCTCTCTCAATGAGGATGTGGCACTTGTTTACCAACTCACCCCTTTCTTTCCTTCTCTCGAATCCCAAGGAGTGACATGACTCCTCATGTGCTCACACATGTATGAGACGCAGGGAAGAGGAGTGTACTCGTACACACTTCACCATGAAATATCCTACATTATGATCCCACATGTGTGGGGCATTGGGATGGAGTGTACTTGACACAACCCCTCATCTATTCAACTAAGGAGGAAATGGATGGTGAGTAGTCAACTTTCCTTCTCCCTAAAGTCCATTCATGTCACACTCTTCCCAAAGGACTTGAGAAGTGTAAATCTTCTCCTAAACCTAAAATTCATATCCCAAGAAGTACCGAACCCATAGGTACTTACTCTAGGGACCCTTTTTCATAAAAAAATAAAATAAAATGACATTTCATGACCTTTTAGAAATCCCACTAAGTGTAAATCTAAGATTTTCCATGTAGGATGACACTCACCTAATGACTCTAACTCAACAAGCTTAGACAAGTTAAAAATAAAAATTAGCCTCACAAAATTCTTACATTACAATATATTTTTACAAATAAAAGATTTAGTCACTTTATGGAATAAATCCAAGGTATCACTGGGATAAACACACAATTATTATTTTCTAGAGGACCTCTAATATTTTTCATGGCCATTAAAATCACATGCATACTTGACAATGAGTATTGATACATTCAATAAAGTGACTAAAGTAATTATAATTAAAATTCCACAATCATCATATACTATAAGGAATCCATAATCCACATCATCGTTATATTTTAATTAATCATCAAAATTCCATTTCTTAATCCATTCTATTTCACATTCATCTCATAACAACATCTCATATCATTTATTAGACTACCTACAAATATAAAATATGATAACTTGTAGGATGAAGATCATGACAATGAAATTAAGCTTATATATTATCTATTATTAAGACAATTGTGGTAGTGGAAGTCCAAGATCATGGAGTAGAAATCAAACACAAATGCAATGTATTGAAAATGAACTAATTGGTTTACAACTGAACCAATATAAATAGGTGAAGCATGAGGAACAAGTCTCCACGAGAATAGGAAAGGTGGAGAAATTGGAACCAAGAGAATAGCTAAAGGTTTAACCTCCCTCCAAATTAGTAGTGATGTGTCGAAGATGGATCGACACATCAACTAATGACTCAACAAGAGGACTTAGTCTTTCCACATGTGACGAAAACCACTAACTATGATTAAGTTAGGTATAACTCGTACGAGTTTATACACCAACACCCCCCCTTAAGCATAGGTTAGGTGGGTTTATGAAATATGAGTCCCAGCTATGCACCATTTTAGGTACTCATTTACAAAACATCTCTCATAAAATAGAGAAAGAAAGAAAACCCTATGGGAAAATAATTTCCTCCTAAAGAGAGAAAACAAAGGGAGGACTTTAGATGGCCCCTCCAGATGATGATGATGCCGATGTAGACTGCATGCCAAGAAGATCTCGTAGATGGATGAACTTGCTTTCTGTAAAGGGTTTGGTGAAGATGTTGGTGACCTATTCTAATGACTGGCAGAATACTAAGTTGATGATTTGATCATGAATGAGCTCATGAATATAATGCATATGAATCTCAATATGTTTGGTTCGTTGATGTCGAACCATATTCTTGCATATTTGGATTGTGCTATGGTTATCACAATAGATAATTGTAGGTCATCTGAGAGGAATGCCAAATTTAGAAATGATGTGTTGAAGCCATATGGCCTCAGTAGCTGAGTTAATAGCTCCTCAAAACTCTGCCTCTGTAGAGGATATATCAATAGCATTTTTCTTTTTTCTAGACTAGCTGATAGGACCCGAACCAAGTGAAAAATTGTACCCGGAAGTAGACTTGCAATTTTTTGTATCACCAGCCCAATCTAAATATGTGAATCCAACCAAATCAATTGTGGAACAAACTCTGTAATGTATCCCAAATGCAATTGTACCATGAAGGCAACTAAGAATCCTCTTAGCTGCTTTCCAATCCAACTCATGAGGTTCCTGCATAAATCTAGAAACTAAGCCAACTGCATATGCAATGTCAGGCTTGGTGTGTGTTAAGTAAATCAGGCTGCCTACTAGTTGTCTATACAATGTTGCATCAATTAATGGAGTAGGTCAAGATGTCTCAAGCTTAACACTAGAAAAGAAGGGAGTTGGAGATGGTTTACAATTAGACATGTGAAAATGTTCAAGTAAATCGAGAGCATACTTAGGTTGAGCAAGACATATCCTTGAATTTGATTGAGATATCTCAATACCAAGAAAGTAATGTAGTAACTCTAAGTCTTTCATGTCAAACCTTTCTTGAAGTGTTGATTTTACTACCACAATAGTAGAGGAAGCACACCCAGTGATTAAAAGGTCATCAACATAAAGTGCCAGTATTAACAATGAATCATCATGCCACAGAAGATACACATTGGGATCTGAATTGCATCGAGTGAATCCTAAAGATAGAAAGTAGGAATCCATCTTACCATACCAAGCCTTGGGTGTTTGTTTTAGGCCATAGATAGAGTTCCTTAGCATACATACTAAGGATGAATCGTGAACAAACCCTGGTGGCTCTTCCATGTAGATCTCCTCCTCAAGGTCTCCATGAAGAAAGGCACTCTTTACATCCATTTGATGTACATACCAACCATGTGCTGCAGCTATAGCAAGAGTGAGTCTGATTGAAGTCATCTTTGCAACAGGTGTAAAAGTCTCTGTGTAGTCAATTCCTGCGACTTGTGAAAAATCTTTTAATACTAACCATGCTTTGTACTTGTTAACTAACCCATCTGTTGCATATTTAGTCTGATATATCCATTTACTTTGAACTACTTTTCTTCCCTTAGGAAGAGAAGTTAAGTCCCAAGTGTGATTTCTGATTAAGGAATCATATTCCTCATTCATGGCAATATCCCACTCAGGTATGCCTAATGCTTCTTTAAATGTCTATGGATCAGACACTGAAGCAAAGAAATCATGAGATTCCCCCTGACATTATGTCTGATTCCGTCTGTTATCTGCAGTAGTTTGTACCCAAAAATCTACTTGTGAAGATCTTGATGTGGGTGAGTTTGGTGAAAATATGTTAACTTCTAATTCAATCCCTAAACTTGATGAAGAAAAATGCTTTGTATCATCACTATGTGAACTAGAAGAAGAAGAAGAAGAAGTACTTTCTGAACTATAAGACTATTACAAATGAAATGATCTGTCAGAGGTATTTTCATGATCTAGAGAATCAATAGTATGTTAAGGAATGTCAAGAACTATTTCAAGGGGTGTTTCTTGAAACTTGACACATCACTCGATGAACAACTCATGTGTGGTTGGGTGTAGTAGATGATAGCCTTTAACACCTTCTATATATCCAACAAAGATACAAGGTTTGGATTGTTCATCCATTGCCTTGCGATGTTCTTTAGGAATGTGGTTGATAGCAGGTGAACCAAAAATTCTGAAGTGATCAACTATCGGTTTCCATCCTTTCCAAGATTCAAAGGGGGTGATTCCTTTTAAGACTTTATGAGGAACTCTATTCTAAATGTAACATGCACAATCAATAGCTTCAGCCCAATAAGATGGTGTTAACCCTTTAGAATGAATCATACAGTTTGCCATCTCCTTTAAAGACCTATTTTTACATTCTGCTACACCATTTTGTTGAGGGGTATATGGAACTATGTGTTACAACTCTATCCCTTTTGCTATGCAAAACTATTCAAAAAACATTATTAACATATTCTCTGCCATTATCTGTTCGAAGAATCTTGATAACTTTCCTTGACTATTTTTCTGCCAAAGCTTTGAAATCTTGAAAAGAATCAAACACTTCTAATTTTTTCCTAAGGAAGTAGACCCATGTAAAATGTGAGAAACCATCGATAAATGTGAGAACATATCTAGCCTTTGTAAAAGGATGTGGAAAATCTCCTGAAACATCACTATGAACAAGTTCTAAGACTTGTTTTGCCCTCCAAGTTTCTCTTTTGTCAAACTTTGCTTCAGGATGTTTACCAAGTGCACATCCTTCACATAGTCTTTAGAAAACTTGACTTTTGGTAATCCATTAACCATTTTTTATTACTGTAGTTGTTCAAGATAATGGTAGTTAAGGTGGCCAAACCGTTCATGCCATAATTTACTAACTTCATCTGAATGAGTTAGTAGTACCTTTGGAGAAATATCTGTAGCAAAACTTGAGAAGGTATACAATCTAGATTGATGATTGGCTTCCCCTATAGCAAAAAAGTTATTACTTTGTAGTTCTCTTATCTCAACTAAATTTGGAGAGAAATGAACTCTCATACCCTTCCCTAAGTGTGTTATTTGATACACTAAAAGGAGATTAGTTGATAGTGAAGGTACACTAAGAACTCTTGAAAAAATCCCTCCTTCAATTTCAATAGACCCTCTCCTTTTAACCAATGCTAGTGTATCATCACCTAAGTTGATTGGAGATATTCTAGATGGCTCTAAGGATGTGAATGCAACCTGAGAAGAACCCATATGATGAGTAGCACCAGAATCAATAATCCATGATGGAGATGAAGATGAAGATGACGTAACAACTAGAGCTTTGCCTTTTGATTTCTCTTTGTCCTTGTTATTATCCTGAGTTGATGTAGATGCCTCAAGATAGAATCAGGTAGCCCAATGTTTTTTTTTTTGAGAATATTTGAGAGACTTTCAATTTGCTTCTTCATGCATTTATGTTCATCATGCCATAGTTTTTTACAAAAGGCACATATTATCCTCTCTGTAATGTGCTTACTTTGTTGAGAAGATTTATCCTTTTTGATATCATCAATTTTATCTGCTTTCTTACTATCCTTGTCCTTCTTAGTGTTTTTCTTCCCATTTGAAGTTTGTGGCTTGTCATTCCTTGCAATTAGAGGCCGAGGCTTCATAGACTTCAAAGAACCCATCTGAATTAGTTTCTCCTATTCCCTTGTGAGATCAGAAATGAATTTATCTAGAGTGGGCATTTTCCATGATGCTCCAAGAGCACTTTTAGTAGAATAGAAAGTTGATACAAACATACAAAATTTTGGACCTAATTTGGAAAGTACTAAAAAGATTAATTGATCCTCTTTCTTGTTAATTCCACAATCTTTTAACTATAACTATAAAGATTTAAAATTTGTGAAGAAATCTTCTAAAGTTGAGTAATTTCTAGGACTATGACCTAAGAGCTGATTTTCCAATTCATGACTTTTGAGTTCATCAATTTTTCCAGATAGTTTGTCTAAAGTATCCCACACTTCATTAGGTGTAGTTAATATTTTAACATGAAATAATAATTGTAGAGATAGATTTAAACACAGAAAGCCAAATGCTTGATCACATTTGTTGAAAAACTTTTCTTTCTCTTTAGCCACATTAGGTTATTTTTCCGTTCCCATAGTTATCCTATATAGGCCCTTATTTTTGAGCACAATACCAACTTTAAGCTTCCAATCTTGATAACTGAAAGGTATTAGTGGAGGAATAAGAACTGTAGACTCCATGATGCCTTTTAGTCATGCAGATAGTAGATGCAGAAAACTTGAAAGAGAAATAGAGAAAGTGAAACTCAGACATGAAAAAGGTAACACTCTCACAAAAAACTCTTCCCTAAGAAGTGTACAATATGAACACATAGATTTCCCCTCTTGATTATTTGTAGTTTCCCCCTAGATTGCGCAATTTATTAAAAAGTGTTTTTGTCACTCTAAACTAACTTGCATGGGAACTTTATAATCATACTACGTTGACAAGCTAGAATGATAGAGGACAAAAAATAGGTACTTTTGCCTTTTGAATGACTCGATTACAAGTTCATATGCAAAAGTTATAGCCTTTAGAATTTTTGCATATGCAAAAAAATTACACCTTAAAAAAATTTTCAATGTGCTTAAAAATGAAATTTTGTGCAAACTAATATATGGAGAAACACTTGATAGGGAAAAAGTTAAGTCCCCTATGGTAGGGTGTGACCAGGGGCTTATTATTAAAAAATTTGTGCCCACTCTCTTTCTATTTTTACTCTCTGCTTATGTCACCCCCCCTAGTTTCTTATGTCATCAAATTTGACATAAATTATAATGAATAGTGTTACTAATACTCTCTTTTAATTTGATGTCCACCACTGTTCACGTGCCTCCCAAGGTACTTTCAAATTCCCACGGCCCACCTGGCTTTTCAAAGCTGATTTAGCTATGCCTTCCCGCCCAAAAATATAGTCTTTGCTCCACCGTTTGGTGTGGGTGAAATAGCTAGATCCTTTGTGGCTGAGAGGACTCTATCAACTAAGGATATGTGGTGAAAATGCCACAAAGAAAGGTGACAACATGGCTTGAATGCTGCAGTAAGAGGCAGCGATGAGGAGAAGAGGATTGGGCCTCTTGGAGGTGCCGTAGAATGTAACTTGGAGGGGCAAATTTGGTCTGTGATATCAGGCACAGATACGGCTTCTTCTAAGAGGCACAATAAGCACAGGGTTTGGCCTCTCAGGTAAGGGATGTCATAGTAATAAAATTGACCTCTGTGTGAGGCATGACTACCACAGAAAAAATGCCTCTATTGAGGCTTTCTCAGCTATGATTCGACCTCACTATGGTGAGAGTTGATGAGCTCTTCTAATGACGATTATGACGTACGAAAAAAACTCATTTGAAATGTGCTTCGAAACAAAATTTGACCTCCTCGATATGTAGTGATAGAAGGTCGAATTGAGCCTAGCGTGCAAGAGAATTTGTAGAGATTCACCAATGGAGCTATGTAATCAATGAGCAAATGATTTGATGCTATTCCACTCACTCTAATACCATGTGGGAGCTGAAGTCCAAGATCATGGAGCAGAAATCAAATACAAATGCAATGTATTGAAAATGAACTAATTGGTTTACAACTGAACCAGTATAAATAGGTGAATCTTGATGAACAAGTCTCCACGAGAATAGGAAAGGTGGCGAAATTGGAACCAAGAGAATAGCCCAAGTTTTAACTTCCCTCCAAAATAGGGGCGATGTGTCGAAGATGGATCGACACATCGACTAATGACTCAACTAGAGGACTTAGTCTTTCCACATGTGAGGAAAACCACTAACTATGATTAAGTTAGGTATAACTCATATGAGTTGATACACCAACAACAATTAGAGCTCTAGGGTAAGCCTAGGACATGGTTAAACAAAGATGGTGCTAAAGAACTTAAATGGAATGAGTCTTCATATTCGGCATGCATCTTGAATTGGTTATCACCATGGGGTTCATAGAACAAGTAAGATAATAAATAACATGAAATTTCATATTTTGGGACATACAAGATTGGGTGCCAATAGATTGAAAGTGGAGTGTAACTAGGGTGCACATACAACATAAGAGGATATTTTCTCTAAAAGAGGCAAGCTAAATGTTGGACCAACAATGTCAATTGGAGTGATAACCATACGATTAGCTTCTTTATTTTGAGCTTGTGTAAGTATTTAGAAATTAAGAAAATCAAAACTTTCAATGAGGTCCCATAATATATGCTCTTATGATCTCATTTGAACATTTTTACTACCACGATCATTATTGTTTGACTTATGAATATCTTAGAATCTTTGAAAACATCAACAAGTGACTCATACTTAGCCTCATTGTCTATAGAGTTGAATTAGTATTTGTATGAGTAGAGAGTCTTCTTTCCCATAAAAGATACTAAGCTGGCACCATTAAATAAAAACTTCCATAATTCAAATTGAGTCCTTTTCTTCTTTTAGATAAGAACCTATTGTGCATTAACCTTAGGCATAGACAATAATATATTTATAAACTTGTTATTATATTAAAATACTCAAATCAAAATAAATCCAAAACATAAAAATTAAAATTAAATAATTATTATTATATATTTGAAATGTATTGATGACAATTATAATATATAAATATTTCATTTTAAATAAACTACATAAATAACATGATGTATAAAATAGATTAGTTTCCTAGGATTTCTTATTTAGCAATACAATGCTTTTACAATCTTAAACTCTTCCACTAAAAAACAAGAGTTGTGTAGTAGTAGGAGTCTCTACCAAATACTGCCAGCATAGAGCAAGAGAAGAGCATGGGAAAGAAATAGATGTGTTAGAAAGCTGAATTATGTTTAATTAGAAAGAAGCATTGGATAGTAAAAGAATTAGGTTTGAAAAATTCAAGCTACCATTTGAGAAGCACTATTTGGAGAAATTGTATATGCTTTTGTATTTGATTATTTTCAGTTACAGACCACTTAAACAAAGCCCCCTTAGAATGAAGGGATCTAATTGAGAAGAAGTATTGGAATTATTGTTTTCTAACTTTAAGGATAGGATTGAGTTCCTCTCCTCATATAGTTGTATCTGGAGAATATACTGATGCAGATTAATTCATATAATCCATAACATAATAAACTACAAGATATAACTAAATTTATAATAGCATCAACTAAACTTCTGAACTTTTCTAATGAGTTAACCCATAAATCAACTAAATCTCTATCACATTCAGAAGTGAGCAAATGTTCTTCATAGTCCCCATATATTCTATTAAAAGAAGTATTCTACACAAGGAATTACTATTCAAATGCTTTGAAAAGGACTATAAAATTAGCAGTCTAATAAATAAATGTTTCCTTTATACCTTTCACTTAAGATAGAAGTAGCTCAAGAATGGAAACCCTCAAAGCTTATTGTTCAGGCAAATTTTGATATGATTAGTTCCATGCAGGGGAACCTTAAGATTGTAATCAATATTCTATGTTTAGACTATACCACAAATTTTTCCACCATGTGCTTACAAAGTAAGCCTTTTATGTGAAGGAGTAAGTATAACAATGATAAAGTCTACTCAAGTTCTTAAACCACCTTGTAGTAATTGACCACATGGACATATTTTCCTTCATAGAAGTCTCTGGCAGTGTCAGATAGTTAGTGAGGGTGGAAAGATGTCCTTGCAGTGGAATGCCTCAACCCACAAGGGTACCATGAAGACATTAGTACTGTAGTTATTGTTGTAGTGACCAAAGTGTGTATACTCAGCTAAAAATTAGATTGACATGGCCTTAACAAATATACAAAGCATGTATGTACCACAATTATCCAGAGGAAGTATATGCTATACAATGTTGGTATGGTTTATACGAAAGCACAAAATCTAGACTCTCTATAATGTAAAATAGTGTAGAGGAGGTATACTGTATGAAAACAAAATACAATGAGACACAATGTGGGCAAACTTGAACACATATACAATGTATGTGATACCATAATAGTGCAAAGGAAAGAGGATGAAATAAATAACATATATGATTATACACATCATTACTATGGCATGCATAAACAAACATTAAGATATACAAATGTGTGTCTATTGTGTAGAGCAAGGAAACTATGATAAATAATAAAGACAATAAGATATAATGTGGGCATGACCTAAATAGACATGCAATGTTTAAGTATTACAAATACAATGCAGAGAAACGTTGTTGCAATAAAAAAATAAAATGAAACACAAGTGGGTATTGACTAAACTTTCCTATCATAATATCTTGATAAAAAATAATAAAATACAATGAAACAGTCTAGGTATGGTCTAAGCCATCCTACTAGATGGAAATGTGAATATGGCATAAATAGACATACAATAAGTACATGTCCTATGTTCAAAGATAGACAAGGGAAGGATACTCTAGTAAATAAGTACATTGAGATAATGTGGGTTGGCCTAAACCATTCTAGCAATGAGTCAGATTATGAATATGTGCTAGAGATATGTGAAGGTTTAGGTGTGCGTATAATGTATATCTAAAGACATATATACACATACTTAGCTACGCACAACAAACATGCACATGTATCATGCAGAGGAAGGATATTGTGATCAAGAAAGAATACAATGAAACACAATATGGGTATGTCAACATATAAAATGTACACATGCTATAACTCCCAACATAGTGAAGAGCAATGACATTGTAATGAACTAAAATTAGAACATGATACAACATAAACATGGTCTACAAGATATATATACACATGGTGTGTGGATAATGTATATCTAAAGACATATATATACACATACTTATCTATGTACAATAAACATGCACATGTAGTGTGCTATTTGTGACTGAGGCCATTGGTGAACCGTCTGTCACTAGGAGGTTGTTGAGTTCTTCTGTTGTTGTTGGTGCACCGTCTATTGGTGTGTCATCCATTGTTGGTGCGCCATCTTTTGGTGCGTCATCCACTGTTGTTGCGCCATCCATGATTGTTGATGAGGTTTTTGTGGCTGGTGCATTAGTAGTGGGTTTGGATTCAATGAAGGGGGGTAAGCCCTCTTTCTTAGCTACTATTCAAGGGAGGCATTAGAGGTCACCCTTTCCCTGTGTTGCTACGCTTGTTATTTCTTTTGGTGCTAAGGTTTTGAAGAATGAGAATTTTTACTCCTCCCATGCTTTGGTCTACAGATTCAGTCATTTTTGGCCACACCTCCATGACCTAAATTATTGGATTTCTAATACATGGGGACCGATTACTAATGGTACAATCAAAATTTACCCTTTTGCTAGGGGTTTTTTTATTATTTCTTTTGATTTTATTTTGGACAGGGATGCTGTGTTTGAGGGTTCTATTTGGTTTTTGGACTAGCATCCCTTGTTGATTCATCCCTGGTTTCCTCTTTTTAATCTAGTGACTGAATCTTTGAAGTTTTCACCCACTTGGGTTAGGCTCCCCAACCTCCCTCTCCAGTTTTGGCAAGGGTCTTTCTTTTCTATGATTGGGAACTCTCTTCGGCAGTTTATTATGACTAATATTGTTACCTTACAGTTTACACATATGACTTATGCTCGGATTCTTGTGGGATCTAAATTTGAATAAGGAATTACCTACAGAGATTATCTTCAATGTTGCTGATCATTAGTGGAGTCAGCTTTTGGACTACGAGGGTATTCTTTTTCATTGTCAGTGTTGCTTTGGCACTAGTCACTTGGCTAAGCAGTGTGTTAAATCTAATAAAAATCATTGTGTAGCTTCGTGGTGGCATGATGTTCAACCCTCGGACTTCACTGTTCCTCTAGTGGAGTCGCCTCCTTCCTCTCCATCCACTTTGGCTCCCTAGCTTGAGATTAATTCTCATCTCTCTCTTCCTACCTAGGAGATGTTTTTATAGGGTTTGTCTACTGCTCCTATTGCTTTAACTTCTCCTACTGGTGATGTGCCACCCGTGACTAGGGTTATTGATATTGTTGGTGTGTCAACTTCTGTTGGTGTGCCATCTGAGGTAGGGGCTGTTGCTATTGCTGGTGTGCCATCTGTGGCTTGGGGTGCTATTGTTACCTCTTTGCACGAGACCTCCTTGGTTGAGGCATTGGGTGAGGTTCCCCTCTCACCCAGTTCAGAGGATTTGGACTTGGAAGCCTCTTGGATAGTGGTTTAGAGGAAAAGGAAAGGACTCCCCAAATTTGTTGTAGCTTTGCGTCCTCAGGTTCGAGGAGTTAGGCTTGTTAGCTCGGGATCTATCATGTAGATCCTCTAGTTGGGTTTTATTTTACAACAGGATTGTTGTGCCTGTGCTGCTGGTCTTCTTTCTGTCCTGTCTGAGTACTATTTGTGCTCTATTTTCTTGCCCCCTGGGCTTGGTTTTGTAATAGGGTTTGACACCCTTGTTTTGCCTCTTATCTAATAAAAAACAAGCATGCACATGTATCATGCAGAGGAAAAGATATTGTGATCGAGAAGGACTACAATGAAACACAATATGGTTATGTCAACATATAAAATGTATACATACTATAACTCCTAACACAGTGAAGAGCAATGACATTGTAATGTACACATACTGTAGTTCTTGGTATTTGATCCTAAATTTTATGATGTTTTATTTTGAAGAGTATTAGTTACTATTTTAATACCATATTAAAGGTAGAAATAGATTTTAATATTTTAATGTTTAAATTTCAATTACAAAGACAAGAAAGATCAATCACTAGAGATCTATTTTAAGGTTACTTAAAGTTTGTAAGAAATGAACAAATTATAGACATTGACACTTGAAACTTGTAGAGATATACTTTATTTGATGGCCAATCATTGAGTTTCAATAGGTGCATGGTTTGGTTTAGTCTATGTATGTGCTTGTAGGTATGAAAGTTATCATAGACCTTGGGTTTTAGTAGATATATGATTTCATGGCCCCTATTTTGAATCTCTTTGCCCATACTTATTTTGGGCTTTTTTAAAGACTTCACTTCTATGTATATAAGCCTTATGTTGACATATCTTTGTTTATGTATGTTTTAGCTTAGTTTTAAACTTCTACTCATAAGTATTTCTTTTTTTATCTTCCCTTGCTTATGGATAGGTTCTTGTGAATATAGATTTATAGGGATCACTAGAAAAATTCTTGAAACATGAAGGCAATTGAAACTAAGAAATACTCAAGAAAAATAATAAGTATATAGAGCTCTATAAGAATGAATGCACCTAGTACATTCTAACCACACAAATGTGCATATAACTCTTATTTATAAAAAAATAGAGGAACTAACTAGAAAATGAAACAAGGAGTGGAAACTTAATGGCAAAGTTATGTAGGGAACATGCATGTAACTATCTACTAGATTCTTGCATGAACTACTTAATCCACTTGGCACATGAGTGCCCTACCATTTGATCTATAGTGGTGAGTAAATGTTCTTTAATGACATATTTTATGTTGGAGCATGACCTTGGAGTTTATTTAAATTTAAAACCATAAAAATTATGATCTATGGATGGTAAGTACTAATCCCATTTGGAGTAGCGAGACATAATGGCTACATTATAAAATGTTGGCATAAGAGATAAAATCCTAGCCATGATCAAAATTCATCTATTGGTCAACTCGTGTTGATTCTAACATACAAAGATGGAGGAAAAGGAGATACATCGATAGTAGGATGATACATGTAATGGCCACCCATACACTTATGTATAAGTGGACACATGAAGGGCATTTTTTTCTTTTAAAGATAAAAATTGAGTTAAATAAAATGAATTAAATTAAGTAATAAAGTTTACCTATAAGGTCTCTTCTAAAACGCAAATAACTAGAAGTTTGGTTGAAAGAAAAACTCTTCACCTACAATCTATATGTTAAAGAATGAAGGTCAATTAGTTTCAAGTTTAGTTAAATAGTATAATCTACATATGCAAGTAATTCTTTGTTGTTCAAGGTTGTAGAGAAATATTTTAGCTAACAAAAAGATTACGAAATTTAAATCAATATTAATTTTAATTTGTAACATTAAATAACTAATAATTATTTTGATATATATACAATTCCTCTATCTTCCTCTATTTTTCTACATACCTAACTAATTAATTTAATCCTTTGTTATTTTCACATTAAAAACATTAATATAAACTAAATAAATTTAAAAAAAATATTATGCTTTTCAAGTGGATTTAATTTTAAGCAAAACAACAATTAATTTACACCTATTAGATTGATTTTATGGACACACATCAATTAAAACAAGTGCCACTTAGTGGCCAGTACCTACCTTGTAGTGTTGTTATTGTAGTATTTGTTTAGTTGTAATTTTTTATGTTTTTTTTTGTCGATTATCTATTTGTTGTATAAACAAATTGCATTCCAATAATTGAAATATTAATTTTTGAAGAGTGCTGAAATGTCTTGGTAAATAAAATTGAAATCTCAAAAATAATCTAATTTGGTCATAATAAAATAGAACAAAAATATTTCCTTAACTATAAAACTAAACTTTACAAAGCCTACATATTGAATTTATGTGGAGAACCCTGGCCCTAGTTGAGTGTATAGAGATTTGAAATGTTTAATGTAGTAATACTAATACTTTTATAATTTGAAATGCATTAAAATTATGTAAGTTTGAAGAATAAAATGAAAATGTAATAACATGGAAAAATATTTTTCATGATATTTTAAACTTTTGACTAAATAAAATTGAAATCTCAAAAATAATCTAATTTCATAAAATAAAATGTGTAGAACCCTAACCCTAGTTGGGTATGGAGAGATTTGAAATTTCTGCCTAAGATATTAGAATGTAATAATATTGAATACTATTAAAATTTAAAATGCATTAAAATATTGCAAGTTTAAAGAATAATTACACAATATAATAACAATAACATATTCATAGTTAGATCAGTATTTTATCTTAGTCACTTAATTTTTTGTTTAAATAACAATAGCAAGTATTTTAAAGAACGTGATATTAATTATTTTAATCAATCTAATATTGTGATTTAGTAATATTTTTTTCTAAAGATAAAGAATTGTTTATCATTTCAAATTTACAACTATTATATTTCCAAAACTAAATTTATAAGGAAAAATTTATGTGAACTCGTTTTGAAATGTCCTGGGTAAATAAAATTGAAATCTCAAAAATAATTTAATTTGGTAAAAATAAAATAGCACTAAAATATTTCCTTAACTATAAAACTAAACTTTACAAAGCCTGCATATTTGTATTTATGTGGAGAGCCCCGGCCCTAGTTGAGTGTATAGAGATTTGAAATGTCTACTTAAGATATTAAAATATAATAATATTAATACTATGATAAATTAAAATGCATTAAAATATTGTATGTTTGAAGAATAAAATAAAAATTTAATAACATGGTGAAATATTTTTCATGATACTCTAGATTTTTGACTTTTGAGTAAATAAAATTGAAATACTAGATTTTTAACTATTGAGTAAATAAAATTGAAATCCCAAAAATAATCTAATTTCATAAAATAAAATGTGTAGAACCCTATATTTTTAATAGTATTATTAATATTATAACTTTGTCCCTTTGACAAAAAGTAATTTTTACGTTTAGCTACCATTCATTTAGTCATGACTTAACTAGTGGGAGACAAAATTTATGTTCATAATTTGTTTATTTGCCACATCCTCCCCTCCAACCAAAATTCTCTCCACATTTTTAGCTTTTTGTTGCACTCTCTGACAACCACAGAGAGGAGGTCATTTTTTTGAGCCAATGACAATACAGATAAATCATTTTTCAATAATTTTTAGTTAAAAATTTATCATGTTAACATAGGAAAAGTACAAATTTAAATCAAATTTGCCTGACAAGAAAAATAATCCTGTCTTTTGATTGGTTTACAATCAATAGATTAATAACTAGATAAGTGCGAACTCATTGCAATAGTACTGGCTAGTAGATACTAATACTAATAGCAATTTAAAATTAGTTTAATATAATTGCCAATGACAAGATAAATTCCAATAATTAATTAAAACTAATTATAAAGATAAAAGATACTAAAACAAATTTAAATTCATCACTAAAACAACTATTAGTTAACACAAGCTTTATGGAAACTAAAAAATACCTTTAGAACAATTCTTTATGGAATCTTTTTGTTTTATGGTTTCTTTTTAGCTTTTCTTCCCCTCTATCTTTTTATTTTTTATTTTTCTTCCTCTTTCTAATTCATCTCTATTAATTTATAATTTTTTTAATTTATTTATAATGCATCTCATCATCTACTTATATATTCTAATTTTCTAGTTTCTTTTTGATAAACAATAAAGATTTGTGTATTTTGTTTATGCAAGTTGCAAAGAAAGAAGAAATTTTTAGAAATAAAATTAAAATGCAATATATATATATATATATATATATATATATATATATATATATATATATATATATTGCACAGCAAATCAAACATGAACCTAATTTACTATAATTTTTTTTAACATTTAAAGTTTTTTTTTGGTACCACATAAAATATGAACCTAATTTATTACTCCGGTGGCTGCTACAACTGAGTGACTTAACCACTGAACCACGCCTTTATCGGCACACATTTAAAATTATATATATTAAACAAACAACAATTGTGGTGGTTCCTGATTCTGCAGCTATGGCTGCCACTAGTGGTTCTTCTACTGGGTCTATTGCCAAGACTTCTAACATTGTATCTTCTAATGTTGATGTTGGGGCAATATCTTCTTTTGGGGTTGCTGCTGTGCTGTCAGGGTCCTCCCCTATTGCTGGTGTTGCTGGGAGTGCGGCAAGGTCCTCCCCTAGTGCTGGTGTTGTTGGGTGTACTGCAAGGTCCTCCCCTTCTACTGCTATTCCTAGAGCTACTATTGGTGTGCTGTAAGGTCCTCCCTTGTTGCTGGTATTCCTGGAGCTGCTACTGGGACCTCCATTGCTATTGTTGCTACTGTCAGGTCTACTACTGAGGTCTCACCTACTGATATTTTTATGCCTGAAGAGTTGGAGGGAGTTTCTCCTCATTCTCCTTTTTCTGTGGACGGTGATGATGTTTTTTGGACTATTGTCCAAATGTGTTTGACCTGATAGGTCTAGTTCTGCAAGTGTTTAGGTTGTTGTTCTTTGCAACCTCATGGCCTTCTTGTTACTTAGCCTATTGGGCTTTCTTGTTCGTCTTTTGTTAAAGCACTGTTTCTGGCCCATGTGTGGCCTTTGCTTGACCTCCAGGTTGTTTTCTAATAGGGATCTGTACCCTTGTTATGTAGCTTACCATAATAAAAAACAATTCTTTTTTTGTAAATTTAATTTATTACTATAAAAAAATAACTTTTTCAAATTTACAAATATTAAATGAGTTTTATAAATTGAATGTATATTTATATAACATTTAAACTACTCAATTTCAATAATGAAAATAATTATGATAGAAATATTTTTTTAACAAAAATTAATATAATCATTTACAAACTAAATTTATACAAATGCCATGAAAATTAAGCAAATACAAAATTCTATTTTCCATACTCTTCAAAAAATAAATATATACGAATGAGATCAACACTTACAGTGAAATATTATTGACAATACTTACCCAAATTTACTTTATGCAAAAGTAGAAGAGTTTTTTTTTTCCAACTACACAATTTTCACAATAGATTTGAAATCTATAACTTTAATTTTTCCAAAAATATTCATGGAGGTGAGCTCCAAGCTCAAGATATAGAAACACTTTTCACAACCTCGAACTCTTTAGTCTTTAGAAAATAATCTGCATATACCAACAAAACAATGATGGATGGTCAGGATCGGTCTCCACCTTACTATGGGGTTGGAAAACCAACCCACCCTTGAACTCTTTAGTCTTTAGAAAATAATCTGTATATACCAACAAAACAATGATGGATGGCCGGGATCACTCTCCACCTTACTGTGGGGTTGGAAAACCAACCCACCCCTAAGCTTGGGAGATCTATCCAATACTTGGTTTCAAGTAAAACACACAACATAAAAATTTGCAAACACACACAATATTTTTCTAATCCAAATTTTAAAACAACAAAGGGAATTAGAGAGAGAGTGACCTCCTCTCTTGGAGAACAACTGAAAAGAACCCTTCAAAAACTTTATAACCCAACTTCAGAGATTTTCGCAACCCTTCAGAAACTTTATGACCCAACTTCAAAGATTTTCACAACCCTTCAAAAGAATATCAACCCAACTATGAAGATATAACAACCATTCAAGAACATCAACCCAACTACAAAGATATAGCAACCCTTCAAATAACTTCAACCCAACTACAAAAAAATATCAACCCTTCAGATGAATCTCAACCCAACTACAAAAATTGTTCCCCATCTAGATCTCTTCACACAATTTTTTTCAAAGATCTAACCAACAAATAAACAAAAAAAATAAACACATCTTATTAAACCATAACGTATGCATTCATATTCTACCTCTACCTTCCAAATTAGGAGAGACATGAGATGCAGATGTCATGCAAAAACTTGCATAAGAAAATACAAAACAACAAACCAACTAGATCCTTCAAAGCTTCCACTCTCATGTTTGTTATTCCCAAAAAAATTTCATGTAAAAATTATTTTCCTTCCTCACTGCCTTTTAAAATTCAAGAAAATAAGTTTATTACTTTTTCCCTTAAAAATAAAACAAAAAGAATTACTTTTAAAACAATAAAACAATAAAAGATAAAATAATAAATCCAAATAAAACAAAAATAAAACTTAGCAATAAATAAATAAAACTAAATCTTCATCTTATCACAACAATAAAGAATATATAAATAAATTCTCAATGTTAAAATATTTTCTTCAAAATAAAAGCCATGACAAATATAAAATTAAAACAAATTAAATTCCACTGACTTAAGCAAAAATTAAAATAATAACATAACAAAACATTAAATTTGTACAAAAAATAACTTAGCCTTAGTCCTCTACGCAGAATAGACTTGGGTGAAATTACTAGTTTGACACACAAAAGTACTAGATAGACTTCCGTATCTTATGAGCCTTGGCCACCCCCTTCAAAACTCTATTTAAAACATCAGGTTGCCTTGAAATATATATAGCCAAAGAAACAAATTTAGTACAAGAAAACTACATTAAAACATATTAGGTAATTAACAAGAAAATTAAATTTCAAAAAATTGAGCAACATCATATTCTTTGATAATAAAATAAACATGTGGACTATTATAACATCATACCATTTATTTGAACACTTAATTAATCAAAACACTTTATGATTAGTCATCTAATAAAAAACATGTCATGGATGTAAATCTTCAACCACACACATCAACCAATAATAGTTCAAACCACAAGCAACAAAGTCCATAAAATAATATCGAAACACAACCAAGAACAAGTCCACAAGTCTAAAGTCATAAACACACAACATGTCTAAGAAAAATAAAAGGGTAGGCCCTACAATGCAACTTAGCATAAGGATCAATGGTGTCTTCTTTCTTTAAAGATAAATGAATTATATTAAATTTGGGTTGCTTAGACCAATGAACATGTTACTCCTAGGTTGAAATATTGACAAATCTTTTGAAGATGTGTAAGCATGCCATGTATACTTGATAATGTCATTATTATTTCACTTAACATTTTATAATTAGGCAAGCAAAAGAAAATGGACTTACCACAAATTGTCAGCCTATATACCTTACTAACTAATGGCACAAGGAGAAATTCTAACTACCCTTTCTCACTATTTGGAGATGGATTGGCCACCAGATGAGAACATGATCAAATAGTTAGTGCATCACAAAAGCATTTATATTATGACAACCTTTTGAGGATTAAAGACCCTGACAAACATGTCTGCTAACATCTCTTCTCAGTTCAAGGTTAATTTTTAAATAAATAAGAGGGTATGGGACTACCACAACATGACATGGAAAAACCATAACCAATAACACAACATTTAACATTACCATTGACAACACATTAGTAATGTGGTAGTTGGAGGATCAAAAGTTGATCAGATGACTCATGCTCCTCTTTACTAACATTATATCTTGACATCTCTTGAGGATGCATGAATTTGTTAGATCCAAAGATGATCAATGATGGAAATAATTTTGACCAAAATAATAGTCCATAGGCACAAATTTATCATAAGAATAAATAAATAAAAATACGTCAAATAGATTAACTAGAAAGGAAAAATAAATGCCAATGTAGAGTACCACCACAATGATAGAAAAATATATTGAAACACTTTGTTTTCCAAGTGAAGATGAATGCATACAAAATAGATAGCTAAATTTCTATTGTTCTTTACATCCTATCAAGGTTTATTTTCTTGTGAAGAATGAATCTATATCTTTCCTATCATTGGGATCATAGAATTAAAAAAAAAAAATTAGGACAAAGAATGATGCATTTGAACTATAGATTCTTGAAAGAAGCTTAGAGTTCTTTCCACTCCTCTTTTGAAGTCTCTTGTTCTTAAAGGCCTCAAAGACCTTGTCTAGTTAGATTGTGTCCTTGTAGGAGATATTTTTCAAATTATCTACTATGGCCTTGATTTATACCTATAAATTGGGCCAATTGCTTTAAAATACCCTCATCTTCTATGATGCTTGGTGTATGAAACTGATTTAGCAATAATGATTGGTCTAACTATTTTTACATAATAAATCCTTTAAACTAATCTTTTCACAATACTTTATCATGTTTTCAACAAAGGGTAATGACAATCCTTATTGAAGGTCAATGAAATCACATGTGCTCTCATCCTCTGAATGGTTTTGCCCTTGAAATCATGCAATTGGGAATTACACTTATAATTAACCTTATCTTTTCTTATAATCTCATTTCAATCTTCTTTGTGCTACCTCTTTGGTTATAAATGCTTGCTATAGTAAGCTTATCATTAGATAAGTCATATAATTTTTACATAAATCCTTTGTCTTGAATCACCTTTGGAGCTAGAGATTTGAGGACCTAGTTGAACCTAGACTTCACTTCTATGTACTAAGAACTCATGCAAACTCAATAAATTTAAAATGGATCTTAGTTCCATTGCCATCTTGGAGATCCTGTTATAATAGGAGGCATATAGTTCTTGAAGGAGGGGCACATAGCTTGTGATTTTTTCAACCATTTATACATCCTCCTTTAGTTTCTCAATTTGTTGCTCATATTATGAAATTATTTTCTTATCATTTTCAATTTGATGCTATAGGCCCACTCAATTGAGGCCTTCATATCATTCAATTTTTGTAGATATTATTGTAATCTATCTTTAACTTTTGTGTTTTCATTCCTCAAAGATTTCTTAGAATCCATTGTCGTTTTACCCTTTGGTTCATGGTGGTAGCTTTAATTATTACCCCCTTCTTAGTATCATCTAATTTTTATTTTTGTCTCCATCCCTCTACAATAATCCCAAGATTATCCAATTCTACCTATAAGTTCTAGGATTTTGTTCTTTCTACTTGTACTTCCTTATTGGAGACCCTAGATTTGAGCTCTTTGTTTAAATCAAGAAATTGTTGGTTGAGTGATTCCACCTATGATTGCATCTACTTGAATATGTATTTAGTATATTTGATCTCAAATTCTCTTATCTCAAGCTTCTAAATGACCTTGATAAACTTAATAGTAACTATTTTGTATGTTATCTTCATGAGTTTAACTCTATATTTAGCTCATAAAATCTTGACGTTGATGTCCACTGTATGGACATAGTAATCTTCTAGTCTCATATGTCCTTGTTACTTGTTAATTATTGGGTTCATATGTGCAATCATGACTAAATTTGTACTGTCATAAAATGTGTACACTAGCATTTTATACTTAGTTTAGCTCTTAGTTGGACCTATTTTGTTGCCTTTGTTAATCAAGACCTATTTTGTTGCCTTGTTAATCAGGACCAATTTTAACACCTTTTTGATCTCTAAATGATGAAAATCTCAATCTAGATTCTATGGGCTAAAGGTCTAGGGTGCCCAAGCACCCTAGTCCCACTTCGTATTTTTAGCTCCACCTTGTGGTGTCAGCTTAGGACACTTCTGTAGTTTGAATTTGTCAGTCTAATGAAGTTTTATTTGTCGTGAGTGACTGAGAATACATATTTAAATGTGTGTTGTAGTTAATTTTATATACTAGATGACCACTAGCTTATGAGAAGGAATTATCTTGTGATATTGTGTTAGATGCCAAAGTTTTCTTCATGCTTGGAGAGTTATCTTTTTGTGGATACTATTGAAGTTTGTTTGTAGGATTTGAAGGAAGTTTAAAGCCCTCTCCATCACACTCCTTTGTTGGTGCAAGATCTTCATCAACTAAGGTCATCTCTTTTATGTTTATCATCATCATTATCATTCATTATTCATCATATAATTGTTATAGATCTGGCCTTTACCCTCCTAGGGCATGCACTCTTGGATCTAATCATCACACCAACATGAGGTTTGACTAGGGAAACCCCTTATACACAACACAACCTTTTCCTCTTATTGTGTGTGCAGGTTGGAGGAACATGTTCTGAGAGCTAATTTCTATGAATAAGGCATAGTAGATGGGTGCAGGTCTGGTGATATCTAAATTTCTATGAAACCCTAGAAAAGGCCTAGGATGCCCAAGTGCCTTGGTCCTGGACACTTATGCTACAAAATCTAGGTTCTGTATCCTTCTTTGACTTCTATTGTACTTTCTGATTATTGAGATTCATTCTCAATAGTTAGTTATAACATGTTCTTCATCATTTAGGGTTTGATAATAGTCTTAGCTTTCTTGTTTGACTTTGGTTGAACTTGGTTGATCGATCTATATACAAAAAAAGGCAAAACCCTTGTAGTTTGGCTCTCCTTCTTTGGTAGAAGTCAAGCTTGATTTGTGCCCCAATTTTTGTAGAAGAGGGTTTGACCTAGTTTAACTATTTAGGCTAGATGCACTCTTTTCTACATTACATTTTGGTGAACTCATCATTTCTTGCACTTTTACATCCTTATTCTTTCAAATCTGAGTTGTTTATCACTCTATATTTGATTGGGAGTGAGTTCATTAACCATTTTGCATTCATACATAGTTAAATTTTGCATAATTTCAAACTAGGGTTTGTCAAAACCTTGCATCTATAGAAAATCTTGCTAATTTTGGCCCTAGGGTTTATAGATTTGAAGGTTGTTTAGATCTTGTTAGATTGATTAGAGTATTTTCATTTTCTATGCCCTTCACTAATTGTTGTTCAAAAACATTTTTCATCCTTGGATTTGAAAAAGAAAAAAAAGAAAAAAATGCATTCTAGACTTCAAATTTGCATAGTTGTCACTTTGTTGCATTTGTAAAGTATAAATCATCATAGAATTATCTTATTTTCTAAGTTTTGCATCAAATTGGATTTGAATTACAGTATTTTATCATTTCATATGATGGAATTAAGCATTTTAATCATGATTATTGTTAGAGATTGTTGAAAAAGTTGCATTTGGGAAAACTTAGTGAATGTTGCATCCCAGGCTTTATGAATAATAGTTTGATTTCAGATTTTTCTACTATCATTTGAATCCTAAATCTGATTTGGTATTTTTATACAATATTTCATTTGTCATCTTACATTGAAAATTGAAGATTGGAACAATTTTTGAATTGTTGCATTTAGGAAAAAACATTTGAAAATTGTGTTTGAATTTAGCACTAGCATTGTTTTAGTGGATTTGAGTAGAATTGGATTTTATTAAAGGATATTATTGCTTCACTTAAACATAAACTTAAATCCCTTTTTTGCTTCATCACTCATTTCTTCTATTGGTGCATCTTGTGTGTTGCTAAAGCCTGTATGAGCTTTGTGACCCGGTGCCCTAATTCTAACCTTCTTGTGAGAAGAAGTTGGTGAATTATGGGTTTGAATGCTATGTATAATGATGATACCAATACATTGAAACCCCAAATTCCTAGCCTCATCCCACAAAAAGGCTGATCAATTCTTCGTAGGATTCCTACTTCGCACCTTCCGGAAGCATCAAACTTAAATGAAACCATCAATATCAATGACCTTGTCACTCATGTTCTTGAGATTCAAGCCCAACATTAGACATGGAATTGGCTAATTTCCAGCAATTTGTGAGTGCAAAACATATAGTTGAGGAGGCTGTCCCTATTTTTGAGAGTCTACAAAGTCTTTTTCTCGAAGGTCAAGAAGCATTGGAAGTCTTAAGTGGCCTTGCTCATATTGTTCATAAAAATATTCTATTAGCATCTAGTTGCACGAAAATCATAACCAATGTCACTTCTTCTAATTAAATATGGACTCAAGTGTCAACACCCATACCTACACTTCATATTCCTACTTATTCTTCTACTATTCTTACCATTACCACACAACTGAGTAATAATGCTGCCATATGTGTTGGGCTATGGACATTGGGAATCCCGTTCACCATTATAGTTTTGTTCCATATAACTACACAAATTCTACTCCAAATGTAACTCCACCTACATCTAAACCACCTATCACATTTCAAAAGGCTACTCATACACCATCACCTAGTCCATTCCAATCGTTACCTAATTTCACTTCCAATCCCATCATAAACCAATTGTTGCATAATATGACCTCTATCCAACAACAATTGTCTAACATGAGTAATAGTCCACCTAAGCCTAGCATGACAATGCATTATATTCATAGCCCTTTGTCATATTCCATCCTAAGAACTCCTATACCTGAGAAGTTTTAGACTCCTTGCTTTGAGAAATATAATGGGAAGGGAGACCCTAACAACCATGTGGCAACATTTACTGCTATGTGTAGTGACTTATTTTTTGAGGATGTGATCTTAGAAAAACTCTTTCCTAGGTCACTGAAGGACACAACCTTGGATTGGTTTTCCATGCTCTCTCCCAATATTTTCACTTCTTTTTCACAATTAGTTAACAAGTTCCTCAAGCATTTTCAAGAAAACATTGAACCTCAAGTCTCTTTGATGGACTTGGTTCATTGTAAACAAGGAACGAAAGAGAAAATAATAGATTTAATGGACCATTATCATGGCCTCTTCTCACAAATCCAACATTCTATTCTAGATGCTGATGTGCAAAGAATATTTATAGGAAAATTACAACCTCACATCCATGATAAGATATTGTTGATGTAATATGACTCATTCACTCATCTTTGCACAGCCCTCCATGATTATCAACTTTCAGTTAGTCATTATGAGCATAATCCCTCATCAACTTTGATTGGTTAATCTAAGGCCTCTCATAATCATTTTTTCAAAAGACAAAATAAAAAGTTCATCAAAATCAATGCATTTCCAGAATTAATATAAGAAAACATGTGGTGGCAGTGTCATCTTCTACTCTCGCCACCTATAAGATAAAACCAAAAACAACTTTTACAAAACAATATCCTCAAGCTTCCACCTATTAAACCCCTCAATCCAAGTAAGATGCAATCATCTTCCTTTGATGCGAAGGCCTTTTGTCAACTACATTGGTCTGTTGGTCATGAAATTGAAAAATGTATGTATCTTAAGCATGAAGTTCATGACCTCATCGACTCTAATGTCATCCAAGTTTATGGTATGAATGACAAAGGGAATAAACTAGTGGCAATCCTAATCAAATTATTCAAATATATACTGATCCTTTACCTCATCACGAGTCTAATTTTGTTGATATTTTCATGGTGGATGCTCGCCATCAAAAAGAGTGAGTGGATTTGGAACCTACTATATCTTTTACTCCACATAATGCTACTAGTGAAGCTCCTAATGGGCCTCTATATATCACTATTTGAATCAATGATAAACCTATTCAGGGTGCTATGATAGATCCTATATGCATGGTGAATGTAGTAATTAAGGAGTTTCTCTACATGCATGTTTTACATCAAGATACATATGATGTATCCGAGATGGCTATTAAAGTACACAATGGGTCTATCCTTCCAACTCTTGGTACTTTAACTCTTAAAGTTAAAATTGGGCCAAGAGATTTGGATGTTCATTTTGTTATCATTCCTACATTAGACTTATTTCATGTGAAGTTGGGCTACCCATGGTTCTAATCCATGAAGGTAGTCCCCTCTATGGTTCCAAGTGTCTAAAGTTTCCATTTGAGGGACAAGTGCATGTTGTACATTGCCATTAGTATCGCCTTATTGCTCGTAATGGACATTTTTTACTTGAATGCTTCTAGCCACAACTAGTTGGAGCCACAAAACCTAGAGAGGATATATTTTCCTTATCATATCAAAATTTCAAAGCAAAGAAAATAGAAAAGTTATCACTTATCAATATTCCTCCCGATGTTCTCGAACCTCCTCAATCTTCTGAAGCCATGACTTTAATTCCTCATGTTCCATAGTTAGTGAATGAATCTAAGCCTAAATTAAAGGTTCTTCCTCATCCCCAAGCGTCTGGTAGATATGCCGAGGTTCCCCCTCTGCCATCCCTTCAAGGACAATGAGGCAACTTTTGTACACAAAATAGACCTCCTTACAATCACAATATTGCTTTTGTTCCACCTGCCTCTACAAAGACTAGTGGAATTTCATGAGTTGTGTGGGCTTTATTTCTTGAGGTTTCTCAACCACTTGAGGATTCCCTTGTACTTCGACCTACTTCACAAGTTGAGAAGGAAGATAATCTTGCATTGAGGAACCCTTCCCTCATAGTCTCCTAGCCTTCGATGGTTCCTCCTATTTCCTCTAATGTTCCTAAAAAAAAAAGAAGAAAAGGAACCCACATTGGAAGATACTACGGTTCCCCTTAAGAACATCACGAATAAGGATAAGTGAAATAACATTGTGAGAAAAAGAAAGAAGCATCATCGTGCTATGGCTTGCCTTGTCGTAGGAGAGGGGAATCTCCCTCCTTGCAAGTGTTTATCACTGATGGATGCCAAAGAGACAACTATCACCATTGTGTCTCCTATAGAGAAAGAAGAATCTTTGCAAGCTACTATGGATCCTATTGTACTACATTCTGATAGCGATTCCAAAGATAATACAGGTATGGCTCTTGTTCCATATACCTCTCATGCTATGGTTCCTCTTGCATCTTGTCCACTGATCCAAATAGATGATGAACTAGATTGGGAGGATTATGATTGCTTTAGGTTGACTCTCATATGAGGTACCTTATTTTCTTTGTTATGCATGTACGTGATTGTGTTTCCCCCATGATGTGATGCTTGATGCTTTCTTTGTGTTTATGTATTGGTTATTATTGTTGTATTGTTAATATTGAAAATGGCTGAGCAAACACAAAGATAGTTATTCAAACCATGAATGCATATCAAAACATAAATTAATGTATATTAATGTCTTCCAATGATTGTTACAATGCAGTACATTTTCTTTTAAAGCCACAATTATTCCCATACAAACTTCCTATGGGAAACTAACTTATTACTAACATTTATTTATTATATCAAACTATTGCTTTATTTAACTAACAATGTAATACCATTGTGACTATTATGCCAACATTTCCCCCCTTATTACATTGTTCCTGCAAAAGTACCAGGGGACCCCCCCTGAATGCTAACATACTCAAGAAAGTTGATTACATAATATGAATACATATTTTATAGAAGATCTTCTCCCAAAGAACAAATCCTAAACCAAGTGGGGCTCCATAATGTTTTCTCATCTACCCTTGGAAAGGTGTAGCTTCAAGCTGTGTTCTTGAGCTCTTTAGTCCCAAGCTCTAAAATCACAGAGTCTTGAATTATTCAACAATGAACCCTAAGAGATACAACAGATCTTTGTCATTGTCTAGTGACCGCAAAAGGGTATAATTCTCGATCATATACTCTTTGAAGCTCACTAGACAACAATCCATATTGAGCTCAACACCAAATCCCATACCTATCTCCAAAATAAAATCTTCACAAAACCTACATTCTTCTAATCTGTCAGGACCAACAAAGAAAAGAAAAACAACCAAAACCAAAAATGCTTCTCATGCAAAGCATCATCTCAAAGCAAGAAGCTAACTTGAGATGATAGAAAATCCTCCATCCTCTGATGCCACCTGCCTCCAATATGACCCTATTACAGTTTAACCAACTGATGTCTTGGATGAGTCTTTGGAGGCCTCATCAGGTATAGTATAAATGGCCTTGAGAGCACAAGCAATGTTTGATGTAGCCATGATAAAATAAAATGAACAAGGTGTCAGATTCTACCAAAAGTACACCTTTTACAATATAGTGTAAACACAAATATATCCTTATAATTCCAATGTTTTCCACCTTATTACTCCAAAAAATATAATAAGTTAAATCAACAAAGAAAATTCAAACAACTTCTCATTTCACTTTTGATCCTATGACCACTTAACTTCAAATATATTGAAGTAACCAACTTGCTCATGTACCCTACATGATAATATTCAACTCACAATTTATCCTTTTCTTCACATTTTGTGAATATAAAATTGATCTCAAAGTAGATAGACAACCCTAAACTTCACTTAGGAAATGAAAGAAAAACAACTTACAAATATCCACACTTTCTTTGCTTTTGATAAATCATTAGAACTATGTTTCTTCTTTTGATAGCACTGCTTCTACCACTACTAGTAATCAGTCATTAACCTAATACCACCAACATATATTGCCATAAACACATATCAATGCCCTTAAATGAAATGCAACATACACATCATTTATGATGCCTGCAGACAGAATGTGTTGCCTCCTTTTATCTTCTACACCTTCTAATTAAAAACATATTAAATGCCTTTGGATGTTTGTAACAGAGATATAAAACATTTCCTATTATCTTCTACTTGCCTTCAAATGCCTTCAAACTTCTCAAACACAAAGTCTAGAAGAGGATTTTCATTGGGCAGGTTTATGCATGAATATGACACATAGAATCCATATCATTAGATGACTGCACTATTCTTTGATATCAATGGTCAAATCTCCACAATAAAAATGCACTCAAAAAATCCAAGAATGAATTTGCACCATTCACCATAGTAGTTATGTGTGCTAGTCTTCAATAGAATGGGATGTGAATAATAAAAAGTAGTGCAATAATCACAAAGATAAATCTAAACCAACAATAGCAATACTTGAAGCTCTTCTTCTCTTCTACTTGAAGAGTTCTCAACACTACAACCAATGCAAATGTGTTGTGATTGCTCAAGAAGAAATTGGGGTTACATGGTAGACTCCTTCCACATATCAACAGCAATGTTATCCTCAACCCTCCACAAGATCTTTGGATTGCTCTAATACCATATTGAAAATGGTTGAGCAAACACAAAGACAGTTATTCAAACCATGAATGCACAACAAAACATAAAATAATATATATTAATGTCTTCAAATGATTGTTACAATGCAGTACATTTTCTTTTAAAGCCATAATTATTCCCATACAAACTTCCTACAGGAAATAACTTCCTAACTTCCCAAAACTAATTTATTACTAACATTTATTTATTTATATCTAACTATTGCTTTATTTAACTAACAATGTAATACCATTGTGACTATTATGCCAACAATTAATCTCTATTTGGATGACCCTTGACACCCTTGTAGGTGCTAGGATACAAAGGGATTGAAATCCATTGTGATATTCTTTCTAGATTTGTATCATCATTCTTCTATATGTCATAATTTGTATTGTTTTTGTATCCTTTGGGGATGATGAAAGGCCTAGGATGCTTTAGAATTCTCCCATGTTAACCCAAGGGTTATTTATTTTAATTTTATGTGATAATTCTTCCTTTGTCTCCATAGTTCTACTAGCTAGAAAATGATGACAGTTCCATATATATAGTCTTGAGATATCTCCTATTATACAACCATTCCTCTATCGACGCTAGTTAGTAGATCCCTTTGTGTTGTTCCTTAATGTAATTTATGGCTTCTTTTATGTTTGTATTTATGTGGCACCTTGTTTCTATTCTCAACATCATACCATAACATCACAAGCCATTGTATATCATGCCTGCAACATCGCCTTAGTTTGCCTTTTGTGGGGGAAACCCCTTTATGTGATGTGCCTATTTGTGATTTTTTGTACCTAAAAGCAATTTCTCCTTAATAGGAGTTAGCAATCACTTTATGGTGGGGAATGCATCATGTTATGCTCTTTTTTGGTTGAGTATTTTCTTGTTGGAAGGGAACTCACCTAGTGATTTGGCGGTCCTCACTAGCTTATGATGCTTCCTCCTAGGTCCATGAGCCACCTAGTGCAACATAGTTGGCTAGCCCATGTGCTTCATGTGACTTGTGGTGGTCACCTAGTAATTTAGTGGTCCTTACTAGTGTGTGATCCATGGTGGCACTTCTCTTCACATGACCCCTTGCGATAGAGCAAGATAGCATCAGAGTGATGTGCCTTGTGTGTTTGTTCTATGTGTATGTTTGCCTATGCGTTATGTTCTATCTTATGTTTCATGTGTCTTCATCATGTCTTCCATGTGTTCTATATATATTCATTGTGTCTTATGTGTATTCTTTGTGTCTGATTTGTATGCTTTGTGTCTTATGTTTATACTTTATATCTTATGTGTATGATTTGTGTCTTATGTGCAAGCTCTGTGTCTTATGTGTATTATGTTTTGCATGTACTACCTTTATGTATTGTGTAGTCTTGTGAATGCTTTTAGTACTCCATGTATGTGTGAATTAATGTTGTCTTGTGTGTTTTCTCTTTGCTTATGTGTTTGTAACCCTAGGATCCTAAGTTTGAGGGCCACTTGTAGTCCACAATTTGTCGAAATTCTTTGGGCTTCTATGTTTTGTGTGTTTTGTCCTTCATTTAATATGAGTTTGAATGTAAGTTCATACCCACACTAAAGTGGAGGCTAAATGTAGTGTTGTAAAATG
Organism: Cunninghamia lanceolata; assembly: GCA_027924645.1. Taxonomy (NCBI): domain Eukaryota; kingdom Viridiplantae; phylum Streptophyta; class Pinopsida; order Cupressales; family Cupressaceae; genus Cunninghamia; species Cunninghamia lanceolata. The sequence goes on from BSBN01000055.1 coordinate 16,374,809, forward strand.
TGTACACTAGCATTTTACACTTAGTTTATCTCCTGGTTGGACCTATTTTGTTGCCTTTGTTAATTAGGCCTATTTTAACAACCTTTTGAGTTCTAAATGATGAAAATATTGATAGTGATGAATAGACCCAACATAATCAACTTAGGACTAGACTAAGCCTACTAAATTAGGCACTTTCTAGGGTTTGCGGGCTAAAGGTCCAAGGTGCCAAAGCACCCTAGTCCCACTTGGGATTTTTACCCCACCTCAAGTGGTGTCAGCTTAGGACACTTCTATAGTTTGTATTTGTAGGTCTAATAAAGTTTTATTTATCATGAGTGAGTGGGGAATGCATATTTAAATGTGTGTTGTAGTTCATTTTATATACTAGATGACCACTACCTTATGAGAAGGAATTATCTTGCAATATTGTGTTTGATGCCAAAGTATTCTTCATGCTTGGAGTGTTATCTGCTTGTGGATGCTATTGAAGTTTGTGTACATGCTTTGAAGGAAGTTTGAAGCCCTCTTCATCACTCTCCTTTGTTGGTGTAGGATCTTCATCAACTAAGGTCATCTTTTTTGTGTTTATCATCATAATTACCATTCATTATTCATCATATTGTTGCAGATCTTTCCTCTGCCCTCCTAGGGCATGCACTCTTGGGTCTAATCATCACTATAGTGGAGGTGGGAACACCAACATGGGGTTTGACTAACGAAAACCTGTTGATGGGTATTTTTCACACAACTTAGATAAAATACCAAGTATCGTGTCTCTCCTGAAAGGAATCAAATCCAAAGTGAATGGAAAATGACTACCCCAAGGGATATACTACTAGGTCTTGGTCTTCACAAGATAACTCAGTTGTATGATGTCTTTTTCTATTCCAATCAAGGGGTCTACATGAATTTGGACAAACTCTAATGCACAAGGTTAAATTACACAAACAAATTAGTTTTTAGATTGAGAAATGCATATACAAACTGATATTAACATATAATGCTCTAAAATGTATCATTTCATCTCATAACCAACAATATATCAACCAGCATTCATGAAATATCAACTCTATAACAAGAACATGCAAGTTTGAAAACCCTATTCTAACTCTACACTAACCTGATTTAATTAAAAAGTACAAAAGCAAGGTAAGATAGAGAAATATATTAAGAAACCTAACTAAAATCTAAACCCATTCAAATATTTCAGCTTCAACAATGGAGAGACAAGTTTGCAAACACATTTAACCATCCTTGATTTGATCATGGAAACTCAACAATCAAGTTTCAAGAAGGTGCAATCTTCAATGGTGAAATTAGGAGTTCAGGCTAACCACACAAGGTAATTTACAATAAAAAATTTCTAGTGGTCTGAACACTTTGCAAACTAATCAAATATCCATGAACCTTTAGCTAAAAATTAAACAAATACTTCATCTTAGTGTTTAGAAACCATTAAACAAACTTTGTATGATGACAAGTTCAACAAATCTCAATAGTTTCCATTTACAATCTTGATTAGAAACCATGAAAATAAACTCGTATTAAGCTCAAAAGATTGAAAAACATAAAAAATTTCTAAACTTGGTGTGGAGAAAACTATCAAAATATCACAAAAAATCAGAAAATATTGTGTACTTGCCGTCAAATCCCAATAGTACAAATGCTTTCCAATGAATTTCAATGAGTTTTTTCCAAAACACCAATAAGAAATCCATAGATCTTCACCAATTCTCAATGGTTCTACCTATCTTACAAAGAGTTTCAACTGTATACATATTCAAATCAACTTTACCATACTAAGTTTTTTTGCACTAAAATCCAATGGCTATGATCAATTTGATCCAATGGCTCACATTTCATGCTCCAACACAAAAGTCAATTATGGTGGCAAGGAATATTCCACTTCATCCCATGTGGCTTCATCAACAAGCTTCCCTTAGTATCAAAATGTAATTTTTTATTTACTTTTGTTTCTAAGATTTTCAAATATGACAAAAGCAACTTTTGGAAGCCAAAAAATATTAAAATACTTGTAACTACATCTCCCACAAGTTGTTACATAGTAAGACAAATATTAATAAAAAATAGATAAGAATCTATAGAAATTTATTTTATCCATCATGGGTGGTTTTAGCTATCTATTTTCCATGTGTAAGCAACAATATCTAGATGTAAGTGACCAAACCTATCATAAAAAATGCATTTCCAGCCTTCATACTTCATGATTTCTCTATTTTTCCACCTCAAACCTCCATCTCAAACTTGGAACAACAGTTTGTACACTTGTGAAAGGATGCATCATTGATGAACAAGGTTTCAAATCAAGTACAAAGAGGCACAATTCATCTTCCAACAACTGCATGACATTGTTCCCTTCATTTTTCACCATTTTGTGCTCTAAATGTGCATGTACAACAATAGCTTAGATCTAATTTTTGTGTTGCTATAGATCCTATGGTCTGTATTCATCATCATTGACATCATATTAGCTTCATTTTGTAGGTGCAGTAGTGATTTGAGGATGAAAACCACATTTGTCCATGGTTGGGACAGCAGGGTGTCTCTAGATTTTCATTTCTCCATGATGGCTCCAGCTGATCCCATCATGTTTCAACCTCTTAAACCTATAACCAATAAATCCAAGCATAAAATTCCTCTAAAAAAATAATTTTAATTCAATACATATCAAATCACATCCAATTTTATCATGGATCAGTCATGTTCAAGTTGACAAATAATGATTAAAACTTGTTTTTTTAAAAAAAACTTGGTAAGCCTGTCATGAGAAAAAATAATTTGTTGCGGCATCCATAATTTTTATTTCATGATCTAGGTTTTTCTAATAGTTTTATCGAAGTTGTAGAATTTAATATTTTATATTTGCACACGAAATTAGCCATACCTTGATTGCAGATCTAGAGATATGATCAAATTACTGATTATCTATCTCTGCTGATATTTCATTGGGATTATACTATCATTAAATTTCTGGTTTCCCCTTGATTCCTTTGGTTTTTTTATGCATCCTCTTGAAATTTCCATCTTCCCTACCTAATAAAGCCTCCCATTACTTTAAAAATGTCTTTTGAGTCCATTATAGGAGCCAAAACAAGATCAGAACTTCAACTTCTGCATAGCTGTCCTAAGGTTTTCTGGGTTGTCAAAATTCAGTTTTAGGACTATTTTTTCACCATTTTAGGTGAAACAATGATTGTATTTTGTATATAGGATACTTAAACAACATTCTCCTTCAAATCCTTTAGCCAATTAGAGGGTTTCTCTCAAGGTTTTGTGGCTTTTATGTCCATGTAGACACTATTGTTTGACTATGACAACATCCATGCAAACTAAAAACCACATGAAAGAATGAAGCACATACTTGATCAAGACTCATCAAACCCAAAACATACCAAAACCAAGCTAATAAAAGTAAATCAAAGCTCACAAAATTATATAGATCATCAAAGTCCATTTAAAACTAGGTGAGACAATTAAGACCCAAGAAATTGTCAAAATATGTCGACATAATGCAAGGCATCATGAACTTGTATAATTAGACCAAGCTACTCAACTATGACTTAGAGCACTCATAGAAAGATGAAACACTCAAAAAAGGTTGAAAAACTCATCGTAAGCATTTGTCAAAAGAGGGGGTCCCCATTTTTCTCATGTGAAAAGTGGGGCGTGTGTGCAAGGAACAACAAATGGCCACGCTACTGGGAGAATACTCCTAAGTATTCCAAAGATAAACACAAGTCAAGAACCCATAATATTTATGTACACCCACATATTAGGCCAAATAAACATGAGAACATGATCAAGGAATCAAAATCAAAAGATACCATAACCATCCATATTCTAAAGATCCAAGTGTGTGCAAATGTATTCATTCCCATCCCTTGGTAACTAAGGTCATCTAGGCTCACTTACATTAAGTTAGATGAATGATTTTCACCTCATGAACTACCTAGACATTGCCTTACTTCCAATCAAGTGTCTATAACCCTGAGTATATTGTATCTATGATTCCACTCAAAGCATAGCTCTACTACCAACTAGGCATCCATAGCCCCAGTAGAGATACTTGAATCCTCCAACTAATTGAATCATATGATGGGAGTACTAAGAAGTACTACCTTTTGGTTTCTTTTCTTATTTGATGATTCAATTAATTTATCTTTGATAGGAGTACTAAGAAGTACCACCTAGCCTATAGCACATGCTTCTTCCATTTGGGCTACGCGCATTAGTTCAACTTACTGGGTTGGGAATCATAATGGTGAAAAAGGTGAGACCTAAGGATTTTTTCACTTAATGCAAGATCACAAAAACTTACTTGGAAAATTGAGGATCATTAAGATGTGAAGAGGTATAAGATCTCAAAACACTTCAAGTCATACCAAAAAAGTGACTCATCTCCTAAAAATAAGTATCATGTCATTCAACACTAAAAATGGAGCCCACAAAAAATCCTTAGTTTATGACTTAAAGGAGTCCACAAAAAAATGACTCTTCCACAAGGGCTCCATTCATTGTGTTCAGATTTGTGAATGTTCAATGATTAATTATTTTTGTTTTGGGGTAGAAGGTTGGGAGTTCATGTCTCATTTTGCAGATTATTAAGCAAAGGAATATTTATAGTTTTTTTTAGAAACCATACTATGCAAAAGAGGGTGTTTGATAGGGATTATTGGAATATTGGACAAACTCTCTTCAAGGCATTTCCATGGAAGCCTAATGCTTCACACTAAGAAATCTTATTTTGATATGTGCCCAGATGGTTATTGGTCAAAAATCTTTCGAAGCAGTTATGGTCTTTTTTATTGAAAATCTTGAAACCCATAGAAAAAGTAATGAAAGTGGATGAAACTAGAGCCACATTACCACATATGGATGCTAGAATCTTAATCTCCCTAAACATAGGGATAGACATCCCTGAAGTCCTAGGAATTAGGGTTGGAGAAAAAAAATTTGAGTGTGGAGTTATTGGGCTAGGAGGTCTCAATTCTTGTTTTCTATATAAAGTTGAGGGGCATCAGAGGAAGAATTGTCTTAATATTAGACTGAATAATATGGGTAAAAAATTTGAGCCTAATATGACTAATCTGGAAAGGGAAAAAATAGATACAACTATTAACACAAACACTTTGGGCTCTGTTGATGCTCTTGAAAAAAAGACATATAATGTTAATAAGTTGGTAGAGAAATCTCTATCACAAGACAAGGCTAATCCCATTGAAGGCCTCCTTAAGGGAGCTTAGAAACAATTTAGAAAAACTTAACATAGAAGGAATTCCTTCTAGTACAGGGATTGATGGTAGCCCATCAGATGTGGCCTCTGACTCTTTAATGAGTTCCCCTTCTGGTTGTAGTGACCGTTGACTGAGGGCCACTACAGTGAGGAGAGAAATGAAGAATTTTTTCCCAAAGAAGGCTTGTTGGATCATGACACACATATATTTGACAATCCATGTTTTGATAAGGATCCTATAAAAAAAACATAGAGTTGTATGTGGAAGAGAAAGAAACATGGAACAGAGTTTTGAATGGTCCTAATGAACCTATAGCTAAAATTCTTGATATGATTGTCAATAAGGAGAACCCTGCCTCTAAAGAATAGGATGTGTTAGCTGGGGATCCTAAGATTGAACCAAAAACAAAAAGAATGCTCAGCAATTAGCTATGTTAAAAATAAGAGAAAGCATCCTAACCAAGAAATTGGAGAATGTAATAGAGATTGTGCATTCTCAAATTAGTTTTCAAACACTAGACCCAAAGGATTTAGATAATGAAGTTCCCATCTATTATGTCATAAAATGTCCCCCTAGGACTTTTACCTCCTAAGTTTAGCTCTCAGATCCCTTGTTTTTCATCTTGAATGTTATAATTAACTCTCGAGACAAAATGGCCTAAAACCCATGTCAAATGGGGCTTGAGGGACATTGTTGAGTTTGATCCTGCCTTAAAATAGGTACCCTGGGCTTGGGCACTCATGCCCTAGTTTTGTCCTATTTTAAATAGGTCCCAAATTTGAAGGTCAGTTTTGTGGCTGTTAAAAGGTTTCCTTGCTGACATCTTAAGTTTGAATTATGAAATTTAAAACGGGAATGTATATATAAACATGTTTAGGACTTCATTTTCACTAGATATGGATAATGTGAACTTGTGATCTTGTGCTAAAGATATTCAAGGCTTTCATTGTGTTGTAGAGTAGAATAGTGTTGTTGTTGTGTTTGTTTGTTGTGGATTTCGCTTCATCAATCCATCTCCTCATGGCATGAGAAGGCTTCATTCCTCCATGAGAGATACACCTCCAAGGTGATATCTATTTGTATTTTCAATAAATCATTTATCATTTCCTTTTGCCTATGTCCATCGAGGAAATGCACTCTCTATCTAACAAATGTGTTGGAAGTCTTGAATGCCATTTTGGGGCTTGACTAAGGCAAGCTCCTAAACACCACAACCCCCAACCCCTCTCCTTGTAATTGCAGGTTATAGGTATCAGATCACAAAGAGTGGAGTTGCAGAGTAGTGTGGCAAAGGAAAAAAATTCCAAGTCTGATAAAAAAGAAGTAGAAAATCACATTGTCAGGGCTTGGGTGCTAGTCCCTGTGCCCTCCAAATTTGCAGACCTAAAAATCATCTCAACAAGGATCACTAGTGTCAGAAGGAGTCTGGAAGCCTCCACTAAAATTGCCACCTTGGGCTTGGGAACTAGTCCCTATGCCCTTGACTATCTATTATCCTAAACTTTGAAAAATGGTTAGTAACTAATCTTTGTCTATTGTCTTTGTGTGTGATTGTTTGTCAGAATTTGTCTATTTATTTATGATTTAGATAATTAGGGTTTTGAGCATATTTGGGCATTAAATCAATACACTAAGCGTAAATTTCCAAATTTATATATCATTACAAGTGACAATGAACCTATACGTGAATTCTCTTGCAAAATTTGTGATCCAACTCGGTTAACTATCCTTGAATGTGTGTAGCAAAAGGAGGATCCAGACATATCATCAAATTAACATAGTCCCACTTTTCCTACATTACATTTTCGTTAACCCATGTTTATAATGAATTTTGAACCTTGATAATTGTTATACTTCAGATTTGCATTCATTCATTTCATTGTCATCTTATTGCATTTGAAAATTTACAAAAGAATTGAAATTTTTGAAAAATTTGAAAAAATTGGCATCCTAGGCTTGCATTTTGACATAGTTTGCATTGCATTTCACCTAAATCATTTTAATCTCTTATATTTGCATTGGATATGATATAAATTATAGAAATTAATCATCTTAGAATCTTTTGTATTGCATTTTCATATTAAAATTGCTAGGGTTTGTTTGAAATTTTGCATTTTTCTTATAACCTAGTAATTCCAAAAACTAGGTTTTGTAGCTAAAATCTTGTTTCACATTTTAATACTCATCTTAGGCACTCATTCAAATCTAAATGTTTTTTTAGTGATGCATTCTTGTGTGTTTTTTCATTCACATCTCAAAAATTTGTATTTACACATATCTAATTTCAACGAAAACTAGCATATTCATTCATTCATCCTTAAAATTGCACTTGCATTGAGAATTGTATAAATTTAACATCATTTTCAGATCTGATCTTGGTTGTTGCACATCATAAATATGATCATAATTCATTCATACATCATTTTGCACATATTAATGCCTTAATTTCACAATTAGGGTTTGAAAACCTTGCATTTTCACTAGATTTACTCTTGTCATCTATTTAGATCTGCATCATAGGTGTGTTGTAAAATATATTGCTGAGTTTTTGGACTGATAATAAACATTTAATTTTTGGCCCCTTTGCAATTTTATCACAACACTTCTTCTTTTAGGCATTTGCATTGAAATAAGTGAAAAATCAAGCATTTTTAGGTCATAAACATACATAGTTTTGCATCTATTTCCTTCCATAGGTGTGGAAAATATTTTAAATCTGATCTTGCATCCATTTGGAAACATACACATATGGCTTATAATCATAATAATAATGCTAAGATCTCTCCTAGGCCTTATTTGAAAAGAAAGACTCTTAAACTTGAAATAACATTCACACCTCACGACAAGACAATGAGCGATACTGAAGGACCTCTCTATATTTTAGTGAATGTAATGGAGATTCCCATGTATGGTACACTTATAAGTCCTAATTTCATGAAACATGTGGCTATGGAAGAGTTCCTTCTCTCTCAATAGTTGATACAAGACTCTTATGAACCCTCGGATTTAATGATTAAGACACATACTCAAGCTTTTATGCCTACCTTTGGGAAGATATCCTTATTGGTTACAGTATATGATAAAGAAGTGGATCAATTATTTGATATCATCCCTTCATCTGACCTCTTCTGCATAAAATTAGGACATCCATGGCTCAAGGCTATGCAAGTTGTCCCCTCAACTATTCACAAATGCATAAAATTCCCTTTACATGGACAAGTGCATACTATTCATCGCAATACATGGAAAAGAACTTTACTCTTGACTACTTCTGGCCATGACTTGAAAAAGACCCTGAGCCATTAAGAGATCAACATTTCCTAGCATATAAGTGATACAAAGAAAAACTTCTATATAGTGTGGTCAAACCTTCTACTCAACAAGGAATAAATGAAGAATAACTTGCATTAGAAGAACTTCCTAGAGATAAAGGTAAAGGACTCTATGCTAAGGTTCCTCCTCAATCATCCTTAGAAGGATCAAGAGTGACTCATGGAAAACAAAGCACTTCATAAAGATGAATTATATTTGAACATGCTTCCTCCTCTGAAATACGAAAACCTATGAAAAACATGAGAACACTTTTGAAGACATTGGCAATAAGACAAGAAGGAATAGACAAGAAAGAGAAAGGAGGAAGAGAAGACAATCTTTTTCCCAATGAAATACAGGGCAACAAGAAAACATTCCACGTAACATAGAACTGAACAAAGAAGAGCTTAAACAAAATGAATTTAAAGACAATGACAAAAGTTGGGTGATGACACCTTATGTACCTCTTTCCTCTAACATTCGATAATGGGAAGATGATGATTTTCTTGTCGACAACCGAGCTAGCTCGGTTGTGCAACTGGTAAGTATTTCTAACCCTAGTGGTCACCTATGTTGTAGCAATATTTTCTCATTTATGTGACCTCCTCTCTTGTGTTGTGTTCCCCCCGTGATGTGTTATGTGTTGTTTAGGCCTCCTTTGATGACCCTTGACACTCTTGTAAGGTCGAGGATACCGGGAGACTGCCTCTATTGTTACCATTCTTCTATCTTGCTTCTCCTCTATTTTCATTGTTGTGTGTCATGTCTTATGTGCATAGCATTGCAGTTGATGACTTGGGGGCATCCTCCTACGTAACTATTCCTACTAGGCACTTTTTCTCGTCTCTCTTTTTATTGTTTACCTTCTTCTAGTGATTCTACCTAGTCAGCAGATGACGAAAAACAAACATAGTTGATACAAAGTGTGTGTCCCTTTAGAAAGCAAAGCAAAAATAGACCTAGTCCTACATGATGACGGGGTTGGTTTATATATCCAATGCTTGGCTAGTAGAATCACTCCATGTGATATTTTGATGTTGTCTTATCTTTCTAACAAATCATAACACTACATCTGCACCGTGGATTTTGATTCTTTTGGGTGTCTCACCTTGTTGTTACACTCAGTTCTGAGATGCCTGCAGTATAAGCCCCATAGCTATATTTAGACTCAGACCCATTTGTGTAGCCTTGGCTTCATTGTTGTCATGCATAGCTTTGATGTTCTCCTTAGATTAAGATGTGTTTGTGGGAACACTCGGTGATCATGAGCACATGTCACCTTTGGGGGTATGGGATTTGTGAAAGCTCTTGTTCCCTTGTGTGTGTTGTCTCTACCTTAATGTGCCTGATATTGGTACATGACATCAACGACCTTAAGGTGGGGGCATATAAGGTAAGCTATTTGATGATTTTGGTCCTAACAAAGTGTGTTTGTAAGCCCTCTACAGAGGCAGGATGATGTATCTACTGTACGAGTGCACATATTTATTCTATATTGCAATCAAAAAGCCCTCTACGAAAGTGGAATATCATTCAGATCCTTTTATTCAAATCCCTCCATGAAGGCATGATATCGTTGTTAGGAATTGCATGCAGAAGATATCAATTAAATGTAAATAAATATTAAACAGAGGAATGAAAATACACATAAATAATAACAGCAAGAGACAAGTTCTAATGTGGTTCACCCAAACTTGGGCTCCATCCACCAATAGAGAGTCCAACATTATTATCTAGTTATATGTCTCTCACTGCCCCTTAACCCTATTAAATAAATTGGGGGGAAATTGAATCAATAAAAGTGGGGTAAATTTAACCTCTAAGTCTTAATAAGCTCCATTTAACAACAATCATGCATATACTTTTATTCAAAACCATCTACGGAGGTAGGGATGGTGTATCTCTTGAGCTAGTGCACATCCTTTTTATTTCAAAAGTCCTCTGAGTAGGTGGGGTTGGTGTATCTTTCCTTAAGCATGTCTTTGGTGGTTGTTATGGCATAAGCTCAACTGTCAGGTGTACCTATAGTATGCTTGAGATTGTGGGGGCTTCGCAATAAGTTCCTTCCACCACCTTGTTTGTCGTGTTTTAGGCGTATATTATGTCTTTGGCATGGTATATGACATTCATGTTTTCTATGTGTCGTCCATGTGTTTTAATCGTGTGTAGTCTCAAGGGTGTGGTAAAATTCCCCTCCTACACTCAAACTTTGTATGGCATGTTGTCTCCCAAGCATAGTGTCAAGGGTGTGGCGAAATACCCCTCCTATGCTTTGGGTTTTGTATGGCATGTTTGTTCTCAAGTGTAGTCTCAAGGGTGTGGTGAAATGCCCCTCCTACACTTTGGGATTTGTTTGGTGTGTCTTCTCCCTCATATGTAGTCTCAATCGTGTGCTAAAATGCCCCTCCTACATTTTGGCATTGTGTGTTGCATTTTTATTTTCCTGCATCTGCATTTATATATATATGAAAATGAAAAAAAATAATCCTTGCATTTACTATATCCATCATCTTTTGCATGTCTTTAATATTGTCTTCTCCATGTCTTGCATGCCTATTACTGTCTTCTCCATGTTTTGTGTTCCTGTTACTATCTTCACTGTGTTTGGCGTATTTGCAGTGTGTTTTCACTAATCTTTACCTAAGACAGGGGGCTAGAAATAGTTCCTCAATCTTTGTATATGCATTGGCTTCAAGTTCCTAGTGCATTTACAATATTTTGACTATACTTTAATGCATGTATGGCTCATAAGATCATACATACATTAAAGTGGGGGCTAAATGTTATGCTGTAAAATGTCCCCTAGGACTTTTACCTCCTAATTTTAGCTCTCGAGTCCCTTGTTTTTCATCTTGCATGTTAGAATTAACTCTCAAAACAAATGGCTTGAAACCCATGTCAAATGGGGCTTGAGAGACATTGTTGAGTTTGATCCTACCTTAAAATAGGTACTAGGGGCTTAGGCACTCACACCCTAGTCCTACCCTATTTTAGGCAAGTCCCAAATTTGAATGTTAGTTTTGTGACCATTAAAAGGTTTCTTTGCTGACATCTTAAATTTGAATTACATAATTTAAAGTGAGAATGTATATATAAAGATGTTTAGGACTTCATTTTCACTAGAGATGGATAATGTGAACTTGTGATCTTGTGCTAAAGATATTTAAGGCTTTCATTATGTTGCAGAGCAGAATAATGTTGTCATGTTTGTTTGTTGCAGATTTGGCTTGATCAATCCATCTCCTCATGGCATGAGAAGGCTTCATTCTTGCATGAGAGCTACACCTCCAAGGTGATATCTATTTTTGTTCTCAATCAATCATTTATCATTTACTTTTGCCTATGTCCATCAAGGACATGCACTCTCTATCTAACAATAGTGTTGGAAGGCTTGAATGCCATTCTGGGGCTTGACTAAGGCACGCCCCTAAACACTACAACCCCCAACCCCTCTCCTTGTGATTATAGGTTATAGGTATCAGATTTCAAAGAGTAGAGTTATAGAGGAGTGTAGCAAGGGATAAAGATTCTGGATTTGACAAAAAGAAGCAAAAAAGCACACTATCAAGGCTTGGCCACTAGTCCCTATGCCCTCTAGATTTGCAGACCTAAAAATCATCTAAATAGGGATCATTAGTACTAGAAGGAGTCTGGAATACCCCAAAGAAATTGCCACCTTGGGCTTGGGTGCTAGTCCTTGTGCCCCCAACTATTCGGTATCGCAAACTTTGAAAAATGGTCAATAACTAATCTCTGTCTACTGTCTTTATGTGTGAGCTTTTGTTGGGATTTGTTTGTTTGTTTATGGTTTTGTATAATTAGGGTTTTGAGCATATTTGGGCATTAAATCAATGCACTAAACATCAATTTCCAAATTTCCCTATCATTACAAGTTACAACTAACCTGTAGGTGAATCCTCATGCAAAAGTTGTGATTCAACTTGGTTAACCATCCTTGAATGTGTGTAGTGAAAGGAGGATCTCGGCATATCATCAAATTAACCTATTCCCACTTTTTCCTACATTACACCATAAAAAAAATTGAGGGTGTTGTTGAAGAAGGATCTTCTAATGTAGAAGAGGGCTATTCCTTAAAGAAGGATGAAGGTAGTAGAAAGAGAAGATATGTACATAAAAAACAAAGCACTGAAAAAAAAAGTGAAAGGAGTTAAGCTTGCTAAGTGTTTTGATAAACTGGGTCTCAATAGTTCCTAAGGTGAACCTCCTATGTATTTGGCCAAACAACTTGAATATGAATTGTTATAGTTGGAATGTAAGGGGATTTGAGTCCCTGGATAGGAAATACATTGTAAGAGATTTCTACAATAAAAATAGAAGAATGGTCTATTTAATGTTACAAGAAATTAAAGCCATAGATTTTCAATTCAACAACACCTTAAGATTTATATAGAAAGAGGCAATGAAATTCTATTCCAAACATGAAAGAGACAAAGTAGGTACTGCGATATTGATGAGTAAGGAATGGGGACAATATATCACCCATAGTGGATGCTCCCCTTGCAATAGGTGTGTTTGGGTGGTTATTAATAAGGAGAATAGGAAATTTGGCATATGTTCAATTGATGCCCCCAATGAGCACAATGAATGAACTGAGCTATGGAATTGGATGGATTACAAGATACCAAAAATCCCTTGGATTGTAGTTAGGGATTTCAACATGGTGAAACAAAAAGAGGATAAGATTGGAGAGAACTATGCAGAATGGAAGGGAAACAAAAAATTTTTTGGTTGAGAATAAAAAAATATTTGTCTCATTGGCCCTCTAGAAGGGAATAAAGCCACAAGTCAGGGAATTTGGTTTTGATGGTGCAATTGACAAAAGGATAACAAAAGAATCTATTATAAGATGGATAGATTCTATGTAAATAAGGATTTTTTTCTATTTTCAGAGCTCTAAGAAATCCAATGTTATAAGGGTTATCCCTAATACCCTATCTGACCATCACCCAATACAAGAACTTATCAACACTAAGATTCAGGATAGGGGGAAGATATCTAGAAAAGATAGTATGTTCAAATTGAATTCATAGTTACTTTAGACATGGATTGCCATGATGAGATTTGTAATTTATATCTTGTCATGAAAGCCATGGCTATTAAGAATAAAGCAATACAGTATTGGAGTGATTTTGTCAAAGCAAGTAAGGGACTATTCCAAGTATGTGGAAAGAAAATAGCACTAGACAGAAGGAGAGATGACAAACTTCTTCTAATTGAATTCTTAGAAACTAAAGGGATGTTGCAACAAAACCTGGAAGATAGTGGAAAAATCATACACCTTGGAGAAATAAAAACAAGCTTAGGAGACTGGAGACATACAGGGCCCAAGGGGGCAAAGTGAGGGCAAGGATTAATTAGCTAAAACATGGGGACCGAGGTACAAAATATTTTTTTGACATTCTCAAGTCCAAATTTAAAAAGGAGCATGTTGGACCTATTAATAAAAGTGGTGCCACTTATAATGATATAGAGGATATAAAGAGACTGTATATAGATTTTTATCAAAACTTCTTTAGGTTTGATGATCAGAGTGTAGAGTGTTTAGAGGCTTAGGAATTATGCTTGAACATATGTCCTAAGAAGATTGATGAGGTAATGTCTAGCAAATTAAAACAAAAAAATTTCAAAGGAGAGATCAGAGAAGCTATTTTGTCGATGGAGGATGGTAAGTCTCTTGGGAAGGATGGCCTACCGATAGAGTTTTACAAAGCTAACTTATCATGGGTGTTGGATTCATGATCTATGGGAAGTGTACCAGGAGGTTTGTAACAGAGGATCTATGGGGAAGGATATATAGAGGTATCATGAAATTATTACCTAAAGATGGGGACAAATCTAACCTAAGGAACTAGAGGCAAATTTCACTGTTGAATGTCTCCTATAAGATTGTTGCCAAAGTTTTGGCAATGATGCTCACTAATATTTTGCCTAAAATAATTAATTACACTCAAACTAGATTTATAAAAGGTAGGTACATTTTAGAAAACCATCTAACAAGTTGGGAGGCACAGCATTGGGCAAGATCAATAGGTCAACATGGTGGTATCCTATTGCTGCACATTGAAAGAACTTATGATAGAGTTGAATGGTCTTTTATTCTAATAGTGTTAAAAGCCTTTGGCTTTCCCCAAGAGTTCTGTGACATGGTTATCATGCTCTTTAGGGATGCCTCTTCTTAGATTGATATTAACAGATCTTTGACTGATCCATTTAAAATGGATAGATCTATTAGGTAGGGTTGCCCTTTAGCACATGCAGTCTTTGTAATTGCTTTAGAAGCCTTGTTCCATATTATGAGAACATAAAGGTTATTAGGGGTGATGAAGGGCATTAGGCTTCCTGATGAGAGCATGTTATTAAACATGCAATTTATAGATGATACCACATTATATCCTATGCTTAAAAAGGATAATTTGAATAACATGGAGGATATGTTGAATATGTTTTGTAAATCCTCTAGGGCTAAAGTATCATTCAATAAATTTGTATTGCTAGGTTGGTTAGATAACCCTCCAGAGTGGTTGGAGGAGGATAAATGGCAGTTGGGTGGTCCCCATAGGCAAGTTAGATTCCTCGGGATCCCTTTTGTTGTTGATTCTTCTCTTAAACTGATGTGGAATTGGATGTTTTCAAAAATTAAATTGAAAAATTGAAAAGTTGGAATAAACAAGTCCTATCTCTAGCAAGGAGAGTACAAGTGTGTCAAAAAATACTCTCTTCTTTTTCTATCTATTATGCTTCTATGTGGCTATTCTCTAGTCACCAAATAGATAGTATTTAGAATCTTATCAGGGGTTTTCTATGGTCAGATGGTAAAGAAAAAGGGAAAAAGCAAGCTGTGAAGTGGGAGTGGTGTTGTATGAGTAAGGAAAATGGTGGCTTAGGGCTTGAGGATCTAAGAATCTAGGGTGTGAATCTTGTTACAAAATGGATTATTAGATCCTTGAATGGGAGTGAACCTTGGAAGGTCCTTATCAGGAATAATATCAGTAATTTTTTAACTAAGAAGGATCCCCTGTGGAATAATTTCTCATTAATTTTGTTTTAGAATATACAAGGTAGATATACATTATGCTTAGTTCTAGTGTCATGATCTGAGGAAAGTACACCAAAAGTTTAATGATGAATACATTGAATTTCAAAACATGTACATTGTAAGCAACACAAGTTGGAAAGAATGAAAGATGAGGCACAAAGGGATCTAGAAGTGACATTCCAAAACTTTAATGTTGATAGTAGCTAGCTTAAGGAATTTCCTTCAATAGGTTTTTTCAAGGGTATAGATTCATTTGATGCTAGTGATAACATGTTACATTTGGAAGAGCTAAACATGAATTTAGATTAGGTGGCAAGGGGAAATAGGTAGGCTGATGATGTAGACCTTCAGTACAGTGAACATAATAGGTTCTCCTTCTTCCCTGAAGTTAAACAACATCAGACAGACACAGTCAGAGTTAGAGCAGTAGATGAACAGGTTGTTGGACACCAATAGATGGGAGTAGAGAAAACCAGACATAAGGATTCAAGTAATTTGTATCAAAAAGTAGTATTTTGACAACATAATACAGATGGGTAAAGGAATGGATTTATATAACTTTGTAAAACCATAAGTATTAGAGTATGTGATGTTTTATATTACTCTGCATAAACTGTCCTTTTTTGAATTGTAAGTGATGATATATACTATGGCTCCCTATGCCACAAAACCTGTACCAAACTATTTCTTTTTCATACATATATGGTGCTCTATCTTCAATTCAAAAAAAAATTAAGTTATAAATACTAAATATTAGTAGTATCAATTACAACACAAATTAACCAAATTTGAGCATAATTGTTGGTTTTTCACTATCATGTCTTAGTATTTATGTGTTTCTTTTGATTAATTTTTTGTTACTATTGTTTTTTTGTACTTATAAATTTAAGAGGAGGGCATTTGTACATTTCCTTTGGATTCATATGTTTTGGAGTAGGTTCTTAGCCCCATATTTTTCAAAGAGTAAAAGCATTATTGAAACTTTAATTGTATAGTGAAATCATTATTCTTCTCCAAATAGTGCCATTTTGAAAAGTGTAAGGAAGATAGAGACCACATTGCATTATATGGTTGACCATGCTTGTTTTCTAGTTTATTTATCTAGTTGCCTCCATTGTTTTGAGAGTGTCTTAAAATGTAATTGATAGCCTCTAAGTAATTTTAGCATCTAGGAAAAACATTATGCAAATAATATTGACTCATTTTTATTCTAAATGATAAAATGCATCTAGTTAGTTAGAATGACTAATTTCTTTCTCTATTCCTCTGTACAATCTCCTTCTCCTCTCTCTTCTCTATCACTTTCTATATTTCTCCTCCTATGTGTGTATTCATCTCTCTCTCTCTCTCTCTCTCTCTATATATATATATATATATATATATATTCCCCTCTCTCTCTCTCTCTCTATGTATCACTTTATCTCTTTGTCTCTTCCCTTCTCTCTTCCTTTACCTCTCTTTCTCTCTTTCTCTCTCTTGCATTGTCTCTATCTCTATCTCTCTTCCTCTATCATCCTCCATGTCTTTATCTCACTTCCTGTCTCCTTCCCTCTTTCTATATCTCTCTTTCTCTATCCTCCTCTATGTCTCTCTATCTCACTTCTACATAATTTACATTATATAAAATATGTTATATAATAACAGATATAACTATATTAGATATTAGATATTAGATGTAAAATAAATATGATGAAACTATAAATAAATATTTAATATAAATAAACAATTTTATACAATTTTATACTATTTAATAGTATTTTTAAAATATATTAAATAATTTACATTATATAAAACATATTATATAAGAATAAATACAATCATATTAGAGACTATATATTATATATAAAATAAATATAATTAAGTTATAAATATGAAATATGTCTCTCAAGCTCTCTATTCATCTCTCTCTGCATCTATCTCTTTGTCTCTCGCCTTCTCTCTTATTCTACCTCTCTTTTTGTCTTCCTCTCTCTTTCATTCTCTCTCTATCTCCCTCTCTTTCTCTATCCTCCTCTATGTCTCTCTATCTCATTTCTAAATAATTTACATTATATAAAATATGCTAAATAATAACTATATTAAATATTATATATAAAATAAATATGATTATATTATAAGTAAATATTTAATATGATTAAATGATTTTATAATATAATATGATTTTTAAAATATATTAAATAATTTACATTATATAAAATATACTAAACAAGAATAAATACAATTATATTAGAGACTATATATTGTATATAAAATAAAATTAATTAAATAATAAATATTAAATATGTTTAGTCTATCATTTTCAAGATAGAAGACATATGAGTGATGAAAACATAAAATAAAGGGATATTTAATCTGGAAATGTACTTTGGCATCTGTCAAAGTAAAGTTTACATAACCACTAGAAAAGACAAGATTGGGAATGCCACTATTGTCTAATGAATATCACTTTTCTCATTTATTTCTTTGTTTGGTGCAATTTCCTTTTAGCATAAAGTATATTGATATAGATTAGCAGTATCAATTACGACACATATTAACTGAATTTGTGCATAATTGTTGGTTTTTCACTATGGCTTATTCGTATCTATTTGTTTCTTTTGTTTAATTTTTTTGTTACTATTATTCTTTTGTACCTATAAATTTAAGAAGAGGGAATTTATACATTTCCTTTGGATTCATATGTTTAGGAGTAGATTCTTAGCCCCATGTTTTTCAAAGAGTAGAAATCATTATTGAAACTTTAATTGTATAGTGAAATCATTGTTCTTCTCTAAGTAGTGTCATTTTGAAAAGTGTTTTGAGACCACATTGCATTATATTGTTGACCATGCTTGTTTTCTAGTGTATTTGTTTAGTTGCCTCCATTGTTTTGAGAGTGTCTTAAAATGTAATTGATAGCCTCTAAGTAATTTTAGCGTGTAGGAAAAATATTTATGCAAACAATATTGACTCATTTTTCTTCTAAAGGATGAAATGAATCCAATTAGTTAGCATAGCTAATCTCTTTCTCTATTCCTCTCTACAATCTCCTTCCCCTCTCTCTCCCCTCTCTCCTACTTCCGTTTTCTCTCTATCTCTTTCTATATATCTATCTCGCTCTGTGTGTGTGTGTGTGTGTGTGTGTGTGTGTGTGTGTGTGTGTGTGTGTGTGTGTGTGTGTGTGTGTGTGTGTGTATTCATCTCTCTTTGTCTATCCTCTTCTCTCTTTCTCCAACTCTCTTTATGTCTTCCTCTACCTCTCTTTCTCTCTTTCTCTCTTCCTCTCTCTTTCATTCTCTCTATCTCTCTCCACTTCTCTATTCCTCTCTATCTCGACCCTTCTCTCTTCCTTTACCTCTCTCTCTTCCTTTCTCTTTCATTCTATCTATCTCTGTCTCTCTTTCTATATCTCTCTTTCTCTTTCCTTCTCTATGTCTTTATCTCACTTCATCTCTCCCTCCCTCTTTCTATATCTCTCTTTCTCTAGCCTCCTCTATGTCTCTTTATCTCACTTTTACATAATTTAAATTATATAAAATATGTAATGTCATAACAAATATAACTTTATTAGATATTATATATTACATATTAAATAAATATGATTAATTTATAAATAAATATTTAGAATAAATAAATGATTTTATAATATAATAGTATTTTTAAAATATATTAAATAATTTACATTATAAAAAATATAATATACAAAAATAAATACAATCATATTAGAGATTATATATTATATATAAAATAAATATAATTAAGTTATAAATATTAAATATATATCTCTCTCTTTGTATTCGTCTATCTCTTTGTTTCTCCCCTTCTCTCTTCCTCTACCTCTCTTTCTGTCTTCATATCTCTTTCATTCTCTCTGTCTCTCTCCACTTCCCTTTTCCTCTCCTTGTGTATCCCTTTATCTCTCCATCTCTCCCATTCTCTCTTCCTCTACCTCTCTTTCTCTCTTCCTCTCTCTGTCATTTTTTCTCTATCTACCTCTCTTTCTTTATCCTCTTCTATGTCTCTCTATCTAATTTCTAAATAATTTACATTATATAAAATATGCTAAATAATAGCAAATATAACTATATTAAATAATATATATTAAATATAAAATAAATAAAAATTATATTATAAATCAATATTCAATATAAATAAATGATTTTATAATATAATGTTATATCATTTATGACACAAATTAACCAAATTTGAGCATAATTGTTGGTTTTTCACTATGGCTTCTTAGTATTTATGTGTTTCTTTTGTTTAATTTTTTGTTACTATTATTATTTTGTACCTATAAATTTAAGAGGAGCGCATTTGTACATTTCCTTTGTATTCATATGTTTTCGAGTAGATTCT
Organism: Cunninghamia lanceolata; assembly: GCA_027924645.1. Lineage (NCBI taxonomy): Eukaryota > Viridiplantae > Streptophyta > Pinopsida > Cupressales > Cupressaceae > Cunninghamia > Cunninghamia lanceolata. The sequence goes on from BSBN01000055.1 coordinate 16,394,753, forward strand.
TAGCCTCATGTTTGTCAAAGAGTGGACAACATTATTGAAACTTTAATTGTATAGTGAAATCATTATTCTTCTCTAAATAGTGCCATTTTGAAAAGTGTCAGGAAGGTGGAGATGACATTGCATTATATGGTTGACGATGCTTTCTTTCTAGTGTATTTGTCTAGTTGTCTCCATTATTTTGAGAGTGTCTTGAAATGTAATTGATAGCCTCTAAGTAATTTAGCATGTAGGAAAAATATTTATGCAAACAATATTGACTCATTTGTATTTTAAATGATGAAATGCATCCAATTAGTTAGCATGAATAATCTCTCTCTCTCTCTCTCTCTCTCTCTCTCTCTCTCTCTCTCTCTCTCTCTGTCTGTCTGTGTGTGTGTGTGTGTGTGTGTGTGTGTGTGTGTGTGTGTGTGTATTCATCTATCTATCTAGCTATCCCATTCTCTCTTCCTCTAACTCTCTTTCTCTCTTCCTCTCTCTTTCATTCTCTTTGTCTCTCTCCACTTTTCTATTCCTCTCTATCTCTCTTTATGTATCCATTTATCTCTCTGTCTCTCCCCTTCTCTCTTCCTTTACCTCTTTCTCTTCCTCTCTCTTTCATTCTCTCTATCTTTGTCTCTCTTTCTATATCTCTCTTTCTCTTTCCTCTTCTATTTCTTTATCTCACTTCATCTCTCCCTCCCTCTTTCTCTAGCCTCCACTATGTCTCTCTATCTCACTTTTAGATAATTTACATTATATAAAATATGCTATATAATAACAAATATAAGTATATTAGATATTATATATAAAATAAATATGATTAAATTATAAATAAATATTTAATATGAATAAACAATTTTATAATATAATAATATTTTTATAATATATTAAGTAATTTATATTCTATAAAATATATTATACAATAATAAATACAATTATATTAGAGACTATATATTATATATAAAATAAATATAATTAAGTTATAAATATTAAATATCTCTCTATTGAGGATGGTAGGGTGGGTGCCCTTACCACACAATCAGTGTGGAAGGGCCGATCACTTAAGAAGGTGACCTAGTTGGCAAATTTAAGAGCAGTCATCATTTCCCTTTGATTGGTATGGAAGAAGACAAGGACGTGGCATACGGTTTGAGAGTTGAGTGCCAAAAGTAGGAAATTCCCATCATTTCATAGAGCAAGCCCACAAGATTATTCAGAACTGAGTGATTTTGATAGGAAAGTTTACGAAGTAGTTTTACCTCCACCATGGTTTATTATGAGGCACGAGTGGTAAAACGAATGGCTTAGCAATTTCTCTTTCTCATCTGCCTCATTTTTCTTCACAAGGCTTTTTTCTGTATCTCCCTTCCATCAATAGAGGTTTGTTTATTCTCTAGGACTTCCATGGCTGAGGGTTCGAGATTTGTAGTGAAGATATCCCTCGAAGGAATTGTAAATTTTGGGATTGATACCCCAATCTAGCTATAGAGCACTATAAGGAAAATGGCCTTCAAAGGCCAAGTAACCAATCCAAGATTAAAGAGAGTTCTATGAAGGAATGATGGTTTGATGTTAGCGGTAGTAAAAATCATTCTGGGCAAGGGTTTCTTGGAAGATGAGGAGCCCTATAGAGTTGATACAAGAATTGATTCACATTTTCTTGCCTCAGTGCTTGACACAGGATTCTTAAAGGTGGAAGCAAAGATATTGATTATAAAGTTCTTCAAGGAAGAGCTTCTAGGTGGTGTCAAGACAATAATCAACTCAGTCTTTTTTGGTGTGAGGGTGCCACGTGCCAAATAAATTCACCTGCTATAGGATCCGGGTGAAGTGGTAAAGCTTTACCCCTTTATTCTTGATCTCAAGGGTCTAGCATTGATGGATCACAGGGAGAAGGTAGAGAAAGGGATCTCCTTCCTCAAGAAAATGTTGTAGGTGAAGGTGGTCGACAGGCAGTTTGAATGGGTTTGGGATTTCCAATCATTCGTGCATGATCTCACTGTGATATGAAGGTTCCTAAGCTTTTCTTTATGTTTTTTTTTCTCCAGTCTAATGTTTAATGGCCATCTTAGATAAGTGTTCTAGTTAGGGTTTTAAAGTTTGGTTTGTTATTATATATAATGTAAAACTGTGAGGACTAGAAGGCCAAATTATGAATTTTGATAGGGCCCTACATGGTCGCTCACAGCTGTTATAGACCCTGCATGGTCACTTTTGGGGAGACTTAGAAATGTCAGTTTGAGAAGGGTTTTTTTTAGTTTGGCCATGGCAGCCATCAAACTGTAATTTTCAAATTCCATATATATATACAAAATTACTATTACGTACCAAAAAAAATCCCTCTCTATTAATCTATCTCTCTGTATTATGTCTCTCTCTATATTCATCTATCTCTTTGTCTCTCTCCTTCTCTCTTCCTCTACCTCTTTGTCTCCTTCTCTCTTTCATTCTCTCTATCTCTCTCCACTTCTCTTTTCCACTCTCTTTGTGTATCCCTTTATACCATCATCTCTCCCATTCTCTCTTCCTCTACCTATGTTTCTCTCTTCCTCTCTCTATCTCCCTCTCTCTATCCTCCTCTATGTCTCTCAATCTCATTTCTAAATAATTTACATTATATAAAATATGCTAAATAATAAAAAATATAACTATTTAATATATAAAATAAATATGATTAAATTATAAATAAATATTTAATATAAATCAATGATTTTATAATATAATATTATTTTTAGAATATATTAAATAATGTACATTGTAAAAAATATACTAAATAAGAGTAAACACAATTATATTAGAGATTATATATTATATATTATATATAAAATAAAAATAATAAAATAATAAATATTAAATATGTTTAGTCTAAATATACCATTTTATATTATATTATACTTATAAATATATGAATATAATATATTTTATATGTTATATAATATTAATTAAAAAATTATTGAATTTGTTTTTTTAATTGTCATTTGTGAGTGGATCTAAACTACAAAATATAATTTTATGTAAAACAAAAATTAAATTTGTGCTACTTAAATAAACAAAACTAGTTAGTTGGGTAATGTGAATTAGAGCTTTAATCATCTCACATAAATTATAGGAATTCATCTGTATATATTTTGAAATGTGTTTTATTTCTATGCACCTATGTAGTGCAAGTTACCATCATATATAAACTTTGTAAATTTAAAATGGAGGTATGTGAGATGTTGTCAATAAGATATTTTTAAAAAAACTTTTACACACTTATTTTTATATATCTATGTTTAGAGAAGAAAATCCAAGCATTAATTTTTTTTATTTTACATATCAACAATCAGCAGTCGCTAAAGTTAATCATTAATGTTTTCCTATATTGCATCTAATATTTTTTAATGCTTCATCTTTGTTTTTATCTTGTTGAATTTTTTTTGTCATTGATTTTGGAGTTCTAACATGTATTCTTGTTGTTAACCCATGTCATCCCAATTGATCATTTTTAGCAAGTTGGAAAATAGTCATATCATGTTATAGGGCTGATTTGATGTTTGACACCTGGCCCTTCAATGTCCCTTATCTTCAATGCTTCAAATTTTCTATACATATCTTATTTCAATATCTTTGTTTAAAATTTATATATAAATAAAAAATTTAAATATTAAATTATGATAAAATTTATATATTAATAAAAATTCAATCCTTAAGAAATATTACCATCCACTCTAATATTTAAAATATTATACTTCTTAAACTATATACCTTTTGTTAGAAGGGTGTTTTTGTTTGCTTACTATAAACATGTGACGAAGCTTCCACAACAAGCAAAACAACCATTGTGATGTTTATGATAATTAAATAATTAATACAATTAAAAATAAACAATTAATTTAAATAAATGAATTAGGGATGAAGAATGATGAATTTAAAATAAAGTAATGCTATGAACAAAATTCACCCAACAGTATATTTATAAACTTTTTATTATCTTAAAACACTCAAATCAAAATAAATCCTAAACAAAAAATTAAAATTAAACAATTATTATTATATATTTGAAATGTATCGATGACTATTATAATATATAAATATTTGATTTTAAATAAACTATATAAATAACATAGTGTACAAAATGTATTAGTTTCCTAGGATTTCTTATTTAACAATACAATGCTTTCACAATCTTTAAACTCTTCCACTAAAAAGACTAGAACAATGATGATGATGGAGTTGTTGATACCCCTTGCTTTTTTCTGTGGGCATTTTGATGCCCACCTAACGCCTGCGTGTTGCCGAACTCGCAGCAACAGAATTTGCATTTGAATTTGTTGCCACTATTCTCCACTTTAACTTCGTTTTAGAAGATTTTCACTCTTTTTATAGAAGATTCAATTATTCACTATAATTAATTTAAAATGACAGAATTAAGGGGAGAGTGTAACGTTTGACTGACTTCTCCATTTTAAATAACGAGGAGGATTTAGGAATTTAAACCTCTCCAATTATAGTCAAGAATTCAATGTAAACACTCAAACACTCAAATGAGTGAAAAAAAATCTTTTATAAGAAACTGAAAATCTTTTAAAACCGAAGTCGAAGTGAAAGTGGAGAAGGAAAGATCCGCAACTTCTGCACAGTCGAGAATAGCGGCCACAAATTCTAATGCAAATTCTGTTGCCGCCAGTTCGGCAACGCGCAGGCGTTAGGTGGGCATCAAAATGACCACTGAAAAGAGCCAAAAAAGCAAAGCGAGCACAAGCTCAGGCCACTAATGCTTTCTATGCTTCAAATCGCATGTAGAATTGCTTCCATGTAGGTTTGGCTCTTGTAAATCCGTACTACGCCGGCATGAGTGCTATGATCGCACCCGGCACTTCGTTTTTCGGATCGCCCACGGAAACGTCAAAGTCCGGGACGATTTACCCGTCGTGGTTTTACGGTTTCTCTTCTTTTCCATCCAACCCTGGCAGTTCAAACGTCGGCTCGTTTTCGCCGGAATGTTTTCCTCAACCCAAATATTTCACACCTCGGGTCATGCCTTTAAATCAGAATCAGAAATGGGTTGTCAGTTTGGTCGAGGAGGAGACAGCCCAATGAATTGTTCTCCTTCAACTGTGAACCACAATGGTTTGAGTCTGCACTTGGGCCTCCGCCTCGACCTGGCGGGATCTTCACTACTGTAATTTTTTTTTTAAAGCTGTTTATTCAATTTCTTGCAATGGCCGTCTCAAGCCAGATGGATAGTAAATATATCACATTAACTCATATTATAGTTTTTTTTACAGATGGAAACCTACTACTATATATCACATAATATTTTTCTCATTTAAAGAAACCTACTAATGTAATCACCCATTTTGTTGTAGTATTCTTCAAGTTTTATAACCTTTGTAGGTATTGTCTTTATTCTCATTTAAAGAAACCTAATAATCACTCATTTTGTTGTAGTATTTTCAAGTTTTATAACCTTTGTAGGTCTTGTCTTTATTCTCATTTAAAGAAACCTACTAATATAATCACTCATTTTGTCGTAGTATTCTTCAAGTTTTATAACCTTTGTAGGTGTTGTCTTTATTCTCATTTAAAGAAACCTACTAATGTAGTCACCCATTTTGTTGTAGTATTCTTCAAGTTTTATAACATTTATAAGTGTTGTCTTTATTCTCATTTAAAGAAACCTACTAATGTAATCACCCATTTTATTGTAGTATTCTTCAAGTTTTATAACCTTTGTAGGTGTTGTCTTTATTCTCATTTAAAGAAACCTACTAAATCACTCATTTTGTTGTAGTATTTTCAAGTTTTATAACCTTTGTAGGTGTTGTCTTTATTCACATTTAAAGAAACCTACTAATGTAATCACTCATTTTGTTGTAGTATTCTTCAAGTTTTATAACCTTTGCAAGTGTTGTCTTTATTCTCATTTAAAGAAACCTACTAATGTAATCACCCATTTGCTGTCGTATTCTTAAAGTTTTATAATCTTTGTAGGTGTTGTCTTTATTCTCATTTAAAGAAACCTACTAATGTAGTCACCCATTTTGTTGTAGTATTCTTCAAGTTTTATAACCTTTGTAAGTGTTGTCTTTATTCTCATTTAAAGAAACCTACTAATGTAATCACTCATTTTGTTGTAGTATTCTTCAAGTTTTATAACCTTTGTAGGTGTTGTCTTTATTCTCATTTAAAGAAACCTACTAATGTTATCACTCATTTTGTTGTAGTATTCTTCAAGTTTTATAACCTTTGCAAGTGTTGTCTTTATTCTCATTTAAAGAAACCTACTAATGTAATCACCCATTTGTTGTAGTATTCTTCAAGTTTTATAATCTTTGTAGGTGTTGTCTTTATTCTCATTTAAAGAAACCTACTAATGTAGTCACCCATTTTGTTGTAGTATTCTTCAATTTTATAACCTTTGTAAGTGTTGTCTTTATTCTCACTTAAAGAAACCTACTAATGTAATCACCCATTTTGTGGTAGTATTCTTCAAGTTTTATAACCTTTGTAGGTGTTGTCTTTAGTGTCTATATATAAATTAATTAATTTAACTATATTTTATAGAACTTAAGATCTCTTAAAATAAAAGTTTTTTAATTAAAAAATAGTGTGGTCCCTTCAATCTGAAAAAAAATGGGGTCAAATATGAATGAGGCTATCAAATAGTTAGAAAATACTTTTAGGGATTAGTGTGGTCAAAATTAGAGATTGGATATAAAATAATTCATGTAGAATTTAAAATCTGGATTGGATGTGGTAGATTTTTTGAAAAGTAAAAATAAACATGGTGAAAGTGGTAACCACTAGTGTAGATTAGCTTTTTCATAACTTGGGGAATGGTGATTATTTATTACAAATATTTCATGTAGGATTTAAAATTTGGATTGGATGTGATAGATTTTTAGAAAGGTAAAAGTAAACATGGTGAAAGTGCTAACCACTGGTGTAGAATAACTTTTTCATAACTTGGGGAATGGTGATTATTTATTACAAATATTTCATCTAGGATTTAAAATTTGGATTAGATGTGGTAGATTTTTAGAAAGGTAGATTAGCTTTTTTATAACATGGTGAATGGTGATTATTTATTGCAAAGAGGTATAATGGCTGGAAAGATTTATTTTTGTAACAATATAAGAAGTTGTATCTAAAAAGGTAAATAATTTAATGATGTTGATTTAGTATTTGATTTGGTGGTTGATACTATCCTTGTATAGTTTTTAAATTAAATAGTAAAAAATTAATTAAAATTTGATTATATAGTTCTTGGTATTTGATTCTAAATTTTAGGATGTTTTATTTTGAAGAGTATTAGTTACTATTTTAATACCATATCAAAGGTAGAAATAGATTTTAATATTTTAATGTTTAAATTGAGATTATAAAGACACAAAGACCAATCACTAGAGATCCATTTTAAGGTTACTTAAAGTTTGTAAGAAATGAACAAATTATGAACATTGGCCATTACTAAGATTGAATGGTTGATGTTTCCTATTAGATGAGTTTGAATGCATACAATTAAGAAAGAACCAACCATTCATTGATTGAGGATTGACATTTACAATTGTATCAAGTAAACTACCTATTATGGCTTTGACAACACACTCTAATTATTTTAGAATCATACACCCTCATTTTTTTATTACATTTCCTTTCAGTCCTATATTTTGGTCATGTGTGTATGAACCTATGAGATTTTTGCATTCTAAGATAAAATAGTCACTTTCTCTATTTGAGTACTTAAAAATTCTCCCATGACACTTGAAACTTGTAAAGATATACTTTATCTATGGTCAGTTAGTTTTAAACATTGAGTTTCAATAGGTGCATGGTTTGGTTTGGTCCATGTATGTGATTGTAGGAAGGCATGACAGTAGGTTTGTACTTTTTTGGAATGGAGAGATTCATCTCTTCAAGATGGTTTTAGTTTTTCCTTCTCATCCATCTGGTGGAATAGGCATATTCAATATCATGGCCAACCACTTGCTATGAGTTTTAGGAAACAAGCTCTTTATTTGTTTAAAAAAGGAATCAGATTTGGGATTTTCATACAACGAATTGGTCCCCTTGGTGAATTTTTCAAAGTTCAGTTGAAGTTAAATAATAAGTATGAATACTATATCATTTTTGTTCAGTATTTAGTTTCTGTGGAGTTTTCTATGAAATTGTGTACCCCTGGTCCATGCTATTTCTTTAAAGATTGGTGGTGGTTGCCATCTCACCATTTTTAGCCTTTCCTTTCAAAAAAATTAGAACAGGTTGTTTCCACATTTTCCTTTAAATCCATGGTTAAATCTCAAGAGGAAATGCATATTTAGTGAAAAGTATTGATGTAGACTAAGCACTCAGATTTGGAAAACTGAAGTAGAAGCAGACATAGTTTATGGCATGGAAAATAGTACATTGCAAATTACCCATCGGTGACAAATTGAAATGTATTATGGTCCAACCGATCAACTGCTCATTCTGTAAATGTACTAAAAGTATGAGACATATCTTTTGGGACTTTGTTTTGTTAGAAGATAATGGAATGTTATGTTTAATAATTTACTAGCTATTTTTATCATCGACTAAACTAGAAAGAATCCCTTTTTGGGGCGGGGTTGCATAATAATGTTTTAGCTGACTCTGTTAGGTAGGATAAATTATTACATGTTTGGAAAATTAGATGCTTGGTAATTTTTTCTAAATGTAATATTCATAAGGAAAGAATAATCCTAAAGCTTTACTTTGATGTATATTTTTGAATTGCCTCCTTTGTTACTCAATTTTAGGGGAAGATAAAGAATTTAAAGGTTAGACTTCAACTACAACATATTATAATGCAATTGGATCAACTTCAAAATAAGAAGATTATGGCACTGGATAAAGAAAAATTTGATAGAGTTCTCCAAATAGTTGATCCCTCAATTTATAGGGGGGATGATCATTATGAGTTGTGCAATGCTAGCTGCTACAATGTTTTTCTCTAAAGTTTCCATGGTTGGGTTCTTTGTGCAAGAACAACACATTTCTAGGCAGTGTTTGATTGTCCCATGTTATGAAAAATAACTTAGTTCGTTAATTGACAAGGTCAACTTTTCCATAGAAATGTTTTTAAGCAGTACAACAAGATTTCTTTGTCATAAGGGTTCTCGTCAATAACATTAACAGAATTGTAGTTTGATTTTTTTAGTTTGATGTACAAACATTGATTTGTAGTTGTCATTGTACATTGGCAAGTAGAAATTCTGCTATTTCTATGATTTTTGTTAAGAAAGCAAAGCATCCATGATTTATGTAATGTTTCCGCTCTTTTTTATATGGGTTGTACATGAACTATTGTTCTTAAATGGCAGTCTCCTATTTGAGGAATACATTTCTTTCCATGTAATATAAGCATCCATGATTTATGTAATGTTTCCGCTCTTTTTTATATGGGTTGTATATGAACTATTGTTCTTCAATGGCAGTCTCCTATTTGAGGACTACCTTTCTTTCCATGTAATATTAGCATTGTTCAATGCAAAAAAAGTTATCACATACCTTGGGTTTTAGTAGATATATGATTTCATGGCCCCTATTTTGAATCTCTTTTCCCATACTTATTTTGGGCTTTATTGAAGACTACACGTCTATGTATATAAGCCCTATGTTGAAAGATATTTGCTTATGTATGTTTTGGTTTAGTTTTAAATTCCTACTCATAAGTATTTATTTTTGTTATCTTCCCTTGTTCATGCATAAGTTCTTGGTGAATATAGAAAGATGTGTAAATTAAGCCTTGATTAAATTCTTTTCTATAAATCTATGTGGCTCTTTGTACATTTGCAAACTTCATTGTCAAAGCATTTTGTCTTAATGGCCTACACTCAATTTCATTGTAGTCTCAGTGTCAAGCATTTCAACTTAATTCTCTACAAGACTATTTAATGTTGAGTGGGAGTACATAGGTCATTACAATGGTGAAATGACATTATTAACTAGTATGTAAGTTCATTAGTGCATTTGATTGTAGTATGTTGATCTCAACAAGCTTTTTCCCCATCCTTAGATTAGAATAAAACTAAACAAGCTTTGCTTTAAATATATGTGTCCTTTTGTTTTATTTATTTGTTCACTTACTAGAGCTAGTCATGACCCTTTTAAGTTATAGCTCCCCTTTAAGTTATAGCTTCATGTTTTAGGTGCATGGACAACCTTTGTGGTAATGCATATGAGTTACCTATTAAATTTTGTAGTTCCATAATAAAATCCTCACTTTATTTTTCTTTACCTATTTAGCCACATAGAATACATAGTGTTTCAATATTATTATTAGAGGATGATATGGTATTGAAATACACAAATGATATCTAATTAAACGATGACACACATGCTTAACAAAATTGATTTTCATAGGTTTTTATTTTATTCACGAGATCTTTAAGTATAACTAGTGCTATCTTTTTCTATGTGTCAATGCCACATACATACACTATATTAAACATCCCTCAACTTGTCTTGAGTATTGATGCCTCTTCTATCCAATCTCCCTTGATTTTTTTAGGCTATAGATTTATGGAATTTGTTAGTATTACCTCTACAAATACATTCCCATATTGGTTTTAATCATAAAGATGGAAAATATGATGTTTTATAGCCTCATTGATCAAGAAAAACATAAATGTAAATATGACATGTGTTAGACAATAATGTGTCAATAATATATTAACATATGGATATGGAATGGTTGACTAGAATATGTTTTTTAATATTTGTGCACACATTAGATATTAATTAGGGCATGTTCACCTAAAAGATGTCACCATGAGGCTCAAACATTATTAATACTCCTACATCTTATCTAGGCCATTGAAGCCATATCCATCCAATCATGATAGTTTTTTATTATATCATTGATCCTTATTGGGCTAATTTATTATATCTAAGTTGATGTTCTTACCATAACAGGTTGTGCTCACACTAATCTTTTTATGATATTCAATAAGGTCAAGTCAATTTAAAGGGAAAAAAGAAAGAAAAAACTTAAAGAAAATTCTAAATTGAAATCTATTCTATGTGAGCAATCATATATTACTCACTAGATGAATTAATTATTGAAAGGAAGCAAGGTACATAGAAAACACTTCCTACACTAATCTACTAAGGAAAGATTTATGCAAATTTTTATTATATAGTTTATAGATTAAGATGCACATTAACAAAAAGATAATAAGAACTTCCAAATGCAAACACAAAACTCACAACACAACATATACATGGGGAAAACCCTTTCAGGTAAAAAACCCCACTCAAATCCACCCAATATATTTTTCAGGAATCAAGAAGATTACAATATACATGTAGAGAAAGATTTTACAAGAGTATATTCAACTAGAGATCTAGATGTAACTCAACATCTATAAGATTCTTACACACAACCTCCATCTCTAGTTCTTGATATATAAGAGATACAATACAGTACACTGCTAACAGTAATTACAAAACCATAAGCTAAAACCACCCTAAAGTGGTGCCCAAATTATCTCCAATCAAAGATTCCTTGTGATGTGCCAAACTACACACCAACACATATAATTCTCCCCTTTATAGCTCTTTTATGTGTCCAACACATTTTTACATTTCCCAAAATATAAGGTCCAACTTTCAGAGGCCATAACTTTTGATTCAGGTGTCCAATTGATGAACCATTTAATGTGTCAAAAAGCTCATGAAGAGATCTATCATCTTATAACTAGTTACACTGATTATCCCAATTTTTAGGATGTTTAGAGAAATTTCAATTTTGGTGATTGAGTTCAAAGACTTTTTCTGACAGTTTCAAAAAATAGAAACCTTAATATCGCGTGATTGAGATATGATCTTGAGATGAAACTCACCTGAGATGCTTACTTAGTTGTTCCGTACCTTCTGAGAAAAATTTTAGGTCAATCCAAGCTCAATTGAAGAACTTACTAAAAATAGTAAGTCTCACTATTTTAAGCTCGTTTGGAAACTTTGAAAGTTCCAGACCATTATCCAAGATAAAGGGTATTCAAAAAGACCAAAATTGGGAAGAATAGTAATCTTTCAAAGTTGCAAGGTTGAGAGACTTTTCTTAACATTCTCCCACTTGTTGAACACCTTGCAAGAGCAAAGGGAGTATCAACACCATGATTTAATTGCTAGGGGTCATGAGGCCCATATACTCTAAACACCATCTAAACTTCTCTGTGCTCACAGGTTTTGTCAAGGAATCTAGAAAATTCATCAAAGTTACAACTTTTTCCAAGTTTACCTTCCCATCCTCTACCATGTCATGAACAAAATGGTGCTAGACATCAATATTCTTAGTCCTTGCATGGAAAGTAGGATTATTCACCAAACATATGGCACTATAACTGTCACAACAAATAGTAATTGTCCCTACATCAAACCCAACATCAAAACACAATCTCTTAAGCCAAATTGCTTCTTTACAAGAATGAGTTGCTGTCATGTACTCAGCTTCAGTAGTGGACAAAGAGACCATAGGTTTCCACTTACTCATCCCATTAATAGCACCACCAAACATAGTAAACACATAAGCACTAGTGGATCTCCTGCTATCAATGTCACCCCAATCTGAATCCACAAATCTATGAATACAAAGTGAATGCCAAGGTCCTGTAGGATAACTATGATAACATAAGGAATACTTAGAAGTACCCCACAAATATCTAAACACTTTCTTCACTACATCCCAATGTACCCATCTGGATTAGCCATAAATCAACTAAGGACTCCCACTGCTTGGGCAATGTCTAGTCTTGTGCAAACCATCACAAACATCAAACTACCAACTGCACTAGCATAAGGAACTCTAATCATATCTTCTATCTTAGAAGGAGACTTTGGATAATCTTCAACAGATAACTTTGTCCCCATTGTAATAGGAACAGTCAAAGGTCTACGATCCATCATGTTGAATCTCTCTAACATACTGTTAACATACTTACTTTGGCCTAACCAAAGTTTTTTGTTTGCTCTGTCTCTTCTAATTTCCATTCCCAAAATGTACCGAGTTGCCCCTAGATTTTTCATCTCAAACTGTGCTGACAACTGAGACTTCAAATCAGAAATCAAACTTTTACCATTCCCAATGAGTAACATATCATCAACATACAACGCAATAATGAGAATGGGATCATTGTCAAACTCATAGTAAACACAATGATCTAATTTTGATCTCTGAAATCCAATACTCAACACAAAAGCATCAAACTTCTGGTACCACATCCTAGGAGACTGTTTCAAACCACACAAAGACTTTTTCAACTTGCAAACCAAATTTTCTTTACCTTTCACAATGTAGTGCTCTGGCTATGACATATAGATTTCCTCTTCTAAGTCACCATGAAGGAATGTTGTCTTCACATCCATCTATTCCACTTCTAGATCATACACTACTGTAAGAGATAACAGGAACCAAATAGATTTCAGCTTTGCAACAGGAGAGAAAATCTCACCATAGTCAATTCTCTCCACCTGAGAATACCCCTTCGCAACCAATCTAGCCTTATATTTATCAACACTGCCACCTACACCGAATTTCTTTTTGAACACCCATTTGCATCCAACAGGTTTTCATCCTTTAGGCAAGGGTACAAAGTCCCAAGTATTATTCTTTTCCAAAGAAGCCATCTCTTCTTCCATGGCCTCCTTCTAGGAACCTGCATCTTTAATACCCATAGCCTCTTTCACAGTTCTAGGCTCATTAGTGTTAGAAATCAAAGAACAAATACAACTGGAATCATGCAATGAATAACCAAACCTATCAGGTTGCTGCCTTTTTCATGTGGACCTCCTCAAAGATTGAGGTTGAGGTTCTTCATCTTCTTCTAAACTTTTAGAGCTACTGGAGCTCTCCTCATTATCAGGTCCAATAGATGTTTTTGGTTCAACTTTCTCAGGGGTGGAAGGAAGCTAAACTACATCATCTTTCTTCTCTTCTTTCTTTGCCTACAAGACAATAATAAGAAGGATTGAGCTCTCTAAAGATCACACTTCTACTATATAAAACTTTCTCAGTTACTGGATCCCAAACCTTGTACCCTTTCACACCTATGCCATAACTGATGAAGATACACTTTATAGCCTTGGTCTCTGTTGGTCATGATGTTAGTCATTCGCAAACATAGAATAAAAGTTACACAACAACCTTTACTCATCTTGAAAGATACGATGAATCCAAAGAATTCATGATCCCAAGTCTCCGTTGATTAGGTCTTAATCTAATGACGTTACTCAGTGGTTGATGTGTGTTGCTGTTTTCCATTCAGGGGCCTTACGTGTTTCTGCACTGTTCATCATCATTATCTTCAAATATCCTGCTCTGGATGTTTGCTCTGCATAAGTCTCCAACAATTCTACCTCTGCACTGTAAATTTAGTCAAATAATGTGCCTACAGGCTGATATTTGCATGATTTCTACCATTATTTATGATTCTTTGCATGATATTTTCAATAATACATGCACTTAACTCAAATATGCTAATGATCTTCAGTTACCTACGGGATTTCAGCATATTTCACTGTTTCTGCTTGTTATTTATCATGATTTGCAGTTATGGTGATGAATTAATGAAATTGAAAAAAGGAAAAGGGTTAAAGGATGAGATTCCCAAAACTACTGGACTTAGATCACTGATCCACATACAAGCTCCCATACATGCAATGAAAAGAAGGAAAACTAGAAATCATACTTCACCAGGACATTCCACAAATCTGCATGATCTAGTGCAAATCTTCAAAGGAAAGGTTGACAACAACATGTAATGAAATGAAAGCGCTTCCAGTTGAACACAGCATTCACCAGTACATATCCAGAAATCAACAAGAAGATTACGTAAAATTTACAATCAGGATGTAATCTGGAACTTCATATTCACTCAGTATGCTCAAGAACAGGTACATTTACAATGATCTGAAGAAAGAACCTTGACATTTCAACAATTCTATCTTCATTAGTCTTAGTAATCCGATCTCCTAATTGATTCTACAGTAATTGACTTTTGCGCCAGATGCGTCTGTGTATTCTAATGTATTCCCCCACTTTAATGACAAGCTCTGGCTCTTATATAGAACAACCGCCAAAAAAACGGTTACAACGATCCAAGGATCAGGATCCTCTCATAACAAACAACGGTCCAGATGAAAAGCACATGCTTCGCCAGTTAGCAAATGTACAGCTGGCACGGAATATTCCAGCATCTTCAACTTGATTCGGTCTCTAGCTGGCGAACAACATATTTGACAATATCCTCCTCATTTCTGGCTCATGTTGCCTCCATGCGCAACTTTGTAACGCTCAGCCTCAGCAGCAGCATCATGACTTCAATGTTCAGCCTCAGCAGCATCATCCTGTCTTCCTGCAAGTAAACAGACAAACATTAAGTTCATCATCATGTGGATAAACAACAGGAAGTAAACATTTTATTAAACATACCTCCCAATGTGCAGCTACAGGCAATCAGGCTTTACCTGTGGAAAATATGCACTAAATGCATAAACAGAATAAAAACAACCAGGTCAACCTTCGTTGACCAAAATCAGGCAGTCGGGCTTTTAAATTTCTATCGTTTCAAATTTTCCCGCCCATTTCCATGTGTATCGGGTTCAAATATGATCAGGTATGTCAAAGTATACAAGGAAATAACTGCCCTTAACAAATTACTTCATACCTGGCTTTGCATCATCATCATATTTGCATCGGCGTGACTACATATGATCAGGGTGACAATTTTACCTTAGGCCGACGGCAACAGTTATACCGACGCCAAACATCATGAGGATGACCAACTATATGCCCTCTGTCCAGCTGCAGGATACCACGAAATATGATGATCCTCCTTTCCTAATGCTCTCATGAAAAGCACATCAGGATGTTTCACTTCTGCATACTGGGAAAGAAAGACATCGTCATCATCATCATGATGAAGACAAACAGGAGGACTTGGAAAATGATCCTGCCGACGAGGAAAGGAAAATCATGATGACGTCATCGTCATCATCAGGCTTCAATAAAATGCAAAGGGATGACGTCATCGTCATGTTTCGTTAAGCTCAAGGGATAAATGGAATATCGGGTCACCTCGAGGAAGATGATCGCGTGGATGAATGCAATATGACCCTTTTGCGAAGAAGGTGATCCTCTTAAAAGATCATGATGATGAACATCATCATCATCATATCCGCACTGGATGATTTAAAATATGATCCTGCTGAAGGTCCTGATGACGTCATCAGGATATCCGGGGCTTGTGTTAATCTTCGAACATGACGTCATCATCATCATCATATGGCGAACAGGATCATGCCCTGGAAAATATCCTGCCGAAGGATAAAGGTGATGGTGACGTCATCGTCATCATCATATTTGCAAAAGGTTATACTTGTCGGCAAGATGATAATACGAAATGTGGGAGAGACGAACAAGATCATGATGATCTTGTTCAACATGACTTAGGAAAGGAAAATCACCCTCCATTTCGAAAGATAAGGTGATCATCACGATCACGCAAAAGGAGATCAGGAGGATTTTACGAAATGCGATCCTGCCTTGAAAGATCCTGATGATGATGATCACCAGGACTTGGTCATGCGCGCGCAAATTATGCAGATGGCGGGTTTCTTAAGCAAGGTGATAATGACCATCAGCATGATATTATAATATGCTCGCGATATTGGAATATCATGATGCTCGCGATGTGAGAATATCATGATGATCGCGACGTTTCCAGGGTCGCTTGACGGGAAGAACACACTGGCACTTAAGATTGACGTCCGGATGTTTCGACCTCAGGATATTATCGGGGGGGCCCTCAAATATCATGATGATGATGTTCATCATACAACAATTATCAGGTTTGACCCAAGCTTTGACTGTGCATAACTCCTTCATATGGACGAATTTTCGAGTGATGTAAAAGGCAAACCTGCATGGAATTTCAAGCTCTTTCTAACCATGAAGTCATAGAAACAAAATACGAACTTTGACAAACTAACCTCATGATGATGATGCACCTGACCTATTTTACCAAACCGCCAGAAACAGACAACACAAGCCAAAACAAAAGTTGGGTCCCTGTTTTGCCAAGTCAAAATGGGGCGTGTTGTGTAACCACACAACAACTTGCCACCGAAGAAAACAACAAAATTCAAATAATTCAAGTGATATGATCATATTCATCTATAGTATTCTAATTCTTTCTAAGTAAAATCATCATGATCTTTGAATGATAAAGTTTCATCAAGGTAACAGTGCTAACAAAGGATCATGTGTGTGCATATGATTAATTATCCTCATCTTGAAAGTAAGTTGAAAACATAAGTAACTGGTGTTAAACTACATAGTTGGAGATCATCCCTCATAGCCAACCTGGATAGAGCCTTGCTGCCAGCAGGCGTCTATAGCCCCGGCAAGGTTATCTATACAATCTCCCTAAGTAGGGCTCCACTGCCAGTAGGCGTCCATATCCCCGGTAGAGTTACTTAGATGGCCTAAGTTTATTGTTTATATATTTTCTATTTATATACTTATATTTGATATCATCATGTCAGCTCATTTATACAAGGGGTAGTCACTTGCAGCTTTAGGTTGGAGATTGTATTGGTAGCAAGGGAGTCCCTTTAGATTTTTCACTTAACACCTATACTCATATCTTCAACAAGCCCAAGGCTGTTAGGTGTTTCATTGTGTTTGATTCACTTTGACCAAGAAAAGGCACCTTGATGAAAAGACATCATAAACCTGATCATGAGTATTTATCTGAATGAATTACAATCTATATCTAAATCTGATCTCATCACTTGAATCCTAACAATTTAGTTATTTTCTTAGGTGATGAAGTGCATCATCTTGACTTACCAGAACAAAACTCAACCAAAACAACACAAAACAGCAGAAACACTATACAAACCACTACTAGGCAAACAAAAACCAGAAAAAGACCTAAGGACACCTGCATTTGCATACTTCTGTTGATTGTGCAGGAGCATCAGGGTATTAGTTATGGTTCTCAACCTAGCAAATTTATCTTTATATTCTGAAGAATATTCTGGTATTCTGAATTCACTGTATTCAACAGAACAACTCTTGATGATCAGCAACTGAGGACGCTCATCATGTTCATGATTAATCCATATGCATGTCTTATCTTCTGAATTTCCATAATCAAAATAGTATTCAACATTATTTACTGTGGAAAGGAGAAATACAACCTGGTGTATTTCTGGCTTTGCTGGACATGCTTCTTCATTGGTAGTTGGTCTTCCATTTGTCATTACATTTTCACTGCTTGGCTCAGTGCCTGGTCTCTCTTCAAATTGAAGGATGTATGACCTTTGATGTATTGATTCTTCATCTTTATCCAGCCTTATCCCTTCATTCTGGATGTTCAGTTTATCCTCCAGTTCAGGAAACTTCTCAATATTTTCTTCAATTTCCTGCACATCAGCATCTAAATAAGTATCTTTATTATCACAACCTGATATACAGAAATTTATCATTTCTAAATCATTTGACTGTAAAGGAGAAACAACTTTCACTTGATGAGGACACTCCCCTGTTTCATTTTCAAAATATTTCTGGAGTGACATCTGATTATGCACAACAACTCCAAAGTCTTCTACATCTTCATCTTTCAGGAATTGTTCATTGAATAATTCACATTTTCTATCTATTAGAGGATCTGGTTCCTTTAACCTGCAACATCCTTGCATTTGATCATTTAATTCAAAGAAGTCAGGTAATAAATCAGCATTTATTTTCTTCTCTATGACTCCCTGAGTTACCATCATAGGAACTTCATCATCAGCAGTGCATTTAAATTGCTCTACTATCTGTTTACACTTCTCTTTACCATAGAATGACTCCAGGAAAGATGTTTCATCTTCTTTATCAAAAGTATTAGGATCAGAATCAAAAATATTATCCTGATGAGTGATTTCTTCTCTAAAATTTTCACAAGATGCATACCTGCATACTGACTGGTCCTTACTTGTATTAGGTAGTAGAGAACTCCTATCAATCCCACCATAAAAAGAATCCAGGAAAGATGTTTCCTCTTCATTACCTTCTGGAACTGACTCAGCTATTATATTTTCTAGAATCTTTTTCAACATGACCAAGCAAGGGTAACAATCTCTCTCTGAATGCTCTTCATCATCTAATCTGCACCAGCTTTCAATCAAGACATCATCAATGGGCAAACCTAATATTTGACTACGCTGTATATTTCTAGACAAGTATAATTCAAAATCTTCAGAATGATCCACTTCAGTGTCTGGACAATTAATAACTTCTGGTGCTGCATCTGCTTGTTGCTCCTTTCCTTTATCTGATGAGCCTGATGGCTTTTCTGTTTTCTCTTCCATCCTAGCAGGAGGATGATGTTCAGCACATACAGCTGCATGCTTCTTCAAAATGTGTAAGCACAGTGAGCAAGTGGTTTCTGAGTGAGGCGCCTCATGCAGCCTACACCAACTTTTAATTAAAACCTCCCGGGGAGATCTACACTGTTGTGTCATTTTTTTTATTTCTTTGACCAGAAATTCTTCGAACTTCATCAGGTCACTACCTTTGTCTTCATCAGACAACTCGTAATCCGGTTCCATGAAGCAATCACTACCAGGAGTGATCTTTTCCTTTCTCGCATCATTCGTCTGATTGGACACCAGGATCTCTTATGTTTTTCAGATATGATCCTCATTAGGATCCGTCGACTCTTCTGTTCCTGCAGAAGACAAATAAAAATTAGTATCATCATCATCATCAGATGTAGCACTCACCTCGGAATATGATGATGATGCTTCACTATACGTCTGCTCCAGTATTATCATGTCTAAGCATGGTTCACAAGTCTTTTCCGAGTGTGCTTCGCCATGCAATCTGCACCATCCGTCAATCAAAATATCATTAGCAGGTATATTTAATAATTGGCATCATTTTATCTGAGTAGATAAATGCATCTGAAAATCCCTGAAGCGATCTATTTCATTGTCATTATCAGGATCATTATTAAGTTCTACAACTGGCAAATCCCCATGATAATCATCATCATGATGATGATGAACATCAAGCATCAGGACCTCTTCTATTTGGATAGTTTGCGGCCTGATGTGATAAACTCCAGGTTCTACGTTTACATACATGATCTCATTTGTTCTGTTATATTCCGTGATCATATGTTTCATCCTAGGCTCAGCATCAATCCGGATCTGATTAGGTATACCTTTCCATGGCAACCACATGTGACTAAAGTCTGTGGCCATGTATCCGTTAAGCGTTTTAGACCAGTCTCGGCTAAGCAACATCCCATATGTATCAGGTATGTCAACTACCTGAATGTCAATGTAATACTGGATCCTAGGATCAGACGCTAGCTGCATGTGAATGTGAGTGAGTTCTCCTACGACACTTACTTCTGTCTTGTCCAGTTGAGTGACCTTCTTTAAGGATTTAGCAGGATGTAGTCCTAATGCGTTGCATATTGACAAAGGCATAACATTAGTCGAGGCTCCTGAATCAACTAAACAGTTGTGCAAATTCTTACTGAACATTCTTATGGTGAGGAGAAACGGAGGTGATTCAGTTTTATCTCTGTACAAGGTCATGTGAGAGGTTTCAGTAGCTTGGACTGTGGCTGACACTTTGGGCTTGACATTATTATCTTTAGCAGTATGGTCTCTGCTATTGGATTGACTCGAAAGGTGATTATCCTCTGTAGAAGCAGGATCATCAAGCGACTTCATGAATGCCCTTTTGATGGCAGGAGTTTTCAGTAACTCAGATAGGGACAGGCTGATCTTGATTTTCTTTATTTCATCAGCCAAGTAACTGACTAACCTATCAGATTCATGAGGTGCATTTGCGACTTTTGTTACTGTGTTTTGAGGAGACAAGTATTGAGCATTCACCTTAGGGAACCCAGGGTTATTGCTAGCCTTAGGATCAGGAGGTGTGTTGAAGTTGTTTGGAGGTAGAGATGATGTCAATGGACCGGCAGGTCTGTTGGCATTACTCCTCAGGTTATAATTGTGCTTACCAGGGTATTGCTGCTGGTATGCATGTACTTCCTCATGCTCTCTTGCAGGTTCGTTTTCATCCTCAAAAGGGAAGACATAGTTTGCTTCAAAGGTTAAGGCAGATTCTTCACAGGTCTGATTATAATCCTGATGAGGCTGATTAGTGTATGTTTTCAGCACAAAAGCTGAGTCATATCCACAAGGAACTATTTCATTTCCTTCTACCTGAGGTGGATTTCCAGAAGTATTAGACACTTCAGTTTGAAAGATGCTGGCAGCAATCCTAAATTGTGGACAATCTAATTCTGCATGTGCATTGGTATTGTGAATCCTGCACCAATTGGTAAGGGCTGCTTCAGCAAGATTGACTCTAGTAGTCTGTTTGGCTTCACCAGGAGGCTGATTGTCTAGGGGTGATGGTAATGAACCATTATTTGGCCTGGAGTTCCACACTCTGGGCTGCCTAGGAGGATTATTGTTATTTGCAGCACTACTGTTGAAGTTATTGTTGTATCCTCTGTCAGGGTAATTTGGTCTGTCATTGGAATAACTCCTATTCTGACCTGACTGTGAATAAAACCCTTGGTTTCTCAAGTGTGTTACTTCTGTGGTGAGTTTTCTCAACTGAGCAGACATTTCTTTGATTTCCTCTTTCTCTTCTTGAGCTTTGGCCACTACATTTTCAGGCTGAGGCTGGAAAAAGGAAGATCCATGGTTATTGTGGGATAGATCTGTACCCTGAGGTGTCTGAGCATGTGCAGGATATTGTGGCAATTGGCCATTTCCATTAGGAGGAGGCATAATACTCAATGGAGGTACTTGCAAAGGTGCAGGCATGATTGCTGGGGGCATCACTGCTCCATTTGGATATTGTGCAGGATATTGCGAAGGATAAGCTGCAGGATACTGTGCTGGATATTGTGACTGCATGCCAGGCAAAGTAGGGAATGCTATATTAGGAGTAGGAGCAGGTATCAGCTGCTGATTTACCTTGATAGCTTCTTGAAAAGCTCCTGTCAATGTGGTGATCTCAGGATGTGTTCTCCTGATGAACATGGAGGTTAATGGATCCAGGGCTGAATAATAAATACTCCTAGCAGCATCATCAGCCACCACATATGGGGTAACTAGCTTGGACAACATTTTCTGGAACCTAGCATTGAAATTTGCAATAGGTTCATGCTCAAATCTCTTAATTGTGGCAAACAGGTGGTAGTTCATGGATGGATCAATAGGGACCTTGAATCTGTCAAGAAAGGCCTTCTCTAAGACAGCCCACGAATCGACAGAAGATTGACCAAGACTGATGAACCAATTATAAGCCTCTTCCCCTAAGGAAAAAGGGAATAATCTGCACACCACGTCCTGATGTTCTATTCTGGCTCTGCAGCAAGCTTCTTTAAACGTCCTGATATGATCATCCGCATCCTGATAAGGATGGTATTTTGGACAAAGCTTGTCCGGATACTTTGGTAACTCATGATACGCAGTAAAGGTCAATGGTGATTCTGCTGCAAAGAAAGACATTGCAACCTGAGGGGGCTGAACTGGTGGTGCAGTTGGCTGAGGTTGGACTAAAGGTATACCCTGAGGTTGAATAGGAGGTGTCACGGGTATACCGGAAGGTATTTGCAAACCAATAGGAGTTACAGGAGGAGGTCCTGGTGAAGTTCTGGACGCACTAGACTCTGGAGTATGGTGAACATCTACAGTCTTAGGTCTAAAACCTCTAACAGGCAATTCTTCGAAAATTTCACTATGTCTAGACCTGGTATTTACCCTGTGAGCTAGGATTTCTTGATTTGGAGGCCAATTAGCTGAAACTTTGCAAATATTGGCTGGATTCCACCGGACGAGGTGATATTTGCGGTCAACTTGCAAATCAGACTGAGTATTTGCGCAATATTTGCGAAGACACTGCAAATATGACAGGATATTGGGATATTCTGACTGGTAGCACCAGATCTCACGTGTTTAAGGCTCAAATTCTCAAAGCTTGAACAAATTTATGCATCTTTGGCCAATATTTAGTAAATTTAAAGAAATCTACTGTAAAGCTTGCAATATTTATGTGAGATTTGGAAATCTTTACACAGAATGTGCAAATACAGACTTGTCGCAGCAAATATTTACGCAATATGATGAAATTCACAAATGATCTGAAGTTACCTTACTCTGAGCGTCATCAAACCTGAAAGTACTGATGATGAACGTGATCTTCTGGACTTGGCCCTCCTTCTAGCGCCAATTTATGTTGCGTTAGAAGTGAGGGGCCTGTATATATGTTTGATGACTGAAGCAATGGTGTCTTTTCCAGTTTTGCCCTCCTTCTGTTGATGAAATCCAGAAATTCTCTGTTCTGCCCTCCTTCTAGCGCTAATTTATGTTGGTCATGATGTTAGTCATTCGCAAACATAGAATAAAAGTTACACAACAACCTTTACTCATCTTGAAAGATACGATGAATCCAAAGAATTCATGATCCCAAGTCTCCGTTGATTAGGTCTTAATCTACTGACGTTACTCAGTGGTTGATGTGTGTTGCTGTTTTCCATTCAGGGGCCTTACGTGTTTCTGCACTGTTCATCATCATTATCTTCAAATATCCTGCTCTGGATGTTTGCTCTGCATAAGTCTCCAACAATTCTACCTCTGCACTGTAAATTTAGTCAAATAATGTGCCTACAGGCTGATATTTGCATGATTTCTACCATTATTTATGATTCTTTGCATGATATTTTCAATAATACATGCACTTAACTCAAATATGCTAATGATCTTCAGTTACCTACGGGATTTCAGCATATTTCACTGTTTCTGCTTGTTATTTATCATGATTTGCAGTTATGGTGATGAATTAATGAAATTGAAAAAAGGAAAAGGGTTAAAGGATGAGATTCCCAAAACTACTGGACTTAGATCACTGATCCACATACAAGCTCCCATACATGCAATGAAAAGAAGGAAAACTAGAAATCATACTTCACCAGGACATTCCACAAATCCGCATGATCTAGTGCAAATCTTCAAAGGAAAGGTTGACAACAACATGTAATGAAATGAAAGCGCTTCCAGTTGAACATAGCATTCACCAGTACATATCCAGAAATCAACAAGAAGATTACGTAAAATTTACAATCAGGATGTAATCTGGAACTTCATATTCACTCAGTATGCTCAAGAACAGGTACATTTACAGTGATCTGAAGAAAGAACCTTGACATTTCAACAATTCTATCTTCATTAGTCTCAGTAATCCGATCTCCTAATTGATTCTACAGTAATTGACTTTTGCGCCAGATGCGTCTGTGTATTCTAATGTATTCCCCCACTTTAATGACAAGCTCTGGCTCTTATATAGAACAACCGCCAAAAAAATGGTTACAACGATCCAAGGATCAGGATCCTCTCATAACAAACAACGGTCCAGATGAAAAGCACATGCTTCGCCAGTTAGCAAATGTACAGCTGGCACGGAATATTCCAGCATCTTCAACTTGATTCGGTCTCCAGCTGGTGAACAACATATTTGACAATATCCTCCTCATTTCTGGCTCATGTTGCCTCCATGCGCGACTTTGTAACGCTCAGCCTCAGCAGCAGCATCATGACTTCAATGTTCAGCCTCAGCAGCATCATCCTGTCTTCCTGCAAGTAAACAGACAAACATTAAGTTCATCATCATGTGGATAAACAACAGGAAGTAAACATTTTATTAAACATACCTCCCAATGTGCAGCTACAGGCAATCAGGCTTTACCTGTGGAAAATATGTACTAAATGCATAAACAGAATAAAAACAACCAGGTCAACCTTCGTTGACCAAAATCAGGCAGTCGGGCTTTTAAATTTCTATCGTTTCAAATTTTCCCGCCCATTTCCATGTGTATCGGGTTCAAATATGATTAGGTATGTCAAAGTATACAAGGAAATAACTGCCCTTAACAAATTACTTCATACCTGGCTTTGCATCATCATCATATTTGCATCGGCGTGACTACATATGATCAGGGTGACAATTTTACCTTAGGCCGACGGCAACAGTTATACCGACGCCAAACATCATGAGGATGACCAACTATATGCCCTCTGTCCAGCTGCAGGATACCACGAAATATGATGATCCTCCTTTCCTAATGCTCTCATGAAAAGCACATCAGGATGTTTCACTTCTGCATACTGGGAAAGAAAGACATCGTCATCATCATCATGATGAAGACAAACAGGAGGACTTGGAAAATGATCCTGCCGACGAGGAAAGGAAAATCATGATGACGTCATCGTCATCATCAGGCTTCAATAAAATGCAAAGGGATGATGTCATCGTCACGTTTCGTTAAGCTCAGGGGATAAATGGAATATCGGGTCACCTCGAGGAAGATGATCACGTGGATGAATGCAATATGACCCTTTTGCGAAGAAGGTGATCCTCTTAAAAGATCATGATGATGAACATCATCATCATCATATCCGCACTGGATGATTTAAAATATGATCCTGCTGAAGGTCCTGATGACGTCATCAGGATATCCGGGGCTTGTGTTAATCTTCGAACATGACGTCATCGTCATCATCATATGGCGAACAGGATCATGCCCTGGAAAATATCCTGCCGAAGGATAAAGGTGATGGTGACGTCATCGTCATCATCATATTTGCAAAAGGTTATACTTGTCGGCAAGATGATAATACGAAATGTGGGAGAGACGAACAAGATCATGATGATCTTGTTCAACATGACTTAGGAAAGGAAAATCACCCTCCGTTTCGAAAGATAAGGTGATCATCACGATCACGCAAAAGGAGATCAGGAGGATTTTACGAAATGTGATCCTGCCTTGAAAGATCCTGATGATGATGATCACCAGGACTTGGTCGTGCGCGCGCAAATTATGCAGATGGCGGGTTTCTTAAGCAAGGTGATAATGACCATCAGCATGATATTATAATATGCTCGCGATATTGGAATATCATGATGCTCGCGATGTGAGAATATCATGATGATCGCGACGTTTCCAGGGTCGCTTGACGGGAAGAACACACTGGCACTTAAGATTGACGTCCGGATGTTTCGACCTCAGGATATTATCGGGGGGGCCCTCAAATATCATGATGATGATGTTCATCATACAACAATTATCAGGTTTGACCCAAGCTTTGACTGTGCATAACTCCTTCATATGGACAAATTTTTGAGTGATGTAAAAGGCAAACCTGCATGGAATTTCAAGCTCTTTCTAACCATGAAGTCATAGAAACAAAATACGAACTTTGACAAACTAACCTCATGATGATGACCTACCTCATCCTGACCTTCATGATGATGATGCACCTGACCTATTTTACCAAACCGCCAGAAACAGACAACACAAGCCAAAACAAAAGTTGGGTCCCTGTTTTGCCAAGTCAAAATGGGGCGTGTTGTGTAACCACACAACAGTCTCCAACTTAGACCTCTTCTCCTTAGGCACATGTGCATATGCCTCACAATCAAATACTTGAATGTGCCTTAATGAAGGCTTTTTACTAGACCATACCTCCATAGGTGTCTTATTAATGAGTGCTGAAGTAGGAGACCTGTTAACCAGGTAACAAGTGGTAGCAATAGCTTCAATCCAGAACATTTGTTCAAGACCAACTCAACTTAGCATACTCCTTGCCCTCTCCATCAACATTCTATTCATCCTCTTTGCAACTCCATTCTGATGAGGGGTATATGGAGTTGTCTTGTGCCTCTCAATCCCCTATTCTTTATAGAACTTATCAAAATCTGTTGAACAAAACTCACCACCATTGTCAGTCTTCAAACACTTAATCTTTCTATCCTTTTGATTCTCCACAAGAGCTTTCAACTCTTTGAATCTATTAGAGAATTCAGATTCACTTCTAAGGAAATACACCCATGTCCTTCTACTGTAGTCATTAATGAATGAAGCAAAGTAATCAAAATTTGAAATCAAACGAACATTAACAAGACCAAACACATCAGAATGAATCAAGTCCAACACCTCAGAAGATTTGTGAGAACTTGAATAAGACTGAACATAGTTTTATTTTCCATAAATGCAATGTTCACAGAAATCAAACTCAAGGTTACAATCATTCATACCCTGAACAAGATTTTTATTCTTCAGGGTCCTCAAACCCTTTTCAGTAATGTGACCAAGCCTTTGGTGCCATAACATTGTCTTCTTAGTTAGAAGTTTCATCTCCATAGAATGAGCACCCTTAGGTACCCTGAAAGCATGACCATCTAAAGTAGATGTAACAGTCTTTTCACTACTAGTTCCAATGGTGAGGATGGAGACTCTAAAGCTCTATTCTTTGAAATAGAGGCACTATTGCAATGAACTGCACATGCATCAAGCTGAAATAGAGTGTCAATCTGAATAGCTTTAGCCAACACCATAGATCCTCTAGTCATCTTGCATCCTTCATTCGAGAAAACAACCTGCACACCCACATCATTCAATTTACTTACAAAAAGAAGGTTTCGTGTCAAACTAGGGATATGTAGAACACCACTGATTCCATTTACTTGTCCATTAGGGAATCAAATCAAGACTCTTCCACAGCTAACTATCTTCACATGAGAATCATCACCCAAGTACACCTTTCCACCATCGTATTCTTCATACTTAGAAAACCAACCTATGTGAGGTCATGTGAAAACAGGCACTAGAGTTAATATGCCACACATCCTCTGATGCATGTGTTGCCAAGGTAGTGACAAATGCTTCTCCTTCATCCTGAGAGGATTTGTCAAAATCCAAATCATAATTCTTCTTCTTTTTCTTTTTTTCCTCGCACTCCTTGTGGAAGTGACCAAGTTTGCCGCAGTTCCAACACAAGGCCTTGGACTTTCTAGGAAACTTAGATCTCCCATGGGATTTGGATCTTCTTTTTTCTTCCTTCTTCTTATCATTTATTTCCCTTCTCTTTAGATCTACCATGAACCACAAGAGCCTCCTTAGCTAATTCAGAATACTTTTTCCGCATCTCTTTAGACAATAGTGAAGAAACCACTTCATCCATCTTGAAGGTGATAGTGGTACTCCCAATAGCCATAACAAGGTGGTCCCAAAAATATGGTAAGGAACATAGTAATGTCATACATCGATCCTCCTCATCCATCTTCACACCAACAGAAGTCAATTGGGAACAAGCATATTGAATGTATTCAGGTCATCAACAACAGATCCTCCATCTTCCATCCCTAGAGAATATAATTTCTTTCATAGGAATAACTTGTTCACTAGGGATTTAGACTGCTAAACATCTCTAAGCTTCTTCCAAAGTTCCTTTGCAGTCTTCTGTTCATGGATATTCACGAGCACTAAATCAGCCAAATAGAGTCTTATCAAACCCTTAGCTTTTTGATCTTTGAGATCCCAGTCTTCTCTAGACATTGTCGTTGGTTTTCTACCAGATACGGCTTCTCATAAATCCTGATCTACAAGCATGTCCTCCATTTTGAGTTTCCACAACTCAAAATTACTGCCATTAAACTTCTCTATTTTAAACCTCCCAGATGTGCTCACCATCTCTTACCTGCAACAAAGATTTCAAAATCCTCTACACAAGCTCCCACTCAAACGAAGATCAGCTCAAAAAACCCTCTACCCAACAACTAGAACCAAAGGTGATCAAGCTCTGATACCAACTGAAAAGAAGCAAGGTACATGGTAAACACTTCCTACACTAATCTACTGAGGAAATATTTATTCAAAATTTTCTTATACAATTACATATTAAGATGCACATTAACAAAAGGATAATAACAACTTCCAAATGCAAACACAAAACTCACAACACAAGATATACGTGGGGAAAACCCTTTCAGGTAAAAAACCCCACACTCCAAAGCTGCCCAATATATTATTTAGGAATCAAGAAGATTACAATATACTTGCAGAGCAAACTTTTATAGGAATATATCCAACCAGAGATCCAAGAGATAACTCGACATCTATAATATTCTTACACACAACCTCCATCTCTAGTTCCTGATATATAGGAGATACAATATAGTACACCGCCAACAGTAATTACAAAACCATGAGCTAAAACCACCCAAAAGTGGTGCCCAAATTATCTCCAATCAAAGATACCTTGTGATGTGCCAAACCACACACCAACACATGTAACTCTCCCCTTTACATCTCTTTTATGTGTAAAACACATTTTTACATTTCCCAAAACAAAAGGTTTAACTTCCAGAGGCCATAACTTTTGATCCAGGGGTTTGATTGATGAACTGTTTAATGCATCAAAAAGATCGTGAAGAGATCTATCAACCTATAATTAGCTATGCCTATTATCCCAATTTTTGGGATGTTTAGAGAAGTCTCAATTCTGGTAATTGAGTTCAAAGACTTTTTCTTACAGTTTCAAAAAATAGAAACTTTAATATCTCGCTATCCAGATATGATCTTGAGATGAAACTCACCTGAGATGTTCACTTAGTTGTTCTACACCTTTTGGAAAAATCATAGGTCAATCTGAGCCCAATCGAAGAACTTACTAAAAATAGTAAGTCTCGCTATTTTAAGCTCGTTTGGAAACTTTTGGAGAATTTGAAAGTTCCAGACTAGTATCCAAGATAAAGGGTATTCAAAAAGACCAAAACTGGGAAGAATAGTAATCTTTTGAAGCTGCAAGGTGTTAGGGTTAGCCAGCAGAAGATATCAATTAAATGTAAATAAAGATTAAATAGAAGAATAAAAAATACACAGAAATAATAACAGCGAGAGACAATTTTTAACATGTTTCACCCAAACTTGGGCTACATTCAGTAAATCAAACCGATTACAACCAGCAATCCCTGCAACTCAATACCACTGCAAATGCTATAATACAATATCAATCAAAACCCTAACCCTTAGCCACTTTTATCAAGCCTTTTCGTCGGTTACAAAAATAGTTTTTTTATGTCGGTTACAAAAATAGGGTTTTTTATGTAGGCTCTAAAAAATTTTTTTTGGGGGCTGCACCCCTGAACCCTTGCTCAGGGCTCGGTGAGGATACATGGCTAGTGTACAGTACTTTCCTGATCATTCGCCACCTACCAACAATCTCCCACTTAGAGACTGATTAGGCTCCACACCAAACAATCTTCCACTTGGAGACTGATCCTGGATGACACCACTGCATGTGCAGTTCCCACTGGAAATAAGCACCTGGACTCTGCTATTTTGTTTTTGTTGTTTTCATTCTAGAAGACCAACGGAAGCTGAAGAGGAGCTCAGCTTCTCCCTTGTCACTACCTTTGTAAACATATCCACTGGATTTTCATATGTATGTATCTTTTCCAGCCTTAACTGTCCATCATCCAACACCGACCGAATGAAATGATACCTCAATTATATGTGTTTGGTCTTTGAATGCAAGGTAGAATTCTTTGAAAGATGTATGGTACTCTAGCTATCCGTAAACAAATAATTGTTATCCTATTGTTTGCCCAATTCTTTCATGAAAAATTGCATCCATATCATCTCCTTGCTTGCCTCTGTGGTGGATAAAGCAACCACCTTTTGCAACCTAGAAATCTGACTCACCACTGTCCCACCTATAGTAAAGACATAATCTATAGTACTCCGCCTGGTATCAATATCCCCTACCAAATCTAAGTCTACATAACCAGATAAATCAGTATTAGAGCCCCCAAAACATAAGTGTTCATTGGATGTACCTCTCAAATATCTAAGAATCCATTTTACCACATTTTAATGCTCCAATCTGGGATGACTCATATACCTGCTGATGACTCCTACAGCATGTGCAATATCTGGTCTCATGCATACCATGGCATACAGTAAACTTCCTACAACTGAAGCATATGGTACCTTGGACATTTTTTCTTCCTCCTCTGGTGTCTTTGGACACATCTCCTTAGTCAATTTCAAATGACTAGGGAAAGGTGTGTTGACATCTTTTGCATTCTCCATATGAAATATTTACAACACCTTTTCAACATAAGCAACCTGAGATAGAGTCAATTTTCTATTCTTCCTATCTCTGCAAATTTTCATACCAAGGATTTGTTTTGCTGCCCCCAAATCCTTCATACCAAATGACTGTACTAACTGTTGTTTTAACTCTCTTATGTGGTCCATGTTAGACCTAGCTACAAGCATGTCATCAACATATAAACATAAAATAATGTCGCTGTTGTATACACCTAAAATTGGCATGACTCTACTTAAATAAATATTTTAAATATTTATTTCATCATTCACATTTTTCTATCAATAAATAAATAAATTCATTTATTTACCTGATTCATTTCCTCTCACTTAAATAAATAAACACATTTATTTAATTAATTAAATTCATATACATCACCTTCATTCTACTAAATAATTAAATAATTTTAATTATTTAATTAAAACCTTTTTATTCTTCCAAATTTAAATAAAATGCAAATTTTATTTAAATAAAATCTAAATTCTCCACTAAATAAAATATATTTTTATATTTTATTTTATTCTTCAAATATCTTCACAAAAATAAAATAAATTTCTATATTTTATTTATTCCTCTCAATTATCTACAAAAAAATTAAATAAAATCTTTTTATTTAATTATGCATTCTTATCTTTAAAAATCATTCTTATCTTCCAAAAATACTTTCCTCTTGTTACATAAAAGCAAAAACTGAGTTACAAAAGCAAAATCAGTTTTAAAGCATCTTAAAAGCAAATCTTCTCTTAAATTAGAAAAATAAATTCTAATTTAAGAAAATCAAATCTCATCCTCATCAAGAGAGGAGTTAACTCAACAAGGCTTCTTTTTGAATGATGTGTCCTTCCATTTGTTGCACATTCCTCAACAATCCTCCTCTGTTGATCTTCTCTTTTCTTCTCAACCATTGATCTTCCCTCACCTTTTTCTCTAAATACAAAACTATTCTTCCTCATTTGAGATATCGATCATTATGCAAACTTATGCTGTAGGAAATCAAGCACGCCTTTGACACCCATTTTCTTAATCATTCATCTCATCCTCTATTTAGTGTGTTGAAGCTCACCTTCAATCACACGAATATCAGAGCCATTTTGTCTTTGTCATCTTCCAACAAGCAAGGGAGCAATGCTTCTGAGGGTTTCATCATTAAGATCAAGGACAAATAGGTGAGAAATGGAAAATGATAGGTAAAGAGGTTGTAAGTACATTTACTTTTGCTTGTTTTAATCTTCTTTGCTTTCAACTTCCATTGATGTTTGGGTTTTATTATTCATTGATTTGATTAACCTATTTTCCCCCACATTATTGGCACCCACCATGGGGCCCTTGCCCCTTTACTAATAAAAAAAACTAAGTTTTTCCAAGTGACAGGTCCGTACAGGTGACGAAATAGGTTTCTGACAGAGGCATCTGGCGCATCTAACCTCTGAAACGACGCATTTACCTTCCGAGTTGGTGCATCTGACCTTTCGGTGCATCTAACTTCCTAGATGGTGCATATACCTTTGGTTCTAGTGCTTCTGACATTTTGGCACATCTAACCCCCACAACAACGCATCTGATCCTTGTTCTGGCGCCTACGTCTTTGTTGCGCATATACTTGATTTTGTTGCTCATTTGCATTGTAAAATGACGCATCTGTCATAGTTGCACATATACCTCTAGTTTTTGCATATTTACCTTCTATTTTTGCACTTTTGCACAACGTCGCATGCACTCCCTGTTTCTATGCATTCAGGCTGCAGTGCAGCACATTTGATTTTTCCTTTTGTTTCTAGGGTTTCTAATTTTTGTGTGTTTGAAACTAAAATCTATTTTGCAGGGTTAGTAGCTAGATTAGGTCATTTAGATGCTTTGTCTAGTTCATTTAGATTAATTAGGGGTAAAGTAAACAAGTGCATTTCATACAAACTTCACATAGTACATAACTAGGAAGGAAGTAACTGGACCCAAATTGCTATCTTTGCATTGTTCATTTGTTTTCCTAGATTAGACCACTACTATCTTTACAAACAGGAAAATGAACATTGCTATGTCTTAATCACTTTCAAGTTAACAAATGGGAAAATGAACAATGCTATGATCTAAACACTTCCGAGTTAACAATCGTGTGAGTGCACAAGTAGATTAGCTCATTTAGTTTTTCTATTTTTAACTAGGTTGGATTAACCATTGTACTATGTGTTTGCGAATGACAATAGGCATATGCTCTCCCCTTAACTGGGTGATCAAAGTGCCAGACTTATCATTCTATTTGTCAAACCTTGAGGGGGGCCTACCCTTGGATGCACGCTTGTCCAAGTGGGAATGACCCTGAGTGGTAACAGGCTAATGCCAAGCCCTACCAAGCCACTTAAAATAAATTGTGCTTGAGGTGAAAACCTCAAACAATGAGTGCTGTTGTGTTACATCAACAGCCAACCTCCCCCAAAACCCTCATAGGCGTAACCCTTTGAGGCTGGAAGACTCCATAATGGAGAGTAGTACCGCCGCACGTGTAACCACTCAAACGGTTGCCCTAACTAAGAACCAATTGTGTAGCAAGCCAAAAACCCCTATTTATTGATGCAAAGGGTAGAGCCCTTGAAGCGGCCTTGATTCAAGTGACTCTTAGTAGAGGTAGCAGGGACAATCCTAAGGTTCGGTGGGGGTATGAGCCTAAGGAAACCCAGATCTGGTATGCGTGAGAAGTGAGTGCCGTGGAGGGGAGCCGGTGCTACCGAATCCTAGAACTACACAGTTTGAGTGGCACAGCTAGAGGATTCAATGAATATTGTCACATCCAGCCTAGGTTGTACTTGTTTTGAGTCAAAATAGTCCAAAAAATACAAAAAAATATAAAAATCATGAAAATCATGGAAAACTTCTATGTGTTTGCTATGTTTTTGCCATAATTGAACATCAGACTTGTCAGAAACACCAAGTTTTTCAAACCAAAAGCAGAAAAATCCTGAAAACGTTCCAAAATCTTCCAAAATTATGAGAAAACAAGACAAAAAGCTAGAGTTATGCATTTGCCACGACCTGTGGCGCATCTGATTTGACTTTTTGCACATCTGAACTTTGTTGTGGTGCATTTGCTAGTATCACGCATCTGATTCAACTTTTTGCTCATCTGAACTCTATTGTGGCACATTTAACATCTATTGTGGCGCATTTGAAAATTTGCCGGTGTTGCGCATTTGAACTGACTTATTGCGCATTTACTCCGACTGCTGCCACATCTGACTTATGTTGTTGTGCATTTAAATTGCTGCGTATTTAAACCTGAGAGAAAAATTTAGTACCTTCCAAGAGCAAAACTGTCAAAAACTTTTCAAGAATCATCTTCAAAACCTATTTCAATTTTTCAAAATCTGATTGAGACCTTGCAAATCAACCATTTCTCCTTCCTTTTCACACCATAGCTACTTGCTCATCCACAATCTTGCCAAATCTTCCCAAATTCCTACAAGGTTAGAACCAAGATTATTCTAGATCACAATCAATACTCAAACAAACCTAGTAAGTGTCCAATATCAAGGGTTACTTATCCTTTCTCTCAGCACTCTACTAGTGGCTTATATAAGACCAGTCAACATCAAGTATTTGGATTTCTAACATCCCTACTTTGACTATAGCTTTGTATACCCAACTTGTTTGACATCACATAGATCTCAGAAGAACCTTGCTAAAAATTTGTATCATCCTAGCATCTTGCTCAAAGAATCTTTTTCACTCCATCCCATCTCTTTACCACCTTGCATGGTCTTAACAAGATTACAAAAACAAAAATAGATCAAAATGGTAGAGAAAATCATTCCAAACACTCACAAAAGTGAAGAAGAAATTTCCATGGACGAGATCCTTCACACGCAGCATGACCCAAAATTCCAACGCCTATTAGAAGGAGTACTTGCTCAAGACCCCACAAAATGTTTTTTACATCTAGCAAGTCTAGGAGTCAAGCTCCCTAAGGATTATGACGTAGAAGCTCTCAAAGAAACTGAGGGAAGTAGACATGAGGAAGAAACACCTTTAGACAAAAGCAAAACCAACACTGATGCTATAGATGCCCTAAGTCTAGTGAACCAAAAATATGAAGATGTCCAACAACAAATTTTAGAGAGGAAAATGGGAGCATCGACTAAACATTAAACCCTAGAGGATATTTCACCATATCCTTTTGATAGGGCCTTGGTCATTATACCTTTCCTCTCAAAATTTGAGGTGCCTAAGTTTGACAAATATTGAGGAAAGGGTGACCCAAGGGATCACATCAAAGAATTCAACGCTGCTTGTCTCGAGGTCGCACATAACGACACCTACCTTATGTGACTCTTCCCACGAAGCCTAGGTGGGCAAGCCATGGAATGGTTCTCTAGACTGCCACCTAGTATTAAAACCTTCAATAAGCTTGTAGACAAATTTGTCACCCACTTCTCTTACAATATTAAGCACGACACCTCAATATTGGATCTTTGTAACACCAAACAGAAAGGAGGAGAATCTTTCACTACCTTCTTATAGAGATGGAGACAATTGACAAGCAAGTGCCCACACCAAATGCCAGAGAAACAGATGCTAGAAATGTTTGTCCACAATCTGCAAACGGACCTAAGCTACCAAATCCAAATCCAATGTCCTACTTCTTTTAGCAAGGTCATTGAGATGGGCCTCATCATAGAAAAATCCCTAATCGTGAAAGGTCAAATCAATCTCTACAAAGACACTCCTAGTACCAACACCAATAATGACAAACCTAGATTTTGGATGAAAAACAAGAACGTTGTGAATGACGGGGTAGTAGATGCCAAAAATGCGACACCTAAGAAACCAATTTTCAACCTATCAACACCTCAAAATAACCCCACGCAAGACAAACCAAGAAATACCGAGTCTAAGTTCACCAACTTTTAGCCTAGGAGAAAGTTCACACCTTTGGATGAGTCACTAGAAACTACCCTATGGAAGCTAATCGCCAACAATCTCATAACGCTTCCCTCAGCTCGAGAGTACAAACCAAAGATCAAACCCCATTGGTGGAACTCTAATGATTTCTGTGAATACCATCGAAACAGGGGGCACAAGACAAGTGATTATATTGCACTCAAGCATATAATCCAAGACTTAATAGAGCAAAACAAAATATTTGTTAACGAACAATCTCATGGACATACCTCCAACAGTGATCATTAGGCATTCAAGGATCCTCTTCCTAACTACGAGCAGGGAGGACCTTCCAACAAAAATAATAGTGGCTCTAACAATGCAAACTACACAAATGTCGGCTTCGACTATGTTGTTAACCATATATTAGAAGGTGAATCACACATCAATGTGATCACTATCAACAAGGATTCAGATTCCAATGTTACTACCCGTAGTAATAGGGTCACCCTTAGAGGAGCTTCTGCTCCTCTGTCTAGTCAATACAGTATCGTGGATCAACTCCACAAAACACCTACACACATCTCCATGTTAGAACTTTTGCTTCTGTCTCCTTCTCATAGGTCCATACTTGACAAAGCCTTAGTAGAAGCCTCCATCCCCACGAACTTAGCTGAAGAATAATTCAAAATCGTGGTCGGTCACATCACCTCACCGCATTCCCTATCATTCACTGAGAAGGATGATATGTCAATCACTCAACCCCATAATGCTTCCCTGCATATCAAAGCTTTCATACATAAACACAAGATCAAAAGAGTCCTAATAGATGGAGGGGCTAGTTTGAATATCTGCACATTAAAGCTAATCCTTACATTGGGGTTTTCAGAGAAGGCTATCGATCTAAAAAGAAAAATCACCATAAAATCCTATGATGAGGAAGAAAGAACATCTAAAGGAATTGTTACCCTACCAATCAGGTGGGCCCCGTAGTGAAAGATGTAGCTTGTCAAGTCCTTGACATGGAACTAGCATACAACATTCTTCTTAGGCGACCATGGATCCACACTTTGAAAGCAATACCTTCCACATACCATCAATGTATCAAGTTCCCACATGAAGGTCAAGAGATCACCATCCAAGGTGACCCTAACCCCTTTCAATACTGTAACTCTATTCAGCCCAAACCAAAAGTTGTAATCCCCACCAACCATGCTTCTGCCACCTCTTCATCTTGTGTAGATCCAGTTACACTTGCTCCCTCTTCAGGAGCATCTCAACCTAAACTCCAACTCCAAGATAAGGGCCTGAGTGAGTACACAGTCTCCCAATCCCTCTATTTGGCACAACTATATCTATCTCCTAGATCCTATGGGAGACCTATCTTAAAAACACCCATAGCAGAGAAGCTAACCAAAGGACCATTTGTGAAATGGGGAAGCCTAGAAGATGAAAGTGATGAAAAAGATATCCTACAGTGGCTATACAAAGATGAAGGTAGTTCCTCAGCACAACATAACCATCCCATTATACAAATGACACAATATGGTCAAGGCTTTCACATGTTACAGAGAATGGGGTATGAGGGACATGGTCCACTTGATTCAAGAAAGGATGGCATCACTAAACCCATCCAACCTCATACCTTAACAGCCTGAGACACTACAGGGCTAGGGTACACTAGAGCATCAAGAAACAACAGAACCAACAAGAACAAAGGCAAACAACTAGAAGCATCCACTAGCAATCTGGTTGAACAAATTCAAAGAATGCAAATGGGGAGCGAAACTAATTCTGACGAGTATGAGTGGGATAGCCTCTCTTAGATGTCTTGTGATGAAAAGGATATTGACATTGTCCATGAGTATGACCCAGCCCATGCCAACGAGAGACAAGGTCCAAGGGCTAGACTACTAGAGTCTAACCCACATAGCAACAATAGTGAAAATCATGAGGAAGGAATGATACCCCCTTGACGGATCCACTAATAGAGGGTACCATCATAGACTTTGTCTGGGCCTTTAATAATTCTATCCTAACCATCAACACCATTGAACCAAACCAACCTAATGATCCCTTACCTTTGGTACACCCAGAACTTATCAACTGGGACCTAGAAGACACCACCCCTGAGCTAGACACCTTTGAAAATGACAAAGCCATCATCAATTATCTTGAGCTTAGAGATCACATACCTGTAGGAGACCACAGAGCTGGCTATGCTATTGAACTCACCAAGAAGGCCTATTTTGGAGAGAGTACCAATCCTTTCAGTCATAAAAATATCAAGATAAAAGAACAATCTAATGGTGAAAACCGCTCCGCAGCAGTGTTAGATCATCAAAATAGTAAAAATAAAGATGTATCCAAATTGTGAAAACCTCTCTGAGGTGCCGAAGGATGGAAGGCTGGACCCTCTCCCCAATCTTACACATCAGGAGAGATCGTCGATCTTAATAGAACCAGTAGAACCAATCAATGTCAGCAAAGGTGATGAGCCTAGAATGATCCACATGGCAAAAGCTCTCACAGAACATGAAAAACCAACATTTACAGATTTCTTCAGGAGAAAACAAATCAACTTCACATGGACATATGCTGACATGCTAGGGCTAGATCTGAATCTTATCATGCATCATTTATCTCTAGCTCCAGGAGCTAAACTAGTCAAACAAAAACTTAGAAAGATGCATCCACATTTGGCCCTCATGGTAAAGGAAGAGATAAAGAAATTGCTAGACGTTGGATTTATCAAGTCTATAGACTATCCTGAATGGGTTTCGAATATAGTACCAGTGGCTAAACCAGATGGCAGGGTCAGAATATGCAATGATTTCAGGGACCTGAACAAAGCTTGTCCAAAAGATGACTTCCCCTTGCCCAACATAGACATGATTGTAGATCTCACGGCAAACCACACTATGCTTTCACTCATGGATGGTTTCTCGGGCTATAACCAGATAAAGATTGTACCTGAAGACCAACACAAAATGGCGTTCACATGTCCTTGGGGCACCTACTGTTGGTGTGTCATACCATTCAGTCTAAAAAATGCTGGGGTGACATATCAGAGAGCCATGACAACAATCTTCCATGACATGATGCACACCATAATGGAAGACTACGTCGACGACATTTTGGCAAAATCACTTACTAGAGAAGGACAGCTAGCAGTTTAGATAAAATCTTCAACAGGTTGGAACAGTTTAATGTGCAACTTAATCCAAAGAAGTGTGTGTTCGGGGTTACATCAGGTAAATTATTGGGCTACATAGTGTCTGCAAATGGTATTGAAGTTGATCTAGCTAAGGTGAAGGCCAAAATGGAGATGCCACCTCCTAAGAACCTAACTCAGTTAAGATCCCTACAAGGCAAACTACAGTCTATTAGAAGGTTCATTTCCAAACTGGCAGACAAGTGCCACCCATTTTCTCATTTGCTACACAAAAATATCCCCTTCAAATGGAACGAGTCATGTGAACAGGCTTTCCAGTAAGTAAAGGAATATCTCATGAAACCACTGGTATTAATACCACCAATTCAGGGCAAGCCTCTATTACTGTATATCTCAGCTACACCAACAGCTCTGGGAGCTCTCCTTGCACAACAGAACTACGATGGGAAAGAACATGCTATCTACTACATTAGTCGTACACTTGTTGGGTATGAACTACAATACACACCAATCGAAAGAGCATGTCTAGCTGTTGTCTTTGCCTCACAAAAATGGAGACATTACATGCTGTCACACTCTCACAAATTGATAGCAAAGATAGACCCGCTCAAATATTTCCTCAACAAGGCAGCCCTAATAGGTAGATTGTCTAAATGGGTCATGCTTCTCAGTGAGTTTGATATTGAATATGTCGACAGGAAAGCAATAAAGGGACAAGTACTAGCAGATCAACTGGCAGAAGCACCTTTAACAGATGATAGCCCTCTAAGCTTTGAATTTCTAGATGACTCTATCTTCCACATAAATACAGTAACGTGGAAAATGTATTTTGACGACTCATACACTCAACATGGATCGGGGGCAGGTATCTTATTAATCACACCTAATGGTGACACTATTCCAAAGTCATACAGGTTAATGTTCCCTTGCACTAACAACGTAGCGGAATATGAAGCCCTGGTCATCGGTATCAAGCTGGTAGTTGAGTGGAATATCAAGGAACTTCAAGTGTATGGGGACTCATAGCTAGTCATCAATCAAGTGAATTATGACTACCAAATGAAAGATGAGAAACTGATTCCTTACAAATGAATCGTAGATGACTTCAAAGAATATTTTGTCAAGATATCTTTTGAATAGATACCAAAGATCGAGAACAAAGCTGCAGATGCAATGGCTACAATCGCATCTCTCTTCGACATTCCAGGTCATCAAACATGATATGAGTTCTTAGTAGAGCCAGTGTCCTATCCTGCTTATGACACCCCAGAATCCCATATCATATGCTACATCGTAGAAGCTGATTCCCCTCTCTATGGTAAAATATTTACCTATCTAAAAGAGAATACCCTCCCACCTAACCTCTCCAGTAACCAAAAAAGAACCTTCATTTGGCAGGCATCCCAGTATGCCATTGTCACCAACACCCTATATCGCTGAGATCTTGATGGTACTCTCCTTAGGTGTCTTGACAGTGAGGAATATCAAACCGCCATGAGCGAAATACACGATGGTATATGCGGGGCTCACTCTAGTGGCCCCATGCTAGCCAAGAAACTCATCCGCATGGGGTACTACTGGCCAACTATGGAACAAGACTCCTATCAGTTTGTAAAGAAATGCAAAAAGTGCCAAATCCATGGGAACCTAATCCATGCACTAGTGCAGGAGTTACAACCATTAATAACTCTTTGGCCTTTCTGTCAATGGGGACTCGACTTAGTGGGCAAGATCCACCCTCCTTCCTCAAGCGGCCATAAATTCATTATCACTACCACAGAATACTTCACGAAGTGGATTGAAGCTGTGCCCTTAGCCAACATCACAGGAAAACGGATTGCCTCATTTGTCCTGTACTATATCATTTGTCATTATGGTGTCCCTTCATCCCTTATCACGGATAACAGACAACCCTTCAAAAAATAGGATGTCAGGGAACTATGCGACAAATTCCATATCTAGCACTACTTTTCAACCCCCTACAACCCACAAGGTAACGGCCAAGCTGAGGCATCAAATAAAACCATCCTAAAAATCCTAAAAAAGACTGTTAATGATGCTAGCCGTGATTGGCATGTCCAACTAAATTCCGCATTGTGGGCCTACCGCACAAGCATCCGCACACCCACAGGTGTAACACCATACTCCCTAGTTTATGGATCTGAAGCTATCTTGCCCATTAAAGTTGAGTCTCATCCTTGCAAGTCTCATTAAATGGCCTCATATCAGATGAAGAGTACAGAGTAACTAGACTCCAAGAATTAGAGTTGCTTGAAGAGCGAAGGCAACAGGCCTTTAACCACTTGAAAGCATATCAGCAACGCATGCCCAGAAGCTAGAATCACAAAGTAAAACCCTGGATATTCCAAGTTAGTGACCTAGTCCTAAGAGAAAATCCTAGAAATTAGCAAGACAGAAAAGAAAGGAAAGTTTGAACCTAGTTGGCTAGGTCCCTATGTCATCATCACAGCTTATGGATCGGGGGCATATCAATCGGCTACGTCTGAAGGTGAACTATTCGATGACCCTATTAATAGCATGCACCTTTGCAAGGTCTATACCTAAAAACCCCAATGTAAGGGAGTCCTGAAAAAATCCAAAAAAATCAAAAAAGTGATTAAAAAAATAGAGCAAAAAATTTTTAAAAATGAGAAAATAACAAAAAAAATCATCCTACGGTGAAAACTTGGCAAACAGGCATCATGTGTACTTTTAGCTTCTCGTGCAAATAAAAGCAAGTGGTGAAAACCTCGTAAATAGGTGCTATCTACGACAAACCACTTCCTCCATCTGTTCTGACTTCATATCTCTTGTGTCCTTCATATCATCCGTCTTGACCCAATCCTTTGAACCATTGTCGAACTACGTCGCCTCTGAGTTATCACATAGGTAAAGCCATTCCTAATGTGCCCCTGAGGATTCACTTCACTCCACTCTGTAGTCCCGTCTGTTCCATGTCTAGTCCTTTTGTCAACCTGAGTCCGTGCTATTTCTACACCACTTTGCCATCGCCTAGGTCTTAGCTCTACTAGGGTTTACCCCGAACTACGTTTCCTCTACATTGTCATGTAGGCAAGGCCATTTAGCAATGAGCCCTCGAGGCACTAGGTTAGTCCATTAGGGTCTGTCTCTCCATGTCTGTCTGTCGTCTCACCCATAATAAGTCGATCCTTATCTAAACTGGGGGTAACTCCTTGACCTAGTTGCGGATTTGGATTCTTGAATGCCACTTTTTTCAGAGGATACCAATAAGGATTGCGATACTTTTCACTAGACAAGCAAGCACAACAAAAAGAAGCTACCCAAACCAAAAGTCTTGACACAAAACATCAACTTATCCAAAAACAAAAATGCAGAACCATATCAAAGCACTCAAAATGGTTCTCTATCAATTATGGCAAAAGACACATCTAATGCAAAGAAGTTTTGTCGACAGGTTGATTTACAAGGTCTTGAATTTTTGTCATTATGTCTTCCTATGCTACTCAAGGATGCCAAAAGCTAGAGATGCTATGATGGGGGCATAATTGTTTTCTTTGTTTGCTGCTTGTGGATTAAACTTTAGTAATGTGATGACTTTTGTCTAACGACATGATCAGCAAAAGATCATTGAGGACTCTGAGGTCTAAACATGAAAAGGGGCAATCCTTGTTTGCTAAAACGCAAGAAGTACTCAGGTCATCTAGATTCAAGTTTGACTAGATGCTTGTATCAACTTGCTATATCAAAATCCATGCAAGGAATTCTCAGGTCATCTCGGTTTAATTATACCTTGATGCTTGTACTTCCTTCCAACATTTCAAAAAGTGAAAAATACCAAAAAGTACCCAATGATGAAAGCAAAAACCTTGCAAAAATATCAAGATGACAATCCACACCCATATCCATCTCATATCCAGCAAATCCATATCATCCATGCAATAAATAAAATCCTGCAGCATATCAAGCGCAAAATCCTCATTTCCTCCACCTCTTTTCTTCTACTTATCTATATCATCTCTATGTCAATTGAATACATTTGGACATCTCAAAAACATATCATAGACAGCATATCATATCACATGTGATAGTCATCCACATGATTAAATCATATTGCATACATACATTAGGTTATCCACATACATTTGCATCAGTATATCAATAGCAACAAAATCAAAAGCATAGACATTTCCATATAGAGCTGCATAATCATATCCATACACATTTACATTTACATATCAAATCATCCTAACATCCATCTAGTATGCATCACATATACAAGTACATCACCAAATCGATTGCATCCATACCATATAAACGTAAGAACACATGCATGTAGACCATGAACAACTGCACCATCATATAATCATCAAAAACATGTCTAAATGTACAACATATCAAAATCTTTGTCCAATCTCTCATAGTCATATCATAAGTGTATACAAAACATAACAAATGGTGATACATGTCTCGGGGCACAATAAGTACATATATTGGCTATCTCAGCCATCCATAAAAAATGGGTACAAATCTGATCACAAATAGAACAACTATCCGGGTGTGCCTAACCCTGCCGCCAGGGAACACTGCTCCCTGCACTAGCCTCTCCCGTGTCTCCCCCTATCTGCTATGGGCCCCTCACTGAGCCTATAGACAGAGACCCACCTGCCCTCTGTAATGCCTCTAACTGGCTCCTAAAGCTAGGGGCATGATGCTCTATTGACACAGCTTCGTGATATAACCCTCTGTAATACTGAGCCTGTGCCTAGGCTCTAGTAAGCTCACTCTGCACTTGGACCACCTATGCATGTGCCTGCTACACCTGTGAAACCAAAAAATTGGATGTTCCATCTGTGCCCATGGCCATCACAGCTGCATCTCTCTCTGCCCTCATAGCCTGCATACTGGCTAAGGTTGCATCTCTCTCTAGTTAACTCTGATAACCGAGTCACACCTGACTCTCTCCGTGACTCTGTTGCTCTCAAATGAGCCCTCAGCTGCCTAATCTAGCTTTGTAGTGAAACCATAACCTACTGCTGCACATCAGGCTGTGGAGCCTGCTCTGCCTATGCCACCTGGTGTGCTGACACCTATCCCTGTATTGGCTGTGCCACCTACTGTGGCAGCGACATCTACCTTTGTGCTACTTCTTGCTGAACTGGCACCTGGACCTGTGCCTATCCAACTGCCTGCTGGCCCACAAGCCCCTCTCTAACCCTCTACCTCTGTCTTAGTCTCTGATCATCTCC
The DNA here is from genome assembly GCA_027924645.1 of Cunninghamia lanceolata. NCBI lineage: Eukaryota > Viridiplantae > Streptophyta > Pinopsida > Cupressales > Cupressaceae > Cunninghamia > Cunninghamia lanceolata. The sequence goes on from BSBN01000055.1 coordinate 16,438,985, forward strand.
CTGCTCTCTCCTCCTCCTCCTTCATCCTCCCCTCCTCCTGCCAGCTGCACCCTCACCGTCTAAATCACCCTCATCTATACGAGGAGCTAACTCCCCTAGCCTTGAATATCTCAGGAATGGGTGTGCTGCAAACCACTCCTCATAGTCTAGCGTCATGCCAACATCCACTATCTCCCTCCACATGGGCCAAGATGCATGAGGAATCTGTTGAAAGTCTGTCAAGGCCTCATCATATGATGCCATGGGACCCCATCTGTACCTCTCTGCATGGGTCCTGGCAAAGCGTGCCTCCCCTTGTGGTCTGCCCTAGACTCAGCCAAACTGCCTTTGCACTCTGCTGACAATCTACCTCTCCAGAATGTACCTAGTCCTGCCAATGAGCCACCACATCTGGAAGCAATCTGGAAGCTCATTTGCCTCATCATCCCATACCTCGCAGTCTATGTAGGGACACCAAACATCTGCATCTAAGCCATCAAAAGCATCCCTCCAGTACTCCAACTTCCCCAGCTTGTGCTAGGAAATCACATCTGCATAGCTATAACTATAGGGCTCACCCCTCTGCCTATGAAATATGCATATCAGCTATGTGATAGCAATGTGCTCCCACAACCAAAACTGCAACAATGATGTACCCGCAGATAAACTAGCTCCTCTGTGATAAACCACCTGGTGCATGTCCCTATATAAATGTGCAAGCACACACACCCCCCACGCATATCGGGTCCCATTTGTGATCATACTCTCTAGTACCCTCCCCCAGCTGATCGGGAAGTTGTGCACTCTCCTATTGGGGCATATCATGCCACCGATTAGTCCAGCCACTATGCCCAAGAAGTAGTCATAACAGTCATGCATGTCCTGCACAAAATCTCCTCCCCCACCAACTCTAGATCATCAAATATGTGTCTACACTCCTCTAAGCCATCGTCCCGCTGTGACTCATACTCAACCAGCTCTCCTTGAATCGGGAGGTCCAGAATCTGGTACACATCCTCGAGAGTAACTGCCATCTCCCCCGTCAGTAGATGGAATGTACCATCCTCGCTATGGAATCGTTCCACCGCTACCATCAACATAGCTCGGTTCATGCGAACCTCGGGCATAAAGTAAACATAGTGCAGACCCATAGCGCCTAGAGCCTCTCAATCTATCTTGGTCAACATATACTGCTGCAACAATGGCAACAGGAATTGCTCTCGTGACGTCAGGATAGTCCGAATATCCTCCTGCAACCAAACAACACATAACGTCAAAGAAGTCCATATCCAAGCATAGCATACCGTCAACAAAATCCATATCCAAGCAAGCGTACTCATATCCTATCAATGACGCAACATATCAAATTAATCAAAACAACATATCATCTCTCGACTAGATTCCCGGCAATCTCAGAGATCGCTTATCAATTGACGCATCGATCAAGGTGCCAATTGGGTTAATTTCGTTAAGTCATTTGAGTTTTTAGTGCAAATGCGCTAATCCAGGTAGTAGATGCGCCGATCCATACCACATGTGCCACTTCCTTGTGAATGCACCGATCCATAGCTTGTATGCGCCATTTCCTGATAAATGTGCCAATTCTTGACTCAAATGTAGAATACTATCAAATGCGCCGCCTCACAGCTCAAATGTGCCATAATGCAACAGATGCGCTAGTTCTTATGTCAAACACATAAATACTAGCAAATGCACCCATTCATGACTTGAATGCTCAATTTCCCAATATATGCGCTAGTTCATAGCTCAAATGCGCAATAATGACAAATGCGCCAATTTAAGGATCAAACGTGCAATACTATCAAATGCGCCACTTTACAGCATAAATGCACCATAACACAACAGATGCGCCACTTCAGAGGTCATATGCGCCAAAAGAGTGTTTCGGTGCATCTGTCCTAGTTGGTTTTCCTAGCCATTAATACGCATAAAAATTGACTTTTGACAAGTTTTGAAGAATCACATACCAGGGGTCCTGCCTTTGCTGGCCGATTGAACCATCAAATCCACTCAAACTGGTGCTCCTTGCATGGAATATCCATCTGTTTGGCTGCCATACTCTCCTAATGCTCTCTAGAGGACTAATCAACTATGGCCAAGTGTACAAATGATTAGAATGTGTGGACCCAGCTCCTTTATATAGCAAATGACCCATACCTGACTGCATGACAACTGTGGCTACTTCCCATGTCATTTCTCTACACCATATCCTGTTTTTCACCCTCTTCTTCATGAGATTGTCCATCTCACACCTTCTACCTTCTTCACGTCCAATCTCCTGAGGGGGCATCCTATTGTTAAACTTGTACCAGGGGCAAACTAGGCCATGTATCACTGTCAAAAATTATTTTTCTTTGAAACAACATGATAAAACACATTGCATCAAAGAGGGGCAAAATGTATACACCTAAAATTGGCATGACTCTACTTAAATAAATATTTTAAATATTTATTTCATCATTCACATTCTTCTATCAATAAATAAATAAATTCATTTATTTACCTGATTCATTTCCTCTCACTTAATTAAATAAACACATTTATTTAATTAATTAAATTCATATACATCACCTTCATTCTGCTAAATAATTAAATAGTTTTAATTATTTAATTAAAACCTTTTTATTCTTCCAAATTTAAATAAGATCTAAATTGTCCACTAAATAAAATATATTTTTATATTTTATTTTATTCTTCAAATATCTTCACAAAAATAAAATATATTTCTATATTTTATTTATTCCTCTCAATTATCTAGAAAATAATTAAATAAAATCTTTTTATTTAATTATGCATTCTTATCTTCAAAAATCATTCTTATCTTCCAAAAATACTTTCCTCTTGTCACATAAAAGCAAAAACTGAGTTACAAAAGCAAAATCAGTTTTAAAGCATCTTAAAAGCAAATCTTCTCTTAAATTAGAAAAATAAATTCTAATTTAAGAAAATCAAATCTCATCCTCATCAAGAGAGGAGTTAACTCAACAAGGCTGCTTTTTGAATGAGATGTGTCCTTCTTCCATTTGTTGCACATTCCTCAACAATCCTCCTCTATTGATCTTCTCTTTTCTTCTCAACCATTGATCTTCCCTCACCTTTTTCTATAAATACAACACTATTCCTCCTCATTTGAGATATCGATCATTATGCAAACTTATGTTGCAGGAAATCAAGCACACCTTTGGCACCCATTTTCTTAAGCATTCATCTCATCCTCTATTTAGTGTGTTGAAGCTCACCTTCAATCACACGAATATCAGAGCCATTTTGTCTTTGTCATCTTCCAACAAGCAAGGGAGCAATGTTTCTGAGGGCTTCATCATCAAGATCAAGGACAAATAGGTGAGCAATGGAAAATGATAGGTAAAGAGGTTGTAAGTACATTTACTTTTGCTTGTTTTAATCTTCTTTGCTTTCAACTTCCATTGGTGTTTGGGTTTTATTATTCATTGATTTGATTAACCTATTTTCCCCCTCACAGCTATCATTATCCAACCTCTTAAAATAAACACAATGGTCAGAATTACACCGACTGTAGCCTTGCTCAGCTATAAAACTATCAAATTTTAAATACCATTGCCGAGGTGCTTGTTTCAGGCCATACAAACTCTTCTTCAATCTGCACACCAGTTTCTCCTTACCTTTGACCTTAAATCCTTGGGGCTGTTCCATGTATATCTCCTCCTCCAAATCACCATGGAGAAAGGTAGTTTTCACATCTAACTATTCCAAATGTAAATCTTCAGCAGCCAGAATACTTAAAATAGTACGAATAGAAGTCATCTTAACAATCAGAGAAAATATCTCATCAAAATCAATGCCCTTTTTCTGTGCAAATCCTTTTACAACTAACCTGGCCTTAAATCTTTTCTTACCTCCATCTTCTTCTTTCATCCTGTAAACCCATTTGTTTGGTAAAGCCTTTTTACTTGCAGGTAACTTACATAATTCTCAAGTCTAATTTTTTATCAAGGAGTCCATTTCTTCTTTCATTGCAAGCTCCCATTGAACCTGTGTATCCACCTGCATAGCTTCATCATACCCTTCTAGTTCACCAACATCTATTAACAAAATAGAATACAAAGAGGGAGAAAACCTTTCAGGAGGTCTACTTATCCTTGTTGACCATCTAACATTCACTAGAGTTTGTGGTATTTCTGGTTGCTGTTGCAGAGCATGAGGAACCACTGGAACATCACTATTTGGAGTATCATCTAGCACCACATAATCTTTTTCTTTCTTCTCATGCTATTGCAACTAGTCTTTGTACAACACCTTCTCATTGAATATAACATCCCTGCTTCTCACAATTTTCTGATTTTCAAAATCTCAAAGCCTATAACCAAATTCATCAATGCCATATCCAACAAAGGTACACTTTTTTTATTTTGCATCTATCTTAGTTCTATTTTCAAAATCTACATGTGCAAATGCTTCACATCCGAAGGTTTTGAGAAAAGAATAACTCACCTTCTTACCTGTCCATGCTTCCTCTGGAATACCACAGCCTGAAGGAACTGAAGAACCTCTATTAATTAAATATACAACAATGTTAACAGCCTCTACCCACATGTTTAAAGACAGCCTAGCATGCAATCTCATGGTCCTTGCATGCTCCATTATTGTCCTATTCATGCATTCAGCCACTCCATTTTCCTATGGAGTCCCTGGAACTATTTTGTGCCTATGAATTCCATTAAAGGAACAATAATCTTCAAATTCTTTGTTGCAATACTCACCGCCATTATCAGATCTGAGACATTTTAATCTTTTACCCATCTCATTCTCAACCAAGCTTGTCCATTTCTTAAATGTTTCAAATACATCAGATTTCTGCCTAAGGAAATAAATCCATACCTTCCTAGTTGCATCATCTATGAATGTAACATAATATCGAGAGCCACCGAGAGAAGATACCTGAGTCAGTCCCCATACATCAGTATGCACAAGCTCCAACTTTTCATTTTTCTTTTGGTTCCCATCCTTGAGAAAACTAACTCTCTTTTGTTTTCCATACACACAACTTTCACAAAAATCCATATTAATACATTTCAGACCTGGTAAAACTTTCTTAGAATGAAGTACCTTCGTACCTTTTTCACTCATATGCCCAAGTTTGTTATGCCACAGTGTTGTCTCAGAACCTGCAGCAACTGTTTCAGTCTCTTCTTGTGAACCTACAACAAATGTTCTTGAACCTGTTTATTTTTTATCGGCAATACCTAAAGTAGAAGGAACAGTATGACCTGTACAAAGATATAAGGTGCCTACTTTCACACCTTTTGCTACTATTAAGGAACCTTTTGAAACCTTCCAATTTTTATTAGTAAATGTAACAATGCAACCTTCTTCAGCTAGCTGCCCTACTGAAATTAAATTCCTACTGAGCCTTAGAATGTGCCTTACCTCTTGTAGTAACCAATGATTCCCATTCTACAACTTAATCTTGCTTCTTCCCTTTGCAACAATCTGACAGGGTTTGTTATCTCCTAAATAAACCAGCCCAAAATCCCCTTGGACATAATCAAGAAAATAACTTCTATGGGCCGTAGCATGAAATGAGGCCCCTGAATCTAAAACCCATGAATCATCAGCATTATCTAGGGAAATAATCAAAGCATCATCTTTAGATTTATTACTTACCACATTTGCCTCCTTATTGCCTTCTTGTTTGTCTCCTTTATTTTTCTGAGACCAGCAATCTTTCTTCAGATGACCTGGTTTCCCACAGTACCAGCAATCCTTTTGTCCTTTGGTTTGGGATCTCTTATACGTTGATTTTCCTCGTGACTTCCCATGACCTCCAGAATCTTTTCCTCTCTCCATTGATCTGCCCCTGCTTTCTGCATTCAAAACACTGCCTGATGTGGATCCACCTGAGCTTTTCCTACGAATTTCTTCACTCAGAATAACACCAACAACATCATCAAATTTCAAGGTATTTGAACCAGAAACAGAGTTACTAACCACCATTACCAAACTATTCTAGCTTTCAGGCAATGAACATAATATCAAGAGAGCTCTAACTTCTTCATCAAATTTTACATTTATAGAAGTCAATTGACTGACAATTGTATTAAATTCATTTAAATGATCTATCATAGATCCACCTTCAACCATTTTCAAATTAAATAAATGCTTCATGAGAAATACATTATTTGAGGCTGAGGGTTTTTCATACAATTTAGCCAAAGCTTTCATCAGACCATTTGTTGTCTTCACTTCCATTATATTGAATGCCATCGATGGTGCCAGGCACAACCGAATGGTTCTTAGTGCCTTGCTGTCAAGATGATTCCAATCCTCATCAGATATTGCTGTTAGTTTCTTGGCTACTCCTTCGAATGGCATCCATAAATCCTTTTGATAGAGGTAATCCTCCATCTGCATCTTCCACAATTGATAGTTCTGCCCATTGAATTTATCAACCTTCAATTTACCCTTGTCCACCATTGCTTCCACTCAACCATGAGACCTTCTTGCAGATAATAATCGAACACAACCTGCTCTGATACCACTTGTTAGGGTTAGCTGACAGAAGATATCAATTAAATATAAATAAATATTAAACAAAGGAATGAAAGATACATAGAAATAATAACAGCGAGAGACAAGTTTTAACGTGGTTCACCCAAACTCGGGCTACATCCACCAATAGAGAGTCCAATATTATTATCCAGTAAATCAAACTGATTACAACTAGCAATCCCTACAACTCAATACCATTGCAAATGCTACAATACAATATCAATCAAAACCCTAACCCTTAGCCACTTTTATCAAGCCTTTTTGTTGGTTACAAAAATATGTTTTTTTTTTATGTCGGTTACATGGCTAGTGTACAATACTTTTTTGATCATTCGCCACCTACCAACACAAGGTTGAGACACTTTTCTTAACAATTATCTCCTAATATTATAATTTATAGAACAATCATAAAATAGACTTCTGAATTAAACATCCAGGAAATAAGAAAAAGGCTATTCATATGAATAAATAGAAGAGGGATGGAATTGATTATATTAATCATATAATAATGCATAATTATATGTTTATATGGATCACTAGAAAAATTCTTGAAACATGAAGGCAATTGAAACTAAGAAATACTCAAGAAAAATAATAAGTATATAGAGCTCTATAAGAATGAACCTACCTAGTAGATTCTAATCACACAAATGTGCATATCACTCTTATTTATACAAAATAGAGGAACTAACTACAAAATAGAACAAGGAGTGGAAACTTAATGGAAAAGTTATGTAGGGATCAGACATGTAAGTATCTACTAGATTCTTGCATGAAATACTTAATCCACTTGGCACATGAGTGCCCTACCATTTGATCTATAGTGGTGAGTAAATGTTCTTTAATGACATATTTTATGTTTGAGCATGACCTTGGAATTTATTTAAATTTAAAATCATTTAAATTATGATCTATGGATGGTAAGTACTAATCCCATTTGGTGTAGCAAGACATAATGGCTACATTATAAAATGTTGGCACCAGAGTTAAAATCTTAGCCATTGATCAAAATTCATCTATTGATAAATTCATGTTGATTCTAATATCCAAAGATGGAGGAAAAGGAGGTGTTGCAAGTATGGGCCTAACTAGTGTTGTCATTGATGTCAACATACTCATGTTGCATTAATGAGAAGGATTAGATGAGTTATGTGATGAGGACATTGAGAAAATTAGTCTCAATTAGGAACAGTGAAGAATAGTGATGACAAGAAGGTAAAAGTCCTCAATAGGTTGAGGATCAGAGGATGCAGTTTAAAGGGTTTATAGATATAGGTCTTGAGATGCTCCAATCAAGTTTTTAGAGGTTTGCATGAAGATCTGAAGAAGTTATGGTCACTCAAGTAGAACTGGTTCCGATAGGTGTCCAGAGGTGACAGAGTGTCATAGATAGGTCCGGTGAGATCCAGAATTTCATTATCCCATTCTGCGGATTTGAGGGAGTGTTGAGAATGTCCCTGTGAAGTATCAACTAGATTGGTTCATGGTTTGAAGGTCCGGAAGAGCCTATTCATTTGTGACAGTGATGACAGACTGTGTTCTTGAAGCTCCAGATGAAGGAGAGAAGAATTCTAGTAGGATGATAAAGTGCGGATGTTCTTGGTGATTCAGGCAAGGTTATGATGATTGTTGGATCATGTCCAGTTTATGTTGGTGGTCCACATTGAAGTTAGAGTTTGCATTTGAAGAATTACCACTGGATATTGTGTTCTTCTTGAGACTGGCCGACTGGATGTATTACACGTCTTGCGGATGTTCTTGTAGGTGTTTTCTGACTTAGATGATTGTTCCTAAGTCGATGCCTTGTATAAATAAGAGATTGTGAAGTCATTTTGAAGTGTGTCTTGCGGTGATGAGTGTGTGGTAGTGAGAAGAAGTGCGAAAGGGCAGAGCAGAAGTATTGGGCTTAAATGGAACTAACTCAAGCATGGTGAAGATGCTATTCTCCAATTCATGAAGGTGATACTTATTTCTTTGTAGACAGTGTGTCTCCTATAGGCAATGAGCCTCTTGTGAGCAATGTGCTCAGGTAGTGAGCCCTAATTGGCATGTGCCATTTTGTTCTTTCTATTCTTCTAACAGAGAATACATTATTAGGTTAATCACCCCGTGGTTTTTCCCTTAACCAGGTTTTCCACGTCAAAATCTTGGTGTCATATGTTTTGAAATGTTTCTACTTTTGATTTGAATGCATTATGGTTCATGATTAATATTCTGCTAATCACTAAAAAAGATTTAAGTGTTTGATTTGAGAAAGTTTTGCACAACTGATTCACCCCCCCTCTCAGTTGTGTGCCCTAAGTCTAACAATTGGTATTAGAGCTAAGTTCCTCTAAAAGGAGCTTAACTGCTTGAGGAGATCTAGGATGTCGTCATACAAGAAGGATAGTCCGAAGTTTGATGGAACCAACTTTGCTCTTTGGAAAGGTCGCATGAAATGTTATTTGCAGTGTATGGGAATGGCGTACTGGTCCATGGTCACAAAAGTATATGTACCTCCACAGGGTGGTCCAACAACCCTAAATGAAATCACAGATGCTGAAAACAATATGCAGACCAAAGAGGCTCTTCTAAGCACATTAACTAACTCAGAGCTGTCAAATGTTATTGACCTACCAACTGCCTATGAGATCTGGATTAAACTGGAACTTTTGCATGAAGGAGATGAGTATGTTAAATGTGCAAGGTTACAGAGTCTAAAAGGTAAATTTGAAAAACTGAAGATGAGAGATGATGAAAATATTACCACTTTCATGCCAAGAATAAATGAGCTGGTTTATGGAATTAGAAATTCTGGTCGAGTCTTGGATGAAAATGAGATTGTTGGTAAAATTCTCAGATCCCTTCCTACCTCTTACAAAATCAAGGTTGCTGCCATTGATGAATTCAAAGCCCATACAACTATCACAAGAGATCAATTGGCTCGCAAACTAGCTGCTTTTGAAATGACTGAGTTTGGAGATGATCCCCCCAAAACTGAATCTGCATTCAAAGCCAATACCTCTGTGAAAGGTAAACAAGGATTTGATCCAAGAGAGAACTCATCAAGGAAACCGTCATGGTATGAAAAAGCAAGAAAAGACCTGGAAGAAGAAGTAGAAACTACTCAACTTGAAGCCCTCATTGCAAAGAGATTGCCAAGAGGATCCGATAAGTATGAAGGAAAATTGCCTTTTAAGTGTTTTAACTACAATAAGATTGGTCATTTTGCCTCAAGATGTCCGGAAAGATTTTCAAAGCCAAATCCTAACAGATCAAGGTTCCAAAAGAATTGTTACTATGTTCATGAAGAAGATGATAATGAAGGAGTAATAGATGATGAATTAGAGACATGAAACAAATCTGGAAGTGAATGGGTGTTTATTGGCATCAAGGAAGAAGACCCAATATCCTCTATATCTATCAATCATAAAGTTGTAGAAAGAGCTCTGGCTGCCCAAGTTGAAGAAAAGAATGATTGGGTCATTGACAGTGGTTTCTCTCACCACATGACAGGTGACAAAAATAAGTTCATAGACTTGGAAAGGTATGAAGGAGTAGTGGTGAAGTTTGGTGATAATTCTGCTGGTAGAATCAGAGGAAGAGGAACTATTTCATTTGATGGAAGAAACAAAACTGGTAATGTACTATATGTTGAAGGTTTGAAGCACAATCTTCTCAGTGTTGGACAATTGGTGGACAAAGGCTATGATCTTTGATTCAAGGATGGAAAATGCAAAATCTTTGAAAGATCCAGAACAAAGATTGCATCTGGTGCTCAAACTAAAGGTAATATCTTCCACTTGGTTGGTACTAGTAAAAGCTGCTTATTTGTTCAAGTTGATCAGAGTTGGTTATGGCATAGAAGGATGTGTCATGTGAATTTTGATAATATCATCAAGATAAGAAATACTCAAGCTATAAGAGATCTTCCAAAATTGGTGAAACCTACTAACAGCTTGTGCAAGGAATGTCAGTTGGGTAAGCTGAGCAGAGTCACATTCAAAAGCAAGGAACTGTCTTTTGCCAGATTATTGGACTTAGTTCACACTGATCTTTGTGGTCTGGCAAGAACCAAAAGTATTCAAGGTGATAAATACTTCATGCTGCTAATAGATGACTATTCCCAGATGATCTGGATAACCTTTCTAAAGGAGAAATCAGAAGCTTTTGAGAAATTCAAAATATTCAAGGCTATGGTAGAGAATGAAATAGGAATAAAGTTGAATTGTCTGAGGTCTGATAGAGGTGGAGAATTCACATCCGGTGAGTTCATAGAATTCTATGAGAAACATGGAATTAAGAGATAGTTGTCTTTTCTAAGGACTCCACAGCAGAATGGAGTAGTGGAGAGAAAGAACTGGACTATCCAGGAAGCATCTAGGACCATGATGATGGAAGCAAATGTTCCTCAGATCTATTGGAGAGAAGCTGTCAGCACTGCAGTCTATACTCTTAATCGAGTTCAAATCAGAAGAAATACTGGTAAGACCCCTTATGAACTCTGGTTTGGCATTACTCCTACTATAAGATATTTCAAAGTCTTTGGTAGCAAATGTTACATCAAAAGAGATGAAGATTTAGGCAAGTTTGATGCTAGAAGTGATGAAGAAATATTCTTGGGTTACTCTACTCAAAACAAAGCATACCAGTGTTATAACAAGAGACCAAGAAAGATGATAGAAAGTACAAATGTGAAAGTTGATGAAACCCTCAAGGTTTTATGAATATGATGAAGATGATCAGAATGGTGTTTTGGTTCAAGGAGTTCAATCCTCTTTTGAAAGTCAGATTCAGACTGATCCAGTAAATCAGGAAGAAGAGATAGATCTAAATGAGCCTAATCAAGAAGCAGAAGTGCAAGAAACTCCCAAAGTTCTAAGGTATGTAAGACTAAACCACTTTGAAGATCAGATCATAGGTGACAAAAACAAAGGTGTGCAAACTAGAAGGAAAATTGCTCAAAATTCAGATGAATATTGTCTAATTTCAAAGATTGAACCTAAGACAATAAATGAAGCTTGGAATGATGAAAATTGGACCAAAGCAATGGAGGAATAGTTGATGCAAATTGAGAAAAATCACACTTGGGATCTTGTTCCTAGACCTAGAAACAAGAATGTGATTGGAACCAAATGGGTCTTCAGGAACAAACTAAATGAAGTTGGTGAAGTAATCAGAAATAAAGCCAGATTGGTCTGCAAAGGCTACTCTTAAATAGAAGGGATTGATTTTGAAGAAACCTTTTCTCTGGTGGCAAGAATTGAAGCAGTGAGATTATTTCTTGCATTCACTGCCTTCAAGGATTTCAAGGTGTATCAGATGGATGTCAAATCTACCTTCTTGAATGGTGACTTAGAAGAAGAAGTGTACATTGAACAACTGCATGGTTTTCAATTATCTGAGCATGGTGATATGGTTTGCAAATTAAAGAAGGCACCATATGGACTAAAGCAAGCCCCAAGAGCCTGGTATGAAAGACTGGACAAATATCTTTTGAAGATTGGTTTCAACAAAGGTACTACTGACAATAACCTATATTTCAAAATTGATCATGAAAACATCTTGATTGTTGAAGTATTTGTTGATGATATCATCTTTAGAGGAAGAGATAGTATGTGTAAAACCTTTGCAAATCAAATGAAAAGTGAGTTTGAGATGTCAATGCTCCGTGAAATGAATTTCTTCTTGGGTCTGCAAATTACTCAGACAAAGAAAGGAATCTTTATTTCTCAGACCAAATATGTGAAAGAATTGTTGAGGAAATTTGGAATGGAAGATTCGAAGCCAATGAATACTCCCATGGCAACCAAATGTAAGTTGACCAAAGATGATGACTCTCCTAAGGCAGATCAGACAAAGTACAGATCAATGATTGGAGGATTATTGTATCTCACTCAAACTAGACCAGATATAATGTAGGTTGTTGGTCTTGTGGCAAGATTCTAGGCTGATCGCAGAGAATCTCATGTCATGGCAATCAAAAGGATTTTTAGGTACTTAAAAGGAACAGTTGAGTATGGTCTATGGTATCCTAGAGATTAAAATTTTTCTCTTCATGCATATACAGATGCAGATTGTGCAGGAGATGTGGATGATAGGAAGAGTACCAGTGGAGGAGCATTATTTTTGGGAAAAAGATTGGTTTCTTGGCTAAGCAAGAAACAAGAGGCAATATCCCTGTCTAGAACTAAAGCAGAATACATTGCAGCAGCAGGTAGTTGCACTCAAGTATTGTGGATGAAGCAGATGCTAAGAGATATTAAACTAGAATATGAGGAGCCCATCACAATTTTTGTGATAATTCAAGTGTAATAAATATTTCTAAGAATCCAGTGTTGCATTCTAAGACTAAGCATATATCTATCAAGTTTCACTTTCTGAGAGAGCAAGTGAACAAGGATGAAGTCAGACTAGAGTATGTGCCCTCCAAGGATCAAATTGCAAATATCTTTACTAAACCTCTTCCCAAGGACTGTTTTGAGTATCTCAGGGAGAAGTTAGGGGTTATTACCCCTCCAGTGATGAACTAGGATGCACTGATATGCATCAATCTAGTGGATATGATAGTCATATCTTGTGATCCAGATTGATGATAGGGAGCTGCTACTCAGGGGGAGTAGCTGGTATGTTATGAAGTAATGGAGTTGCAAGTATGAGCCCTTTGCCATTGATGGCAAAGGGGGAGAGAAGACATGTGAAAAACAAGTGGTTGCTAATCAAAGGGGGAGAAATAAAGGAAGAGAAGACATGTAAATAGTTGTTGCTGTTAGGGGGAGTTGTGATAGCAAGGAGAAGTCCTTGTCTTGATGGTTTTTCACATCATATGTTGCCATCAATGACAAAGGGGGAGATTGTTGCAAGTATGGGCCTAACCGGTGTTGTCATTGATGTCAACATACTCATGTTGCATTAATGAGAAGGATTAGATGAGCTGTGTGCTGAGGATATTGAGAAAATTAGTCTCAATCAAGAACACTGAAGAATAGTGATGATAAGAAGGTAAAAGTCCTTAATAGGTTGAGGATCAGAGGATGCGGTTTAAAAGGTTTATAGATATAAGTCTTGAGATGCTCCAGTTAAGTGTTTAGAGGTCCGCATGAAGATCTGAAGAAGTTATGGTCGCTCAAGTAGAACTGGTTCCGGTAGGTGTTCAAAGGTGACAGAGTGTCACAGATAGGTCCAGTGAGATCTAAAATTTCATTATCCCATTCTGCAGATTTGAGGGAATGTTGAGGACGTCCCTGTGAAGTATCAACTAGATCGGTTCATGGTTTGAAGGTCCAGAAGAGCCTATTCATTTGTGACAGTGATGATAGACTATGTTCTTGAAGCTCTGGATGAAGGAGAGAAGAATTCCAGTAGGATGAAGAAGTGCGGATGTTCTTGGTGATTCAGGGAAGGTTATGATGATCGTTGGATCATGTCCAGTTCATGTTGGTGGTCTGCATTAAATTTATAGTTTGCATTTGAAGAATTACCACCAGATATTGGTGTTCTTCTTGAGACTGTCCAATTGGATGTATTACACATCTTGTGGATGTTCTTGTAGGTGTTTGCCGACTTAGATGATTGTTCCTAAGTTGATGCCTTGTATAAATAAGGGATTGTGAAGTCATTTTGAAGTGTGTCTTGTGGTGATGAGTGTGTGGTAGCGAGGAGAAGTGTGAAAGGGTAGAGCAGAAGTATTGGGCTTAAATGGAACTGACTCAAGCATGGTGAAGATGCTATTCTCTAGTTCGTGAAGGTGATACTTATTTCTTTGTAGACAGTGTGTCTCTTGTAGGTAGTGAACCTCTTGTGAGTAGTGTGCTCGGGCAGTGAGCCCTAATTGGCATGTGCCATTTTGTTCTTTCTATTCTTCTAATAGAGAATACATTCTTGGGTTAATCACCCCGTGGTTTTTCCCTTAACTGGGTTTTCCACGTCAAAATCTTGGTGTCATATGTGTTGAAATGTTTCTGCTTTTGATTTGAATGCATTATGGTTCATGATTAATATTCTGCTAATCACTAAAGAAGATTTAAGTGTTTGATTTGAGAAAGTTTTGCACAACTGATTCCCCCCCAGTTGTGTGCCCTAAGTCTAATAGGAGGTACATCGATAGTAGGATGATACAACCTAGAATAAGGATCAATGGTGTATGAATTATATTAAATTTGGGTTACTTAGACCAATGACACAATAGTTCTAGGTTGAAATATTGACAACTCGTTCGAAGATGTGTGAGCATGCCAAGTATACTTGATAATATCATTATTATTTCACTTACCATTTTATAATTAAGCAAGCAAAAGAAAATGGCCTTACCTTTGTAACTATTTGAAGATGGATTGACCACTAGATGAGAACATGATCAAATAGTTAGTGCATCACAAAAACCTATATATTTTGACAACCATTTGAGGATTCAAGATCTTGACAAATATCTTTGCTAACAACTCTTCTCAGTGAGATCAATTTTTAAATAAATTAAAGGGTATAGAACTACCACAACATGACATGGAAAAATAGTAACCAATGACACAACAATATTTAACATTACTATTGACAAATCATTATCAATGTGCTAATTGTAGGACCAAAAGATGATTAGATGACTGGTGATCCTCTTTACTAACAATATATCTTGTCATGTCTTGATGATGCACGAATTTGCTAGATCCAAAGATGATCGATGATGGAAATACTTTTGACCAAAATAATAGTCCATAGGCACAATATCATAAGAATAACTAAATAAAAAGACATCAAATAGATTAACTAGAAAGGAAAAATAAATGCCAATGTAGAGTACCACCACAATGATAGAAAAATATCTTGAAACAATTTGTTTGCCAAGTAACTATGAATGCATAGAAAATAGATAGCTAAATTTCTATAGTTCTTTACAACCTATCAAAGTTTATTTTCTTGTGAAGAATGAATCTATATATTTCCTATCCTTGGGATCATAGAATAAAAAATTAAAAAAATTCAAAATTAGGACAAAGCACAATGCATTTGAACTATAGATTCTTGAAAGAAGCTTAGAGTGCTTTTCACTCCTCTATTGAAGTCTCCTTTTTCTTAAAGGCCTCAAAGACACTGTCTACTTAGATTGTGTTCTTGTAGGAGATATTTTTCAAATTATCTATTGTGTCCTTGATTTATACTTATAAATTGGGCCAGTTGTTTAAAAATACTCTCAACTTCTATGACGACAACTTGGTATATGAGACCAATCTAGCAACAATGATTGATCTAACTATTTTTACATAATAAATCCTTTAAACTCATCTTTTCACAATACTTTACGATGTTATCACCAAAGGGTAATGACAATCCTTATTAAAGGTCAGCGAAATCACATGTGCTCTCATCCTCTGAATGGTTTAGCCCAAAATCATGCAATTGGGAATTATACTTATTCAATTAACCTTATCTTTTCTTAGAATCTCAGTTGATCTTCTTTGTGGTACCTCTCTGGTTATCAATGCTTTCTATAGTAATCTTATCATTAGATAAGTCATATAATTTTTACTTAAATCCTTTGGCTTGAATTACCTTTGGAGCTAGAAATTTGAGGACCTCGTTCAACCTAGAATTCACTTCTATGTACTAAGAACTTATACAAACTCAATAAATTTTAATGTGGAACTTAGTTCCATAGCCATCTTGGAGATCCTTTTATGATAGGAGGCATATAGTTCTTGAATGAGGGGCACATAGCTTGTAATTTTTTCAACCATTTATACATCCTCCTTTAGTTTCTCAATTTGTTGCTCATGTTATGAAATTATTTTCTTATCATTTTCAATTTGATGCTATAGGCCCTCTCAACTGAGACCTTCATATCATTCAATTTTTGTAGATGTTACTGTAATCTATCTTTAACTTATGTGTTTCTGATTTTAGGGTAAAATATTTCAAGCAAGCATAAAACAAGCTATAGTAAAGGATAACTCCCAATGGAGTGCAAACAAGCCAAGAAATCAAGAAAATCAAACAAACTAACTAATATTCTAAGATACAATTTGCCTTATCTCTATTCTTCTCCTTAATTTTGCCATTGTGTTCTCAGATTTTGTAGATTTACAACAATCGTGAGAAACTCAAATGAGTGATGTAGCAAAATATCAGAGGGAATATAGTAAATTAGATAGTTCTTAGCTAAGGGATGTCTAAGAGATCTCAAAAAGAGGTTGGAAGAGTGATTTTACAGAAGACCTGGTTTGAATGGATGGCTCAAATTGAATGTTGACATTGGAGTGAAATGAAGGGTGTAGATTGATTAGGGTTTCCCTCCTAGTAGAAGACAAGAGGGAATTTGAAAATTGAAAATACAATGAGGTGTAGCGATTTTAAATTAAATACATTTGATCAATTTATTTAATTTATTTGAAGTGGGATATACATGTGAACCTCTAATTAACTAAATAAGATTTAATTAATTAGGTGAGGCCTATATTTAAAGAAATGTTTATTTGTTTAAATTAATTAAGTGAAGGGGACATTTGGAAAGTGAATAATTAAATAAATAATTAATTAAAATTAATCAATTACAACTAATTATTTAATCATAGAGGAAAATTAGGGAAAAATAGAAATATGATTTAAATAAATAAAATTTACTTAATCATAGGTCAGAGAGGAGAAAATTGAATTGATTAAATAATTAAAATTATTTAATAAATAGCTGAATATGGAATTTGGAAGAAAATTGACATGAAAGTGGTGTTTGGAAGTTGAGGACATTTTAGGTGTCTACATTTTGCCCCTCTTTGATACAATGTCAATTTTGATGTTGTGTCAAAGAAAAAAAATTGAAAAATATGCATTGGACATGCCCTAGCATGCCCCAGATGAGTTGAGATAGCCTTATGCCCCCTCAAGAAATTTTTCAAATTTTCTAAAAAATTTCAAAAAAATTGGGAAATTTCCTAAAATGTATGCCATCAAGATGGAATGAATAGAAGAGATGGAAATGTGAGAGAGAAATGGTCAGGGAATGAAGATTGGCTAGAAGAATGCAATGATATTTTGCTTTGATAGATTTTTGAGCTTCTCACTTGCAGTTTCTGCTTATCATCATAGAACTTATTATGTGAAGGGACGACAATCACAATGGCAAGTCATAGGCCAAAGTGTAAAGTGTGGTCCTTTATGAAATAGGCACATGAAATACAAGGAATGCCTAACTTAGACTAGTAACTGTGGCACCTTGTCGGAAAATGTGATGAGATAACCTTGAGGTATGCAAGTCCTTATTCAAGGAAGCATTTATTCTTTCCTATGCATAAGATATCCTTGATTCACACCCAATGGAATCACACACAAGGAACCTAGTTGCCCTAGTCATTTTGCCAAGACAAACCACAAATAGAAATCAAAGAAAAAGGTCATGCTCTATCCTTTCTTCTCTTCATCACTTAAGGACTGCCTTAAGAAGCATAAGAACAAGACTGAAAAACAATCCAGTAAAGTAAGATAGACCAGACTTAGCAGAGTCAACAACCATTTGGATCTTTTGCCAAGTGTGTTTGTTTTCTTTGTTTGATTGAGAATGGATGAATAAGGCCTGGTTTCTGGATAGGAAGCATGTTGTATAAGACGTTAAGTCTTGTTTTGACAATGTGACCACCTATATAAGGCAAGTGACAGGATTGTGGCATCTAGTATAAGATATGTGGTCTAGTTTTGAGAATGCCACGTGTTGTGAGATGATTGGCATGTGATGATTGATGATGTTTGATTTCAGAAATGACACATGTTGTATAAGGCATAGAGTCCTTTTTTTGAGGATGACCCATTCTATGTAAGATATGTGATAGGGATAGTTGAGAGTGATGTAGGATCATCACTAGGCAATTCATTGGTTTGGCTAATTGGATAGCTTGTCTTGTTGATTTTGAGATTGGTTTCAAGTGCATATTTCTTTGAAAGATAGGCTATTTTGGTCTGATCAAAGTGTCTATCACATTCAGGGACAACTTATTATGATGTTTGATCCAAAGAGCCTTAAGGGACTAACCTAATGTCTCAGTGGCTCATCAGAGATGGCCTTGCCTATGTGAAAGTGCAGAGACAATGTAGTTTGACTAGGTGGACTTTGTGTGACGTAAGACCTAGGGGAAGCCTCAAGGGCTCATCAGAGATGGCCTTGCCTACATGAAATCTCAAAGGTGACATAGTTCAACAAGGTGGGTTGACACTGGTTTATTTCTTGGGGTTTTTGGTTGGTTATTTGATTTTTTGTGATTTTTGATGATATTTGATGTTTTTGGATTTTTTGAAACATTTGATGTTTTTAGATTTTTAAAAATATTTGATTCTTTTTGGGGTTTTTTTTTTAAATATTTGATTTTTTTGGATTTTGAGAATATACAAAAGGTGTCCTCCAATACCAATTTTTAGGATCAGGATTTTGCCCCTAGTCAGGTATAGGAAAAAGTTATGACCAAGACGGGATGGGATGGGATGATAACAAAGTGTTTTAGGAAAGTTGATAGGATGTAAAAAATTAGGGATGTGATTCAAATGCTAGATAAAATGATAACACACACACATAGCAAGCAAGCATACACAAATGATTTAAAACAAACAATGTATTGCCTCTATCAAGTTGTAAACCAATGATTAAGTGATTGATTAATGACAGGGATTGTGTTTGGTTTTAGGAATAAAACATGCCATATAAGATACCTAGTCTAGTTTCAACAATGCAACATCTTGTATAAGACAATTGATGGATTGATTGACACTAGTGTTGTTGGCCATGCGAGTCAACACTAGGATTTGATTAATTGGTTGATTGATTGATTTGGTTTACGTCAAGATTAGGATCAAGACCATTGATGTGATTGGATTATTTGGCAAGATTGATTAACTTGATTGGTACAAATTGAGGATGACTTGCATTTGAGTTTATTGCTTGGAATTTTGATTTGATGATGATTTTTTTTTGTATTTTGAAATGTTTTGATGGTTTGTTTTTTTGGATTTTGAAATCTTTGTGATTTTTTTGGATTTTTGACATGTTTTGATTTTGGCATTTTTGAATTTTTTTGATTTTTTTGTATTTTTTGCATGTTTTGTTTTTTTTGGATTTTTGGAATGTTGAGGAATGGCATTGGATGACAATTGGGATAGCCTTTGTGCTAGATACCAATGACAAAGGAAATCCAAGCCTAAGTACAAGGAGGTAGGTGGGATTGGATGAATAAAAGGATGGGTGATAAAGGATGGAATGGATGTATGTGTAAGAGAGCAAGGATGTGATCTCCAAGGACTATGTCGCATAGGAATAATATGCGCCATTCTAGGTACAATGCTTAGGATTTACATGACAAGGCTCATGACAAAAGGGTAATGATAAGATTGTTGGAAAGGATGAGGTATGTCAAGAGATATCCAAAACATTTGTCAACATTTTGCCCCCAATTTTTATCAAGATCAAGAGGAGGAAGAGAAGATGTATAGATTGAAATAGGATAAGTATGTGGGTGTAATGGATAAGGATGCGAAATGATAGGAAATGGTATGGGAAATGATAGGATGGAAATGATATGTTGGATGAGATGTAATGTGCCCCCAAGTGTAAGTGACAGAAGATCAACCTACACATGATGCCTGTTTGCCAGGTTTTGATCATGGTACTTATCTAAGGCACCACTAAGGGTGGTTTTCACCATTGGACAAATGGGTTTCTCTTTACTATTTTGATTTTTTTTCTTTTTGAATGGGAGAAGGGGAATATGGATAGGAGGGACTCAAGTATCTAGTCCCATGAAAGGTGATAATGTCCCATTAGAGATGGAGGTCATCGCATGGACCATGTCAAATGTCATTATGCTAATAGATGTTGGTAGGGAGATGGATTAAGTGGATAGTTGATTATTATGTGGATTATGGAGGAAAGGATAATGCAAAAGTATTGATTAAAGGCTTATACAAAAAATTGGATGAAAGTCTTATGCAAAAGCATGGACCATAGGGAGGTGATAGGCGAAATATGTAGGATAATGGGTGAAATATGGGGAGATGGAGGTATGGAAAGGAATCATGACCAATGGTAGCACACACTATGATAAACATTGAAGCTTGTGATTTGGAGGAGGTGTAGGAAGTGATGGAGATGTTTTCTTCACAAATGGTTGATGTAAGAATTTATGTACCCACATAGACTTAGGATTTTTATAATTTTTTCTTTGCTTGTGGGATAAAGGAATTTGAGATTTTGGAATGGAATGGCATTTTTGGTTGGGAGAGGATTGTTGGAATTTTTGGGTGGAAGAGGATGCCTCATTTGACTTGACTTATTTTTCTTAGGGACCCAAACTATTTTAGTTTTGGACTTTCCTTTTGGAGGTATGGGATTAGATAACTTTTTGAATGTATTTAGCTTTAACTTTTTGCATTGACATCATAAGGCGTTAGCAGCCTTAGGATTTTTGGCTTTATGAGAGAGGCATCCAAATGATTATTTTTGAATCTCATGGGTTTGGTGGAAGCTTCATGATTATACGATGTGTACATTGATTGGTCATGATTAGGAATGCGAGGGAGTGTGCAAATGGATGGATTTGGCATTGGGAGAAGTGGTGGTAAAGTGGATGGATGGATATTAGGAGTTGGAAGTAGTGGAGGTAAAGTGGATGGTGGAAGGTGTAGGGTCACATGCTTTTGAGATTTGTAGGATAATGGAGGTGGAATGGTGACATATGTTTTGGGTAGATGATAGGGTTTGTGATGGAAAGTGGTGGACTTAGGAGGCATGGAGGAAGTACCAACATCTTTAGATTGTTGTCCTTATGGTGTATATCCAAGGCCATATGAGAATGGAGGGACTTTAACATGGATAGGCTCCAAAATTCTTTGTTCATGAAGGCCTAAGCATTTACCTTAATAGTTCATGTTTTGAAGTATGCGATGGACAATAGGACTATGTATGTTTTGGGAACTAGACTTGAGTTCATTATTGGATGGAGGAGGTGAAGTGGAATATAATGGTTGTTGTTGTCCTAAGGAATAATTTGATGAATGAAGGTAGTAAGACCAATGGGATATGATGGATTTGAAATGGGTTTGATAGTGGATGAGGAAGGATCATTAGGATCTTGGTTATGCTCATTAGGATCTAAGATATTTATTTAATCATCTATGTGTACTTGGGAGGCATGTGTCTCATCATGGGAAGTAGAAATTTATGGATCATACATAGGTGGAGTGATAAGATCTTGACCATGGAATGCATTAAGTTTACTAAGAGAATCATCATGGCCTTCTTGATCATAGAGGGGATCTTGATCATATATGGGAGCTTGATCATAGATAGGATTATGTGTGTCATGGATTGGATCATGGATGGGTTGAATGGAAGGGATTTGATCTTGATTGGGATTAGAGGCTAATGGTTCCACATGCTTAGGATTAGACCCTTGACATATCTCTCGATTTGTTTGGCTAGAAGTGGATGACTCTTTGATAGGTTCAATGGGTAATGGACTACACGATGGGGTTGTGGGAATGGACATGGTGTTGGAAGGCTCCTTGGTATGTTCAAGGGTAGGTGTTTGACATGGAGATGGTTGATTTCTTGCTAGTAGCCCTTGGATCACATCTTTTATAGGTGGATGGGTGGATGGGGTAATGAGGGAGGAAGTTAAAGGCTTAGCATTGTGATTGGGTGGATTGGTTAAGTTCCACAGTGGAGGGATCAAAGAGATGGAAGGTGTTGGCTTATGATTAGGACTTTGACTTTGATTAGGAGAAAGTTCAAAGGGATTGAATGGATTGATGGATTTGGGTAACTCCATGGGTTTACTTTTGTAATGTTTAAACTTAGGGTGTGGAGTTAATGGGGGGTTAAATGAAGGGCTTGCATGAGCTAGGTTGGTGTCTCCCTTGTCAAAGGTGGCATTAGGACTTAAAGGCCTTTGATCTTGTTGCATAGAGTGAATTAGGTTCACATGTGTTTTTTGTGATGTGGATGGATAGGTTGATGTTGCATTGACATGGAAACAAGTTGGATTGGTAATGTGGCATTGACATGATAGGTGGATGGATTAGATTGGTATGAAGTGGAGGGGGATGATGATGGAGGTGACACATAGGATTTTTTCATGAGACTTGAATCATCACCAGGATTTAAAGAAGGGTCACATTGGAGTATGATCTTGGGCTTAGGTTTGGGCATAGGCTTGCTAAGGATTAGGACCATTTTGACTAGTGTGTGACTAGGACTAGGATGATGATGATGTAAAATGACTAGGATAGATAATATGTGATTAGAGTATGATTATGATGACTTGTCTTAGAATGAATGTGATGGAAAGAATGTTTAAAATGACATGTTTATGCATTTTATATAGGGATGACTAGGAGGATCTACTCCCTTTCTCTTCTTTTTCAATCATGTCTCTACTATACAAGACTTGTGAATGTTGGGATGCTATTGGGATGACAATGCAAGGTGATCTATGTGACTAAGGTATGATTTTGAAAATTTTGACAATAAGTTATGATAAATGCAACTAATAGGAATTTTGGAAAATGAGGATGACAAGTGTAGAAAATGCTATGTTGGTAATGATGAAATGTCACTAATGTTATGTTTGTGGGATTTTTGATAATAGGTTATGACAAATCAAACTAATGAGGGATGAAGCTAGGACAATGTCTAAAGCTAATTGGATGAGAAACCTTAAGAGATTTTGATGAAAGGTGATGCTAAGGAATACTAAGGCATACCCAAGTGACTAATTGAAATTCTTTAAGACCTTGCAAGTGTTGGGACAATAATGATTGATTGAAGTGAGCCTCCAAACTAGACACATGAGTTGGAGACTCAACTTGCAAATTGAGGAATATGGACCCAAACTAGACTTGTAAGTTTAAAGTCCAACTTGTAAATTAATTTGATTGATGGGAAAGGGCAAGGTCTTAGAAACTTTAAGTTTGTAACTAACTTATGATCAAAGTATGGAAAATCTCATATTTTCCAAGTCTCAAAGGTGACTTAATTTTTTAGGTTGATCTAAAGTACAAAGGGCTAAATCAATTCAAGGATAAGCTAAGTGAATGTAATGAGTTTGAGCAAGACTAATGCAAACAATCCCAAGAAATTGCAAGGAGTGGATGGATTTGACAAGTCTTAGGCATGTTGACATAATTGCAGTTTGAGTTGAATAGGGAAGGTAGATGCTCAAAGGTTTCCCTATGATTATTGTGTATTGTTTCTATGTTTGTTTGGGCAATTTGTTTGGAAAATGAGAAGACACATCAAACATAGAAGACACTTAGCAATCAATTTGGCTATTTTGGTGACTCTTGACTTTGTAGCATATGTGTATGCTCAAGGGCTATCCAACCCCAAATTTCCACAGGCCTTAACCACAATTTGAAGATAATTCACACACATAAGATAGTTCCTATCCCTAAGGACATTGGCCAATGGTGCGACACTCGGGCCCACAACTTAGTAACTCCTTCAATGCAAGATAGGGACACTGTAGAGTGGGATGTGTACACTCTTGTCTTTGTGAGAGAGGATGGCTATGGGCCTCCTAGCCTGGAAGGATGACCCAATCACCCTTTCCCTAGAAAGCTATGTATTTAGGTTATACTAAGCCAAGGATTTCCATCTCATCTCAAGGTAGTCCATATGGTGAGTAATTTCAGGGCGTGGAACCTCTTCACTGAGAGTGATGCCAATAAAAGTCAATCATAAAGGGTGGGCTTCTAACTAATTTGTCTTCTACTTACAACTCATGGACTTACCACCTCATGAGCATCTAGAAAACCACTTAAGGCTTTAACCAATCCTACTAGTGGTACTAACAAATACCTCACATAAACATGGGTAGCTTACACTTTTGGATTGGCACTGTACAGTGAAGGCTAATGGCAATTTAGACTTGGATTTCAACTTATCTATTTATATAGCGGCCTAACAGAAATACTGCGTTGGGTCACCAATGAGTTCTCCATATGGATGTGTCTCAAAGGTAGGCCCTATCTAAAGGGTTACAAACGTGACACAAGTAAATAATTTTTATCTCTAATTTCATACAATGATGTGAGGAGAGAGCCTGCACATGTTACTTGGTCACACTAGCAAAAGTTCATTAACCTTTAGAAATCAAATATGTGGTGTGACAATGAAAGTGTTGAGAAGAGTTTTTTATTCCCAAGATCACTTAAAGTGCGAGGGATGAGCATACACACCTTAAAACACAAACAAGGTCACCAAACAAAGAAGACAATGGTTCTTTTTAAACCCCAAAATGAGTGTGAAAACAACAAGTTATTGGTCTTTTTACACACCAAATCAAAGTGTTCCTATGATATCAAAACACACACATATGAATGAAAGGAACCCTATAGCCAATATGTTAGTAGTTTCAAACAAGAGTCTTCTCCCAACAAGTGCCACAAGTTACAAATCAAAAATTAGTAGTAGAAAAATCCTTTTATCACAATGTACAAAACATAAAACATCAAGTAAAATACCCCCTTTGCAAGCCACCAAGACCAAAAAGCCAAGAAACCTGCAATAATAGAATCTAGAAAATATCTGAAAAATATGTTAATCCATAGAAAACTAATAGTAGAATCAAAAAATTTAGGAGATTCTAAGAAATTTTAAAAAAAAATTCGTTGAAATTTGATGAAAAATGCCAAAGATATCTATGTTTGAAGTTGTAAAACAATATTGACTTTGACCAAACAAATACCTAATAAAATGACATTGTTACCTAAAACCACCCTCTCCATTATGAACTTGACTGAGTCACCTTTCCAAAAAGTTCTTCTTTGTGAATTTTTGACCCCGTATGTCTTAGTTATGGTGAAAAGAAACAATTTGCCTGTTTAGGGTTTAAGAGGGTGAAAGGTCAAGCCTGGCAATTAACGTTAGCTGCAAATGGTCAAATTGAATCGGTCACATGGCATGGTTACGATTGGCTGGTGGTTTATTCTATTTGGGCGTTATGGTGAGTGGAGCCCTCAATCAGCCATATGACCAAGGGTTGGTGAAAAAGAAAAAAATTAAAAAAAGGGAAACAAATGTGACCACAAATGGTAAAGTCAAGTTTAAAGTCTAAAGACTAAAGCCAGTGGTTAGGGTTTGTAGAGTCGAAAGGAAGGGAAAATAGAGTGACGGGGGAAGCGGTTTACAAAGGACATGTTGTAGAGAATGTCAACACTACAAAATCTTTGGAGGTATGGAAACTATCGAACAGGCCACTGGGAGGGGTCGATGGTGAAGAGGGAGGTACAAAGGCTATCAACTAAGTGGCAACTGAGTGTAGAAGTGTCGTTTGGAAGATGCTAATGGCATAGGTAGATAAGGTTGATAGGGGTGTCAACTAAGGTATTGACAAAGTGGTTTCATATCTGAAAGGGAGTTAACTAGGGGTGAAGGTGGTAGAGACTGGTGGTCAGGAGAAGTTTTTAGAAGCAGTGACCAGGAATTTTAGGTTATGATAGTGTTTGAAAGCAATGGTCAATAGGGAGTTGAAACCAGCAAGTAGCTAGGGTTTGGAAGAGTTGCAAGGGATTTTGGGGAGGCAATGCCAAGTTTGACGGTAGTGACCACGATTTACAGAGTGGCGACTATTAGGTTTTCAGTGATGGCAGTGGACAAACATTTTAAAAGGTTCTATGACTGCAACTGCAGACATATGAATAACGACAGAGCTTTGGGTTTAGTGGGGTTAGTAAGGTAGCGATGACTATAGTTAGTTTGAGGGTATTTAGCAGAGCTAGGGTTTGATGGGTGGAAGAGGAGAGATGTCACCGCCAGGAGGGTGGCGACCAGAAGGGAACAACCTATAAATAAAAATATAGTCGATAACCTGCAAACAACCTACAAACAAAAACCACATGCAAATTAACCCACACAGATGATAGTTTCAGAGATTCCCACTGACTGTATGGTAGATCTGTACTATACGGACTGCAAAGTAAAAAAAATTCAAAAATTTTCAAAAAAATTCTGTAAGCAAAGTATATAGTGTTTTATGTTATTTTTCATCTGCAAGGCATCTTGGACACAATAGTGAGGTCTGTTTCAGACTCGAGAGTGACCTACAAAATTAGATTTCAGAAGTTCAAAAAAAAATTGCTCTATTCACGTCAGGTTCACCAAATGATGTTAGGGTAAAATCTTTCAAGAAAGCATAAAACAAGCTACAACAAACCCTAACTCCCAATGGAGTGCAAACAAGCCAAGAAATCAAGCAAATGAAACTATCTAACTAAGATTCTAAGCTAGAATTCACCTTATCTCCATTGTTCTCCTTAATATTGCCATTGTACTCTTAGATTTTGCATATTTGCAACAATCGTGAGAAGCTAAAATGAGTGATGTAGCAAAATATCAGAGGGAATATAGCAAATTAGAGAGTTCTCAGCTAAGGGATGTCTAAGAGATCTCAAAAATAGGCTGGAAGAATGATTTTATAGAAGACCAGGTTTGAATGGATGACTCAGATTAAATGTTGACTTTGGACTGAAATGAAGGGTGTAGATTGATGAGGGTTTCCCTCCCACAAGAGGACAAGAGGGAATTTAAAATTCAAAAATATGATGAGGTGTAGGGATTTTAAATTAAATAAATTTGATCAATTTATTTAATTTATTTGAAGTGGGATATACATGTGAACCTCTAATTAACTAAATGGGATTTAATTAACAAGGTGAGGGCTATATTTAAACAAATGTTTATTTGTTTAAGTTAATCGAGTGAAGGGGACATTTGGAAAGTGAATAATTAAATAATTAATTAATTAAAATTAATTATTTAATCATAGAGGAAAATTAGGGAGAAATAGGAAAATGATTTAAATAAATAAAATTTACTTAATCATAGGTTAGAGAGGAGAAAATTGAATTAATTAAATAATTAAAATTATTTAATTAATAGCTAAATATGGAATTTGGAAGAAAATTGACACGAAAGTTGCATTTACAAGTCGAGTACATTTTTAGGTGTCTACAGTTTCCATTCCTCAAATATTTCATAGAATCCATTATCTTTCTGACCTTTGGTTCAAGGTGGTATCTTTAATTACTCTCCCCTTCTTAATATCCTCTAGTTTTTATTTTTTCCTCCATCCCTCTATAGCAATCCCAAGATTATCCAATTCTACATATAAGTTATAGTATTTTGCTCTTTCTACTTGGACTTCCTTATAGGAGACCCTAGATTTGAGCTCTTTGTTTAAATCAAGAAATTGTTGGTTGAGTGATTCCACCTATGATTGCATCTACTTGAATGTACATTTAGTATATTTGAGCTCAAATTCTCATATCTCAAGATTCTAAGTGACCTTGATAAACTTAATAGTAACTTATTTGTATGTTATCTTCATGAGTTTAACTCTATATTTAGCTCATAAAATCTTAAGGTTGATGTCCACTATATGGACATAGTAATCTTCTAGTCTCATATGTCCTTGTGGCTTGTTAATTATTGGGTTCATATGTGTAATCATGATTAAATGTGTAGTGACATTGTTTAATATTAAAAAGAGGTAGGTTGTTGTGAGGTGTTGGTTGTAATGGTTTATGTGCAATCCTCCTTTCACACCAAACATTCCAAGGGCTTATCAATTGAGTTGAATCTCTAGTAAGCGGGAGCAATCACCTATCAGGTTGGTATGCCACTTGGGAAGCTGTGGATTCTTGGATGTGTCAAACAATGTCTCTATCTAATGGGCAATTGTGTTAAAAAACCCTAATTATTAAAATTAGTAAGAAAATTATCAAATTACGACAAATTATTTTAGAAAGAGATAAAGGACAAAGATATTTAACTTACTATTTTTCAAAGTTTGGAAGGCAGAAAAGTCAGGGACACAGGGACTAGTGCCCACGTCCAAGGTACATATTTCTTTGTGGGATCTTGATCTCCTTCCGACACTAATATGCACTACATCTTCTATTTTTAGGAATTGAACTATGGAGGACATGGGGACTAGTACCTTAGTCTAGGAAAAGCTCCAGTATCCTACTTCTTTCCAGATCCTGAATCCTTGATGTCTGCTACTCCTTCCTGCAACTCCACTCCATGGGACTCAACACCTATAATCCATAATCACAAGGAGTGTGGAAGGGGATTGTGGTGTTTAGAGGCTTGCCTCGATCAAGCCCCAGAGAGACATTCAAGTCTTTCGAACACCATTGTCAAATAAGAGTGTGTATCCCGGTGAGATAGAGGCAAAAATCTAAATGATAAATGATTGAAAACACAATACATATCACCTTGTAGTGAAGATCTCATGGAAGGAAGATGCTCTTCATGCCATGAGGAGATGGATGCCAAATCTACAAATACAAACACAATAACAATCTCCATGCCATGAGGAGACGGATGCCAAATCTACAAATACAAACACAATAACAACAAAGTACTGCTCTAGAACACAATGAATGCCTTGAATCACTTTCACAATATCACAATGCTATCAAATTTCCATATAGTTTGCAAATGAAACCTAATCATGCTTATATATGCAACTACACAGATTCCCACTAAGAATTTCATAATTCAAACTTTAGATGTCGTCATAGGACCCAAATAACAGTTACTAAACTGACATTTGAAATTAGGGTAGACCTAAAATAGGGCTAGACTAGGGCACTAGCGCCCAAGTCCACCCTACCAATTTTGCTCAAAATTCATTAAAGTGTAGCCTCCTAGGTCCTATTTGTCACAAGACCCAAGGGTTTTCTCATCGAGAGTCAGAAATAACATGCAAGATGCTCTAAATGCAATTACAGGACCTAGGAGCTAAACCTTAATAGGAAAAACCCCCAAGGTAACTTTTTCTGACATAACAGTCATAAAATGTGTACACTAGCTTTTTGCACTTAGTTTAGCTCTTGGTTGGACCTATTTTGTTGCCTTTGTTAATCAGGACCTATTTTAACACCTTTCTGAGCTCTAAATGATGAAAATCGTGATCCTAATGAATAAACTTGACATAATCAACTTAGGACTAGACTAAACCTCCTAAATTAGACACTTTTTGGAGTTTGTGGGCTAAAGGTCTAGGGGACCTAAGCACCCTAGTCTCACTTGGGATTTTTAGCCCCACCTTGTGCTGTCAGCTTAGGACACTTCTATACTTTGCATTTGTCAGCCCAATGAAGTTTTATTTGTCATGAGTGAGCAAGAATCCATATTTAAATGTGTGTTGTAGTAAATTTTATATACTAGATGACTACTAGGTTATGAGAAGGAATTATCTTATGATATTGTGTTTGAGGCAAAAGTGTTCTTCATGCTTGGAGTGTTATCTACTTGTGGATGCTATTGAAGTTTGTTTGTAGGCTTTATAGGAATTTTGAAGCCCTATTTATCACTCTCCTTTGTTGGTGTAGGATCTTCATCAACTAAGGTCATCACTTTTGTGTTTATCATCATCATTATCATTCATTATTCATCATATTGTTGTAGATGTAGCCTTTGCCCTTCTAGAGAACACACTCTTGGATCTAATCATCACTGTAGTGGATGTAGGAATAGGGTTTGAATGAGATAAACCCTTATATAAAGTACAACATTTTCCTCTTTTTGTGTGTGTAGGTTAGAGGAACAAGTTTCAGAGTTGATTTCTAGGAAGAAGGTAGAGCAGATAGGTGCAAGTCTAGAAATATGTGAGTTTCTATGAAACCCTAGAAAAGGCCTAGGGTGCAAAAGCACCTTGGTCCTATCTACTTCTGCTACAAAATCCAAGTTCTAAATCCTTCTTTGACTTTTGCTATACTTTTTTATTACTACAATTCATTTCCAAAAGTTAGTTATAGTCTATTCTTCATCATTTAGGGTTTGATCATAGTCTTAGCTTGCTTGTTTGACTTTGGTTAAACTTGGTTGATCCATCTATATACAACAAAAGGGAAGAACCCCTATAGTTTGGCTCTCCTTCATGGGTAGAAGCCAAGCTCAATTTGTACCTCATTTTTTATAGAAGAGGGTTTGACCTAGTTTAACTGTTTAGGCTAGATGCACTCTTTTCTACACTACATTTTGGTGAACCCATCATTTCTTACACTTTTGCATCTGTCTTATTTTAGATCTGAGTTTTAATCACTTTAGATCTGAATGAGAGTGAGTTCATTAATCATTTTGCATTCATACATAGTTAAATTTGGCATAATTTCAAACTAGGGTTTGTCAAAACCTTGCATATATAGAAAATTTTGCTATTTTTTCCCCTAGGGTTTATAGATTTGAAGGTTGTTTAGATCTTGTTGCATTGATTCTAGAGTATTTCAATTTATTTTACCTTTCACTAATTGTTTTTAAAAAACATTTTTTGATCCTTGCATTTGAAAAAAGAAAAAAAAGAAAAGAAAAAATTGCATTCTAGACTTGAAATTTGCATAGTTGTCGGTTTGTTGCATTTGGAAAGTATAGATTATCATAGAATCATCTAATTTTCTGATTTTTTCATAAGATCTGATTGTATTTATAGTATTTTATCATTTCATATAATGGCATTAAGCATTTGAATCTTGATTATTAATGTTAGAAATTGTTGAAAAAGTTGCATTTGGTAAAACCTAGTTAATGTTGCATCTTAGGGTTTATGAAAAACAGTTTGATTTCAAATTTTCTTATATCATTTTAATCCTAAATGTGATTTTGTATTATTATACAACATTTCATTTGTCATCTTATATTGAAAATTGTAAACTGGAATAATTTTTGAATTGTTGTATTTTAGAAAAGGCATTGAAAAATTGTGTTTGAATTTAGCACTAGCATTGTTTTAGTGGATTTTAGTAGAATTTGATTTGATTAAAGGATATTATTGCTTCACTTAAACATAAACTTAAATCCCTCTTTTGTTTCATCATTCTTTTCTTCTATTGGTACATATTGTGTGTTTCTAAAGCTTGTATGAGCTTTGTGACCTGGTGCCCCGATTCTAACCTTCTTGTGAGAAGTTGGCAAATTATGGGTTTGAATGCTATGCATAAAGATGATGCCAATACATTAGAACCCCAAATTCCTAGAATCATCCCACAAGAAGGCCCATCAATTACTCTTAGTATTCCTGCTTCGCACCTTCCTGGAGCATCAAGCTTACATGAATCCATTAATACCGATGACCTTGTCGCTCATGTTCCTAAGGATCATGTCTAGAAATTAGACATGGAATTGGCTAATTTCTAGTGATTTGTGAGTGTGGAACATATATATGAGGAGGTTGTCCCTATTTTTGAGAGTCTACAAATTCTTTTTCTCGAAGGTCAATCTAAGGATTGGAAGTCTTGCATGGCCTTACTAATATCATTCATAAAAACATTCTATTGACATCTAGTTGCACTAAAATCATAACCAATGTCACTTATTCTAATCAAATAGGGACTCAAGTGTTGGCACCCATACCTACACTCCCTATTCCTACTTATTCTTCTAGTATTCTTACCACTACTACACAATCAAGTAATAATGCTACCACTTGTGTTGGGATGTCCAATGGGAATCTTGTTCGCAATTATAGTTTTGTTCCATATAACTACACAAATCCTACTCCTAATGTGACTCCACCTACATATAAACAACCTATCACATTTGAAAATGCTACTCATACACCATCACCTAGTCCTTCATTCCAATCTTTATCCGATTCCACTTCCAATCCTATCATAAACTAATTGTTGCATAATATGACCCCTATCCAACAACAATTTGCTAACATGAGTAATAGTCCACCTAATCCTATTATGAAAATTCATTATATCTATCACCCTTTGTCCTATTCCATCCTAAGAACTCTTATGCCTGAGAAGTTTGAGACTCCTCACTTTGAGAAATATAATGGGAAGGGAGACCCTAACAACCATGTGGCAACATTTACCACTGTGTAGTGACTTCTTCTTTGAGGATGAGATCTTAGCAAAATTCTTTCTTAGGTCACTCAAGGAAACAACCTTGGATTGGTTTTACATGCTACCTCCTAATGCTTTCAACTCTTTTTCACAATTAGTTAACAAGTTCCTCGATAAATTTCAATCAAACATTGGACCTCAAGTCTCTTTGACAGACTTGCTTTATTGCAAACAAGAAAAAAAGAGGAAATAACAGATTTAATGGGCCATTATCAAGCCCTCTTCTCCTAAATCTAATATTCTATTCTAGATGTTGTTGTGCAAAGAATGTTTATAGGAAAGTTACAATCTCACATCCATGATAAGATATTGTTGATGCGATATGACTCATTCACTCATCTTTGCATGATCCTCCATGATTATCAACTTTTGGTTAGTCAGTATGAGCATAATCCCTCATGCTTTGGTTGGTCAATCTGAGGCCTCTCATAATCATTCTTTCAAAAGATAAAACAAAAAATTCATCAAAATCAATGAAATTTCCACAATGTAAGAAAACATGTGGTGGCAGTGTAATCTCCTACTCCTGCCACCTACAAGCTAAAACCAAAAACAAGAAACTTCACACCATTATTTGAATCTCTTTAGTCTATCATGACACAACTTTTGCAAAACAATCTCCTCAAGGTTCCACCTATTAAATTGCTTGATCTAAATAAGATGCAATCATCTTCCTTTGATGTGAAGTGTTGTTGTGTTTAAGGGAGTTGGTGCTTCCTTTGGGTTGGTGCCATAAAACTTTGTTTCAATAAATTGGTACTTCCTTTGAGTGGGTACCCATAAAACTTTGTTTCAAGGAGTTGGTGATTCCTTTGGATTGGTGCTCATAAAACATTGTACAAGGAGTTGGTGTGTCCTTTGAGTCGGTGCTCATAAAGTATTCTAATAGGGGATTAGTGTCTCCTTTGGGTTGGGGCTCATGAAACTCATTGTAAACTTCATTTTTATTTGTAAGGCCAGATTTGGATAGTCGATCCAAGTACCTAGTTCATTGTGGTTTTTCCCATCTTAGGTTTCCACCAAAATCTAGTGTTATGTGTCTACATGGTACTCATTTGATTTATGTGTTTTGAATATTTATAGTGGATTGATTGCATCTAAAGGAATAAGAAATTTAATAGATACTTGTAATGTTAGAAAATGTCCCCTTGGGGACTTTTCTCTCAAGGTTTAGCTCCTGAGTCTTATGTGTGCATTTAGGACATTTTACATCATATTTCAACATCCCAATGAGAAAACCCCTAAGTGTCTTGACAAATAGGACCTAGGGGGACTACTTGAGATAACCCTACCCAAAATAGGGAGGAGAACTTGGGCACTCGTGCTCTAGTCCTGCCCTATTTTGGGGTAGTCCCAACTTTTGGGTGTTAGCTTGTGACCTTTCTTTGGGTCCTATGCCAACCCAGTAAGTTTGAATTATGAAAATCTTAGCGGGAGTGTTTGTAGTTGCATATAAAAGCATGTTTAGGCATTCATTTGTAAACTAGATTATGTTCATGTGATTTTGGCATCCTAAGGTGATTCCAGGCTTTCATTGTGTTGCAAAGCAGATTTGTGTGGTGTATGTGTTTGTGTTTGCAGATTTGAGCATCCATTTCCTCATGGAATGAAGAACATCTTCCTCCCATGAGATCTTCACTACGAGGTGACATTTATTGTGTTTGTGACCATTATTCATTTATTTTTTGCCTCTAACTCCCTAGGCACACACTCTCTATCTAACAAAGATGTTTGGAAGCCAAAAACCAAAAACCCCTCCCAAAGTTTTATGATTGCAGGTTATAGGTTGATGATGCAAAAAAAGTGAAGTTGCAAGAGGGCATGTTGGAGTGTCAAAATTGTACAATAGTAGGAAAAGGGGCACCCTAGACTTGGGTGACCACTCATTAGTCCTCAAATTTTTGTGACAGAAAAACCTTCGGTGCAGCAGGAACAAGTTGCAGATCTTGTCCACATATCCTGACAAAAATAAGGACACTAGACTTGGATGCCTACTCTTTTATCCCTAACTTTTCCACCTCAAAATGCCAAAAATAGGGGCACAGTCATTTGTAATTTTACAGCTTTCTGTATAGGCATTTTATGTTATTCATCTGTTTACTTCTGTATTTGCATAATTAGGGTTTTGGTGGATAATTTAACATAACAAAAGGAAAATTGATAATCAAATACCCTAATCCAAGTTTCCCTACATTTGTTAGTGACCAAGGACCTGATAGTACTCTGCCACTCAATCCTAGGGTCCTTGAATGTAAAAGATGAAAGGAGGATTTAAACACTAAACTAAACAACCCTAATTTTACCCTAAACATTTTGGTGAACCCATGTTTTTAGACTTAATTGCAACTTACTGAGTGTTTGTATTCATATTTGGGTTGATTTCATTCATTCATATAGTCATTCATCTTATTGCATTGAGAATTTTTTTTAAAAAACTGAAAAATTTGGAAAATTTTGGAAACCCTAACTTGCATTTTCATATAGGTTTCTAATTTGCATCAATTCACTCTAATTTTTCCTATTTTATGATTTTCGCATCAGATCTAATATAAACTATAGAAAATCACAAAAGTTCAGTAATTTGCATTGCATTTTCATCATACAATTGCTAGGGTTTTGTAGAAATTTTGACAATTTTCATATAACCTAGTAATTCCAAAATCTAGGGTTAGTAGGAAAAATCTTCTTTCAAAATTTTCTACTGATTTTAGAGACTCATTCAAACTTGTATTTGTCTGTAGTCTTTTATTTTAGTGTAAATTTGCATTTAGATTTCAAATATTTGTATTTTTGCATAGAAATTTTCAACAAAAAAAAACTAGCAATTTTCATACATTTTCATTAAATTTGCACTTGCATTTTGCATCTTAGAGCTTGAAATTTAATTTCAGATCTGAGTACACTTTAGTTTCATCATAAATCAGACTTCAAAACATTCATATAGTATTTTGTGTCAAGATCTTAAACCTAGGGCTTGAAAAACATTGATTTTGACTAGATTTGGCCTTATCGACCTCTTAGATTTGCACTATGGGCATGTTGTGAAAGATATTTTTACACTAATTGGTTGTTATCAAGGTAGTTATTTTCTTCTCCTCCTAAAAATCTTCACAACACCTTTTTATTGGGCTCTTGTATTGAAATTTTGGTGAAAAACTACACATTTTTGCTATTTTTACCCTAGGGTGTGGCCTAGTTTGCACTACAAGTGTGTTGTGACAAATTGTAATACTCTGAAAAGGAACCCAGAGGATAACACAACTAATCTTACAAAAAGGTCAATTTTTTTTTTAAACAAAAGAAATAATAACAATCATATATTTATTCATAACATTTAAATTAAGATTTATCCTCTAGGGTTCCACGACTGTATTACTAACAAACTAAAATAAGATCTAACCAACATTATGAATTAACTAACAAATAGAGTTCATTCTAAGTCTAATTGCATCAGATAAATAAATACATACAATTCCAAATTATATCATCAGATAAATAACATCAAGATCATGCACATAGGATCACTAGTACATAGACAAGTTCCTTTACAAGAGAGTACAACATTACATTATTTACAATATCGCTATCCAGATTACATTGGAATACATACATCAAGATAACAATACATGATTCAACTAATATACAAGACTAGAACATGATCATAAGTATCTATCTCCTCAAGCAAGAGCAAAGTCTGAAATCTGCCATATAAGGTACATCCTTCGGGCACATGAACAACAACAATGGAAACCAATGGAGATAAAAGCACAACCACTCGACCATCTGGAACCCTAAGGTCCACCCCCTATGCTAGGAGATAACAATAAGGTCCCACTAAGAAAATAATCAAGAAAGACAGTAGACTAACAGGCACAAGGACTACACATGGCTCCAATAAAACACGGGTCAATATGAACAACACAAGTAACTCAAACATCACTTCCAGAGGCAATCACAGAATCAAAGGGAAAAACACACATTAGGGAGTGCTAGGCTATAGTAGGGAAGAGTGTCATCACATGGTCCTAGCATGGGTTATCTAGGCTATCTTTCTCTAGAAACCAGCCCCCATCTATGGTTATCCTGGTAGCCTCTCTCTAGGCATCGGCCCCATAGGGTGAGACATGTGGAACCAACAATCCTTTCGTGAGGACAAGGAAGTTGATCTTGCCAACCATGGTCTTCTCATCCCATCCCTAGCCTAAATGAGCACTACAGGCATAGGTGAGGCATCCAATTATCTTATTTAGTGTGGAAACTACCTAATAGTCTAAATTTATTATTAATTTATCACTAGATTAAAAACTTCCAATGGGTTATCTTGGCAGCCTCTTTGGGCACCGGCTTTAGATTGAAAGCCACTCCCCTACCTGCATCTAGAAGATCCTATCCGTCAAGAAAGACAATTACCATCATAATGACAAGTAACATATACAATACAAGGCATTTACCTTCTTGCATACAAATCATAATTGATAGGGACCAATTCTTGTCCCAAAACATAAACCAAACATGAACTACCACATTCTCATCATGTTGCATTTACAACACAGAATACACATCATTTCACATCACACAGAGAAAGACATTATCCATCTTACATAGTCATCATAACTGATGAGTCTAGTTTATGACTCATATTTTGTTAAACTTTATTGTCTATTTGCTGCAACTATCTTGGACTTTGATACTTTACTCTTGATCTTTTTATGTCATTACCCCAAAACTATAACTTGTTGAGCATAGGTCATTTCTTATATCCTTTTATGGAAAAGACATGTTATTTGAACTATCTATGTTAATGTTGCATATGGTTAATGAATATTACTCCAAGGTGGTTATGAATGTGCAATTATTTGCGTGTACTAACATTATTTTGCAGATAGAATCAGCATCCATAAAGTAAGGAAGATTCTGTTGGATGGTCACGCACCATAAAAGTCAAAGGTGGTGGTCATTCAAATATCAAATGGAGGGAAGGAAACCATTTTGTAACTGATCTTAAATATCTGTTGAGTGAATTTAGGAGTTATAGTTATGCTAAATCCGTGTTAAAGCAAATCGCTTGACCATATTTTCTTGCATGTGTAACTTCCTTCCACTTTCTATGTTATGCTAAATCTGTGTTATAGTATTTGCGTGTACTAACATTATTTTGCAGATAGAATCAACATCCATAAAGTAAGGAAGATTCTACTGGATGCTCACGCACCATAAAAGTCAAAGGTGGTGGTCGTTCAAATGTCAAATGGAGGGAAGGAAACCATTTTGTAACTGATCTTAAATATCTGTTGAGTGAATTTAGGAGTTATAGTTATGCTAAATCCATGTTAAAGCAACTCGCTTGACCATATTTCCTTGCATGCATAACTTCCTTCCACTTTCTATGTTTTCCATAATGTGGCGTCCTCCTATTCTATTGGAGTTGACCACTCTATTAGTTAGTTAGTATATTTTCTTCTATAAATAAGACTCTGATACTCCTTCTAAGGGGTTGTTGATTATTCAGAGATTGTACTTGCATTATCCTATTTTCAATAATACAGTTATAATGTTCAGTTGTACTCATCTTTTTGAATGAATAAAATAAAGCTGTGAGTTTGCCTTTCTAAGTTTACATTTGTTTTAGGGAATACTCATCCAAGGGGGCCCACTTGGTGAGAATTCCACCCTTTAGTTTAGTTGCATTTTCTGATAACTGTTTAGTAAATCTAGCATTGAATGTTCCTGCAGCCACTAGAATTCTATTATGTGTTTGTTCCTGTAGCCAAAGGAGACAAAGTAGTTTCCTGTTTGTTTGCCCAGATTGTTACTTTGTGTTATGTGCTTGATTCTAGAATAGTTGTTAGTTAATATTCAGTATTCCTGTTATTTCCTTTCTAGCAATTTATCTTCAGCATTATGTCTTTCCTAGCTATAGAATGAGCATGGCTATAGTGGAAGTTCTTAGTGAACATACCATGCTAACCCATTTCAAGTTCACATCCCTAGGTTGACAAGTGAAATGCATCTCCATAGTGATTAAGACAACTACTTAGTTCAGATGTACAATCTCTGAGTTATAGTTTTAAGAGCTCAGTTGTTAAATCAATGTAAGAGACCAACATTTTTGGCGCCATTGCCGAGGATGGTGTCAAACTAAGAAAATCTTTGTAGTCATCTTTTAGTATTAATCCTTGCAGTTTTTCCTTAAAATGTGTTTTAGTTAGGAAGAAACCATCTACAACCCATTAATATTTTTTGTGTGTGAGAAGTGGCTAATACTGAGTATATTGCATGCATAGAGGTAGGAGAAGAGATGTTTTAGGGAGATTCCTTCCTAACGATTTAACTCACCCAATAGAAGAAGCAAAAGTAAATCCTTTCATTGATGCATTCCCTGATTTGAATAGCTCTGAAATCTCCTCTGAAGAACAAGATACCCCAAATCTAGTTGAAAATCCATTTGCCTTGATAGTAGGTCAAGCAGCCATGGCTGTCCAAAACATACCTAATCAACCAACATTTCCATTTCTGATTGCTCTTCAAAATGAAGTAGATAATCTTAAGAACATACCTGCTTCAGCTCTCCCCAAGTTCTATGGACTTGCAATAGAGGACCCAGACACCTTCTTGTATGAATTTGATATCCTCTACAGAAGTTATGACTACACTACTGATGCTCATAAACTTAAGTTATTTCCTACTACCATGAAGGAGGCTGTATTAAGGTGGTTTATGAGTCTAGGAAGTGATGTTGTCAATACCTGGGAAGAAATCAAAGATAAATTTCTTGAGAAATATAAAAACTACAGTAAGAGTGGGGATATGAGAGGAAATGATGTTTTCAGAATGCAGTAGAAAGAAGATGAAAGTTTGGAGGATTACATCTCAAGGTTCCTGTTTTGTTTACAAAAGTCTCCTCATCATGCACTCAGTGAGGACTCTCAAAAGTTGCTCTTCCTCAAAGGAATAAGTGAAAATTGTATAGATGCTTTGGATTTAATGGGAGGAGGAGATATTACCCAAGTGTCTTGGGATGATATTAAGAAGTTGTGCAAGAATTATTCCAGAGCAGCTATGAAGAAAGGAAGAGGTTACCATTCCCTTACGGGAAAAACCTCTACCAATGGAATTTTGAGGATGGAGATAAGCCAATTGCTATTTGATTTTAAGCAAGATATTATAAACAATATGGCCACCCAGTTGGACACATTCGAAGCAAAGAAGAAGCATGAAGAGGCTGAGGCAATGTTGGCAGAATATTATCCTCATTACAAACAAAAGAAGGATTGCAGATGCAAGCTGGTAGCTAACATTGATAGCAAGCAGATTCCACCTGAGTTCAAGCCAATACAAGTTGAAGAGGATCAAGTCTTCTATGTTGCACAAAGGAGGCCATGGGCTCCAAGACAAGGTATGTCACCATATCCATTATCATATGCTAGACCACATTTTAATACTTATGCATCTGGTAATCAATGGCAATAGCCATTTCCATCTATTGATGGAGGATATCCACCTCAACCTTGGAACAACCCTCAAAATACTTGGCTAAATTACCAAAACCCTACACTCCAGTGGTAGCAGCCTCTGGGGAATTAGCAATCACCTCCAGGAAATTGGCAGCAAACATTTCAATGGAGAGGAGGACAACAATGGCCAAATCATACCACTAATTACATGCAGTCACCTCCTTAGCCCCAACAACTTGCCATAATGCCTCCACCTGCTAGCTTGAATTCAACTACACCTAAGCCTACTCAGATACCAGCTCAACCCTCACCTAACCCAAATAATAGGCCACAACAATAGCCAGTATATTCTGATGATCCAAATCAATACCCTGCATATGCTATGAACGCAAGTGATATACATCTGCGTTCAAGAACTACCTTGGCAGCTCCTTCAAGACTTGTCATTACTGAGCTTTCTAAGGAAGAAGTGGAATATAACAAAACCCCCATTCAAATAGATGTGCCTAAAAATCCTGAACCGATGACAGTCAAATAGACTCCCCAAGAACTACCATTTCCACAAAGGTTAGAAACTATGAAACAAAAGGTAGTAGATGAAGAACCCACCTTTGATATTCTAGAGCAGTTGAAACATGTGTGTGTCAAGATCCCTCTATTTCTATCCATCAAAGGTGTTCCTATATATGGCAAATAAATCAAAGAAGCATGTTTTAAGAAGCCAGGCAGAAAAAGGAAAGACCCCACTATGGTACATGTGGTGGGACAGTTGGCTAACATTATGCTCAGAAAAGTGACTGTTCCCAAATATAATGACCGAAGAAGTCCTGTGGTAGGAGTTGTCATAAATGGAATCCAAATTAGAAATGCTCTGATTGATCTTGGAGAAGCCATAAATGTTATGACAAAGGATATCCTATAGCAACTAAATGTTGCAACTATGTGACCAACCCCTACTGTCCTACAACTTACTGATAGCTCTACTATTAAACCTGATGGGATAGTTGAGGATCTTGTGGTATCCCTGGACTCATGGGAATATCTAGCTAATTTCATGATACTTTCTCCTAAAGCTACATTGGGAGGATACCCCATCATTTTGGGAAGGTCGTGGTTAGCCACAAAAGATGCTTATATTGAGTGCCGATTAGGAGACATGACCATCTCTGATGGGAGAAGCACTAAAACACTTGTTTTTTAGCCACCTACACAACCATCTCATGATATGGATAATCTTGTTTGGCCTCATGTTGGTGAAGAGGCAAAGGAATCTAATTCCATAGAGTAGCTTATGATGATTGGCAGAACTTCTTTCTTGCAGCTTCAAGGAGAGGAGGAGGTGTTGTCCAATATAATTCAAAATCTTTATGAAGTTGAGGAAGCATCATCCTCTCATTCTATTGATCTAGAAAGGATGCTTGTTCTAATTTTTCCTGCAACATCAGGTATGTTACATACATTGCTTCCACAAGAAATTAAGGTACCTAGCATTAATGAGATAACTATGGTTGACTTCACAACTCAAGTAGAAATTTTAGAAGACAGATATCTCAATATTAATAGCAACTTGACTCAAGCACAATAGTTGTCCTTGGCAAATTTGTTAAAGAAACATAAAAATGCTTTTGCATGGGATTATCATGACATGAAGGGATTGGGTCCTACATTATGCACTAATAGGATTTACATAGAGGAAGATTGTACACCAATAAGACTACCACAAAGAAGAATCAACCCTGCACTAAGAGAAATTGTCAAAGAAGAATTACAGAAGCTATTAGATGCAGGATTTATCTACCCAATCTTAGATAGCCAATGGGTGTCCCCTCTGGTTCTTGTGCCCAAGAAGGGAGGAAAATGGAGAGTATGTATTGATTAGAGAGAATTAAATTTTGCTACCAAAAAGGATCATTTTCCCATTCCTTTCATAGACCAGGCTTTGGACTCACTTGTAGGAAAGCAGTACTTTTCCTTTTTGGATGGATTCAGTGGTTGCAATCAGATTTAGATTGCACCTGAAGATCAAGAGAAAATAACATTTACCTATCCTTGGGGAACATATGCCTACTCAGTGCTTCCATTTGGCTTATACAATGCACCTGCGACTTTCCAAAGAGCAATCATTAGCATATTTTCTAATATCTCACATGATTGTATGGAAATCTATATGGATGATTTCACTACTTATGGTGCTACTTTTGAAGAGGCATTAGCAAACTTAGGTAAAATTTTGGAAAGATGTGAATACCATAGCCTATCATTAAATAGTACAAAGTCCTTCATGATGATGCAGGAAGGTGTAGTACTTGGTCACTATATTTCTCCAAAAGGAATACAGGTAGGCCCAGCTAAGATTGAAGTCATCATCAACCTACCCATTCCTGCAAACCAAAAGGATGTCAAAAGTTTCTTGGGTCATGCAGGGTATTATAGACGCTTCATCAAAGATTTCAGCAAAATGGCATCCCCATTATATACTCTTCTGACAAAGGATGCTGAATTTCAGTGGAATGAAGACTATGACAAAGCCTTTTCTGATCTAAAGGTAGCCTTAACCTATGCTCCTATACTTAAAGGCCCAAATTGGGAACTTCCTTTTCACATTTATACTGATGCATCAGATTATGTCATAGGAGCAGTTTTAGTCTAGAAAGAAGGAGTCATTGAGCATGCTATTTATTTTGTAAGCAAAAACTTACAAGGTGCTAAATTCAACTATACAGACATAGAGAAGGAAATGTTAGCAGTCATCTATGCACTTAATAAGTTTAGGCACTACATAATTGGTTATCAAATCTTTGTGCACACAAATCATGCAGCCATTAGGTATCTCATGAACAAACCTCTCATATCAGGTCGATTAGCAAGATGGGTGTTATTAATGCAGGAGTTTGACATCACTATTATGGATAAACCAGGAAAAACAAATGTGGTTGCAAATTTTCTTTCAAGAATGACTACATCAAAAGATAACTAGGTCATTGATGACTCTTTTCCTAATAAACATTTATTTTCTCTCTGTGCAAACACCTTGCTGGTATGTTGACACAGCCAATTACCTAGTCATAGAAAAAGTCCCTCCTCACTTCTCTCCTAAGGAAAGGAGGGTACTCATTGAAAAATCCTTTCCTTTTTCATGGATTGGTGGATGTTTGTTCTACACTGGACCAGACAATGTCATGAGAAGATGTGTAAGAGAAGATGAAACATATGACATTTTGCATGCCTGTCACAATGAACCTTGTGGAGGACATTTTGCAGCAAAGTGAACTACAATGAAGATCTTGAATGTAGGTTATTATTGGCCTACACTATACAAGGATGCAGCAAGATATACCAAGAAATGTGATAGTTGTCAAAGAATGGGACAGCCAACAAAGTCTGATGAGATGCCCCTTTATCCTCAGCTTGTGATTACTCCATTTGATAAATGGAGATTAGATTTTGTAGGGCCTATTGATCCTACATCTAATGGTAAATCTTATATCTTAGTATGCATTGACTATGTAACTAAGTGGGTAGAAGTTAAAGCCATGAAACATGCAAGAGACAGTAAAGTTGCAAAAATTTTCTATGAAAAAATCTTTACAAGGTATGGAGTCCCCAGAGAATTAGTGATTGATCAAGGAGCTTAGTTCACCTCAACTCTAGTTGCAACATTAGTATAGGAATACAACATAAGGCACAAGAAATCTACTCCTTATCACCCCCAGGCTAATGGCCAAGTTGAGGTGACTAATAGAGAAATAGAAGCTATTTTGACCAAAACAGTGGCAGTTCATAGGAAGGATTGGCCAAATAGGTTGCCAGAAGCTATCTGGGCCTATAGGACAACCTGGAAAACAACTACTAGTTTTACTTCTTTTGAGTTACTATATGGCAAAACAGCCATGATGCCTATTGAATTTGAACATAGAACTCTTAGGACTGCACTTGACTTGGGGATGGATTTATCTCAGTCACAAAAATAAAGAATCATGCAGCTTAATGCTTTGGATGAGATGAGAAAAGCAACTTTACATCATAAAGAAGTGTAGAATCAGAGAATTAGGTGGCATGACAAATACATCAAAGATAAGAAGTTCCAGCCTGGTGATTGGGCTTTGCTTTATGATTCAAGGTATCAAGAAAATGCAAGAAATTACAGACAAGATGGCTAGGACCATTTGAAGTTGCTAAAGTGTTTTCTAATGGTGTTGTTCACCTTACTACTATTGACCCTGTCAAATTTAACCTATTAGTCAATGGTCATTGACTCAGGTTATATCACAAGCTAGCCTCCAAAGAAGACTTCCTATAGTAATTCACTCAATATGCAACTCTAGAACTTCTTGTAGCCAAAGGTAGTGGACCTAGTGTCCCTCCTTCTGGCTAACCAAGGTACAGTACTGATCATAATAAAGATTTCCACATTTGTGTGAATCTATTCTTTCACTTCTTCACCCATCCACCCACCCATATCCATTCTTCTCTCTTCCATCATGTGTATTGATTAAACTTCATTCCATCTCGCTTCAACCCACTCCACTTTCATTCATTCCTCAATAAATTCCTAAACATTACCCATTACTTTCTCCATGATTCT
Source organism: Cunninghamia lanceolata (assembly GCA_027924645.1). NCBI lineage: Eukaryota > Viridiplantae > Streptophyta > Pinopsida > Cupressales > Cupressaceae > Cunninghamia > Cunninghamia lanceolata. Next base: position 16,483,421 of record BSBN01000055.1, read on the forward strand.
TGCAATAGATCTTCCATGAATAAAGGTATGCACATTGTAATAATTCTCTCTTAATTACCTTGTGGTTTTTTCATTTAATTATTGTACATTAATATAGATATTTCTCGTAGCATGTCAGTTTTCCCTTCCTTGTCCTGTCACGCATCTATTCCGCATGTATGGACACATGCCTAAATATAGGTTGGGGAGGGAGTGTTAATATGATGACCACATGTCAGTCCATCCATATGTTTTATGCCTAAATGTCAATAAAGTTTGAAATTGAATGATTTGAATCCTGAGTGAGGTGATGGCTCGCAAGTGTGAGATGACAACTTTCATCGATCATTCATTAATGCATGTACCACTCTTGTCTTGCATTCCCAAGAAAAGAAGCCGTAAAGGAAAATGCAGATAGCATGAGTTATTGAAAACTTATAGGGTTGTAGGAATGTGAAGCTCATTTTCAAATTTTGTGCAGAAAAAAAAAACTTTGCAGTGTGATTAATTTTAGATAGCTAAGTCATGGGAGGAGGATTAATTCAGAATGAACCCATAGTTCACAATGCATTGTTACAGGATGCACTTAGCCAGGATGAATTCAGAAATTATGGTTGGATGGACTATTTCTTGAAATTAAATGGTTTTGATGAAAATATTGCATTGGATTTTGCTCAGACATTGTCTGATGGTAAAGTAGTGGTAAGAGGTTTAGAGGTGTTGGCCACAAAAGAAAGAATTGCAGAGGTTATAGGTCTACCTATTGATGGTGAAGAATACCCTGTTACCAGAGATGCCAAGTCATCTAGGGCCAAGTTTACTAGACCTAGGGATCCACCATTGATTATAGACATGCAGGGAGCCAAAAGAAGCTCTCTGCCTAAGCTGTGGAAATAGGTAGCTGTCCATGTGGTGAAATATATTATTTTTGAAGGTTGACAGTCGAACCTTCACTCCGTGCATTTCAAATTACTAAATGAGACATGGAAGAAGAATGAACATGCCAAATGTGCTTCACCACCTTCTCTTGATTATGGCCACTGAAACTCAAAAAGGTAGGCCTAATTCTGTCTCTTAACATTGTTTAATCAAATTGCTTGTTGAGAAGTCTCTGCATGATGTATCTGATATGACTTGGGAGGTATTTTTGGAAATTGATCAAATAAGACCTAGTCATTTGCAACATGTGGGTGTGCCACAACATCATAGAACTAGGAGAACAATACATGGAGTTGAAACTACTCCAGGAACTTCAACTTCCAGTGCAAACCCTCCTGCAGCAAAACTAGCTATTAAAATTAGCTCTTCTGAAGCAGAGCATGTAGACAAAGAAAATTTTTCAGATTCTAACAATGAGGATATTCCTCTTGGTAATTTAATTCAAACTAGGGCATAGAGGAGAAGGACAGAAATAAAGAAAGGCAAAACCAAAAAGAAAACTACAAAAAGGAAGGTGCTGCACTCTATGAAACGATAAGCTGACACTATTCTTCCTACAGCTGAAGAACAACATGAAAGCCCTTCTAGTAAACCAAGACCTACTGAGCCTACCTCTAGTGTGCCTACGCAGTCAAGCCCTAGGGTTGGTGAAATGATAGCTGAGGAAGTAGAGGCAACAGTGGGGCATGATAATGATGTAGAGAAAGAAGACATAATTAAGGAAGCAGCAGATGTAACTCTAGCAAACCTTGCCACCACTTCTAAGCATATTGAGAGATAGGAACATGAAGGTGAATAGGAGTTCCTACAACCAAATTTGGCTGAGCAATCAGAAACCCTACAGCCTATGTTACAAGAAGAACTACCATCTATGCCAGGAAAGCCTTTGATAGGCATACATAGACCTCCTAATTTTTCAATGCACATGGTTGCCATGAATTTTTGGAATGAAATGCAGAGGAGAGGAAAGGAATGGAAGAGGGAGAAATGTAGATTAAAAGTTGAAATTCAAAAGAAGGATGAAGAGATTAAAGAAAAGGATGCATAAATTGCAATTTTAAAAGAGAGAGTGGATGGTATGACAACTTTAGTGCCTTAGGTACTAGAATGCAGGACTCCTCCAAGAGTCTATGCTCTGTATTTAAAGGAAAAATATCTCTCTTTGAAGTTGGCAAGAATTGTTTCTGGTTTGAACCCCTCTATTGAAACTCCTCTAGAATTTTTCAATGCTTATAGGATTACTCCTCCAGAAATAAAGAATTTGTTGTGTGAGTTTTATTTGCATAATTTTTCTATGTCCCAAGACCATGAATGGAACCCCTTGTTGTATGTTGGGGATGTTCAGTTAAGGGCATTTATGTCCTGGATACAAAATGAGGTTAGTTGGGGACAACAATTTAGGGCTTATAAGCAAATAGAATTCAATACTCCATTACCTGTTAGAGCAGAATCTAGAAATCCAAGAAGCATTTTTAATGATTGGCATAGGATGCTTTATAGGCCAAGTTATGGTAACAGAATCTTGCATGAAAGGGAAGCAACATACAGAGAATATGAAAAGATGGCACGCACTACTGGAGAATCTGTGAAAGGACAATTGACACAAAGGTGGAATAGTTTATTTGATGAACTAAGACAAGCAAAGTCTAACTCTCTGCAAAATTATGCCACAACATGTAAAAGGGTGGATAGATATATTTAGATTGGTAGAACAAAGGGACAATTCTACCTTCCCTTAATTTTTCAACCACCTATCCTATTGTGGCCAGTACCAAATTATAGATTTTATTAGTATGATATTGTTGAAGAAAAACAAAGATGGACTAGGTTGGATAGGTAGCAAGGATTCTATTGGGATCCTACTTCATGCACGAGAGAGACTAATATTGGACAATTGGCAGTTGCTAACTTCAAAGCATTAACCAAGAAAAAGAACAACCCTTCCTCTACTGGAGGACCAGCAAAGTCTTAGGTTGGGGAGAGTGATGAGTCTATTTTATGACTCATATTTTGTTAAACTTTATTGTCTATTTGTTGTAACTATCCTGGACTTTGGTACTTTACTCTTGATCTTTTTATGTCATTACCCCAAAACTATAACTTGTTGAGCATAGGTCATTTCTTATATCCTTTTATGGAAAAGACATGTTATTTGAACTATCTATGTTAATGTTGCATATGGTTAATGAATATTACTCCAAGGTGATTACGAATGTGCAATTATTTGTGTGTACTAACATTATTTTGTAGATAGAATCGACATCCATAAAGTAAGGAAGATTTTGCTGGATGGTCGCACACCATAAAATTCAAAAGTGGTGGCCATTCAAAAATCAAATGGAGGGAAGGCAACCATTTTGTAACTGATCTTAAATATCTGTTGAGCGAATTTAGGAGTTATAGTTATGCTAAATCTACATTAAAGCAATTCGCTTGACTAGATTTCCTTGCATGCATAACTTCCTCCTACTTTCTATGTTTCCCATAATGTGGCGTCCCCCTATTCTATTGGAGTTGACCACTCTCTTAGTTAGTTAGTAGATTTTCTTCTATAAATAAGACTCTGATACTCCTTCTAAGGGGTTGTTGACTATTTAGAGATTGTAGTTGCATTATCCTATTTTCAATAATACAGTTATAATGTTCAATTATACTCATCTTTTTGAATGAATAAAATAAAGCTATGAGTTCACATTTTTGAGCTTACATTTGTTTTAGGGAATACTCATCCAAGGGGGCCCACTTGGTGAGAATTCCACCCTTTAGTTTAGTTGTATTTTCTGATAATTGTTTAGTAAATCTAGCGTTGAATATTCCTGTAGCCACTAGAATTCTATTCTGTGTCTATTCCTGCAACCAAAGCAGAGAAAGTAGTTTCCTATTTGTTTGCCCAGATTGTTACTTTGTGTTATGTACTTGATTCTATAATAGTTGTTAGTTAATATTCAGTATTCCTGTTATTTCCTTTCTAGCAGTTTATCTTCAGCATTGTGTCTTTCCTAGTTATAGAATGAGCATGGCTACTATGGAAGTTCTTAGTGCACATACCGTGCTGACCCATTTCAAGTTCACATCCCTGGGTTGACAAGTGAAATGCATCTCCATAGTGATTAAGAGAGCTACTCAGTTCAGATGTCCAATCTCTAAGTTATAGTTTTAAGAGCTCAGTTGTTAAATCATTCTAAGAGACCAACAATAACCACATGAATATGTACACTGAGCAAGGCATTATCCATCTTGCACATGTATCATACTAACATGAATAGGATACAATATTTCAAGAATGCATTTCATTCAACTCTCATGATGCACACATAGCCAACCCCCACACAATCACACCCTCCTAGGCCTCTGGAAACAAATTCCCCAAATGACACAACACTTGAGACCATTAAAAACACAATGGTTTCACATCATATTCACTCTCAAAGCACATCATAAACAAATACCCTTCAACAATATTTTTAAGGAATGTAACATTAATCCAAGCATGATCAATCATCTAACAATTATAAGTGACTCTATCTCAATAATACATAACTATAACTTTCTAATCACCAGTAGCAGTTATAATATGATCATAAGATATAAGTATCCATGAGTATCAATATTTTAACTAATAATTCTCAAGATTTATTTTTAATTTCATTTAATTAAAATGATTGTGAACAACATGCAAATAACCCTAAGGCATACAAATTAAACACAACAATTGTTTACACTATTTACACTGATGTAGATTTCATTAATAAATAGGACACTTTTGTAAATAGTATTAAATATAACTATATAAGCAAGACTAAAGAATGCTATAAATATCTTACACTAGTTAGAATCACAAGATACAAAACCTAAAGCTACAATGAAAGAACCTTGTTCTAAGGTTAGCTTGAGAGGAAAGGAATACAAAACAACAAAACATTCCTATAGAACTAACATCTTCATCAAATCTACCAAACTTTTAACCACATGCATATGATAGGATCAGCACAAAATGAATTTGTTGAGAAGGCTTTAGAAGCTACCAACAATGCAAAATGTGAAAGCATAGATAAGGCACGCAAACTGATTGGTAGAATGCATCAAAGAGAGTCATATGATGGAAAACAATGATCGTAGGATATGGACAAAATGAATTTGTTGAAAAATCTCAGAGAAACCCAGTTCAAAAATATAGAGTTATTGGTGATGCAACTAACTATTTTAATAGAGATGAAATAGGTGAGAGGTAGACAGTCACAAAATATTCATATCTCAAAAATGACAAAATGGTTATGGCTGGTCTTTGGATATGATTTAGTTATCCAAGATGTGCACCATATATAAAAAAATTAGAGAAACTCAGTTCATAAACTTAAAGTCATGGCTAACACAACAGACTGCTAAAACAAAGATGAAATGGGTGAGAGCTAGATAGTCACAAAATATTCACTAAATCTAATGCAACAATAAATTAGTTTCTTATCTCAGTTCATACCTGGAATATTGCTTAAATCACATCTTCACAAATTTCCCAGCTTGCATCCATTTTCCCAAGTCTTTTCTTCTAGAAGCTATGGTTTATGGTGCCAAAAGAAAATGAAAAATTCCTAAGAGAGAGAGAGAGATCCCCAAAACATTAAACATATTCTTCATTTGAAATGCATGCTTCTTCCCCAAATTATGTCTTCTGATTTCAAAATAAAGTTGAGCATGCATAACCACCCCCACAATTTCTTCTAGAAGATTCTCCTTTATTACTTTCTTACAATTTGCTATTTTAACCAAACAATAATTTCTCTCTGATTCTATTTATTTCATTTACAACTAGACAAGATTCATTTCTAATTTAACTGCTTTAGTATTTTCTATATTTATATATATGACAACTTGCAAATATTATCTATTTTATTGCCATTAACACAACATTAAATTATATTAATTTATTTATTTATCTCTAGTTGGAATTACATTTATTATTATTATTATTTATTAACTTCTAGAATAATATATTTTTCATAAACTAAATTTACTTAAGGACATTTATATATTTATTTATTTAACAAAAAAATTTCATAACTAATTATTTTATTTTAAGGCAACAATAACCAAAACAATACCAACAAAATAACCCAACTTCCAAACCATACCTGACTACTATGCAAGATCAAAAAGCAAGACCACCACAACAATGACTGACTATCATGACCAAACCAACAACACTGACAGGGTGCATAACCAGATATTCATCATCTTCAAGGATGATGGCTAAGATAGGGGACCATATGTTATCTCCATTCAATAGTTCCATTGGTTAAGCCACACTTAGACCTATTAATTCAAGTGGAGTCGATGGCTAGTACCTACAGCCTACAACAAACAACATGGTCGAACATGTATATATGCAATTATGTAGTCATACACACAGTGAAAGGAAGTCATAGTGTAGCAGGGTACTCATGCATGAGTAATATGACACCATTCCTTTCACCCACACATCAAACATGTAATCACAACACACATATCAATTAGTTACTGAACGACTAAGTAAGAACAATCATCAGATAGTCACATGATACTCATAATACAATTGATCCACACAAGACATCATAACCTCCTATGATACATAATCAATTACATAAAACTCAATTCGAACATATGACAATCATAGTAAAATGAACATCATAATCACTTGAATGCAAGGCAATGTCAAAGTATGTGAATTATCAGTATTGCAACAAGGTTTGATTGAGAAAATATACTAACCTAAGTATTTTGATTATTTACATTCATCTTCACGCTCCTTAGTCCGACGACCAGTACATCCAAGGTGAAACTGGAGGGGCACTACATAAATTTTATGGATTGAGGTGACTGATATCATTGCTTTTATTTTCTGCACCTCCTGAAATTTATTACAACACCCCTTTTGTTAGGTATTGGAGTTAAAAAATAGTGAAAAATAGCCTTTTTTGCTATATTTTCACTAGGGTTTCACCTTAAGTGGCACTAAAAGTGTGTTGTGACAGATATTTTAGCATTAAGTGGCTGTTATTACTAATATAATTTGTTGTCCATCATCATTTTCCTCACAACACTCTTTGTCATGCTCTTTTACATCGAGATTTGGTGAAAAATTGCATATTTTGACATATTTTCACTAGATTTTAACTTGTCGTCATCTTAGATTTGCATCAAGAGTGTGTTGTGAAGGATCTTATTACTATATTGGATTGATATCAGACATATAATTTTCTACCCCTGATTAATTTCCTTGCAACACCTTTACTTTCATACATTTGCATTGAAAAACTACAAAAAATCAAGCATTTTCGATCATATTCATACATAGTTTTGCATTTATTTTCTTACAAATCTCATGGCTACTTCCTTGGAAGCTATATTTGCATACATAGTAGACATGGATCATTTCTCTAAATTTACTTATGAATATCCTCAAGTCTTGGAACAAATAGCATACATTCATGATGTTGATCTCTCTATGTGCTCCACATATGAAATTCTTTGTTATATATCTAATTTTGATAGCTTCACAAACCTCATGGAATATATCCTTGGATGTTAGATGATCTCACTAAATTCATGATAAAAAATATACACTAGTGATGACCTCAAGATGTTAGATGAAGCCTTAGATAACTTTATGGGATATTCCACTACGACAACTATTGCTAAACCATGTGATGATAACTTTGGTTTACCTTATGATCCCTCTTTGAAAGTTGCTCCTCCTTATGAGGATACTTTGATGCAAGAGGATGATTTCATTCATACATCTCTTAGAATCATACCACCACTCTCCCATTTCATTGCTCTCCCTGGCTAAGAAGAAGCATTAGTGAATGAAGATCTCCCCTTAACAAAGAACATTCCATGGGTAGACAATGAGCTTTCATCTAATAACAATAAAAACTCTCTCCCTATCATAGTGCATGAAACTTCTATGGAGCATATTATCAACTTTCATCCTTTAGTTGATTGTTCACACACCTTGGATATTACTAAGGAAGTGAAGACCCTTGATCTCCCTCCTTTGATTGAATATTCAAGTCATTTGGACATCACTAAGGATGTGGCACTAGTGGATGAGGAGAAGTCTCTCACATTAAATCCCTCAAGGATGGACGTTGAGATCACTCAAAATAATTTGCTTCTCCCACCACCTAAGAGGATAGTGAATAAGTATACTAATGAACTCCAACAAGAAAACATTCCACCCAACATTGAGTCAAACCAAGAAGCATTTAAGAATGAACACAAGAATAATGAAAAAAACTTGGCAATTGTACTTTATGTTTGGGATTTGGAAGAGAATGATTTGATTGATGATAACCTCTAGCATGAATCTCCCTACAGGTAAGTATCTCTAACCCTTTATCTCTCTTGTGATGTGCTTCCCCCGTGATGTGTTATGTGTTGTTTAGGTCTCCTAAGATGACCTTGGATTCTCCAGTAAGGTCCGAGATACCAGGAGACTACCTCTATTGTGACCTTCTATTTGTATCATCATTCTTCTATATTCCCTCTCTCTAATTTCATTGTTGTGTGTTGTGTCTTACAGACATAGCGTTGTGGTTGGTGACTTGGGGGCACCCTCCTATGTGATTGTCCCTAAGACACTTGTTTCTCTTCTCTAATTTATTGTTTCCCTTCCTCTAGTGTTTCTATCTAGCGGGCGAATGATGAAAAATATTTATACTGATGCAGACCTAGTGTCCCTTTTGGGAGCAATAAAAAAATGGACTTAGTTCCTAATATGATGATGGGGTTGTAATAAATTATCTGACACTTGGCTAGTAGAAGCACTCTGTGCTTTCTGTGTAGTGACTTTGATGGTATGCTATCTCATTTACAAACCTTAACAATACTACTACTCTGTACACCTTTGTTTGTCTTTGAATCTAGCCTTAGTGGTACTTAATTCAGAGAGCTTCATCATATAGCCCCATGGTTATCCTCAAACTCTAAATTCATTGTATAACCTTGGCTCTTCATGTGGTTAATCATATGCATTGATGTTGTTATTTATCATGATTTTGTAGACACTAACATGCTTCTTGCAGGGATGTGTTTTAGGGAACATTTAACAATCGTAAAGTACATGTCACCTTCAGGGGGCATGGGCTTTGTGAAAGTCTATGTTCCCTTGTCCATTTTCTTCCTAGCTTAATGTGCTTGATATCGATGCATGATATCTACCACCTTAAGGTGGGGGCATATAAGGTAAGATGTCTATTGTAGATGTTAGATATGTGCTTGTCCTCAGATGTAGTTTAAAGACTAGCTCGATGAGTGCTTCCTGCATCCTGAGTTTGTTTGCAATCAATCAATCAATCATGTAAGCCCTCTACGGAGGTGGGATATTGCATATATCCTTTTTATCTTAAGCCCTCTATAGAGGCAGGGATGGTGTATTTCTCAAAGAAGATTGCATTATCCTATCATTTTTAAAAGTCTTCTATGGAGGTGGGGAGCAGTTCTGTGACTAACTCAACCCTTAAGAGCATTTTTGGTGATTGTTGTGGCTAACCGCAATCATCAGTGTGTGCCTGTAATGTGCCTGAGATGGTGTTGAACCTAGAAATAGGAACACTCCATCACTCATATGTCATGTTTTCTCTGTGTGTGTGTGTTTGGCATGCTTTCTTTGTGTGGCATGTTTGTTGCCCCATATGCAATCTAAAGACTATCTTGATGAGTGCTTGTTGCATTTTGGGAGGTTTTGTGTGTCCTGTGTGTGTGTTGCCCCATATATGTAGTTTAAAGACCATCGCGGTGAGTGCTTCCTGTATTTTGGGAGGTTTGTTTACTTTCCAATACTTGCATCTGCATTTCAAATATATGAGAAAAAGAAAAGAAAAAAATCATGTCTGTCTTCCATGAATTAATGTGTCTTCTATGCATTTGTTGTATTCTCCATGTTCTATGTGACTGTAAGTATCTTCTCCATGTTTTACATGCCTGTTACTATCTTTTATGTGATTGGCATGTCTTCTCCGTGCTTGGCGTGTTTGCTATATTTATGACTATACTTTAATGCATGTATTAGCCTTATGTTTACACATACATTAAAGTGGGGTCTAAATGTAACATCAGAAAATGTCCCCTTGGGGGATTTTCCCTCATAAGGTTTAGCTCTTGGGTCTTCTATGTGCATTTAAGACATTTTACATCATATTTCAATATCCCGATGAGAAAACCCCCAACTATCTTGACAAATAGGACCTAGGGGGACTACTTGAGATAACCCCTACCCAAAATAGGGGGGAGAACTTGGGCACCTGCGCCCTAGTCCTACCCTATTTTGGGGCAGTCCCAATTTTTTGGTGTAAGCTTGTGACCATTATTTGGGTCCTATGCCGACACGGTAAGTTTGAATTATGAAAAACTTGGCGGGAGTGTTTGTAGTTGCATATAAAAGCATGTTTAGGCATTCATTTGTAAACTAGATTATGTTCATGTGATTCAAGGCTTTCATTGTGTTGCAAGAGCAGATTTGTGTGGTCTATGAGTTTGTGTTTGCAGATTTGAGCATCCATTTCCTCATGGAATGAAGAGCATCTTCCTCCCAAGAGATCTTCACTACGAGGTGACATTTATTGTGTTTGTGATCATTATTCATTTAGTTTTTGCCTCTACCTCCCTAGGCATGCACTCTCCATCTAACAAAGGTGTTTGGAAGACTTAAGTGTCCTTCTGGGGCTTGACTAAGGTAAGCTCCTAAACACCACAACCCCCTCTAAAATTTTTATGATTGCAGGTTATAGGTTGATGATGTAGACAAAGTGAAGTTGCAGGAGGGCATGTTGGAGTGTCAGAATTGTAAAATAGCTAGAAAAAGGGCACCCTAGACTTGGGCACCCACTCATTAGTCCTCAAAGTTTCGTGATAGAAAAAACTTTGGTGCAGTAGGAAAAGGTTACAGATGTTGTCTGCAGATCCTGACAAAAAGAAGGGCACTAGACTTGGGCACCCGCTCTTTTGTCACCAACTTTTCTACCTTAGAACCCCAAAAATAGGTGCACAGTCATTTGTAATTTTATAGCTTTTTGTAGAGAAATTTTCCTTTATTCGTATGTTTACTTTTGTATTTGCATAATTAGGGTTTTTATGGATAATTGAACATAAGAGAAGGAAAATTGATAATCAAATACCCTAATCTAATTTTCCCTAAATTTGTAAGTTACTAAGGACCTGATAGTGCTCTACCACTCGATCCTAGGGTTCTTGAATGTAAAAGGTGAAAGGAGGATTTAAACACTAAACTAAACAATCCCAATTTTACCCTAAACAATACTAATTAACCCCCCTCTTAGTATATCTATTTATTCAACAAGTCTTTCACCCACTATTAATGGTAGCTTGGTCAATTTGCAACACACTCTCTAGTGCTTCATTATAGTATTTGTAGGATAATTTTTGTACTTCTTCTCGAGTACCCCTATTAAGGGCATGCAAGAAAAGGTTTCTTAGTTCTTTGTGGTCCATGTTCAGGGCACTTGTTGATGAGTAGAGCACTTATCTCCATCATGTAAAATTTCTGCCATCGATTTGTTTACATCTTGTCTCATAGTTATAAATTCATGAATCCCTATTTTGATAGGTTTATTCATGTCAAATTCCATGAAAAAATCTCCTATAAGCTGGCAAAAGGAGTGGAATGAATACTTAGGTAATCAATAATACCAATCCAAGACAATTCCTTTGACGATATTTAGAAAATTCTCATGACAACTCTATCCGAAGGAGGAACTTTTATTACTCTAGTCGCATAGGCTTTGATGTGAGAGTTAGGATTTCCCTCACCCTTGAACTTTGGTAAGTTATGGAGTGGTCGTGGTATAAACATATTCCATATGATGTGGTCAAGAGGTTCTATTAGATAATCAAGATATGTTCCTAAGAACATTCTTTGAGATTATGGGGTTGAGAGCATCAACCCCATTGCTGGATTTTGATATTTGAGCATAGTAACTTGCGTTTTTAGATAATTTTTAATGGTTTGTAATTTTTTCATTGTATGATTTCCATTTGGGAAGGTCTCTTTACTTCCATTTTGTGAGTAAAAGTTTTATTAAAAGAGGTTTTGAGATGCCCTCTGGTCTTTTTATGTTCTATAGACTTTGTAAGTATTGTGATGTGTTTTCATTTGTTTGTTATGACAAGGTTGCTCCATCCATACTACCTCTATGTCTTGATTCATTGAACTAGCATAGCTATGAGGTCTGTAGGAGTAGCACCTCCTATTCTTTATGTTTCTCCATTTTGTGGATTTTTATGGTCAACTTTGCTTCTTTGTTCTCTTAGAGCATCGTCTTGTTGCTCTTTTTAATAAGTGACACACAAGGCCTCTTGAGCCTCTCTATGTTCTTGTAAATGTCTTTAAGGGTTTCTTACTTCATTGTCTAAATGTATTTCTATGCTACTTGTTGAAGTTTGATCCACTTGGTGGATTTTTTATCTGATTGTCACCTTATGTGCTCTAGAATGTGGAGGTTGAATTATGTGCCTTGTTCCCATGTGGGATTGTTAATTATGAGAGAACGACAAGGTTCTCTTATACTATTTTCATAGTCAAAGTATTCATAGTCAAAGAAATTGGTAATTGGTGACATTGGATTAGGTGACACATACCTGTCGAAATATGGTGTTTTAGATTCTCTAGATAGAATATTCCCTAGGTTGTCTTTAGCTTCTTTCATATACGGTGATAACTTAGACATCACAAAATAAATAGAATGCATGAAGATGACACAAGTGATAGTTAAAATGAATGTGATGATGATGAAAGGAAGTGGATGAGTAAATGATATGAAAGAAATGGTGATGCTTGATCATATGGTTTTTTTGTTCATGTCAAGTTCACCAAAATATTTATGCTCTAAAACATGACTCAAGCACAATGTAAATGAGTCATCCTCAATATCACACATGAACTCTTATCCTTTCTATGCTTGACCTCCATGTCACTCTTTCTCTCATAGAAGAAGCTAGTCGAGTGAAGGTGAGACCTAGGGGTGGTTCTCTTTGCAGGGAAACAGAACTTCACAAAGGGTGGTTGGCCAATCTATGGGACTAATTTTGATATTTAATGATTTGTTTCAAAGGCTATTATGATGGAGATAGTTATATGACCCGAAGGGTCACTAATACAATGTCTCCTATTGGAATTTCTCAGGTTCCAATGTCTAGTGAGTAGACTGTTTTCTTGTTGATGAGTCTAGAGTGTTCTATCCTATCCTCATTTGTTTGAATGTGTTGTTGTATGATATCTCTCTGTTGGAAGATCCTAAGATAATGTTCTTGCTCTTCTATTGTTTTTTGTGCCTATTGTGTTCATGGATGGATTTTATCTATCTCCTTAAGGATAGCCCTAATCTAATTTCCTCTAATCCCTGGGAAAATTGAATGCTTGGGAGAGAGTTTGTTGACTAAGTGTTGACCTAAATTGACTTGAGTTAACTTTGGCTTGAGGTCAAAGGTTTCTTTTTTCTTTTTTCTTTCAATATGAATTGTGAAATGTACCTTGTGATGGAATCAAGGGTTTGACCTTGTATAACATGACATGAATTATACCCCGTGATGGGATCAAGAGTTTTACTCTAAGTTTCCTAGTGTTTTTGTATTTTTGTATGAATGCAAAAAAAAATTGGTTCTTTTTCCAATTTGAATATAAAACTTTTCTAATTAGCTAGAAATTGAAATATGATATGCAATTAATATGATTTTTCCAAATACAATTGGTTATATGATTTTGGGTTTTGTGAGATGATTTTTGAATCTAATCTAGAAATTGAAATCGCTTGAAGGAAATGTAATCTATGAATTGCAATGAATCTACTCTAAACAATGCTAATTTAGTTAAATCAAAATTAGTCCTATCAAAGAAATAGCAATGTAAAGATTACTTCTCCAAGAGAAAATTTGTGATTTAATTAACTATGAAAGCATGAAAAACCTAGATTCTCTTTAGTGCATGAGCCTGGTGTATCCTCAAAAGTCCTTGTGGCAACTTCCTTTCCTTTTTAATAGCAATAGGAGGGATATCCTCTTAGAAATTGGGACAAAGAATTAATTGATTGCAAATGGGATTGAGCTTTGAAAGCTATGATGGATGAATTGAGCTATTGAAGATAATGAAGCACTATGGATTTCTTATTTTCAAAACAAATTTAAAAGAATAATAACTCTATTGAATATTTTGAAAGCTTGGAAATGAAACTATGAAAACAAAAGGCTCATAAGTCCTACAAAGAGCATAATCATGATATTGAGAACAATAAGAAAAGATGGGTATAGGTTTGCAACAATGAATTTTCCTCCCTTATTGTATATAGGAGAGGATATTTATAGGCTAGGAGATCTCACAAATGGTGGCTATGATTGAAGAGATAACTCAATTGATTTATGAGTTAACAAAGATTGATTAAGCAGTGAACATGCCTTATTAAGGAGTGAACTAGGTAGGAAAGCTTATCACTCAAGGAGGATGAAGTGTTACCATGAGAATAAAGGGAGATAAGAATAGAGTGATTGGGAGTTTAGGAGTTAGAAATAGAGCTCCTCTTAGTTAGGGTTGAATACGCATGCAAATTGGAGAATATTTGGAGCTAATTTGGGCCCGAACTAAAGAAAAAATCACATGTTTAAATACATCTAGGTCACCAAATTTGATAGTATTATCACATAGGAGAGATCTTGGGTCACCCTTAGGGGAGACTCAGGGCCACACAGGGTTGATCCTTGGTCACCCCTAGGGGAGACTCAAGGTCTCCCAGGGGAGATTAAGAAATGAAAGGGGGTGACCCACAAAAAATGGATTCTAAAGGTGGTTTGAGGGGCTAAGATTGGTCCTAGGGAGACAAAGATGACATTAAGACCTAGAAAAGATTTACAAGACATCAAGAGGGTGGGTCAACAAGGGTAGACCTAGGGTCACCTAGGGGAGATCTAGAAATAATAGGGGTTGACCCAGAAAGAAGGAATAGAGGAATGAGATTGATGGTGGGAAATGGTCTAGGAGGTTAATTAGAGGCCTCTACAAGGTTTAAAGGGGCTTAGGGGAAGTGAATTTCCCATCTTGTGATGTTAGAAGGTCAAATTGACAAAAATGCATTATCGACAAAGGGTGAAAGAGGGGAAGACACAAGACTTATAAGAACTTCAATCTATGTGTTGGCAAGAAGAATACTATTGAGAGGTCATTATTACACACTTACATGTACATGTTTAGGACTAAAAATCATCATTGGATTACCATGTAGGCCCATGCACTTTTTTAGTACTTATAGGCTTCAACTATGACTTTATGTTTTTGTGGGAATCTCCAAGAGAATGTCCATAGTTCATTGCTATTTAGTTCCTAAAGTTTTTCATTCCTCCTAATGACTTTCATTAGTGTTATTTATTCCTACTTATTTTTAGTTTTTACTTGTTTTCCTTATTAAGTGAAATTTCTTTGATTGATTACTTACTATATTTGATGTAATTGCATGTCATGTAGCATTACTATCTTTTGTACATTCATGAGGTCAAACTCATGCTTTGATATGGACTAGTTATAATTTTATAATATATTTTTCACTACTAGTATTTGATTTTCTTAGACCAAGAATGTTCATGATGGGTCTAAAATTAAGATTTCTAATCATTTCAACAAAAAATTAACATCTCATTTCATTTAAGTTTTTAGAAATTATTTTCCATATTTCATTAACATTTCTTCTACAAGTACATTCAAGAATCTTATTAGACATTGATTATAGAATGTTCTCATCAATTTAAATTAAAAGATTAGGTTTTTTATGCAAAATTTTAGGACGTGTTATCAATGGCAAACTTAATTCATTAGATATTTTTTTCTCATTAAACAATTGGTCAATTGGTGTAGCATTTATATTTATATTCGAAATTACATCATCGTTTCAATGGGTGATTTTGGATTTTCTACAATATCAAATTTAGATGAAAAAGATGATGTACCTTCACCTCCTAGATTTAATTTCTTGCATGAATTTTTTACATTCATTGCTTTTTTTTCTCCAAATCATTCACTTTATTAGATGCTTCATGATATAATTCAATTAGAAAAGATTGTATATCTTCATCTATGGAGTTCTATTTATTATTTTCATGAAGTTGTCACATTCATTTTATTTTCTTTGCATTATTGGCTTCACAATCCTCTAATATTTAAGTTTTTTATCATTTCCTTATCATGATGTTGAATTCAATATCAGTCTAACATTATTGGTCAAATTAATGAAAATAGTGAATTTATCAAATTCAAATACAAAGCTCATGCAATTAGAATATTTTTTCAATGGAAGATAAAAATAGTTAGTTTTTCCAAACAATTGTTCTAATTCCTTAAAACATGAAAATAATGATTGATAATATCAAATTTAATTTTAAAACATGTAATTAGAATTTTCTACATTGATACAAGAAAAAAAAAAGATAATTTTGTTAACTAATGATTGTAGTTCCTCAAAATCACCAAAAGTTTTATTGTACATCCCAACAAGTGCAATGCATAAGGATAAATACAACACGTGGGTCCAAAATCATGACTTTTGTTTATTTGTATATTGTTTCTCACTTTTTTAGGAAATTATAAATGTGAGTGCTTTATAACACACTCACATTTAGGGCTTAAATTTGACAGTTGTATAGCTGTATTTAAACATTTTAGCTATAAAATATGATTGAAATTTTGAAAAGACTATATCATATGAAAGGATAAATTTGGGACAAATTGTCAAAATTTATATAAGATTATGATGATATTTATATTTGGTTTTTATATAATTTACTTATAGTAAAATATGTTATAGTATTTTAAAGGCATTATCGAATAAATAACTGTCATCAAAAATTGCTTGACAGTCAAGGTTGACTGCCAAATTTAAGCCCTGCTCACATTATAACTTGCATTGGGAACTTCCAACCCTAAGGGTGGGACCTACATTTTAGAAAATTAATGATGTAGTTTCATGAAAACATAGAAACCAACTATATCTCAAGCATGATCTCCATTAGGTTTACACATTTGTTATGTTAATCAAATAAAATGCTAGGATGACTTCAGGATTTTTATTTTCTTTCTAACCATGTAATTTTTTCTAAAATTTCAAAATATTAAGGTTTCCATCTTCAAGTCCTTTAGCTAGTGTCTCTGTTTTTTCCAAAAACCTTTGTATATTATGTTTGCTATCATTTTTATCTATTCATCCAAATCTAAAACAAATTATATTTTACATTCTAAACTCTATTCTATACACATTTTAAAATATATATATATATATTATTTTTCAAAAAATTAGAGGGGAGCTTGCTCAATTATTTTCTTTATAGGGTGTGTCCACTTTGAAAATTTATAAAAAATCATATATTCATTAAAAAATTGGCAAAAATGTTATGCATAAACTATACGATTTCAGATAATTTTCCATTATTCAGTGATTTTTAAAATACTTTAAAATGTCAACATTTTAGTTGGAGCACACTAGATGCTATGTTATATTTTTTTGATAAAAATAGGAGCATCTTGTGTGTTTTCCCTATTTGAATTTCTTTATCCCCACCATTTTTTATTATAATAGTAGTTTAGAAGCTAGATTCCAAGCACTATGAATCTTGTTCTTATCATATCTTCAAATTTTGAGCATGAATATATTCAATTTCTAATCCAAGATAATTTTTTACTAATTTCAATAAAAAAGTGGCCACTTTTGAGCCCCTTTTGGTCCCTCATTTCCATGCACATACCCATGAAATGTGGTAGAATGTTGGTATTAGGTATTGTCATACACTTTGTGTAACATCACATTCCATAATGCTCAATAATTAACATAAGTATCCATCTTAACTAAGAATTAGAATACATCATGATTATCCAAATCAGAGTTAAACAAGAATGAATCATTATCATTATGTAATAATTAAGCATGTTATTCTCAAAATCCAATTACATCCCGTTAGTGAATAACCTTCACTATGCATGTACACAGCTATGCTCAAGGCATCAAATATCAAATTATATGCAATAACAAACTATCAAGTCATATAATGAAAAAACACTGCATTTGGAACTCTTGACATTTTTCTTCACAAGCCTCAACTTGTCTCATGCTTGGGAAGGAGAGCATCATTTGAGTGTTTTTCCTCCAACCATGGACTGGCAGTCCCCCACACAACTTCCTACCTAGAAGTGGCCCTACCCTTCATGGAAGGTATAGATATGAGGAACCATTAGGTTTGCCATATGAGTATATGGCATTGTGTCCTTCATAATACCTCTCGGTTAGGCAACTATAGATCCACTATAGCTATTCATGACACTACTGGAGACATTATCCCATCTAGAGCACTGTGGATCGACAATGCATGCAAAGATGGATGCATTACTTTGGCTAAAGATTTACATACATGTACATTACGCAATGAATGTCGTTATATGTCCACCACCCTAACTTGACTTATAAGTTGTCTCATCCTACAGTAAGCTTAATTCAACCTCTCTCTAGGTCTAGTAAAAGTGGGTTTACTACAATTCATAGTCCAATACCAGGATAATCGACTCCTATCTTGGGAGTATATCAAATGTAATAGGTTACTTTCGCAATGAGGAACCTGTGACTCCACGTCACTCTATTCCATTTTCAACATGTTAAAAGTCAAACTAAGTATGGTTTACAGTTTCAAAGTGATCTACCATATAGGTTAAATTCACTTGATCATAATATCATAGGCTTACATTGCCTTAACCAATTAAAATTGTTTTAATAATAGACAATATTTCATATACCCATGTGAGTTTATAACATTCAATACTCCCTTCATGGAATTAAGCCATAAGTAAAGAAATGGTTTTGATTTACATTATAGTATATAACACATAACTGATAAGACTTTCTATCTCATAATGTTATAAGAAATAAGAAGATAATCCTATTGGCAAGAGACACTGCACCGGTATGGATCTGTATGTTTTAATTCATGGCAACAAGGCATAGAGATCCTATCACCATGACAGGAAGAGATGTCTCCAGAAGAACATATTAGATTCTAGGTCTGGTTAATAGAAAATGGCTAAGTATGGAAAGTATGCAGAGTAGAGGATAGTAAACTGGATAGTATGCCTCTATAGATGATGATCTAGTAATGTGGTTCAGGTATGATGTTCTCAGTTGTTTCATAGTGTTATGCCTTGGAGATTAAGTCAAGATCCTTTCCTAAAGTCATCTTGAAGAAATGTCTAAGTCTGGGTAACCAAAGGTGTAGTGCCCCTCCATTCTCACCTTGGATGTACAGGTGAACTGATCAAGGCGCATGAATATTAAGGTATAATAATAGGAACAATTAAGGTAAGGTAAACAATTGATGTTGTACAATTTAGATAGATGTTCCATCCATGTGTGGTTTCATATGATAGTTAATGTGTTTTATTGATAATCTCTATTGCGACACTGATAATGCAGGCTTTGACATTGTTTTGCATTCTAATGATTAAGATGTCGATCTTACTACAATTGTTATATGTTAGAATGGATCTCATGGACTGATTCTGTTAGATTTATTTGTTATGATGGTATTTTTGAGACTTATTCAATTTCATGCACCTATATGTTCAGTGTATGGTTCTGTTCAGATAATGAGGTAGATTCGATTTGGTTATGATCATGTGTTATCTAATCCAGATGGATATGATGTGGAAGGGACGATGCCGCATCACTCGTTGGCGAGTGCCCTGCGATGTTGTGATTCCCTTTTCACCTAGTGCTAGCTTTTATGCATCTATACATTCTTGAATGTGTCATTTGTTGCAAGATGCAGGTATCAGGCATCGACTCCACCTGAATTAACAGGTCTGAGCATGCCTTGAACCTAATGGATAAGTTATTCCGGAGATAACTTAAGGTCCCACATCCCAAGTCATCATCCTCAATCAGGATGCGTGACATGTCTAGTTCAACCTATCAGTTCTGTCAGTATGTCAGGGGTTGCAATTGATTTATATTTGATGGAGCTTGTTGGTTAAGTGTGTTTTGGCCTGGCTTGTGAACATATTTGATTTGGCTTTTAACGGCTGTCATACTCAGTGGGTTATGTTGTATGCCTAGATTTCATTATATAGTCATACTAATATTTGATCCACTATAATATTTAATAGGGTTATATAATATTCTCATTATTATTATTAATATTTAATAAGATTAAATTGGTAATTGATAATTACCTAGTTCAAAATAATTATAATATATATATATATATATAATAAAATATACCTATAGTAAAATATTAAAATAAATAAAATAAAGCATTATAATGTTAAGTTCTAAATTACATCGCGAGATGTAAGGGATAAATTTAATAAATAGTTGTTATTAGTTGATAGAGGATTAGGTGCTCACTTGCTATAATGGTGGAGGAAGGTTCTGGAAGAAGGGGGGATCTATCTCTCCCTCTACGTAAAATAATTTTTAGAAGAATAGGGAGGTTTTGGGGAGATGGGGGAGAAGTTGATTTTGCAGCTGTAGCATTCGAACCCCACATCAAAACTTCAGTCTAGTCAAGCAATCCAGGTTCTGTTAATTATTTAAATTTTGTCTCAGTTTTCTTTTGAAGCCCTTTCAATAATCTTCCGATGCATTCTATGTCATTCATGTTTCAATGTATTTTTTTTAATCATGGAAATGGTCTGCAACTATAAAAGTAATTTCTCTTTTAAACAATCCGCCTTTTTGTCTAAGATTCAGATTTCTTTATTTACCTGTTCAGCAAAAGTTGTTCCAATTACAATTTCTGACAAAATTCATGATTTCATTGTGATTCGATGATGTCTATATTTTACTCCAAAACTCCCATTCTAGCGCAATGGAAGGATGCTGGCAAGGGCCGTTGGATTGTTGTAAACCTGCCCTTTGCATTCACTTGAAAGTTACTATAGTTTTATTTTTAATTTTTATATTTCATTTTGTGCATATCCTACAATCATTTCATACCAAGAGAATTTGGCTCTAAGGAATCAGCCAATAGTTAGTGTGCTTAGTCTATGCATCCACTTTCTACTCCAAAAGACTGCAGGCTGATAGGAAACTAGCAAAAGTTGTAGATCTAGCTTAGAATACCTTAAGATTCTATAGATTATTTGTTAAGTTATAGTTTCATGTGTTTTGGATATTCCATCAAGTAGAGAAATTATTGTAAGGTTGAAACTTCATTAATGGACCAACATGAGCTATGTTTTATCCATGAGTGATAGTGTCAGTATAGTATGATTGTAGTTTATTGTAGTTGGGACCCTGACAAATCTAATGATGTATACTGCATGAGATTTGGTGCTTTCTTGACATGAGGCAGATGCAACCTCAACAGTGTACATGTAATTCAAGCTCTCTAGAATGGATTAGCACATTATACATTTGGAAATTTGACCAAAATGGGTGTGTGTTGGTCATAGTTAGGGCTACAATATCTACAAAGATTGCAAAGGATGTGCCTTATCATTGGGTTTAGTCAAGTGCACAACGTTCAGATTTCAGCAATGGGAATTTACATTCTATTCATGCATTTTAATTCAGACACTACAACACCTTCCTTAGTATCACTAAAGTTAGTTTAGAATGCCTTCCCAATACTCTTTACAACCTTCGCCATCACTACATATTACAATCTTTATCAAAATGCAGTTGTAGTCATGATACATTTGTTCTCTTTGGCGCAGAGTAAACAACCAAATCATTTTGTCATACTGTTGAGAGAAAACTACCATATCACTTGATTATGCCATCCTTATACTACCTTTGAATCAAGGATTATTAGCAAAAAAATTTCTCTGCCAAATAAAGTTAAGGGAAAGGATAACATGCCCCGCTGATGGACACATTTAGCTTCAGCATAAATCATTCCTTCACTTGGAGTTGGACTTAATTCCTCTTTTACTAAGAAGTAAATGGCATTGTAATACCATCACTTTAATATGGGAGTATACATGGCAATTTTTTTTAATGAATGAGCTAAAATTGCAGAGTATGAAATGTGCAAACTGTATAGCTCAGGTTATATAATACATTTTCTTCCCTGCATGGTAAATAATATACTATTCCACCACTGCCAGTTCTGCTAATAATACTATACAGTATTTAGTGTTCCAAAATCAATGAAGGAAGCCAGTTAAATATGAAGTTCATCATATGAATTCAAATAGCATCTATTATTTTAGGTAATTCATATGACACTCAATTGCATTGGAATCATAAATTTGTCAAAGTCCCATTAGGCTGAGTTTAAACAACTAATTATTAAGTCATATAGTATCGTATAGAATCTATATTTCAAAGGTGAGTGTGTAAGTACTCCCCAAGTACATGACCAACTAAAATTCTGTAATTGATAAAGCATCAGTCATTTATAATATCAGATTTGCAAGTAGCAAATTGACATACCACCTAGAACAACCATGTCAATAATTTCCAGACTAATGTACATAGCTAAAACTTGTAACTAATATCAGCTCCATTTTATGCCATGAATCTGAAAACCTTCACAGCAACAGAATGAAAATTTCTGTCTTCAAAACATGCCACATAAACCATATATGTGATAACAGCTAGCTACGCATTTAACAATCTATAAAAGGCAAGACAACTTAGTGAATTGTGAGTAGAAATGAAATAGGAAATATTATTTACCATTGCCAAATTTTGTGTGCAGACTTGTAGGTAGAAAAGCTAGACTCTACCTATCCATGGCTATAATGTTTACAGCTAATTTTCTGCTCTTCATTCTTTTCATAATTTAGAACAGCCTTATTTGACACCTCAATGGATTCTTCTCCACCACTGAATAGCTGTCACCTAAATAGAATCAATGCTATACAGTGAATACACATTTGCATGTATAAAGTAGGATTTTGCATAACCCAAAGGGAGGAATGAATATTTTGAGTCATTAGATATACAACTACCACCATCACTAAGATTATACAAAACCTATGTTGCACAATCATTTAACAAACCTGCATTCTTTTCATGAGAAGTATCACTTGAGGTAGTTGTTAGAGATGTTATAATAGTTGTCTATGCTTCCACATTTTGCATGAATGTCTATTAGACAATTAAATACAACTGACAAAGTTCCTCTATCCTTTATGTTTGAGTGATATCCCAATTGCATTTGTTTGATCATTTCTTTTATAGCCATAATAAAAATATATTCAATCAATTGCTGCGGGCTTAAATGGCAACTTAATGATAAAGTTTAGGGTTGCCTCAAGAAAGTCAGCGGCCAATTGTAGGTCTAGGTAATTATGGATTCCCTTAATATTTTATAATCAGGGTTCCTTCAAAAGAAAAATTAATAATCAGGGATTTTGTGATAAATATTAATATTAGAGTATTGTTGTTATTACAGAAGATACTGAATTTAATTTATAAGGTTAGGGCTTTCATATTTAAGTAATCATATTTGATAAGGTTTTATATATCTTTCCATTTGAATGAATTTAAATGGTTAACTAATGAAGGTTCAAATTGATTAAAATAATATTATGCTTTTGGAATCTTACTTGAGTCTTATTAGTATTTGGTTATTAGTTCGAATCAAATATAAGTTGAATATCATAATTAATTACTTGATTCAATTAGATCAAGTTTTTGAAAGTTACTGATTAAATTATTAGATTATCGAACTGTAAAGAAATGTAGCTGATATAAATTTTATTGTATTGATACAATTGTTTAAATTCCATTGATATGATTATTTATTTATAGAAGATTTATTAGATAATAGGGTGTAACGTTAATTATTTAATGTCTTCGGATGGAAAACATTTTCTATCCAATGGTCTATGGTATTTATTATTATTATTATTATTTGCAAAACAGAATAGTTGTCATTCCCAAATTGTCTGTGGAATGTATGGGTGGAAGTCGAACCAAAATTACATGAACTATATGACAGAGGAAACCCTTGGGAATAATTAGGAATTAAATAAATGATAAGTTGTCAAGGATAAGTTTCCAGAGGCATAGGCTTGATGTTTGGTGTTCATGTATATGTTTTGTTGTAAATGTATAATGTTGTGGAATGAAGTTCTACATGGATGTTGTGGTTCATTATTTGTATTGAACATGCATTAAAATATTGTGTTGATTTTGATTGTGGAGAGACATTGGTAAAAGAAGTATGTTGTATTTGGACGCTGTGGACAATGTTTTGTGAGTTGTCCTTGTGATTAAGTTGATATGTAAGATGTTTAATGC
Source organism: Cunninghamia lanceolata (assembly GCA_027924645.1). Lineage (NCBI taxonomy): Eukaryota > Viridiplantae > Streptophyta > Pinopsida > Cupressales > Cupressaceae > Cunninghamia > Cunninghamia lanceolata. The sequence continues at coordinate 16,507,606 of BSBN01000055.1, forward strand.
CTTGCATTGTTATATATACTTGTTGATATGATGATATTTGTTATGCTTGAAAGTTAGGGTTTCTAGGTGCAGGTAGGGGAGTGGCTTTCAATGCGGGGCTGGTGCCCAAAGTGGCTGTCAGGATAACCCATTGAAAGTTGTTAACTAAGTGAAAACCTAAAATGAATTGGGGGGTAGGGTAAATTACACATTAAACAAGATAATTGGATTTCCTCTCCCATGCCTATAGTGCTCATTTAGGCTAAGACTGGGTATGAGAAGGCCTGGTTGGCAAGATTGACTTCCTTGTCCCCATGAAAGGAAGGTTGATTTCGCATGTGTCACCCTATGGGGCCAGCGCCTAGTGAGAGACTGTCAGGATAACCCATGTTAGGACCATACGATGGCACTCTTCCTACTACAACCTAGCATTCCCTAGTTGTTCTCTCTCTATTTGTTATGTGTCTGCCTCTAGAAGTGTTGTTGAGTTGTTAGTGATGTTGACCTGTGTTGTTGGAGTCATGTGTTGTCTTTGTTCTTATAGTCTACTATCTACCTGACTATATGTTGTAGTGGGGACCTTATGTTAACTCCTAGCACGGGGGTGGACCTTAGGGCTCCACATGGTCAGGTGGATGTGCTTTATCTCCATTGGTTTTTTCCTTGCCTTTGTTCGTGTGCAAGAAGGTTGTAACTCCTGTAGCAGATTCAGATCTTGTACTAATTTATAAAGACAGTTATTTATGCTGATGTACTATCCTATATATCAGATTATTCATACTGTATGTAATCCAATGTAAACAAAAGTTGATGTTGTAAACAATGTAATATCGTATCCTCATGTGTATGGGAAAACTATAGTTGTACTTGTTCTGGATGATTATTTATCTGATGTCATGGAAATGTATATGGTTATTCATAAAATGCAATAGATATAAAATGAATTATTGTTGTCAGTTAATACATGACGTATGAGAGAATATGATAGTAGTTGTTAGTAATGCAGCCAAGGAACCCTAAGAGAACGTTACTTAGTATAGATATGTTAAATGTTACTTTACTATCTCTTTCAATAAATAAAAAAAAAAATTATACTATTTGTTTGGTGTAATTGTGTTATTTTCTAGAGTTCCTTAGCAAGGCATTACATCTGGTATCAGAGCAAAGGTTTTCAACACTGGGATCTCTGGTTCTTGTCATTGTCTTAGGTTAAACATTTTTCTCCTTATGGTGAGTTGGTAATAGTACCTCTCACCTAAGAGCCTTAGTATGGTATTAGAAGGAAGATAAACTTACAGACTTGTTCTTGAATATAGAATAAATAAATCCTTTATGCTTTGTTCTACTTGTGTGTCTGTTATGTGAAAATGTGATGATATATCTAACCATATGTGTTCCCTGAACACTAGTGCTTTCTGATTTTTGAGGCATCATGCATTGTAAGACATGTGGTTACGTGGCATTGTCGTGTGTGGGTATCTTAAAGTAGTAGTTTGACATCTTTTTTTTTTGTGGCCATGACTTCATGTGGAAGTTCTTTTGTGGATTATGAAAGTTATCACTGTGTATGTATGTAAAAACCGAATGCAGGAGATCAAATTGGAGCTTGTGTTAGACCCATCTAATATAAATGTGATACTTTAAGTAAAATGTAGCCTTCATTAAGTATGTTCTTGTGTGCAATATTATCTATTCTTCCTCACATAAAGAAATTGTATTGCATTAAGGGTAGAAATTGTTGTAAATAAGTAATTATTTTGTTGCCTTAAATCCTTGTATAAAAGTTGTTTAGGTATAAGGATGTAGATAACGTAATTATCTATGTGTTGGCGTACGTTCTCTAACGCATTCTAGACCTTGTGTCCTCGGTGTTGTGTAGTGGATACTTCTTTTTTTGTGGCTAAAATTAGCCACATTGTGATGTGGGTTTGTTTGCAATTTGGTTAATTTGAAATTTTGATGGTTGTTTCATGTGTTGTTAAGGGCTAACAGTGAATTTGTTTTCTTTGAAATTTCTTATGACAGGAGTGGTCACCAAAACTCTTTTCTCTATACTTGAGTTATTGTTGGAAATTGCCAGCATTTTGTGACTTAAGATTGGATTTGGTTATTTTTCCACTTGGGTTTTCACCTTCTTTAAAACTTTGATGGTGACTATTCCAAATGTTTGTTTTTGTTAGCCCTGTATTGTGTCAAGTGTTGTTTCTATCATGTTCATTTCGAACCTCTGATAGTGTTTACAAGGGAGGACTCTACAGAGAATTGTACTTGAATGCTTGGTAATTAGTCAGAACCATGGTGGAAATAAGAAATGAGATGTAATTTTCCTTGATAATATGTAAACATAGATCCCTTAATTGAATGAAATTCTCAAAATATGTGCGAATGGTTATAAGTACATCACATGATACACCTTAAAGGCAAGGAATTGAGGTCTTTTATGCCTTTATTGAATGATTGTGCTTGTCTTGGGAAAAATTGCTTAATGTGAATGCGGATGTTGGCAATAGAAAATTGTAATACTAATGTGTTATGTTTCCACCCTAGTCTGTGACTTCCAGGAGTAAGTCAAGTTTTAGGGGGGGAGGATGTAGTGCCCCTCCATTCTCACCTTGGATGTACAGGTGAATTGATCAAGGTGCATGAATATGAAGGTATAATAATAGGAACAATTAAGGTAAGGTAAACAATTGATGTCATACAATTTAGATAGATGTTTCATCCATGTGTGGTTTCATATGATAGTTAATGTGTTTTATTGATAATCTCTATTGCAACACTGATAATGTAGGCTTTGACATTGTTTTGCATTCTAATGATTAAGATGTTGATCTTACTACAATTGTTATATGTTAGAATGGATCTCATGGACTGATTCTGTTAGATTTATTTGTTATGATGGTACTTCTGAGACTTATTCAATTTCATGCACCTATATGTTCAGTGTATGGTTCTGTTCAGATAATGAGGTAGATTCGATTTGGTTATGATCATGTGTTATCTAATCTAGATGGATATGATGTGGAAGGGATGATGTTGCATCACTCGTTGGCGAGTGCCCTACGATGTTGTGATTCCCTTTTCACCTAGTGCTAGCTTATATGCATCTATACATGCTTGACTATGTCATTTGTTGTAGGATGCAAGTATCAGGCATCGACTCCACTTGAATTAACAGGTCTAAGCATGCCTTGAACCCAAGGGATAAGTTGTTTCAGAGATAACTTAAGGTCCCACATCCCAAGTCATCATCCTCAATCAGGATGCGTGACATGTCTAGTTCAACCTGTCAGTTATGTCAGTATGTCAGGTGTTGCAATTGATTTATATTTGATGGAGCTTGTTGGTTAAGTGTGTTTTGGCCTGGCTTGTGAACATGTTTGATTTGGCTTTTAACAGTTGTCCTACTCAGTGGGTTATGTTGTATGCCTAGATTTCATTATATAGTCATACTAATATTTGATCCACTATAATATTTAATAGGGTTATATAATATTCTCATTATTATTATTAATATTTAATAAGATTAAATTGGTAATTGATAATTACCTAGTTCAAAATAATTATAATAAATATATATAATAAAATATACCTATAGTAAAATATTAAAATAAATAAAATAAAGCATTATAATGTTAAGTTGTAAATTACATCGCGAGATGTAAGGGATAAATTTAATAAATAGTTGTTATTAGCTGATAGAGGATTAGGTACTCACCTACTATAATGGTGGAGGAAGGTTCTGGAAGAAGGGGGGATCTATCTCTCCCTCTGTGTAAAATAATTTTTAGAAGAATAGGGGGTTTTGGGGAGACGGGGGAGAAGTTGATTCTGCAGCTGTAGCATTCGAACCCCACATCAAAACTTCAGTCCAGTCAAGCAATCCAAGTTCTGTTAATTTTTTAAATTTTGTCTCTGTTTTCTTTTGAAGCCCTTTCAATAATCTTCCGATGCATTGTATGTCGTTCGTGTTTCAATGTATTTTTTTTAATCATGGAAATGGTCTGCAACTATAAAAGTAATTTCTCTTTTAAACAATCCACCTTTGTGTCTAAGATTCAGATTTTTTTTATTTACCTATTTAGCAAAAGTTGTTCCAATTACAATTTCTAACAAAATTCATGATTTCATTGTGATTCGATGATGTCCATATTTTACTCCAAAACTCCCATTTTGGCACAATGGAAGGATGATGGCAAGGGCCGTTGGATTGTTGTAAACCTGCCCTTTGCATTTGCTTGAAAGTTACTATAGTTTTTTTTTTTTATATTTCATTTTGTGCATATCCTGCAATCATTTCATACCAAGAGAATTTGGCTCTAAGGAATTAGCCAATAGTTAGTGTGCATCCACTTTCTACTCCAAAAGACTGCAGGCGGATAGGAAACTAGCAAAAGTTGTAGATCTAGTTTAGAATACCTTAAGATTCTATAGATTATTTGTTAAGTTATAGTTTCATGTGTTCTGGATATTCCATCAAGTAGAGAAATTATTGTAAGGTTGAAACTTCATTAATGGACCAACATTAGCTATGTTTTATCCATGAGTGATAGTGTCAATATAGTATGATTGTAGTCTATTGTAGTTGGGACCCTGACGAATCCAATGATGTATACTGCATGAGATTTGGTGCTTTCTTGACATGAGGCAGATGCAACCTCAACAGTGTACATGTAATTCAAGCTCTCTAGAATGGATCAGCACCTTATACATTTGGAAATCTGACCAAAAAGGGTGTGCATTGGTCATAGTTAGGGCTACAATATCTGCGAAGATTGCAGAGGATGTGCCTTATCATTAGGTTTAGTCAAGTGCACAACGTTTAGATTTCAGTAATGGGAATTTGCATTCTATTCATGCATTTTAATTCAGACACCGCAACGCCTTCCTTAGTATCACTAAAGTCAGTTTAGACTGCCTTCCCAATACTCTTTACAACCTTCGCCATTACTACATATTACAATCTTTATCAAAATGCAGTTGTAGTCATGATACATTTGTTCTCTTTGGCGCAGAGTAAATGGCCAAATCATTTTTTCATACTGCTAAGAGAAAACTGCCATATCACTTGATTATACCATCCTTATACTACCTTTGAATCAAGGTTTATCAACAAAAAAATTTCTCTGCCAAATAAAGTTAAGGGAAAGGATAACATGACCTGCTAATGGACACATTCAGCTTCAACATAAATCATTCCTTCACTTGGAGTTGGACTTAATTCCTCTTTTACTGAGAAGTAAATGGCATTGTAATACCGTCACTTTAATATGGGAGTATACATGGCAGTTTTTTGTAATGAATGAGCTAAAATTGTAGAGTATGAAATGTGCAAACTGTATAGCTCAGGTTATATAAAACATTTTCTTCCCTGCATGGTAAATAATATACTATTCCACCACTGCCAGTTATGCTGATAATAGTATACAGTATTCAGTGTTCCAAAATCAATGAAGGAAGCTGGTTAAATATGAAGTTCATCATATGAATTCAAATAGCATCTATTATTTTAGGTAATTCATATGACACTCAATTGCATTGGAATCATAAATTTGTCAAAGTCCTGTCAGGTTGAGTTTAAACAACTAATTATTAAGCCATATAGTATCGTATAGAATCTATATTTCAAAGGTGAGCGTGTAAGTACTCCCCAAGTACATGACCAACTAAAACTCTGTAACTGATAAAGCATCAGTCATTTATAATATTCAGATTTGCAAGCAACAAATTGACATAGCACCTAGAACAACCATGTCAATAATTTCTAGACTAATGTACACAGCTGAAACTTGTAACTAATAGTAGCTCCACTTTATGTCATGAATCTGAAAACCTTCACAACAGCAGAATGAAAATTTCTGTCTTTAAAACATGCCACAAAAACCATATATGTGATAATAGCTAGCTACGCATTTAACAGTCTATAAAAGGCAAGACAACTTAGTGAAATGTGAGTACAAATGAAATAAGAAATATTATTTACCATTGCCAAATTTTGTGTGCAGACTTGTAGGTAGAAAAGCTAGTCTCTACCTATCTGTGGCTATAATGTTTGTAGCTAATTTTCTGCTCTTCATTCTTTTCATAATTTAGAACAGCCTTATTTGACACCTCAATGGATTATTATCCACCACTGAATAGCTGTCACCTAAATAGAATAAATGCTATACAGTGAATACACATTTGCATGTATAAAGTAGGATTTTGCATAACCCAAAGGGAGGAATGAATATTTTGAGTCATCAGATATACAACTACCACCATCACTAAGATTATACAAAACCTATGTTGCACAATCATTTAACAAACCTGCATTCTTTTCATGAGAAGTATCTCTTGAGGTAGTTGTTAGAGATGTTATAATAGTTGTCTATGCTTCCACATTTTGCATGAATGTCTATCAGACAATTAAATACAACTGACAAAGTTCCTCTATCCTTTATGTTTGAGTGATATCCCAATTCCATTTGTTTGATCATTTCTTTTATAGCCGTAATAAAAATATATTCACTCAATTGCTGTAGGCTTAAATGGCAACTTAATGATAAAGTTTAGGGTTGCCTCAAGAAAGTCAGTGGCCAATTGTAGGTCTAGGTAATTAGGGATTCCCTTAATATTTTATAATCAGGGTTCCTTCAAAAGAAAAATTAATAATTAGGGATTTTGTGATAAATATTAATATTAGAGTATTGTTGTTTTTACAGAAGATACTGAATTTAATTTATGAGGTTAGGGCTTTCATATTTAAGTAATCATATTTGATAAGGTTTTATATATCTTTCCATTTGAATGAATTTAAATGGTTAACTAATGAAGGTTCAAATTGATTAAAATAATATTATGCTTTTGGAGTCTTACTTGAGTCTTATTAGTATTTGGTTATTAGTTCGAATCAATATAAGTTGAATATCATAATTAATTACTTGATTCAATTAGATCAAGTTTTTGAAAGTTATTGATTAAATTATTAGATTATCGAACTATAAAGAAATGTGGCTAATATAAATTTTATTGTATTGATACAATTGTTTAAATTCCATCGATATGATTATTTATTTATAGAAGATTTATTAGATAATAGGGTGTAACGTTAATTATTTAATGTCTTTGGATGAAAAACATTTGCTATCCAATGGTCTATGGTATTTATTATTATTGTTATTATTATTTGCAAAACAGAATAGTTGTCATTCCCAAACTGTCTGTGGAATGTATGGGTGGAAGTTGAACCAAAATTACTTGAACTATATGACGGAGGAAACCCTTGGGAATTATTAGGAATTAAATAAATGATAAGTTGTCAAGGATAAGTTTCCAGAGGCATAGGCTTGATGTTTGGTGTTCATGTATATGTTTTGTTGTAAATGTATCATGTTGTGGAATGAAGTTCTACATGGATGTTGTGGTTAATTATTTGTATTGAATATGCATTAAAATATTGTGTTGATTTTGATCGCGGAGAGACATTGGTAAAAGAAGTATGTTGTATTTGGAAGATGTGGACAATGTTTTGTGAGTTGAGCTTGTGATTAAGTTGATATGTAAGATGTTTAATGCCTTGCATTATTATATATACTTGTTGATATGATGATATTTATTATGCTTGAAAGTTAGGGTTTCTAGGTGCAGGTAGGGGAGTGGCTTTCAATGCGGGGCTAGCACCCAAAGTGGCTATCAGGATAACCCATTGAAAGTTGTTAACTAAGTGAAAACCTAAAATGAATTGGGGGGAAGGGTAAATTACACATTAAACAAGATAATTGGATTTCCTCTCCCATGCCTGTAGTGCTTGTTTAGGCTAAGGATGGGTATGAGAAGGCCTGGTCAGCAAGATCGACTTCCTTGTCCCCATGAAAGGAAGGTTGATTCCCCATGTGTCACCCTATGGGGCCGGTGCCTAGTGAGAGGTTGTCAAGATAACCCATGTTAGGACCATGCGATGACACTCTTCCTACTGCAGCCTAGCATTCCCTAGTTGGTCTCTCTCTATTTGTTATGTGTCTGCCTCTGGAAGTGTTGTTGAGTTGTTAGTGATGTTGACCTATGTTGTTGGAGTCATGTGTTGTCTTTGTTCTTATAGTCTACTGTCTACCTGACTATATGTTGTAGTGGGGACCTTATGTTAACTCCTAGCAGGGGGGTGGACCTTACAGCTCCACATGGTCGAGTGGATGTGCTTTATCTCCATTAGTTTTTTCCTTGCCTTTGTTTGTGTGCAAGAAGATTGTAACTCCTGTAGCAGATTCAGATCTTGTACCAGTTTATAAAGACAGTTATTTATGCTCATGTACTATCCTGTATATCAGATTATTCATAATGTATGTAATCCAATGTAAACAAAAGTTGATGTTGTAAACAATTTAATATCATATCCTCATGTGTATGGGAAAACTACAGTTGTACTTGTTCTAGATGATTATTTATCTGATGTCATTGAAATGTATATGGTTATTCATAAAATGCAATAGATATAAAATGAATTATTGTTGTCAGTTAATACATAACGTATGAGAGAATATGATAGTAGTTGTCAGTAATGCAGCCAAGGAACCCTGAGAGAATATTACTTAGTATAGATATGTTAAATGTTACTTTACTATCTCTTTCAATAAAAAAAAAATTATCCTATTTGTTTGGTGTAGTTGTGTTATTTTCTAGAGTTCCTTGGCGGGGCATTACAAAAGGTATAGCAGGAATAGCGAACAGGGTCTAGTACAGTGGTCTGCATTTCACCGCAGATAAGTATTTTGTGATGCAGTTTTAAGGTATTGTAAACACTTATGTGAAGTGTCTTATTCAAGAGTTAGGAGATTTGAAGTTCATTGGAGGGATAGTTACAAGCTGCTAAGTATCAGCATAGTGTTTGACAAAGTTTGACAGAGACAGAGTCTGAGTTCTAATGGTCCGCATTTCTTCGCAAGATGACATAATGCATTGTGGTTCTAAGGATAAGATTGGGAATTTGTAAAGAGTCCTTGATATGATTTGGAAGGTGTTTTGAGATCCTCAATAAAAGTTGTAAGTTAGTAGATGAAGTTATTAAGGATGCTCTTGAGGGATAGGCTAATTGGTGAGATAACTTATGATGCAGAGAAAGGATAGTTTGTGAAAGATCTATGTAAGTAATTGAATGTTAAAGTGAACCTATATGAACGCATTTGGGAGAAGGTTTGGGTCCACATGACACGTAGTGCATTGGATTGAGTGACAAGGTACATCCTTCTATGTACACATTTCACTTCTTGGATGCCGACCTGATTATGGATTAAATCATGATGCGGATATATATAAGAGTGATGATCTTTAGTTGAGTGGAAGAATGTGTGTGTGATGTGAGGCTATGAATAGTGGAGGAGAGTTAGAAGATTAGCAGCGATGAAGACTTGGGATTCATAATACAATTGTTAAATGACTGCACCCTAACATAGTGCCAGATGCTTAAGCAGTACTCAGTTCACTTGTGTAATTAGATTGGAAGCAAGTGTTCATCTTCAAGTCAGTGAGCCTTCAACAGGGTTTAATAGCCCTCAGGGTTTAACAAACATTATTATAATCTTGCTAGGTTTAGGGTAGAGGCATTGAGCCTACTAAACTTAGTTGTACATCATGGCAGTAAGCCAACATGTTCTAGGCCCGTGCAGTGACCAAGCCTAAACATCATTTTTGTAAAGATTGCAATCTATTTATGAGAGCTAATCCTCTCCATGGTTATTCCCATTTTGGGTTTTCCACATAAAATCTTGGTGTTGTGTGTCATACTTTTGTGGATACTATTCATTTTTATATTATACTTCTATTTGATTAATGCTTTGAAATGGTTAAAAGTAAAAGTGCAAGAAAAGATTTATAGAACACTAATTCACCACCCCTCTTAGTGTTCCTAACAATCAACAATTGGTATTAGAGCCAAGTTCATTGGAAAAACTTAACTTAAGAAAGATCTGGGATAGTATGATCATGGCAGCAAGAAGGTATGGAAATTATAAGAGGTACAACCAACTAGAAGCGGCTCTTATAGATCTTGAAAATCCTAAAGGAAAATCTAAAACAAGGTGATGAATGCATCTTAAAGCTGAAGGAGAAAGTCAAGAAATTCAAAGACAAATATAAATAAGCCAGTGACAAATTGTTATCAACAAATGAAGCCCTATATGATGTTGAAGCAGAAGTTACAGAAAGAACAAAAGCAAAAGATGATCTAAATTTGATTGTGAAGAATAGATCAGAAGATTGTGCTAAACTTGAAAAAGAAATTATAAGTTTAATGATAGATCTAGAAAAAGTTAGAAGTTTTAAAGAAAAATTCAAGATAAGTACTGCAAAGCTTGATTAAATGATTGCTAGCCAAAGGAATGCTGATGACAAACATGGTTTAGGATTTGAGAAAGGAGAAAGCTCAAACTCCAGGCAAATAAGCACTAAGCCAAGGAAAAATAAATGATACTAGTTCATAAATCAAAGAAGAAGACCTAGAAGACCTCTGATCAGACAACCAAATGCTCAAAGGTAACCATATTTCAATGGTTATTATAATTCATGCAATAAGTTTGGTCATAAGGCTACTCATTGTAGAAGTAGAATAAATCAAAAAACTCCATTATTCTCTAGTCAGTGTTTCAATTGCAATAAAATTGGTCATAGAGCAAATGAATGTAGAAATTAGATCAGGAAAAGTTTCAACAATGGAAGGAATGAATAGTCATTCAAAGGTAAATATTTCACTTGCAATAAGATTGGTCATAGATCAGATGTATGTAGAAGCTCGGTATGAACTAATTTTCAAAATATCAGGGTTAGTCAATCATTCAATGGAAAGTGTTTTGCATGCAATACATTTAGACATATGGCTAATCAATGCAAATCAAATTCAATCAATGGAAGGATTCAAGGACAAAATAATGTGGTATGTCTCAACTACAACAAATCTAGACATATTGCAAGGTTTTATAGAAGCAGAAATGTGAAGAGAAATCATTATTCTAAAGAAAGGAAAATAGAGCAAAGAAATGATAAGGGAAAAGAGAAAGTTAATCTGGTTGAAACCAAGAAAGAAATGAACAAGGTATGGATCAAGAAAGAAGTAATTGAAGTTAGCGATCAATCTGCACCAGTATCTGATGTAGATACTTCCTCTGTAAATGGAGAGCTCTGGCTCAGGGGGAACAATGTGGAATGTCCAATTCCCCCAGCTAGAAAGTGGGTGCTAGAATTCGGCACGAAGGCATATGATGAAATCTGATATGACACAACTTTTAGAAGAAAAACTAAAAGAAAAAGGGTCTATACGGCATATTACGAAGCAATCCTAATCGACTGTGTTCTATAGTGAAAGGTTTTGGCAGCTTTTTGGAAATGAGCATTTATGACGACTAAGTGAAGTCACACAAAGGATAAAAAGGAACTTGTTTGATGTAAAAATCACTTTGCACACAAGTGACCAAGGTGAACCAAAGAAAAAATCAAAACAACTACAGTACTCTCCAAATTATTTCAAATCGAGATCAAGGAAACCCTATTCTAGTGAAAGAGGTATTTACAAATTGAAACCCTACTGTGAAAATTAAAATTGCTCTGGAAAAATGTTTACTCCTTATGTAATCAAGATAGGAGAAATGTCTCATCCCAAGTTTAAGAAACACTTCTTCAAACTGTCAAAAAATGATCCGTTAGGAGCATTTTCAATTACTCCACGTGGGGTCATGCATAAGGAAGATATCAAGGCATACATACATACCAGTTTAGAAGAATATGATTAGATGAAGTTAGGCAAATTGTATTTGGATGAACTAACTACTACGGACATCATGCTGAAAGATGATTAAAAAGTTCCAGGAGAAATGAAATTTGACACTTGGTTGGACTTTCTTGCAATTCCTATCGATGAATGGGTTAAGCTTATTCTAAGTAGGATTCATGATGAATCTTTATGGCTAAATGAACCCTATTTGATAACTAAAGAAGCCATTAAAACAATAACCGATATGAGCTCCTCCGAAAGGGTTCCAGGCATAAAGGAAATGAAGAAAAATGTGGTAATGCAGCTAACAGGAGCCAAACTTGAGAAGAATGGTCTTACAGTGAATGATATTAGGGATCCGGCTGTCAGATTTGCATCAATGATTATTGGATAAAAAATATAGTTCTCAAATAAGGAAAATTATGTGTCTGCATCAGCTATATACACAACATATGATATGATAAAAAATAATAGGGATTATGATCTTTGTGAATTGCTCTGGGATGAACTTATCGAGAACTTGAAAAGGGAAAAAGAAACCAATCATCCTTTCAAATATGGAACATTGATTACATGTTTACTCTTTTACTTCCTAAAAGAGCTACCTAGTCTAGAAAATGTTATCTGGCTCAATCACATTCCTATAGCTGCTCAAATAAGAAATCATTTACAGAGTTTGGGTAATGGAAATATGAAAAATGAAATCATGTGGAAATATTTTAGATATTTTCAACAGAAAATGATAAGAAGGTTCTAGATACCTGAAAAAGTAGTGACAAAGTATGAAAAGGACATTGTATTCATGGTGGATAAAGATAAATGCTTCATGGAAGCTGTGGAACCAAGAACTGTATGGGTCTCTGCACTAGGTTATGAAGTTGCAAAAGATGTCTTGACTGAATTAGCTGATACACTACTAAGCAAACCTATTGATCCCAAAGAGGACATATTCAAGACTTTTTGAGAATTATCTTCTAGAATGTTGATGAAACCTAAGCAGTCAGAAAGAACATCAGATGAACAATTAAGGTAGAAACCAAATCAGGAGGATTTGAGTTCACAAATACTCTAGTAGAATGGGCATCAAACACTCCAAAAAGGAAAGATAAGAGATCTGAAGAGGAAAGACCAACATCTAGTCCAAAAAAAAGAATAAGGATCTCATCCATTATAGAAGCCACAATTGAAGGAGAAAAGAAAAAGAAAGTCTCACTTTGTAAAGAAAAGGCGACAAGAGACACTACTGCTTCAGTAAAAGAAGTGCTAGAAAAAGAGAAACAAGATTGGGATAAACCAGAATTACTACATGGACAAATAAATCTAGACACCATGTCTCCAGCACAGAAATTTAAGTGGGCTTCAACTACGCAAGCAAAGGCTCAAGAAGAGTTGTTGAAATCACTTACTGAGAATAGTAAACTGATTGATAAAGCATCTAGGATTTTGAGAAGTTGTTGCCTATCCACAAGAGGGATTCATCCATGCCCCCAGCAAGTCATTTGATGGAATTAATAAATTTAGTAAGTAATCAGTTTGAATCTTTTGAGAAATCTACATAAACTAAAGTAAGGCAAGAATTTGAAGGAAAAAGACTTGAAGAATTAAAGACAATGATAGCCAAGGATAAGATTTTGTTACATAATTCAATATCCAACATCAAAAAGATGTGAAAGAAGTTGGAGATGTGTACAAATTTTGCCTATCCTAGCCAAAAGCTACTCAGGAGATTGAAGAAAAGATCAAAGAGCTGGAATAGAGAATGATGGACTTCTCTAACAAATTTGATCCAGCAACAGAATCAATTACAAATAAGGAAGCATAAGTCATCCACATCCACAATGATCTGACTAAGTTATTAAATCAAAAATATCAAATAAAAAGTAGAATGGGACAAATAAGGAGACTAGTCTACCCTAAACTAGACTCAATGACAAATCTTATTGTAGAGGCTAGGGTAGCTGTACGAATAGGCACACCTTCTAATCTCAATAAGGCAAAAGCTTTAACCTTTTTCTATAGTGGACACATTCAAATTTTGGATAATGCGTGGGCATGGATCAAGAACTTATTCAATGACATTCTCAAATACATGTAATACAAAGAGGTATATTACACTTGTAAATATGCGGCTGAGTACATCAATTTTTGAGATTTTGACAAATTTTTTGCTCTAGATCAGACCCTTTGACATTGATGTCAAAGGGGGAGAAGTAGGTCAATGAAAAATGGATAATCATTTCAAGGGAGCACAAAAATAAAGTGTGTATAGTAAGGGGGAGTAGTCAGGCATTTTTCACTAAGTGTTGCCATCAATGCCAAAGGGAGAGATTGTTGGCAAGAGACACTACTTTGGTATGGATCTGTATGTTGTCATTGATGGAAACAAGGCTTAGAGATCCTATCACCATGAAAGGAAGATCCTATAACCATGACAGGAAGAGATATCTCTAGAAGAACATACTAGATTCTAGGTCTAGGAAGAGATATCTCCGGAAGAACATAGTATGCAGAGTAGAGGATAGTAAGCTATACAGTATGCCTCTGCACATGATGATCTCATAATGTGGTTCAGGTATGATGTTCTCAATTGTTTTCCAGTGTTATGCCTCAAAGATTAAGTCCTAATCCTCTCTATAATCTTGAAGAAATGTCTAAGTCTGGGTAAGCAAAGGTATAGCAGGAATAGTGAACAGGGTCTAGTGCAGTGGTCTGCATTCCTCCATAGATCAGTATTTTGTTATGCAGTTTTGAGGTGTTCTAAAAACTTATATGAAGTGTCTTATTCCAAATCTATGAGATCTAAAGTTCACTGGTAGGATAGTTACAAGCTGCTAAGTATCAGCACAGTGTTTGACAACGTTTGACAAAGACAGAGTCTGAGTTCTGATGGTCTGCATTTCTCTGCAAGATGATATAATGCCTTGTGGTTCTAAGGATAAGATTGGGAATGTGCAAAGACTCCTTGATATGATTTGGAAGGTGTTTTGAGATCCTTAGTAAAAGTTGTAAGTTAGCAGATGTTGTTAAGCATGCTCTTGAGGAACAGGTCGACTAGTGAGATGAATCATGATACAGACAAAGGATAGTGTGTGAAAGATCTATGTAAGTAATTGAATTATTAAATCCAACCTATATGAACATGTTTAGGAGAAGATTTGGGTCCACATGACACATAGTGCATTGGATTTAGCGATAAGGTACATCCTTCTATGTACATGTTTCACTTCTTGGATGTCAACCTGATTATGGATTAAATCATGATGCAGATATATAAGAGCGATGATCTTTGGTTGATGTGTTGAGTGGAAGAATGTGTGTGTGATGTAAGGATGCAAATAGTGGAGTAGAGTTAGAATATTAGTACCGATGAAGACTTAGGATTTAGAATACAGTTGTTAAATGACTGCACCCTAGAATAGTGACAGATGCTTAAGCAGTACTTAATTCTCTTATGCAATCAAATTGGAAGAAAGTGTTAGCCTTCAACAAGGTTTAAGAGTCTTCAGGGTTTAAAAACCCTTATTATAATCTTGCTAGGTTTAAGGTTGAGGTAGTGAGCATGCTAAACTTAGTTGTACATCATGGTAGTAAGCCAGCATGTTCTAGGCCTATGGAGTGACCAAGCCTAAACATCATTTTTGTAAAGATTTCAATCTATTTATGAGAGCTAATCCTCTCCATCATTTTTCCCATTTTGGGTTTTTCGCGTAAAATCTTAGTGTTGTGTCATGCTTTTGTGGATGTTGTTCATTTGTATATTATACTTCTATTTGATTAATCCTTCGAAATGGTTAAAAGTAAAAGTGTAAGAAAAGATTTATAGAACACTAATTCACCCCCCTCTTGATGTTCCTGATAATCAACAATTGGTATTAGAGCCAAGTTCCTTGGAAAAAGTTTAATAGCTTAGGGAATACCTAGGATAGTATGATCATGGCTGCAAGAAGGTATGGAAATTATGAGAGATACAACCAACTAGAAGCAGCTCTTATGGATCTTGAAAATTCTACAACAGAGGTCAGAGATCTGAAAGAAAATTTAAAACAAGCTGATGAATGCATCTTAAAGCTGAAGAAGCAAGTCAAGAAATTCAAAGACAAATACAAAGAAGCCAATGACCACTTGTTATCAGCAAATGAAGCTCTATATGTTTTGGAAGAAAAAGTTACAAAAAGAACAAAGGCAAATGATGATCTAAATTTGATTTTGAAAAAAAGATCAAAAGATTGTGTGAAACTTGAAAAAGAAATTATAAGTTTTAAAACAAATTTGGAAAAGCTAGATGTTTTGAAGAAAAATTCAAGATAAGTACTACAAAGCTTGATGAAATGATTTCTAACCAAAGGAATGCTGATGACAAACATGGTTTAGGATTTGAGAAAGGAGAAAGCTCAAACTCTAGGCAAATAAGCACTGAGCCAAGGCAAAACAAAGGATACCAGTTCAGAAATCAAAGAAGAAGATGTAGAAGACCTCCGGTTAGACAACCAAATGCTCAAAGGTACCCATCTTTCAATGGTTATTGTAATTCATGCAATAAGTTTGGTCATAAGGCTACTTAGTGTAGAAGTAGAATAAATCAAAAGACTCCATTATTCTCTAGTCAGTGTTTCAATTGCAAGAAAATTGGTCATAGAACAAATGAATGTAGAAATCAAATTAGGAAAAGTTTCAACAATGGAAGGAATGAACAGTCATTCAAAGGTAAATGTTTCCCTTGCAAAAGCATTGGTCATAGATCAAATGTATGTAGAAGTTTGGTAAGAACTAATTTTCAAAATATCACGAACATTCAATCATTCAATGGAAAATGTTTTGCATGCAATTGATTTGGACACATGGCTAATAAATACAAATAAAATTCAATCAATGGAAGGATTCAAGGACAAAAGAATGTGGTATGTCTCAATTGTAATAAATCTAGACATATTGCAAGGTTTTACAAAAGCAGGAATGTGAAGAGAAATCGTTATTCTGAAGAAAGGAAAATAGAGCAGAGAAATGAT
Source organism: Cunninghamia lanceolata (assembly GCA_027924645.1). Taxonomy (NCBI): domain Eukaryota; kingdom Viridiplantae; phylum Streptophyta; class Pinopsida; order Cupressales; family Cupressaceae; genus Cunninghamia; species Cunninghamia lanceolata. Next base: position 16,524,328 of record BSBN01000055.1, read on the forward strand.
AAGGGAAAAGAGAAAGTTAATCTGGTTGAAACCAAGGAAGAAATGAACAAGGTATGGATCAAGCAAGAATTTATTGAAGTCAGGAATCAAACTGCACCAGCATTAGGTGTAGATACTTCCTCTGGGAAGTAAATTGAGAGCTCTAACTCATGAGGAGTAGTGTGGAAAATCCAATTCCCCCAACCAAAAAGTGTGTGCCAGAATTCAACACGAAGGCATATGATGAAATCTTATGTGATAGTTTTTAGAAGAAAAACTAGAAGAAAATGGTTCTATGTGGCATATTGTAGAGCAATCCTAATTGACTGTGTTCTATAGTGAAAGGTTTTGGCAGCTTTTTGGAAATGAGCATTTATGATGACTAAGTCAACCTACGTGGAGGATAAAAAGGAACTTTGATTTTAAAATCACTTTGCATACAAGTGACCAAGGCAAACCAAAGAAAAAATCAAAACAAGTACAGTACTCTCCAAAGAATTTCAAATCGAGATCAAGGAAACCTTATTCCTGTGAAACAGGTATTTGTACCTTGAAACTCTATTGGGAAAATTAAAATTGCTCTAGAAAAATGTTTACTCCTCATGTAATCGGGATAGGAAAATGGTCTCACCCCAAGTTTAAGAAATAATTCTTCAAATTGCCAAAAAATGATCCGTTAGGGGCATTCTCAATTACTCCACATAGGGTCATGCATATGGAAGATATTAGGGCATACATACATACCAGTTTAGAAGAATATGATCATATGAAGTTAGGCAAACTGTATTTGGATGAACTAACTACTGCAGACATTGTGTTGAAAGATGATTACAAAGTTCTAGGAGAAACAAAATTTGACACCTAGTTGGACTATCCCTCAATTCCTATCGATGCATGGGTCAGGCTTATTCTAAGCAGAATTCACGATGAATATATATGGCTAAATGAACCCTATTTGATAACTAAAGAATCTATTAAAGCAGTAACCAGTATGAGCTCCTTCGGAAGGGTTCCAGGCTTAAAGAAAATGAAGAACAATGTGGTAAGGCAGCTAACAAGAGACAAACTTGAGAAGAATGGTCTTATAGTGAATAATATCAGGGATCTCACTATCAAATTTGCATCAATGATTATCAGATACAAATATACTTCTCAAATAAGGAAAATTATGTCTCCACATTAGCTATATACACAGCATATGACATGATAAAAAACAATATGGATTATGATCTTTGTGAATTGCTCTAGGATGAACCTATGGAGAACTTGAAAAGGGCAAAAGAAACCAATCATCCTTTCAAATATGGAACATTGATTACATGTTTACTCTTTTACTTCCTAAAAGAGCTACCTAGTCTAAGAAATGCTATCTGGCTCGATCATATTCCTATAGCTGCTCAAATAAGAAATCATTTATAGAGTTTGGGTAATGTAGATATCCAAAATGAAATCATGCAGAAATATTTCAGATATTTTCAATAGAAAATGATAAGAAGGTTCTGGATACCTGAAAAAGTAGTGACAAAGTATGAAAAGGACATTGTATTCATGGTGGATAAAGATAAATGCTTCATGGAAGCTATGGAACCAAGAACTGTATGGGTCCCTGCGCTAGGTTATGAAGTTGTAGGAGATGTCTTGACTGAATTAGCTGATACACTACTAAGTAAACCTATTGATCCCAAAGAGGACAGATTCGGGACTTTCTCAGAATTATCTTCCAAAATGTTGATAGAACCTGAGCAGTCAGAAAGAACATCAGATGAACAATTAAGGTAGAAGCCAAATCAGGAGGATCCAAGTTCACAAATACTCTAGTAGAATGGGCATCAAACACTCTAGAAAGAAAGGATAAGGAATTTGAAGAGGAGAGACTAGCATCTAGTCCTAGAAAAAGAATAAGGATCTCATCCATTATAGAAGCCACAATTGAAGGAGAAAAGAAAAAGGTCTCACTTTGTAAAGAAAAGGTGACAAGAGACATTGCTGCTTCAGTAAAAGAAGTGCTAGAAAAAGAGAAACAAGATTGGGATAAACCAGAATTACTACATGGCCAAATATATCTGGACACAATGTCTTCGGCATAGAAATTTAAGTGGGCTTTAATTGTTCAAGCAAAGGCTCAAGAAGAGTTGTTGAAATCACTTACTAAGAAGAGTAAACTAATTGATGAAGCATTTGGGATTTTGGAGAAGTTGCTTCCTATCCACAAGAGGGATTCATCCATGCCCCCAGCAAGTCATTTGAAGGAATTAATAAATTTAGTAAGTAATCAGTTTGACTCTTCTGAGAAATCTGTAAAAATTAAAGTAAGGCAAGAATTTGAAGGAAAAAGACTGGAAGAATCAAAGAGAATGATAGCCAAGGATAAGATTTCATTAGATAATTCAATATCCAACATTCAAAGAGTTATGAAAGAATTTGGAGATGTGTGTAAATTTTACCTATCCTGGCCAAAAGCTACTTACGAGATTGAAGAAAAGATCAAAGAGCTAGAATAGAGAATGATGGACTTCTCTAACAAATTTGATCCAGCAACAAAATCAGATAGAAATAAGGAAGTAGAATTCATCTGCATCCATAATGATTTGACCGATTTATTAAATCAAAAATATCAAATAAAAAGTAGAATGGGACGACTAAGGAGACTAGTCTGCCCTAAACTAGACTCAATGGCAAATCTTATTGCAGATGCTAGGGTAGCTGTACAAACATGCACACCTTCGAATCTCAATAAGACAGAAGTTTTTACCTTTCTTTATAGTGGACACATTCAAAATTTTGATAACTCTCATAAAGGTTGGGATAATGAGTGGGCATAGATCAAGAACTTATTCAATGACATTCTCAAATGCATGTAATACAAAGAGGTAGATTCCACTTCTAAATATGCAGCTGAGTACATCAATTTTTAGGACTTTGAAAAATTTTTGGCTTCGGATCTGTTGGCAATTAAGGTGTCTCAACCTTGGTAATTCCTTACATTTGTAATGTTTTCATTTATTATTTAATTGCCTATGTTTTAAATATTTGTAAATTTCATGTTGTCATATTGTGGGATGTGGCACGGTGATGTGTCGATCCTACATGGAATATGACAACTTGTAATTTTGTCCTCAAACGAGGAGATAGTTGTCCCACTTTATGGTAGGAGCATTTTTCCATGTGTCGGCATCTTCCATGTTGTGTAAGGGAATGTTTGACTGAAATGGTTATGACAGATTCCTATGACGAATCTATGACATGTAAGAGTCAGAAATAGAAGGCTATAAGATAGGTGATGACATGTGTCATGAAGCATCTTTGAATAAGGCATATTTGGGCACCTGAAGGTGGAATATGACATGTTGTAAGAGAATATGCTATTTATAGAATGTGTATGATAGATTCTCTTACAACTGTAAGTTGTAACTGCTATGACAGATTCTATGATAGGAGTAAGTGTCGTAAGAGCATCTGTCATAGCCCATTTTGGAAATAGGCAACCCCTTTGGGATGGGAGTTGTGGACAAGTGTCAGGAACATTCTACAATGTTGACCAAGTGTCCTTGGGCATGGGTTTTTGTTAGACTTAGGGCACATAATTGAGAGGGGGGGTGAAGCAGTTGTTCAAAACTTTCTCCAATTAAACACTTAAGTCTTCTTAGTGATTAGCTATAAATTAATCATAAACCATAATGCATTCAAATCAAGAGCAGAAACATATCAACACATAAGACACCAAGATTTTGATGTGGAAAACTCGGTTAAGGGAAAAACCACGGGGTGATTAACCCAAGATTATATTCTCTGTTAGAAGAATAGAAAGAACAAAATGGCACATCCAATTAGGGCTCACTGCCTAAGCACACTGCTCACAAGAGGCTCACTACCTATAAGAGACACACTGTCTACAAAGAAATAAATATCACATACATGAACTGGAGAATAGCATCTTCACCATGCTTGAATCAGTCCCATTTAAGCCCAATACTTCTACTCTACCTTTTGCTCTCCTCCTCGCTACCACACTCTCATCACCACAAGGACAACTTCAAACTAACTTCACAATCCCTTATTTATACAAGGCATCAACTTAGGAATGATCATCTAAGTCAGAAAACATTCATAAGATTATCCACTAGATGTATAACTCATCCGGTCGGCCTATCTCAAGAAGAACACCATCATCTAGAAGTTACTCTTCAATTGCAAGCTCTAACTTCAATGCGGACCACCAACATGAACTGGACACGATCCAAAGACCTCCACAAGCTTGCCTGAATCACCAAGAACATCCACACTTCTTCTGTTTACTGAAATCCTTCTCTCCTTCATCCGGAACCTCAAGAACACAGTTTGTCATTACTGTCACAAAGGAATAGATGTTTGCGGACCTTTAAACCATGAACAAATAGAGTTGATACACCACAAAGACTTCCTCAACACTCCCTTAAATCTGTAGAATAGGAAACTTTATTTCCAGATCTCACCAGACCTTTCTTGTTACACTTTGTCAACTCTGAACACCCACCAGAACCGATTTTACTTGAGCGGCCACAACTTCTTCATATCTTCATGCGGACCTCTAAAATCTCTATTGGATCTCCTATAGACACATGTCTTCAATCCGTTTAATCCACATCCTCTGATCATCATCCTATCTTGGACTTTTGCCTTATAGTCATCATTGTTCTTCACTGTTCCTAATTGAGACTAATTTTCTCAATAGCCTCAGCTCACGGCTCATCCAAACCTTATCATTAATGCAATAGGAGTATCTTGACATCAATGACATTACTAGGTAAGCCCATACTTGCAACAATTTCCCCCTTTGTCATTGATGGCAACATAAGATGTGAAAACCTGTTTTAACCATCAAGTCAAGAACTTCTTCTTACTGTAATAGCTCCCCCTATCAGCAACAACAATTCACATGTCTTCTCTCCCTTTACTGCTCCCCCTTTGATCAGCAACCACTTGTTTTTCACATGTCTTCTCTCCCCCTTTGACATCAATGGCAAAGGGGACATACTTGCAATTCCAACACTTTAGAATCATACCTGCTGCTCCCCCTGAGTAGCAGCTCCCATCAATCTGGATCATAAGATATGACTATGATATCCACCAAACTGATGCACTTGAGTGCACCTTGGTTCATCACCGGAAGGGCAATAACCCCTAACTTCTCCCTGAGATACTCAAAAGCGTCCTTAGGTAGAGGTTTAGTAAAGATGTCTGGAATCTAATCCATGGAGGGCACAAACTCCAATCTGACTTCATTCTTGTTCACTTGCTCTCTCAAAAAGTGAAACTTGATGGATATATGTTTAGTCTTTGAATGCAACACCAGATTCTTAGATATACTTATAGCACTTAAATTATCACAGAAGATTGTGATAGGTTCCTCATACTCTACTTTGATATCTCTTAGCATCTGCTTCATCCACAAAACTTGAGTGTAACTACCTACTGCTGCAATATATTCTGATTCAGTTGTAGACAGAGATATTGCCTCTTATTTCTTTCTTAGTGAAGAAACTAATCTCTTCCCCAAAAAGAATGCTCCACCACTGGTACTCTTCCGGTCATCCATATCTCCTGCCCAATCAGCATCTATATATGCATGAAGAGAGAAATCATGATCTCTAGATACCATAGACCATACTCAACCATCCCTTTTAGATATCTAAAAATCCTCTTGATTGCCATGACATGAGATTCTCTAGGATCAGCTTGGAATCTAACAACAAGACCAACAGCTTGCAAAATATCAGGTCTAGTTTGAATGAGATACAACAATCCTCCAATCATTGATTTGTACTTTGTCTGGTCTGCCTTAGGAGAGTCATCATCTTATCTCAACTTACATCCGGTTGCCATGGGAGTATTCATTGGCTTTGAGTCTTCCATCCCAAATTTTTTCAACAATTCTTTCACATATTTGGTCTAAGAAATGAAGATTCCTTTCTTTGTTTGAGTAATTTGTAGACCCAAGAAGAAATTCATTTCACCAAGCATAGACATCTCAAACTCACTTTTCATTTGATTTGCAAAAGTTTTACACATACTATCTCTTCCTCCAAAGATGATATCATCAACAAATACTTCAATAATCAAGATGTTTTCATGATCAATTTTGAAATATAAGTTACTGTCAGTAGTACCTTTGTTGAAACCAATCTTCAAAAGATACTTATCCAATCTTTCATACCAGGCTCTTGGGGCTTGCTTTAATCCATACAATGCCTTCTTCAACTTGCAGACCATATCACCATGATCAGACAAACTAAATCCATCTGGTTGCTCTATATACACTTCTTCTTCCAAGTCACCATTTAGAAAGGCAGACTTGACATCCATCTGATATTCCTTGAAATCCTTGAAGGCAGCAAAGGCAAGAAATAATCTAACTGCTTCAATTCTTGCCACCGGAGTAAAAGTTTCTTCAAAATCAATTCCTTCTATTTGAGAGTAGCCCTTGCAGACCAATCTGGCTTTATTTCTGATTACTTCACCAACTTTATTTAGTTTGTTCCAGAAGACCCATTTGGTTCCAATCACATTCTTGTTTCTAGGTCTGGGAACAAGATCCCAAGTGTGATTTTTCTCTATTTGCACCAGCTCTTCCTCCATTGCTTTAGTCTAGTTTTCATCATTGCAAGCTTCATTCACTATCTTAGGTTCAATCTTTGAAATCAAACAATACTCTTCTAAATCTTGAGCAATTCTCTTTCTTGTTAGTACTCCTTTGCTTTTATCACCTATGATCTGATCTTCAGAGTGGTTTAGTCTTACATACCTAGGAACTTTAGGAATTTCTTGCACTTCTGATTATTGATTAGGCTCATTGAGACTCATTTCTTCTTCCTGGTTTACTGGATTAGCTTGAATCTGACTAACAGATGAGGCTTGGGCTCCTTGAGTCAGAACACCATTCTGATCATCTTCGTCATATTCATAAAACCTTGAGGGTTTCTCAAATCCCTCATCAACCTTCACATTTGTATTTTCTATCATCTTTCTTAGTCTTTTGTTATAACACTGGTATGCTTTGCTTTGAGTAGAGTAACCCAAGAATATTCCTTCATCACTTCTAGCATCAAACTTTTCTAGATCTTCATCTCTTTTAATGTAACATTTGCTACCAAAAACTCTGAAATACCTTACAGTAGGAGTGATGCCAAACCAAATTTCATAAGGAGTCTTACCAGTATTGCTTCTGATTTGAACTTGATTGAGAGTATAGATTGCAGTGCTGACAGCTTTTGTCTAATAGATATGAGGAACATTTGCTTCCATCATCATGGTACTAGAAGCTTCCTGTATGGTCCGGTTCTTTCTTTCCACTACTGCATTCTATTGTGGAGTCCTAGGAGCATACAACTATCTCTTTATTCCATGTTTCCCACAGAACTCTATGAACTCACCGGATGTGAATTCTCCACCTCTATCAAACCTCAGACATTTCAATTTCAATCTGGTTTCATTCTCTACCATAGCCTTGAATATTTTGAATTTCTCAAAAGCTTCTAATTTCTCTTTCAAAAAAGCTACCCACATTATCTGGGAATAGTCATCAATTAGTAACATGAAGTATCTATCACCTTGCATACTTCTGATTCTTTATGGGCCACAAAGGTTAGTATGAACTAAGTCCAATAATCTGGTAGAAGACAGTTCCTTACTCTTGAATGTGATTTTGCTCAGCTTACCCAACTAACATTCTTTGCATAGGCTATTAGTAGGTTTCAGCAATTTTGGAAGATCTCTTACAGCCTGAGTATTGCTTATCTTGATGATATTATCAAAATTCACATGACACATTCTCCTATGCCATAACCAACTCTGATCAACTTGAACAAATAAACAACTTTTACTAGTGCCAGCCAAGTGGAAGATATTACCTTTAGTTTGGGTACCGGATGCAATCTCTGTTCCGAAGCTTTCAAAGATCTTGCATTTTCCATTCTTGAACCAGAGATCATAGCCTTTGTCCACCAATTGTCCAGCATTGAGAAGATTGTGTTTCAAGCCTTCAACATATAGAACATTACCAATTTTGTTGCTTCCATCAAAAGAAATAGTTCATCTTCCTCTGATTCTACCAGCAGAATTATCACCAAACTTCACCACTCCTCCTTCATACCTTTCCAAATCTATGAACTTATTTTTGTCACCTGTCATATGGTGAGAGCAACCACTTTTAATGACCTAATCATCCTTTTCTTCAACTTGGGCAGCTAGGGCTCTTTCTACAACTTTATGATTTCCAGATACAGAGGATATTAGTTCTTCTTCCTTGATGGCAATAAACACCCATTCACTTCTGGATTTGTTTCCAGTCTCTGATTCATCATCTGTTACTCCTTCATTATCATATTCTTCATGAACATAGTAACAATTCTTTTGGAACCTTGATCTGTTAGGATTTGGCCTTGAAAATCTTTCTAGAGATTTTGAGCTAGAATGACCAATCTTATTGCAGTTAAAACACTTAAAAGGCAATTTTCCTTCATACTTACCAGATCCTCTTGGCAGTCCCTTTGCAATAAGGGCTTCAAGTTGAGAAGTTTCTACTTCTTCTTCTTCTAGGTCTTTTCTTGCTTTTTCATACCATGGTAGTTTCCTTGATGAGTTCTCTCCCGGATCAAACCTTTGTTTACCTTTTATAGAGGCACTGGCTTTAAATGCAGATTCAGTCTTGGGGGGATCATCTCCAAACTCGGTCATTTCAAATGCAGCTAATTTGCCATCCAATTGATCTCTTGTGACAATTGTATGAGCTCTGAATTCATCAATGGTAGCAACCTTAATTTTGTAACAGGCAGGAAGGGATCTGAGAATTTTTCCAACAATCTCATTTTCATCCAAGACTCCACCAGCATTTCTAATTCCACTAACAAGCTCATTTACTCTTGGCATAAAAGTAGTAATATTTTCATCATCTCTCATCTTTAGGTTTTCAAATTTCCCTTTCAGACTTTGTAACCTTACATATTTAACGTACTGGTCTCCTTCATGCAAAAGTTCCAATTTTTTCCAAATATCAAAAGCAGTTGGAAGGTCAATAACATTTGAGAGCTCTGAATTAGATAATGCACTTAGAAGAGCTTCTCTAGTCTGTAGATTGTTTTGAACATCTATGATTTCATTTGGAGCTTTTGGACCACCCTGTGGACATACATATTGTATTGTAACCATGGTCCAGTATGCCATTCCCATGCATTGCAAGTGACACTTCATGCGACCTTTCCATAGATTAAAATTTGTTCCATTAAACTTTAGACTATCCTTTTTGTAGGATGACATCCTGGATCTCCTCAAGAGTTAAGCTCTTTTAGAGGAACTTAGCTCTGATACCAATTGTTAGACTTAGGGCACACAACTGAAAGGGGGGGTGAATTAGTTGTTCAAAACTTTCTCCAATTAAACACTTAAGTCTTCTTAGTGATTAGCTGTATATTAATCATAAACCATAATGCATTCAAACCAAGAGCAAAAATATATCAACACATAAGACACCAAGATTTTGACATGGAAAACCCAGTTAAGGGAAAAACCACGGGGTGATTAACCCAAGATTATATTCTCTGTTAGAAGAATAGAAAGAACAAAATGGCACATGCCAATTAGGGCTCACTACCTAAGCACACTACTCACAAGAGGTTCACTACCTACAAGAGACACACTGTCTACAAAGAAATAAATATCACATACATGAACTGGAGAATAGCATCTTCACCATGCTTGAATCAGTTCCATTTAAGCCCAATACTTCTGCTCTACCTTTCGCTCTCCTCCTCACTACCACACTCTCATCACCACAAGAACAACTTCAAACTAACTTTGCAATCCCTTATTTATACAAGGCATCAACTTAGGAATGATCATCTAAGTCAGCAAACATTCATAAGATTATCCACCAGATGCATAACTCATGCGGTCAGCCTATCTCAAGAAGAACACCATCATCCAGAAGTTACTCTTCAATTGCGAGCTCCAACTTCAATGCGGACCACCAACATGAACTGGACATGATCCAAAGACCTCCATAAGCTTGCCTGAATCACCAAGAACATCCACACTTCTTCTGCTTACTGAAATCCTTCTATCCTTCATCTGGAACCTCAAGAACACAGTCTGTCATTACTGTCACAAAGGAATAGATTCTTGTGGACCTTCAAACCATGAACAAATAGAGTTTATACACCACAAAGACTTCCTTAGCACTCCCTTAAATATGCATAATAGGAAACTTTATTTCTAGGTCTCATCGGACCTTTCTTGTTACACTCTGGCACCTCTGAACACCTATCGGAACCGGTTTTACTTGAGCGGCCACAACTTCTTCATATCTTCATGTGGATCTCTGAAATCTCTACTGGATCTCCTATAGACACATGTCTTCAAACCCTTTAATCTGTATCCTCTGATCATCATCCTATCTTGGACTTTTGCCTTACAGTCATCACTGTTCCTGATTGAGACTAATTTTCTCAATATCCTCAACTCACGGCTCATCCAAACCTTATCATTAATACAACAAGAGTATGTTGACATCAATGACAATACTAGTTAAGCCCATACTTGCAACAGTTTTAGTCCATGAAGCCATGTTGGACGCCCATTCCAAGAAAGGTCCAATATTGCCTTGTATTTCCTATATAAACATGTGCTTGGAAATGGAGTTTGTAATATAGGTTTACAGGTACTGTTATGTTGTCAGATTGACTCCAAACATGAGTTTCAAAGACCATTGAAGCTTGCATTGTAAGTGTATTGTAAACAACTTTCAAATTTGTTAATACATTGTGCAGGTTTCTGAGTGTGGGGTTTTTCACCTAATAAGGGTTTTCCCCACTGTAAATATTTGTCTCTCTTCTTCTATCTACTTTCTGGTTCTTGTGTTTTGCTTCCATATCTCATTTTAATGTTTTAACATTGCTGTAGTAGTTAGGATAAATTTGAATTTGCATAGCCCTTTCCTCATTAGATTAGTGTAGGATGTGATTTCTGTACACCTAGCTTCCTTTCAGTTGGTATCAGAGCTTGATCACCTTTGGTCCTAGTTGTTGGGTAGGGGTTTTTTGAGCTAATCTTGGGTTGAGTGGGAGTCTATGTAGAGAATTCTGTATCTTATTGTAGTAAGGATATGGCAAGCACATCAAGAAGGTTTGAAGTGGAGAAGTTCAATGGCAGTAATTTCTGTTGATAACTGAGAGGGGGGTGAATCAGTTATCTTAATTAATTTAACTTTTTGTTCTTCTTTAACAACTAGTGCAACATCAAAACAAGTAAGCATCCATAACCATGAAAGTAGAAACAAAATCAATACACATAACACAATGATTTTGACGTGGAAAACCCTATTAAGGGAAAAACCACAGGGTGACAAACCCAAGATTGTATTCTTTGTTAAAAGAATAGAAGTACAAAATGGCACTTGCCAATTAGGGCTCATTGCCCAAGCACACTGCTCACAAGAGGCTCACTGCCTACAAGAGACTCACTGTCTACAAGTTATAAAGAAAGTAAAAAGATACTTGAACTAATGAAAAGCATCCACACATGCTGAGGTTCAGTTCCAGTTAGGCTCAATACACTGATCTACTACACTTCATTCTTCCTCTTCTTTGGTGTTGCTGTCCTATCGCATACCCGACCTGTATTACTGTTTCCACACTGCTCTCTACTGTTCTTTGCACTACACAATACAACACACACACCTTCACATCTAAATTCATCTGGTATATATATCTGCACCAAGGGTTTCATCATCTTTTTAGTCAGCATCCAAAATACTCAATATTTTCCCAAACTCTGATCTATCGGCTAAATCCTTGCTTACCAAGTGACGCGTATCAAAAAGATAGTTAAAGAAGTTATCAATCATGTCAGCCAATCATGAATGATACCTCAAGAAGCTTGACCACCATCAATATTCCATCTGGATTAAGGTCTGATACTTTGTCGGTCAGGTCCTCCTCAGTCTACTCTACCAGATAGGAACCTAACACTCAGGTGCTTATATCTTTTCAATCTATCATCACCAGAGGCTCAAACTCTAGAATATATTAGTCATGGTACTCATCTTGACTTCCCCAAGTCCACACTTTACAAAGATACTTCCTCTGAGAGATCTGGACCTGATTGTCAGACCTTGCTGCATGCTATGTTCTTGGTCACCGAACCAAAATACTCTTCAATCTGACTTTCGGTAGAGACACACCATGTCCTACGGATGTGTGGGATGGACTTTGTTTCTAGCAATGACAACACTCATGAAGCCACATAGTGTCTCGTGCCAACAATCTCCCCCTTTGGCATTGATGGCAACACTTAGTGAAAATTGACTAAGTGTCACACTACACTCCCCCTTGGCTGATGCTCTGTTCTAATGTACATTTTATCGGAGCTCCCCCTTAGCTAGATTCCACATTTTTCACTTCTACTCACTCCCCCTTTGACATCAATAGCAAAGGGTAGGATCCGCATACCTAAATTTCTAAAATTTTAAATATACTTAGCCGCATAGGTATATATACATGTTATACTTATATATTCTGAAGTATATCTGCAAAGGTGGTCTTCAACTGTACCACTTTTGTCACCCAAATCTTCTTCATCCTATCCAAAATTGAGATGTGACCACTCAACAGGAATGCAAAAGCTTCTGCCCTCTTTAGATCTGTTGGATCACTAGTCCAGGCTATGGTCTAAGCATCAGTTAGGGCCTCATGCATGGCCTCTAACTTAGGGATAATTATCCCTCTGAGTTCAATTAACCTGTTTATTCTATTTTCTTCTCCTTCTCAAGATTCTTAATTTCATTATGACTACAATAATCTAACACTCTTGATTTTATTATGGAGGAGGTAAGAGGATCAAAATTCTGGGATAAACTTGACAGTTTATCCTCTTGTTATGTCACTTTCTTCTCAATATCCATTGTCACTTTAGACCAGGATAAACAAAATTTATATATTTATCCACCATCTTTAAGAGCACTTTCTAATCTCTTTATCCCAATATCCATAACTCTCCTATCATTTGTTATTAGTCCCTGCACCTCAGAGAGTCTCTTTCCCAAAAATTCTTTCCAAACTTTATCTTCAGCTGACTTTTCCAAAGAATCAAAATGTGTGCTAATTGAATTGACAAGAGATTTTAAGTTACCAGATGAAGAGGCCAAAAGATCCTTCTGGAAGGATGGCATGATTTTCTCCAATGCACCAAATGCAATTTCTATTAGCTCACAGTCTTCCATGTGAAACTTCAAAAGTTTTTCTTTTGCCTTTGCATGGGCAAAGGATACTATCTTCATAGTTTGAACCGAGGAGAGGGAATCAAAATTGAATGGTCCTTGAAGTAGATCCGGTTCATCTAATCCCATCATTTCTTTTGTCAAGAAGTCTTTGACTGCTTCTACAGTGTCTCTTGCCAGAGATAGAGTTTTCTTCCCTTCTGTAGCCTTAGCACTGTCACTTGTGGTCTTCTCTATTTGACCTTTTTCTCTTCCCTTCACCTCTTCTTCTTGATTGATTTTCTCTTTTGTTCTTTCTTCTCCTCTAGATCCGGAGTCTACTGGGGAAATTGGAGGAGAGGTGTTTGCTTCTTTAAGGACTTCCTCTTCTGGAGTAGAGGAATCTAGATCCCCAGTTTTCTCCTCACCTTCCTTTTTCTCTTCTGCAACTGTCTCAGTAGATTCTCCTTTGTCATCCATGTTAGAGGGTTCATCACCTAAGTCCTCTATAACAGGAATATTGAATCTTTTAAAAGCATTCTGAAGGATATCTTTTGTTTCTTTTGCCACTTTGTGAGTTTCTCCAAGTATAAGTTGATTCATTCTAGCTTTGCTCTAAAACTCATCCTTGCAATCTTTGAAGATCATATTCATTTGTTTTGAAGTGATTGGAGGATAGAGTTGAATAGCTATCTGTTCCCGGATCTCAAGGTCCTTTGTCTTAGCATTGTTCTTCCTTATTTCTAGTTCTTTCTCTAGGCTTTTGGAAATTAGAGATATGATTTCAATAAATGCCTTATTATAGATATTCAAATACCTGACTGTAGCTTCTTGCAAGATCTTCTAGTTAGCTTCATTATATTCATCATAAAACTCAGTCATTGGTTTTAGGTTCCAATCGACAGTGACTGATTTGATGATATCATCAATGCAGAGAGTAGGTTTTTCAACAAATTCTTCTATCTTTTCTTGCTTGCCTTGACTAGTAGAGGATTCACTAGATGTTTTCTTCTTCTTCTTCATTTTCTTGACTTCCTCATCGGTTTCAGTTTCTTCATCATCCTTCTGACTTGTATAGGATCTTGTTGCCTTTTTCTCTGTTCTTTTCTCTCCCTTTCCAAATGTTTGCACTTCCAGTTTTGATGCCTTTTGGCTCTTAGGGGTGGCAGGTGCAGAGCTCTTGAAGGATCTGGTCCAGGAAAGGGCTTGCACCGGATCACTTTCCTTTTTTGCATCTTGTTTGTCTTTCTCTACCCTTTCCATCTTTTCTCTGTTGGCATCAACTGCCTCCTTTGATATTCCATGTTTCTTGGCAAATTCTTCCACTTCTCTTCTCACTTTTCTCTTGATTTTAGGCTATCTTAGTTCAAGATGAAATTTCACACTCAACTCTTGAAAGATTCCAAACCTTTCTACCTTAGGATCTTTGGGTTGACTTAACATGTGTTGAACATGTAGCTCTACAATTTTCTCATCTACTTCATACCCCATTGGCATGATCCAGACTGTCCTTGGCTCCACTACCTCCATTAGGCATTGATCAGTGTCTACCATAAAGCACACTGTATCCTTGTATTTCTCAACCAATGATTGGGGGATTCTTTCTCTGGCCTACATCAAGCTTTGGAAGTTTTTAAAGTAACCCCACAATGTTGTATTTCATGCCTTGGCATCATCTATTCCATGCAAATAATCTCTGATGTGTATGGCAACAGGTCTATCATTTTGCCATAGCTAGCCACTAGATCCAGGTAGTTCATTCATGTAATAGAAAAATAGATAGAGTATCAACCCACCGTATTTGAAAGAATTCTTCTTATCCTTCTTTATCTTCTGCAGATTTTCCAAAAGTTGGTTCAGAAGGAGCTCACAGAGATAATAGTCAACATTCTTTCTTAACATCTGATAGGTAGTATAAATGGCTATTTTGGATACAAAATTCTCTCTGCTTGAGTGATATATCTTGTAGCCAATTATCATGGTGGCAAACTTGATATCCGGATCTGTGATATCCTTAATTATCATTGCTCTTTTATCAAATTTAGATCCAGTAGCCTCACTCACAGTTTGGTTTTTGACTGATTTGAGAGTAGGTAACCCACCGGATGAGTGCAATCCGGTCACCACCCTAATGGAATCCTTTGTGATCTTAAATGGCCTTATCAACCATATGAATTTGTCATGCACTCTACTCAGAATATACCAGACCCATTCATCTTCTACAAAATAAGGGAAATGAATGTACTATCCAAAATGCTTGTCCCTGATGGCTTTGTATTGAGGTTTGAGTTCAAATGATTCATCTATTAGCTTCTTATGATATATGTCCATCAACTTGGATTCCCTGAATTCCTTAATATTCGCATGAATGTATGCCCTGACGTCTTCAACATGCAAAACCCCATGCATAATGCTAGAAAATGTGCCTAGAGGATCAACTTCTAGGGATTTATAGGGATGTTTTTTAAATTTTGGGTGCGACCTATTAGTGATTTTCACAACATTCAGAGTAGCCATCTTTCAAAGATTCAAAGAGAGGATTTCAAGAGTAGAAAATACCTTTTGCACTTCTAGGGTTCATGATATGAGCCAGACTAGATTGCTAGAAGAATCAACTTTTGTGGTTGATCTTTGAGAGGATTGAGACAATTTGTTGTAGAGCTCCTTTTCTCTTTTTCTCGAATGCAAATGTGCAAATGATGAACAAAGGAACCCTTTTATTTCTGTGCAAACCCTAATTCCATTTTGCAATAAATGCACAACTTAAGTTATTCTAGTTGCTCTATCATGAGAGAAATCTTTTTGGATCACTGAGATGTACTTAGAGCTATTTTTAGTGATGAATTTTAATGTATTTGCTTTCCTCAAATCATCCCCTTTATCCGTAGATCAAGATGTTTTAGTTTAGAATCACACTAGATCAAACTGTGAAAATCCAGCTTATACCAAAAAACTATCAAACTGGGTCAATCTTGGAAGATTAGACTCTTCAAATCTTCTTGTGGATCTTTCATATCTTTACCAAGGCTTCTTTAGAAGTTTCTCTAAGAACCCTTTAATCCACAACTTTCCTTGTACCAATTTCAGGCACCAATTATCTGGCTGGGGAAATTTGTTTTCCTTATTGACTCCCCCTGAGCCAGAGCTCATCCTATTTAGTTTCCAGAAGGAATATCAGCACCAGATTCTGCTGCAGATCCATCCTCAACATTTTCTATACTCCTCTTCACCCAAATCTTGTTCATCTCCCTTTGAATTTCATCTGCATTCACTTTTTCTTTTCCTTTGTCTTGGTTTTGATTATGATGCACCAGACCCTTTTTGTCCTAATTCTTACTCCTACAGAATTTGTCAATATGACTAGATCTATTGCAATTGTAGAAAATAACATTTCTTTGCATATTTGACTGATATCCTCTTGGTCTGCACTGATTAGCCATATGTCCCACTCTATTGCAAGAAAAGCATCTACCATTGAATGAATTGTTTATTTGCATATTTCTACATTCATGAGATTTGTGACCATACCTTTTGCAATTAAAACACTGTCCGGAGAAGGATGAATTAGTCTGATTCATTCTTCTTATGTATTGATTTGTTTTATGACCAATGTTATTGTAGTTGTGGCAGTATCCATTGAAGGATGGATATCTTTGAGCATTTGGTTGCCTTACCAGAGGTCTTCTAGGCCTATTCCTTGGATTTCCTGATCCAGAGTTCTTCTGACCAGATCCAAAGCTTTCACCTTTCTCATATCCCAAGCCTTGCTTGTCATCTACCCTCTTTTGGCTTTCAAGAAGAACTTCAAGCTGAGCAGAGCTTATCTTGAATTTCTCTTTGTATTCATTTGTTGTTTGAAGATCCCTTTTTAGGGTGACAATCTGATTCTCAAGTTGTTCTTCATTATCTCTAACTTCTTCAAGATCAGATTCCTAATGCCTAATTATTCTATCCATTTTGTGATAGTCTTCTAACTTCTCCTTGAGAGATTGTTTTAGATTATCTTCAGTCTTTCTTTTCTCTTCAATTTCTTGGGTGAATTTCATAACCCCTAATTCCATTTCATGTCTTACCATAATGACCTCTTTTGATAGCTTCTCACATAATTTATTCTTCTCATTTAGATCTTCATTAGTATCATTGGCCTCACTTTGACTTGCTAATTGTTGAAGAAGTTCCTTTCTCTTTTTCATAGAGATACTCAGTTTCTTCTTGAGTTCATTTATGAAATCATCAGCTTGTTTGAGTCTTTCCCTCAAGTTGTTGACTTCAGAGTGAGATTGCTCAAGATCATCAAGGGCAGACCTAATTTGTTCCCTCATACCATACATATCCATTGGAATTCCCAAATTTTCCTCAAGCTGTTAGGCTCTGTTTGGAGGAACTTAGCTCTGATACCAATTGATAACTGAGAGGGGGGTGAATTAGTTATCTTTATTAATTTAACTTTTTGTTCTTGTTTAACAACTAGTGTAGCATCAAAACAAGTAAGCATCCATAACCATGAAAGTAGAAACAAAATCAATACACATAACACAATGATTTTGACGTGGAAAAGCCTATTAAGGGAAAACCCATAGGGTGACTAACCCAAGATTGTATTCTCTGTTAAAATAATAGAAGCACAAAATGGTACTTGCCAATTAGGACTCACTGCCCGAGCACACTACTCACAAGAGGCTCACTGCCTACAAGAGACTCACTGTCTACAAGTTATAAAGAAAGTAACAAGATACTTGAACTGATGAGAAGCATCCACACATGTTGAGGTTCAATTCCAATTAGGCTCAATACATTGATCTACTGCACTTCATTCTTCCTCTTCTTTGGTGCTGCTATTGTATCACATACTGGACCTATACTACTATTTCCACACTGCTCTTTGCTTTTCTTCGTACTACATGATACACCACACACACCTTCACATCTAAATTCATTCGTTATATGTATTCGCACCAAGGGTTTCATCATCTTTTTAGTCAGCATCTGGAATACTCAACATTTTCCCAAACTCTGATTTGTCAGCTAAATCCTTCCTTACCAAGTGATGCGTATCAAAAAGATAGTTAAATAAGTCATCAATCATGTTGGCCAATCATGAATGATACCTCAAGAAGCTTGACCACCATCAATATTCCATCCAGATTATGGTTTGATGTTCTGTCGGCTAGGTCTTCCTCAGTCTTCTGCCAAACAAGAACCCAACACTCAGGTGCTTATATCTTTTCAATCTATCATCAACGGAGGCTCAAACTCTAGAATATATTAGTCATGGTACTCCTCTTGACTTCCCCAAGTCTGTACTTTACAAAGATACTTCCTCTGAGAGATCTGGACCTGATTGTCAAACCTTCCTGCATGCTCTGTTCTTGGTCACTGGACCAAAATACTCTTCAATCTGACTTCCGGTAGAGACACACCATGTCCTACAGATGTGTGGGATGGACTTTGTTACCATTAATGACAACAATGATGAAGCCACATAGTATCTCTTGCCAACAATTCCGAGCTGTGGAAGCTCAAGATGGAAGACATGCTTGTTGACTGAGACCTTTGGGAAAGTGTTAATGGAACTAAACCAGCTACAATGTCACAATATGAGTGGGATCTCAAGGATCATAAGGCTAAGGGTCTCATAAGACTTGGTCTTGCTGATTCTGTGTTGTTAAATGTCCATGAGGAGACTACTACAAAACTACTTTGGAAGAAGTTGGGAGATGTGTATCAAGCAAAATCCCTGGTCAATAAGCTTTTTCTGAGAAAGAAGTTGTATTCTCTTCGAATGGATGATGGAGGATCCATTGCTGAACATATGAATGTTTTTAACATGTTGGTTGTACAATTGACATCTATTGGTGTAAAGATGGAGGAGGAGGATCGGTGTATGACCCTACTTTATTCTCTACCAGACTCATGGGACCATCTTGTCATGGCAATTGGAAGCACCACATCCACATTCAAAATGGAAGAAGTGGTTTCTTTGTTGTTGTCTAAAGAGATGCAGAGAAAGTCTTCTAAGGCAGCCAAAGAGGCCCTTGCAGTTGATGGAAGACCCAAGGAGAAAGGGAAAAAGAAGGACAAGAAAGCTGAGAAGGGTACATCCAAATCCCATGGGAGATCTAAATCTCCTGGAAAGTCCAAGGCTCTTTGTTGGAACTATGGTAAAACTGGGCATTTCTGAAAGGAATGCAAAGAGGAGAAGAAGAAGAAGAAGAAAGCTCCTGATTCATATTCTGACAAGTCTCAAGATGACGGTGATGCTTTCATCATAGCCCTGGCAACCCATGCATTTGATGATGTGTGGTTAATTGACTTTGGTACATCATTCCACATGACCTCGCATCGAGACTGGTTCACTAAGTATGAGGAGTTCGATGGTGGAAAGGTGTATCTGGGTGATGGCTCTCATCTAAAGATTGTTGGTCATGGAAGAGTCTCTATTCGATTCAATGATGGTTGAGTGAAGGGGATCTCTAGGGTTATGCACATCCCAAGCTTAGCATGAAACCTACTTTCTATAAGTATGTTGAATGATGCAAGTGTGCAGGTTGTCTTTTCAAAAGAAGGATGCAAGATGACTAGAGGAGCTATGGTGCTTGCTAAGGGTACTAGGAGAGGTACTCTATTTCAGTTGGAGGCATGCATTTCACAATGCAATAGTTCTTCTTACTCAAGGAAGAGGGTAGCAGTCACTTTATCCCCACCATCTAAATGAGCAATGAAGAAATATGTTGTTTCTAGTCTTGATGGTTGTAATCGTGCATTGGAAGTTAAACTTCCTGCTAAAAAGACAATGTTATGGCATAAGAGATTTGGCCACATTGGTGAGAAGGGTTTGTGTACCCTGAAAAATAAGAACCTTGTTGACAGGTTAGATGATTGTAATCTTGAGCTCAACTTTTGCAAATATTGTATTTATAGAAAACAAAACCATGTTTAGTTTTACTCGAATTCTCATAAGTCTTCTAGTGTGTTGGACCTTATTCATTCTGATGTGTTTGGTCCTATTAATGTTCCTTCATTATCAAAATTTGTATACTTTGTATCTTTTATAGATGATTACAGTAGAAGGACATGGATTTTTTTTCTCACAAGCAAATATGAAGTCTATAGAAAGTTTAAGGAGTTTAAAGCCTTTGCTGAAAATTAGACTGGTAAAAAGATTAAATGTTTGAGAACTGACAATGGTGGTGAGTTTTGTTCTATAGAATTCAATAAGTATTGCAAGGAACTTGGGATTGAAAGACATAAGACAACTCCATACACCCTGCAGCAAAATGGAGTTACAGAGAGGATGAACAGGACACTGATGGAGAAGGCTAGGAGTATGCTTAGTGGAGCTGGTCTACAACAAAAGTTTTGGGTTGAAGCTGTTGCCACTACTTGCTATCTGGTAAACAGATCTCCTACATCAGCTCTTGTTGGAAAGACACCCATGAAGGTATGGTCTGGTGGAAAGCCTTTGATATGGTATCTTCATGTTTTTGGTTGTGAGGTATATGCACATGTCCCTAGGGAGAAGTGGTCAAAGTTGGAGAACAAGGGTATTAAGTGTATCTTCATCGGTTATGGTGTTAGTGTGAAAGGATACAAGCTTTGGGACCCCGTGGCTGAAAAAAGTGTTGTATAGCAGAAGTGTCATCTTTAGAGAGCTTACACCTTCCACTATTTTGTAGCCAAAAGTAATAGTAAAGAAAGAGGATGTTTAGTTTCCTGCTACCCCTGAAAAGACTGAATAGAAAGACAATGTTGGTCCTAATGGTGAGGAGAGCTCTAGCAGCTCTGAAAGCTCAGATGAAGAAGCTGAACCTCAACCTCAGCTTTTGAGGAGCTCTACACAGATAAGAAAGCAACCTGAAAGGTTTGGTTTTACATTGCTTGATTCTAGTTGTGCTTATGCTTTAATCACTAACAATGATGAACCTAGAACTGTGTCAAAGGCTATGGATATGAAAGATGCAGGTTCCTGGAAGGAGGCCATGGAGGAAGAAATGGCTTCTTTGGAAAACAATCAAACTTGGGACTTGGTGCCTTTGCCTCTTGGATGAAAACCTGTTGGATGCAAATGGGTGTTCAAGAAGAAAATTGGTGCAGATGGTAGTATTGAGAAGTATAAGGCTAGATTGGTTGTGAAGGGGTATTCACAAGTGGAGGGTATATATTATGGTGAGATCTTCTTTCCCATTGCAAAGCTGACATCCATTTGATTTTTGTTGTCTCTCGCAGCATCTTATGACTTGGAGGTAGAACAGATGGATGTGAAGACAACTTTTTTTCATGGTGACTTGGAGGAAGAAATCTACATGTCACAACCAGAGCATTACATGGTAAAAGGTAAAGAGAATTTGGTTTGCAAACTTAAAATATCTTTGTATGGTTTGAAGCAATCCCCTAGGAGATGGTACTTAAAGTTTGATGCTTTTGTGTTGTCAATTAGATTTGTGAGATCGAAATCGAATCAATGTGAGTATTATAAATTTGATAGTGATCATATTCTCATTGTTGTACTGTATGTTGATGATATGTTCCTCATTGGGAAGGGTAAGAATATGATTTCTAATTTTAAATCTTAGTTGTCAGCTTAGTTTGAAATGAAAGACTTAGGGGCCGCTAGGTACATTCTAGGAATGGAAATCATAAGAGACAGAACCAACAGAAAACTTTGGTTAAGCTAGAGTAACTATGTGAAAACCGTGTTGGATAGATTTAGCATGGAAGATTGTAGACCATTATGTCTTCCCATTTCTTTGGGGAGAAAGTTATCTATTGAGGATTGTCCAAAATCTCCTAGTGAGGTGGAGGGCATGAGCAGAGTACCTTATACTAGTGTTGTTGCCAGTTTGATGTATGTTATGGTCTACACAAGACCAGACATTGCCCAAGCAGTGGGAGTCCTTAGTCGATTTATGGCTAATCCTAGATGAGTTCATTGGGATGTAGTCAAGCGAGTGTTTAGATATTTGAGGAGTACTTTTGAGTATTCCATTTGCTATCATTGATAGTGGGAGATCCACTAGTGCTTATGTGTTTACATTGTTTGGTGATGCTATTAGCTAGATGAGTAAGTGACAACCTATTGTTGCTTTATCCATGATAGAAGCTGAGTATATGGTAGCAACTCATGCTTGCAAGGAAGCCATTTGGCTTAAGAGATTGTGTTTAGATATTGGTGTTGATGCAGGTCAGATCACGATCAGTTGTGACAGTTAAAGTACAATTTGCCTTGCGAAGAATCTAACTTTCCATGCTAGAACAAAGCAAATTGATGTTCAATTTCACTTTGTGCGAGACATGGTTAAGGATGGAAAGGTAAATGTGGAGAAGGTAGATACTTTGAAGAATGTTGCAGATGCATTGACAAAACTAGTGAGCACAGAGAAGTTTAGATGGTGTTCGAAGTCTATGGGCCTCTCAGCCTATAGCAGTTAAATCTTGTTTTTCTATTGGCTCTTATAAGGTGTTCGACAAGTGGGAGAATGTTGGGAATTAAGGAGTCTCAACCTTGGTAATTCCTTACATTTGTAATGTTTGCATTTATTATTTAATTGCTTGTGTTGTAAATATTTGTAAATTCCATATTGTCATATTGTGGGATGTGGCATGGTGATGTGTCAATCCTACATGGAATATGACAGCTTGTAATTTTGTCCTCACATGAGGAGATAGGCATCCCACTTTGTGGTAGGAGCATTTTGCCATGTGTCAGCATCTTCCATGTTGTGTAAGGGAATGTTTGACTGAAACAGTTATGATAGATTCCTATGAGGAATCTATGACATGTAAGAGTCAAAAATAGAAGGTTATAAGATAGGTGATGAAATGTATCATCAAGCATCTTTGAATAAGGTATATTTGGGCACCCCAAGGTGGAATATGACATGTTGTAAGAGAATATGCTATTTATAGCATGTGTATGATATATTCTCTTACAACTATAAGTTGTAACTACTATGACAGATTCTATGATGGTCGTCAATGTCGTAAGAGCATCTGTCATAGCCCATTTTGGAAATAGGTAACCCATTTGGGATGAGAGCTGTGGACAAGTGTCATGCACATTCTACAATGTTGACCAAGTGTCCTTGGGCATGGAGTTTAGTCCATGAATCCATGTTGGACGCCCATTCCAAGAAAGGTCCAATATTGCCTTGTATTTACTATATAAACAGGTGCTTGGAAATGGAGTTTGTATTACAGGTTTATAGGTACTGTTATGCTATCAAATTGACACCAGACATGAGTGTCAAAGACCATTGAAGCTTGCATTGCAAGTGTATTGTAGACAATGTTCAGATTTCCTAATACATTGTGTAGGGTTTTGAGTGGGGTTTTTCACCTGATAAGGGTTTTCCCCACCATAAATCTTTGTCTCTCTTCTGCTGTCTACTTTCTGGTTCTTGTGTTTTGCTACCATATCTCATGTTAATGGTTTAGCATTTCTATAGTAGTTAGGATAAATTTGAATTTGTATAGCCCTCTCCTCATTAGATTAGTGTAGGAAGTGATTTCCACACACCTAGCTTCCTTTCAGGATCACACCCTTTGCCATTAATGTTAAAGGGGGAGAAGTAGATCAGTGAGAAATAGATAATCATCTCAGGAGGAGTAGGAAAATAAAGTGTGTATAGTAAGGGGGAGCAGTCAGGCAATTTTCACTAAGTGTTGCCATCAATGCCAAAGGGGGAGATTGTTGGCAAGAGACATTGCTCTGATATAGATTTGTATGTTGTCAGAGATTGTGATAGGAAGAGATATATCTAGAAGAACATATTAGATTCAATGTCTGGTTAACAGAGAATGGCTAAGTATGGAAAGTATGCAGAATAGAGGATAAAAAGCTAGACAATATGCCTCTATAGATGATGTTCTGGTAATGTGGTTTAGGTATGATCTTCTTAGTTGTTTGATAGTTTTATGCCTTGGAGATTAAGTCCTGATCCTTGCCAGAAGTCATCTTGAAGAAATGTCTAAGTCTGGGTAAGCAAAGGTATAGTAGGAATAGTGAACATGGTCCAATGTAGTGGTCTGCATTCCTCTACATATAAGTATTTTGTGATGCAGTTTTGAGGTGTTGTAAACACTTATATGAAGTGTCTTATTCCAGAGTTAGGAGATCTAATGTTCACTGGAAGGATAGTTATAAGATATGAAGTATCGGCATAGTGTTTGACAGAGTTTGACAAAGACAGAGTCTGAGTTCTGATGGTCCACATTTCTCTGCAAGATGACATAATGCCTTGCAATTCTAAGGATAAGATTGGGAATGTGTAAAGAGTCCTTGATATGATTTGGATGGTGTTTTGAGATCCTCAGTAAAAGTTGTAAGTCAGCAGATGAAGTTATTAAGCATGCTCTTGAGGAACAGGCCAACTGGTGAGATAAATCATGATGCAGAGAAAGGATATTGTGTGAAAGATCTATGTAAGTAATTGAATGATTAAAGCTGACCTATATGAACATGTTTGGGAGAAGATTTGGGTCCATGCGACATATAGTGCATTGGATTGAGCGACAAGGTACATCCTTCTATGTACACATTTTAATTTTTGGATGCCGACCTAATTATGGATTAAATCATGATGTAGATATATATAAGAGTGATGATCTTTAGTTGAGTGTGTTGAGTGGAAGAATGTGTGTGTGATGTGAGGATATGAATAGTGGAGCAGAGTTAGAAGATTAGTAGTGATGAAGACTTGGGATTCAAAATATAGTTGTTAAATGATTGTACCCTAGCATAGTGGTAGATACTTAAGCAATACTCAGTTCTCCTGTGCAATTAGATTGGAAGAAAGTGTTCATCTTCAAGGCAATGAGCCTTCAACAGGGTTTAACAACCCTTATTGTAATCTTGCTAGGTTTAGGGTTGAGGCAGTGAACCTACTAAACTTAGTTGTACATCATGGCAGTAAGCCAACATTTTCTAGGCCCATGGAGTGACCAAGCCTAAACATCATTTTTGTAAAGATTGCAATCTATTTATGAGAGCTAATCCTCTTCGTGGTTTTTCATGTTTTGGGTTTTCCACATAAAATCTTGGTGTTGTGTGTCATGCTTTTGTGGATGTTGTTCATTTGTATATCATACTTCTATTTGATTAATCCTTTGAAATGGTTAAAAGTAAAAGTGCAAGAAAAGATTTATAGAACATTGATTCACCCCCCCTCTCAGTGTTCCTGACAATCAACAAATCCTCTCTATTATCCCAACATGTATGCAAAGCTACCATAGAGTAAAACTATATTTTTTTTATTGCAATCCCCCTCTTTTAATGAGGGGTCAATATATATATTGCATTTGATTATACTAATAACCCTTCAAAGCAGTCAGGTTCTATGCATGATGTCATGAATGTATTTAAGTGCCCTTAGCACATTCAAAGGTTAAAGTTTTTGAAAAATTATCATGATAGTTTGAGGTTTGTGTGTCAGCCACATGCAGGTTGAAACCTTCAAACATATGTTTTACACAATGGTTTTCAACATTATATCTCATGAGAACTATTATCTTGAGCTCATCATAGGAGCCTTTGTGTTAGCAATTCACTGTTATCATGTTGTGCCATGTCAGCACTCGACATGTCTTTACTACAGTAAGTTTTGGGCTTGGCTTGAAGGCCTCGAGTGATAGTTAAGATATACAATCAATGTTAACTTGTAATATATAGCATTGTCGACCCCGAAGGCCTGGAGTATACCTCCAAATGAAAACATTAACAAGATTAAACATTGTAATATAGACCTCGATGGTCTAAGGAATAGAGTTTATCTAATTGATGGCTATGGCCTGAGGGCCTCAAACAATATTCACAACAATTATAACATATGACTGTCAACATAGTCGAAGCCATACAATAGTGAATTATTACTATTAACTATCAACATAATGAAAGCCTTTCTAGACTTTGATTCTTACCTAAGAGATGTCATTTTAGTGTTGTCAACACAATCTATCGAAGACTCTCAGTCGAAGGTTATCATGTCACTTCCTGTGGTCTTCCAAAGGCTTCCAACTAACCAAAAGTTTCCCTATTCTTGTTCTATCTCCTAAGCATACCGAACAACAATGATAATGAATGAAAAGATAAGAATTACTAAGGGTGTGTTTCAATCTTCTTAGCATGTCGAGCATCTAATGTAACTACCACCCAAGCCCACTAAGTATAGGGTAGTTTCTCCACTC
Source organism: Cunninghamia lanceolata (assembly GCA_027924645.1). Lineage (NCBI taxonomy): Eukaryota > Viridiplantae > Streptophyta > Pinopsida > Cupressales > Cupressaceae > Cunninghamia > Cunninghamia lanceolata. Next base: position 16,550,714 of record BSBN01000055.1, read on the forward strand.
TGCCACCCTTGGCTTCTCAGGAGACAGTCTATCTAAATAACTTTTTATATGCAAGTGGGCAGCGAGCATAAAGCTCCAATTGGTCAAAAATGGCACTTCATCACTCCTCTAACCATGGATGATGTCATCCAACACTCATATCTCAAAAATATATTAGTATTAACACGAGGTTTGATATAAAGTTTAAATAGTCATAGCATAATAAACTTACCATACATCTTTATGATGTATAAAGAAACTCAAAACAACCATGGTGTCATCATATGACATCATCACCAACATGGTGACATGATCAAAATATGATTTAGGGGTTGAGCACTGCTCCCCCTTCTTCAATATAAACCCAAAGCATATTATACAAAGAATAATCTAGATTCAAAATCTCAGTTTGGGAATAAATAGAGAAACAAGAAAGTACTCTGTCACCTAGCATGACTATCTCTCATCTCTATTGGCAAGAGACACTATATGGGTTTATGTTTGTTGTCATTGATGGCAACAAAGTTCATCCCACACATCCACAGGACATGGTGTGTCTCTACCAGAAGTCAGAATGATGATTGTTAAGGTCCGGTAAACAAGAACAGAGCTTGTGGCAAGGTCCGATAGATAGGTCCGAATCTCTGAGAAGAAGCATCTTGGTGAAGTACGGATTTGGGGAAGTAAAGAGTACTACCTTGAGTGATAGATTCCAAGGTTTTAGCCTTCGGTGATAGATGAGGTAAAAGATATGAATAGTTGAGTACCAGATTCCTAAGTGACAGTGTGAATAGAGGAAGAACTGACTAACAGAACATCAGACTACTTTCTGGATGTTTTACTGATGGTGTTAAAGGTTATGAAGGCATGAATCATGTTTGGCCAACATGATTAATGATCTCTACAAGAATATAGGGTAGATGCAAGAAGTTGTGTCCACTTAAGGTGGAAGTTTCGGAGTTAGAAAAAATTCTAAAATCGGGGAACAAAAAACGGGATCCCGTTTATATAAAACGGGATCCTGTTTATAGAAAACGCGATCCCGTTTTGCCTCGGGATCCCGAGCCTAGGACCAAAAACGTGATCCCGTTTTTCCCGGGATCCCGAACCTAGAGGCCATAAACGGGATCCCGTTTTATATAACGGGATCGCGTTATATGAAACGGGATCCCGTTTTATAAAACGGGATCCCGTTTTTGAAAAGTATAAATTTTTTTAAAAAACAGCAGAGACCCCATTTTCAACAGCGACAGGCGCCAGAGGAAAACGGGATCCCGAGTTCTCAAAGCATCCAGCCAGGTAAGTGGATTTTTCCACTTGTAAAAAATACCCATCAATTGTATATACCTTCCATTGTTTGTAAATTGATGTAAAATACAATGAAAATTTAAATTTTGAATTGTTATTTAGGGTTTAGGGTTTATAGAATCAGTAGTTGATTTTTGACAATTTAGATGTAAAATACAATTGAAATTTTGAAAGACTATATCATATAAAATGTTAGAATTTGAACAAACTGTCAAAATTATGTTTAAATTTGAGAATTGAATAGATATATTTAGGCATTTTAGCTGTAAAATACAATTGAAAATTTGAAAATACTGTATCATATGAAAGGAGAGATTTTGAACAAACTATCAAAATTTGAGTTCAATTTGAGTGTTGAATAGTTCTATTTAAGCATTTTAGCTGTAAAATAGAATTGAAATTTTGAAAATACTGTATCATATGAAAGGAGAGATTTTGAACAAACTGTCAAAATTTGAGTTCAATTTGAATGTTGAATAGGTGTATTTAAACATTTTAGCTGCAAAATGCAATTGAAATTTTGAAACGATTGTATCATATGAAAGGAGAGATTTTGAACAAACTGTCAAAAATTATATAGCAAATTGGGATGATATGTATATTTGGTTTTTATAAAATTTACTTATAACAATGTATGTCATTGTATTTTAAAGGCATTATTGAATAGCTAACTATCATGTAAAAAAATTACAACAAACCATAATAAAACCAAGTTATCACATCCTTCATAATCAAACATTTAGAGACAACTAGAACTAATCAAGAATTGAGAAAATTTTATAGTTTTTGTGATAGCCAACTAATTAAGAATGAAATGAAGCCAACATTTATGTAACTTTTGATATACTCAAGTAGCTGTCCTCACTAGCTAGGTTATGCCCCTGGAATGAACATCGTGATGTTAATTGTGATACTAGCTTGAAACCTCATTGGTAATGCTTTCCCTAATCTTAATGACATTGATGTAGGCTCCACTCATGATGCTTACGAAGATCTTTCAACCACTAACCTCTTTCATGATAGGTCACTATGCTCACCATCTCCTTAGACCTAGAATACCTTGAGCTTATCGATTGGGACCAACACGACCCTTTATGATTTGATGTTTTCCAAAATGATGAAGCCATCATGAAACTTATCAAGTGTCAAGACCACATCCCCATTGTAATCATAAGAAAGACTTTTCCACCATACTTAACACCTACATATATGCTTATTTTGGAGAGAAAGAAAGAACCCTTCAGTCCTGAGGCACCCTACTCTAGGCAGAATAGCAACAATCTATATAAGAAGAAACTTGTGATCGATTAAAATGATATAATAAAAATGGACACTTCCCAAGAGCTCCTCAATTTGACAAACTTCACCTTCCATTAGATACCACTTAGATACAAGACATGACTCCCCTCTCCTTATTGAGGACATGCTATAAACATCAACCTGTGAATAGAAGCTTGGACCCTAAACTCTCTAAGATAGTAGCTCCACTGGACCTTGACATCAAAGAAGGCATATATAACCATGTCACCATGTTCAATATTACGTTGATTTCTTCATGTGGTCTTATGGTGATATGCCTTAAGACTCCATCTTTAAAGTCATGCATCATCTTGTGGTTCACCTCAATGCCAAACCTATTCAATAAAAGCTACGCAAAATGCACCCCCAAGTAGCCCTCGTGGTCATAGAAGAATTGTATAAACTCTTGGATGTCCAGGGTTCATTCAGACTATTACTTTTCCTAAATGGGTAGATCTAATGTGGTCTTAGTTAACAAGAAAACTAAGGGAATTCATGTTTGCACTAACTTTTGAGACATCAAAAAAGGATCTACCCCAACTTAGATAACTTTTCTCTACCAAACATTGATATGGTCGTGGATCTTGTGCATAGCCATATATATATAAAATTTTATCATTAATCTGGATATAATATGGACCAAGTTGAAACATTTGAGTTAGACATGGAGACACCTAGATTATGGAGCTCGGTCTATGTAAGAAAACACCTGTTATAGACTCAACACAAACTTATCCCTCAACCCTCTAAATTGTGACTTACATCATTTGATTACCCTGGAACACACTATATAGACAACTCTATACAAATTTGGCAAAATATATTTTCTCCTAACAGAAACTTGTATATGTAGAAGTATCTACTACTACATTAGATTTGATATACTTCTTAAAAGGAAAGAGTTGGGACTAACAACTAAATAGAAAACAATAACTAGTTTTGCATTTTGTAGGAAATAGGAAACAAAATTGAGCTATCTAACCATCTTGACTAATTTATCTATTTCTAGCTAGATTGAACCCTAATTCTATATGCAATTCCAACCCTAACCCTAACACTAATTCTAACCCTAATCCTAACCCTAATTCTATATGCAATTCAAACCCTAACCCTTATTATAACCCTAATCATAACCCTAACCCTAGCTCTACTTGTAATTGTAATCGTAACTCTAACTCTAGCCCTAACCCTAACCCTAACGAGCTACTTGTAATTGTAATTGTAACCCTAACTCTAGCCATAACCCAAACCATAATTGTAGCTCTAATACTTACCCTAATTCATCAACCCTTGAATTCTAATTCTAACCCTAACCTCAATTCTAACCCTAAGCCTGATCCTAATTGAAACCCTAACCCTAACTTTAATTAATCACGAGTCATGCTACAGGGATTTCTTCTACATATTTTGTATGCATGTGTTATTCCCTTATTGCATGTGAGTTCACCAATTATTTGGAAACTTCTCCTAACTGGGAGGCAGGCTTGTATTCAAGCCCTATAAATTTTGTGTTTATAGGTGTTATGTTTAAAGCTATATGGAGACTTGTAATAGGAGGTCTTGAATTTGGTACCAATGATTGTGAGTGCCTTGTCTAGAATATGATGAACCTTTTGAACAAGAGAACCTTGTAGACCATGATGCATATCTTGAAATTTAAACTTGAACATTATCGTCATGTGAATGCTTTTAGCCATCCTACAACCTCCTATCACCCTTCATCCTCTTATAGGAATATGCCACACAACCTCTCCTAGTTGACCATGCCAAACCCAAAGTCACAATCGTAAGAGGTAAAGAATCTTTTGGCCCCATTCAAGTCCACTCCCTAATAGGAGTGATACAATGCTAATAGGGTTGTGAAGGTAATTAAGTTCTTGATTAGCATGTTGGGTGTATCTAAGCATAATGATGATATAGTTAGTCTTGATTTCATTAATCTTAAGATCATTGAGCTAGAGTACTTAATATATATGGTATAGTTTGTTCAATCAATAGTGGTAGGGAAAATTAATATACTACAATGACATGAAACATAAACCAATAGGTGTCTTAAGATATATTAGTGGTAGGGAAAATTATAGTGGCCCTAACCCTAGTAGAGTAATAAGTTGAAGTAGTGTTAGAATTACTAATAAACTAAAAAACTTTATCCTAGGGTGGTGGGACAAATTACACAAGCCTTACAAAGCCTCTACCACTTCCTTGACATTTTTAACATTGTTCGAATTTGATAGGAGGGATTTATGTCACCTCCTCCTCATCTTAATTCTCATAGTGGATAGAATCATCCAATTTAGCATCAAGACATGAAGGTTTATCTTCATTATCTTAGAAATATCCTCCAAGGCTTTGTGCATATGCTCATGCCACACATTGAAGATGTGGAATTTATCTAAGTAGCAATATAGAAATCCTTAGCCTAACCTTCTACCCCTTCAATATCATTGTATAGAAGGTAGATACAAGTAACATTTGATAGCATGGAGGCACAACTTAGGAATTTCAAGTTGAATGTAAAAAAAATATTCTTCCCAACAAATGCTAGATGTCTAGGAGCAATTTAATGATTTCTTCCATTATCTGCCTAGTCTAGAATATAATTAAACCTTTTCTTTTGATATGTTTGAAGGAGATAGATTTAAACAAGTATTCACCAAGTTTCTAACTTCCAATATATAATAGTTTCCAATAACCACAAGCTTCATCTATGCTTTTTCATATGATCAATGTTGATCTTGGAATCTCCTTCCACACTAAGGGATATCTTGTTTAGTTTCCAAGTCATCTTGAGGCCCTGGATATCATGGCCCTAGAATCTACCATATTAGTGTTCTTGACACCAAAATCATAAGCTTTAAGATAGGTAGAGGTTTTCCCTTATCATCTCTTAATAACATACTCCTCCTACTTCACTAGGATTACCCTTGGCTACCCATCAAAATTTCAAGCTTAATCCATCCCAATGTAGGTGTGGACCAAAGGGTGTGAATATCAACATGGGTATCTCCTTGTTTTAACCTTATTCAAAGCAACCTTGGCCAATTATGAGCCTAATCAGTGCCTCTTCTAGCATGATCATATATTCCTCTTTACCCCAACAATCACCAAGTTCCTAAATGCACCATATTTCTTTAAAATAGTCCAAAATTTGGGATGCATATTCACATTTAAGAATGACATGATGATTGTCCAGAGAAGTTTCCTTACTTAAATGCACATTGAAATTTTGAAATATATATTGCCCATTGTATCAATCATTATGGTAGTCGTAATAGCTCGCTTACATTTTGAAATTTGTACATGCATGTATACATTATTTGTATGTTTTTAATTTAAATTTATTTCAAGTGTAATTTCTTGAAACATATATATATATATTCTTGATATCATTTTAAATTTGTACTGAAGTTTGTATGTTTATATGTATTTATATGCAGGTTCATATCTAGATTTTTATATATACATCATGAATCTAGATGATATTCACTTTGATGTTGAGGACTTTATTAATGCACAAGATGATCCGGCCGCACCCCCACCCCCACCCCCACCCCCACCCCCACCCCCAGCGCCAAATGCCCCACCTCTAGATGCCCCACCTGCAGATGACCCGCCTCCACCTCCACCTCCACCCCCACCTGGAACTGACCAGGCTCGCTTGCGAGCCATAATAAATGAAAATGTGGATTCGATACAAGAAAAACTGAATTCCATTCGCAGTGAACAATTCATGCCACCTCACGTAGTACGTTTTGCATCTTTGATGCAAAACATTGTAGATTCTGTGAGGTCTATTGACTCAGATTTTGATGGATTCCAGAAATGGAGAGAGGAGAGGCACCAATTTTATGCTGATGGCCTCTCCTATAAGACTATTTTGGATCTTAAAATCACAAAAGCTCATTTAGCACAATATTTTAGACATCCCATTACAAATGAACCTATTCCTGCAAATAAGAAAAGAATATCAATTAGGTGGTGTAGGCATGAAGGAATGTCTGCTAATTTTTGGGATAGATGGTGGATGGTGTTTGATTATCCACCTCATGCTAATTGTGAGGTTCCTTTATATTTTTTGAGAAAATTATATGTAGAGTTTGTTATGAATAAAAAACCCAACTACTTTGATTTTAGATCATTCTAGGGTGTTGGTGGTGGCATGCCACAACAGAGGTTGGGGGCACGGGTTGATCCCCAATGACCGGTGCCTATTCAACCTCTTATTGACCCTCCTGTTGCTGCCATTCCTTCACCCTTCGAGCATCGTGCAGTGGTATCCACACTAGGCACATTGAGTGCACTCTCAGGTAGCCTACATGAGAAGACTTCTATGATGGTAGCTCGAGTTAGAGAGCATGGAGGAGTTGATGATGGAAGTGGTCCTAGTGCCACTCCACATGTGTCGATGCCTCATACATGTACGAGTTGCAATCAGTTGTGTTATGGACCTGATCAGGCAGTTGCACCCACTTCAGCTACACATGCATCATCTGATAATGTGGGCACTGAATCATTTGTTGAGTATCTATTTGCTGAGGATCATCCCACTGATCATTTGACACAGGTATATATAGGTTATGTACACATGTTGAATTTAAAACAATTTTTTAACCACGTGTTTTTAATCAACATATAGATGATCAATTAAATTGTAATATTTTAACAATCGAATTGTTTGGTTTGTTTGGTGTAGATGATGGCAACAGGGGTCACAATTGATCGAATTAATTTTTCATCGACACCTGTTCATCTCGGGCACCCATTTGGGGTACATTTTCAATGATTTGTAATTTTGTAAAATTCAGTCTTGAATGTGTGTACAATTAAATATTTATGAACTTATTTATGAATTGGTTCAGGGTTCTTCCACATTGAATCCTCCATCTCAGGGTGTCTTGAGCACTCCTCCATCATTGGGCATCTCACATGACACTCTTACAGTATGTACACATATTGTTTTAAAAAATTGTATATATATACTTAAATTTTTCTATTTTGATATCAGTGTATCTAAAAACGTGCACATGTACTATTTAATATTTTATAAATATGTCTATGCAGGTTGACACAACTATGAGGATGGGCATTGTAGCACACTTGGATAATCCAAGTTTATATCAGGAGTCGACTGCATTTCAGGTTGTTGAAAAACGTATTTAATAACATGTACATTGTAAGTCAATTATATATATGTTTTAAAACCTGATTTGTACACACATGTGCTAACTTAAATATAAATGACATTGTAGGAGCTTGTTAGTGACACGTTTCATGAGCAACACACAGCACATGCAGAGCAGGAGGACAGAGGAGATGGGCAACCTGATACGGTATAATTTAAAATTTAGATTAGATTTAAATTGAACAATTAAAATATACGTTGTGAACTTAAAGTAAATTTCTTGATAGATAGATATATATATATATATATATATATATATATATATATATATATATATATATATATATATATATATATATGTTGACATGTACATTCCAAATTTTTTTTTCTTAAATTATAGCTCGATACATGTCATCGAGCTAAGCCTGTAGAGACAGGTCCTGGAATAGAGGATTCACAACAAGTTCCTCTTACGGTATAATAATTTTTAAATATGATAGTTCTTATAGATTAAATTCAATTAAATCATTTTTAAAATCGTCAAGTATATCTAATTTCAACTTGAACTTTCTCTTGTATTAAATAGATTGATTCAGAGCATGGAGACACAGGTCCAAGTGCACCAGAGCATGCCTCTCAGCCTCACACGGTAATTTAATTTTATGATATTTAAATTATAAATTTAAAAATTGTCATTAAATTATCTATTTCCTTATCATCTTACATCTAATTTCATATAAATCTTTCTCTTTTGCAGAGTGATTCAGGTCATTTGAGTAGTTCGCATGGTGTGAAGAGGACTCTTGATGATAGAGATAGTATCTGATAGGTTATTTCAAACATAGGCTAGATGTATAATTTGACTATTTCATGGACTATTTGTTATATACTGTTTGTCATGGACTTTATATATATATATATTGTTGAACACATGGACTTTATATATTTTTTTGAACATGGACCTGGACTTTATATATTTGACTATTTCATGGACTATTTGTTATGTACTGTTTGTCATGGACTTTATATATATATATTGTTGAACACATGGACTTTATATATTTTTTTGAACATGGACCTAGACTTTATATATTTGACTATTTCATGGACTATTTGTTATATACTGTTTGTCATGGACTTTATATATATATTGTTGAACATGTGGACTTTATATATTTTTTGAACATGGACCTGGACTTTATATATATATTGTTGAACCTGGACTATATATTTTTACATGTCACACAATAAATGCAATCTTGTCGTAGTTCAAAATCATACACATGTCAAAGTAATAATCATGTAAAACCATCATGTTAGTTTAGGTGCATCCATATTTATATATATGTTATCCATGCATACATACATTGCATATACATCATAAACTATAAAAGCATAACATCACATACATATGTATATACAAGCATCCCTAAATTTAATCATAAATCAAACACTAATCTAGAACCATGTGCATGAAGGAAAAGAAATGTAAACATTTGAGATCAACCATAATAAGATATATAGAATGACATCAATAGAAATAATCAATTGTCATATATAAATCTACAAGTGTCAGATTGTTGATCTAGATTTGCGCTTAATGAAGAAATTGCATTGAAAGAATTTATGTAGTGATGAGGTCGTAATAAAGTTCCTCCATTCATTCACGGTATGCATATTTAGGTCCTGGTCAAATTTTAAGCAATAAAATGGTAAGCAAATCAAAACAAAGCATTAAAAAGTGAGATAAGTTCATGAGGATCTCTTGCCTACTAGGAGGGATCAATCTCTCACATCTTCTCATCTAGAGATCAACTAAGTTAAATATTAAATGATCCTAGCATGGTTATAGTTATATTTATCCAAGTGCCTCGGTGCTTGAACATCTTGTGTTGATCATGTAATTTAAGATGTCTTAAGGGGTCCTAATTTACGATGTCTTAAGTGGACACAACTTCTTCACCAAATGGGTGGAGGAGTGCCTACAAGGATAATTGTTGCTAAAAAAACATGTGAACTATAACTTTGGAACTAGGCCTACAATTTATTAGTGGAGGTGGGAATTTCATTGTAGCATAAATGACACAAATTAGGAATGAAGTTAGTAGAAATCTTCCCCTTTGGTAGCCTACAAAAATTACCTATTTAGAGATCTACAATGATCTCAACTCCCCATAGTTATGAATCATTAGCCTTTCCAAAATCACATGTCTAATAATGACACCCATCTAACATTTAAATGTATTGAGTCTTTGTTCCCAAATAGTTTGCACATCATAATCATGGCCTCTTTCATTTCACTAGGAAAACTTACAATTGTGTAATCCTCCACATTCCTTAACTTTTTAAATCCACATTAGGACTAGCCAAATCTTTTAACACTTCAATTACATTATACTCTTGAGACCATTACCTTGCAACTATAACATTGTACCTCAAAGTGGGTTCAAGTGAATTCAACATTTATTTGAAAACTACTTCTCTCACCATTATTATAGTCTAATTTTCTACATTATTGATATAGTCTACATTTATGGTACAATGCCTAAAAGTATCTAGCAAGATATCTAAAAAGTTAAACACATCAAATTTTCTATCCAGCCTATGTAAGTAGGATGCTCTAACCTACCAACATTTGTGACTACATCTCCTTTGTCCTCTAGCTAATCTATGAAGAAATATTATATTAAATTAAATCCCAAGGCCTTATGTGGGTATCATGGAGTGTCCTTGCAATCTAGTAACTTAGATTCCATTTATGCTTCTACACAAACTATTTATAGTTGAATACACTCTCATCGCTTTGGTTCTAGTTGACTTCTTATTTTGTTTCACAGTCTTCTCCACAATAAGATTCATATACATGTATTTGAGAAATAATCATGAGAAATCACTTGATTTGATAAGTTGATTAATAAACAACTTAATTTACAAGACAAAAGATTTCATCATAGATTTACTTCATTAATGCAAAGAAAATTGATGGGATATTCCAATATTTTACAAAATGAAACCTTAGTGTAACTTTAATTAGGATTTGTCCATTAGTCCTTTTAATACGATCTTTAGTGTCCATTCTAGGACTCAAGGAAATCTTGTGCTTGACATGTTTCATCCTATGAACACAAACTCAGGATGTGAATCAAATTTTAAAATAAGTTTAGGTCTGCAGGAACTTATAAGATCTTAATACTTTACATTTTTAGACAAAAGGCCCTGGATCTCATCTATAAATTCTCCCCTCCACTTCCTAGCTATGGTCCCATATGGTTCTCCCACAATTTATATTCCTTTGTATCTTCCCTTCCCTCCACTTTGTGAAAGCTAGATTAACTTTAGGATATGATTTATCCCATCCCACTTCCTATCCTATTGTCTAGTTTTACATCATTTCCCCATAACATCGAAACACTCATTTCTTCCTAATTGTAGAAGCCTAACTGCCTTGAAGAAATCATTTCTTTCTTTAATTCATTTCATCCAATTCCCACTTGAAGTTTTGTAACATTTTTTGCAAAAGTTTGCCAAGTTCATATACCCTGTCCCAAGTCAAATTTTTACAAATTCTTCAAAAGATTCCACCCACCCCAAGTACTCCCCTGCATGACTTAGGACCACCATTAATGACTTTCAATGGACATGATATGATGTAATATTTCCTCCAAATTCCTCTTAACATCGGTGGACCCCTCAAAAATATGATGAGTTCAAAATAGAAATAAAGTGAGGAAAAGCACAAGTTAGCACAAAAAATGGGAGTTAAAATGGGTTAAAAATCAAGAAGAAAAGATAAAAATATGAGTTATTTCATGCATTAAAAACCACAAGGTCACCCATTTTAGGAATAAGGTCACCACTTTTACTAATTAAGGTCACTCAAGTAACCTAGAGACACTAGGGGCAACCCTAAGACACAAAGAGGTGACCCTAAGTAGGAAAAATGAAGGGGGCACTAGGTAAAAATGTGAGGTAGGGAAGGTCAATTTGGGGGTTGAAAAAGATGCTCAAGAGGGGGAAGAACACACAGGACATGCCACCAAGAGTGAAACTACTGGTAGGAGTGTAATTCACACCTACATGACTATGATTAGGACTTATTTATCATCATCAAATTGTCATGTAGGCTTGATGTGATTTTACTACTTATAGATACCAAATGTTAGGAGTTTCAAGCCACAAATACTAATTCCACATAACCTTAATGAGAGAAGCTATGCTAACTTTTTGAATGTCTTAAGGGGTCCTAATTTACGATGTCTTAAGGGGACGTCTTAAGTTCTCAAAATTTGGTGAAGTTGCCCAAAGCAACCAAATTGAACAATATAATAAATCAAATTTAAAGTAAATTCTAAGTAGAAAAACATGGACATTTAACAAATAAAATACATAAAATAATAATTTTGATAAATTTAATACTGTAGAGTATAAAATTGTGTACATACACATGTATACAAATTTCTGAACAAAATGTGTAATAATGTAATTGTGTATGTACATATATGCCAACTCAAAATAATGTAAATACAAAATGTTGTTATATGCCATCTCAAGAAAATCCAAAACTTGAGGAGAATGTAGCAGGTCTTCATGCCACCTGATATAAAAATAATACAAGCAATTTATCAATATATCTGAATCAAAACATGTATTTTAATTTATATAAAACTATCTAGATATACACAATTTGTACCTGTATTTACGAGTGCCTCTCAAGTTTTTGTTTCAAAGTATTTGATGAATTTGTGATGATGGCCTGAGGATATAAAAGGATAAATTAAATCAATTTCAACTAATAACGCACAAGAAATATCAAAACATGTATTTAATACATATTTAAAACAACAATATAAATCTATTTAACTATATTTACCTGTATTTACTTATTCCATTGTACCATCTCCATCCTCTCTTTTTTCCAATGCATCGATGATTGTCTCATGGTCTTCCATAGAAATGTTCCATAACTCTTTATTTGTAGGTTTTCCGCGATACCTCTCCAGTTTTATATTTGTTGCCAACACCAAATGTGAGTAGTGTATAATCTTCTTATGTGTTTCATAATCTTCAAATGCAGGCAAACCATTCTTCCTTATTAGGTATTTCCATAGCCAAGTGCCAACAACCACCACCGAACCTATTGGATAATGATAGGCATCATCAAAGAAATACTTAAAATTTGCTTAAGGGGATCAAAGAAGTTCTTAAAATATGCTTAAGGGGATGTCTTAAGGGGATCATCAAACCTGTTGGATAAGGAAAGCCATCATCATCTTCTCGAGGTGCTGTTAACTTATGTTTAGTCTCCACACAACGAGCCAACCAATATTCAGTTTCCTCTTCATTATTCTTTGGTGCAACAACAGCATACACATGTCCTGCAAAACAAATTTTGATTCAATAACTTGCACATGTCCATAAAATTTGACCAATCAACATACATGCATTCATATGTACACATAAATAAATAAAAGCACTACAAATTAGTAATCAAAGTGAAATAAAATGAAATGATTTGAATTAAATTACCTTCTTGTACAAGGTCTGAAACACGGTCATAATCGTCTAATACAAACAGTTGATCATTGTCTTCAATTGTTGTTTCACTTTGATTATGTGCTTGTGCAAGTGTCAATGGTCTTTGTTTCCACTCTTCAACCCATTCTGTATTCTCACATGCTTCCCAATCTCCTGAAATACAAAACTGACAAAAACATGCAAGCTCCCTTGTCCAGATAGTCCATGTACTTGCATTCGAACTCCTAAATGAATGCCATTTAGTAGATCCACTGATTGTTTGGCAATCAAGTCTAGGTAAAATATTTTCTTCTTCAACCAACCAAAAGAATCGACGAACTGTAGAGTACTCGCTTGATCCAGGTGTACATAATCTTGTATTGCACCAATCTACAATCCCACGTGCATCTTTAAATTTTATTGCATCCTCAAATTTTAATTGTTGTCTAGCAAGAATTCTTTTAACACATGCACCAGCTCCATCATGTTCTCCTTTACCATGTCCAGCTTCAAAAAAATTCCACATATGTTGGAAATTATTCTCCTTGTGAACCCTACATAACCAATAGAACATTCGAGCATTCTTGAACTGTCCCGTACAATTATCTGACCATATAAGATGTTCAGTCATCTGGATTCCTCTTTCTCTTAAATTTGTATAAAATATATTGAAACAATATTGAACAAACTCTGACGAGTGTAACCGATTGTCACTCAAATAGAAATGATACTCCCTCAAAACTTTTCTATCATTCTCTGTGCTATCATCTGCATGTCTATAAACAATATGAACAAACATAGCAACCTGCACTGAATTGTAATATTGTGATTGAATTTCCTCTTGCGGAGCTAAAGTATAGTTTTCTGCAAAATCAACCACTGATAGTATAGTACCAACTGGAAATGTGTTTCTACATTCACGAAATTGTCCATCAAGCCATCGAGCTTGTTGAGAGTGCTTGACATATTTTGGTATAATTTTACTTTTAAATTCTGATATGAATGCATGCACACTAACCTTTTCTGTAATTAAATCACAACGCTTTCCAAATTTTCCATCTTTTAAAGAATATTCAACATTCTTAAATCTTTTAACATCCACTAATTGTTGTCCAAAATCATTTTCAACACTTTCATGCATACAAACTCTTAACAAAGAAAGATTGCCACAACTAATGCATTGTCCAGAAATACATGAACTTAAATAAAAACCTTTTTCATTAGATCTTTCACAGAACAAACTTGATATAAACTCTTTTATTGCTTCAGTTGGCATATTAATATCACATTCATGTATAATCATGTTACGATGTAAAGTACAACGTATATATTGAAACACATCATAATAGTAACGAAATTGAACATGCGTTTTACAACAACAAGATATTCGTTCCTTATTAATCTTTACATACCATGGTTTGTATTTTTCAAAAGATCTTTGACTTATTTTAATATTACCAGGTAACACTAATTCATCACAAAATTTTCTATAAAATTCAGTTTGCATTGTATCTAATAGGTGTTTTGGATGAGGATCGCGAACTTTGGACCCCAATCTTAATTTTAAAACATCTCTAACATTAGATGATATCCTAGTATTATCATGCCAATATTTTTCGATCAAAGATCTGATTTCAACATTTAGTTTCATGTCAGATCTCGGGAGTCGACCACTAAAACTCCAACATTGGTTAATTGGATCATTTTCTATACTTTCTCTTCTTTTTGCCGCTCTTACCAATGTTTTAGGATGTATTTTTAGAATTCCACTAATATTGCTTACCATTCTTCTATTCAAAGTTGTTTTATTCACTATAGCAGTTGTTATAGCTCGTCTTGCTGCATTTTTATCTTTGGATCGACTATTACTTCGAATAGACTCAATGGCACTAGCAACAGTAGACATAGCATGTTTTAGTGATTGATCTTTTTTTCTTGGTTTAACAAAAATGCCTAACATTTTCATTACTTTTCTCATTTTCCACATTCTCATTAATTGCATCATTAGTTGACATTGAAATGATAGTTTTTTACGATAAAAAAATTCCTTATATAATCTATTGGCATGTGTTCTTATTTGTCTCCAAGAAATTTTACCAGGAAGATTATCCAAAACATCTCTTTCAATTTTGAAAAAATATTTCTCATTTTCAACATCACTTCCTAGATTTTCATTTTCATTTTCAACTTCAAAACGATTTTCATTTTCAACAACAAAACGGTTTTCATTTTCATTTTCAACAAAAGGATTTTCGTTTTCATTTTCAACAACAAAACGGTTTTCATTTTCATTTTCAACAACAAAACGGTTTTCATTTTCATTTTCAACAAAAGGATTTTCGTTTTCATTTTCAACAACAAAACGGTTTTCATTTTCAACAACAAAACGGTTTTCATTTTCATTTTCAACAACAAAAGGATTTTCATTTTCATTTTCAACAAAAGGATTTTCATTTTCATTTTCATTTTCAACTACAATTTGTTTCAAATTTTGATCTCTACGAATATTATCAATCTCAACATTGTTATATCCAGCTTGTTTTAAATCTCCTATCAACACTATTTCCATTTCATTCAAAAGTGGATTTGAAGAAGTACCTGGATTTGTGCCCATTGAAACATTCTCCATAGCATTAATAGAGGGATTTGAAGACATACCAGGAGTAGTTTGCATAATCGTATTAGTTTCCACATTCACCTCTTGCAAACTTGCATCATCTATATCCATGGTCTCCTCAATGTTTTTATCTTCAATAGTTATGGAATTGGATGCTTCAGCATTGTTCATTGATTGAATCTTTACTCTTCTATCTCTTTGCCTTTTTGCCTCCTTCACTCTCTTTGCTTCAATTTCTTCAGGGGTTAATAGCTTCCTATCTTTCCTCTTATTACGACTTTGTGATCCCATGATTAAAAAATTTATGAAGCATGTAATGTCAAAAACTTGAATGTGTTTCAAATCCTTCAAATAAGTACCAATTCAACAAAATTCCACTCAAATAACGTCTCCATGATGGCTTCTATCAAAATACCAACAATACTTCAAGTTGATGGACCTGCAAAAGAAAGAAATATGCCAAAGAATGCTGCAAGAGTCGCTGTCGGCCGTACTGTAGGGCAAGTTGCAGAAATGACAGTCATAGTACAGTCTTATTAAAAAAATGGGCAAATATAAAATGGGATCCCGTTTACTACGCGATCCCGTTTATTAAACGGGATCCCGTTTTATTCACCACTGATGCAGTAGTAAACGGGATCCCGTTTTATAGAACGGGATCGCGTTCTATAAACGGGATCCCGTTATTCAAAATTTGAATTTTAGGCTCGGGTTTTTCTTTGTAACCCGCTTCAGAAAATGCTTTGGGGACCCGACCCTGACCTCTGGTCCTAGTTTGACCTGCACCTTGAAGGCCCTGTCAATGTTACAACAAAATAGTGACTTTGGGCATATATTTAAAGGCCTATTTTGCAGAATATTTTGACGAAATTAAAACCCATTATAGAGGAGACAATGTAGATTCTAAATATGTAATTTTTTTTACAATTAAATTATTTTTTTTATTTTTTAATCAATTTATGATGAAATAGGTTCATAACCTTGAATTATCAGGGTTTTTTAATATTTTAATAACTTTTTATTAAAATATTTTTTTGTAAAACAAATTGTATGAAAACGTACTTTAGACAATTCTTTTCAATTTAAAAAAAAAATTTCAAAAAATGTTAAGTTTAGGTCATCTTATGCGTGACGTACACGATGATTTTTTAAAAGACAAAAAATGACCAATAAAAAATTAATAAAAAAAAATTATTCAAAAAAAAATTACAAATAAATATGGAAAACGTGCTTCAGTGAGTTACAAAGCTTTTCCCAAAAGGATTTTGAAAAATATGATTATTTAGGTCAAAATACGGATGACGTACACGTACATGGTATAGTAAAAAAAAAGTGACTTTTAAACAGTGGTTTTTAGAAACGCCTATTCAAAATCAATTTCTATCATCTGGGTATTGAAAAAAATTACATATTTGAAAACTAGACTCCGAGTACTACATTTCATATTTAGTGACTTTTTCCAAGATTCCACCTTTAAGTGCTTCAAATTTTTAGGTCAAATGTGACAAATTCTGAAAATCAGGAAAAACACTTCCACTTTTTGGCCAAAAAGTGGACACAACTTCTTGCACACACCCTATACTTGATCCGCATTACTTGATGTGCAAAGATTCAGCCGACAAAATAGAGTTTGTGAAAAGATTAACTGTTCCGGGTGCCGACTAGGAAAAGAATGAAATCACTTATGCGGATATATATATAGGATGGATTTAGTTGTGAGATGTGTTGATGTGATATGTGATATGCGAATAAAAGTAGAGCAGAGCAAAAGTAGAAAGGAAGGTCTAGTATGTGAAAGGAAAGTAGCATAGGAGAAGAGGAATGATGAAGTGCAGCAGATCAGTGTACTGAGCCTAACCAGAACTGAACTCCAGCATATGTGGATGCTTCCAATCAGTTCAAGTGTTGTATAACATTCTTTTGTAGACATTGTGTCTCCTTGTAGGTAGTGTGCCTCCTTTGTGAGTAGTGTGCTCGGGCAGTGAGCCCTAATTGGCAAGTGCCATTTTGTATTTCCTTATTCTTCTAATAGAGAATAATCTTTGGGTTAATCACCCCGTGGTTTTCTCCCTTAATAGGGTTTCCACATTAAAAATACTGTGTCATGTGTTTTTCCATTTCATGATAATGTTTGCTTAATTGAATTAATGTTGCATTGATTAAAAGGAAAGTTCAGATAGAAGAAATAATTTGGATAACTGATTCACCCCCCTCTTAGTTATCAACAATTGGTATCAGAGCTAAGTTCCTCCTAACAGAGCCTAACAGCTTGAGGAAGATCTGGGAGCTCAAATGGATGCATATGGTTTAAGAGAGCAACTCAAGACTGCCCTTGATGATCTTGAACAGTCAAACTCTGAAGTTAATGAATTAAAGGAAAGACTCAAACAGGCTGATGATTTCATGAGAGAACTAAAAGATAAATTAAGTCTCTCTATGAAAAAGAGAAAGGAGCTGCTTCAGCAATTGGCAAGACAAGGTGAAGAAAATAATGCAAATGAAGAGTTGACTAAGAAAACCAAGTTATGTGAAAAGTTATAAAAAGAAGTCATTATGGTAAGACATGAAATGGAATCAGGAGTTATTAAGTTTACCCAAGAGATTGAAGAGAAAAGAAAAACTGAAGACAATCTAAGACAATCTCTCAAAGAGAAATTAGAAGATTGCCACCAGATGGATAGAATTATCAGACATCTTGAATCTAATCTCGAAGATGCTAAAGATAATGAAGAAAAACTTGAGGATCAAATTGTCTCTCTCAAAAGGGATCTTCAAACAGCAAATGAGTATAAAGAAAAATTTAAGATAAGTTCTGCTCAACTTGAAGTTCTTCTTGGAAGTCAAAAGAAGGTAGATGACAAATGTGGTTTGGGATATGAGAAAGGAGAAAGCTCTGGATCTAGTCAGAAGAATTTTGAATCAGAAAATTCAAGGAATAGGCCTAGAAGACCTTTGGTAAGACAGCCCAATGCTCAAAGATATCCATCCTTCAATGGATACTGCCACAACTGTAATCACTTTGGTCACAAAGCTAATCAGTGTAGAAAGAGAATGAATCAGACTAATTCATCCTTCTCTGGACAGTGTTTTAACTGCAAAAGGTATGGTCACAAGTCTCATGAATGCAGAAATCTGCAAATGAACAAATCATTCAATGGTAGATGCTTTGCATGCAATAGAGTAGGTCATATGGCTAATCAATGCAGATCAAGAGGATATCAGTCAAATATGCAAAGAAATGTTGTTTGCCAAATCTGTAATAGGTTTGGTCATAATGCAAAATTCTATAGAAGCAAGAATTAGGAGAAAAGAAGTCCGGTATATCATAATCAGAATCAAGATAAAGGTAAACAAAAGGTGAATGCGGATGAAGTTAGGAATGAGATGAACAAGATTTGGGTGAAGAAAAGTTCAGAGAATGTAGAGGTTGGATCTGCACCAGAATCTAGTGCTGATATTCCTTCTAGAAACTAAAAAGGTGAGCTCTGGCTCAGGGGGAGACACAAAGAAAACCTTATTCCCCCAGCCAGTTAAGTGGTGCCTGAAATTGGCACATGAGATGCTGCAGATCAAAGGGTTTCTAGAGAAACATGTAAATAAGGTTAGATAAATATCTAAGAGATCCACAAGAAGATTTAAAAAGTTCAATTCCTTCTGAATTGGTCCGGTTAAACAAGTCTTCCGGTAAAACAGGTTTCTCACAAGATTGGCCTGGTATGAATTCAAATTGATACAGCTTGATCTATGGATACACAAGATGATCAGAAGGACAAGTGGATATGATGATTCATCACTAACATCCATCACAAGGGAATCATAATGATCTGGATAAGTTTCTTCCTCCTTGAACAAGGAAAACCAAGCAAACCAGAATAATGTAGGTCGAGCATTTATTGCAGTCTGATATTAGGGCTTGCGGAGCAATATAAGGGTTTCTCATTAATCACTTGTTCATTCTACACTCAAGAAGAAATCAAAAGTGGAGCTCTGCAACAAAATTCCTCAAGTTCATTGAAGATCACTTACGGAAGCTATTACTTCCAGAGATCAATCCAGTAAACTCCGTGAAACTGAAAGGCGCAAAGGGTATTTTTCGTTTTCAAATATCTCACTACAAATCTCTTGAAAATGGGTACTCCGAATATTGTAAAGATTTCTGATAGACCTCGCCCTACATTTAAGAAACATCCATACAAATCCTTGGAGGTAGACCCCCTAGGTGCATTTTCCAGTATTCCGCATGGTGTTTTGCACACAGAAGACATTAGGGTTTACATACATGCAAATATTGAAGAGTTTGGGGAATTCAAACTGAGAGACATCTATCACAAACAATTGATAGATGATACTTTTGAGCTTAAATCAGAATATAAGGGCATCCGAGAGAAACATTTTGATCAGTTCATTCATTTCCCCTATTTTGAAGAAGATGAATGGGTCCGGTATGTATTAAGTAGGGTGCATGATAACTTCCTATGGCTGAATAGACCTTGCAAGATCACCAAGGAAGCAATTAGGGCAGTAACTGGTTTACATTCCTCCGGAGGAATTCTTGTCCTCAAATCTATCAAAAACAACATTGTCACAGAGGCCACTAGATCAAAATTTGATAAGAGGGCAATGACCATTGAAGATATTACTGACCCGGATATCAAATATGCATCTATGATAATAGGATACAAGATATATCACTCCAGTAGGGAGAATTTAGTATCTGGAACTGCAGTATACATGGCCTATGAGATGTTGAGAAAAAATGCAGAATATGATCTCTGTGAACTTCTTTTGAGCCAGTTAATGGAAAACATACAAAAGATAAAAAAGGACAAGAAAAACTCATTCAAATATGGTGCACTAATAGTATGTTTATTTTTCTACTTCATGAATGAGTTGCCCAGATCAAATGGATGGGTATGGCAGAATGACAAACCGGTAGCAGTTCAGATCAGAGACTATTTGCATGGGCTTGGGGATGCTAAAGCAAGAAAAATAGCCATGTGGGGATACTTCAAAAACTTTCAGAACATGATGCAATCAAGAGAAAGGATTCCCTAATCTCTTGTTGAGAAATACAAGGACACAGTCTGCTTTATGGTAGAGACTGATCAGTGCCTAATGGAGGCAGTAGAACCAAGGACAGTCTGGATCATGCCCATGGGGTATGAAGTGGATGAATAGATTGTGGAGCTGCATGTTCAACACATGCTGAGTCAGCCTAAAGATCCAAAGGTAGAAAGGTTTGGATCCTTTGAGGAGCTGAGTGTAAAGATCCATGTGGAACTCAGAGAACCAGAGATGAAAAGGAAGGTGAGAAAAGAAGTAGAACATATTGCATAAGGCCTTGGGATCTCAAAGGAGGCACTTAATGCCAACCGGGAAAAGAGACAAAAAGCTAATGAAGAGAAGAAAGAGATAGAAAAAGGAAGCAAGAAAAGTGCTCCGATAGAAACTTCCACCTGGACCAGATCTTCAAAGAAACCACCACTTGTCCCTGCTAAAAGCTCAAAAACAGAAGTCCAAGCATCCGGCAAAGGAGAGAAAAGGTCAAAGACAAAAGCCACAAGGGCTTATGCAAGTTAAAGAGATGAAGAAGAAACTGAATCAGATGAGGGGGTAAAGGAAATAAAGAAGCAGAAGAAGAAAGGATCTGGTAAGCCCTCCACAGGCCAAGACAAGGAAGAAATGGCAGAGGAATTTGTTGAAAAGCCCACCCTGTCCCTAGAAAGTGTAATCAAATCAGTCATTGTGGATGGAAACCTTCAACCAATGGCCAAATTCTATGATGATTACAATGAGGCCGACCAAAAGATCCTGCAAGAAGCTACAATCAAGTATCTGAACATTGACAATAAAGCTATTATTGAAATTATCTCTCTAATTCCTAAGAGTCTAGAGAAGGAGTTGGAAATGAGAAAGACCAATGCCATGGCAAAAGACCTTGAGATCTAGGAACAGATAGCTATTCAGCTATATCTTTCAATTGATTCCAAGGCAATGAACATGGTATTCAAAGACTGCAAGGATGAGTTCAGGAGCAAAGCAAGGATGAATCAGCTCATGCTTGGTGAGACTGACAGGGTAGCCAAGGATATAGAAGAGATCCTCTGGAAGGCCTTCAAAAGATTTAATCTTCCTATTGTAGAGGACTTAGGTACTGACCCTTCAACCACAAGTTTTGCAGAAGAAACTTCTGAGAAAATGACAGAAGAGGTGGGCCCTAGACAGACTAACATTTCTCCTCCAGTTTCTCCTACAGTCTCTGAATCCCAAGAAGAAGAAAAGATATAGGAGAAAGAAGTAGAGGTGAAGGAAAAAGAAGGTGATAGTGCAAAGGTTGCAGAGGGACAGAAGACTTCAGCAGAGAAAACCACAACTTCTAGTGGTGGGAATGTGGAAGGAGAGAAAACTCCAAAGGATAGCTCCAAGACTACAAAAGAGATGAAGCATTTGTCTCCAGCAAGAGACACTGCACAAACTGTCCAAGAATTTATGAGCAAAGAAATAATGGAGATTGATGAACCGGAGCTTCTACAAGGTCCATTCAATTTTGATTCTCTTTCTCTGGTACAGACAATGAAGATAGCTTCATTTGCAAATGCTAAGGCTAATGAAAAACTCCTAAAGTCTCATATGGAAGACTGTGAGTTGATAGAAGCTACATCTGAAGTGCTAGAAAAGATCATACCATCTTTTCAAAAGGATCCCACAGCCTCCTCTTCCGGTAATCTCAAAACCTTGGTCAGTAGTGTTAGTACACATTTTGATTCTCTTGAAAAATCAGCTAAAGAAAAGGTCCGAAAGGAGTTTTTGGATAAGAGATTCTTAGAGGTACAAGGATTAATCACTAATGATAGAAGAAATATGAGTATTGGGATAAAAAGTTTAGAAAATGCTCTTAAGGATGGTGGTAAAATATACAAATTTTGTATCTCTTGGTCCAAAGTAACACTAGACATTGAGAAGAAAATAAAAGAATAGGAGGATAAACTATCAAACTTATCAAAGTATTTTGATCCTCCCTCCTCTATAACAAATCAAGAATGCTAGACTATTGCAATCTTGAGTGAAATCAAGAAGTTGGAGAAGGAAAGGAAAAAAAGAATAAGAAGGTTAAGTGAGCTAAGGGGGTTAATTGTCCCTAAGCTAGAGGTCATGCATGAGGCTATAACAGAAGCCCAAATTACAGCCCAGACCAATGATCTGACAGATCTAAAAAGGGCAGATGTGTTTGCATTCCTGTTGAGTGGACATATCTCAATTTTGGACAGGATGAAGCAGAGTTAGGTGACATAAGTTGTACAGTTGAAGAACACTTTTGCAGACATACTTAAGTATCTGTAAGTACAACTTGTATATATATACTTATGCAGCTAAGTATAGTAAAATTTTTGAAAATTTTGGTGTGCGGACCCTACCCTTTGCCATTGATGTCAAAGGGGGAGTGAGGAGCAGTGAAAAATAAGGAATCCAACTAAGGGGGAGCTCCAGAAAATGTATATAAAGATAGAGCATCAGTCAAGGGGGAGCATAGTGTAAACACTTAGTCATTTTTCACTAATTGTTGCCATCAATGCCAAAGGGGGAGATTGTTGGCAAGAGACACTATATGGGTTTATGTTTGTTGTCATTGATGGCAATAAAGTTCATCCCACACATCCACAAGACATGGTGTGTCTCTACCGGAAGTCAGAATGATGATTGTTGAGGTCCGGTAAATAAGAACAAAGCTTGTGGCAAGGTCTGACAGACAGGTCTGGATCTCTCAGAAGAAGCATCTTGGTGAAGTGCAGATTTGGGGAAGTAAAGAGTACTACCTTGAGTGATAGATTCCAAGGTTTTAGCCTCCGGTGATAGATGAGGTAAAAGATATGAATAGTTGAGTACCAGATTCTTGAGTGACAGTGTGAATAGAGGAAGAACTGACTGACTGAACATCAGACTACTTTTTGGATGTGGTACTGATTGTGTTAAAGGTTATGAAGGCATGAATCATGTTTGTCTGACATGATTAATGATTTCTACAAGCATATACTTGATCCGCATTACTTGATGTGCAAGGATTCAGCTGACAGAATAGAGTTTGTGAAAAGATTAATTGTTCTGGGTGCCGACTAGGAAAAGAATGAAATCACTTATGCAGATATATATATAGGATGGATTTAGTTGTGAAATGTGTTGATGTGATATGTGATACGTGAATAAAAGTATAGCAGAGCAGAAGTAGAAAGGAAGGTCTGGTATGTGAAAGGAAAGCAGCATAGGAGAAGAGGAATGATGAAGTGCAGCAGATCAGTGTACTGAGCCTAACCGGAACTGAACTCCAGCATATGTGGATGCTTCTAATCAGTTCAAGTGTTGTATAACATTCTTTTGTAAACATTGTGTCTCCTTGTAGGTAGTGTGCCTCCTTTGTGAGCAGTGTGCTTGGGCAGTGAGCCCTAATTGGCAAGTGCCATTTTGTATTTCCTTATTCTTCTAACAGAGAATAATCTTTGGGTTAATCACCCCGTGGTTTTCTCCCTTAACAGGGTTTCCACATCAAAAATATTGTGTCATGTGTTTTTCCATTTCATGATAATGTTTGCTTAATTGAATTATTGTTACATTGATTAAAAGGAAAGTTTAGATAGAAGAAATAATTTGGATAACTGATTCACCCCCCCTCTCAGTTATCAACAATCTCATGTTGACATTCTAAGAACATCGTTAGGTCAAGTTGACGCAAACGTTGTCGAAATAACTCAATTGACAAGATGACACAAAAAGGAAATCGACTAGCAAAGAAAAGACATGAATTACATCAACTTACAAGGGTTCATAAGGACATAAAATTGGATACTCAGATGGCAATTGGACCCATTTCCCAACATCTATCTCTTCCTCTAGAATGATACTCTCCTTCCATCTTCGAAGAAAGATTCATTTCATGTTCACACTCACCATCATAAAACCATGATCAGTGCATCATCATCTGATTCTTAATTCATAATAATTAAATATTCATATGAATATGTAATTTCATATCTAACTATCATTAGTCAGTATTCTCATAATCAATGATTAAATCAAATATTTGCACAACATCTAATCATTAAAATATAGTTAACCCTCCTGATTACCAAACAAAAATAAGATTAAGCAAAATCATAAGTTGGGGATGTAACATATCTCCCCCATAAGAATCATCATCCCTGATGATTAATTGTCTTAAAAGTTAACCAACATAATAAGAAAATGTTTTGAGAGCATATTAAAAAAAATTAGAAAAGATGAGGAAATCTCACATAAATGTCATCATAGTATTCCCAAATGGCATTTTTTTCTGCATATTGGTCCCACTGGTCCTTGCATTGTGTTATCTCTTTGTTATGTAAGTGTAGCTTATGTGTTTAGAGCACCTTGATGGGCTCGATCACTACCATCCTTGGGTCCTTCACCTATATAGCATTCCAATCAAGAATAGGAATTTGATTATCTACAATGTTAAACCTTTTCAAATAGGAAACATGAAAAGCATTATGGATCATGGCAAGAGCTAGTGGTAGAGCAATTCTGTATGCAACTGGGTTGATTTCTTTGAGAACTTAAAAGGGACTCACATATCTAGATGTCAGTTTGGATGTTTTTCCAAATTTAATAGAACTCTTCTGAGGTTTTACTCTTAAAAGGACTTTCTCTTCCACTGATAAATGCCTTTTGATGCATTTAGCATATGCATAACTCTTTTGCATATCATTTGCCTCCTCTAGCCTTTTCTTAATTAGATGGACTTGCTCTTCCAATTTTTTTACAGCATTTTTGGACCAAGGCTAACCCTATCTTGTAGCTTGTCCCAGCTTATAGGGTTTCAGTACTTCCTTCCATATAGTGATTCAAATGGAGCTATCTTAATAGTAGAGTGATAGGAATTATTATAGGAAAATTCCACTAGAGGGAGATAATCTTCCCATTTGTATTACTGATCCATGTAATACATTCTCAATAAATCCTCCAACACTTGGTTTACCCTCTCAGTTTGGCCATCCATTTTAGGATGATAAGTAGAGCTTATATTCAACTAGGTTCCAAGTGAAGAGAACAAGGTTTGCCAAAACCTCAATGTCATTCAGGCATCCCTATCTGAGATAATCTTCTCAAGAATGCCATGCAATCAGAAAATCTCTTGAACAAATTTTTAGGCTATGATGGGTGCCCCATTTGTCAAGTTCCTAGTTATAAAATGAGTGGCTTTGATGAGTCTATCCACCACAACCAAAATAGCATTGTGCTTGTTCCTTGACATAGGAAGTCCTTACACAAAGTCCATGCTTATAATTTACCATTTCCACTTAGGAATTTCATGAGGGTATAAGATCCTTGCTAGGTGATGGTGTTCTACCTTCACCCTCTAGCATTCCATATATGTAGCTACAAAATTTGTAGCATCCTTCTTCATTCCTTTCTAGAAATATAGGGGTTTACATCAACAAGTAACTTTGTTACTCTAGGATGTCTAGAATACAATGTAGAATGCACCCACTTCCACACCATATTCCTTAAATCTACAGAGCTAGGTAACTATATCCTTCCTTTAAATCTTAATAACCCATCCAGTTCAAGGTTAAATCCTTCATATCTTAGATTCTGGGGGTTTTCCACAAGGGCCTATTTTACCTCCTCTTAAAACTCATCTGCATTAGATTTTTGTAGTACGTCATTCTTAAAATCAAAATGTATAAAGATCATTGAGGAGATGTGTCTTCTCCTACTTAGGGCATCTTCCACTCTATTTTCCTTTCCTTGAATATATTTAATCTTGAAGTAATAATCTGAGATGAATTCCAACCATATTCTTTGATGAGAATTTAGATGTGGTTGAGCAAATAGATATTTGAGCCCTTAATGGTCTGTTTTTAGCTCAAAGGGTTTCCCAAACAAGTAGTGTCTCCACATTTGCAGTGCATGAATGAATGCTACCAGTTCTAAATCATGTGGGGCATAGTTTTTCTCATAAGTTTTTAGTTTTTGGGATTCATATGCAATGACTTGTCCATCCTGGACCAGTACACCACCTAAGCCTTATCTTGAGGCATCAGTGATGAGTACAAATTGACCCTCTGGGTCAAGTACTTTCAAAATTGTTTCTAAAGTCAATTTTTCCTTTAGTAGGTCAAAGGCCTCCTGATACTTTTGTAACCACTCAAATCTCTTGCCTTTTCTTTGCAAAGAAGTTATAGGATATGCAATTTTTGAAATTTTTTTCACAAACTTCTTGTAATAACCTACAAGGCCCATGAAACTTCAAACCTCATGAACATTCCTTGGTACAGGACAATCCAAAATAGCCTTAATTTTTGCTGGGTCCACAACGATTCTCTTAGCTGAAATTATGTGGCCCAAATATTGTACTTTCTTCTAAAGAAAGTACACTTGAAGAGCTTTCCATACAGTTTATGCTCTCTTAACCTTTGAAGAACAATCCTTAGATGCTAAAGCTACTCTTCTTCATTCTTAGAATAGATTAGGATGTCATCAACGAACAATAGGAGGAATTTGTCGAAACAATCCCTGAACACACTATTCATTAGGTTCATAAATGTTGCCAGTGCATTTGTTAATAAAAAAGGTAGGACAATAAACTCATAATTCCTATATGTTGTCATAAAGGTTTTTTTATGGATGTCCTCATCCTTTAACCTCAATTAGTGATATCTAGACCAAAGGTTGATCTTGGAAAACATGGTTGCACCTCTCATTTGATTAAAAAGATCATCAATGCGAGGTAATGGGTATTTATTCTTAATTGTTGCTTTATTCAACATGTGGTAATCTATGCATAACCACAATGTGCCATGTTTCTTTTTTACAAATATAATTGGTGCTCCCCAGGGTGACACATTGGGTCTAATAAGTCCCTTATCCAACAATTCTAGTAATTAAGCCTTTAGCTCCTTTAACTCTGTGGTGGTCATTCTATAGGGAGCTTTAGAGATAGGTTCTAAACCTAGAATAATATCTATAGAGAATTCAAAGGCTCTTTTAGGAGCTAATCCTAGTATCTCATCCAGAAATACATCCTCAAAATGTCTAAGAAAAGGATGCATGTCCATATCTGATCTTTTCTAATCTATGGACTGCTTTTTCCCAACTTCATTTTATGTTTTTGAGATTCATAAAACATTAAATCATCTTGGAAATTGGTTTCCTTAGACTTATTTAGTTTTTCCATTTTGATAGCAAAAATTTACCATCCTTTTGTTTGAGATCTTTTCATTTGTAGGGCAGAAATTTGTCTTAGTTTATCTTCCCTAGGGTTCCCTTGTAGAAAAACCTTGTTTCCTATGTTATCAAGACATTCTAATGTTTTGGCATAACAGTCCACTTTGGATCGATGTCTCCATAACCAATTTATCCATAAGATAACATCGTATGAGCCTAGTGGGGCTACATAAAGATTTACTTCCGTAGATAGACTCAGAAGTTCAACCCGAGCCTCAAATAGGCATTGCTCTACTTGAGCCTTGGTTTAATTTTCATATTCTACTAACCATGTGTTTGCCATGAATCCAACATTTATAGGAATTTTATTTACAACTTTAGGGGAAACAAAACAATCGTTAGCACCAATGTCAATCAAAATTGAAATTGGAAGACCGGATAAAATGCATGTAGTTCCAATGGGAGTTATTTGGTATTTAGCTTAACTATTGTCCAAAACTGCATGAATGTGTTGCTGGAATGCCACTTACTGAGAGGATAGGGGGTTTCCTTGTGGTTCTACTGTCTGTGTCTTGTTAGGACACTGATTGGTGCAATGATCTCCACCACATGTGTAGCACCTTCCCATAGGTGTTTGCCTCTCCTATGGTTTCCTAGAATTGTCTCCATTTCTCTTGGAGTGATTATTTCCCTTCTTGTCCCCTTTAGACTTAATTTTCTTATGGTTGGCCCCTTTTTTATTTCACTCAATAAAATCTTCCTTTTTCCCCTTTTTCTTAGAGGATTGAGAGGATTTGGACCAATTATACCTCTTTCAGTTCCTTTCTCTATCAGCTAACATAGCTTTAAGTTTTTGTTCTTGTTTGATGGCCTTCTCATAGACTTGGTCCATTGAAGTAGGACCATATACATAAACCTCACCTCCAATCTGGGCATTCAATCCCATTATAAGCTTCTGAATATAGAATCACTCATCCTTTTGGTACAGTGACACATACTTAAGAAGACGAGTGTACGTTTCCCAATATTCATTTATAGATAAATTAGCCAGTTGGAATGCCCCCCATCAGGGATTAAATTTGACAGTCAACTTTGCTTGTCAAGCAATTTTGATGATGGTTAGCTATTCAAAGATGATTTTAAAATACTATGATATATTTTAGTATAAGTAAAATTTATATATAAACCAAATATATATATATATATATATCATTATAATTCCATATCAATTTTGATGGTCTATCCAAAATCTCCCCTTTCATGTGATACAATCTTTTAAAAATTTTGATTGTATTTTATGAAAAAATGTTTAAATATAGTCATATGACCATCAAATTTAGGCCCTGCCCCCATACTGCTTTATTGATATCATTATAGTTTCTAATTTTGAAATACTCTTCCATTTCCATAAGATATGCCTCCACAGCATCTCCGCTTATGGATCCATCAAATTTGGGAGGCATGACCTTTTTCATGTCTCAGGAAAATTCCAAAGCTGTATGGCTCCTTCTATCTACTTCTTGTCTAGCCTCATAATTATTTTCTCTGTGCTCACTTTGGGTGGTGTCATTATGATGTGCCTCATCATAACCCCCATCAGAGGCATCCTGTCTAGGTCCTTGCCGACCCTTGACCTCCTATTCGAGAGTTCCTACTCTTGCTCTTGTCTCTTGACGCAAGGCAACAATCTGATTAGGTTTATATTCAAAGTGCCTTGAAGGTTTCCATTCATCCTGGCTATCTCCCATACTAGTTCTTATCTAAACCTTTTCTGCAATCTACTTCTTCCTGAAGTTTGTAGATTAATCATGGATTAGTTTTCTATATCACAAAATCCATTCTTAACATAAATCTATTTAGATTCATGTAATCTTTAGCAAGAAAGGAAAGATTTGTCAGAATTTTTGTTCTTATTTGCTTTATAATTTTCCACGGATTACATATAATCCTTTTCTAAATTATGAAATTTTGTTTACACCTTGCAAGTCATTATCTATTTGGGATAGCTTCCCATGTTCATTTCTCAACTTTGAGATTTATCATTTTAGTTTTAGGAGGTGGACATACATGCAACTACTCTTCCACAACCTCCTTGGTTACCTTAGAAACCTTAGGATTTCTTTCCACAACTGATGCATCATTAGAGCTTAGAGAAACATTACTAACTATTTTCCTCAACTCCTGCCTGATGCATATATTTTATGACATCAGCAATGGTCTCCTCATCAGTCAACCATGCTCCTACTAAGCAACCAGTCTTCTCAAATCATTTCATTCCTAAGGCTCGCTCCCTCAAGACTATTTGATAACATAGGTAATGCACATTTTCTGTTACCTTCTTTTTGGGTGTTCTAATTCTTACCACTCTGGTATAGAAAATCCAAACATTAGCATCTATTAATGTTGGATAAAATAATCATCAAGTCATTAGCTCATAGCTACATGTATTGAACCTAGTGGCTCTGATACCATATGCAACTATAACATTAGAAAATGTCCCCTTGGGGGCTTTTCCCTCATAAGGTTTAGCTCTCAAGTCTCTTTGCTACATTTAGGACATATCACATCATATTTCAACATCCCAATGAGAAAACCCCTAAGTATCTTGGTAAATAGGACCTAGGGGGACCAATTGAGATAACCCATGCCCAAAATAAGCGGGGAGGACTTGGGCACCCATGCCCTAGTCCTGCCCCATTTTGGGGTAGTCCCAATTTTTGGGTGTCAGCTTGTGACCGTTATTTAGGTCCTATGTTGACACGGTAAGTTTGAATTACAATTTTCTTTGCAAGAGTGTTTGTAGTTGCATATAAAAGCATGTTTAGGCATTCATTTGTAAACTAGATGATTACTAGCAAGCTATTGTGTTCTAAAGGGTGATTTAAGGCTTTCATTGTGTGGCAAGAGAAAATTTATATTGTTTATGTGTTTGTGTTTGTAGATTTGAGCTATCATCTCCTCATGGCATGAAGAGCTTCTTCCTCCATGAGATCTTCACTACAAGGTGATATTCACTTGTGTTTGTAAGCATTTATCATTTGGTTTTTGCCTCTGCCTCCCTAGGCATGCACTCTCTAGCTGACAATGGTGTTTAGAAGGCTTGAATGTCTCTTTAGGGCTTGACTAAGGCAAGCCTCTAAACACCACAACCCCCTACCAAAGTTTTGTGATTGTAGGTTATAGGTGTCACATGTGGAAAAAGTAGAGTTGTAGGAAAGATTAGCAGACATCAAGGATTCAAGATCTAGAGAGAAGTAGGACTCTGAAGCCTTTTCAGGACTTGGGTGCTAGTCCTTGTGTCCTCCATAGTTGAATTTGTGGAAACAGAAGTTATAGTGCAGATCAGTGTCGGAAGGAGGTCAGGATTCTGCAAAGAAACTGGTACCTTGGATTTGGGTACCTGCTCTTTAGTCCCTGACTTTTCTATCTTCGAA
Organism: Cunninghamia lanceolata; assembly: GCA_027924645.1. Lineage (NCBI taxonomy): Eukaryota > Viridiplantae > Streptophyta > Pinopsida > Cupressales > Cupressaceae > Cunninghamia > Cunninghamia lanceolata. The sequence continues at coordinate 16,582,188 of BSBN01000055.1, forward strand.
CCCCAAAAATAGGTACATAGTTATTTGTCATTTTACATCTTTTTGTAGTAGCATTTTCTGGTATTCGTCTATTTGTTGTCGTATTTGCATAAGTAGGGTTTAAGGGTATAATTGAGTATAAGAGAAGATAATTGGAAATCAAATCATAAAAATCCAAATTTCCCTACATCTCACAGTGACTAGGGTAGGATAGTACATTGCAACTAGACCCTAGGTCCTTGAATGAAAGGGTGAAAGGAGGATATACACCAAAACTATCAAAAACTAAATATCCAAATTCTACCCTTTATAGTAACATCAAATTCCATTATTCTCAATAGTTAACATAAGTATTCATCTTAACTAAGAATTACAATACATCATGATTATCCCAATTAGAGTTAAACAAGAATGAATCATTATCATTACAATAATTAAGCATGTTATTCTGAACCAAAATATAACAAAACTTAAATTTACAAAATCCAATTACATCTCATTAGTGAATAACCTTCACTATGCATGTACATTACTATGTTCAAGGCATCAAATATCAAATCATACAGAGTTAGGTACGTATATCCTTCCTTTAAATCTTAATAACCCATCCAGTACCAAGGTTAAATCCTTCATATCTTAGATTTGGGGGTTTTCCACAAGGGCCTATTTTGCTTTTTCTTAAAACTCATCTACTTTAGATTTCTGTAGTACCTAATTCTTAAAATCAGAATGTATAAAGATCATTGAGAAGATGTGCCTTCTCCTACTTAAGGCATCTTCCACTTAGTTTTCCTTGAATATATTTAATCTTGAAGTCATAATCTGAGATGAATTCCAACCATATTCTTTGATGAGCATTTAGATGTGGTTGAGTAAATAGATATTTGAGCCCTTGATGGTCTATTTTTAGCTCAAAGGGTTTCCCAAACAAGTAGTGTCTCCACATTTGTAGTGCATGAATGACTACTACCAGTTCTAAATCATGTGGGGCATAGTTTTTCTCATATGTTTTCATTTTTGGGATTCATACGCAATGATTTGTCCATCTTGGACTAGTACACCACCTAAGCCTTATCTTGAGGCGTCAGTGATGACTACAAATTGACCCTCTGGGTCAAGTACTTTCAAAATTGGTACTGAAGTCAATTTTTCCTTCAGTAGGTCAAAGGCCTCCTGACACTTTTGTAACCACTCAAATCTCTTGCCTTTTCTTTGTAAGGAAGTTATAGGATATGCAATTTTTGAAATTTTTTTCACAAACTTCTTGTAATAACCTGCAAGGCCCATGAAACTTCAAACCTCATGAACTTTCCTTGGTACAGGACATTCCAAAATAGCCTTAATTTTTGTTGGGTCCATAGCTATTCTCTTAGCTGAAATTATGTGGCCTAAATACTATACTTCCTTCTAAAGAAAGTACACTTAAAGAGCTTTCCATACAATTTATTCTCTCTTAACCTCTAAAGAACAATCCTAGGAACAATAGGAGAAATTTGTCCAAAAAATCCCTGAACACACTATTCATTAGGTTCATTAATGTTGCCGGTGCATTTGTTAATCCAAAAGGTAGGACAGCAAACTCATAATACCCATACCTTGTCCTAAAGGTTCTTTTATGGATGTCCTCATCCTTTAACCTCAATTGGTGGTATCCAGACCAAAGATTGATCTTGGAAAACACAATTGCACATCTCATTTGATTAAAAAGATCATCAATGTGAGGCAATGGGTATTTATTCTTAATTGTTGCTTTATTCAAAATGTGGTAATCTATGCATAACCACATGGTGCCATATTTCATTTTTTACAAATATAACTGGTGCTCCCCAGTGTGACACACTAGGTCTAATAAGTCCCTTATCCAACAATTCTTGTAATTGAGCCTTTAGCTCCATTAACTCTATGGTGGTCATTCTGTAGGGAGCTTTAGAGATAGGTTCCAAACTTGGAATAATATCTATAGAGAATTTAAAGGCTCTTTTAGGAGGTAATCCTTGTAGCTCATCCAGAAATACATCCTCAAAATGTCTAAGAAAAGGATACATGTCCATATATGATCTTTTCTAATCTATGGACTCCTTTTTCCCAACTTCATTTTAAGTTTTTGAGACTCATAAAACATTAAATCATCTTGGAAATTGGTTTCCTTAGACTCATTTAGTTTTTCCATTTTGACAGCAAAAAGTTGTCATCCTTTTCTTTGAGATCTTTTCATTTGCAGGGCAGAAATTTGTCTTAGTTTGACTTCCCTAGGGTTCCCTTTTAGAAAAACCTTGTTTCCTAAGTCATCAAGACATTATATTGTTTTGGCATAACAATCCACTCTAGCTCGATCTCTCCATAACCAATTTATCCACATGATAACATCGTATGAGCCTAGTGGGGCTACATAAAGATTTACTTCCATAGAGAAACTCATAAATTCAAACCTAGCCTCAAATAGGGATTACTCTACCAGAGCCTTGGTTTTATTTTCATATTCTACTGACCATGTGTTTTCCATGAATCCATGCTTTCTAGGAATTTTATTTACAACTTTAGGGGAAACAAAACACTTAGTAGCACCAGTGTCAATCAAAATTGAAATTGGAAGACCAGATAAAATCCCTGTAGTTCAATGGGAGTTATTTGGTATTCAGCTTGCCTATTGTCCAAAGCTACATGAATGTGTTTCTAGAACGCCACTTGCTAAGAAGGTAGAGGGTTTCCTTGTGGTTGTGCTCCCTATGTCTTGTTAGGACATTGATTGGTGCAATGATCTCCACCACATGTGTAGCACCCTCCCACAGGTGTTTGCCTCTCCTGTGGTTTCCTAGAATTGTCTCCATTTCTCTTGGAGTGATTATTTCCCTTCTTCTCCCCTTTAGACTTAGTTTTCTTATGCTTGGTCCCTTTTTCATTTCTCTCAATAAAATCTTGCTTTTTCTCCTTTTTCATAGAGGATTGAGAGGATTAGGACCAATTATACCTCTTTCGGTTCCTTTCTCTATAAGCTAACATAGCTTTCAATTTTTGTTCCTATTTGATGGCCTTCTCATAGACTTGGTCCATTGAAGTAAGACCATGTACATCAACCTTGCCCCCAATTTGGGTGTTCAATCTCATTATAAGCTTTTGAATGTAGAATCTCTCATCCTTTTGGTACTGCAGCACATACTTAACAAGACGGTTGAATTTTTCCCAATATTCATTTACAGATAAATCAACCTATTTTAGGTTCTAAAAATCTATAAGCTTCTGGTCATAGAACAAGTGAGGCAACCATCTTTGCCTAAAGAGTTCCACAAACCTATCCCAAGTAAGGTTTGTAGACCTCAAGCCTAGTTCCATCCTTTTATTAATCCACCATGTGGATGCTTCACTTGCCAGTTGGAATGCCGCACATTAGGGATTAAATTTGATGGTTGACTTTTCTTGTCAAGAAATTTTTAATGATGGTTATCTATTCAAAGATGATCTTAAAATAAGATGATATATTTTAGTATAAGTAAAATTTATATATAAACCAAATATATATATCATTTTAATTCCATATAAATTTTGATGGTCTATCCAAAATCTCCCATTTCATTTGATACAATCTTTTAAAAATTTTGATTGTATTTTATAGAAAAAATGTTTAAATATAGTCATACGACCATCAAATTTAGGCCCCACCCCCATACTGCTTTAGTGATCTCATTATAGTTTCTAATTTTGAAATACTTTTCCATTTCCATAAGCTATGCCTCTATAGCATCTCCGCTTATGGATCCATCAAATTTGGGAGGCATGACCTTTTTCATGTCTCGGGACAATTCCAAAGCCATATGGCTCTTTCTATCTACTTCTTATCTAGCCTTGGAGTTATTTTCTCTATGCTCACTTTGGGTGGTGTCATTATGATGTGCCTCCTCATAACCCCCAACAGAGGCATCCCGTCTAGGTCCTTGCTGACCCTTGACCTCTTATTCTAGACTTCCTACTCTCGCTCTTGTCTCTTGAAGCAAGGCAATAATTTGATTAAGTTTATATTCAAAGTGCCCTGAAGGTTTCCATTCATCCTAGCTATCTCCCATACCAATTTTTATTTTAAACTTTTATGCAATCTACTTCTTCCTAAAGTTTGCAGATTAATCATGGATTAGTTTTCTATATCATAGAATCCATTCTTAACATAAATCTATTCTCATTCATATAATCTTTAACAAGAAAGGAAAGATTTGTCAGAATTTTTGTTCTTATTTGCATTATAATTTTCCACAGATTACATATAATCATTCTCTAAATTACAATATTTTCTTTACACCTTGTAAGTCATTTTGAGTTTGGGATAGCTTCCCATGTTTATTTCTCAACTTTGAGATTTATTGTTTTAGTTTTAGGAGGTGGACATACACACATGTACTATACCACAACCTCCTTGCCTACTTTAGAAACCTTAGGATTTCTTTCCACAACCGATGCTTTAGATACAAAGGGTTCTTCTGATGCATCATTAGAGCTCAAAGCAACATTACTAACTATTTTCCTCACTTCCTGCTTGATGCATATATTTTATGACATCAGCAATGGTCTCCTCATCAATCAACCATGCTCCTACTAAGCAATCAGTCTATTCAAATCATTTCATTCCTATGGCTCGCTCCCTCAAGACCGTTTGATAGCATAGGTAATGCACATTTTTTGTTACCTTCTTTTTAGGTGTTCTAATTCTTACCATTCTGGGATAGAACATCCAAACATTAGCATCTGTTAATGTTGGATAAAATAATCATCAAGTCATGAGCTCATAGGTCCATGTATTGAACCTAGTGGCTCTGATACCATATGTAACTATAACGTTAGAAAATGTCCCCTTGGGGGCTTTTCCCTCATAAGGTTTAGCTCTCGGGTCTCTTAGCTGCATTTAGGACATATTACATCATATTTCAACATCCCTATGAGAAAACTCCTAAATGTCTTGGCAAATAGGACCTAGGGGGACCAATTGGGATAACCCCTTCCCAAAACAAGGGGGAGGACTTGGGCACCCCCACCCTAGTTCTACCCTATTTTGGGGCAGTCCCAATTTTTGAGTGTCAGCTTGTGACCATTATTTGGGTCCTATGCTGACACGGTAAGTTTAAATTACTAAATTCTTTGCGAGAGTGTTTGTAGTTGCATATAAAAGCATGTGTAGGCATTCATTTGTAAAATAGATGATTACTAGCAAGCTATTATGTTCTAAAGGGTGATTCAAGGCTTTCATTGTGTGGCAAGAGCTGATTTTTGTTGTTTATGTGTTTGTGTTTGTAGATTTGAGCTATCATCTCCTCATGACATGAAGAGCTTCTTCCTCCATAAGATCTTCACTACAAGGTGACATTCACTTGTGTTTGTAAGCATTTATCATTTGGTTTTTGCCTTTGTCTCCCTAGGCATGCACTCTCTATCTAACAACGGTGTTTGAAAGGCTTGAATATCTCTCTAGGGCTTGACTAAGGAAAACCTCTAAACACCACAACCCCCTGCCAAAGTTTTGTGATTGTAGGTTACAGGTGTCGCATCTAGAAAAAGTGGAGTTGTAGGAAAGATGAGTAGACATATAGGATTTGGGATCTAGAGACAAGCAGGACTCCAAAGCCTTTTCAATACTTGGGCGCTAGTCCCTATGTCCTCCATAGTTGAATTTCTAGAAACAAAAGTTACAATACAGATTAGTGTTGGAAGGAGGTCAGCATTCTATAAAGAAACTGGTACCTTGGACTTGGGTGCCTACTCTTTAGTCCCTGACTTTTCCATCTCTGAACCTAAAAAATAGGTACATAATTATTTGTCATTTTACATCTTTCTATAGTAGCATTTTCTGTTATTCATCTATTTGTTGTCGTATTTGAATAATTTGGATTTTAAGGTATAATTGAACATAAGAGAAGATAATTGGAAATCAAATCATAAAAATAGAAAATTCCCTACATCTCATAGTGACGTAGGGTAGGATAGTACATTGCAACTCAACCCTAGGTCCTTTAATGAAAGGGTGAAAGGAGGATATACACTAAAACTATCAAAAACTAAATATCCAAATTCTACCCTTTATGTTTTTGTGAACCCATGTTATTGGACTTATTTGCATCTTGTTGGGTGTTTTGCTTCAGATTTGCATTGATTTTCATTCATTCATGCAGTCATTCATCTTATTGCATTGGAAAACTTACAAAAAAATTGAAAAATTGGAAAATTTGAAAAAAAATAGCATGCTAGGGTTTTGCATGTTGCATCAATTAATTTGAATTTCATCAAATTTTTTTATTTTTTCTTTAGATCTGATTTAAATTACATAAAATTAGAAAAATTCAATATCTTGCATTGCATTTTCATCATAAAATTACTAGGGTTTTGTTGAAAATTGTGAATTTTGCATATGACCTAGTAATTCCAAAATCTAGGGTTTGTAGGTAAAATCTTGTTTCAGATTTTTCTACTAATTTTAGAGACTCATTAAAAATTTAATTTGTCTGTATTCTTTCATTTTAGTACAAATTTGCACTTATATTTCAAAAATTTGCATCTTTGCATAGAAAAATTCAACAAAAACTAGCATCTTCATTGATTTTTCAATAGATTTGCACTTGCATTTTGCACGGTACAACATGGAAATCATTTTCAGATCTAAGAGCATGTAATTTTCATCATATATCAGCTTGAAAAAAATCATATAGATTTTTACATCAAGATCTCAAACCTAGGGCTTGAAAAACATTGATTTTCACTAGATTTGGCCTTATCGACTCCCTAAAGTTGCACTATATGCTTGTTGTAAAGAATATTTTTGAACTAATTTTCTGATATTAGGGGTAATATCTACTTCCCCTCCTAAAAATCTTTACAACACCTTCCTATTGGCCCCTTGTATTGAAAAATTGGTGAAAAACTGCATGTGTTCTGCTATTTTTGCCTTAGGGTTTGGCCTAGTTTGCACCTTAAGCATGTTGCAAAAGATTTTATTATTGTAGGTGACTGATATCATTGATATTATTCTTTGTACCTCCTTAAATTCTTTACAACACCCCTTTGGCTAGGTGTTGGAATTGAAAAAACATGAAAAATTGCTTATTTTTGCTATATTTTCACTAGGGTTTGATCTTGAGTGGCACTATAAGTGTGTTGTGACAGATATTTTGGAATAAAGTGGCTATTATCACTGATATAATTTTATTTTCATCATCATTTTCCTCACAACAACCTTTTTCATAGTCTTTTACATTGAGATTTCATGAAAAACCACTTATTTTAGTGTATTTTCACTAGGTTTTCATCTATCATCATCTTAGATTTGCATCAACAGTGTGTTGTGAAGGATCTTATTGTTGTATTGGAATTATATCAGACATATAATTTTCTTATCCTGATCAAAATTCCTTATAACACCTTTTATTTCATTCATTTGCATTGAAAAAGTACAAAAAATCAAGCATTTACAACATATCTTGCACCTAAAATTTGTGCATATTGCTGCATGAGTCTAATAACTCATTGCCCTAAGAGAAATATTCCTTTAAGAAGAAGCATAAGACACATGGGATCTAGTGATCTTGAAGAAGTTGGCACATTGAACACCTTCTTTACAAAAGGAGAGACAAAAATGTTACAAGATATTACACCTATCAGAAGTACAATGGAAGAGAAAACCTTTCACGATGTTGATGATACTATTGAGATGAAAAGATATGTATATGATGAGAAAATAAATAAACTTAAAAAAGACCTAGATGAATTCCAAGACTATGTGCAAATTGAGAGGATAGTTGAAGAAGTTGTACCTGTGATTCACCATGTAAGAGAATTGATTAAAGAGGGACACGATGGTGTTAATGCAATCTGTGGTTTAGAACATATTGTACAAACCAATATCATGCTAGTGACTGAATGTGTAAAAGTGATAAATAACACTTTGTCACTATCTCATACACAAGTATCAGCACCTATACCGACTATGGGAATATACACTTTTACATCCACAATCTTAACAACTGATGTGAATGCTTGTAGTAATGCTACCACTGGTATTGGAGTATCTAATGGCAATAATTATAAAGCTATGGGATTTGATTATCAAAATTTGGTTTCTAAGGGGACCTCTTCTATGCATATTTATTCTCAACCACCTATCTATTCCACTCATTTCTAGCCACCTATTACCTACTTGCAACCATCTTCCACCTGTCATTATGTCAAACCACCATTGACATATTCTCAACCTCCACCTATCACATCTCATGCTCAATCACCTCCTCACTTTGGTTCCAATTCCTCACAACAAACTGCATCTCCGAATGATGCCATCCTAAACCAACTTTTACAAGGTAGGACTGCTTTACAACAAAAGGTAACAAATTTGACAAATTCTTCACAACCTAATATACCAACATATCATGCCCATAATCCCATTTCCTATACAATTTTGATAACTACTATGCTCGAGAGGTTTGAGACTCCTTGCTTTGAAAAATATGGTGGAAAAGGTGATCCTAATGCTCATGTGGCAGCATTCACAGCTATGTGTAGTGATTTCTATTTTGAAGAGGATTTGTTGGCAAAACTTTTCCCGTAATCTCTCAAAGATATTGGTTTAGAATGGTTTTGCTCTTTTCCTCCGAATTCAATACACTCCTTTTCACAGTTGAGTGATCAATTTTTACAACATTTTCAAGCAAACATTGGACCTCAAGTCTCTTTGATTGATTTAGTTCATTGCAAGCAAGGTCTAAAAGAGAAGCTAATTGAATTCATTAGTCAGTATCAAGCTTTGTATACATAAATTCAATATCAGATGAAAGATGAGGATGTTTAGAAGATGTTTACTACAAATTTATAATCTAACATCCATGATAAAATTCTCTTGATGAAATATAACTCCTTTCAACATTTATGCACCACCCTTCATGATTACCAACTTTCGTCTAGTTAGTATGAAAACCAAAACTCATCGGCTCAAGTTAGTCAATCCATGGGTGGATCATCACAAAACAACTTTAAGAGAAACAATAACAATAGGATTTCATCAAGATTAATGGATTGAATATGAACAACTTTTCTAATGTGTCTGCTATCACCAATCCAAAGGAGGCATCATATCAACCAAGAAAGTTTACTCTAATATCTGAGACTTATCATTCTATCATGAATTAGGCTGTGAGTAACAACATTCTAAAGCTTCCCTCGATTAGGCCTATCGATCCTAGAAAAGCACAAGGACCTTATTTCGATGCTAATGACTTTTTGTCATTTTCATCGGACACAAGGACATGATACTGAATGATGTATGCGTCTTAAACATGAGATACATGACTTTATTGATTCGAATATCATCCAGGTATTTGGTGTGAATGATAATGGAAATAAATTAGTTGCTCCACTGAATTAGAATTTACAAATCTTTACTAATCCATTACCTAAACAAACTAATACCAATATGTTGGAACGAGGTTTAGTGGAAGTAGATGATGATGATTATTTAGACTATGATAATATCGTGAGTATGATTGAAGTGGATAAGAAGCAAGAGGATAATCCACCTCATCCACAAAGACAGGGAATTTATGCTAAGGTTTCTCCTCCATTATCCTTATATGGATCAGGAGATAACCAAAATGCATCAGAAAAACAAGTAGAGCAATTGATACAAACAAGTGAGAAGTTACATGATAATTCATGTTATTGTGCTAGAAAGACTCAACAATGAAAACTCGCTAAAAATTAGAAAAGAGTAAGATGACTATCAACAGTTGGAAATAATAGTGGTTCTCCCCCTCATAAGCAACAAAAAGTCTCATTTAAACAAGGATTTGAAAAACAAGCACCATATGATAATAAACAAGAGTTTCATAAGAACCACTCTTTGACTTTGCACTAAACATGATTTATACGACGATCCTACAGGTAAGTATCTCTAACCCTTTATCTCTCTCATGATGTGCTTCCCCCATGATGTGTTATGTGTTGTTTAGGCCTCTTGGGATGACCCCTAATTCTATTGTAAGGTCTGGGATACCAAGAGACCGCCTCTATTGTGACCTTCTTCTATTTGTATCATCATTCTTCTATATTGCCTCTCTCTCTAATTTCATCGTTGTGCATTGTGTCTTGTGGAAATAACATTGTGGTTGGTGACTTGGGGGTACCCTCTTATGTGACTATCCCTAAGACACTTGTTTCTCCTCTCTTATTTATTGTTTCCTTTCCTCTAGTGTTTCTATCTAGCAGGCGAATGACGAAAAACATTTATACTAATGCAGACCTAGCTTCCCTTTTGTGAGAAATCAAAAATTGGACTTAGTTCCTAATATGACGTTGGGGTTGTATATCTTATCTAATGATTGGATAGTGGAAGCACTCATGCATTCCATGTAGTGATTTTGATGATGTTTTTATCTCATTTACAAATCGTAACAATACTAATGCCCTGTGTACTTTGTTTGTTTTTGAATCTAGCCTTGGTGGTACTTGATTCAAAGATCTTCATGATATTTATCCTTGAACTCTGGATTTGTAGTATAACCTTGGCTCTTTGTGTGTTTAATCGTATGCATTGATGTTGTTGTTTATATGATTATTTGGACACTAACATGTTTCTTGCAGGGATGTGTTTCTGGGAACATTTGGCGATCGTAAAGTACATGTCACCTTCGAGGGGCATGGGCTTTGCAAAATTCTATGTTCCCTTGTGTGTTTTCTTCCTACCTTAATGTGCTTGATATCAATGCATGATATCAACCACCTTAAGGTGAGGGCATATATAAGGTAAGCTATCTGTTGTAGATGTTAGCAATGTGTTTAAAGACTTGTGTGATGAGTACATCCTACACTTTGAGTTTGTTTGCAATTAATCAATTAATCATTTAAGCCCTCTATGGAGGTGGGATATCACGTATATCTTTTTTATTTTAATCCATCTGTAGAGGTGGGGATGGTGTATTTCTCGGAGCATATTCCATCATCTTGTCATTTTCAAAAGTCCTCTATGGAGGCAAGGAGCGGTTCTATGACTAATTCAACCCTTAAGCGTGTCTTTGGTGATTGTTGTGGCAAAGCTCAATCATCAGTGTGTGCCTGTAATGTGCCTGAGATGGTGTTGGACCTAGAAATAGGAACACTCCATCACTTGTCTATTGTGTTTTCTGTCTTTAAAGTGTGTTTTTGCATGCTTCCTTTATTTGGCGTGTTTGTTTCCCCATATACAGTTTAAAGACTTGTGCGATGAGTACATCCTACATTTTGGGAGGTTTTGTGTGTCTAGCATGTGTTACCCCATATGCAATTTAAAGACCTATGCGATGAGTACATCCTGCATTATGGGAGGTTTGTTTACTTTCTTATACTTGCATCTGCATTTCATATATATGACAAAAAGAAAAGAAAAGAAATCATTCCGATCTTCCATGCATTAATGTGTCTTCTTTGCATTCAATGTATTCTCTATCTTTTGCATGACTATAACTATCTTCCCCATGTTTTACATGCCTGTCATTATCTTCAATGTGTCTGGTGTGTCTTCTCTGTGCTTAGCATGTTTGTTGTGTTTGTGGACCATACTTTAATGCATGTATTGGCCTCGCGTTTATACATACATTAAAGTGGGGGCTAAATGTAATGTCAGAAAATGTCCCCTTGGGGGCTTTTCCCTCATATGGTTTAGCTCCAAGGTCTCTTAGCTGCATTTATGACATATTACATTATATTTCAACATCCCATTGAGAAAACCCCTAAGTGTCTTGGCAAAGAGTACCTAGGGGGACCACTTGAGATAACCCCTGCACAAAATACAGGTGAGGACTTGGGCACTCGCACCCTAGTCCTACCCTATTTTGGGGTAGTCCCAATTTTTGGGTGTTGGCTTGTGACCATTATTTGGTTCTTATGCTGACATGGTAAGTTTAAATTATGAAATTCTTGGTGGGATTGTTTGTAGTTTCATATAAAAGCATGTTTAGGCATTCATTTGTAAGCTAGATGATTACTAGCAAGATATTGTGTTCTAAAGGGTGATTCAAGGCTTTCATTGTGTGGCAAGAGTATATTTGTGTTATTTATGTGTTTGTGTTTGTAGATTTCAACTATCATCTCCTCATGACATGAAGAGCTTCTTCCTCCACGAGATTTTCACTACAAGGTGACATTCACTTGTGTTTGTAAGCATTTATCATTTGATTTTTGCCTCTGCCTCCCTAGGCATGACTCTCTATCTGACAATGGTGTTTGGAAGGCTTGAATGTCTGTTCGGGGCTTAACTGAGGCAAGCCTCTAAACACCACAACCCCCTCCCAAAGTTTTGTGATTGTAGGTTACAGGTGTCGCATCTAGAAAAAGTGGAGTTGTAGGAAAGATCAATAGACATCAAGGATTTAGGATCTGGAGAGAAGTAGGACTCTAGAGCCTTTTCAATACTTGGGCGCTAGTCCCTATGTCTTCTACAATTGAATTTCTGGAAATAGAAGTTACAGTGCAAATCGACGTCGGGAGGAGGTTAAGATTCTACAAAGAAACTAGTACCTTGGACTTGGGCACCCGCTCTTTAGTCCCTGACTTTTCCGTCTCTAAACCCTAAAAATAGTTACATAGTTATTTGTCATTTTACATCTTTCTATAGTAGCATTTTCTGTTATTCATCTATTTGCTGTCATAGTTGTATAATTAGGGTTTTAAGGTATAATTGACCATAATAGAAGATAATTGGTAATCAAATCATAAAAATCCAAATTTCCCTACATCTCACAGTGACCTAGGGTAGGATAGTACATTGCAACTCGACCCTAGGTCCTTGAATAAAAGGGTAAAAGGAGGATATACACCAAAATTATCAAAAACTAAATATCCAAATTCCACCCTTTACAGTAACATCACATTCCATTATTCTCAATAGTTAACATAAGTATTCATTTTAACGAAGAATTACAATACATCATGATTATCCACATCAAAGTTAAACAAGAATGAATCATTAACATTACAATAATTAAGCATGTTATTCTGAACTAGAATATAACAAAACTTAAATTTACAAAATCCAATTACATCTCATTAGTGAATAACCTTCACTATGTATGTACACAACTATGCTCAAGGCATCAAATATCAAATTATACATAATAACTAACTATCAAGTCATATAATGAAAAAGCATTACATTTGAAACTCTTGACATCTATCTTCATGAGCCTCGACTTGTCTCATGCTTGGGATGGAGAGCATCATCCGAGTGCTTTTCATCCAACCATAGACTAGTGGTACCCCATACAACTTCCTACCCAGAAGCAGCCCTACCCTTCACTAAAGGTATAGATATGATGAACCATTAGGTTTGCCATATGAGTATCTAGTGTTGTGTCCTTCAAAATGCCTCTTAGTCATGCAATAATAGATCCACTCTAACTATGCATGACACTAGTAGAGACATTATGCCATCTAGAGCACTATGGAATGACAATGGATGCAGAGACATATGCATTACTTTGGCCAAAGATTTACATACATGTATGTTATGCAATGAATGTCATCGTATGTCCACCACCCTGACTTGACTTAAAATTTGTCTCATCCTACAGTATGCTTAATTCGACCTATCTCTAGGTCTAGTAAAAGTAGGTTGAGTAAAATTCATAGTCCAATAATAGGTTACTTTCACTATGAGGAACCTATGGCCTCGTCACTCTGTTCCATTTTGAACATGTTAAAAGTCAAACCAAGTTTTCCAACCTAGGTCTTCCATGGTTTACAATTTCAAAGTGATCTACCATATACGTTAAATTCAAGATCATAATATCATAGGCTCACATAGCCCTAACCAATTAAAATGTTTTTAATAATAGACAATATTTCATATACCCATGTGAGTTTATAACATTAAATACACCCTTCATGGAGTTTAGCCATAAGTAAAGAAATGGTTTTGATTTCCATTGTAATATATAAGACTTAACTGATAAGACTTTCCATCTCATAATGTTATGAACAACAAGAAGAGAATCCTCTCTATTATGTCAGCATGCATGCAAAGCTACCAAAGAGTAAAACTATAATCTTTTATATTGCAATCCTCCTCTTTTAATGAGGTGTCAATATATATATTGCATTTGGTTATCCTAATAACCCTTCAATTGTAGTCAAGTTCTATGCATGATGTTCTCATGGATGTATTTAAGTGCCCTTAGCATGTTCAAAGGTTAAAGTTTTCAAAAGATTATCATGACAGTTTGAGGTTGGTGTATTGGCCACATGCAGGCTGAAACCTTCAAACATATGTTTTACACAATGGTTTTGAACATTATATCTCATGAGCACTATCGGCTTGAGCTCATCATAGGAGCTTTTGTGTTATCATTACAATATTATCATATTATGCCATGTCGGCACTTGATATGTGTTTACAATAGTAAGTTTTGGGCTTGGCTTGAAGGACTCGAGCGATAGTTAAGATATATAGTTAATGTTAACTTGTAATATATAGCATTGTCAGCCCCGAAGGCCTAGAGTATACCTCCAAATGATAACATTAGAAAGATTAAACATTGTAATATAGACCTTTGGTGGACCATGATTTCCATTAGACCAAAACCTGCAGGCATTAATCTCTGCTACAATCACCAGAGTTAGGATCCACAAGAGGCGGTTAGTGCATGTCACGAAACATCATGGGGAGCACTAGATGTACATGCCAACAATCTCCCCCTAGTGTTACCTAGGGAGTTTCAAACTCAAGACCTTTGGCTCTGATACCAATTTTTGGAACATGATTGTTGTTAGACCAAAACCCGCAGGCATTAATCTCCACTACAATTGCCAGAGTTAGGATCCATGAGAGGTGGTTAGTCCATGTCACAAAACATCATGAGGAGTGGTAGATGCACATGCCAACAACCTTGAGGTTCTGAGGAATAGAGTTTATCTAATTGATGGCTATGGCCTGAGGGCCTCAAATGATAACCACAACAATTTTAACATATGATTAGCAACACAGTCGACACCATACAATAGTGAATTATTACTGTAAACTATCAACATAATGAAATCCTTTCTAGACTTTGATTCTTACTTGAGAGATGTTGTTTTAGTGTTGTCAACATGGTCTATCGAAGACTCTTAGCTGAAGACTATCATGCCAATTCCTGTGGTCTTTCAAAGGCTTCCAACTAGCCAAAAGTTTCCTTGTTCTTTCTCTATCTCCTGAGTGTATAGAACAACAACAATAATGAATGAAAAGATAAGAATTACTAAAGCTATGCTTTGATCTTCTTGGCATGCTGAGCATGCAGTGTAACTACCACCCAAGCCCATGAAGTGGAGGGTGGTTTCTCCACTCCACCACTTGTAATTTCTTAGGAGACACTTTGTCAATAACTTACTAGATGCAAGTGGGTAGCAAGCATAAGTCTCCAATTGGTCCAAAATGGCACTTCATCACTCCACTAACTATGGGTGATGTTAGCCAATACTCATATCTCAAAAACATATTAGTATTAGTACATGGTTCGATATAAAGTTTAAATAGTCATGGCATAATAAAATTGCCATACATCTTTATGATGTATAAAGATACTCAAAACAACCAAGATGTCAGCATACAACATCATCACCAACACGGTGACATGATCAAAATGCAATTTAGGGGTTGAGCACTGCTCCTCCTTCTTCACTATAAACCCAAAGCATATTATACCAAGAATAATAGATTCAAAATCTCAGTTTGGGAATAAATAGAAAAACAAGAAAGTACTCCGCCACCCAGCGAGACTATCTCTCATCTCATGTTGACATTCTAAGAATGTCATTAGGTCGAGTTGACACAAACGTTGTCTAAATAACTCAATTGACAAGACGACACAAAAAGGAAATCGACTAGCAAAGAAAAGATGTGACTTACATCAACTTACAAGGGTTCATAAGGACATAAAATCCAATACTTAGATGGCAATTGGACCCCTTTCTTGACATCTATCTCTTCTTCTTGAATGATACTCTGGACTTCTATCTTTGAAGGAAGATTCATTTCCTGTTCACACTCACCATCATAAAACCATGATCAGTGCATCATCATTTGATTCTCAATTCATAATAATTAAATATTCATATGTTCATGTAATTTCATATCTAACTATCATTAGTTGGTATTCTCATAATCAATGATTAAATAAGATATTTCCACAACATCTAATCATTGAACTATGGTTAATCCTCCTGATTACCACACAAAAATAAGATTAAGCCAAAATCATAAGTTGGAGATGTATCACTTTGTAAGTCCCGATGTTCAAAAATTACTTAATTATTTATTATTTTATTTGTCCTCATGAAATACAATGCCCACTTTATGCCTTGGGTATTATGCCATGTCTAATTATTAGCATTTACATATGTAAATATATTTGTAAAATAATATCATGTCATCAATGATGCATAAGAGCATATATGACAAAGATAGTGGTTATGAAATGTAAGAGCATGATTAAGAGGGAGGTTACAAAGTGGGCTAGGAATTTTGATCCACATATGATACATGTTATGACACATTATAAGGCATCTTTCTAAAGAAGGTAAATGATAAATAATGGAGTTTGGGTCTTATGGATTTTTACCATGGAATTTTGGGACCTTATTTGGGTCGATGGTAATGTCTTATGGTGGTATTTTAGACCCCATGAGTTTATACATTGAGGCATTGATATGGAGACATGAGAGCAGAGTTTTGCATGGTTGTGCTATTGGTTTTCTCTTAGAAGAAGAGCAAGTTGATCTCCATGAAAGAAAGAGCCTAATATTATATTGTAACATATTTATTGTTTTGAATGATGCATTGGTTCAATGCTTCAGAGGATAGGTTTTACCTAAAATTGAACTTTCCCAAGGAATATCAGTGTCACTCTCTTTCTTGTAGTTGATTTCCCTTCTATCTCTCCATTTTTTCTTTTTAATTGTTTACATGTAGGAATCCTATTAGAACCTACATTTTTATGCCTTTTATACCCAAGGTTTCATTTGTTTTAGGCTTGTAAAACCCTAAGGACTGGTTGTTAGCACTTCCCAGTGACTTAAGTTATAACTTAATTGTGTTTTATTGTCTAATTCACCAACCCCTTCACTAGGTTATCGATAATGAGCCCTTTTAAAAACAACTTTGTTGCATGTGCGCCAATTATCCTTTAAGTTGTGCTTCATCAGCAGTCTACATATCTAGCTCTTCCTTTTCATTGGAGTATCTTCCTTCATGGAGCCTCATTTTGGGTCTCTGTGGGACTACGTGGTGTTTTTATTAGCTAACATATCATGTATGCTCCATGGTAAAGGTTATTTCATAGAAGGTTAGCTCTCCGCTAGAGCTCTCAAATAAGTTATGCAAGATAATGAAGCCAACATGCGGTTCCAATGAATCAATAGTGCTTCACAGGGACTCCTTCCTTCACTGAGGCTGATCTAAGACTTTAGCAGGATCACAAGAAGGTGATGTGGACTAATATGCCCATGGTGTCAATGGTGTCCATAGCAGCAGTGCGTTTTATGGGAACTAACAACTTCACTGAGGATTCAAATGACTCAATGCGAAGTGGGAAAGATGCCACCATGGCAAAATGACCCCAAATCATAAAGGGTTTTCTAATCTTCACTGGAATAAATTCAAACTTCAATGAGAACCATCGATTAAATAAGATCTAGGGTGGAGTTTTAAAGTTCAACAACAATTATCTTCTACTCACCGTCTCTACACTCTCAACATTAATGGTGTCCTAAGTGGCTTAAGGCCAATTTTCATAGTCATTTCACACAATTAAGAATGTCAATTTAACTTTTGAGATCTACAACTGCATCTAAGTCAAAGGTTTTCATGTTCTTGCATCAAACAAGGTGTTATATAAACAATAAGGAGTCACAATCTACCATTGTAGCTTATAGGTGCACTTCATCTTTTTAATTTTACTAAGGGTTCTTTTCTTGTGAATTGAGCATCTATTTGAAAATTATTACCATTTAGTGCCCTAGTCTATTTGAAAATTGCATGAGAAATATTGAATTAAGAGCATAATCATAGGTTATCTTAAGAAAACCTATAAACCAGAAACATAAAACCCTAGTGTAGTTAGAATGGCTAGTTCATCACATAAAGTAGTGAAAATGATAGAAAGGAAGAGGGATAGAGAGTTTAACAATGATATTCTTTCCCAATTTTCTAGATCCTTTAAAATACATTTCCACCAATAGGGTAGGGCATACAAGAAGATAGGATCATCGATGCTCATGAAGCCTGCAAGGATGCTATTCTCCCAAACCATGGGTAAGAGATGTTCAAGTACTAATAAAATGCCTTAGGAAAATTCCAATGAGAAACCCGTAGAGGCTAGGGTTAGCTAGGTTGGTGGTCCCAAATGTCTTCATCAATATAGAGTTAGTCCAAGCACTGGCTAAGAGCTATGCTCTGGAGAAGAAAATCATCTACATGGACAATGGAGAGGAACTAGTTGAACTAGATAGGGTATATATGTGTGATGTATTCATGCTAGACCCTAACCTTCAATTACCACTGGATATGGGAGCCCTGCTTAGTGAATATCATTGATTAAAGAGTGGTTATAAAGTAAAGTGGCTCCTTGCTCACATGCCTAAGGTCAATGGAAATTTGCATAAATTCTCAAGTACTAACAAGGAACCATTTAGTTATGACATGTTTGAAGATTACTTCCAGAAGACATACTTTGTTGTGTGTCAGGTCATGGGAATAGATTCTAGTGTCTTCATGCCCATCAATGCTATGATTTTAACTGCTAACATTTAAAATGATATGATAATAGGCCATTTGACTATGCATCATTTTTGGAGGATAAGATCAACAAGGCCATTGCAGATGTGAAAAAGGAAAATTCTAGAGTCCATTTCAAGTGGTATTATTTTTTGTCACATCCTATTATACATAAGAATTGTAGTGTGGAAGCCTCTATTGAGAATCAAGAGAGTTGACAACCAAGGTAGAGTATTACCAGTCCAAGAATGGGCTTATAATTAGGATAGTCACTACCCACAACCAAACTATTTTTTGTTTTAGGAATCCTTTGTCAAGGAGGTCTTCAGAGTACTTGGCTTCTCATTAGAATGGAGTTTATCAAAGAGATTTCAAAAGTTCTTGAGGCCAAAGGACATGTTCCCTAATTTGGGCATTGGTCATAATTGGGGTGATTGGTACATCTTTACATATGGTACCATTATTAGAGTGTATGGATCTGAAGGTATGCCTGATATTTTCCCAAGATCAATCCCTGATAGAGTGGCATTCTTAGAGATCATGTGGAAGATGAATGAGTCTGACAAGACTCACTGCATGAATTATAAGAAAACATCCTTACTTCTAGGAACCATTTCCATTTCTGACTTTCAAGTCACATCAAAAGAAGGATTGAAGTTGCTGGACACAAAGTTGGAGCATTACAAGTTACCAAAGAGTGCATCAAGGAGGTGTGTTCCAGAGGGATTTATCAATAAGGCCTGTTAGATAATGATTTTGTAGCATATGAGTGTGAATTCCACCCTCTAGAGGATCTCATATGGAATTGTGCTACTGAAAAGGAAGGTGAGAGAAGAATGGAATTATGGGATAAGATCCAAAAAGTAGAGAAAATAAGGCATGAAGCTGATCTTTCCTATAAAGGAGATCTCCTTGAAATTGAAGACCCTAGAGACATCAAATTTCTATAGTCCATAATAATCAGATGTGATTGCTTCTAGAATTTAAATGTGTAGTATTTTTTAACATCAATGTTTTAGATCATACCCAATGATCCATCCTCAAGATGAAGAGAGCAAGAGAGAATGAAAATGATAAAATTCCAGACCAACAACCAACTAAATAGAGGTGGTGGGAAAGGGGACACGGGAGTCAAGGGACAAAAAAAGAAATAAAATAGGGGTGAGGGGATAATAAAAGAATAGTAGAAAAAGAGAAAAAAAAAGGAAAAATAAACATTTGAAAACCAACGGATAAAAGTGAGTAAACAAATCTAACACCTTACTAAGAGAAAGATAGAGAATGGGAAAGAACAAAAAAAGAAAAATCAATGAAGAGACAAAAAGAAAAATAAAAATAAGAGGAGAGAGGAGTGCTCAAATAAAAAGGAAAAATAAAGATAAAAACCAAAAATAAATGAGAGGTAAAATCAAGATCTAAATCATAATTATAAAGTAGAGAAAAAATGACAAACTTAAGAAAGGCCAAAAAATATTAAACTGACAAACATAAAAGCAAAGATTTCATTCCTCATATGCACAACACACGAAAGAGTGCCTACATCCACATCACTACTTACATGCAAGCAATCAGACCTACTTAACAAGAAGAAAAACACCTACAACCAAATGTACAAAGGAAATTTAGAAAAAGGTGAAAAGAAAATAACCAAAAAACATAAACAAAAAGGGAAGGAATAAAGAAGGACATAACCCCACAAGGAAGTAAGTAACAAAAAAATAACATGAAAACAAAACCCCCAAATGCACAAATACAAACAAAAATGAGCCAAAAAGGTCTACCAAAGGACAAGACCAATAAAAAAGAAATAGGCATGTGAAGGAAAAGAGACCTCAAAAAAGAAGAATAAAGGAGATGGGAAAGAAAAAGGACAAAAGGGGTTGAAAGACAAACAAACTAATTAATCAGAGGGAACAAGCCAAAAAGAGAGGAGGGGGAGGGAAGGAAGAGAATGAAGGAAAGAATAGAACAAGGGGAAGGAAAGGTCAGGATAATGGGGAGGAGAAGTTTCTGATGTGGGTTAACATTGGCTGCCAAGAATGACAGACTCTAACCCATGTCATGATTGAGGTTTGAGGGGTGATTGAAAATTTCTATGGCCTCCTTAATTTTCCTTTTAAAAAAGTTGTCTTCTTTTCCCAAAATTTGGGTGTCCTCTAAACAAATGTGGTGTTTGGTATAGGAAGAATGTTCAACTAAGGTAGACTTGAGGACTCATTCCTGTCTAATATCAACACTATGCTCTTTGATCCTAGTGCTAAAACAACAACCAGTTTCACCAATGTAGGGGGTGCCACAAGAACATACAATCTTATAGATCCCAAAGCTAAGAAGGAGGTCTTTGGGATCTTTGGTCAAGGAGATGAGGTTTCTCAAGGATGAAAAGGGTTTAAATATGCACTTGAGGCCATTTTTGAGAAGGATCTTAGAAATTTTATTAGAAATACCTTAAACATAGAGGAGAGTTGCCATAGGGAGGTCAGGAGGATTAATGGCCATGCGTTTGGAGAAATAATGAGACTTGGCTTGCTAGAATGCTTTCATGATCTGTTTTCTCTTAAACTGATTTAATTGGAAAACTTTGTAGAGGTGGGTAATCTCCTTGTCCAGATTACAATCATCACATATGCGATAGGTGCTGGTGGCCAACATTTTCAAGACACCAATTTTTGGGGCTGGGTGGTGATGAGAAGAGTGGATGTAGAGGTCATTGTGGTTTGCTTTGTAGTAGACATGACGGGCTAAGGAGCCAACAAATTTCTTGATGAGAAGAATGTCAAGGAAGGGGAGTTGGTTATTCATTTAAATCTCTTTGGTAAAAGTGATGCACTCAGCTAAGCCATTGAGGTGCAAGTCAAAATCTTCTAATTTCATGAGGCCATGGTACCAACAAATGTTGGTGTCATCAACATAGAATTTGTACCATTTTGGCTTAAGAGGGAAGGATTTTAGGGCAATTTCTTCAAAATGCTCCATGTATAGGTTGGACACGATGGGGGAAATAGGGGATCCAATGGCAACACCATCCACTTTCTCATAGATCATACCTTGGAAGGTGGAAAAAGTAGATCTCAAGCACAGTTCTACCAAGGAAGAAATTTCATCGTTAGTCTTGCATCTAGTGATCTCAATGGAATCAGGCAATGGAACTTTGGTGAATATGTAATAAGCTACCCCAAATTTTTTTTCCAATTTCAATCATTATCAATAGGGTTAGCAAAAGTATGCAACCAAATAGAATTACCTCCACACTTCAGATCACAAACTTCCCAAATTGGGCAAGGTGAGAGCATACCATGCTTTGGTTAAATGTTTAGGATGAAAAATGAAGAGGATTTGTTTAGGGTTGATTTTGATAGTTTATGTTAATCCTCCTTTCACCTCTAAACATTCAAGGACTTCCAGGCAAGTAGAGGAACCTACTATAGACCTTCTGTCACTCAGAACATAGGGGAAAATTGGAATTGTGTGATTTAATTGTTCAATTAAGCCCAATTATGCTCAAAACCCTAATAATGCAAATTCGTGAACAAACAAACAAATTATGGAAAATGATCACACATAGAGATATCAAATGACAATCAAATGCATACCAAATTTTGAAGTTTGGAAAGCGGAAAAGTTAAGGACTAATGAGCGGGCACCTAATTCCAGTGCCACAGTTTCTATTGAGATCTAGAAACCTTGTCTACAACCTTTTCCTGTTGTTTTAGAGATTTCTCTATTGTAGGATCTGGATGACTGATGAGCAGGCACTCGAGTCTAGGTCCCTATTTTCTTCTTTGATCTACAATTCTAATAGTCTATACTACTCTCCTATAACTCCACTTTTTCTACTTTTGCAACTTGTAACCTAAAATCATAGAAAAATGGGTTGGGGGTTGTGGTGTTTAGAGGCTTGCCTTAGTCAAGCCCTAGAGAGACATTCAAGTCTTCCAAACACTATTGTTAGATAAAGATTGTGTATCCTTACAGGATAGAGGTAGAATCCAAATGATAAATGATTGAAAACATAATTGATATCACCTTGTAATGAATATCTCATGGGAGGAAGATGCTCTTCATGCCATGAGGAGATGGATGCCAAATCTGCAAATACAAACACAATAACAACACAAATTCTACTCTGTAACACAATGAATGCCTTGAATCACTTTCACATAAGCTCATGAATCAAAAACTACCATTTAATTTCCATCTAGTTTACAAATGAATCACTAATCATGCTTATATATGCAACTACAAACATTCTTGCTAAGAATTTTGTAATTCAAACTTACCATGTCAGCATAGGACCTAAATAACGGTCATAAATCGATACTTTGAAATTGGGCCTAACTTAAAATAGGGCAAGACTAGGGCATGGGCACCTAAGTCCTCCCCCCTATTTCAAGAAGGATTTATGTTAAGTGCATCCCCTAAGTCCAAATTACCATGAAACTTCAGGGTTTTCTCATCGAGAGTCATCAAAATCATGCAAGATGCTCTAAATGCATTCTAAAGGACCTGGGAGCTAAACCTTAAGAGGGAAAAGCTCCCAAGGGGATATTTTCTGACGTAACATTTATCCCCCACTTTAATGTATGTATAAATGCAAGGCCAATACATGCATTAAAGTACGGTCAACAAGCACAACAAACACGCCAAACATGGAGAAGACACGCCAATCACAATGAAGACAGTAACAAACACGGAAAGCATGGAGAAGATAGTTACAGTCATGGGGTAAATGCAAGAAGTTGTGTCCACTTAAGGTGGAAGTTTTAGAGTTAGAAAAAAATCCGAAATTGGGGAACCAAAAACGGGATCCCGTTTATAGAAAATGCGATCCCGTTTTGCTTTGGGATCCCGAGCCTAGAACCAAAAATGCAATCCCGTTTTTTCCCAGGATCTCAAACCTAGAAGCCAGAAATGGGATCCCATTTCAAAATACGAGATCCCGTTTTATATAACGGGATCGCGTGATATATAACGGGATCCCGTTTTCAAAAAGTATTTAATTTTTTAAAAAATGGCAGAGACCCCATTTTCAACAGCGATAGGTGACAGACAAAAATGGGATCCCGAGTTCAGAGACCATCCAGCCACCAGGTAAGTGGATTTTTCCACTTCTACAAATTACCCATGAATTGTTTTAAGCTTCCCTTATTTGTTTTGGTGTAAAATACAATCAAAATTTAAATTTTGAATTATTATTTAGGGTTTAGGGTTTATGAAATCAGTAGTTGATTTTTGATAGTTTAGATGTAAAATACAATTGAAATTTTGAAAGACTATATCATATAAAAGGTTAGAATTTGAACAAACTGTCAAAATTATGTTTAAAATTGAGAATTGAATAGATATATTTAGACATTTTAGCTGTAAAATACAATTGAAATTTTGAAAATACTGTATCATATGAAATGAGAGGTTTTGAACAAACTATCAAAATTTGAGTTCAATTTGAGTGTTGAATAGCTGTATTTAAACATTTTAGCTGTAAAATACAATTGAAATTTTGAAAATACTGTATCATATGAAAGGAGAGATTTTGAACAAACTGTCAAAATTTGAGTTCAATTTGAGTGTTGAATAGCTGTATTTAAACATTTTAGCTGGAAAATGCAATTGAAATTTTGAAATGATTGTATCATATGAAAGGAGAGATTTTGAACAAACTGTCAAAAATTATATAGCATTGGGAGGATATATATATTTGGTTTTTATAAAATTTACTTATAACAATGTATGTCATTATATTTTAAAGGCATTATTGAATAGCTAACTGTCATGTAAAAAAATTACAACAAACCATTATAAAACCAATTTATCACATCCTTCATAATCAAACATTTAGAGACAACCAACTAATCAAGAATTAAGAAAAATTTATAGTTTTTCTGATAGCCAACTAATCAAGAATGAAATGAAGCCAACATTTATGTAACTTTTGATATACTCAAGTAGCTTTACTCACTAGCTAGGTTATGCCCCAGGAATGAACATCATGATGTTAATTGTGATACGAGCTCAACCTCATTGGTAATGCTTTCCCTAATCTTAATGACATTGATGTAGGCTCCACTCATGATCCTTACGAAGATCTTTCCACCACTAACCTCTTTCATGATAGGTCACTATCCTCACCATCTCCTTAGACCTAGAATACCTTGAGCTTATTGATTGGGACGAACATGACCCTTTATGATTTGATGTTTTCCAAAATGATGAAGCCATCATGAAACTTATGAAGTGTCAAGACCACATCCCCATTGTAATCATAAGAAAGACTTTTCCACCATACTTAACACCTACATATATGCTTATTTTGGAGAGAAAGAAAGAACCCTTTAGTCCTGAGGTACCCTAGTCTAGGCAGAATAGAAACAATCTATATAAGAAGAAACTTGTGATTGATTAAAATGATATAATAAAAATGGACACTTCCCAAGAGATCCTCAATTTGACAAACTTCACCTTCCATTAGATACCACTTAGATACAAGACATGACTCCCCTCTCCTTGTTGAGGACATGCTATAAACATCAACCTGTGAATAGAAGCTTAGACCCTAAACTCTCTAAGATAGTAGCTCCACTGGACCTTAACATCAAAGAAGACATATATAACCATGTCACCATGTTAAATATTACGTTGATTTCTTCATGTGGTCTTATGGTGATATGCCTTGAGACTCCATCTTTAAAGTCATGCATCATCTTGTGGTTCACCTCAATGCCAAACCTATTCAATAAAAGCTATGCAAAATGCACCCCCAAGTAGCCCTCATGGTCATAGAAGAATTGTATAAACTCTTGGATGTCCAGGGTTCATTCAGAATATTACTTATCCTAAATGGGTAGATCTAATGTGGTCTTAGTTAACAAGAAAACTAAGGGAATTCATGTTTGTACTAACTTTTGAGACATCAAAAAAGGATCTACCCCAACTTAGATAACTTTTCTCTACCAAACATTGATATGGTCATGGATCTTGTGCATAGCCATATATATAAAATTTTATCATTAATCTGGATATAATATGGACCAAGTTGAAACATTTGAGTTAGACATGGAGACACCTAGATTATGGAGCTCGGTCTATGTAAGAAAACACCTCCTATAGACTCAACACAAACTTATCCCTCAACCCTCTAAATTGTGACTTACATCATTTGATTACCCTGGAACACACTATAGACAGCTCTATACAAATTTGGCAAAATATATTTTCTCCTAATAGAAACTTGTATATGTAGAAGTATCTACTACTACATTAGATTTGATATACTTCTTAAAAGGAAAGAGTTGGGACTAACAACTAAATAGAAAACAATAACTAGTTTTGCATTTTCTAGGAAATAGGAAACAAAATTGAGCTAGAACCATCTTGACTAATTTATCTATTTCTAGCTAGATTGAACCCTAATTCTATATGCAATTCCAACCCTAACCCTAACACTAATTCTAACCCTAATCCTAACCCTAATTCTATATGCAATTCAAACCCTAACCCTAACTCTAATTGTAATTGTAATTGTAATTGTAACTCTAACTCTAGCCCTAACCCTAACCCTAACGAGCTACTTGTAATTGTAATTGTAACCCTAACTCTAGCCATAACCCAAACAATAATTGTAGCTCTAATACTTACCCTAATTTAGCAACCCTTGAATTCTAATTCTAACCCTAACCTCAAGTCTAACCCTAAGCCTGATCCTAATTGAAACCGTAACCCTAACTTTAATTAATCACGAGTCATGCTACAGGGATTTCTTCTACATATTTTGTATGCATGTGTTATTCTCTTATTGCATGTGAGTTCACCAATTATTTGGAAGTCTCCTAACTGGGAGGTGGGCTTGTATTCAAGCCCTATAAATTTTGTGTTTATAGGTGTTATGTTTAAAGCTATATGGAGACTTGTAATAGGAGGTCTTGAATTTGGTACCAATGATTGTGAGTTCCTTGTCTAGAATATGATGAACCTTTTGAACAAGAGAACCTTGTAGACCATGATGCATATCTTGAAATTTAAACTTGAACATTATCATCATGTGAATGCTTTTAGCCATCCTACAACCTCCTATCACCCTTCATCCTCTTATAGGGATATGCCACACAACCTCTCCAAGTTGACCATGCCAAACCCAAAGTCACAATTGTAAGAGGTAAAGAATCTTTTGGCCCCATTCAAGTCCACTCCCTAATAGGAGTGATACAATGCTAATAGGGTTGTGAAGGTAATTAAGTTCTTGATTAGCATGTTGGGTGTATCTAAGCATAATGATGATATAGTTAGTCCTAATTTCATTAATCTTAAGATCATTGAGCTAGAGTACTTAATATATATGGTATAGTTTTGTTCAATCAATAGTGGTAGGGAAAATTAATATACTACAATGACATCAAACATAAACCAATAGGTGTCTTAAGATATATTAGTGGTAGGGAAAATTATAGTGGCCCTAACCCTAGAGTAATAAGTTGAAGTAGTGTTAGAATTACTAATAAACTAAAAAACTTTATCCTAGGGTGGTGGGACAAATTACACAAGCCTTACAAAGCCTCTACCACTTCCTTGACATTTTTAACATTGTTTGAATTTGATAGGAGGGATTTATGTCACCTCCTCCTCATCTTAATTCTCATAGAATCATCCAATTTAGCATCAAGACATGAAGGTTTATCTTCATTATCTTAGCAATATCCTCTAATACTTACCCTAATTTAGCAACCCTTGAATTCTAATTCTAACCCTAACCTCAATTCTAACCCTAAGCCTAATCCTAATTGAAACCCTAACCCTAACTTTAATTAATCATGAGTCATGCTACAGGGATTTCTTCTACATATTTTGTATGCATGTGTTATTCTCTTATTGCATGTGAGTTCACCAATTATTTGGAAGTCTCCTAACTGGGAGGTGGGCTTGTATTCAAGCCCTATAAATTTTGTGTTTATAGGTGTTATATTTAAAGCTATATGGAGAATTGTAATAGGAGGTCTTGAATTTGGTACCAATGATTGTGAGTTCCTTGTCTAGAATATGATGAACCTTTTGAACAAGAGAACCTTGTAGACCATGATGCATATCTTGAAATTTAAACTTGAACATTATCGTCATGTGAATGCTTTTAGCCATCCTACAACCTCCTATCACCCTTCATCCTCTTATAGGGATATGCCACACAACCTCTCCAAGTTGACCATGTCAAACCCAAAGTCACAATCGTAAGAGGTAAAGAATCTTTTGGCCCCATTCAAGTCCACTCCCTAATAGAAGTGATACAATGCTAATAGGGTTGTGAAGGTAATTAAGTTCTTGATTAGCATGTTGGGTGTATCTAAGCATAATGATGATATAGTTAGTCCTGATTTCATTAATCTTAAGATCATTGAGCTAGAGTACTTAATATATATGGTATAGTTAAATTGTTCAATCAATAGTGGTAGGGAAAATTAATATACTACAATGACATCAAACATAAACTAATAGGTGTCTTAAGATATATTAGTGGTAGGGAAAATTATAGTGGCCCTAACCCTAGAGTAATAAGTTGAAGTAG
The DNA here is from genome assembly GCA_027924645.1 of Cunninghamia lanceolata. Classification (NCBI taxonomy): domain Eukaryota; kingdom Viridiplantae; phylum Streptophyta; class Pinopsida; order Cupressales; family Cupressaceae; genus Cunninghamia; species Cunninghamia lanceolata. Next base: position 16,610,462 of record BSBN01000055.1, read on the forward strand.
TGTTAGAATTACTAATAAACTAAAAAACTTTATCCTAGGGTGGTGGGACAAATTACACAAGCCTTACAAAGCCTCTACCACTTCCTTGACATTTTTAACATTGTTCGAATTTAATAGGAGAGATTTATGTCACCTCCTCCTCATGTCTTAATTCTCATAGTGGATAGAATCATCCAATTTAGCATCAAGACATGAAGGTTTATCTTCATTATCTTAGAAATATCCTCCAAGGCTTTGTGCATATGCTCATGCCACACATTGAAGATGTGGAATTTATCTAAGTAGCAATATAGAAATCCTTAGCCTAACCTTCTACCCCTTCAATATCATTGTATAGAAGGTAGATACAAGTAACATTTGATAGCATGGAGGCACAACTTAGGGATTTCAAGTTGAATGTTAAAAAAATATTCTTCCCAACAAATGCTAGATGTCTAGGAGCAATTTAATGATTTCTTCCATTATATGCCTAGTCTAGAATATAATTACCTTTTCTTTTGATATGTTTGAAGGAGATAGATTTAAACAAGTATTCACCAAGTTTCTAGCTTCCAATATATAATAGTTTCCAATAACCATAAGCTTCATCTATGCTTTTTCATATGATCAATGTTGATCTTGGAATCTCCTTCCACACTAAGGGATATCTTGTTTAGTTTCCAAGTCATCTTGAGGCCCTGGATATCATGGCCCTAGAATCTACCATATTATTGCTCTTGACACCAAAATCATAAGCTTTAAGATAGGTAGAGGTTTTCCCTTATCATCTCTTAATAAACATACTCCTCCTACTTCACTAGGATTACCCTTGGCTACCCATCAAAATTTCAAGCTTAATCCATCCCAATGGAGGTGTGGACCAAAGGGTGTGAATATCAACATGGGTATCTCCTTGTTTTAACCTTATTCAAAGCAACCTTGGCCAATTATGAGCCTAATCAGTGCCTCTTCTAGCATGATCATATATTCCTCTTTACCCCAACAATCACCAAGTTCCTAAATGCACCATATTTCTTTAAAATAGTCTAAAATTTGGGATGCATATTCACATTTAAGAAATACATGATGATTGTCCAGAGAAGTTTCCTTACTTAAATGCACATTGAAATTTTGAAATATATATTGCCCATTGTATCAATCATTATCATGGTAGTCCTAATAGCTCTCTTACATTTTGAAATTTGTACATGCATGTATACATTATTTGTATGTTTTTAATTTAAATTTATTTCAAGTGTAATTTCTTGAAACATATATATATATATATATATTCTTGATTTAATTTTAAATTTGTAGTGAAGTTTGTATGTTTATATGTATATATATGCAGGTTCATATCTAGATTTTTATATATACATCATGAATCTAGATGATATTCACTTTGATGTTGAGGACTTCCTTAATGCACAAGATGATCCGGCCGCACCCCCACCCCCACCCCCACCCCCACCCCCACCGCCAAATGCCCCACCTCTAGATGCCCCACCTGCAGATGACCCGCCTCCACCTCCACCTCCACCCCCACCTGGAACTGACCAGGCTCGCTTGTGAGCCATAATAAATGAAAATGTGGCTTTGATACAAGAAAAATTGAATTCCATTCGCAGTGAACAATTCATGCCACCTCACATAGTACGTTTTGCATCTTTGATGCAAAACATTGTAGATTCTGTGAGGTCTATTGACTCAGATTTTGATGGATTCTAGAAATGGAGAGAGGAGAGGCACCAATTTTATACTGATGGCCTCTCCTATAAGACTATTTGGATCTTAAAATCACAAAATCTCATTTAGCACAATATTTTAGACATCCCATTACAAATGAACCTATTCCTGCAAATAAGAAAAGAATATCAATCAGGTGGTGTACGCATGAAGGAATGTCTGCCAATTTTTGGGATAGATGGTGGATGGTGTTTGATTATCTACCTCATGCTAATTGTGAGGTTCCTTTATATTTTTTGAGAAAATTATATGTAGAGTTTGTTATGAATAAAAAACCCAACTACATTGATTTTAGATCATTCCAGGGTGTTGGTGGTGGCATGCCACAATAGAGCTTAGGGGCACGGGTTGATCCCCAACGATCGGTGCCTGTTCAACCTCTTATTGACCCTCCTGTTGCTGCCATTCGTTCGCCCTTCGAGCATCATGTAGTGGTATCCACACTAGGCACATTGAGTGCACTCTCAGGTAGCCTACATGAGTAGACTTCTATGATGGTAGCTCGAGTTAGAGAGCATGGAGGAGTTGATGATGGAAGTGGTCCTAGTGCCACTCCACATGTGTCGATGCCTCGTACATGTACGAGTTGCAATCAGTTGTGTTATGGACTTGATCAGGCAGTTGCACCCACTTCAGCTACACATGCATCATCTAATAATGTGGGCACTGAATCATTTGTTGATTATCTATTTGTTGAGGATCATCCCACTGATCATTTGACACAGGTATATATAGGTTATGTACACATGTTGAATTTAAAACAATTTTTTAACCACGTGTTTTTAATCAACATATAGATGATCAATTAAATTGTAATATTTTAACAATCAAATTGTTTGGTTTGTTTGGTGTAGATGATGGCAACAGGGGTCACAATTGATCAAATTAATTTTTCATCGACACCTGTTCATCTCGGGCACCCATTTGGGGTACATTAAATCAATGATTTGTAAATTTGTAAAATTCAGTCTTGAATGTGTGTACAATTAAATATTTATGAACTTATTTATGAACTGGTTCAGGGTTCTTCCACATTGAATCCTCCATCTCAAGGTGTCTCGAGTGCTCCTCCATCATTGGGCATCTCACATGACACTCTTACAGTATGTATATTGTTTTAAAAAACTATATATATATACTTAAATTTTTCTATTTTGATATCAGTGTATCTAAAAACATGCACATACATATTTAATATTTTATAAATATGTCTATGTAGGTTGACACAACTATGAGGATGGGCATTGTAGCACACTTGGATAATCCAAGTTTATATCAGGAGTCGACTACATTTCAGGTTGTTGAAAAACGTATTTAATAACATGTACACTGTAAGTCAATTATATATATGTTTTAAAACCTAATTTGTACACACATGTGCTAACTTAAATATAAATGACATTGTAGGAGCTTGTTAGTGACACGTTTCATGATCAACACACAGCACATGCAGAGCAGGAGGATAGAGGAGATGGGCAACCTGATACGGTATAATTTAAAATTTAGATTATATTTAAATTAAACAATTAAAATAAACATTGTGAACTTAAAGTAAATTTCTTGATATATATATATATATATATATATATATATATATATATATATATATATATATATATATATATATATATATATATATGTTGACATGTACATTCAAAATTCTTTTTTCTTAAATTATAGCTCGATACATGTCATGGAGCTAAGCCTGTAGAGACAGGTCCTGGAATAGAGGATTCACAACAAGTTCTTCTTACGGTATAATAATTTTTAAATATGATAGTTCTTATAAATTAAATTGAATTAAATCATTTTTAAAATCATCAAGTATATCTAATTTCAACTTGAACTTTCTCTTGTATTAAATAGATTGATTTAGAGCATGGAGACACAGGTCCAGGTGCACCAGAGCATGCCTCTCAACCTCACATGGTAATTTAATTTTATGATATAAATTATAAATTTAAAAATTATCATTAAATTAGATTTCCTAATCATCTTACATCTAATTTCATATAAATCTTTCTCTTTTGCAGAGTGATTCAGGTCATCTGAGTAGTTCGCATGGTGTGAAGAGGACTCTTGATGATAGAGATAGTATGTGATAGGTTATTTCAAACATGGGCTATGTATAATTTGACTATTTCATGGACTATTTATTATATACTGTTTGTCATGGACTTTATATATATATATTGTTGAACCTGGACTTTATATATATCTTATTGTTGAATGTATGGACTTTATATATTTTTTTGAACATGGACCTGGACTTTATATATTTGACTATTTCATGGACTATTTGTTATATACTGTTTGTCATGGACTTTATATATATATTGTTGAACATGTGGACTTTATATATTTTTTGAACATGGACCTGGACTTTATATATATATATTGTTGAACCTGGACTATATATTTTTACATGTCACACAATAAATGCAATCTTGTCGTAGTTCAAAATCATATACATGTCAAAGTAATAATCATGTAAAACCATCATGTTAGTTTAGGTTCATCCATATTTATATATATGTTATCCATGCATACATACATTGCATATACATCATAAACTATAAAAGCATAACATCACATACATATGTATATACAAGCATCCCTAAATTTAATCATAAATCAAACACTAATCTAACCATGTGCATGAAGGAAAAGAAATGTAAACATTTGAGATCAACCATAATAAGATATATAGATTGACATCAATAGAAATAATCAATTGTCATATATAAATCTACAAGTGTCAGAGTGTTGATCTAGATTTGCGCTTAATGAAGAAATTGCATTGAAAGAATTTATGTAGTGATGAGGTCCTAATAAAGTTCCTCCATTCATTCACGGTATGCATATTTAGGTCCTGGTCAAATTTTAAGCAATAAAATGGTAAGCAAATCAAAACAAAGCATTAAAAAGTGAGATAAGTTCATGAGGATCTCTTGCCTACTAGGAGGGATCAATCTCTCACATCTTCTCATCTAGAGATCAACTAAGTTATATTAAATGATCCTAGCATGGTTATAGTTATATTTATCCAAGTGCCTTGGTGCTTGAACATCTTGTGTTGATCATGTAATTTAAGATGTCTTAAGGGGTCCTAATTTATGATGTCTTAAGTGGACACAACTTATTCACCAAATGGGTGGAGGAGTGCCTACAAGGATAATTGTTGATAAAAAAACATGTGAACTATAACTTTGGAACTAGGCCTACAATTTATTAGTGGAGGTGGGAATTTCATTGTAGCATAAATGACACAAATTAGGAATGAAGTTAGTAGAAATCTTCCCCTTTGGTAAATCACATGTGTAATAATGACACCCATCTAGCATTTAAATGTATTGAGTCTTTGTTCCCAAATAGTTTGCACGTCATAATCATGGCCTCTTTCATTTCACTAGGAAAACTTACAATTGTGTAATCCTCCACATTCCTTAACTTTTTAAATCCACATTAGGACTAGCCCAATCTTTTAACACTTCAATTACATTATACTCTTGAGACCATTACCTTGCAACTATAACATTGTACCTCAAAGTGGGTTCAAGTGAATTCAACATTTATTTGAAAACTACTTCTCTCACCATTATTATAGTCTAATTTTCTACATTACTGATATAGTCTACATTTATGGTACAATGCCTAAAAGTATCTAGCAAGATATCTAAAAAGTTAAACACATCAAATTTTCTATCCAGCCTATGTAAGTAGGATGCTCTAACCTACCAACATTTGTGACTACATCTCCTTTGTCCTCTAGCTAATCTATGAAGAAATATTATATTAAATTAAATCCCAAGGCTTTATGTGGGTATCATAGAGTGTCCTTGCAATCTAGTAACTTAGATTCCATTTATGCTTCTACACAAACTATTTATAGTTGAATAAACTCTCATCACTTTGGTTCTAGTTGACTTCTTATTTTGTTTCACAGTCTTCTCCACAATAAGATTCATATACATGTATTTGAGAAATAATCATGAGAAATCACTTGATTTGATAAGTTGATTAATAAACAACTTAATTTACAAGACAAAAGATTTCATCATAGATTTACTTCATTAATGCAAAGAAAATTGATGGGATATTCCAATATTTTACAAAATGAAACCATTTATTACCTTAATTATCCTGTCAAATCATTGAAATATACTTACTATATCATACTCAAGGTGTCATTCTCTAATTGGACTAAGCTAAAGTGTTCTTACTATATCATACTCTAGGTGTCATTATCTAATTGGACTAAGCTTAACTTGTCAAAATAAATAATAATAATAATATAAATCTATACCTTCCCCTAAGCTTGCCCAAGCTCATTAGGATTTGTCAACTTTAATTTCAAATCTTAGTGTAACTACTAAAATGAGAACTTCCCTTAGTCCTTTTAATACGATCTTTAGTGTCCATTAGGACTCAAGGAAATCTTGTGCTTGACATGTTTCATCCTATGAACACAAACCTTGGATGTGAATCAAATATTTTAATAAGTTTAGGTCTGTAGGAACTTATAAGATCTTAATACTTTACATTTTTAGACAAAAGGCCCTGGATCTCATCTATTTCTCCCCTCCACTTCCTAGCTATGGTCCCATATGGTTCTCCCACAATTTATATTCCTTTGTATCTTCCCTTCCCTCCACTTTGTGAAAGCTAGATTAACTTTAGGATATGATTTATCCCATCCCACTTCCTATCCTATTGTCTAGTTTTACATCATTTCCCCATAACATCAAAACACTCATTTCTTTCTAATTGTAGAAGCCTAACTGCCTTGAAGAAATCATTCCTTTCTTCAATTCATTTCATCCAATTCCCACCTAAAGTTTTGTAACATTTTTTTGCAAAAGTTTGCCAAGTTCATATACCCTGTCCCAAGTCAAATTTCTACAACTTCTTCAAAAGATTCCACCCACCCCAAGTACTCCCCTGCATGACTTAGGACCACCATTAATGACTTTCAATGGACATGATATGATGTAATATTTCCTCCAAATTCCTCTTAACATCGGTGGACCCTCAAAAATATGATTTGGGCATAAAGGTATGGGATAATGGTATAATTCAGCATGATAATCAAGTGTGTGCCATGTGAAAGTGACACGAGAAAGTATGGGTGGACATTTAACTCTCAAGTGACCAAGGTCCTTGTCCAACATTGCTTGTTGACATTGAACGATCTATATATTATAGTATCTCATTAAACTGAGAGATGGAAAACTAGTTGCAAAGGAGAGACTAAGTAGGAAAAATGAAGGGGGCACTAGGTAAAAATGTGAGGTAGGGAAGGTCAATTTGGGGGTTGAAAAAGATGGTCAAGAGGGGGAAGAACACACAGGACATGCCACCAAGAGTGAAACTACTAGTAGGAGTGTAATTCACACCTACATGACTATGATTAGGACTTATTTATCATCATCAAATTGTCATGTAGGCTTGATGTGATTTTAGTACTTATAGATACCAAATGTTAGGAGTTTCAAGCCACAAATACTAATTCCACATAACCTTAATGAGAGAAACTATGATAAATAGTATGCATAATCTATAATACAAAAGAAGAATAAAGCATAATTACAAGATAACACAAGATGCACCTTGCGAAAACCCTTTTAGAAAAAACCTGGCCTCCAAAGGACCACAAACCCAATGTATTATCTCAAGAATGGGATTACAGAGATAATACATTTGTAGAGTTCTCCATGTAGAACTTCAACAAAATTAAACAACTTCTTGCATTTGTAGTGTCCACTTAAGGTGGAAGTTGTATGCTAACTTTTTGAATGTCTTAAGGGGTCCTAATTTACAATGTCTTAAGGGGACGTCTTAAGTTCTCAAAATTTGGTGAAGTTTCCCAAGGCAACCAAATTGAACAATATAATAAATCAAATTTAAAGTAAATTCTAAGTAGAAAAACATGGACATTTAACAAAGAAAATACATAAAATAATAATTTTGATAAATTTAATACTGTAGAGTATAAAATTGTGTACATGCACATGTATACAAATTTCTATACAAAATGTGTAATAATGTAATTGTGTATGTACATATATGCCAACTCAAAATAATGTAAATACAAAATGTCGTTATACGCCATCTCAAGAAAATCCAAAACTTGAGGAGAATGTAGCAGGTCTTCATGCCACCTGATATAAAAATAATACAAGCAATTTATCAATATATCTGAATCAAAACATGTATTTTAATTTATATAAAACTATCTAAATATACACAATTTGTACCTGTATTTACAAGTGCCTCTCAAGTTTTTGTTTCAAAGTATTTGATGAATTTGTGATGATGGCCTAAGGATATAAAAGGATAAATTAAATCAATTTCAACTAATAACGCACAAGAAATATCAAAACATGTATTTAATACATATTTAAAACAACAATATAAATCTATTTAACTATATTTACCTGTATTTTCTTATTCCATTGTACCATCTCCATCCTCTCTTTTTTCCAACGCATCGATGATTGTCTCATGGTCTTCCATAGAAATGTTCCATAGCTCTTTATTTGTAGGTTTTCTGCGATACCTCTCTAGTTTTATATTTGTTGCCAACACCAAATGTGAGTAGTGTATAATCTTCTTATGTGTTTCATAATCTTTGAATGCAGGCAAACCATTCTTCCTTATTAGGTATTTCCGTAGCCAAGTGCCAACAACCACCACCGAACCTATTGGATAATGATAGGCATCATCAAATAAATACTTAAAATTTGCTTAAGGGGATCAAAGAAGTTCTTAAAATATACTTAAGGGGATCAAAGACTTGTTATCAAAATTTGCTTAAGGGGATGTCTTAAGGGGATAACCAAACCTGTTGGATAAGGAAAGCCATCATCATCTTCAAGAGGTGCTGTTAACTTATGTTTAGTCTCCACACAATGAGCCAACCAATATTCAGTTTCCTCTTCATTATTCTTTGGTGCAACAATAGCATACACATGTCCTGCAAAATAAATTTTTATTCAATAACTTGCACATGTCCTTAAAATTTGACCAATCAACATACATGCATTCATATGTAAACATAAATAACTAAAAGCACTACAAATTAGTAATCAAAGTGAAATAAAATGAAATGATTTGAATTAAATTACCTTCTTGTACAAGGTCTGAAACATGGTCATAATCGTCTGATACAAATAGTTGATCATTGTCTTCAATTGTTGTTTCACTTTGATTGTGTGCTTGTGCAAGTGTCAATGGTCTTTGTTTCCACTCTTTAACCCATTCTGTATTCTCACATGCTTCCCAATCTCCTAAAATACAAAACTGACAAAAACATGCAAGCTCCCTTGTCTAGATAGTCCATGTACTTGCATTTGAACTCCTAAATGAATGCCATTTAGTAGATCCACTGATTGTCTGGCAATCAAGTCTAGGTAGAATATTTTCTTCTTAAACCAACCAAAAGAATCGATGAACTATGTACTCACTTGATCTAGGTGTACATAATCTTGTATTGCACCAATCTACAATCCCACGTGCATCTTTAAATTTTACTGCATCCTCAAAGTTTAATTGTTGTCTAGCAAGAATTCTTTTAACACACGCACCAGCTCCATCATGTTCTCCTTTACCATGTCCAGCTTCAAAAAAATTCCACATATGTTGGACATTATTCTCCTTGTGAACCCTACATAACCAATAGAACATTCAAGCATTCTTGAACTGCCCCGTACAATTATCTGACCATATAAGATGTTCAGTCATCTGGATTCTTCTTTCTCTTAAATTTGTATAAAATATATTGAAACAATATTGAACGAACTCTAACGAGTGTAACCGGTTGTCACTCAAATAGAAATGATACTCCCTCAAAACTTTTCTATCATTCTCTGTGCTATCATCTGCATGTCTATAAACAATATGAACAAACATAGCAACCTGCACTGAATTGTAATATTGTGATTGAATTTCCTCTTGTGGAGCTAAAGTATAGTTTTCTGCAAAATCAACTACTGATAGTATAGTACCAACTGGAAATGTGTTTCTACATTCACGAAATTGTCCATCAAGCCATCGAGCTTGTTGAGAGTGCTTGACATATTTTGGTACAATTTTACTTTTAAATTCTGATATGAATGCATGCACACTAACCTTTTCTGTAATTAAATCACAACGCTTTCCAAATTTTCTATCTTTTAAAGAATATTCAACATTCTTAAATCTTTTAACATCCACTAATTGTTGTCCAAAATTATTTTCAACACTTTCATGCATACAAACTCTTAACAAAGAAAGATTGCCACAACTAGTGCATTGTCCAAAAATACATGAACTTAAATAAAAACCTTTTTCATTAGATCTTTCACAGAACAAACTTGATATAAACTCTTTTATTGCTTCAGTTGGCATATTAATATCACATTCTTGTATAATCATGTTACGATGTAAAGTACAACGTATATATTGAAACACATCATAATAATAACGAAATTGAACATGCATTTTACAACAACAAGATATTCGTTCCTTATTAATCTTTACATACCATGGTTTGCATTTTTCAAAAGATCTTTGACTTATTTTAATATTACCAAGTAACACTAATTCATCACAAAATTTTCTATAAAATTCAGTTTGCATTGTATCTAATAGGTGTTTTGGATGAGGATCACGAACTTTGGACCCCACTCTTAATTTTAAAACATCTCTAGCATTAGACGATACCCTAGTATTATCATGCCAATATTTTTTGATCAAAGATCTGATTTCAACATTTAGTTTCATGTCAGATCTCGGGAGTCGACCACTAAAACTCCAACATTGGTTAATTGGATCATTTTCTATATTTTCTCTTCTTTTTGCCGCTCTTACCAATGTTTTAGGATGTATTTTTAGAATTCCACTAATATTGCTTACCATTCTTCTATTCAAAGTTGTTTTATTCACTATAGCAGTTGTTATAGCTCGTCTTACTGCATTTTTATCTTTGGATCAACTATTACTTCCAATAGACTCAATGGCACTAGCAACAGTAGACATAGCATGTTTTAGTGATTGATCTTTTCTTCTTGGTTTAACAAAAATGCCTAACATTTTCATTACTTTTCTCATTTTCCACATTCTCATTAATTGCATCATTAGTTGACATTGAAATGATATTTTTTTACGATAAAAAAATTCCTTGTATAATCTATTGGCATGTGTTCTTATTTGTCTCCAAGAAATTTTACCAGGAAGATTATCCAAAACATCTCTTTCAATTTTGAAAAAATGTTTCTCATTTTCAACATCACTTCCTAGATTTTTATTTTCATTTTCAACTTCAAAATGATTTTCATTTTCAACAACAAAATGGTTTTCGTTTTCATTTTCAACAAAAGGATTTTCGTTTTCATTTTCAACAAAAGGATTTTCGTTTTTATTTTCAACAACAAAATGATTTTCATTTTTATTTTCAACAAAAGGATTTTCGTTTTCATTTTCAACAACAAAATGGTTTTCATTTTCATTTTCAACAACAAAACGGTTTTCATTTTCATTTTCAACAACAAAAGGATTTTCATTTTCATTTTCAACAAAAGGATTTTTATTTTCATTTTCAACTACAATTTGTTTCAAATTTTGATCTCTATGAATATTATCAATCTCAACATTGTTATATCCAGCTTGTTTTAAATCTCCTATCAACACTATTTCCATTTCATTCAAAAGTGGATTTGAAGAAGTACCTGGATTTGTGCCCATTGAAACATTCTCCATAGCATTAATAGAGGGATTTGAAGACATACCAGGAGTAGTTTGCATAATCGTATTAGTTTCCACATTCACCTCTTGCAAACTTGCATCATCTATATCCATGGTCTCCTCAATGTTTTTATCTTCAATAGTTGTGGAATTGGATGCTTCAGCATTGTTCATTGATTGAATCTTTACTCTTCTATCTCTTTGTCTTTTTGCCTCCTTCACTCTCTTTGCTTCAATTTCTTCAGGAGTTAATAGCTTCCTATCTTTCCTCTTATTACGACTTTGTGATCCCATGATTAAAAAAATTATGAAGCATGTACAAATGAATGTCAAAAACTTGAATGTGTTTCAAGTCCTTCAAACAAGTACCAATTCAACAAAATTCCACTCAAATAACGTCTCCATGATGGCTTCTATCAAAATACCAACAATACTTCAAGTTGATGGACCTGCAAAAGAAAGAAATATGCCAAAGAATGCTACAAGAGTCACTGTTGGCCGTACTGTAGGGCAAGTTGTAGAAATGACAGTCATAGTACAGTCTTATTAAAAAAATGGGCAAATAAGAAACAGGATCTCGTTATATAAAATAGGATCCCATTTAATAAATGGGATCCTGTTTACTACAGGATCCTATTTATTAAACGGGATCCCATTTAATAAATGGGATCCCGTTTACTATGGGATCTCGTTTATTAAACGGGATCCCGTTTTATTTACGGCCGATGAACAAAGAAACGGGATCCCGTTATTCAAAATTTGAATTTTAGGCTCAGGTTTTGCTTTGTAACCCGCTTCGGAAAATGCTTTAGGGACCCAACCCTGACCTCTGGACCTAGTTTGACATGCAACTTGAAGGCCCTGTCAATGTCACAACAAAATAGTGACTTTGGGCATATATTTAAAGGTCTATTTTGCAGAATATTTTGACGAAATTAAAACCCATTATAGAGGAGACAATGTAGATTCTAAATATGTAAATTTTTTTACAATTAAATTAATTTTTCTATTTTTTAATCAATTTCTGATGAAATAGGTTCATAACCTTGAATTATCAGGGTTTTTTAATATTTTATAACTTTTTATTAAAATATTTTTTGTAAAAAAAATTATATGAAAACGTACTTTAGACAATTCTTTTCAATTAAAAAAAAAATTTTCAAAAAATGTTAAGTTTAGGTCATCTTATGCGTGACGTACATGATGATTTTTTAAAATACAAAAAATGACCAATAAAAAATTAATAAAAAAAAATTATTCAATAAAAATTACAAATAAATATGGAAAACGTGCTTCAATGAGTTACAAAGCTTTTCCCAAAAGGATTTTGAAAAATATGATTATTTAGGTCAAAATATGGACGACGTACACGTACATGGTATAGTAAAAAAAAAGTGACTTTTAAACAGTGGTTTTTAGAAACACCTATTCAAAATCAATTTCTATCATCTGGGTATTGAAAAAAATTATATATTTGGAAACTAGACTCCGAGTACTACATTTCATATTCAGTGACTTTTTCCAAGATTCCACATTTAAGTGCTTCAAATTTTTAGGTCAAATGTGACAAATTCTGAAAATCAGGGAAAACACTTCCACTTTTTGGCCAAAAAGTGGACACAACTTCTTGCACACACCCCATGCAAAACATAGAGAATACAACATTGAAGACACACAAAACATAGAGAATATAGTGAATGCAGTGAAGACAGTGATGATTTCCTTTTTCTTTTTCATTTTCATAAATATGAAATGCAAATGTAGGTACAAGGAAAGTAAACACACCACCCATAATACAGGAGGGAATCATCACCACCAGCCTTTAAGACTGCATATGGGGAAATAGACACACAATACAAATCAAGCATACCATACAAATCAAACATGCTATACAAATCCCAAAGTATAGGAGGGACTCATCATTACCAGTCTTTAAGACTATGCTTGGGAACAAACACGTAATACACACACACTTGGAAGACATGGAGAAAACACGGCAGACAAGCGATGGAGTGTTCCTATTTCTAGGTTCATCACCATCTCAGGCACATTACAAGCACACACTAATGATTGGGATTTTCCACAACAATCACCGAAGACACTCTTAAGGGTTGAGTTAGTCACAGAATCGCTCCCCGCCTCTACAAAAGACTTTTTGAAAATGATAGGATGTGCACTCTCCATGAGAAATATAGCATCCTCGCCTCTGTAGAGGGCTTAAGAGAAAAAGGATATGATATCCCACCTTTACAGGGGGCTTAAATGATTGCAAGTTGATTTCAAACAAATCTCAGAGTGCAGGAGGGACTCATCTCCACCAGTCTTTAAGACTGCACTTGAAAACAAACACACTGCTAACATCTAAATCAGTTAGCTTATCTTATATATGCCCCCACCTTAAGGTGGTTGATATCAGGTATCGATATCAAACACATTAAGGTAGGAAGAAAACACACAAGGGGACATGTACTTTACGATCCCCAAATGTTCCCACAAACACATTCCTGCAAGAAAAGTGTTAGTGTCCATATAATCATGATAAACAACAATGCATATGATCAATCACATAATGAAGCAAGATTCAAGATAGACAAAGTGCACGGAGAAGTAGTATTGTTATGATTTGTAAGTGCGATAAGACACCATTAAGATCACATGGAATGATTCTACTAGCCAAGTGTCGGATAATATATAACAACCCCATCGTCATATAGGAACTAAGTCCAATTTTTGATTACTTGCTAAAGGGACACTAGGTCCGCATCAATATAATATGTTTTTCATCTTCTCGCTAGATAGAAACACTAGAGGAAGGGAAACAATAAATCAAGAGAGGAGAAAGAAGTTCCTTGGGGATAATCATGTAGGAGGGTGTCCCCAAGTCACCAACCGCAACGCTATGTCCATAAGACACAACACACAATAGTGAAAAATAGAGGAGAAGCAATATAGAAGAATAATGATACAAATAGAAGAAGGTCATAATAGAGGTAGTCTCCTAGTATCCTAGACCTTACAAGAGAGTCAAGGGTCATCCCAGGAGGCCTAAACAACACAACACATCATGGGGGAAACACAACATGAGAGATAAAGGGTAAGAAATACTTACCTATAAGGACAACCTAATTAAAAGTTGTCAATGAGCAAATCATCATCATCTCCCCACTCCCAAATGTTAGAGGAAAGTGGGACATAAGGTACCATAGCCCAACTCTTATTCTTGTCTTTAAAATGTCCATTCTTGTTGAGATGCAAGTCATTGGGCATAAGCTTGTCATCTCCTCCTCCTTTCTCTTGCTTGTCTATTTCTTTTTGTCTTACCACTTATCTTTTGTAAGATAGTGTTTTGCTCTTCTGTAGTTTTATGTGTTTTAGAGGAGGAAGCACCAGGATCAAATCTCATTTGTCTAGGTAGAATTTTTTGTTGTCGAAATCTACCTCTCAATCCTTGTAAGGATGGCAGGGGAGGAACCTCATCATAGGGTCCATTTCCCTTCTATCTAGGATTCTCTTCAAATGCGAGTTGTTTGTCTCTTGTTGTTTCATGCATATAAGGACCAGCCACCCGATGTAATAGTTTTGTTTTGTATTTTCTATAGCTCAAGAAGTTAAAGTCCGTCTATGGCTCTGGTTCCACCTTAGATCATTCCCAAAAGTAATCAAGTGTAAAATGTTGTCTTGTAACCAAAGGTTTATATTTATTGCAAGGAATAGTAATCACTTATCCATTCAAAGGAAATTTTACACAGTTATGAATTGTTGAAGGGACAACTTTCATAGCCTTTAACCATGGATGTCCTAATTTTATGCAAAAAAGGTCAGAAACGGGGACAACATCAAATAATTGTTCTACAGATTTCTCAAATATAGTGACCAATAAAGATATTTACCTAGAAGTGTTTATAAAGGTTCCATTATGTGTCTTAATCATCATATCCGAAGGGTCATAAAAGCCTTGCATCAATCCATGTGAATAGAGGAACTCTTCCATGGGTACATTAGTCATGTAATTAGGATCAACAAGGTTTCCATCCACAAGATTTCTCATTATCTTCACAGTGGTATAAAGAGGTCCTTCAATGTCTCCAATTGTTATATCATGAGGTGTAAACATAATTTCAGGTTCAGGGACCTTTCTTTTCATGTAAGGCCTAGGAGGGAACCTATTGTTATTGTTGCAATTAGAATCCATTTGTATAAGTTTTTAAATCAATGTAAGAATGGATTTTAAAATCTTTTCAAAAGTTTTGCAAAAGACAAGTGCAAAACTATGTAAAAATGACCTAAAATGCTTGATTTTTTCAACTTTTTTCAATGCAAATAAGTGAAAGAAAAAATGTTGTAAGGAAATTGATCAGGAGAAGAAAATAATATGTCTGATATCAATCCAATAAATAAATAATATCTTTCACAGCATGCTTTTGATGCAAACCTAGAATGATGTCAAGTCAAAATCTAGTGAAAATACACTAAAATATGCAATTTTTCACAAATTTTCAATGCAAAGACCCAATAAAAAGGGTGTTGTAAAAATATTTAGGAGGTGTAGAAGATTATAATGGTAATTTCAATCACTTAAAATAATAAAATCCATCACAACATGCTTGGAGTGCAAATCTAAGTCAAACCCTAGGGAAAATATAGCTAAATATGCAAATTTTCACCAAATTTTTAATGTAAGAGCCCAATAAAAAGATGTCATAAATAATTTTAGGAGGCATGACAGATAATAACCCTAATAAAATCTAATTAATGCAGAAAAATCCTTTACAACATTCCTATGATGCAAATCTAGAGATTCGATAAGGCCAAATCTAGTGAAAAATCAAGGTTTTCAAACCCTAGGCATGAAATTTTGCAAACAAACCACTATGATGCAACACTGTAGTTATAAATCAGTCATAATGAGTGTTTTAAAAGGGTAGTAAAATCTAAAACAAGATTTTGACTACAAACCCTAGCTAATGCAAAACTAGGTTATATGAAAAAATGCACAATTTTAAGCATTTTTTTTTATCAATTTAAGCATGAAAATGCAATCTAAATGAATGATGAATGAAAGATTTCTGTATTCTAAATCAGATTTGATGATAATGACAGAAATTTTATTGAAATTAAATGCAAAATACTTCAAATTATTTGAAAATACAAGCTAAAAATGCCAATTTTTTCAAATTTACACTTTTTTTTGTAATTTTCCAAATGCAATAAGATGAACAATGAAATGAATGAATTAGATGAATGTAAATCTGAAGCACAACACTCAGAAAGGTGCCAAAAAGTTCAAAAACATGGGTTCACCAAAATGTTTAGGATGAAAAATGAAGAGGATTTGTTTAGGGTTGATTTTGATAGTTTGTGTTAATCCTCCTTTCACCTCTAAACATTCAAGGACTTCCAGCCAAGTAGAGGAACCTACTACAGAGATTCTATCACTTGAAAAATAGGGAAAAATTGGAATTGTGTGATTTAGTTGTTTAATTAAGCCCAATTATGCTCAAAACCCTAATTATGCAAATTCATGAAAAAACAAACAAATTACAGAAAATGATCACACACAGAGATATCAAATGACAATTAAATGCATACCAGATTTTAAAGTTTAGAAAGTAGAAAAGTTGGGAACTAATAAGTGGGCACACAAGTCTAGTGCTATAGTTTCTGTTGAGATCTGGAAACCTTGTCTATAACCTATTCCTATTGTTATGGAGATTTCTCTATTATGGGATTTGGAGGACTAATCAGGAGGCACCCAAGTCTAGGTCCTTATTTTCTTCTCTGATCTACAATTCTAATAGTTTGTACTACTCTCCTGCAATTCCACTTTTTCTACTTTTGTAACCTATAACCTGGAATCACAAAAAAATGGGTTGGGGGTTGTGGTGTTTAGAGGCTTGCCTCAGTCAAGCCCCAGAGAGACATTCAATTCATTCGAACACTGTTGTTGATAAAGAGTGTGTATCCCTATGGGATAGAGGCATAGTTCAAATGATAAATGATTGAAAATAGAATTGATATCACCTTGTAGTGAAGATCTCATGGGAGGAAGATTCTCTTCATGCCATGAGGAGATTGATGCCAAATCTACAAATACAAACAGAATAAGAACACAAAGAATGCCTTGAATCACTTTCACATAAGCTCATGAATAAAAAATGCCATCTAATTTCCATTTAGTTTACAAATGAATAACTAATCATGCCTATATATGCAACTACAAACATTCCCGCTAAGAATTTCATAATTCAAACTTACTGTGTCAACATAGGACCTAAATAATAGTCATAAACTGACACTTTGAAATTGGGCCTAACCTAAAATCGGGTAGGACTAGGGCCCAGGCACCCAGGTCCTCCCCCTATTTCAGGTAATATTTATCCTAAGTGGATCCCTTGAGTCCAAATTTCCATGAAACTTTAGGGTTTTCTCATCAGGAGTCATCAAAATCATGCGAGATGCTTTAAATGCATTCTAAAGGACCTAGTAGCTAAACCTTAAGAGGAAAAAGCCCCCAAGGGGACATTTTCTGATGTAACAGGTTACAATTTAAACATGTGCAAACAAACTAATACAATCATCCACTATATAGCAGGCATCTACTGATTCAAATGGGATACTCCACTTATTTAGTGGGTAAATTGAATAAGAAAGATAAGCTTTACAATTTCTCCACACTGGTGGTAAACCATCCAGGGGTTATAGAGTGTGTTTGCAACATTAAATGAATGATTATAAATAAGTAACAAGATTCATACTACTCAAAAAGAACAATCTATATCATCATATCAGCATCATATAAGACTTGGAAACACAAATATAACCTAGACAAACATTAGTAACATCATTCATATGATAATGTCTACCCCAAACTGATAAATATGCAAGATGAACACTTTTGTTGTAATGTCTCAGAAATAGCTGAAAGTACCCCTGTTGTACAGATGGCCAACCACAAATGGGACCCATGAATCCATCATACAAGGATTTCAATCCATCTTCAAATCATTGCATATTTCAGACTTTAACTCAAATTTGGACCAACACAATCAAAACTTCTCAAATCAGCTTGTTGTATGACACACTAGACCTATTCAGCAACTACAAAACATTACAAATACTAGCCCAAACTATAAACTTTAGCCTCTGAAATAGATGTTTAGTATCAACAATAATAACCCAAGCTATATTTACAACCAATATAGAATATACCACTCAATATTTAAATTTCCCCCTCTCATGAATGGTACGGTGTCTGCAAGTACGACCTACCATAAACACATCAAAAACTTCACCAAAATGTATATAAACTACTCATAATCAGTCTTCAATTACTGATTTCAAGGGAAATAGAAAAACTCCCAGATCAAAACTTCAAAACATATTAATTGAAATCAGCTCTATGTAACTTCTGAATGAAGTCACCATCTTCCAGCTAGGAAGGATCTTTCACCATCGAAATTAGACATCTTCTAGAGGTTTTTCATCCTCAAGAAGGAAGGAAGAACTCTCTGGTTCAATCCCAATAGCATAATAGTATAGAATCCAAAGCATAACCTTCAAAATGAGCTCACATCCTCTTTATAAAGGCACCTTAGGAGTTACAATAGAAATGAAGTATTTCTTGAAAATAATAACCTTTTCACTCCAACTTAAATAATTTCATTTTTTCTCCACTTAAGTGCTCACTTTTAAGTGCCTAAATAAAAGAATATATTTTCCCCTTTCTAATGAGCTATAACACTTAATCACTTTTCAATTATTTTCACCCTTAGGAACTTAAGTGAAAATAATAATTAAAATAGCTCATTAAATATAACTTTTTGCTGAAAATCCTAAACTTCATCCCACTGCCAAATAAACTAAACCATTATGCTCTATAAGGTTTGGGATGTGAAACAATGCCTTCTGGGTGACTTTTCAAAAATAGACAGCTCCTCCAAGAATCTTGGAGAGCAATCCGTGAACCCGATCAAACATCTAAAAGCATCTCTATAAACCTGAACAACCATTGAGCTCAATGCCATAGAGAATTAATCCACTTCTAGAAGGGAAACCATTACTATTACACTAAGTTGCTATAATTAATCAAAACCTTAGTTAACCTTAGTGAAATATTAATTAATTATCTGAGTAATAGTCCCAAGCCATATGAAACACTAGAAATGCACTTATTAAAGAACTTCGACCATCTCTTGGTGAAATCAAATACTTGAGACGTAGCTATTTTGTAGACTAAACCACAACCACTCCAAGAACTTTGAAGTTCTCCCAAACATGTCAGATAGCCTCCAAGAGTCTAGGAACAAGTATAATGTGTACAAATATCTATGCACCAAAAAAGGGACATTACAGTCCTCCCTGCTCAAGATTGCTTGTCCTCAAGCAATACATGCTATCCAATAGAGATACCTACATGATTAGCAATAATATACCTAGATCCCAAATCAACCTCAAGAATACTCCACACCACTTCTACTGTGCCACTCTAATGTATCTGGAAATTGCATAGCTGACACTCTTTATAATCCTCTAAAATATTCTTCCAAACATACATCCTTTTGGATCCTAAACATTTATAACATCATTAAACCTGAAAGTGAAGCAGGAGTTAGCATTCTCCAACAAGTCATCAACACAATTTATCCAACCAAAAACTACTATTGGGGACCAAAATCTAAAATGTTCCTCCAAGGAAGAACACAAATCATCTTGAACATAAGCTAAAAGTAACTCTGAACAACCATGAATTGCCTAATTTTCATCAACCAAAAAAACAATATTAGCTAAAACACTTGTCCTTTTCAGCTGAACCCTTCTTTCAACCTCCCACAAAGGGCCAAAGACATCAAAAAGAACATTCTCATGGTTCTAAACATTTGAAATTAACTCCTGACAAGATGATTTTAGTAACTTAAGAATAGGATAGTAGAAACAATTCTAAAATCCTTTAAAAATAACAAGAGATTTGGGCCATCTAAAACCAAAATACACCAAATTCATAGGTAAAATTTCTCTCCAATCCATTAGTAAGAGTGCAAATATGGTCATCACATAGTTGGTAGAGTAAGAAACAACACTATGATATCTAAAATTTTGATCCTTATCCCTACTAGGATCATGGGTATTGGTGAATTTTTGAAAATCTCTTGTATCCCATCCATAAAAGCGTCAACCACCATGGAACATGGAGTAATTGTCTCCAAAATTAGTCCCAAAGAAGAACTAGCTTGAGTTAGAACACCATTCTTTCCAAGAAATAGATTGTCCAACTAGTAGATATCACAATTAGGTCCCTCTTTCTTCAAGATTTCTTAAGGAACAAGCTTGAAATCCCATCTATTAGCTGCTGCAATAAAATTTCCAGCAACTACACAACCCCATTTTGACAACTTCTCAATGTCAAATAAGTTGGGATCACCATGAATCATCATGTCCCAAGCTGAAATTTCATTGTCAATAACATATGATGGGCAAGCAATACTACCTATGAACTTTACTGAATCCTAATTTGCACACTTCCAATTTGGTGGTCTCGCAGGAGGATTTCCAATCATAAGTTTTTTTGCATCTGCACAATGAGAACTCAAAACATCACCGAAATGAAAAACACACTCTAACTCAATTTTTGGATCATCTCCTAGCTCCCATATCTTGATGTTGTCATCTAGTATGTTGCCTCTATCAGGAATTATTTCATCCTCCAATATGAAAAGAGGGTTATCAACAGTTGCTTTTACATTTATGACAAGGAGAGGATTATCAAAATCATATTTATCATCCCTTTCCTCTTGTTCAGCTCTATCTAAAACTGCATCTGCAACTTCTGAACTACTTGGCATGATTTTGAATTTATACTCCTCTTGAAGAGTATCATCCTCTTCAATATCTAACTACATTTCTTCCACCATTGCATCCTTTTCATTGTTACTTCGATCAAATGTTATGGCAGCATCAAATTTAGATATTGAGTCATCACTAAAGGTTGATTTAAAGCTCTCATCGAGAGCTTCATCAACATACTCTTTACCTAAGACCTTTGAGAAGTCTATCTGTTCTTCACTAGGCTTGGGAAGTTCCTAATTTTATTTGGAGCTATCATCACTAGAATGGTGAAGATGCTCTCCATTAGGTGCAATTCTAAAAATTTCAGCAGCATTAACTTTTTCAACTTTTGTAAATTCACCTTTTAACAATCTATCAATTATTCTTAACTCTTTTTTTAATGTAGTGGATTCTTCAGGCTCCTCATCAAATAAAGGACTTGTCAATTCCAACACTTCTAGTTCATCATCATCATTAACTTCTTTGAAGCTAGGATCAGCTTCACAAATTTATGTCATAGTCTTTCCCAAGTCAGCTAGCTCCTCTATAGATGCCTCTTGTTTTGTGACATTATCTTCATCATAAAGAGGCTCAATCTCAATTATTTCAGATATTATATCTTCATCTTCACCTTCTTTTGTTGCCATGTAACCTTTCAATTTCTCCTCACAATGGTAAGCAACCATTTCAACTAGCACATTAGTAGCTGATAAAGAATCTTGATATTCCCTTCTCAAGTTATTCCACAAGACTTCTATAAGAAGCTTGGAAAAATGATCTCTGTCATTAACCACCAATGTCATGATACTTTGCATGGCTAGCATAATACTCATATCATGATCTTTTCTAGTTTGAGAAAAGAAAAGGCCAAACATTTTAAGTATTAGGTTTTCACACCCATAGTCCAGCATCAACACACAATCTTGCATCTTGGCCATAGTTTGTAAGAATTTTATCCTCTTATCAAAAGAAGGGCTCTTGATGTCACTTAAACCTTGGAAGCTTTCCACAAGTAATTGTAATATCTCCTTCATCTTTCCATCATCATAAGGAGACTCAAGAGCTGATATTCTCATGACTTCACTGATGCATGTGATAACCACCAATCTTAGGTCCTTGTTTGGATGCTTCAACAACTCAATCCTACACAATAAAGTGTTTGAAGGAATCAAAGCCACCAAAATTACCTTCTTCAGTGACTGAGAAACTTTGGCCAAAGATTTCTCAATTTCTTCCAAGGTGCTGAGAGCACTCTCATATGACCTTAGCATAGATTTTAGCTTCCATCCTAAAACAAAGAGTCTCACACAAATAATCTTCCATAAGAGATGCCATGATCTCACATGCACTAATTAAAATATTTCAACTGCCACACACTGAACACACATGCAAGTGTTGATCACCCACATGCAAGGCTGAAAATTTTGACTCACACTTGAAGATCTGCAAAGATTGAGTAGTAACCTAAACAAGTTGGCAAGATCACCAGCTCTGATACCACTGTAATAAGCTACCCCAATTTTTTTTTTCCAATTTCAATCACTATCAATAGGGTTAGCATGAGTATGCAACCAAATATAATTACCTCTGCACTTCTGATCATCAAGTTCCCAAATCAGGCGAGATAATAGCATATTGTGCTTTGGTTACAATTTAAACATGTGCAAACACACTAATAGAATCATCTACTATATAGTAGACATCTATTTTTTAGAGTGGGGATACTCCACTTATTTAGTGGGTAAATTGAACAAGAAAGATAAGATTTACAATTTCTCCACACTAGTGATAAACCATCCAAGGGTTATAGATTTTTTGCAACATTAAATGAATGATTACAAATAAGTAACAAGCTACATGCTACTCAGAAAGAAAAATCTATATTAGCATCATATAATACTTGGCAACACAAAACTAACTTGCATAAACATTACTATCATCATTCATATGATAATATCTACCCAAAATTGATCAATATACATGACGAACACTGTTGTTGTAATATATCAGAAATAGATGAAAGTACCCCTATTGTATGGATTACCAGCCACAAATGAGACCCATGAATCCATCATACAATGATTTCAATCCATATTCAAATCATTGCATATTCCAAATAGTATATTGGAGGATAAATAAGGAGCATATTTCAAACTATAACTCAAATCTAAACCAACACAATCAAAACTTCTCAAATCAACCTGCTATACGATGCACCAAGCCTATATGGAAGCTACAAAATATTACAAATGCTAGCCCAAACTACAAACCTTAGCCTCTAAAATAGACATTTAGTATCAACAATAATAACCCAAGCTATATTTACAACTCATAGAATATACCACTGAATATTAAAATCGTCCCCTCATGAATGTTACGGTGCCTGGAGGTATGACCTGCATTAAACACATCAAAAACTTCACCATAATCTACATAAATTGCTCATAATTAGTCTTCAATCACCAACTTCAAGGGAAATAACAAAAATCTTAGATCAAAACTTCAAAACATATCAATCCAAATAAGCTCTATGCAACTCCTGAATGAAGTCACCATCTTCTAGCTAGGAAGGATCTTTCAACATCAAAACTCGACATCTTCTAGAGGGTTTTCATCCTCAAGAAGGAAGGAAGAACTCTCTGGTTCAATCTCAGCAACATAATAGTATAGAATCCAAAGCATAACCTTCAAAATGAGCTCACATCCTCTTTATAAAGGCACTTTAGGAGTTACAAAGGAAATGAATTATTTCTTGAAAATAATAACCTTTTCCCTCCAACTTAAATAATTTCTTTTTTATTCTCCACTTAAGTTCTCACTTTTAAGTTCCTAACTAATAGAATATATTTTCCCCTTTCCAATGAGCTATAACACTTAATCACTTTTTAATTATTTTCACCCTTAGGAACTTAAGTGAAAATAATAATTAAAATAGCTCATTAAATATAACTTTTTGCGGAAAATCCCAAACTTCATCCAATTGCCAAATAAACTAAACCATTATGCTCTGTAAGGTTTGGGATGTGAAACAATGCCTTCCGAGTGACTTTCCAAAAATAGATGGCTCCTCCAAGAATCTTGGAGAAAATCCATGAAGTCGATCAAACATATGAAAGCATCTCTATAAACCTAAAAAATGTCTGAGCTTAATGCCATAGAGAATCAATCCACTTCTATAAGGGAAACCATTAATATTACACTAAATTGCTATAATTAATCAAAACCTTAGGCAACCTTAGTGAAATATTAATTAATTATCTAAATAGTACTCCCAAGCCATATAAAGCATTAGAAATGCACTTATTAAACAACTTCGACCATCCCTTGGTGAAATCAAATACTTGAGACACAAGTATTTTGTAGACTGAATCATGACCACTCCAAGAACATTAGAGTTCTCCCAAACATGCTGGATAGCCTCTGAGAGACTAGGAACAAGCATAATGTACACAAAATCTATGCACCAGAAAAGGGACATTACAGAATAAGGAGACAATGTCAAAGATAACTAAGATGTCATTATCATCTAACTTTTTATGTTTGATGAACTCTACAAAATGGGCTGAATTCTTGATGGAGTTGGATTTTCCCATGAGAGGGGAGATTAATTTAGCAAGGTAGGTGGCTAATTTATAAGTTGGGGAGTCAATGGTGTCGACAATAGGTCTTAGAGGGATCTTGACCTTGTGAATTTTAGGGATGCCATAAATTTGAGGGGTAACCTCTTTGGAAGGGCAAAGTTGCTCTTTTTTCTACTATCTACCATGACCCCCTAGCCTTCTTTGTTGCACCAAAACCTCATTGCACCCTCTAGTTTATAAAATTCCTAGCCTTGTCTCAACTGCAAGTAGCATCTTGTCTGATTCTCTAGACCCCATCATCTCTAGCCATGACATGTTTGTTTCTCACAATGGAAACCTTCCTCTGCTCACTCATCTATTGTATAGAAGGTTTCTATGACATTAGATTTTCTTTACACAGCTACCCCCTCCTCACACCATATCCCTCCATTTGTGCTTTCTTTAGACTGTCACTCATTTTCTCCCTCAACTTCATCTTCTTTATTGCCATCTACCAACATTGTTCCTATCTAGGATCTTCATACGATGATGCCTAAAGTTACTCAATCTATAGGCTCCTCCATCTTTGACACCACCAAACTCTAGCGACATTCACTTTGCAATGGTCACCTCCAGCTTGTCCTAGGCTCTTCCATCTCTAGAACCACAAATCTCCAACAACATTCTCTCTACAACGATCACCTCCAGCCCTTTCGAGGTATGGTGTCTCCTTGTGGCTCTTCTCTTTCCTTTTCTCACATTAATTGTGATGTGATATCTTTACCTTAGATTCCTTCTTGAACCTCTCAATCATTGAACCTATGTTCCACCCTTTCTTTTCCCATTATGAGTCTTCCCCTCACAACCAATGATAACTCTTCCTTTGGCTCAAATTTGATCTCTCAAACTGTTCCCTTTCTTTTCCTCCCCTCGGCTTCCCCTTCTCTAGCTGAGTCATCCCCTATTAAGCCTTCTCCCTATTCTCTCTCAAACCTCTCTCCCATCCCAGTTGTGTGTTCAAATAGTGATTAGGTTACTTATCCCCACACCAACTCTCCTTCGATCCCTCCTAGGATGTCTTCCTCCTCAAGTAGTCATACCACCTCTCTTAGTATTCAAGATTGGGAAAACAAGTTAGTTGTAAACCTCTCGAATGTCCACTTAGATCCTCTTGCCTTTAATTTTTCAAAAGGGGGCTTTGTGGTCACCCCTCATGTCATCCCCCATGTTGATTTCCTCATTGGAATCAAGAGTGTAATCAGATCTCTACCCATGGACATTGCTGAAGAGATTAGACAAGACTGTGTGGTCACCCTTAGGCATGCTAAACCATCCAAATGTAATCTTCCCAAAGATAAAATCCTCACCTTTAAGATATTAACGAGTAACCATGACCTCATTATCACCAAAGATGACAAGGGTAATGCCACTGTTCTCATGAACAAGCATGACTACATCTCCAAGATGCTTGATTTTCTTTTTGACAACAAAAGTTATAGAATCCTTTCTTGCTGGTGGTGCCCACATGGAGTCAGGGTTTCAAGCAAAAAAATCAATGGACATTTTCATTTCAAACCCTAAGGTTTTCTATGTCCATTGGCAGGGGTGGGCCTTTCTCTCATCGATCACGTTGTTCAAAGGTGGTTTGATCTTGGGTTGGCTAGACCAGCCCCATTGGTGGTGTAGTTTAGAGTCTTTCTGTCAGGCCGATGAGAGGTTCCAAGTGATCTTCGGTGAGATATGCGAGGTCGGCATTTTGTGGAAGGGTTGTCCCAATGATTTGGGTCATAGCGATGAAGGCTTGATGGTCGACGTGACAAGGCGCATCAGGTAGATTGTAGGGAGTTGGGCCGATAGAGGGGTTTGGCCAACGAGGTGGTTTGAAAATGGCCTTTGGTGAGAATGGTGTATCAGCGGAGGAGTTTTAGGATGCACTGATGGGTTGGGGTCTTGCCAAAGGGTAAGCCGGTTGGTGTGACAGGTGATATTAGTGCAGGTGAAAGATGTCATCCTGACTGTTTGATGTCACAATGACGAAGGTTTAAGTTTCGGCTAGACTTGTAGTTTCGGCGTGCCTGGTGGTTGTCGTTCTGACGCTTAAGGTCATGCCGATGGGGTCTTGGCATCAGTGGGAGTTGGGGTGATGGGCTGTTAGCGAGTGGTTCGCTAGTCGCGGTGAGGAAAATTGTGTGACATTATATTTCCCTGTGGTCTACTATATAAAGTGTTGAGGGTTCATTGCAAGGCAAATGTGGGATTATTTGATCTCACAAATGCGACAAGTTAGCAATAGAAGGGGTGTCTACGTGGCATGTTTTTATTAGTCAAGGACAAATTAATGTGATTCAGACCGCAGATCTTGGTGGGTAAAGATGAATCGATGGTTCTGTTCAAATGGGGGGTTTTCCATGTATCTGCAATGGCGTTCAAGCAGGAAAACCACAAAGCACGTAGTCTGCTGCATCCCGCGGGTAGGTTTGGTATTGATGGCAGAATTATAGATGCATGACCAATGATTGACTAGCCAACCACTGAATTTGATGAGAAAATCTCTAGGCGGTTGTACGGATCTCGATTTCACTTGCTTCTTTCCTCTTTGTCTCCTGCTGCATTAAATTCTTTTAAGCGCCATTTCTCATAATGCATTATATCTGGCAAATTTTGAATTGCCATGTGATTAATGTTGAGTACACTTTCTTGATGTATATAGAAGATGATGTTACTCATTTTCAAGGTTGTTGAAGATTTGGCAAATTTTGGTACTATAATAAGTCACAACTTTGTTGGTGGCTCTATTTTGTGCCTTGTGAGTTTATGAGTTGTATTTTGAATGTTTATGCATAGAATTCATCAGTTTCATGTTGATTTAAATGAGTAATGCTTCATTGCATGTATTTTGTTGTTTGTCTCCAAGTGAATGTGTTCTTCTTCTGAATCTAAATAGCTAAGGGGTGTTTCAGATTCTAGGATATGAGTTTGCTATGTTGAATGCTTGATCTTTTACTTCTGTTCAAGTAGTAGATTAAATGTTTTAGGTTAAGTGTTGGGAAGAATATATTGCAGTGAGGATGTTTGTAAGCAGAAATAATTGAATACTTAGTCTTGGGTAGTGTTTGTAAGGCAGACATTACAAAAACCCCTTGAAATATGATTATTGTTTTAAGTCTATGATAAACATTCACATATATATATATATATATATATATATATATATATATTGACTCCAAGCCCTGGATATGCACCAGTCAGGTCTTGTATTGAGGTTACAACCCAAAGTCCCAGTCTTGCATCCAAATACAAAAAACTAATTCAAAAACTTCAAATACAAACCATAAGGACATTAAAAGTAGTTTTAGGACCAAAATCCTCTGTCTCACAACTGAACATAGGCCCAAAGCTAGCCCCTTTGCACTTATTTCATAGCTTTGGTTTGCAAAAAAGAGGATTTATCTGCTTTGTATCAACATCCCAAGTATCTCCATAGGTATATGTTATAGATGTTGAATAGGGAATACCCTTCTTGGTTCTACAGAGCCTAAAGAAGAAGAGGAGATATTTATAGTCTATCTCTTGTATTGTTGGCCCCTAGCGTGGGAATCCTATTGATCAATGATGGCTACTTTGTAGGGACAACTGGGAAGAAGCATCTAGTTTGGGAAAAACTCCAACAGATTTGGTGACTTCGCTGGGGAAGCTTTGTGTAAGAACTTTGGTGAAAATTAATTCCTAGTTGTAGGTGGCGACTCCGAACAATCTCTCAACTGGTAAAGTAGAAATTTGTATGCAAGGGAGAAGATCCCTGCATAATCCTCTGTTTGAAGAATTACCTAGAAAAATAATGTACAGGAAAAAAGGGACTGTTCAAGCCAGTCAAGAAGGTTCTCCCAGAAATAATGATAATATCCAAGATAATCCTAGATCTTCAGAGCAGTAGCCACCCTATTTTTCAAATACAGAAGGTGAAATTCAAGATGTGTTTGAAAGGCAACAAGGTGATAGATTGAGAATGAGGTCAAAGGTGTTCCAGGAATGCACTTTCTTAGAACCCCCTGATAGATTTGAAGAAACTGAGTCCCCAAGGGATGACGATGATGACCAAAATGGAACGGGACCATCCTCTTCTATGCCAAGAGATGAAGAATTAGCTGAAGAGATCAAGAGCCCAAGGGCTGAATAGAATATCTGCAGGAAATGAAGATTAGAGATGATATGAGACAAAGGGTACAAGCTCTAAAATTTTCTCAACATAATTGAGTTCCCACCCTTGATAATGCAGATGTGCTGAGAAACCAACAAAGAAATGAAATCTATAATCAACAGAATGATCAGAGACAAAATGTAAACAATGTTAGGGTACCATTAAATAATGTGAGAAATCTGAATGTTAATAGGAATGCCAATGTTAATCAATTGGGTAGATAGCCTATGCAGCTGGACAATTTCAGGCAGCTTGTTTTTGATGGTATTCCTAGCTACCCTAATCCCATTGACAAACATGTCAGGCTGCAGGTGCCAAAGTTTTTAGGAAACAATACTGTGTCAGGCGAGGATCATTTAAAGGCCTTTCAAAATGTTATGGACAACTTTGAGGTTGAGCATGAAGATGTTTTTATGAAATTGTTTATGCAATCCTTAGTTGATGAAGCTAGAGAATGGTATAAAATTCTGCCTGACCAAAGTATCTCATCATGGGATGACTTCAGAAGGATTTTTAAAGAACAATATGGTGACAAGACTGACCCAAGCTTTTTTTGTAAATGAGTTCACTAGTATCACTAAGAGGTCAAATGAGTAGGTTGCAGATTTTAATGCTAGATTCACTAAAGTGTTGAACAAATTACCACCTCACATGAGACCTAATGAACCAATGTGCATGGTGTTGTACATAAATGCTTTTGATGCTAAAACAACTTATGGGTTAAGAGATAAGGGTCCTACTAGCCTCAGGGATGCTTTCAGGATTGCAACACATATTGAAAATAATAGGAAAAGATCTGGTAAGACAAATAGAAGGGATGATGTGAAGATTCTGTAAAATCCAAATAAGTCTCAAAGTACTCAAGATAATGCATCTACTTCTAAGGATATATTAAATAGATTGACAATTGTTGTTAATGACTTAAGTTATAGACTTGCTAAAAATGAAAAGGGAATAGGTCCTGATAGACAGGTTTACTAGAGACAAGAAAAGAGACCATCATTACATGATATGTCATATAACACTAATTGGCATAATGGTAAACCCATTCTCCCAAATAGCAATAATAATCAAAGAACTCAAAATGTCAAGGAGAATCTTGATCCTTTGAAGAAGGCTATTAATATTGTTGATGATACCCCATGGTGCATAATATGTCAAATGCCTCACTCACAGTTGCAATGTATGATTGCTCAATCTTTGTATGATAATGTTGTTGCCTGTGATGAATGCAATGAACCACATTATATGCAGGAAGATAATGTCAATATGCTGTTCACGAATGGGGAGTACTCTTCTTGTGATGCTAATGAAAGCATAAATTATGGAACTCAGGTCTGCTAGCAAGTTTCTTGTGATGAAGATGATGAAGATAATTATGCGTATGCTCAGGACTCACGTATATTTCTGAATAACTTGAGGAGACCTTTTGATGAAGAGATTAGAGCTCTCATAGCTGTAGCAATGGCCCAGGTCAAAAGCAACTACAACCTTAGAGGTAAGGCTTAGGTTGGCAATCCATGTCAACCACATGACACCTTTGTGAATCAACCAGTGCAAAATCATAAAGTGGCTGGACCACAAAAGATGCAATGGAATAGTAATAAGAAGAACTCTAAGCAAAAACTAGGTCATGATTCTCAAGGACCAAAAAATAAAATTCCCCAAAGTGAGGATTAAAATAAGGATTCTCAGGTCCTGGATAATAGTCAAAAGACCGCTAAGATTAAAGCTAGATCAGCTTAGGATAAGAGTAAAACCATGGCTCAGGCTACAACTGTTACACAAATTTATGCTCCCTTTGACATAACTCAAGTTTTATCCCATGTAAAGATCTCTATCCCATTGATGGAGATGATGAAGGTTGAAGACTTCAGGAATAAGGCACTGTCCTTAATCTCAGGAATAGCTTGTTAGGCTAAGCAAAATGTTGAGGTTCAAGGTAAGAAACAGGCCTTGTGTATTGATGAGGATGAGGTTCTTGAAGTTTATCTAGGGGTGACAATGACAAAATGTCCATCACAGGTTGAGCCATTTTATGTCTCCCTTGTTATTAATGGAAAAACAATCAGGAATTGTATGCTTAACTCAGGAGCATAAAAAAATATTATGCCCCTGGCTATCATGCAACAAGATGGATTGAAGATAGATAATGCATGTGGAAAATGCTATGCAATGGATGCTAGCGAGGTACCAGTTATTGGAATCATGAAGGATGTGGATTTTAGGTTAGTAGCATATCTAGAAAAAACATACAGAATGAACATAACATTGGTTGACATAAAGCCACAATATGGTATGTTGTTGTCAAGAAGATAGGCAACATTGATTGGAGGAAATATGCAGTTAGATCTATCATATGCCATGATTCTAATGAATGGTAAAGATGTCAAACTAGTCAGAGAAGAAAGGTCATTAGAGACAGTTGAAGATCAAGATCCAAATGAGCATATCTATTTTGTGGACACTGACTATGGAAATTTTAGAGTTGTCTCAGATGATCAAAGAGGTAAAGGGAGAGATACTTGCATTCAAGAGCTTGACCAACAGGGTCTCTGGACTATGTATTTTGATGGAGCTTGTTGAAAGGAAGGTTTTGGTGCTAGAGTCGTGTTTTTGTCTCCAAATGGTAAGCTTCTAAAGTTCTCTTTCTTGTTAAAGTTTTCCTGCACAAATAATATTGCAGAAAATGAAGCTCTGCTACTAGGATTGAATGTTACTCTAAAGCATGGAATTAAGATGATAAAATATTTAGAGATTCAGAATTAATTGTTTCCCAGGTTAGAGATAGATGTGCTTTAAAGAATAAAAGTTTAAAATAGTATAAGCATGTTGTATGGGATACAATTGAATTGTTTGATACTTTTTCAATAAACTGGATAGAAAGATCAAAAAATGTCATGGAAGATTTTTTAGCTAATGTGGCCATAAGGCTGGATGATATTACTCTATCTGATGTTACAAATGTTGAAGTCAAAACTAGACTTGCAATACCAGATAATATATGCAGTTGGCAAGTAT
This sequence comes from Cunninghamia lanceolata, assembly GCA_027924645.1. Lineage (NCBI taxonomy): Eukaryota > Viridiplantae > Streptophyta > Pinopsida > Cupressales > Cupressaceae > Cunninghamia > Cunninghamia lanceolata. Next base: position 16,642,511 of record BSBN01000055.1, read on the forward strand.
TTGATGGTGATAAAGATTTGTTGAGGTTCCTACACTGCATAGATGAATATGAGAGCCAAGAGATTGATTTTTAGAATTTTGTAGAAGTTGTGGATGGAAAAGAAATTCTTTTGGGGAAAGAAGTAATTCAGCTTAAAACAAATAAAATCTATAGAGGGTTAGTTGCTTTAGAGAGAGCATTTGAAATTAGAGACCAGTTTGTTATAAAGACATCTCCTACAAACAAGGATGACTTGGAGGAGATAAACTTGGGGACATGCCATGCCCCCAAAACGGTATATATTGGCAAAAAGCTCAAGCCACATATCAAGAACATGTTGATTGTATTGTTGAAAAGATATAAGCATGTCTTTGCCTAGTCATATGAGGAGCTAAAGGCTTATAGAGAAGACTTATTCTAGCATGAGATCCCTTTGAGGCTTGAAGCTAAGACATTCAAAAGAAACAATGACCTATTAACCCAACTTTGGCTCCAAAAATGCAAGAAGAACTCATGAAGCTTAGGGAGGCTAGAATAATTGTGCCTATCAGACACTCAACTTGGGTGTCCAATCTTGTCCTAGTTAGAAAGAAAAATGGTGACATAAGACTTTGTGTGGATTTTAGAAATATGAATGTGTCTTCTTTAAGGGATAATTATCCACTGCCTAACATGGAAGCTATGTTGTAGAAGGTAACTAGTTGTGAACTTTTATCCATGATGGATGGATTTTCAGGATACAATCAGGTGAAGGTAAAAGAATCTGAACAATACAAGACTACATTTACCACTCTGTGGGGAACCTATGTATATGTGAGAATGCCATTTGGACTAACAAATGTAGGTGCTACATTTCAGAGGGCTATGGATGTTGCTTTTGCAGGATTGATTAACTCAATTCTGGCTATATATCAGGATGATCTAACTACCTATTCAAAGAAGGAGGAGAAACATTGCATGCACTTAGAACAAATTTTTATTAGAGCATTGGAATATGGCATTTAACTTAACCCAAAAAAATGTGCTTTTGGAGTAGTGGAAGGAAAACTATTGGGACACATTGTTTCCAAGGATGGAGTCAAGATTGATCCTAAAAAGGTTGCTGCAATTGACAGGATTCAAATTCCCAAAATGGTGAAATGCATTCAGTCCTTCTTTAGACAGATTAATTTTGTTAAAAGATTCATTCCCAACTTTAAAGAAATCACAAAGGATATTTCTAAAATGTTGAAGAAGGTTGAAGTTATTAAATGGGAAAGTGAAGCAACTAAATCATTTCAGAATATCAAAGAGGCTATAAAGATGGCTCCTGTATTGAGATCTCTTGATTTTTCTAAGCCACTTCAGTTATTCTCATTTGCTTCTTCTCATACTATTGCTGCATGTCTATCATAGAAAAATGAAGAGGGTTTTGAGAAACCTATTGCTTTCTTTAGCATGTCATTGTAGGCAGCTGAGTTGAAATATGATATCATGGAAAAGCAGGCATATGCATCGGTTAAAGAGGTCAAAACCTTCAGGCCATACTTGGTAGGCTCTCAGATAGTTGCATATGTACCCCATGTAGTAGTTAAAGACATTTTGACTCAGCAGGAAGTGACAGGAAGAAGACGCAGGTCGATAAACAAATTGCAAGAGTTCAACATTGAAATACAGATCGCAAAATTGGTAAGGGGACAAGGTTTGGCTAAGATGATTACACAATCAAATCTGGAAGCATGCCAAGTGAATGTAGTTTAGAATGGAATTGTTAATATGTCAGAATCTAAATGTTACAAGGACATTGTATATTATTTGTAGAATTTGAATTGTCCTTTCCATCCTAGTGATAGTTAGAAAAGGACCTTGAAGATACATGCAATCAAATACATCATTATTCAAGGAGAGTTGTATTGGAAGAATCCTAATGGTGTATTACTTAGGTGTGTAGATGAAAATGAAACTAAGAATATTTTAAATAGCATGCACAAAGGAGTGTGTGGTGGACACTATACTGCCCAGACAATAGCTCACAAAATTCTTAGAGCAGGCTATTGGTGGCCAACTCTTTTCTCAGATGCACAAAAGATGGTAAGAAAATGTGATCCCTGTCAAAGCTTCTCAGGAAAACTAAAGTATGAAGGTGCGTTACCCCTTAGAACTATAACTGTGGAAGCTCCATTTCAGCAATGGGGAATTGATTTTATAGGGGAAATTTTAGAAAAATCAAGTGGAGGACATAGTTGGATTTTGGTTGCTACTAACTATTTTACCAAATGGATTGAAGCCATTCCAACTAAGAAAGCTACGAGCAAGGTGGTGATGGATTTTATTTTGGAACATATTGTTATCAGATTTGGAGTGCCAGTTAAAGTGGTCACAGATAATGCCATGTGTTTCAGATCTGGTGAATTTGTTGATTTTTGCAACAGTTATGGAATTGGTTTGTCATATGCATCACCATATCATCCATAGGGAAATGGTCAAGCAGAGTTAAGTAACAAAAGCCTCATGAAAATCATCAAAAGGATGGTGGACAAGAACACAAGGGCATGGGATTTAAAGTTAAAAATGGCACTATGGGCTAACCGGATAACAGTGAAGAAAGCAATTGGAAGGTCACCTTTTGAGCTAGTATATGGCACAACAGCTAGATTGCATGTGAATAATCTCTTGCCAATTTATAGATTCATACAAGAAAATGATGAAGAGATTGAAGATTCAACGACTGAAAGGGTAAATCAATTGGTTGCATTGGATGAAATCAGAAGAGAGGCACACAAGACAAACATCAAGAAAAAACAAAGAGTAAAATATCTGTTTGATAAAAGGACTACAGAAAGAAAATTTCAGATGTGATTTAGTCCTTGTTTGGAATGCAAGGAGCCAAGATAAGGGCAAGCATGGTAAGTTTGAGCCCTTATGGATGGGCCCATATCAAATTAGCAATACTCATGGAGAAGATTCTTGCTTTCTCCAGGCCCTAGATGGTGAAATACTGGAATTGCCTGTGCACGGTCAATTCCTTAAACTTTTTTTTTCATAAGTGATTATCTTTTGTGCATGATTGTAAATTAAGTGTAAATTGTCTGTAAATGCTCTGTATAGTCAGTGTTTTGCCTTTTTGTGTTTTGCCTGGTCTACCTGGAGGTGGTCTAGTTCTCACTGCAACCTTGTGCATGTATGTCCCCAATCGGAGCCAATGGTGGTGCCCAAATGGAGTCAGGCTTTCAAGCAAAAAAATCAATGGACATTTTCATTTCAAACCCTAAGGTTTTCTATGTCCATTGGTAGGGGTGGGCCTTTCTCTCATTGATCATGTTGTTCAAAGGTGGTTTGATCTTTGGGTCAGCTAGACTAGCCCCATCGGTGGTGTAGTTTAGAGTCTTTCTGAGGCTGATGAGAGGTTTCAGGTGATCTTTGGTGAGATATGCAAGGTCAACATGTTGTGGAAGGGTTGTCCTGATGGTTTGGGTCATACCGATGAGGGCTTGATGGTCGGCGTGATAAGGCACATTGGGCAGATCGCAGGGAGTTGGGCCAACAGAGGGGTCTGGCTGACAAGGTGGTTTGAGAATGGCCTTCGGTGAGACTGGTGTATCGATGGAGGAGTTTTAGGATGCACCGACAAGTTGGGGTCTTGACAAAGGGTAAGCTGGTTGGTGTGACAGGTGATATCGGTGCAGGTGAAAGATGTCACCCTGACTGTTTGACGTCACAGTGATGAAGGTTTAAGTTTTGGCCAGACTTACAGTTTTAGCATCCCCGTTGGGTGTCGTTCTGACACTTGAGGTCATCCTGATGGGGTCTTGGCATCGATGGGAGTTGGGGTGATGGGTTGTTAGTGGGTGGTTCATTGGTCATGGCGAGGAAAATTATGTGACATTATATTTGCCCGCAGTCTAGTATATAAAGTGTTGAGGGGGTCATTGCGGGGTGAATGTGGGATTATTTGATCTCACAAATGTGAAAAGTTAGTGATAGAAGGGGTGTCTAGGTGACATGTTTTTATTGGTCAAGGACAAATCAGTGTGATTCAGACCATAGATCTTGGTTGGTAGAGATGAATCGACGGTTCTGTTCAAACAGGGGGTTTTCCATGTATCTGCAATGGCGTTCAAGTGGGAAAACCACAAAGCATGTAGTCCGCTGCATCCCGCAAGTAGGTTGGGCATTGGCGGCAGAATTACAGAAGCATGACTAGTGATTGATCAGTCAACCACTGAATTCAATGAGAAAATCTCTAGGTGGTGGCGTGGATCCTGATTTCACCTGCTTCTTTCCTCTTTATCTCCTATTGCATTGAATTCTTTTAAGCACCATTTCTCATAATGCATTATATCTAGCAAATTTTGAATTACCATGTGATTAATGTTGAATACACTTTCTTGTTGTATATAGGAGACGGTGTTACTCATTTTCAAGGTTGTTGAAGATTTGGAAAATTTTGGTACTGTAATAAGACACAACCTTGCTGGTGGCTCTATTTTGTGCCTTGTGAGTTTATGAGTTGTATGTCGAATGTTTATGCATAGAATTCATCAGTTTCATGTTGATTTAAATGAGTAATGCTTCATTGCATGTATTTTGTTGTTTGTCTACAAGTTGAATGTGTTCTTCTTATGAATCTAAATAGCTAAGGGGTGTTTCAGATTCTAGGATATGAGTTTGCTATGTTGAATGCTTGATCTTTTACTTCTGCTCAAACAATAGATTAAATGTTTTAGGTTAAGTGTTGGGAAGAATATATTGTAGTGAGGATGTTTGTAAGTAGAAATAACTAAATACTTAGTCTTGGGTAGTGTCTATAAGGCAGACATTACAAAAACCCCCTGAAATCTGATTATTGTTTTAAGTCTATTGTAAACATTCACATATATATATCTATTGACTCCGAGCCCTGGATAGGCAACAGTCTGGTCTTGTATTGAGGTTACAACCCAAAGTCCTAGTCTTGCATCTGAATACAAAATAATAATTCAAAAACTTCAAATACAAACCATTAGGACATTAAAAGTAGTTTTAGGACCAAAATCCTCTATCTCACAACTGAACATAGGCCCAAAGCTAGCCCCTTTGCACTTATTTCACAGTTTTGGTTTGCAAAAAAGAGGATTTATCTGCTTTATATCAACATCCCAGGTATCTCCATCGGCATATGTAATAGATGTTAAATAGGGAATACCCCCTTGGTTCTGCAGAGCCTAAAGAAGAAGAGGAGATACTTATAGAGTCCATCAACTATATTGTTGGCCCCTGGCCCAGGAATCCTGTTGATCAGTGATGGCTACCTTGTAGGGACAACTGGGAAGAAGCATCCAGTTTGGGAAAAACTCTAATACCTGCAACCCTACCTCAACTATTTTGAAAAAAGTAAAATTGGCCATCTCTCTTTCTTCTTTTGATGCCTCTAATAAGAAGAAACTTTGCCCTTCCAAAGAGGTTACCCCTTGCATTTATGGTGTTCCTAAAATTCACAAGGTCGGGATCCCTCTGAGACCTATTGTGGACACCATTGACTCCTCAACTTATAAATTAGCCACCTAGCTTGCTAAATTAATCTCCCCTCTCATGGGAAAATCCAATTTCTTCATGAAGAATTTAGCCCATTTTGTTGAGTTCATCAAAGATAAAAAGTTAGAGGATAATGACATCTTAGTTAGCTTTGATTTTGTCTCCTTATTCACCAAAGTTCCATTGCCTGATTCCATTCAGATCATTAGATGCAAGACAAATGATGAAATTGCTTCCTTGGTGGAACTATGCTTGAGATCTTCTTTTTTCACCTTCCAAGGTATTATCTATGAGCAAGTGGATGGTGTCGCCATGGGATCCCCTCTTTCTGCCATTGTGGCCAACTTGTACATAGAGCATTTTGAAGAAATTGCTCTTAACTCCTTCACTCTTAACCCAAAATGGTGGAAACACTATGTTGATAACACTAACATCTGTTGGCCCCATGGCCTTGAGAAATTATAAGATTTCCACTTGCACCTCAATAGCTTAGCTGAGTGCATAACTTTTACCAAAGAGATTCAAATGAATAACCAACTCTCTTTCCTCAACATTCTGCTCATGAAGAAATTTAGTGGCTCCTTAGCTTGATGTGTGTACCACAAAGCCACCCACACTAAGTTCTACCTCCACTCTTCTTATCATCACCACCTAGCCTAAAAGGTTGGTGTCTTGGAAATGTTGGCCACTAGAGCCTATCACATATGTGATGATGATAATCTAGACTAGGAGATTTCCCACCTCTACAAAGTTTTCCAATTAAATGGGTTTAAGAGAAAATAGATCACAAGAGTATTCTAGAAAGCCAAGCCTCATTGTTTCTCCACACCCATGGCCATTAATCCTCCTAACCTCCTAGTGGCAACTCAACCCTAGGTTGGAGGTATTTCTAATAAAATTTCTAAGATCCTTCTCAAAATGGCCTCAAGTGCACCTTTAAACCCTTTCCTTCCTTGAGAAACCTCATCCCCTCGACCAAAGATCCCAAAGACCTCCTTAGTTTTGGAGTCTACAAGATTATATGTTCTTTTTGTACCCCCTACATTTGTGAAACTGGTCATTCTTTTAGCACTAGGATCAAACAACATAGTGCTGATATTAGACATAAATGAGTCCTCAAGTCTGCATTAGCTAAACATTCTTCCTATATACCAAACACCACATTTGTTTAGAAGACATCTTTTTCAAAAGAAAAATTAAGGAGGCCATAGAAATCTTCAATCACCCCCCAAACCTCAATCGTGACATGGGTTGGAGTCTTAGTCATTCTTGGCAACCGACATTAACCTGCATCAAAAACTTCTCCTCCCCATCATCCTAACCTTTCCTTCCCCTTGTTCTATTCTTTCCTCCATTCTCTTCCTTCCCTCCCCCTCCTCTCTTTTTGGCTTGTTCCCTCTGACCAATTAGTTTTCTTGTCTTTCAACCCCTTTTGTCCTTTTTTCTTTGCCCTCTTTTTTATCTCCTTTAATTTCTTTTTTGAGGACTCTTTTCCTTCCCATGCCTATTTCCTTTTTGTTGATCTTGTCCTTTTGTAGGCCTTTTTTTCTCATTTTTGTTTATATTTGTGCATTTGCGCATTTTGTTTTCATGTTCTTTTTTTGTTACTTACTTCCTTGTGGGGTTATGTCCTCTCTTGCTTCCCTTTTTGTTTATGTTTTTTAGTTATTTTCTTTTCACCTTTTTTTCCAAATTTCCTTTGTACCTTTGTTTGTAGGTGTTTTTCTTCTTGTTAAGTAGGTTTGATTGCTTGCATGTAAGAAATGATGTGCATGTAGGCACTCTTTCATATGTTGTGCATACGAGGATGGACATCTTTGCTTTTATGTTTGTTAGTTTAATATTTTTTGCCTCTTAAATTTGTCATTTTATTCTCTACTCTATAATTATGATTTAGATCTTGATTTTACCTCTCATTTATTTTTGGTTTTTGTCCTTATTTTCCTTTTTATTTGAGCAATCCTCTCTCCTTTTATTTTTCTTTTTCTTTTTGTCTCTTCATTGGTTTTTCTTTTTTTGTTCTTTCCCATTCTCTCTTTCTGTTATTAATGTGTTAGATTTGTTTACTCACTTTTATCCATTGGTTTTGAAATGTTTATTTTTCCTTTTTTTTTCTTTTTCTAATATTGTTTTATTGTCCCTTCTCCCCTTTTTTCTTTCTTTTTCTAATATTGTTTTATTGTCCCTTCTCCCCTTTTTTCTTTCTTTTTTTGTCCCTCAGCTCCCGTGTCCCCTTTCCCACCACCTCTATTTAGTTGGTTATTGGTTTACAACTTTATCATTTTCATTCTCTCTTGCTCTCCTCATCCTGAGGATGGATCACGGAGTACAATCTAAAATGTTGATGTTAAAAAAATACTACATAGTTAAATTCCAAAAGCAATCACATCTGATTGAAGACCTTGTTGAAACAGTTAGGGTCATGCTACAAAATACAGACAAATTATGTTCTAACCTACCTATGGTGCCAAGGAAAATACATCCCCTCTAGTATCAATTCCTTCTTCATCAAGATATGCATCAAACTCTAGAATTCTTAGAGTTGTCACTCCACTGCACGAAGTCTCTCGACAACCTTCCCCTGCTCCAAGTTTTTCAGTGGATGAGGGCAAGACTCTAGGCTCACTAGATGTGATTGAGATAATGCAATCTCCTATGATTGAAGTAAGAGAGCCTCCTCAAGAGAGGATGATAATCAAGTTTGAGCCTGCAATTGAATTGTCTGATGATGTTAGAACATTAGAAAGCACAAAAATATTGGGTGGTGATTATTTCATTCATTTTAAGGAGTTTAGAGATTTTGTCCTAAGAATAAAGGGGCAAGAAATAGGTAAGCAAGTGAAAGATATAAGTCTTGAGAATAAGGAAAAGGTCATAGCAGACTTTTGGAAGAAGTTACATGAAGAAATGGTTGGGATGACCCCACAAAAAAGGTAGAGAAATCATAAAAAATAGTGGCTGCATGCTATTACCATGGTAGGATATACCATCTACCATTATATTTGATACAATAGGAAAGCATGAAGGCATTGAATTGAACATAATAGAGGAGATGGAAAATCAGTTGTACTTTAGTTCTACCTTTGATCCAGACACAAATGCCTTAGCTATCTAGTCAATCTCTCCCTCAGGTAATAAACCACTTGTTATTAATGACCCAAGCAAGGTGACATGAAGCCTAACTATGCGTAGGATAGAGGACACCCCTTCTATTGAAGATGCTAGTTTGACTACATATTCTACTATGTCTACATAGGCTTTTGTAAAAAAATACAAGGAAAATTGGACAAATTGAATAAGTTGAACTTGTCTTTGCAAGAAAGATTAAATTTGGCTATTGGTACTCTCCCACCAATTACTTTTCCAATTTCATCTAGAGTAGAAAAAATGCTCAAGCAAGAACTAAGAAAAATCAAAGCTAGAGAGGAGGATGACTTGAAGAAGTTAAAGAAAGTAAAACTTGATTTGTTTAAGGCTTATTGAATAGGAAGTTGGAAATAATAATGGCATATGTGGACAAGACATGAAAAAGTCATAATTCCTTGAGGAGGATGCTTATGAAACATAAGAGATTAGGAATTTAAATGGAGACATGAGAGAGGCATATGACACCTAGGGTCATAATTTTCAATATTCTGTTAAAATTGTAGATATGTGATGAGAGTTTAATTAAGCTCTTAGCATAACTATTGGTCACATTGAAATTTATTAGGAAAGTATTGAGGAAGAATAAAAATTTCTTGATGATATTGCCAAAGAACTAAACTATTTCCAAATACTACAGCAACCATATTTGCCACAATTTTGGAAGCATGATAGGTCATTGAAGAGCTTGGAAGAGTGGAAGAAGGAGTGCTCACAACTCACCACTCCAAGTATTCTTGAAATGAATGAGGATGAGAATAGAGTCATTGACAATTTGAGTTCAACTATAAATGAACTCTCAACGGTTGAATTTGAGATGGCAATAATCACATCTCTAATTACCTTTCCTTCAATATAAGAGTGTGTAAATCATTTGGTAGGTTTGCATTAGAATTTTCCACCTCAACGGTAAAAGGGACATATTCTCTCAAATTTTGTCACCTAGTGGGCCAACTTGTTCAAATTCCTCATCATAAGGGGTTATCAGTTGAAATAAAGATGAAATAAAATGCATGCAATTTGCATTTCATTTGGCTAACAAGTTGCACTCACGATCGTTCCATCATTCTAAGGTAATATATTTGTCCAAGCATGTGGAAGCAACTTTTAAACATGAGCAAAGTCAGTTTATAAAAAGAAAAAACATCTTCCTCAAACTTTGTACTAGCCTCAATAGAATTCTTTTGGTGTGAAAATATGTTATCCTTTAGTGCTTCAAAGATTTCTTTTGGGCATATTCTTTTTCTCATGATAATTGTACATGGCCCGAAGCTTGTTTCTCCCTTGTCCTATAAAAGGGAATTCAAGGCCATTTGTTAAGGGTTTTGGATCTCAATTTTGGGTGGTAGTGTGTTGTATTCTCACTAGTAGAAAACAAAAATAAATGACTAAACAAACTACCAAAAATTGGTCATGTGACTAGTAGTTTGGTCACGTGACCATTGGTAGTTTATTGCCGGTCATTTATCTCGTGACCAAAGTTATGACTAAACAAATTTTAGTCATTAATTTGGTAGTATATTTAGTCATTAATTTGGTTGTATATTTAGTCATCAATTTGGTAGTATATTTAGTCATCAATTTGGTAGTATATTTGGTAATTTGGTAGTATATTTAGTCATTAATTTAGTCATTGATTGTTGTTGATTGGTCATTTACTTAGTCATTTTAATCATTAATTTGGTAGTATATTTAGTCATTAATTTGGTCGATAGGCCATTCTATATGTGCACACATCTTGTAACTACCAAATTTTGGTAGTCCTTATTTTTTTGTAGTCCTTCATTTTTTTTTTCTCTAAAATTTTAAAAAATAAAATTGTTAAAATTCTGTCAAGCCACAACTAAAATTAGAATATGGCACATGGGTGGTTGGTGTTTCATTTGCCTTATGCATATTTTAAATGAGATTTTAAAGTTTTCAATTTCTTTAATATATATAGATGGGATGGAAAAATAACGCCTCTTTACATTGCTAGCTACTCTTTGGTCGAGGTCTATGTATTTAAATATTAATATTAAGGTTTTTATAGTTGCATTGATGGATCCTATGAGTGTCTGGCATTGCGTTATATATTTTTAGCCAGCCCTGTCCATGGCCGTTATAAATAAAATGTAGTTCTTGTCACTCATCAGAAGTCTATTTAAAGCACAAGTAGTAGGAGGTGTTTTATGGTCGATTATGGAGGGTTTGCTTGGATTTAATCTTTTTTTGTTGTTCTGGGCTCCATTATTGATGGTTATTGCATACATTGGTGGTTTTTAATGGCTTATCAACCTTCATTTTCCTCCTAAGATGTTTGTGGCATTTTGCTTGTAGTCGAGGGCGTGGGCGTGAAGATTTGGGTTTGCCTTTTTTTTGGATCTAGTATCCTTCCTCTTGCTCATGGATTTCCATTAAAGCATGTGGTCATGGTAGTTTCAAAGGTCATCAATTTCAAGTTTTTTGGTGGTCATCTTCACTCTACAACCACCATTTCCAGTTTGCAGAAGTCACTAATCCTCCAAACCCTCCTGGCCACCATCTATTCAATCGTCATTTGATCCACACAGGGAAGTCATTATCTCTACTTTGTGATCATTTGAAAGAGGACAAAGAGGTCACCATTTTGAAGGTTTGGGTCATTCTTTAGTTTCTGAGTCATGAATTTTAGTTCTTTGCATTTTTTTACTTTGGCATTTTTTGACTATTATGTTGTAATCATGTCTGTGCTGCCAATAAAAATGAGATATATACAACTAAAATATAAAATAGTTTAAATAATTTATAAAACACTTCAATTGCATGCAAACCAAGAAGAAGGAATTTGAGAGCCTAAAAAAAAACTTCTCTTATTGTGCAATCCTCATGCAGACCAAGAAGAAGAAATTTGAGAGCCTAAAAAACAACTATGGAGAAAATTAAAATAAGGTAGTGTAAAACTATAATTTTTATATGCTTTTATATCATTTTGGTAAGTGTTAATATTTATTCCACAACTCCCTATTTTCTAGCTAATGTGATTTAAAATTAGATTAATCTGCAATAGTTAAATTAGAATTTTATTTTATAATTACTAAATCATGTCATTTTATTTAAATCATATACCTATATTTTAGGTAAATGACTCCATAACATAACTTATGACTTAATGATTGTGATGTGATTTTAAATAGGTTTGTTTGTTAGATGTGCTTGAAAATTGAATTTTATTATTTACTTATACAATCCCTTGTTTTATGCAATGTGACTTTATGATCTATTTGTTTTATGTTACATTTATTCCAAATTAGAAGAATATAAATTAGCAAGGCAAGTTTTATTTAATAAAAACACAAAAACAAAAGTGCAAATTAGAAGAATAGAAATTAGTATAAATCTTTAAAAAACTGTATAGCGTTGTTTAACTTTATTTATTATTTTCAAAAAAGTTGTATTTTATTTATTTTAGAAGAAAACTTAAATAAGTTGAATTTTATAGTTATTAGATTGAAATTAGGATTAGGGTTAGGGTTAGGATTATAATTAGGGCGGGGGTTAGGGTTAATGTTAGAATTGGAGTTAGGGGTAGGTTTACAATTAGGTTTAAGTTTAGTATTAAGGTTAGGGGTTTAGGGTTAGGGTTTTAATTAGGATCAAGATTAGGGTTAGAATTCATGTTAGGGTTAGAATTGAAGTTAGGGTTAGAATTACAATTAGGGTTACTAAATTGAGGTAAGCATTAGAATTAGGGTTATAGTTAGGGTTAGGGCTACAATTAGGGTTAGAATTTAGGTTAGGATTATGGTTAAAATCACAGTTAGAATTATAGTCAGGCTTAAGGTTAGAGCTACAATTAGGGTTAGGGTTAAAATTAAAGGTATGTTTAGGTTTAGAATAAGGGTCAGGGTTAGGGTTAGGGTTAAGTTTACAATTAGGATTAGGGTTAGGTTTAGAATTAGAGTTAGGATTACAATTAGCAATGCGTTTAGGATTAGGGTTGAAATTAGGGTTATGGTTAGAATTAGGGTTAGGGTTGGAATTGAGGTTAGGGTTAAAGTTAGAATTAGGGTTACTAAATTAGAGTAAGCATTAGAGGTATAGTTAGGGTTCAAGTTAGGACTAGAGCTAGGGTTAGAATTTAGGTTAGGGTTAGGCTTAAAATCATAGTTAGAATTATAGTCAGGCTTAAGGTTAGAGCTACAATTAGGGTTAGGGTTAAAATTAAAGCTATGTTTAGGGTTAGAATAAGGGTTAGGGTTAAGTTTAAAATTAGGATTAGTGTTAGGTTTAGAATTAGAGTTAGGATTACAATTAGCAATGCATTTAGGGTTAGGGTTGAAATTAGGGTTATGGTTAGAATTAGGGTTAGGGTTGGAATTGAGGTTAGGGTTAAAGTTAGAATTAGGGTTACTAAATTAGAGTAAGCATTAGAGTTACAGTTAGGGTTCAGGATAGGGCTAGAGTTAGGGTTAGAATTTAGGTTAGGGTTAGGGTTAAAATCATAGTTAGAATTATGATTAGGGTTAGAATTAAGGTTATTTTTATTTTTAAAGTTAGGATTATAGTTGGGGTAAAATCAGGGTTATGATTAGAATTAGGGTTAGGGTTAGTGTTAGTGTTAGTGTTAGGATTAGGGTTCCTATTACAATTAGTGTTAGAATTAAGGTGGTTACTATTAGAATTAGGGTAAGACATAGAGTTAGGGTAAGCATTAGAGTTACAGTTAGGGTTAGGGTTAGGACTAGACTTAGGGTTAGAATTTGGGTTAGGGTTAGGCTTAAAATCATAGTTAGAATTAGGACTAAGGTAAGGGTTAGAATTAGAGTTAATGTTATATTTAAAATTAGGGTTATAGTTGCTGTAGAATCAAGATTTTGATTAGAATTAGAATTAGGGCTAGGTTAGTGTTAGGATTAGGATTCCTATTACAATTAGTGTTAGAATTAAGGTGGTTACTATTAGAATTAGGGTAAGAATTAGAGTTAGGGTTAGAATTTGGGTTAGGGTTAGGGTTAAAATCATAGTTAGAATGAGGATTAAGGTAAGGGTTAGAATTATGGTTAATGTTAGATTTAAAATTAGGGTTATAGTTAGGGTAGAATCATGGTTATGATTAGAATTAGGGTTAGGCTTAGAGTTAGGATAAAGGTTTCTATTAAAATTAGGGTTAGAATTAAGGTGGGTTACTAAGAGTTACAGTTAGGGTTAGGGTTCAAACTAGATTTAGGGCTAGTGTTTGATTAGGGTTAAGGTTAGTATTAAGGTTAGGGTTAGGGTTTGAATTATAGTTAGGCTTAGGGTTTAAATTATATTTCTAACCCTAACCCTAACCCTAACCCCTAACTCTAATTCTAAATATAATAATATATAATATTACTAGAATTAGAATTATTAAATAATATAATATATAATTTTAATTATTATATATATTATAATTATAATTATCATATATAATATATTACAATAATATAGCTAATCTATATTATAATATTATATTATATAATTATAGTAATTCATATAATTATGTAATATAGTTAGAATTAGGCTTGCCGCTTCGGATGCTACTAGCATACCTATATTTTAAAATATTTTAAAAATATATCTAAAGTATGCTATAGGTATGCTAGTATAGATTTCCATTGATGAATTAAATCTTTTTAAAGTACTCAATATATATGTTAATAAAATTTTAATTCTTTCTTGAACTAAAAAATATATAATATATTATAATAATATATCTAACATTTTTTTAAATTAAATAATCGAGAGAACAAAAAAGGTATAGTATCAAAAGAGGGGGGAGGTGAGCCTCAATCACCAAGTTCAAAGTCTAACTATCAGCCAAAATCAACCAAATAACACATTAAATAGCAGTTCTAACGAGATTACAAAAAGAGGAGACAAATAAGCTATTCCAGAACATCATCATGATCATCGAACCAAGCTGTCCATCCTAGCTCTCCTTCCATCCACACGACTTTCTTCCACTCGAGAGGAAGTCAAGTCTATCAGAAAAGGGGCCTCTATTCTCACGTATTTCCTTGAGCAGCTCCTTAAGAGCTTTTCCAAAAGTAGTCTGGTTATCAATAATGTTGGCCAATTCTAGCCCATGCTTCATCTCATAAATGAACATCGTAGCGAGCCCATCATGGAGGAATCTTTTCAGCTTGTCCATCTCGAGCTTCGTAATGTAGCAAATCTATGAGACAATCTTAAAACATATGAGTTTCAAATGAAACAAAGTAAGGGATCTACCAACATCTTAAAATTTGTCATCATTTCTACATTTCCAAATAAACCAAAGAATATAAGAGGAGAGAATGTTCCAGAAAAAATTAGCATCCTTTTTAAGACCAGATATGTTGCCAAGAATGGTATCTAAAATAGGAACATGATCAGCTATAGAGATTCCAAAAAACTTCCATATAATCCTAGCAAATTGACAAGTAAAAAATATATGCCTTAAATTTTCAAGAACCGTGCAAATAGTACAAAATTCAGTATCACCAACATGATTTTTAACAGGAAGTCTATCAAGAAGAAGCTACCATTTAAAATGTAAGATTTTGGGGGGAATATGTGATTTCCAAAATTTATCAAGATTTTTTTGCCATTCAAGAGAGTTCAAGTTCATATACCAAGTGGTATTAAGGTGAGAAATAACAGAGTTGTCTTTATTAAGCACCTTATATTTATCTTTAAATTTAATTTTATGTAGGAGAGATCCATCATCCCAACAGAAATTTAGAAACCTATGAGAGTCCACATCACACCTGCAGGGAAGATTAAGATTGCGGCAGGCATTGGCAACCATATTATACGTACGTTTATGGGAGACAGGAAGATCAAACTTGATTCTAATATCCTGCCAACTAGCAAGGTTATCATTCTCCAAAATGTCAATAAAGCTCTTGATACCAAGGCTGTTCCAAAATTTCACAGAACAACCTTGAGTCATGGCAAGAGGCTTACCATTATGTTGCATATTCCACCATATAGAATGCTCACCATGAATAGACTTATTGCTAGCAAAGTTGGAATTATAGATAAAACCCCTCACAAGCTCCCAGGCTTTCCAGATAGACTTGAAAACTAGGGAACCTTGGATAGAGACAGGGAAGGACCCAACAACCAGATCAGCAAAAGGAAGATTTTTCCAATGTTTGGCCTGCTTAGGATAATCGGACTGAATGTTGTTTCTAAGAAGAATCTTCCAAGGTTCCTGACCATCAAGAGCTTGAAAAATCCACTTAGTAACACGGGAAATTCCTTGGATCCTAAGGTCTTTTAGGCCTAAGCCACCAGAGTTCTTGGCAACATGACACCACTCCATTTAACAGCATGTTTCTTCCTGTGACCTTTGCCATTAGACCATAAGAATCTCCTAATGGCTTTCTGAATCTCAAACACTTAGTAGTTACTGAACATCTAGACAGAGGAGTAGTATATACTATAGGATGACAAGATTTTTTGACACACCTGCATTCTACCAGCAAGCGACAGCACCCTGTTATCCCACTTGTAGAGCTTCTTAACAATTTTATCCTTAATCCAAATCCACATGTCTTTAAGAGACGGGGAGATGGAAAAGAGAACCCCCAAATATTTGAGAATCTTATTAGGTCCACCCCATGAGTATCCAAACTAGAGAAACCAATCAGGAGGCTCCTCTTTCCAACCAAGCATAACAGATTTGGATTTGGATATGCAAGCTCCAGAAATGGTCTCAAACAGATCAAGTTTAAGATTAAGATGCCGAATATTAATACAAGATAGTTCAAGTAAAAGCAAAGTATCATCCACAAATTGGATATTACGAAGCTCAAAATTATCAGGGAGAGAAATCCCATTAACTTTGGGAGAAATAGTGTTATCTTTGAGGATATAGTACAAGGCATCAGAAGCAATGAAAAAGAGAGCAGGAGAAAGGGGACATCCCTATCGAATGGACCGGGACAGAGGTATAGGGTTAGATAGAAAACCATTGATTTCAATTCTAGCAGATGAATCCTTAAGCAAGACTTGAATATACCTAACAAATTCATCAGGGAATCCAAATCCCTGAAGAATAGAAAAGATGAATTCCCATTCAACGCGGTCATAGGCTTTCTCAAAATCTAAAAGAAACATAGCAGTGTTTTGATTTGAAGTCTTAGCCCAATCCATTGACTCCCAACTAGTGACAAGGTTCTCTAAAATACACTGACCCTTAATAAATCCTGTCTGAGTGGGACATATGAACTTAGGAAGAACATTAACAAGCCGAGAAGCCAAGGCTTTGGCTAGAATTTTATATGAAACATTAAGCAAAGTAATTGGCTGCCAATTCTTAATAAGGGACTTATCTCCATCCTTAGGAATAAGTTTGATAATCCCCATATTGATAGAATTGCCAAGCGTGCCACGATCATAGGCTTGTGAATATAGGTCAAATAAGTCCTTGGCAATCCAATCAATATTGGATTTGTAAAATTCAGTAGGGAGACCATCAAGCCCAGGCACTTTATGTCTTTTGAGAGCAGATATAGCATCAGAGATCTCCTGAACCGAGATCCTAGCCCTAAGGATGGAGACAGCATCCTTAGTAATTTTCTTGGGAATAAGCTTCTGACATCTACTTTTGAGCTCTTTAGCATTGCTGCTATCCTTAGAATTGAATAAGGCTTTGTAAAACTTCTCGAAGGTAGTAGCAATGTCATTAATATCACTGAGCTCCTGGTTATCAACCACAATTCTATCAATTTTCTCCTTACTCTGCTTTTGTTTAAGGTAATTAAAGAAGAATTTAGAACCCTTATCCCCATATTTCAACCATTGCTAACGGCTTCTAACAGAAGCTCCAATGGTTTTAATATGTTGATGTTTCCTCAGCGTATCTTTGGCAGCCGAGACACATTCAACATGAGGAATGGAAGTGGGATTAGCTTGCACATCTATTTCAGCAAGATGAAGGCGTTCATTTAATACATTTTCTACTCTTCTATAGTTTTTAGCCTTCCTTTGGCCTAGGGTTTGGAAAATTTTCCTCCACGAGGAGACATTTCTATTCCACCTATCAACTTGAGAGGAGAAATTATTAGCAAGATTAAACAACCTAACCATCTTAACAGCAACACAAGAGTCCTGGTCATTAAGCAATGAAGTATTAGGGATAAATTTTTCATTATGATGAATGTTAGGAGCAAGAGCATTTCTAATGTTAATTAGAGCACTTATAGGGAGATGATCCGAAAGAGTAGAGGAAGAGGCAAAAATAGGGGAATGCTGTTGGTTAGGAGAGAATGAAAAAAAATCAGAGTTCACATAGAATCTATCAAGCCTGGAGTAAATCCTCTTAGACCCTTGTTGAAAATTACACCATGTGTACCAGAGGCCAAAGGTATCCCTTTTACGCCCTTCCATAGGATCAAACAAATTAAATTTATGTTTATAGCGATCCCAATGTAACTTCTCTTGATGTTTCCAGACAAAAGGAAGACCACCAAACTTATCATCTTGATCCTCGACCATGTTAAAGTCTCCGGCTAGGATCCAAGGAATGTCAGGAAGATTATACAAGCAATTCCATAGAATGATCCTATCCTTAAATATATCTAACATTTATTATAATATTCTATATTAAATATAATTTTTAAATAGAAGTAAAATTCTATTTTTAAAAGTATTTTTTAAAAATGGTTTCTTGGTAAGATTTAAAATATATTTAAATAAAATATTTAGAATTTTATTTAATTTAATTTATTTAATCCAATAAACTATATTTAAAAAATTCTAATCTAAAATATTTAGTGCTTTAAATTTTATTATTTATCCATAACAAATATAATATTAACCATTTTTGAAATTAAATAAAAAATAACTATATGTTACTTAAAGGGTTATTTTTAACAAATGGGATTATAGACAAAGTTATTTTACATATTTATGTTTAACAATGGGGTTTTCTATATTTACAATTTATTTCAAGCATCTATATTATTTTTATTATCTAAATGGGGCTATTTTTTTTAAATCCTTTTAACTTTTTAAATAACTATATGTGAAACTCCAAAATATATATTATTCTATATTATGTACTATTATTTTTATATAAAAATAGGATAAATTATTATATTTCTTATTTTATTTGTTTGAGACAATTTTAAACAAATGAAAACTCCCCTCATTATTTTTTTGCAAAAGAGATGAGATCTAGAATTAGCCTAGATCCCATACAACAAAAATATCTCATTGCATGTGAGTTCTCTAAGATTCTTTGTAGTTGATAAATTAAAATCCCACAAGACTTTCAACATCCAGCACATTGCAAGCCCCAAACCTGTAACAAAACAAGATCATAGAACCAATACTAAGAAAGATTAGAAGAAAGATCAAGGAAAAAAATCAAAATCAATCAAAACAATCAAGCAAAGAGGAGTAAATCCAAATAAGGACTAAGAAATAAAAATTGTGTAGCAAAAACAAATTGAGATGAAATGAAAAAGTAGTGTAAAGAAATGATTTTATATGCCTTTATTTTCTTTTGGGAAGTTTTATTCATTTTCTAAATTGGTACTTAGTGGACCCTAATTTGTAGCCATCCTGATTTTAATATGGCATGTTTCTATTACATTTATTTTAATATAGATTTGCATTGATGAATAAAATCTTTTAAAAGTACTTAATTTGTGTTAAGAATTTGAAATTACAAGTCATGATTTAAAACAAATAACATTTATTATAAAATATTAATTCTTTCTTGAAGTAAAAAATATGTAATATATTATAATAATATATCTGACATTTTATTTTTTTTAAATGGTTTGTAGGTAAGATTTAAAATATATTTAAATAAAATACTTACAATTTAATTTAATTTAATTTATTTATTTCAATAAAATATATTTAAAAGATTCATATCTACAATATTTAGTGTTTTATATTTATATTTTATTTTTTAGAAGCATATTATGAAATAGAAACTCCATCCATAACAAATATAATATATTTAAAATATATATATCTAAAGTACATCAAGGGATATCTTTTTCATGGTTACTTTGATTTTCTCACTTTTTTACATTTGCAATTTCTTTTAGGGTTTTTATTTTTAAAAATTTTTAATTTCTTTTTTTGTTCTATATTAAAGGGTTATAGTAATAAAAATAGTGTCTATTCTATTACTATATGTTACTTAAAGGTATTTTTAATAAATGGGGTTACATTATTGTTAAACATAATAACATAAAATGATTTTACATATTTTACATATTTGAATTTTTCACCCACTTGGGTTAGGCTCCCTAACCTCCCTCTCTAATTTTGGCAAGACTCTTGCTTTTCTGCAATTGGAAACTCTCTTGAGCAGTTTATTTTGACTAATCCTGTTACCTTACAGTTTACATATATGACTTATGTTCGAATTCTTGTGGATCTAGATTTAAATAAGGAATTACCTATAGAGATTATCTTCAATGTTGTTGATCATTAGTGGAGTTATGTTTTGTACTACGAGGGTATTCCTTTTTGTCGTCAGCACTACTTTGGTATTGGTCACTTGGCTAAGTAGTGTGTTAAATCTAAGAAAAATCATCATGTGGCTTCATGGTGGCATGATGTTCAACCCTCAGACTTCACTATTCCTCCTAAGGAGTCACCTCCTTCCTCTCCATCCACTGTGGCTCCCCAACCTGAGATTAGTTCTCATCTCTCTCTTCCTGCCCAGGAGTTGTCATCTGTTGTTCCTATTGCTTTAACTTCTTCTTATGCTACTGATGTTCCACCTGTGACTGGGCTTGTTGCTACTATTGGTGTGTCATCTGTTGTTGGAGTGTCATCTATGGCAGCGGCTGTTGCTGTTGCTGGTGTGTTATCTGCAGCAGGGGGTAGTATTGTTACGTCTTTGCGTGAGACCTCTTTGGTTGAGGCATCAGGTGAGGTTCCCCTCTCACCTTGTTCGAAGGATTTGGACTTGGAAGCCTCTTGGATAGTGGTCTAGAGAAAAAATAAAGGATTATCCAAATTTGTTGCAGTTTTACGTCCTTGGGTTTCAGGAGTCAAGTTTGTTATCTTGGGATCTATTGTGTAGATCCTCTGGTTGGTTTTTGTTTTATAGCAAGGATGCTATGCCTATGCTACTAGTTTTTTCTCTATCCTATTTGAGTACTATCAGTGCTCTATTTTCTTGCCCCCTGGGCTTGGTTTTGTAAAAGGGTTCGACCCCTGGTTTTTGCCGCCTTATTATATTATATAAAAAATAATGGGGTTTTCTATACTTACAATTTATTTTAAGGATCTATGTTACTATATGTTATATAAAGTTAGTTTAGGCATTATTTTTATTATCTAAATGGGGTTATTTGTTTTTAACTCCCTTAACTTTTTAAATAACTATATGTGAAACTCCAACATATATAGAAATATTTAGCCAACATAAAAATAATTTTCTATATATGTGAAACTATATTATTTACAATAATATAGAAATGAGGGGCTTAATAAAACAAAAAATAAAACAAAAACCTCTAGAGAAATATAGAAATGAGGGGCATGCAATTTATGCAAATTAATAGACTTATAAATATTTGTTTTATACTATTATGTAGGTATGGCTTCACATAGATTGAATGTTCAATTTGAGGAATGAAGACAATACCGAAGGGAATATCAAAGAATATATATGAGGGGGTATCGAACACGACAATGCCAACTAATGAGAGAAGTAGAAAGAGAACAACAAAGGAAACATTAAAATGAGGTTGTCACAAAAACATAAACATAAACATGTGCACACATAGTGAATACCAAAGCCAACTTTCAAACCTACCCACCCACACACAATGAAAACCATAGTTAAAATTCAGACACACATACACTTGACACAAGGTGAACAACAACATTTTTGTACACACATAGAGTGAGTGCCAAAGCTCATTCATAGACACATGCATGCACACATAGAGTGTGACAAATTTCATTCAAATACATAGGCACACACTTTACACAAACTGAATGACAAAACTAAATAACTTTCACACACACACTTCACATGAAGTGAATGCCAAGTTAACTTTCAAACGTGCACACAATGAATGTCAAAGTTTATTCACATACACAGAATGAAAGTCAAAATTTATTCAAACACACAGACTCACAATGAACATCATTGAAGTTTGTTTGTAGACACATTCCACAAAAAGTGAAAATCAAAGTTTATTCATACATCACACAAAATGATATCCAAAGTTCATTTGTACACACACAAAAAAAGGAATGTTAGTTCTTTCAAGCACATTCCACATAAAGTGAACATCAAAGTTCATTCATACACTCTACACAAAATGACATCCAAGGCTCATTTGTACACACACAAAATAAAGAATTTCAAATCTTTCAATTGCATTCTAGACAAAGTGAACATCATTGTTTGTTCATACACTCCACAAAATGTGATAGTCGAAGTTCATTCACTCCACAATATGTGTTAGCTTAAGTCCATTCATAACTAAAGAAAAACTAAATGTAAAAGTTTTTTCAAGCTCACATAGATACACAACAAATTCCAAAGTTGGTTTAAACACATATACCACACAAAGTAAATACCAAAAATTATTTTTTCAAAACACACACCACAAAGTGAATGCCTAAATTAACTTTCCAACACATACAATTTACATAAACAAAAAATGAATATGTCAATTTCAAACATAATTCATTCACACAAATTTAGTACAAGAATGCATTAACACTTAAGTTCAAACATTCTAAACTCCAAACACACTCATAAAGTGGGTGCCAAATTTATAAGATACCATAAAGTTAAAATACACACACTAGACAAAGTGAATGCCCAAATTAAATTTCACACACACACAATTCACACAAAATGAATGTCAAAGTTATAACACACACTTCACACATAGAAATTGAACATGTGCCAAATTTTAAACATGATTCATGCAAAAAGTTAGTTCAATCACACACAAGTAAACACTCGAGTTCAAATATGACAAAGAACAAACACACAAAAAGTGAATGCCAAAGTGGAAGCACACTCTTCACACAATGTTAGTTCAATCACTTCACACATAGTTGATTCAAACACACACTTCATACCTATATGTTTTTTAAAAGTTATTTTGTGCAATGCTTGGTCAATAGGAAATTAGTAACATGGATTTTTATTATCCTACATTATTTAGGTACTACATAGTTCACCTAATCTCTTGATTGCTTAGATCTTATTTAGTTCATTCACAATTTACTTCATGTGCTTGTTCATTTAATACCACTCAATTTTGTTTTGCAAAAAAATAAGTAAATTTCTTATTGTATTTATAGCCTTGTCTACCAACAACTACATGTAATGACTTTCCATAAAAATAAAAATATAAACTATTTAGTGATAGGCCTATAAATATTTGTGCCTATTGGCCATTTGATAGCACCTTTGGTGCTTTTACTAGTTTGGTAGTATATTTAGTCATCAATTTGGTAGTATATTTGGTAATTTGGTAGTATATTTAGTCACCAATTTGGTAATATATTTAGTAATTAATTTAGTCATTGATTTTTGTTAATTGGTCATTTATTTAGTCACGGTAGTCATTTTTATTTATTGGTTTCCATTAATTGGTAGTAAATGTAGTCATGATATGAACAATTTATTAAACACCATAAATTTTATAATGCAAAAAAAACATATTATTACATTTCAATTAAAACATAAAAGCAAATAAATTTGGAAAACTATATATTTTATAATGCTGCCAAGTAAAGAGTGATAAATTTAAGCCAACACTTTCTACTTGAGAATCGGCCAATAAGAAAATGAAACAAGACAAAGCAAAGTGGAAATAAATATTTTTTTGTATTAGAACAATGCTGGAATAGAATTACAAATAATAAAAAAGCAACACAAGGCTTCCATAAGAAAAAACTAGTTCACCTCTGTCATGTACAACAAACTACAAGGACTGGCTGAAGAAAAAACCAGTTCAATAGCCACATTAGATACAATAGAAAAATAATGGAAAAGCAAGTTGGACCGATGAAACCCTTCACATCTTTTGACACTTAGAAAAGAGATGTTACCATTGAGCATTCCATGAGACATCATTTCTTTTGGCATTCTGTTAACTAGTTTAGGTGCTTTGACTGCAGTCTTGGTGCATTCCATATTCTCCTTCACACAAGCCATTGAGGTGTTACCTATGTATTCAAACAACCCTGAACCACTATGAACAATATCTGAATAACAACCTGAGAATACTATTTAGAGGCCCCTGTAGCAATGACCCTGTAGCAACAAGAAAACACACCATTCCCTATAACCTTCCATAACATGGTCCCAGATAGCTAAAGCAAAAGTGGCACTTGAAACAGTGAAATCTAGCCAGTCAACAACATGCTGAAGATGACAACATGGAAATATTTTTGGTTTTGTACAATTGTAGTAAAATATGTATTTATTTAAAACAAAGTATTCATGATAATTTCTTCATTGCCTCAAGAAATCATAAAATAGATCATTACACAAAATCTCTACTCTTTGAATCAATCTCTTCCCTTTCTCACATGGCAATACCGTTCTTGCCCCTTCAGACTATTAAATTTTAGAAAATGAGCTAAACAATAGACATTTAAATGACCTCCTGCATAGATAGGATCTAAAGTTCACTACTGTCTTATTGTAGGCAGAGGTGTAGCACGTACACCACATAGAAAAACATATAGAAGAAGATTATGATGCAAAAGCTGCTATTATGGTATGAACAAAGTTCACCATTTGTTATCCCAATTGTGGTGTTTGCAATGTTGCAAGGTGCATTTTCCCATTTTCATTAGAAGGTTTTGCTCCAATCCAAAGTTCCATTGCACAATGCATCATGAGTAGTAGCTCAAGGAGTTTTTAACATCTTTTTCAATTTCACCGCAAGTTTCCAATCATCATTGGACAAATCTATTGTGATGCTCACAACATGCCCCATTTTACCTCTTAGCAAAATGAGGACCCCTGCTATGAATTTTGCATTTTGCTTGTGTGTGGTTTTTCTTGGTGGTAAAGGGAAAAAAGGTAAAGGTTACAAATCATGTTGAAAATTGAAAAGATTTAGCATTAATTGCCAGAAGGGAAAAGAGGTGAATTCTTTTTCAAAAATGAATAAGGGTTTCTTTTTGAACCAATAAAAAATTCCCAATATTTTGTAAGATATGCGTGTTTTTGGTAAAACGCATTTTAGAGGGGTTTGTATGTTGCATATACAAAGTCGCTTGTATATGGAGTCATCGTATAGTTGGGTTTATATATTGTTGTGCTTGGTATGCATGAGCTTAGTGTTTTTTATTTTGTGTATACAAGTCAGAGTTGATAGGCTTCTAGAAATAAAGTGAATAATTTGTTAAGTCTGCATTGTTTCTTGATTTGTATGTTTGTTTGACAAGGCAATATACAAGGCGATATACATTCTGTGGACCTGAGGATGGTATAAAATATAGTTTTAAAAGGTGAGAAAGAGGTATGTCTCATATTTTGTATGTTTGTATGTTTCGGTCTTGCATCTTTTGCATACATACAAGTGTGGATTTCAAAGGATAATTAAATCAAGGGTAAGTGATGCATCATACCTTAATGTTTTGGAAATATGGGTTCACTTTATATACATGTATGGATCTAGAAAGGTTATACAATATAGCTAAGAACAATGAAAAGTCCAGGATGATTGTATAAGGTTTGCATGTATGGAAGATCGTATCTAAATATAGATGCAAGTATTGTTGTTTCGAGAAGGTACAGGTGGGTAAGTAAAGCGGGTCCCATAGTTGTATCTCATGGTTGTAAGTTGCATAGACAAATGGATATACAAGAGAAATATACAAGCGGAGATGCAAAGAAGTGAAAAGGTAAGATACAACATGGATTTTAATAGAAAGTAAAATAAAGGTAAGGCTTTGTATGATTTGGCGATTGTATGTTACGGCATACAACCCTGATATACAAAGGAATAAAAGACACCGTCAGGAATTAAAAGGTGAAGGGGTTTGTATGGGTCTCACTTGTATAATTGATTGTATTTTATTCACATATATTGCAACATACAGACACAAGATACAAAGTTGGGCATAATGAAAAAGGTAACATTGTTTATAATCCATTGCATATAGGCTTGTATATTGAAAAGATACAAAGTGACATACAAGAAGTGATATACAAGGGGATATACAAGACATCATGATGTATGCAAGGAATAGACTAACGGATAGAATGTTTAAAATTAAAATGTTGAAATAGAAAGCCAAAGCCGTATGTGCATTAATGGTGACAATTAATGTTGAACTAACACTGGAATGATGAAATTTAATGAGATAGGAGAAATAAAAAGTTGTTTTTCTTTCAGATTTGCATTGTTAAAATTAAAATTGCAGAAAGAAGACCTATTGCATAAATTGAACAAAAAATTCATCGCAAGATGAAATTTTAGAAAATGGGAAAAGATCAGAAAATGGTAAAGTGAGTCAATGTTTGTAAGGTTGAGCTATCAAAATATAGGTATTTATCTTGAACGCTATTACAATTTAGTTGATTGAAAATGCAAAATGATTATCAGTAATTTCATTTTAAAATGCAAGCAAAGGTTAAATTATTTTTTCTGATAGTCAATTAGCTGATTTGGGTTAAATGATACAAAAGTCAAAATGGAAAAGATGAGGGGGGTTAGGGTAAATGTAAAAATAGAAAATTCATGGTAAAACCCTAGGTAAATGGGGTAAAAATGGCAAGTTAAAAAATGCATTTTTTTACAAGATGAGACCAAAATAGAAGAAAGTGGATACATGGGGTGAAGAAAAGATTAAAAAGGAAAGAAAGACCTGCAAAGAAACCGAGAAGGAAGAGTTACCAAAACATAGAGGTTACCCTTCACTGATCAACACAAGTGGAGTAGGAACATACACCAACATAGGAAATTATGATGCTGAGGATGTTTTGTAGAAGATTATAGTAGTAGATGCTACACCAAACATGAAGTGTATATGGGAAAGTGGATTATACAGAATCTTGGGATTAAGAACTCTTAGTTGATTTCTTCATATATTTCAAAATAGTTTAGGTTCATTTTGTGAATTTTAACTTTTGTTATGAATGTGTAAAAACAATCATCAACAGTTTTTGGCGCTAGGAGGGCTGAGTGGAGTTAAGGTAGGAATCATGCAAAGCTAGATTATAATAGTGGTAGAATGACTAGGTCTAGGTCAAATTTAGATGATATTTACATACAACTGCCTGATAGAAGGCATAATAAAGGTCCTTTGATTTGGAATCCTAGAATAGCACACATAGGAGGTTCATCTGGAACTCCTCCTAGATCACCTTTCAATATACATAATATCGTAAGTCTTGATAGTTCTTCGTTT
Source organism: Cunninghamia lanceolata (assembly GCA_027924645.1). Taxonomy (NCBI): domain Eukaryota; kingdom Viridiplantae; phylum Streptophyta; class Pinopsida; order Cupressales; family Cupressaceae; genus Cunninghamia; species Cunninghamia lanceolata. The sequence goes on from BSBN01000055.1 coordinate 16,669,479, forward strand.
AGATCTCTGAATCTTAGTTCTGAATCTCCTAGAGGTCCAAGTCCCCCCAGAGGTCCTACTCCTCTCTTAAATGCAAGTCCACCTAGAGGTCCAAGCCCACCACGTGGTCTTACAATGGCATATTTCAATGTCAATTCTCCTATAACATTCAATGATTATCATGAGATGCCAAATAACCCTAAAAAAGATATGTCCTAAATATCAATTACATCAGGATCCAAAAGATCACATTAGGATATTCAAGGAGGCATGCTTTAGAGCCCGTTGGAATATGAGGATGTTGTGTGTAGGTTGTTTCCTTACACCTTTAATGGGTAGGCTTCTAACCGGTATGTTAATTTGCCTAATGGTTATATTTCTTCTTGGGAACTTATGGAAGAGGCATTTTTGTCTAGGTTTAGGGGACCGATAGATCCTTCCACCTTGTATTATAAATTGGCTACAATTAAAAGAGGTGAAGGAGAGCTGATTGATAACTTTAATGATAGGTTCCAAAAGGCTTACTCTAGGCTAGTTACTCCTTACCCAATAACTCTTGATGCAATATTAGCAATGTATTATGTCTCTCTTGATCCATTAACTGCTATGTTTGTCAAAAGAAAGGTTGACATAGATACTATATCCAAAGCTTATAAAGAAGCAGGCATAGTAAACCAAGAAATGAGACAAACAACCTATAGTCCTTTTCTTAATGGAGGAAAACCTGGGATGCAAAATCAAGCACAACCTTGGAATGGAGTTCCTATGCATCATACTCCATTATTGAATCCAATTCCTACATACACACCTATGTATAATCCTTCCCCAGTCTAGACTATAGTTCCCTATACTGGTAGTAGTACCAATAACAATCAGAATAATGGTCAGTAATTCTTCCAGCCTCCTCAGGATACATTTGTAGAAAAGGCACAAGAAGATAGGGAAGAGATCAAATAAATTACTACACACTTGAGAAGATTAACCACTGAAATGAAACAACTGAGAAATGAAAATTTCTATAGTAGAAATAATCAAGGGTATAATCAGAACCATAACCAAAATTATGGCCAGGGTCAAAGCTCCAATCAAAGTTAGAATTATAATCACAATCAATGTCATAATCAAGGACAAACAATGCAAAATAGAGGACACACTATAGATAACAAGACCTGGAGTAGTAACAATAGAAGTCAGAATCAACCAAAACCACCTAGGACATGGAACACAGGGCCAAACAATGACACTCTAGCTTCTCCATTTGAGAGTTTGGATAATCAGGAATCAAAGCACCCATCCAGAGTTCAAATGGCCAAGGTAGCATTAAAAAATTGGTGCAAGATCCACAATACAAGTGCACATGCTAAATTAGACTGCCCTCAGTTTCATCTAGCAGCTAGCATCTTCAATGTGGATGTACAGGCTCCCACATCTAGATTTCTCATTCCCAAGGGAAATGAAATAGTACCCTCAAGATTTGAGTCTACTTTAGTCCTAGAAACTTTCACTTTTCCAACTAGAGGGGGAGAGGATCAGATATTAGAAGATGAACCTTATGTTTGTGAGAACTTATATCCTGAATCAACCTTAGTATTAGATGCTTTTCAGTTTCCCTTTGAAACTGAAAATAATGTGTTATATGAAATAGAGGAGGTCCAGGCTTTTCAACAGCCTAACAAAAATCATACTTACAATCTAAGAAGTAACACTAAGCTTAGAAGTCCTTTCACTACCTCCACACCTCCCAGCAATTTAAACACTCCTCCAAATCAGCATGCCATAAATAATCCTGCAATATTGAAAGCTAATCATCATGGGAATGGTGGGACAATAGTGTCAAAAGTTCAAACATGGAAAATAGAATCAATAGAAATAGTGAGGTTAATGAGCTATTTGTCTAAAGAAATAAAGAAAATCAAGGTCAATATACCTCTATGTGAGTTGTTGAAAAGTCCAGGGGTTAGAAGTTCTTTCATAAAATCCTTAGATACACCTAGGGCTAATGAAATATCTGTTGATATGAATGTTCCTGGTAGAGATACATAGTCCAAGGACAAAAGTAAGAAAACTGAATAGCCTTCCAACACTAATGCAGTCATGTGCGCAGATAAGGAGGAGGTTCCCCCTTTCTTACTAACCATTAGGATGGTGGGAAAGAACACACATAATTGTATGGTAGATTCTGGTGCATTAGCCAATGTTATGCCTTTAGGGATATACAAAACTTTAGGGCTGACTCCTGCTAAACCTGCCAAGGTTATTACACAATTGGACAAAACTAAGGTTAGTGTGATAGGAGCATTAATGCATATTTAAATACAGTTACCCTCTAATCCTAGGGTGAGTTAGTTTATCGACATTTAGGTAGTGGATATACCTGTGAATTATGGGATGTTGTTAAGTAGGGACTGGTCCAAAACATTAAATGGATATATGGCCATTGATTTTTCACACATGTGGCTACCTTGGAGAGGTGTTCCAAATCAAATCAGGATAGAAAATGAGCCTAGAATGAAACACATGATTACATAATATAATAGAACAAATGAGATATTTTATGCTTCTATTGAACTAGGTGTTTATAGAGTCACTAATAAGGGAGTCCAAATTAAAGAAATTCTGATGTTCAATTTTAGAGAAAACCTTGTCAGTAAAGAAACAGTAGTGTTCATTGAATCTGATTGTAAATCTTCTGATGAGGAAGACAACACAGTAAACAGTTTTGGTCAGATCATAAGGCAGGAAATAGAAAGGTGCATTGAACAAAAAATTCTAGTTTAGTGCAAGTTGTACAAAAGCATATGCAGAATCCATAGCAAGCCTCATTCTAAAGAGAATTGTGGAATGTGTAGAGATATTATAGAATATCAATATGGAAAGTGCACAAAAAGGATGGAACTACAAGAGAGAAAAGTTAATCCTAAGAAACCTGAGTTATATTTTCATGACAATATAGATGTACCAGTTGAGGATTTAGAGAAAGAAACAAAAGAGAAAAGTATCTATCATTCTAATTTACAAGTTGAAAATATAAATATGTAGGTAGGTCAAAATGAAGCACCCATAAGTAAACAAGACTATACAACACAAGTAACAGAAAAAGGTGAGGCATGCAAAAGTAAAAGGTCAAAGAAATAAAGGTGGCATGTGGATGCTGAAATGTGATGGGTCTAAGTCTAAACAAGGTGCAGGAGCAGGTGTTAAACTTGTAGATCCTAGTGGTAAGTCATTTTTTAGTAGCATATAGGCTACAATTTCCTTGTGCTAACAATGTATCAGAATATGAATCTTTGATTTATGGACTTGTTATGGTTATCAAGAAGAAGGTGAGAATGATCAAAGTTTATTTAGACTCTGAGTTAGTGGTCAGACAAGTTAGAAAATTATATGTGTGCAATTATAAGAAAATGGTGTGTTATAGGCACAGAGTATGGGATTTAATTGAGTCATTTGATGTCTTTAATGTAGAACATATCCCTAGGGAATTGAATCAAAGACCAGACACATTAGCAATTGTTGCTAGTACCTTAGAACCTTTAACATTATCAGGTCTAAAATGATTTGCTGTTGAATTAGTGAATGTCCCAAGTATACCAGATAATGTTACTCATTTTTAGGTATTTGAAGGAGATCAGCAAATTGTGGATTTTGTTACATGTAATGAAGTGTTTGAAGCTCAAATCACTGATGAGCAGGAAAGGCCTGATGTGTCTTGGGATGAGGAAGACATAATAAGTTTGAAGAGAAATTTCTTACCCAAGGGGGTAATTGAGTTGGAAAAGATTTTCAATTTCAATGGGGTAGTCAGACACAAAGATTTGCCCAAAACTTAAGGGGGTAAATGTGATCCCTATAACCTAGGAATAGAGCAAAGTCCACAAAATGTGCTGATTGGAAAGGCTTGCTCTAAAAAGTTAAAAAAAGAAATTGTGGATGTTTTGAAAGAATACAAACACGTAATATCATGGACATATGAAGATTTAAAGACATCCGATATGTCCATCATAACTCATGTAATACTCTTGAAACCAGAGGTTAAACCATTTAGGCAAAAACAAAGGCCTATGAATGCTATTTTGGACCCTTTAATCTTTGAGGAAGTGAAAAAGTTATTTTCAACTAGAATAATCTTCCCAGTAAGGTATTCAACTTGGGTAGCTAATTTAGTACCCATGAGAAAGAAAAGTGGAGACATTAGATTATGTGCTGACTTTAGAAATTTAAACAAAGCTTTTGAAAAGGATAATTATCCTTTACCTCCAATAGATGAAGTGCTACAAGCAGTAAACCGAGCTAAGATGATGTCTTTTTTAGATGGATTTTTAGGATATAATCAGGTCTTGGTTGATAAAGAAGATAGGTTGAAGACTACATTCACTTGCAAGTGGGGTAATTATGCATATAGGAGAATGCCTTTTTGTTTGATCAATGCAAGTGCCACTTTTCAGTGAGCCATGGACATTGTGTTTCATGGATTATCAGGTAAATGCATTGTTATTTATATGGATGATTTAACTATGTACTCTAAAGATTTGTCAACTCATGCAAAAGATATGGGATTTCTCTTAATCCAAAGAAATGTTCATTTGGTGTAGCTGAGGGAAAATTGTTAGGACATGTCATTTCTAAAAATGGGATATCCATTGATCCTAACAGAGTAGAAGGAATAAGAAAATTACAATTACCTAACAGTAAGAAGGAATTAAAATCTTTCTTTGGTAAAATTAATTTTGTCAGGAAGTTTATTATAGGGTTTGTAGAGATTGTGCAACCATTAAATGCGATGCTCTAGAAGGATGTAAAGATAGAATGGACACCAGTGGCCAAGGTAGCATTTGAAGATATCAAGGAGGCCATTTCTGATGCTCCTGTATTGGTGAGTCTAAATTACACCAAGCCCTTTTACTTATATTATTTTACATCTACAGATTTAGTTGTAGCTACATTAACACAAAAGGGAGAAGATAACGAAGAAAAGGCTATAGCATTCATGAGTGCACCTTTGAAGGATACACAATTGAAGTATCTAGACATAGAAAGGCAAGCATTTGTATTAGTAAGAGTAGTGAAAAAGTTTAGACATTACATCTTATGAAGTCAAGTTAAAGCTATAGTACCAGATACAACAGTGAAAATGCTACTGATGTAGAATGACCCTGGAGAGAAAAGGGCCAAATGGATTACAATATTGCAGGAATTTGATATGGAGATCAATCCAATAAAGCTAGTTTGAGGACAAGCATTAGTACAAACCATAGAAAACATAGATCCAAATTTGGTGAAACAACAATATGTACTGAATTCTAGTGATGCATCAGGCTAGTATGATGATTTGAATACATTTTTGATATTGGGTAAATATCCAAGTAAGATGAAGTCATCGCGAAGGAGAGCTTTAAAGATTAAAGCACAAAGGTACATGATACAAGGAGGTCTTCTGTTCAAGAAGAACCATGAAGGTATATATTTAAGGTGTTTGAATAGAATTGAAGCAAATAAGGTATTGTCAGAGTTGTGTGACAAGTATGGAACTGCTCATGGTTCTCATTTGGCTACTACACAAGATTTTAAGAGCTGGATACTATTGGCCGACAATGTTTATAGATACAGAGAGTCATATTCAAAGTTGTCACACCTGTCAAACTACAACAGACAAGGGAAGGAATCAAGCCAATCCATTACAGCCTATCATTGAGTCTAGGCCATTTGCATAGTGGGGCTTGGATTTCATTGGAGTCATAAATCCTCCATCATCTACAAGACACAAGTTTATATTGACAGTGACAAATTATTGTACAAGGTGGACAGAAGCCACATGTTGCATGTTTTCTACTACCGAGGTGGTTATCAAATTTCTTGAAAAAAATATCATAACAAGGTTTAGAACTCCATATTTGCTGGTATGTGACAATGGCCCTATATTTTCTTCTCTTAAATTTTCTAAATGGGCTTTTGAATATGGGATAGTTTTAAAATTTTCTTCAAATTATTATCCTCAGGGTAATGGTTTAGTTGAGTCTACAAACAAGATTTTGTTGGATATAATAAAAAAACTAATTGTAAAAAATCCTAGAGAGTGGAATACATTGTTAAAGTATGCATTATGGGTAGATAGGACTAAGGTTAAGTCAGCCTTAGGCAATGTACCTTATCACCTAGTCTATGGGACTGATCCCATACTTCTAGTGAATTTATGAATACCTATCTGGAAGTTTTCTAATGAGTATTTAGGATTTGATGATCATAGAGAGGCCAGGTTAGTCCAAATGATATAAATGGATGAGAAAAGAGATCAAGCTATTGAGAAATTTGTCAAACATCTAGCCATGGTCAAAAGATGGTTTGACAAAAGAGCAAGGGTTAAAATATTTTGAATATTAGACTTAGTGCTGTGTTGGGATAAAGCACATGAAAAGAAATAAAATCATGGGAAATTTGACAAATTGTGATTGGGTCCACTACAGGTCATAGAGATAATAGGATACAATAGGTTTAGGCTTAAAACTTTGACTAGAGAAAATGTGCCATTACTTATTAATGGCCAATATTTGAAACATTACTTCCAGGCTTGAGGTGACGGTGTTTGTCCTATTATGTATCATATTGTAAACAATGTACAGTTGTTTTGTTTTGTTTTGTCTTGGTCTATTGTTTGGTTGGTTTGTGTGTTGTGTTTCCTTGGCAAGGATGTTTGTTTTGATTTAAGGTATGCAAGAGCAAATTAACAACCATTGAAAACAACAGAAAATTTAGAATATTCAGGTGAATTATTTAGAAACATATGCATAACTTGTTGTGACTTTCATAAATGTAGAAAGTGGTTTGACTTGTGAAGTTTTATATTTAATAGTTCTATGGGTTGAGTATTCAAGGGAAGTTTCTCATGATGACACACCTAAAACCCTTGGGTTTGTTGAACATACCAATGTAGGTGTTAAGTGAAAAATCAGAGGTCACCCTTGCTACCATTACAATTCTCAGCTTAATTTCAGCAAGTGATCACACCTTGCATCATGAATTTACAATGATAACATCTTATGAATTTCTATCCTACACAAAATAAATAAATAAATAAAATAGATTTTACTGAAAATCCAGATTAAGTATCTAAGTAACTCTACCGGGGCTATAGACACTTGTTGGCAGTGGGGCTCTACATAGGATAATTGTAATGATAACCTTGTCGAGGCTATCAATGCCTGCTGGTGGCAAGGCTCTATCTAGTTGGCTATAAGGGAATGACATCAACTATGTAGTTTAATATCAGTCACTGGTTTATTCAGCTAATTTTCAAGATGAGGATTATTAATCACATGTACCCACGTAGACTCAATTAGAAGATTCATGCACCATATTGAATACATTAAGTCTCAAGTTAAATAGTGGTCTATAGAAAAGTAAGTTGGAAGTTATGAATTTACTTCATTTAGTATTCTTGAATGGTTTTAATTTAATTGTTTTTTTTGGTTGCTAGTTGTTGTGATGCTCACAATACACCCCATTTTACCTCTTAGCAAAATGAGGACCCTTTCTGTGGCTGATGATTTTTTCTTGTGTGTGGTTTTGCTTGGTGGTAAAGGGAAAAATGGTAAAGGTTACAAATCATGTTGAAATTTGAGAAGATATAGCATTAAGTGCTAGAAGTGAATAGAGGTGAATTCTTTGTCAAAAATGAATAAGGGTTGCTTTTTGAACTAGTAAAAATTCCTAATATTCTGTAAGATATGTGTGTTTTTGGTAAAATGCATTTTAGAGGGTTTTGTATGTTGCATATACAAAGTCACTAGTATGTGGAGTCATCATATAAGTCACATTGAGTATAGTCGAGTTTATATGTCGTGGTGCTTCGTATGCATGAGCTTAGTGTTTTTTATTCTTTGTATACAAGTCGGACTTGATAGGCTTCTAGAAATAAAGTGAATAATTTGTTAAGTCCGCATTGTATCTTGATTTGTATGTTTGTTTGACAAGGCAATATACAAGATGATATACATTATGTGGACCTACGGATGGTATACAATACGATATTAAAAGGTGAGAAAGAGGTATGTCTCTTAGTTTGTATGTTTGTATGTTTCGAGCTTGCATCTTTTGCATACATACAAGTGTGGATTTCAAAGGATAATTAAATTGAGGGTAAGTGATGCATTGTACCTTAATGTTTTAGAAATATGCATTCACTTTATATACATGTATGGATCCAAAAAGGTTATACAATATAGCTAAGAACAATGAAAAGCCCAGGATGATTGTATAAGGTTTACATGTATGGAAGGTCGTATCTAAATATAGATGCAAATATTGTTGTTTCGAGAAGGTATAGGTGGGTAAGTAAAGTGGGTCCCACAGTTGTATCTTGGGGTTGTATGTTGCATAGACAGACGGATATACAAGAGAAATATACAATCTAAGATACAAGCGGAGATGCAAAGAAGTGAAAAGGTAAGATACAATGTGGATTTCAAAAGGAAGTAAAATAAAGGTAAGGCTTTGTATGATTTGGTGATTGTATGTTACGGCATACAACCCCGATATACAAAAGAATGAAAGACACCGTCGGGAGTTAAAAGGTGAAGGGATTTGTATGGGTCGCACTTGTATAATTGATTGTATTTAATTCACATATATTGTAACATACAAACACAAGATACAAAGTTGGACATAATAAAAAAAGTAACATTGTTTATAATCCATTGCATATAGGCTTGTGTATTGAAAAGATACAAAGTGACATACAAGAAGTGATATATAAGGGGATATACAAGAAAGCATGATGTATGCAAGGAATAGACTAATAGATAGAATGTTTAAAATTAAAACATTGAAATAGAAAGCCAAAGCCATATGTGCATTAATGGTGATAATTAATGCTGAACTAACACTGGAATGATGAAATTTAATGGGTTAGGGTAAATAAAAAGTTGTTTTTCTTTCATATTTGCATTGTTAAAATTAAAATTGCAGAAAGAAGAATTGTTGCATAAATTAAACTGAAAATTCATCACAAGACAAAATTTTAGAAAATGGGAAAAGACTAGAAAATGGTAAAGTGAGTCAACATTTGTATGGTTGAGCTATCAAAATATAGGTATTTATCTTGAACGCCGTTATAGTTTAGTTGATTGAAAATACAAAATGATTATCAGTAATTTCATTTTAAAATGCAAGCAAAGGTTAAATTATTGTTTTTGATAGTCAATTAGCTACTTTGGGTTAAATAATATGAAACTCAAAACGGAAAAGACAAAAGGGGGGTTAGGGTAAATTTAAAAATAGAAAATTGATGGTAAAACCCTAGGTAAATGGGGTAAAAATGGCAAGTTAAAAAATGTGTTTTTTTACAAGATGGCACCAAAACAGAAGGTGGATACAGGGGAGGAAGAAAAGATTAAAAGGGAAAGAAAGCCCCGCAAAGAAACTGAGAAGGAAGAGTTACCAATACATAGAGGTTACCCTTCACTAATCAGCACAAGCAGAGCAGGAATAGACACCAGCATAGGAAATTATGATGCTGAGGATGTTTTGTAGAAGATTAGAGCAGCAAAATACATAAACTTGGGATTAAGAACTCTTAGTTGATTTCTTCATATCTTTCAAGACAGTTTAGGTTCATTTTGTGAATTTTAACTTTTGTTATGAATGTGTAAAAACAATCATCAATAAAATCATCTTGAAAAAATAAGAAGAATATTTTATTTTAGATATTAAATAGTTATTTTATCAGCCAAAAATGAAAAGCACAAATGTTCAATTAGTATAAAATGCATAATAGTAAATACACTGTAAAATTATGTAATGTGGATATCAAATAGTGTTACCCTATAGTTTTCTTTCAATATATCTATGGATCTTCTGGTGAGATGACTCACAAATTCATCCTCCATTTCAAAATGCCTAACAAACATTATAAAAACACAATAGCATTCTCAACAATTTCATGCTATAGATATTACATAAACACAATAGTGATAAACAAATATCAATATCTGGCATATCAAGGATCCATGAGAAATGGATATCTTCCAATAAAGTGATACACACAAAAAAACTTCGTCACATTCCTAAATAGCTTAACTACAGCTTGCACTGATAGCAAAGCTTCTTGGATTAATGGTCACACTTTTGGTGCAATTGTCAGTCTTATATATGCCAATTAATCTATCTACTAATTCAAACATATTATTCCTCAAGCTACATACGAAACAAACATTTGTCAAAAGATCTGTCAGGCTACAGTCCAACAATCAAAAAGATATAAATGCAGTTTAACATATAAGTAGCACATCTCCCAAGAAACTACACTACTATTTACTCATTTGAGACAAAAATAAAATTAAAACTTACCTTATGATTATAAACTGGGCATCTTTAGTCTTGTCTTTAATGTAGTGACTGACTATTGAGACATTTTTAAAATCTAAACAATTTATCATTCCAAATAGTAATTTCATCCATCCATTAGTGTATTTATTATCAAATAAATTTAGATGTGATATCCCTAAGCTACACAAACCCCTCATATCATCGAAACTACTTACTCTTGAAAAAAGTGAGCCTAAAGACAAGGTCTTTGGAAAAGTAATCGAAGGTATCAGTGTCTAGCACAACAAGCTTCCCTACAAATAACTTATTAATTGATGATTATTGTAATTTCACTTGTTTTTCTTGAACATGCTCTCACTTTCTGTATTAATAGTTTGATGAATCCAAACTATCAACATCATAGAAACTTTGACAACACCCAAAAAATATAGAAACCCATATTTTTAAAAGTAAAGGACCATAGCTTACCTAACGCTGCATTGATTTCATCCATGACATAGAGAGGGGTAGGTTTGTAATGATGAAGTACAAAAACCAAAGCTAATGAACTTAATATCTACAAAAATAATAGTGCTCAAACATAAGAACCTACTAAAGGAGCCTACAAATTCTCAAATACATCTAAGAATACTTTATCCTTTTTAATAAAACATGGATGCTATTTTTTTCAATTTTTTGTTAGGACTAGCTCTATATAGCAGATCTAGATTAATATTCAACTAAATAGTAAATTTTTTACATTTCTTGAAGTCCTTGCAAACCAAGTAAAATGGTCTTTTCTGGTAACTACATTAATCAGTATTGGGTAACATATTCTACCACTTTAAGTAAACATACAACTCAATGAGACACTTGAAATATACCTTTTCACCATCCAAACTATCAACATCATAGAAACTTCGACAACACCCAAAAAAAAACATAAACCCAAATTTTTAAAAGTAAAGGACCATAGCTTACCTAATGTTGCATCAATTTCATCCATGACATAGAGAGGGTAGGTTTGTAATGGTGAAGTGTAAAAACCAAAGCTAATGAACTTAATGTCTGCAAAAATAATAGTGCTCAGACATTAGAACCTAGTAAAGGAGCCTACAAATTCTTAAAAGATCTAAGAATACTTTATCCTTTTTAATAAAATATGGATGCTATTTTTTTCAATTTTTCGTTAGGACCAGCTCTATATAACATATCTAGATTAATATTCAACTAAATAGTAAATTGTTTCCATTTCCTAGAGTCCTTGCAAACCAAGTAAAATGGTCTTTTCTGGTAACTACATTAATCAGTATTGGGTGACATATTCTACCACTGTAAGTAAACATACAACTCAATGAGACACATGAAATATACCTTTTCACCACTAGATAGGTTAGCAATATTTTTCCAGCTCTTTTTGGGGGGCCGTACACTAAAAATGATGCCTTTAGCAAAAGGGTCCAATGAATTGACAAGCTCCAGCTTAGCATCACCACCTAGAGTTATCATCTGCATATATTTTCAATTCCTTAACACCTTGATATGTACATTATTCATAAATTTAACATATTATTAATACAACCAAATCAACAATTTCGGTCCTGATACATTTCCTTCAACTTTACAAATATAGTATTCAATCCAAGCATGAACTCATCGAACCTAAACATTAGACAATGTAAAAATTAGAGGAATATAAAGAAGTTGCTGACTTGGTTGTACAAGAACACAAACTGAAGAAAATTTCTAGACTAAGAATTGTATAAAAGACCTAGAGTTAAATTTTTGTGCATAAAAATCAAGACTAATTGTATGGCAAAAGGTCATCCTTGAATTATCATACATGTTCGTGGTTGAATTTTATTAGTCTTCAAGCACTCACCATTTTTTCCTCAATTCATCATATTGTCTCTTTCTTTCATCATGCTCCAAAGTTATGGTATTAAGTTCTTCAACCCATTCACTATATAAAGCAGCCTTCCTCTGGTACTTAAGAGATTGTAAAGCTTCTTAATAATACATATGGACATCATAACTAACTCAAAATATTTTATAATCTTTTATTTTTTCAATAAAAATATGGTAAAGAGTCTACTCTTGCATTGAGGGTGGAATTGGATTTTATAGCCTCAACTAAGCTTCCTACTACCTTCCAAATTATTCACAACCTAAAACTTTAAAATTAGTAAACTCCATATGGAATAATAGATGGTACAAGAGTTTACACTTGTATGGATTCCAATCTTGGCTTTAACTTCTTTAATTGGGCTTGATACAAGGCTACCTTCCCCAATACTATTTCAAGGCCACTATGTTCAAGCAATTGTTCATTTGCTAAGGTTGTCTAGAGCAAGGCAGGATCAATTCCTTCAATTTGAATTTTGCAAGGACAATAACACAAAACAAAGCATTTGTCAGCATAGATAAATAATTAAAATGAGGAATCAATGTCCAAGAGGTTCTAATGTATTGGTGAAGTAGTGAATTCATAAAGGGAGTGCTTCAAGTTCCAATCCCCACATCAAAATAGGGCAACCCACAACTTGGCAATGATGCACAAGTAACAACATGCCCCAAACTATGGCTTATTTGAGTAAGATTAGTTGTGATCATTGGCAAGACTAGGGGTCATCTCTATTCAAATTCAAATATGTACTTGATATGCTTTTGGCAAGATAAGAGAACATTGGCAGGAGACTTCATTATCAGTGTAAGCCCTTTTGGTGTCCCTTTGATGTTGCAAAAGTTCTCATTTCGCCATGACCTATTGAGATCAGCCAAACCCTTAAGAGTCTCCTTGATGGAATTAGCATTCTAAACAGTTGGTGGGATTGTGGAACTTTAGAGTGACTGCTTTGTTGGTCACTATGACATCCCAAATTCCTTTGACATGTGTTGGTCAGTGTATCAGCCAAACCCAATAATCTATCTCTTCGATGCAACAAAGTTCAGTGAGACAAGGGGGTATCAGAGTGACAGGTTAGGGAGTCTCTTCGACATCCTGAATATACTCTATGGTGGGGCATGCTATGCACTTTTTAGTAAGACCATGCTTATCGATATGACCCCGAACACCGTCTCTTTGACTTTCTGAAATGGTTTGGCAGTGGGGATCACTATACTGGATGTACCCTTCATCATTGAGACCATGCCATATCAATGTGAGCCAAAACTTGGTCTCTTTGACATGGTGATATTAGTCTTGTCTATTTGTTGACTCATCTTCCTTGGTGGGACCCAAATTGAACCACATTACCTACACTAATTTGCCTGTGAATGTGAAGGTTAACCTAGCTTCAGTATGGGATAGCTAAATAGGTTGAGGTAGTAAAATTGATGGCATACGTGTCTATAATGCTAGGATGTCATAACTCCTAGTAGTGCTTAATGAATTCTGATGAGAACCTATGGAATATGTGCAAAGATGTAACCGAAGCTAGTGTGGAGCATATGGCCATTATCTGGTAGATTCTGAAGGGAGTTTTTTTAGAGTGGAGAGGATAATTGAGAAGGGAAGCCCAGGGAAGGGGAATTGGTCTGAAAAAGAATCCTTTGTATTGACCTCTCTTTAATGTAACATTCTATATGAACTCTGTAATGTACTCAGAATTTTGATATCAATAATGTACTAAGAGTTTTACGGTGTGAACAACACATTCCATTAAATGTAGTTGGAAGAGTTAGGAAATAAAGGTATCCTACATCTACAGAGGCCACTTCATTGAGAAAAATTGGTGCATGTTAAGAGATGATTCAATATAATTCACTTTAATACCTGATTTAGATATACGATTGAAGAAGCATGTATCATTCTGAGAGAATGCAAATAGTAGAAAGAAAAAGGAAAAAAAATTGGAAACTAATTTCAATTTTTGAAAACAATATTTCATTTTATAAAAATAGTTTCTCATACAAAAGAAATAACGAGTGGTTCCATTATCAATATGTAAATTAAATGTCAAGGGGACAACATTGCCAATGATAACTATATGCAAATATACGTGCATATACATTCATTAATTTCTCATTATAATCATCTCTAGAGTACAAACTGACAGATAGGTGTTGTATTCATCAAAATAAATTATTGTTTGTAAAACATAGACTAAGCCTCAAAACATTTTTAAGAAATAACAACTTTTGATCCTACAATAGATAAACTCAAGAAATAACTATGCAAATATGGAAGAAACTAACTAAGAAAAAACACACATCAAATAGATTTCAAACTAAATATTCATAGTTTTTGAAGGAAAAAAAGAGACAATTCTGTAGCATAGGGTTCATAATATTTCATGCTTTTAAGAAACACTTACTACATGGAACAAATTGTTGCAAGTATGGGCCTAACCGGTATTGTCATTGATGTCAACATACTCATGTTGCATTAATGAGAAGGATTGGATGAGCTATGTGTTGAGTATATTGAGAAAATTAGTCTCAATTAGGAACAGTGAAGAACAGTGATGACAACAAGGTAAAAGTCCAAGATAGATTAAGGATCAGAGGATGTGGTTTAAAGGGTTTGTAGATATAAGTCTTGAGATGCTCCAGTCAAGTTTTTAGATATCCACATGAAGATCAGAAGAAGTTATGGTTGCTCAAGTAGAACCAGTTCTGGCAGGTGTTTAGAGGTGATAGAGTGACACAGATAGGTCCAGTGAGATCCAGAAATGCATTATCCCATTTTGTGGATTTGAGGAAGTGTTGAGAACGTCCTTTTGAAGTGTCAAGTCAATTGGTTCATGGTTTAAAGGTCCAGAAGAGCCTATTCCTTTGTGACAGTGATGACAGACTGTGTTCTTGAGGTTCTAGATGAAGGAGAGAAGGATTCCAGTAAGCAGATGAAGTGCGGATGTTCTTGATGATTCAGGAAAGCTTGTGGTGATCTGTGGATCATTTCTAGTTCATGTTGGTGCTCTACATTGAAGTTAAAATTTGTATTTGAAGAATAACCACTAGATGTTGGTGTTCTTCCTGAGACTGTCTAACCAGATGTATTACATGTCTTGTAGATGTTCTCATAGGTGTTTGCCGACTTAGATGATTGTTCCTAAGTTGATGTCATGTATAAATAAGGGATTGTGAAGTCATTTCATAGGGTGTTGTGTGGAGATGAGAGTGTGGTAGTGAAGAGCAGAGCAAAAGGCAAAGCAGAAGTATTGAGCTTAATGGAACTGATTCAAGCATGGTGAAGATTCTATTCTCCAGTTCATGTATGTGATACTTATTTCTTTGTAGATAGTGTGTCTCTTGTAGGCAATGATCCTCTTGTGAGCAGTGTGCTCAGGCAGTGAGCCCTAATTGGCATGTGCCATTTTGTTCTTTCTATTCTTCTAACAGAGAATATATTCTTGGGTTAATCACCCCATGGTTTTTCCCTTAACCGAGTTTTCCACTTCAAAATCTTGGTGTCTTATGTATTGATGAGTTTCTGCTTTTCATTTGAATGCATTATGTTTCATGTTTAATATACTGCTAATCACCAAGAAGATTTAAGTGTGTAAATTGGAGAAAGTTTCGCACAATTGATTCACCCCCCCTCTTAGTTATGTGCCCTAAGTCTAACAATTGGTATAAGAGCCAAGTTCCTCTAAAAGGAGCTTAATTGCTTGAGGAGATCTAGGATGTCATCTTATAAGAAGGATAGTCTGAAGTTTGATGGAACCAACTTTGCTCTTTGGAAAGGTCACATGAAATGTCACTTACAGTGTATGGGAATGGCGTACTGGTCCATGGTTACAAAAGCATATGTACCTCCACAGGGTGGTCTGACAACCCTAAATGAAATCATAGATGCTGTAAACAATCTGTAGACCAAAGAGGCTCTTCTAAGTGCATTATTTAACTCAGAGCTCTCAAATGTTATTAACCTACCAACTACTTTTGAGATTTGGAATAAACTAGAACTTTTGCATGAAGGAGACTAGTATGTTAAGTGCAAGGTTACAGAGTCTAAAAGGGAAATTTAAAAAACTGAAGATGAGAGATGATGAAAATATTAGTACTTTTATGCCAAGAGTAAATGAGCTGCTTTGTGGAATTAGAAACGTTGGTGGAGTCTTGGATGAAAATGAGATTGTTGGCAAAATTCTCATATCCCTTCCTGCCTCTTACAAAATCAAGGTTGTTGCCATTGATGAATTCAGAGCCCATACAACTATCACAAGAGACCAATTGGCTGGCAAACTGGCTGCATTTGAAATGACCAAGTTTAGAGATGATCCCCCCAAGACTGAATCTGCATTCAAAGCCAGTGCCTCTGTGAAAGGTAAACAAAGATTTGATCTGGGAGAGAACTCATCAAGGAAACTGTCATGGTATGAAAAAACAAGAAAAGACCTGGAAGAAGAAGAAATAGAAATTGCTCAACTTGAAGCCCTCATTGCAAAGAGACTGCCAAGAGGATCTAGTAAGTATGAAGGAAAATTGTCTTTTAAGTGTTTTAACTACAATAAGATTAGTCATTTTGCCTCAAGATGTCCGGAAAGATTTTCAAAGCCAAGTCCTAACAGATCAAGGTTCCAAAAGAATTGTTACTATGTTCATGAAGAAGATGATAATGAAGGAGTAATAGATGATGAATCAGAGACTGGAAACAAATCAGGAAATGAATGGGTGTTTATTGCCATCAAGGAAGAAGAACCAATATCCTCTATATCTATCAATCATAAAGTTGTAGAAAGAGCTCTGGCTGCCCAAGTTGAAGAAAAGAATGATTGGGTCATTGACAGTGGTTGCTCTCACCATATGACAGGTGACAAAAAGAAGTTCATAGATTTGGAAAGGTATGAAGGAGGAGTGGTGAAGTTTGGTGATAATTCTGCTAGTAGAATTAGAAGAAGAGGAACTATTTCTTTTGATGGAAGAAACAAAACTAGTAATGTACTGTATGTTGAAGGATTGAAGCACAATCTTCTTAGTGTTGGACAGTTGGTGGACAAAGGCTATGATCTCCAATTCAAGGATGGAAAATACAAAATCTTTGAAAGTTCTGGAACAGAGATTGCATCTGGTGCTCAATCTAAAGGCAATATCTTCCACTTGGTTGGTATTGGTAAAAGCTGCTTATTTGTTCAAGTTGATCAGAGTTGGTTATGGCATAGAAGGATGTGTCATGTGAATTTTGATAATATCATCAAGATAAGCAATACTCAGGTTGTAAGAGATCTTCCAAAATTGGTGAAACCTGCTAAGAGCTTGTGCAAGGAATGTCAGTTTGGTAAGCTGAACAAAGTCACATTCAAAAGCAAGGAACTGTCTTCTACCGGATTATTAGACTTAGTTCACACTGATCTTTGTGGTCCAGCAAGAACCAAGAGCATTCAAGGTGATAGATAATTCATGCTACTAATTGATGACTATTTTCGGATGATGTGGGTAACTTTTCTGAAAGAGAAATCAGAAGCTTTTGAGAAATTCAAAATATTCAAGGCTATGGTAGAGAATGAAACTGGATTGAAGTTGAAATGTCTGAGGTCTGATAGAGGTGGAGAATTCACATCCGGTGAGTTCATAGAGTTCTGTGAGAAACATGGAATAAAGAGACAATTGTCTACTCCTAGGACTCCACAGTAGAATGAAGTAGTGGAAAGAAAGAACTGGACCATACAGGAAGCTTCTAGGACCATGATGATGGAATCTAATGTTCCTCATATCTATTGGAGAGAAGCTGTTAGCACTGCAGTCAATACTCTCAATCGAGTTCAAATTAGAAGCAATACCAGTAAGACCCCTTATGAGCTCTGGTTTGGCATTACTCCTACTGTAAGATATTTCAGAGTCATTGGTAGCAAATGTTACATCAAAAGTGATGAAGATCTAGGCAAGGTTGATGCTAGAAGTGATGAAGGAATATTCTTGGGTTACTCTACTCAAAGCAAAGCATATCGGTGTTATAACAAGAGACTAAGAAAGATGATAGAAAGTACAAATGTGAAGGTTGATGAGGGAATAGAGAAACCCTCAAGGTTTTATGAATATGATGAGGATGATCAGAATGGTGTTCTAGTTCAAGGAGTTCAATCCTCTTCTAAAAGTCAGATTCAGACTGATCTGGTAAATCAGGAAGAAGAGATAGGTCTGAATGAGCCTGATCAAGAAGCAGAAGTGCAATAAACTCCCAAAGTTCCAAGGTATGTAAGACTGAACCACTCTGAAGATCAGATCATAGGTGACAAAAACAAAGGTGTGCAAACTAGAAGGAAAATTGCTCAAATTTTAGATGAATATTGTCTGATTTCAAAGATTGAACCTAAGACGATAAATGAAGCCTGCAATGATGAAAACTAGACCAAAGCAATGGAGGAAGAGTTGATGCAAATTGAGAAAAATCACACTTGGGATCTTGTTCCCAAACTTAGAAACAAGAATGTGATTGGAACCAATTGGGTCTTCCGAAACAAACTAAATGAAGTTGCTGAAATAATCAGAAATAAAGCCAGATTGGTCTGCAAGGGCTACTCTCAAATAGAAGGAATTGATTTTGAAGAAACTTTTGCTCCAGTGGCAAGAATTGAAGCAGTCAGATTATTTCTTACATTTGCTGCCTTTAAGGATTTCAAGGTGTATCAAATGGATGTCAAGTCTTCTTTCTTAAATGGTGACTTAGAAGAAGAAGTGTTCATTGAACAACCAGATGTATTTCAATTATCTGAGCATGGTGATATGGTCTGCAGGTTGAAGAAGGCATTGTATAGACTAAAGCAAGCCCCAAGAGCCTAGTATGAAAGATTGGACAAACATATTTTAAAGATTGGTTTCAACAAAGGTACTGCTGACAGTAACTTATATTTCAAAATTGATCATGAAAACATCTTGATTGTTGAAGTATTTGTTGATGATATCATCTTTGGAGGAAGAGATAGTATGTGTAAACATTTTGCAAATCAAATGAAAAGTGAGTTTGAGATGTCAATGCTTGGTGAAATGAATTTCTTCTTGGGTCTCCAAATTACTCAAACAAATAAAGGAATCTTTATTTCTCAGACCAAATATGTGAAAGAATTATTGAGGAAATCTGGAATGGAAGATTCAAAGCCAATGAATACTCCCATGGCAACCAGATGTAAGTTGAGCAAAGATGATGACTCTCCTAAGGCAGACCAGACAAAGTACAGATCGATGATTGGAGGATTGTTGTATCTCACTCAAACTAGACCAGATATAGTGCAAGCTGTTGGTCTTGTTGCGAGATTCTAGGTTGATCCCAGAGAATATCATGTCATGGCAATCAAAAGGATCTTTAGATATCTAAAAGGGATGGTTGAGTATGGTCTGTGGTATCCTAGAGATCATGATTTCTCTCTTCATGCATATACAGATGCTGATTGGGTAGGAGATGTGGATGACTGGAAGAGTACCAGTGGTGGAGCTTTCTTTTTTGGAAAGAGATTGGTTTCTTGGCTAAGCAAGAAACAAGAGGCAATATCCCTGTCTACAACTGAAGTAGAATACATAGCAGTAGTAGGTAGTTGCACTCAAGTTTTGTGGATGAGGCAGATGCTAAGAGATAATAAAGTAGAGTATAAGGAGCCTATCACAATCTACTATGATAATTCAAGTGCAATAAATATTTCTAAGAACCTGGTGTTGGATTCTAAGACTAAGCATATATCTATCAAGTTTCACTTTCTGATAGAGCAAGTGAACAAGGATGAATTCAGACTAGAGTTTGTGCCCTCCAAGGATCAGATTGTAGATATCTTTACTAAACCTCTTCCTAAGGACTCTTTTGAGTATCTCAGGGAGAAGTTAGGGGTTATTGCCCCTTCGGTGATGAACTAGGATGCACTGATGTGCATCAGTCCAGTGGATATCATAGTCATATCTTGTGATCCGGATTGATGATGGGGAGCTACTACTCAGGGGGAGCAGCAGGTATGATTTTGAAGTATTGGAGTTGCAAGTATGAGCTCTTTGCCATTGATGTGAAAGGGGGAGAGAAGACATGTGAAAAAAAGGTGATTGATGATCAAAGGGGGAGCAATAAAGGAAGAGAAGACTTGTGAATAGTTGTTGTTGATACAGGGAGTTGTGACATAAGGAGAAGTTCTTATCTTGATGGTTTTTCACATCATATGTTGCCATCAATGACAAAGGAGGAGATTTTTGCAAGTATGGGCCTAACCGGTGTTGTCATTGATGTCAACATACTCATGTTGCATTAATGAGAAGGATTGGATGAGCTGTGTGCTGAGGATATTGAGAAAATTAGTCTCAATCAAGAACAGTGAAGAATAGTGATGACAACAAGGTAAAAGTCCAAGATAGGTTGAGGATTAGAGGATGAGGTTTAAAGGGTTTGTAGATATAAGTCTTGAGATGCTCTAGTCAAGTTTTCAAAGGTCCACATGAAGATCAGAAGAAGTTATGGTTGGTCAAGTAGAACCAGTTCTGGCAAGTGTTCAGAGGTGACAGAGTGACATAGATAGGTCCGGTGAGATCTGAAAATGCATTATCCCATTTTACGGATCTGAGGAAGTGTTGAGAACGTCCTTGTGAAGTGTCAAGTTGATTGGTTTGTGGTTTGAAGGTCTAGAAGAACCTATTCCTTTGTGACAGTGATGACAGTCTATGTTCTTGAGGTTCGAAGTGAAGGAGAGAAGGATTCCAATAAGCAAATGAAGTGCGGATGTTCTTGGTGATTCAGGAAAGCTTGTGGTGATCTGTGTTTCATTTCCAGTTCATGTTGGTGGTCCGCATTGAAGTTAAAGTTCATATTTGAAGAATAACCACCAGATGTTGGTGTTCTTCCTAAGACTAGCTAACCGGATGTATTACATGTCTTGCAGATGTTCTTGTAGGTGTTTTCTGACTTAGATGATTGTTCCTAAGTCGATGTCATGTATAAATAAGGGATTGTGAAGTCATTTCATAGGGTGTTGTGTGGAGATGAGAGTGTGGTAGTGAAGAGTAGAGTGAAAGGTAGAGTAGAAGTATTGAGCTTAATGGAACTGATTCAAGCATGGTGAAGATGCTATTCTCCAGTTCATGTATGTGATACTTATTTCTTTGTAGACAGTGTGTCTCTTGTAGGCAGTGAGCCTCTTGTGAGCAGTGTGCTCGGGCAGTGAGCCCTAATTGGCATGTGCCATTTTGTTCTTTCTATTCTTCTAATAGAGAATACATTCTTGGGTTAATCACCCCATGGTTTTTCCCTTAACCGGTTTTCCACGTCAAAATCTTGGTGTCTTATGTGTTGATGAGTTTCTGCTTTTCATTTGAATGCATTATGTTTCATGTTTAATATACTACTAGTCACCAAGAAGATTTAAGTGTGTAAACTGGAGAAAGTTTTACACAACTGATTCACCCCCCTCTCAGTTGTGTGCCCTAAGTCTAACACAAATAGTATCCCTATAGAACTCTCTATCATATGCAATAGGAAACTAGAAGATACAACACAGTTTAATAGAAATTAGATAAAACAAATAAATATGGTTCCATTACATCTAAACCATTGACTTTTCAATGGTTTTTATTGTTTAATGAGTATCACCATGGATGAAAAGTAGATTCCACATGGGGTAAGTGCACAAAGATGAGGGACCAAAATCGGGTCTTAAGTTGCCAACTTTTTTCTGAAATTAGGAAACATTGATGTTGGATGAGAAATTAAAGATAGCTACACTCAAAATTTGAAGATGGAATGAAAACAAGAATTGTAGTGCTCTGAATCTAGTTTCCAAAATACTATTTTTTCCCAAAAATGGTTGAGATTAAAGGGTTCAAAAAGGGGGAGCACACAAATTGGTCTTGTTTTTCTAAAAAAAACATAACATAGCATCTCGTGTGCTCCCCCTAAAATGTTAACTTTTTTTTAGTATTTCAATAATCGCTCTAGTGAGAAATTAGGTAACACCATGTAGTTTATGCCTAATTTTTTTGATAGTTTTTTAATGAATAATTGAGTTTTTTAGTAATTTTTAAAGTGGACACATCTTGAAAAATAGAAATTTGAGCGTGCTCCCACCTAAAATGTTTGAAAACTAATCAAAAATTGAATTTTTTTTTGAATTCGTGTAGAATGGAGTCTAGTTTCTAAAAATATAACTTATTTCAATTTTTGATAAACGGTTAAAAAAAAGTCAAAAATACTAGACACTAGTTTTTGACAAAAATTAGACACACTTACAAAATAAATTCAAGATGAAACACTAAATGTACTCAAAATGTGAAAAAAAATATGGTTATATAGCTAACAGATAGCTTAAGATTATGGTGGTATTTTTTTTGAGTTTTCATTGAAAAAAAGTGTCATCCTAATGGGGAGCACACTCTAGATTATCTCTAGATTTTGTTACAAACTGATAAAAACATGTCAAACAAAGATGAGCATAATGCGAGCATGTTATAATGCACTCATGTTATGTGAAATCAATAATGCAATCATGTTATAATGTGCTCACGTTATGTGATTTCACATAACCCGAGTGCATTATAACTCACTCATGTTATGATGAGCATAACTAGAAATACACATGTCAATTGCATTTGCTTGAAAGTTTCTAAAGCCTTTTCAACAAATCCATTTTTTGCATATCTTGCAATCGTTGTATTCCATTATAGAACATCTCTTTGAGGTGTTACATCATACAATTGACATGCCTTGTCTATGCTTCCACACTTTACATACATATCTGCAAGGGTAGCTGCACTTCCTATCGTCTCTCACTCTATTTCTCTCCTCTCTCTATGTCCTACCCTTTCTCTAAGTCTCTATTTTCCTCCCCTCTCTACCTCCCACCTTCTCTCTCACTCTCTTCTTCCCTCCTCTATCTACCTTCTACCCTCTCTCTCACTCTCTACTTCCCTCCCCTATCTACCTCCTACCCTCTTTCTGAGTCTTTGCTTCCCTCACCTCTCTACCTCCTACCTTCTCTCTCACTCTGTTCTCCCCTCTCCCTCTCTACCTCTTACTCTCTCTCTCACTTTCTACTTCCCTCCCCTGTCTACCTCCTACCCTCTCTCTCAGTCTCTTCTTCCCTCCCTTGTCTACCTCCTACCCTCTCTCTCTTCTTCCTTCCCCTATCCTTTCCTACAACCCTCTCCCACTCTCTACTTCCCTCCTGTCTCTACCTCCTATCCTCTCTCTCACTCTCTACTTCCCTCCCCTCTCTACCTCTCCTCATTCTTCCCATCTAATGAAAATTCATAAATTATCTTGTTTCTATTTCATCATCCCAATTTATATCCTCATCCATCTTTACATTTCCTATTTTTCTTGTTTCCATGTTCTTTGTCGACAAGGGAGAGTGAGAGGGAGGAAAAAGGAGAGAGGATGGAGATGGAGGGGAGAGAAAGGGGAGAGATAGCTAGTGATAGGGAGAGAGAGATAGAGAGTCCTAGTTTTCTTGTTTTGGAGAGAGAGAGAGAGAGGGTGGTTCAAGTTAATGAGTTTAGGGTTTAGGGGAATTATTTAGGGTCTAGGGGTTTAAAGCTTCTTAGGTTTATGCTTTATTGTTTAAGGGTTAGGATTTATGGGCATTATTTAGGGTTTAGGGGTTTTGGGAGAGAGAGAGAGGTTTAGAGTTGCTCAAGTTTAGGGTCATTATTTAGGGTTTATGAGCTTAGAATTGCTTAGACCTTTAGGGGCATTATTTATGGTTTATGAGTTTAGGGTTTAGGGTTTTGGGTTAGGGTTTAGGGGTTTATGGTTTCTCAAGTTTATGGTTTATGGTTTAGGGGTTAGGGATTTAAGGTTGCTCGGGTTTAGGGTTTAGAGGTTAGGGTTTAGGGAGAGAGAGAGAGCGAGGGGATTGATAGATATTGGGAGAGATAGGGAGATAGAGGTTTAGAGTTGCTTCCAGGTTTTATGGTTTAGAGGTTTGGGGTTTGGGGTTGCTTAGTTTTAGGGTTTAGGGGTTAGGGGTTAGGTTTTAGGGGTATTATTTAGGGTAACTTAAGGTTTATGTTTTAGGGGTTAGGGGTTTAGGTTAGGGTTTAGAGAGAGAGGACTGATAGGGAGATATCGAGGAGATTGAGGGGAGATATAGGGAGATAGAGGGTGAGGGACATGGCCAGAGACATAGGCAAAGAGATTGAGAGGTAGAGTGATGATAGAGACAAGGAGATAGGGTTTAGGGTTGATCAGATTTAGGGTTTAAACTAGTTAGAAGTTTAGAGAGGGAGAGATATTGAGATAGAGGGTGAGGGACATGGCCAAAGACATAGCCAGAGAGATTGAGTGGTAGAGAGATGATAGAGACAAGGAGATAGGGTTTAGGGTTTATCAGATTTAGGATTGATCAAGTTTAGGGTTTAGCTAGGTTAGGAGTTTAGAGAGGGAGAGATATGGAGATAGAGGGTGAGGGACATGGATAGAGACATAGCCAAGGAGATTGAGAGGTAGAGAGATGATAGAGATAAGGAGATAAGGGTTTAGGGTTGATTAGGTTTAGAGTTTAGGGGTTAGGAGTTTAGAGAGTGAGAGATAGAGGGAGATACAGGGTGATGGACATGGCTAAAGACATAGGCAGAGAGATTGAGGGGTAGAGAGATGATAGAGACAAGGAGATAAGGGTTTAGGGTTGATCAAGTTCAGGGTTGATTGAGTTTAGGGTTTATGGTTGGTATGTATGATGTATAGAATGGTGTAAATGACTAACATATTGTCGCTTATGATGTTCTGATAGATCCTGTGGCTGGGAGAGGGTAGAATGACACCTATGACTGGCTAGTTGTAGAATGATGTTTGTGATTGATAGGTAGGTGCTACTAAGGTGTATATTGGCACATACAATATATAAAATGGTGCAAATGACTAATAGATTGACACTATGATCTTCTAATGGCTCTTGGTGAGGTATTTGTTTGATTTTGATTTTTTTTGGATCACTTGAGATGGAGCTTAGATTGATTTGGGATGAAGTTGGGATGAAATGGATTTGTTTAGGGATGATGAGAGGTGAAAAGGACTAGATTAGGAATGATTTGGGAATGATTAGAATGGTTTTAGGGATGGTTTGAAGTGGTTTAGTGCTGATTAGGGAATGATTAGAGTGATTTAGGAATAGTTTAAGGATGGTATTTGAGATGAAATCCAGCTTGATTTGAAAATGATTAGGGATAAAGTTAAATTGATTTAGATGTGATTTTGGATGGTGTCAAGTGGTTTAGGGATGATTAGAAGTGGTTTAGGGATGATTTGGGATTGATTAGGAATGAACTTGGTTGGAATGAAAGCTTAATATTCTCATGAACTTTCACGTTATAGAGATTGGGAGAGATAGGGAGATAGAGGTTTAGGGTTGCTTCCAAGTTTTATGGTTTAGGGGTTTATCCCATTGCTCATTTTTAGGGATTAGGGGTTAGGGGTTAAGATTTAGGGTTTATGGTTTAGGGGTTAGGGATTAAGGTTTAGAGGTTTAGGTTTATGGTTTAGGTAGAGAGGTGAATAGGGAGATACAGAGGAGACCAAGCCTGGGAGAGATATCTCTATCTCCTCTATCCCTCTCTCTAACTATACCTACCTCTCTATCTTTCTCTCTCCCTATCTCTCTATCTTGCTAGATCACTTTCGATCCCCTCTCTCTAACTCTACCTTTGTATCTCTCCCTCCCTCACTATTTGAGGTTTACATGAGTTTAGGGTTGCTCAAGTAAATGAGGTTTAGGGTTTTGGGTAAGGGTTTAGGGGAATTATTTAGGCTTTAGGGGTTTAGGGATACTCAAGTTTAGGGTTTATGAGTTAGGGGTTTAGGGTTTAGGGTTTAGGGATTTAGGGGTTAGGGATTAGGGTTTAGGGGCATTATTTAGGGTTTCAAGGGTTTATGGTTTAGAGTGTTAGGCTTATGGTTTAGGTAGAGGGGAGAATAGGGATCCCTATCTCTATCTCTCTGGACATATGGATCCCTATCTCTTAATCTATCCCTCGCTACCTCTCTTTCCTCCTCTTTATCTCTCTCCCCATCCCTCTACCTCTTGAAATCTCCCTCCCTATTTCTCTAGACATCTCTTGAACTCTTTCCCTATTGAGTTATCTATCCTCATAACCCCATCTCTTAATATACCCCTCTACCTCTCTCTTTGTATTTCCCTATCTATCTCTCCCTTGCTAGATCTATCTCCCTATATCTCCCCTCTCTCTATATATGTATCTCTATATTTCTCCCTCTAGAGACCCTTTTCTATATCTCAATCCCCATCTCTCCCTCTCCTTGTCTCTATCTCACCTATCCTCTCTATCTCCATGTCCCTCTCTATCTCTCCATGTCTCCCGATCCCTCTCTATATATAAGATAGAGAAATGAAGAGAGAGAGAGAGAGAGAGAGAGAGAGAGACTCTCCCATGTAGATTCAAGGTTACCTTTATGTTATCATACTTCCTAGAATGTGCCTGCGTTATAATGCGATCGTGTTCTAGGAAGCATGGAAAATGGTAAAAAAGCATGTGGGATCCATGTTTTAGGCCCCACATGACTGTTATTCCTACTTTTCACAAGTATATTGGACAAAAGAACACTTTGCATGTTGTTTGACTAATTGAGAATCATTTTTATATGAATCCACCACCTTTTTTTGTTTTTTCAATGTAGAAGAAGTGATTTTTCACATTTTTTGAGAAAACTTGATTATTTAAACTAAAAGTTTCATGTTTCATGTGTGATTTTGTTTCAAAGATAATTACCATTGATATATAGATTGAATTTGATGATATATGTTTGTTTTTTCCATAAATTTTACTAATCCTATTCTAGAATTATATAGAATTCATAATCAAACTTGCGAAAAACAAGAATTTGAGGATTTTGAAGCCATCTTTTGGAGAATTGGTCAACTACAATATCAAATTCTAAGGTATGTTCAATTTAAATGTCCATTTTAATTCACATATATATGTTCTTATGATCTTTATGTCTTTAAATGTCTTTATGTCTTTATGTTTTTTATGCTATTTATGTTCTAAGACATATATGTGTCTAGGTATATCAGTTAGTTTAGTCAGAGAGACTCCAAATTCCTCATGTTTCCACCTTGTTTCGGCCCTTCATGCCTTCATTTCACCTATTTTGAGCTATACAAGAGAAAAACATTATCAAATACTTCATAAAATAATTTTAGTGAACAATTGTTTGTCATACTCATATTTGAGTATATACATGGAGCCAAAATTGATTTTGGAAGACTCTTAATTTTTGCCCTAGGATGATATAGAAGGATTTATTCCTTAATACATGCATAATTCAATTCATTTAATAGAACCATGCATGAAATGATAGTTTTCTTACAAAAATGGAGGAAATGAACACTACAACCTATTTGACAAATTGTTACAACTCACTTTGATACCACTCAATCCATAAAAAATATGATAGAGATTATATACAACATAACAAAATTTTAGAGAAGAGAGTTATATACAAATATGTATGGACATACAAGCATCATGACACAAGATGATACAAAGGGAGTTACAAGGAGATAAAACACTAAAAAGGAGGTTTTCATGACTGTAGGATAGTCACAAGTCTATATAACAGTCCACTATTATAGTCATGACCATCATGAAGTTATTTTTAATTTATACATTACTTAAGATGTCTTTGATCTTTTGTCACGAGTATCCAAAAGGTTATCATCAATGGTATTAATGTTCTTTTAGCTATCACAAAGTTTTTGGATTGGTTTAAGACTATTAGGATAGTCAATTTATGTTGATTACAGTCCCCTTCGATGGCATTCTTTTTGTCATCCTTCAAAATCACCTCCATACAACTCATATATGTAAAAAAATAATGATACAATTCATGATTTCTAAACCTAAAATGGTGATTTAATACTCATATAAGAGTCCAAACAATGGACTTCAAGGGGAAAGACATTCAAGAGTAATCAAGGTGATGTTCTTAAGAGTTGATAGGGTCAAAGGGAGGCTTAGTATTAGAGATATACCTTTACATAGCACGATCTCTCAACACCTTATGGTCTCCACAAACTCTCGCAACAAAAAAGTTCCACAAACAACTTGATTTGTACAAAGTTTGACAAACTTGTGTTCCATCTTGGCTTCAGAAACTCTCATAATAACCCTTTAATGAATTAGGTCTCCAAGGTCTACAACTTGCACTCAAGGATTCAGACCTTCACATGGGCTTGATGAGGCATCTAACAAGATTAAGTTCACCAACCAAACAAAACCAAACCTAATTTCCTTATATGGTTTCAAACCTAAAACTTAATCAATGTTTTGAAAATCCATTATCAAGTTACACCACATATCTCAAACTCAACCTTGACTTCTTTGGACTGTGTGCCTCAAAAATGACCTTTTTGCGTTGTCCTAAAAGGGCTAATTAGCCCTATATTACAAAGCAACTAGTCTTTAAACTTTCCAAATACCCTTAAACTTGTTGAGGCATCATTCTTCATGTTTCCAAACCCTCAAAAACCTAATTTGTTTTAGGAGAAACATTCACCTACATACCAAACCACACAACCCTTAGTTTGGGCAAAATTGAGGAGCGTTTATTGAAAATAATGGTTCCTAACACTTTCTCCTCAAATGACTACTTTAGACACCTTAGAATACACCTATACATGCTCACAGAACCATCAGACAAACATTTTCTTTTGATATTTTGTCAAATACCCTCTTTAGTTCCTCTTTCCCACATGAAAACACTCTTTAAAACCCTAGGGCATCACACTAAAACCACACCAACTGATCTTGTCTACCTAAAAAATCATGAGAGCACTTAGATTACTCTTTGAAGAGTCATTCCACTAAGATAGAATTCATGATAGTAGGTGGAATGACTAAAACATTGTTTAAACCCCAACCAGATCCCTCACTGGCCTTATATAGGGAGTTTGAGAAATTTGGTTAAATCTCCCTCTAAACCTAATGAAAACCTCTCAAAATTAATTAAAAAGAAAGTTAACATAGACCCCTAACACATCAAATGAATTTTAAGTCTAGATAGTACCGTGCATGGCCGTATTATGGTCTAAAATAGAGAAAATGCAGAGAAAAACATGGTTACAGTAGAAAAATAGAGTAAATGTTGTTCTTTCTTCATCAAAATTTGTGTCTTCTTCCTTGTGTCTTGATGCAATACTAGGTGGTGGGGTCCTTAAATCAACTCAATCAAAGTTGAACAATGAATCTGATCTCCAAACTCTATTCAAACCATTTAATATCAACTCACCCTTAATGCCTAGTAGCCATCAAAACTTGAAAAATGGGCACAACTTCTTGGAGGCACCTCAAACCTAGGAAGAAAAGGAGAATTAGTCACCTCTTATAAAGTTATTCAACATGTGTGATTTATACATACTATTGTTTTAGAGATTATATGAGAACTAGGACTGGCTATGCACCAAATTAGGCCAAAACATGTATAATTTACAAAGCAACCACCCTTAGATCACACAATAACAGTCTAAAACCACCAAACAATAGATTAGCATGTCATAAAACTCCTAAATCCACATTCACTTGGACTAGTCATGCACATTTAGATTCCAAAGTGAGAAATCCTTGTTTTGCTCACAAATAGAGAGGGTTTCATGAAAATCTTGCTTCCACACCACCCCCGATAAAACTATCACTTCACACACCTTTCAAATGGTCTGCCTATGCTTTAGGAACTCTTATTTGTAAAGGTTCAATCCAAATTCTCAAAGAACCCATACTATGCCACCTCTTGCACATAGAAAAAAGCATCAAAAGGCCCCTAAGGCATCATGTAAACAATAGAATAAACTATAGAATAACCTCAAATAGATTGCAATGGTCTCTTGGACCTTATTGAAAGACAATAATAACATAACCTACTTAAAATCAACCTATTGACCTCATGGACTCAAAATGCAAATTTGCCTTATGGAGACTTGATTGTGTTAGGGTGCTACTGCACCATATCTTCATTTGGAGACTTATTACATCATTTGTCAACCATTTTTCAACTGATCCAACCACATTTTTGGAGGATATGACCATTGGATTTGTTTTAAAATGGACAAAACATGTAATTTGCAGAAGCAATATTCTGACACTTGAAAAAACTTAACTACTTGACCCCCCTAAAGGACTCTAAGACATACAAATGGTCTTTTATAGACATTATTACATCAAAATAGGATTCCACACATGGAAAGAAACATTTGAACTCAATTACATTGCATTTGCCATAATTGGCCTTAAGGGACTAGGTGCTCTTGCACCATTTATGACTTTGTATGTTCAAGTGTATACTACATGACTTATATGTGTGCTCAAATGCATACTCCATGACTTATGTATGTTCAAGTTATCTTGATATGTGGTGTCTTATTCAGAAGTTTGTAAAACCTTGTTATTCATTCTAAATGTGCTATTCATTGTCATTATAAAATTTCTAATTATCATTGTCTTATTCTTAATGCTTGTAGAAATCATCATCATGTCGAGGAAATGAGCAAAGACTCCAACACTAGAAGAGAGTGAAGTTGAGAATGAGAGGAAAAGAGAAAGAATGAGGTGAATGCAGGAAAGTAGGAAATTGTCAACCATACAAGAAGACATTCCACCATTACCAATTCAAGAGGAACGTGACACGTCTAACGAAGCTAAGAGAGAGATGGAATTGGTGGTGAAAAGGGAATGAACACAAAACCTCTGTACAATGAGGAAAGTGAATCTCCAAGTTGGAGGCACTCCATCATCCACATGTCAAGTTGAAGGAACACCATCATTAGCTTCTCGAATTGGAGACACTCCATCTTTCACAGGTGAAGTAGAAGGCACATCTGCATTTTCTTCTCAAGTTGGTAACATGCTATCATTCACACCTCAAGTTGAAGGTATGTCATTTTCAACCTTTTTACCTTGAATTGAAGGTACATCATCTATCCCATCTTAAGTAAATATTGAAGAAATTCCTAATGTTCAATCTACTTTACCAAATAAAATGCCTCCTAGAATTTTGCATAGGAGGCCTAACTTTCTAATTGATATTGATGAGAATGTATTGGAGCCCATGCAGGATAAGATTCCCATGCGCACTTGCCAAAGATATGCTAATAAGATATGGAAATTATTCTTTGAGAATTTAAATGAAACTAAAAGATGTCAACTCTTTGTTGAACTGATGAGAAATCTAAAATTTAGGCCCACTAGGAAGATTCTTGGTCTAAGAACATCGAATGCGTCAAGTGAAAAATTAATTATTAAGAATCTAATGAGTGCGTACAAGAGTGTGGGTTCCACCTTATGCACCAAGGATAGCAATGTCACATGACGTGTCATTACATAAAAAATTGTAAGGCAAAAAAAAGAAAAGCTCACCTCATTAGAAAGACAAGTCAAACATTGAAAATAAATAGAAAAACTCTAATGAGAGCCGTTGGAAGACATCAAAGAGTTGAGGATCCAAATACTAATGAATTGTGGGCATTCTCTAGGAGACTCCCACGGAAAGACAAAGTTGTTGTCGAAGATTTGAGATCACTAATTGAATACTTTTGGAAGAATTACACAGGTATCTCCAAATCAAAGGGATGTGGTAAGAAGGAGAATCAGTAGTTGAAACTGTGAGCCACATCCAAAGCATTTTTTGGATATGACTCAAACACAGTTTTTTGATAAATTTCTAGAGAAGTATCCTCAAATTAAAATTTCTCAAAGATATTTTGAAATGCTAAAACATTTTTTTGTCAAAATAAATCACACATGCACTACTTGTTGTTGTAGATTACATATTGAATTTTCTAACCATTTTGATGTTTATCGGTTTATATGTTTAGATTTGTATCCTAACAATGTTTTGCAAGATTGTGGCATATGTGCCCCACCAACTACCTCAAGAGACTTCATATCAATATTTTTATGTGAGAGAAAGGAAGGTCAAATATTCTACAAGAAGTTATGCTTGGATGACACATGTCATCATTGCAGTGGCTTGCAACTGTTGATAACTAAGAGGGGGGGTGAATAAGTTATCTTAATTACTTCTACTTTCTGATTCTTCCTTAACAATTAATACAACATTAAGTCATATAAGTAAACATAACCATGAAATGGAAATAACATCAATACACATGACACAATGATTTTGACGTGGAAAACCCTGTTAAGGGAAAAAACCACAGGGTGATTAACCCAAGATTGTATTTTCTGTTAAAAGAATAAGATAGTAGAAAATGGCACTTGCCAATTAGGGCTCACTGCCTGAGCACACTGCTCACAACAGGCTCATTGCCTACAATAGTTTATACAAGGAAACTAGATACTTGAATTGATGAGAAGCATCCACATATGCTGAGGCTTAGTTCCAGTTAGGTTCAATACACTGATTTGCTACACTTCATTCTTCCTCTTCTTGGTGCTGCTGTCATGTCACATATAAGACCTACCATACTATTTCCACATTGCTCTTCTGCTTTTATTCATACACCTCAACACACACACACCTTCATACCAAAATCAATCTAGTATATATATCCATACCAAGGATTTCATCCACTTTCTAGTTGGCATCCAGAATACTTACTATTTTCCCAAACTCTTGGTCTGTCAACTAAATCCTTGCTTATCAAGTGATGCGTATCAAAGAGATTCTTATAGAAGTCATCAATCATGTTGGGCAATCATGAATGATACGTTAAGAAACTTGATCACAAATAATAACTCATCTAGATTAAGATCTGATGCTCTACCAGTCAGTTCTTCCTCTGTCAACTCTACCAAACAGGAGCTCAACACTTAGGTGCTCATATTTTTTCACTCTTTCATCACCGGAGGCTCAATCTCTGGAATGTATCAGTCAAGGTACACCTCTTGACTTCCCCAAGTCTACAGTTTACTAAGATACTTCCTCTGAGAGATCCAAACCTGACTGTCAGACCTTGCCACATGCTCTGTTCTTGCTTACCAGACCAAAACACTCTCTAATCTAACTTCTAGTATAGGCACGCCATGTCCTGCAGATGTGTGAGATGAACTTTGTTTTCATCAATGACAAGAATCATGAAGCTACAATGTGTCTCTTGCCAACAATCTCCCCCTTTTGCATTGATGGCAACACTTAGTGAAAAATGACTAAGTGTCATACTATACTCCCCCTTAGCTACTGCTCTATTCTAATGTACACTTTATTGGAGCTCCCCCTTAGTTGGATTCCATATTTTTCACTGTTCCTCACTCCCCCTTTGACTTCAATGGCAAAGGGTAGGGTTTGCATACCAAAATTTCCCAAAAACAAATCTATACTTGGCCGCAAAAACATATATACATGTTTTACTTACATATACTTAACTATATCTGCAAAAGTGGTTTTCAACTGTACTACTTTTATTGCCCAACTCCTCTTCATCCTATCCAAAATTGAGATGTGACCACTCAACAAGAATGCAAAAGCTTCTACCCTCTTTAGATCTGTCAGATCATTGGTTCGGGTTGTGGTCTATGCATCACTTAGGGCTTCATGTATGACTTCTAGCTTAGGGATAATTATCCCTCTAAGTTCACTCAACCTGTTTATTCTATTTTTCTTCTCCTTCTCAATCTTCTTTATTTCATTTGTGACTACAATAGCCTGACACTCTTGATTTACTATGGAGGAGGAGAGAGGATCAAAACTTTGAGATAAACTTAACAGTTTATCCTCTTACTCTTTTACTTTCTTTTCAATGTCCTTGGTCACTTTAGGCAAGGATAAACAAAATTTATAGATATCTCCACCATCTTTGAGAGCATTTTATAAGCTCTTTATTCCAATATCCATAACTCTCCTATCATTTTTTATTAGACCCTATACTTCAGATAATCTTTTTCCCAAAAACTCCTTCCGGACCTTTTCTTCAACTGACTTCTAAAAAGAATCAAAATGTGTGCTAATTGAATTGACAAGAGTTTTTAAGTTACCAGATGTGGAGGCTGAAGAATCCTTTTGAAAGGATGGCATGATTTTCTCTAGTGCACTGAATGCAATCTCAATTAGCTCACAATCTTCTATGTGAGATTTCAAAAGTTTTTCTTTTGCCTTTGCTGAAGTAAAGGATGCTAGCTTCATGGTTTGAATAGGGGAGAGGGAGTCAAAATTGAATAGTCCTTGAAGAAGTTTCAGTTCATCAAATTCCATCATCTGTTTGGTTAAGAAATCTTTGACTGCTTCTGCTGTGTCTCTTGCTGGTGACAGGGTTTTCTCCCCTTTTGCAGCCTTAGCATTGTCATCTAAGGTTTTCTCTATTTGACCTTTTTCTTTTTCCTGTACTTCTTCTCCTTAACTTGTTTTCTCCTTTATTCTTTCTTCTCCTTTAGATCTAGAGTCTACAGGGGCAACCAAAGGAGAGATGTTTGCTTCTTTATGGACTTCCTCTTCTAGAGCAGAGGAATCTAGGTCCTTATCTTTCTCTTCGCCTATCTCCTTTACCTCTTTTGCCACTGTCTCAGTAGATTCTTCTTTATCATCCATGGCCGAGGGATCATCACCTAAGTCCTCTATAATAGGAATATTGAATCTTTTGTATGCATTTCAGAGGATGTCTTCTGTTTCTTTAGCCACCTTGTCGGTTTCTCCAAGCATAAGTTGATTCATCCTAGCTTTGCTCCGGAACTCATCCTTGCAATCTTTGAAGATCATATTCTTTTGCTTAGGAGTGATGGAAGGATAGAGCTGAATGGCTATCTATTCCCAGATCTCCATATCCTTTGCTTTAGCATTATTATTTCTAATTTCAAGTTCCTTCTCAAGGCTTTTAGGAATTAGGGATATGATTTCGATGAAATCTTTGTTGTAGATATTTAGATACTTGACTGTGGTATCTTGCAGGATCTTCTGGTCAGCTTCACTACATTCATCATAGAATTCTGTTAATGTTTTCAAGTTTCCATCCACAGTAATTGCCTTGATGATATCATCAAGAGTAGGCTTCTCAACACTTTTATCTATCTTTTCTTCTTCCTTGTCTAGACCGGTAGAGGATTCTCTGGATACTTTCTTCTTCTTCTTCGTCTTCTTGATCTCTTCATCAGATTCTGTCTCTTCATCATCTTTGAGGCTTGTATATGATCTTGTAGCCTTTGTCTTAGTTCTCGTTTCTCCTTTACCGGATGATTTTGCTTCTAGTTTTGATGCCTTTGAGCTCTTAGCAGTGGTAGATGCAGAGATTTTAGAGGATCTGGTCTGGGAAGGGGCTTCTACTGGAGCACTTTCTTTTTCTGCCTCTTCCTTTTCTTTTTTTGTCCTTTCCATCTTTTCTTTATGTGCATCAAGTGCCTCTTTTGAGATGCCATACCTTTTGGCAACATTCTCTACTTCTTTTCTCACTTTTCTCTTCATCTCCAATTGTCTTAGTTCCACATGAATCTTTACACTCAATTCTTCAAAGGTTCCAAACCTTTCTGCCTTGGGATCCTTGGGTTGACTTAGCATGTGCTAAACATGCAGCTCTACAATTTTCTCATCCACTTCATACCCATTGGCATGATCCACATTGTTCTTGGTTCCACTGCCTCCATTAGGCATTGACCAGTTTCTACCATAAAGCATATTGTATCCTTATACTTTTCAACTAGCGATTGAGGAATTCTTTCTCTGGCTTGCATCATGTTCTGAAAGTTCTTGAAATAGCCCCAGAGTGCAGTGTTTTGTGTCTTGGCATCACTAAGTCCATGCAAGTAATCCCTAATTTGTATGGCAACCGGTCTATCATTTTGCCATATCCATCCACTAGATCTGGGTAGCTCATTCATATAATAGAAGAACAAACAGAGTATCAAGCCATCGTATTTGAAGGAGTTCTTCTTGTCCTTCTTTATCTTCTACAGATTTTCCAAAAGCTAGTTCAGAAGGAGCTCACAGAGATCATAGTCAGCATTCTTCCTTAACATTTCATAGGCAGTATAAATAGTAGTTCTGGATACTGAATTCTCCCTACTGGAGTGATATATCTTATAGCCAATTATCATTGATGCAAACTTGATATCCGGATCTGTGATATCCTCAATTGTCATAGCTCTTTTATCAAATTTTGATCTGGTAGCCTCACTTACAATTTGGTTTTTGACAGATTTGAGAGTAGGAATCCCACTGGTTGAGTGTAATCTAGTTATTGCCCTAATGGCATCCTTGGTTATCTTGAATGACCTCATCAACCATAGAAAGTTATCATGCATTCTACTTAGAACATACCGGACCCATTCATCTTCTAGAAAATAGGGGAAATGAATGCACTGTACAAAATGTTTGTCCCAGATAGCCTTATACTGAGGTTTGAGATCAAAAGAGTCATCTATTAACTGATTCTGATAGATATCTGACAACTTGGATTCTCCAAACTCTTCAATGTTCACATGAATGTATGCCCTAACGTCTTCAACATGCAAAACCCCATGCGGAATGCTGGAAAATGCACTAAAGGAGCTGCTCCTAGAGATTTGTAGGGATGTTTCTTAAATTTAGGGCGCATCCTATTAGAAATCTTCACAACATTCGGAGTAGTCATCTTTAAAGATTCAGTGAAAGAACAAAAAATACCTCTTATGCCTTTTAGGGTTCATGGAATGAGCTGAAGAGATCACCAACTAATTTGAATTCTATGAATGATCCTTGAGAGAGATGAGGCAAGCTTGTTTGCAGAGCTCTTCTTGTCTATTTCATTAATGCAAATGTGCAAATGAAGAGTAAATGAACCCTTTTATCACTGAGCAAACTCTAATTTCACATTGCAATAAATGCGCAACTCAAGTCATTCTGGTTGTCTTGTTGTCCTTGTTCTAAGAAAGATCTTTTTCTAGATCACTGAGATATGCTTCAAATTATACTTGGTGATTATTGACAATCTATCTTTCTTTCCTCAATCATTTAATCTATCCGCAGATCAAGATTCCTCAATTTTGAATCAAATTGGATCTAATTACAAAGACATACTTCTTACAGGATGACTGTAAAACTAGATCTATCTTGGAAGATTAGACTCTTCAAACCTTCTTTATATGTTTCTCTAAGAATCCTTTAATCCACAACCTTTTATGTGCCAATTTTGGGCACCTAATGACTGGCTGGGGGAAAATGTTTTTCTTTTGTTACTCCCCTTGAGCCAGAGCTCATCTATTTAGTTTCTGGAAGGAATATCAACACCAAATTCTGGTACAGATCCATCCTCAACATTTTTTATACTCCTCTTTACCCAAATCTTGTTCATCTCCATTTGAATTTTATCTGCATTCATTTTTCCTTTTCCTTTGTCTTGGTTTTGATTATGATGTACTGGACCATTATTGTTCTGATTCTTACGTCTGCAAAATTTAGCAATATGACCGGATCTATTGCAATTGTAGCAGACAAGATTTCTTTGAATATTTGATTGATATTCTCATGATCTACACTGATTAGCCATATGTCCCATTCTATTGCATGCAAAGCATCTTCTATTGAATGAATTGTTTATTTGCATATTTCTACACTCATGAGATTTGTGACCATACCTTTTGCAATTGAAACACTATCCAGAGAAGGATGAATTAGTCTGGTTCATTCTTCTTCTACATTGATTTGCTTTATGACCAAAATTATTGTAGTTGTGGTAGTATCCATTGAAGGATGGATATCTTTGAGCATTGGGTTACCTTACCGGAGGTCTTCTAGGCCTGTTTCTTGGATTTTCTAATCTAGAGTTCTTTTGACCGGATCTAGAGCTTTCACCTTTCTCATACCCCAAGCCTTGCTTGTCATCTACCCTCTTTTGGATTTGAAGAAGAACTTCAAGTTGGGCAGAGCTTATCTTGAATTTCTCTTTGTATTCATTTGCTATTTGAAGATCCTTTTTAAGAGTGTCAATCTGATTCTCAAGATGTTCTTCATTATACCTAGCTTCTTCAAGATCAAATTCAAGATGCCTAATTATTCTATCCATTTTATGGTAGTCTTCTGATTTCTCTTTGAGAGATTGTCTTAGATCATCTTTAGTTTTCCTTTTCTCTTCTATTTCTTGGGTAAATTTCATAACTCCTTATTCCATTTCATGTCTTACCATAATGACCTCTTTTGATAACTTTTCACATAACTTGGTTTTCTCCTTTAGATCTTCATTTGTATCATTATCTTCACCTTGACTTGCCAATTGCTGAAGTAGATCCTTTCTCTTTTTTATAGAGATACTCAGTTTCCCTTTTAGTTCATTTATGAAATCGCCATCCTGTTTGAGTCTTTCCTTCAATTCATTGACTTTAGAGTTAGATTGCTCAAGATCATCTAGGGTAGACTGAAGTTGTTCCCTCATACCATACACATCCATTTGAATTCCTAGATCTTCCTCAAGTTGTTAGGCTTTGTTTGGAGGAACTTAGCTCTAATACCAATTGTTGATAACTAAGAGGGGGGGTGAATCAGTTATCTTAATTACTTCTACTTTCTGATTCTTCCTTAACAATTAATGCAACAGTAAATCATATAAGCAAACATAACCATGAAATGGAAATAACATCAATACACATGACACAATGATTTTGACACTGGAAAACCCTGTTAAGGGAAAAAATCACAAGGTGATTAACCCAAGATTGTATTCTCTGTTAAAAGAATAAGATAGTACAAAATGGCACTTGCCAATTAGGGCTTACTGCCCAATCACACTACTCACAAGAGGCTCACTGCCTACAATAGTTTATACAAGGAAACTAGATACTTGAACTAATGAGAAGCATCCACATATGCTGAGGTTTAGTTCTGGTTAGGTTCAATACACTGATTTGCTGCACTTCATTCTTCCTCTTCTTGGTGCTGCTGTCCTATCTCATATCAGACCTACCTTACTATTTCCACACTACTCTTCTACTTTTATTCGTACACCTCAACACACACACACACCTTCATACTGAAATCAATCTGGTATATATATCTGTACCAAGGATTTCATCCACTTTCTAGTCGACATCCAGAATACTTACTATTTTCCCAAATTCTTGGTATGTCAGCTGAATCCTTACTTATCAAGTGATGCGTATCAAAGAGATGCTTATAGAAGTCATCAATCATGTCGACCAATCATGAATGATACCTTAAGAAACTTGATCACAAACAATAACTCATCTAGATTAAGATTTGATGCTCTGCTGGTCAGTTCTTCCTCTGTCAACTCTACCAAATAGGATCTCAACACTTAGGTGCTCATATCTTTTCACTCTTTCATCACCAGAGGCTCAATCTTTGGAATGTATCAGTCAAGGTACACCTCTTGACTTCCTCAAGTCTGCACTTTACTAAGATACTTCCTCTGGGAGATCCGGACCTAACTGTCAGACCTTGCCACATGCTCTGTTCTTGCTTATCGGACCATAACACTCTTCAATCTGACTTTCCGTATAGGCATACCATGTCCTGCAGATGTGTGAGATGAACTTTGTTGCCATCAATGACAACAATCATGAAGCTACAATGTGTCTCTTGCCAACAACAACATATGTCAATATGTGAACATATGGAAAGAGCACATGCGGTTGGAAATGAACTAGTAGAGTTTAGCAAGTATAAAATAGTGGCATACAATAGAAGAGATGGTAAAGAAGCAAAGATGTGTGAATATGTTATTTAGAAGATTCTAGTGTATCAGTTTATGCCTATATTTC
The DNA here is from genome assembly GCA_027924645.1 of Cunninghamia lanceolata. Lineage (NCBI taxonomy): Eukaryota > Viridiplantae > Streptophyta > Pinopsida > Cupressales > Cupressaceae > Cunninghamia > Cunninghamia lanceolata. Next base: position 16,709,307 of record BSBN01000055.1, read on the forward strand.
ATGAGAACATAGTGTATGAGTATGTAAGACATGCCCATAGAGCTCGATGGTTGGACTTGCAATTCAAGTTATGCAAGGGCAAATTTCTAGTTGGTAGCATTGTTTCAGTCATTGACTTTGTAGAGAACTACAGTCTACAGCCATAGTGTGAGGTGCAATCCCAATATTATAATTGGACACAAGTTTCTATATTTGTGCACATCGCATTCATTCATGTGAATGATAGTACAGAGGATGACAGAAAGATCATAAGGGAGTATCATTTTTATATAAGCAATGATCACACATATTCTGTGAAGCTCGTGCAAGGTTGTTTTTAGGTGTTCTACAATGATCTAGATAGAAGGGGCATATCATTCAGTTAGCATATCATATGGTCAGATAATTGTGCATCACAATTCAATAACTCATAGAATTTCTATTGGTTGAGTAGAAGGCATAATATTACAGGTGTTCAACATATGTGGAACTTTTATGAGATTGGGCATGGAAAGGGGGAACATGATGGTGCAGGAGCATGTATCAAAAGACCCATAGCACAAGAAGAGTTAAAGTATAAAGACAATGCAAAGTTGACAGATGTAAAATCAATCATCGAGTGGTGTAATGCTTCGATGGGTCCAGGTAATGAAGGTAAGTCTTCAATTCATAGATTTTTTTGGTTGATAGAAGATACTAACATTGTACCATATGAAGACTGTTGTACACTGACATGATCAAGTGAGCTAAACTCTATCAAAAGCTCAATTACAGGTTCATGGGGTATACATATGTGGAAGATGGCGTGCTTTTGTTCTCCATGTACAATTCAAGCCTGGAATGAGTGCGAGTCACATGAGTGGGTTGATGAATGGTAGTTCAGTTATCATACCCCACTTGAAATGTATCGACCCATGATGACACTAGAATTGACAGAAATGGAATCGTCAGTTGACTTTGATCACATATCAGATCTAGTTTAACTAGGTAATATATCTACTTGCATAGTTAAATTTGAAATTCCTAATGTTATCTTAAACTTTGTAGTATATTTGTAATTTTGACTAATTTCATCTAATTTCCTACACATATCATTGTAGGGCATGTTTATGCAGTTATTGTAAATGAAGATAACGAAGAGGGAATGGATTATCACTTGTGTCATTGTGTTGAGGCTAAAAAGAAATTGGAGGCCCTAGTTACAAATGGAGAAAACATCAAATACCCTACATGCTCAGTGGTTGTTACTGGAACATGTCTTAGAAGGTACCCACATAAGAGTGTTAATGTTTGGTTGTTTGAGGACTTTAACACGCATCAAAATATTCTTCATTACTCCAATGTTGTCATGGCAACCAATGTTCATTTGATATAATCTTGAGGTAGACCTTTGAAAAAGACCTTGTGGAAGGTACATGACTCTAACCACGAGGCAATACTTGACACAATAAAGAGTAGAGAAGACCCAGATGGTTCGTTGGATTAATTTGTAAGTATGCATAAAACTTTCCTAGATGGTTACTTGTACTTTGTTTTGTATATAAATAGAAGTATGAATTGCTTCCCTCCAGTATATTTATGTTTTGTCAATTTTTCTTTTTGATGCTTCTCATAGGAGGTCACAACTCCAGTCCATCCAACTACGAACAAAGAAGCTCCAGAAAAGATGATGGAGAGTGATCATCAGATGGCAGTAAGTGATTGATTACATATCCTGTTCACTCATGTCATATCAAGATTCATGTCATAGGGTTTGGATGTTAGTTCATAACATTCATGTTTATCATGTTACAATAGTAGGACATAGTTGTTTATGTCATTGGTTCATGCCATTGGATCATTGGATTTGGTTGTGGTTCTTCATCATAACATGTCATGCTTTTAGGAGTTGGATTGGGTTGTGGTTCTTCCTCATGATAGGAGTTTGTTCATGTCTTCATGCTTCTTTATCCTCCATGTCTTTAGTGTTCTTAGTGTCTTCATGTGTCAAGGATTTCTTCAAACGCATTCTAGCACTTTTCGAGTTTGCCGGTAGCTTGTAACTTAGAGTGATAGAGATACTTGGCACATGAAATGAGGCCTCCCCTAGTATTTACCCACCCACCTCAACGTGTTGGAATAGTCCATTCAGCCCCATGATGAGCAAAACAAAAAATATGGCACCTGGCAACCTTTTCATTGCATGAAACTGAAACATTTTGCAAGAATGCATTTGATTTTGGCACGATTAAACGGACATGATTTGAATGAAACTGAGAGAGGTTATTGTAGATGGACTCCACATACACCTGTAGGTCTAAATGGAATGTTCCCATCTACCACAAATTCTAAGAACTACCCCATCAAAGTTTGGCAATTTTTTCATCTTAGGGAGCTTAAGGGACTTTGTTGGTAGCCTGCTGCTCCGAATGACTGTAATGCTTCACACATGAAACATGAGCTCCCTTGGCATTTATCTACCCACCCTAACGTGTTGGTGAAGTCCATTTGGCCCCATGATCTATGGAATGTAAAATGTCACTCCTAGCACCTTTCCACTGCATGAAACTGAAGCATTTTGCAATAATCCATTTGATTTTAGCACGGTCAAACAGACTGGAGTTGACCAAAACTGAGAGAGGTTATTGTGGACGGACCCCATGTGCACCTGTACATCCAAAAAAAATGTTTCCAAATGCCACAAATTCCAGGAACTGCTCCATCAAAGTTTGGCAATTTTTTCATCTTAGGGATCTTAAGGGACTTTGCTGGTAGCTTGCTGCCTCAAACGACTGTGATGCTTGGCACACAAAATGAGACATCACTTGGCATTTACCCACCCACCCCGATGCATTGGTGAAGTCTGTTTGGCCCCATGAGCTATGGAATGCAAAATGTCAATCCTAGCACCTTTCCACTGCATGAAACTGAAGCATTTTGTAAGAATGCATTTGATTTTGGCACGGTCAAACAGACTGGAGTTGACCAAAACCGAGAGAGGTTATTGTGGATGGATCCTACATACACCTATATGTCTAAACAAAATATTCCCAAATGCCACAAATTCTAAGAACTGCTCTATCAAATTTTGGCAGTTTTTTTGTCTTATGGATCTTAAGGGACTTTACCAGTAGCCTGCTACCCCAAACGACTACGACACTTGGCACACAAAATAAGACCATGAGGGTTTGTTGGACCATTTATAAAACTCAATTACATGTGAATCAAACAACCTTCAAAGTGCCTAGTCTCAATCTTCATACTTTTCATGTTTCAATAAGGCCTAATCTAGTAGGACAACAAACCATGTTTTTGGGGTTTTTCTCTCAAAATAAATAAATATTTAGATACCCATTTCCATGTTACATAATATATCTCAAAACCAATAGTGACTCCTTTGGACCATGTACCTCAAAAATGACATTTTTCACTGTCTAAAATAGGCTAATTAGGCGTATTTGTGAAGAAACATACCTCTAAATATCCAACAACCCCATACAATTGATGGGGTAGCATCTCCCATGTGTCCACACTCTCAAAACCACAATTAGTTTCAGGAGAAACCCTCTCTAACATACCAAACTCCAAAAATCCTCAATTTAGGCCAATTTGAGGAGGGTTTATTGAAACTCTACCTTCCACACACTCTCAAACTTTGCCAACACTTGGAACACTTCAAAAATGGTCTGCATATGCTTTAGGAACCATCTCCTAGTACTTTCCAACCTTCTTTTGATAAACCCTAGCCAAAAACCACCCTTTCTTGCTTGGAAACAAGGTAAAACTTGCCTAGGACAACACCATAGTTTGGTCAAACTCCATCTCCTACTTCCATGACTTCATGGGCATCTAAAACACATCCAAACCAAACCATTCCACTAAGCTATAGGGTCATACGGCAACTAGAATGGTCTAAAACATCCCTTTACACACTCAAACCCTTGTTTTGAGGGTTACACAGATAGTTTCAGAAAAAATGAAGATATCTCACTCAAAACTCAATGGTTTCTCCTCAAACCAAGTGCATTTGAAATTTAAGACATACCACTACCACTTCCAATAGATTTTAGCACATGGATGGGCCATACATGGTCATGGTATAGCTTGGAACAACATTTTTGCAGAAAAAATCAGAAAAAAATAAATTTTTATTCAAATTTTGTAATACAAAACTCATCTCCCTTCTCTCCTTGGGGTATGTGAGGAATTTAATACATGTTTTAGGTAGTTTCAAATGACCTACAACTACCAACATCCTCCTTATCTATACACCAATATAGAATGTTTGGAGAGACTTATCAACATCCATCAAAGCATAAAGGATATAGGAAATTTGTCGCATGCTGTAATTGTAGTTGCCCTTTGGTGTAGGGGCACCTAGCCTATTTCATGAACATGATCAAATGATGAATTTTGATGTGTTGAGTCATTTTGGCATTGTAATGAGGTCATACTAGACAACTCCTGATGTAATAAGGGTCATTGGAGTTTAGGAGGTCATAGGCTGCAAAAGTTGTCAAGTTGCAAGAAAAGTTGTCAAGTAACTTTTCTTGCAACGAAATGGCTAATAGTTGTCATAGTTGTTTAAATTAGTGTTTGTGCATCCATTTTGATGTAATAAGGCCCATGAGGGCCATTTGTCATGCCAAAGGGTCAAATATGTAAGTTTTTGAACAAGTTGTATATGTTGTCAAAAAAACCTGTCAATATGGCAAATGTGCAAAATTGCAAAAAATAAGGCAGCCTATGTGTTTTTGGTCTATTTGATAGTGCAATGATGAGGGTTTTGAAAAATGGTTAAAGAAAGGTCTTGAATAATTATGCTAATGAGTGATTTAGTCTATATAGGACCTAACTCAACCTATGGAGTACAATTTTTAGTTTAGGGGTCAAGAATAGTAATTGATGCTTTGTAAAAGTAGGCTAAGTAGGCCTCATATACAAATTACCATTCCATTTTTGAAGGGAATGTTCTAAAACAACACATGGTGCATTTGAGATATGTTGTAAAACGTCCAAATAGGTATCCTAATATGTCCTCCTTTGTGTCAGAGGTCATGGATCAGTAAGTTATGTTCCAAAAATTAGTTTTTTGGAGCGCTACTAGCTTGTAAGGGTAGTTTATGAGGAAGAATAACCTATATGCACAGTTTATGTTCTTGGAGACCATGAATGGTCTTTTTATGCGACATTCATCATTTCATGGGTGTTTCATGAGTTGGTTTGTAGAGATTGAGGTTTTGAACCAAGTGTTGGGTTTGTAGTCTTGATTGAGTTCATGTCTAGTTGAAAAAGGGTTTGGGGTCTTAGCCCATTGTTGTGAAATGATGTAATTGGGGTACCTACACAACCCTACCAACCTTTCCCATTCACTACCTTTCATAGAAAACAAGGATTATGGAGACTTCCTTCACAAATAGGCCTCAAGCCTTATAGCCCTATTTTTGGGTCTGACAGAGGTTTTCTTTTACATGGTATAGAATCTTGGCAAGGTAAGAGTAGTTTTGAGTACCAATTATCCTCCTTGTCAACATATCAAAAATGGGACATGGGTTGTTTTAGACACAAGGCTCCAAATTCATGACAGTTCAGTTTGAGACTAGGCCTAATTAGGACTCCTTTACAAGGAAACTATTATGACAATGCAAACCCACCACACCAAACCACTTGGGAACCCTAACATGCATGGAAAAGGAAGCAATTTCACTAGTTTTGGCCTTTGAAATACTTGTTAAGGCAATATTGTATGAACTGCACCCTCTTTTTGCCTAATACATGGTCATATTAGGCCATTGCATCCTCATACCTAATCTAGGGCTTATTGGGAATAGTGATCCTACCTTATTCCATCCCATTCCACCAATCTAGAGTGATTAACTTGGTGGAATGGCAAATAAATACATAGTTTTTAGCCTCAAAACCCTAGTTCAAGGTTTTATGACAGTTTTTAGAAAAATGAGATTTTCTCCCTCCAAATTCAATTAAAATGTCTCAAACAAGATGCAGATGAAAGGTCATTCACTCCCCTACACAATGCAAGTGGTTTCAAACCATGATAGTACTGTACAGATGAGAAGTATGTCCTGGAATAGTTGAATTTCAGGAAAGGTAGCAGAAAACTTAGTTTTATTCAACTTTGCCCTTCAAAACCTTCTTCACCAACCCCTCTTCAGTGTGTGTGAAGGTTTTTAAAAATGTTTACAATGGTTCCAATCAATCATAACTGACTTTTAACTTGTTTGATCATTGGGTAACCTCCTTATTACATGATTTGTTAAGTTGACAAAGCAACTTCTTACCACTACTTGCATTATTAGACTTTTTGTTTGACAACAACATAAAACATGACTTCAAACATAAATGACATTGGTCATTTGACCTTATTACATGCAAAATGATGACACAAGACCATCAACTTGTCCTATGATGTCCTAGAACCTTGTTATGACATGCTCCTAGCCAAGATTGGCTATGGCTAAGGTGCTCCTGCACCATGAAATATGTTTCCATGGTGTTGAGTCGTCCTCCTTACCTACTGCATCACCCTTGTAGACATGTATGCAAAGTGTGGAAGCATAGACAAGGCACATGAACTGTTTGGCATGATGCCCCAAAGAAATCTCACCTCATTGAATGCAATGATTGCAAGATATGAACAAAATGGAGTTTTTGATAATGCATTAGAAACTTTCAAGCAAATGTGATTGGCGGGTGTAAAGAAAAATTCCACAAACTTATCCAGTATCCTCCTTGCCTATGCCAAAATGGACATCCATCCAAAGGATAAAACATATGGGAATTTTGTTTAATGGTGTAGTTGCAATTGCCCTCAGAGACATGTATGCAAAGTGTGGAAACATAGACAAGGCATGTGAACTATTTGGCATGATGCCTCAAAGAAATGTCACCTCATGGAATACAATGATTGCAAGATATGAACAAAATGGATTTACTAATAAGCCTTTAGAAAGTTCCAAGAAAATGCAATTGACAAGTGTAAAGCCAAATTCCAAAACCTTAGAAATGGTATGTTTGGACCACGGTATAGACATCCATCAAAGCATAAAGGACATAGGAATTTTGTCAAATGTCATAGTTGTAAGTACCCTGCAAGACATGTATGCAACTTGTGTGGAAACATATATAATGAACATGAACTATTTGACATGATGCCTCAAAGAAATGTTGTCTCATGGAATGCAATGATTGCAAGATATGCACGAAATGGATTTTTCATAAGGCTTTAAAAACTCTCAAGAAAATGCACAAAAATAATTTTCAACCATTTATGCAAATTTTGGCACATCTAAAACCAAATTGCACCACCTTAACCAACTTCCTCCTTGCCTATGCTATAATGGGATCTAGAGAATGTGGTGTGGACAACCATCAAAGCATAAATGATATAGAAATTTTGTCACATGTATTGTATTTGCAAATTTTTCCTTGTAGACATGTATGGAAAGTATGGAAGCATAGACAAGGCACGTGAACTATTTGAAATGATGCATCAAAGAAATGTATAGTCCCACAGAATTCAATGATTGTAAGATATGCACAAAATGGATTATTTGAAAATGATCTATAAACTTTCAAGCAAATGCAATTGGCACTTATAAAACCAAATTCCTATAACAATAATTGATTATCATATTAAATATTTAATATAAAGTGTCATATACATAATGTCATGAACATAACATCTAGTTTATATAAAAACCCATATAGGCATGTCCAAATAAAGCCATATAGACAAATATACAAAAATATAAATCAGATTAACATTCAAAAGTATGTATACAAAGCCATCTAGGCATATAAAAAAGTTCCCAAAAACTAGTTTCCAATGGGCTTTTAGGAAATAATTGGCAGCCCTTCTTTGACTGTGAAGATGGAGAGCTAGTCAGTGACACATCCTCTCTTTGTCGTCAAGTAGACCTCTTCGAATAAAGTTCATCCAGATACAACTATTAATACAAACAAACAATATGCGCATTAGTATAGAAAATGTATGAAATATATAACATCACATATGTAATTGATCACTTACCACTAACTGATGATCACTCTCCATCATCTTTTCTCTCTCTTCATCCATAGTTGGATGGACTAGAGTTGTGACCTCCTGTGAGAAGCATCAAGAAGTAAAATTGACTAAACATAAAAATCATTTATGTACATCAAATGATATGAGATAAAAAAAGAAATACAAAATTATGATATTTTCATGTTATTGGCTCATACCTCAGTCAAAGGATTTATAGACATCATGGCTACATCAATTCCTATCTACATTGACTCACAAAGATGAGGAGGAGTCTCCACTGTATTCAGCATCTGAAAATCAAGTTCAAGATTATTCAAACAAAATAAATACATAACATTATTTTAAAAATGCATAATGATTAGAAATGGTTAAATTTACCTCTGTAAAAGTGGTGGTTTGGCGTCCAAGGGACCAAGGAAACCATGGAGATGCTAGTGACTATTGAAATCATCAAATTGTCACAGAATAATATTGCCATTGATATATCTACAATAATTACGATTATGTGATAAATTACATACTTGCTGACTTGACCTCCTCTCATAACCTGCCAATGGAGGGCTAACAGAGGCAAGATGAAGACTCTGACCCTAGAATTTCATTGTGCAAACAATTACATACATTATTTTTGACTTATAATATAGATAATCATATGAAATTAATTACAAATTTCAAATAACAATATACTAAATCAAGATGAAACTTGTAACAAATTACCTAGAGTCAATACCAAATGTATGCTATAAGAGATTGTCGTAGCATGCTGCCCCTATGTCACAGAGTCTTGTCGTGCCTCCTACGTCCCATAATCACATAGGTTCCCACATGTACTACACAAATGTGGGGACACATGACACCTACTACTCTCACCCTCATTGCCCTAGGTAAAATCATCAGCATGGTGTGATAGAGTTTGGGTGAGTGTAGTCAGTGAATGTAAAGTCTCCAACTCAACACTCTCCTTCAAAGCCAAAGGGAGTGACCTACATTCTGACCTTGCTCGGAGTATAGGCACATGGTCTTCATCTCACTGAGCCCTGGGTCTATCTTGGCCAGAGCCACCACCTCTACCTTGTAACTCACGAATGTCAAAGTAATTTGGAATCTTGTTGAGGATGAACTCGCAATAGAGTTTCCTCAAGAAATATTGTGGTACCTCATCATTGTTGCATGGTTTCTCATCGAATACCATGTACCATCTATCCCAAAAGTTTTAGGATATGTCTTCATTCCTACACCAATGTATAGGAAACCATTTGTAACTTTCCTCTAATCTTTGGCCAGTTTTAGGATTAATAAATTCTCCACATAATTGAGATTTTGCAATTTTTTCCTTCTTGACTTGTTCATATGACAACTTGTCAGCATAATATTTCTGACTCCTCTCCCTATAGTCTTGGAATTTAGTGATTTGTTTTGTCACCAAATCCGTGTGGGAAACAATCTCCTGTAGTGATTTTGCAAGTGCCCTCCTATGTTCAGTGGTACCACTTGGATTGTGTAGGGTTTGAATAATAGTTTCAAGATGTTTCTTGTTTTCTTCTATTATCCCTAGGTAATGCTCTTGATCATCCCTTACATGAAAAGGAGGTGAAGGTGGGTTTTGAGGGTTTTGGGGTTTTTTTTCACCCTCCTCAACTGGATTTAGGTTTTCTTCTTCTCCAATAAGTGTAAATGCAATATAAAAACAAATCAAACATTGCAAAACTAAAAAAATGTTCTAAAACTAACAAAATCAGACAAACCATACCTTCTTCCTATGTTGGAGCCTCCAAATTTGTATGAGAATGTCTTTGGTAGTGAGGTGGCATTGTGAATTTATTATTTTCTTAGGTGCACTTGATTCAATGGCCTCTTCTTCAATGCAATCACATTTTTGCTTGGTTTTTTTACTGCTATGAGGAGAGAAGTCACATGCTGAATGAGTAGAAAATGTTTTTTTTTTTGCTATTATGAAAAGCAAAATGTGAGCGCATTATAATGCACTCACGTTTTGTTTTAATTTTGGAGATGGTGGCAACTTTTTAGTCCCCCATCTCCTTGCATTTACCCCATGGTTAAATACATAAGATGATACTTAGTCCCACAAAAACAATGTGAGCATTTCCATATAAGACTAACTCAAATCATGTTTGCAACAAAGGGCATACCAGTACTATCATAAATGTTGTCATACCAAGGTTTTTACTCTGCAATAATTCTACACATGTATGTGTAGCAGATGTTGTTTCGACCATAATAAAGTCAAGTCTTACACAAGCAATGGATACAACAATGTCATATTTTGCTACAAACAAGAATGTGTTTGTTAATCTATCATTCCTATATGTCATACAGAAAATGATTTGTGAACCAAATTTAAAAAACATTGGAAATAAAAAATCAACTGCATTTTTTTAAAATAGAACAAAAAATGGAAAACCATTGCAATAGAAATAGAAACATCATATTTTGTTGCAAACTAGCACTCATGTTTGTCGATCTAGAATTCTTGTAGTTGTCAAACAAAAAAGGGTTCATGAACCAACTGACAAATGACATGGAAAGAAAAGGGGATTTGACAAAATTGCTACCATATAAATGCTACAAAACACATCTTTTGCCCATTGCTAATGAGGATTAGCACCATAAGACCAAAGGAGCTGATTCCCTGAGGAATCCTCCCATGGGAAGAAGATGGAATTGAACTTCAATGAAGCATCTAAGGGCATTTGGTAAATGTGCATCTAGGGTGCCTCCTCAGGGATCAGAAAGAGAAAATGTAGTGGGCTAAATCCCCTTCTACCCGAGGGAAAATGTAGATGGAACTAACAACAAAGCCTAAGCTATTGTCCTAGTCAATGAAATCAAATTTGTAGTTAGTAAGAATCTTAATGTTTTCAAATAAAGGAGACTCCATTATCAGAGCTTTTAGCTTGAGAGGGCCTCTCTTGCTGGAGATTGTGGAGCAATTGCAAAGAAGTTTTCCATCTCCTGTGATTTGACCATATGACCTTCAATTACTACTATTGGGAGGCTAAAAGGCCTATCAACCTAGCCATACTCTTAAACCTTAATAACAATGACTTGGAGATCATTGATGATGTAGAGACATGGAATGGGCTAAAGAACCTTCTATCCGATGACTCCTATAAAATTAAACTTGATGTCTATTTGGATAGCTTGTGGCATGTTAGATGTTTTCCCTTTATTATTTTATAGAAGACTTGTGATATTGATGATCCTTGGGTACCCCACTTTATGTGGTCAACAATGTAAAAGTGCATCAATGTTTTAGGCATATCTTATTAATTTTGTGTAGCCAAAGACAACACAATGAATGATTGTCCTCTTAAATCTTTAAATGCTACAACACAAGGTTAATCCTTCAGTGGGAAGATTTTGTGTTTATCTACTCCTATCTGGTGGGTATAACTAACATTGGTGCCATTATGTTCAATTTGTAAGTTCTAATGGCACCAACATCTAGGATTGGAAGAGTCCTCAGTGTAGAAGAGTAATAGACCTCTAGTTTTAGGCTCTGGGGTTACCATGAGAGGCAAAGGTATGGGAAGGGGCTGAAAATTTGTAAACCCTTGCTAGCTAAAGAATTGTAAAACCTTACTTCTTGAGGAATTGAAGATAATATTTTTGAAGTAACTTCCCTAATACATAAGGGTTAAATGTGCTCTTTTACAACTGTGAGAAGTATTCAACACATTTTTAAGAAATACAAGAGCAATGAAATATAGAAGTACTAAGCAAATAATAGCTACAAATTGCCAAAATGTGATTACTTCAACTTTCTCAATGTCACACAAATACGAATGAAGGATTTATAAGAAATAACCATGAATCAATTCAAGCATACCCGACTCCTATTGGGTCACCAATATTCTTCCCTTTTCACACCACTATTAAAGATACAACTCTTGTAATAGTAACAACAATCTAGATATTCTTCCATGTATGATTGGATTATTGATCATATATAGCAACACCTGATGTTCCACAAGAAATATAAATAGACTTGCTAAGAGATAGTGCCAAAATTTCTAAACTAAATATAGCATTTCTAGCACTTCTCTTTCAGTCATAATGTGATTCTTTTCTACATTACTAAATAATCCAATTGCAAAATATAGTGGATGGTCTCTGCTTCCTACACCAAGGTACACCCTATAGTATACTTTGACACATATGTGGAACTCCTTATCCCAACTGGGATGTCACAAAATCGGAGCACAAATCAACATTACTCTTAGCTTTTCAAAAGCCTCTTCTTGTTTGGCTGCTTCCTTAACAAATAGACTAGTGGATGTGAAAATACCACAAGATTATTTATAAACCTAAAGTACTATCCAATATGTCCTAAAAATATACCTTGTGTAATGAAAAATTTGGATTTACAAATGGAAATGATCAAACAATGAAATGCATAACCTAAACCAAAATCATTCAATACCTCAAAGATGCAAGATGAGCTCGATTGATTGATCAATTTGTTATGTTGATTGCTTGATTCCACAGCATAACATTGGTAAGAAGATAAATGATGGATGATTAATGGTTGATAGAAGCAAGATAGATGGATTGAAGATGATGGATGAGGGCTTGAGATAAAAATTTGGCAGGGTGAAGTTGCATGAAGAAGAATGTTCTTTTCATGGCTTAAGAGAGGCTTGCTTTATAGGATTGGCTTGGTTCAAATGAATGGCTAGGATCAATTAGGGTTTAGGATGAAATGGATGGGTAGGATTAACTTAGGTTTCCTTGCACATTAAGAATTTGCAGTCAATTGACATGTGTCAAAGGAAATAGGTCTCATGTGTGATTGTGTACACAAAAAGTACTACATGTGATTGTGTACATAAAAAGTATTTTAAATGAGTTGTACTACAACACATGATTAAGGGGAAATGGACAAGTGTCAAGGTGAGATGAAAGGCCATGTGACTTAATTCAAATTAAATATTTGAATTAGTTGGGATATAGTTGGGAAATTAATTAAATAAATAAGATTCTATTTAATTAATTAGGTAGATGAATAGGATGGGATAAGATATGATGTGGAAATTAAATAAATAAATAAAATTTATTCAATTAATTAGGATGATAGAATTAAGGATAGGATTATAAATGGGAAATTAATTAAATAAATAAAATTTATTTAATTAATTGGCTAAGTGGGATTATGGAAATTAGGACAAAATGGCTTATGATGTCTAGGATAATGTTTTAACAAGATTTTGCAAGACATACAGAAATTTGAGACAAATTTGGGTGTCTACATTTTACCCCTCTTTGAGATGATGTTTAAGATGATAAGATTTGTGTTGAGTAACATCATTTCAAAGAAGCTAAGGTATGGGTAGAGGAAAATGGATATGGATGAAAAAATAGGATGATGACAATGTAGGATAGAATAAGGATGGAAAGAAGAAGATGATGATGGAATGATAGGATGATGATGCCCCCTCGAGAGGATAGGCAGGTTGAACAAACATGGGTATGGTCTCGAAAATAAATAGCTTGGCTACAAAAAAAAGATAAGGGGATAGATAGAAGAAATGAAGATGCGTTATGCTACAAGGAAAGTAAGCAACCATGATGTTTGATATAGCACTAGACATTATGCACCAAGGTATAAGGAACTAGGGTAACGATGTGTCTCGTGCCCCAGCATAATACAACCTTGTCAAGATACAAGATATGAATATTAGCTAGGTTAATACTGATATGATGCCAATGCAAGATAAAATGATAACACACACAAGCAAGCAAGAAAGCAAGCAAGCATGCACAAATGATACAAAAACAAACAAGGTATTACATCTGTCAAGCTATAAACCAATGATCAATTGATTGATTGATGATGATAGTTGTGAGTGTTGTCATGGTGGAGAAAACTATATCCCTAGGTAAACACAAGGTTGTTTACTAAGTTGGTTGGCTGATTGGCTGATTGATTTGGCTTACAACAAGGCTAGGATCAAGACCCTTGATTGTGATTGGATAGTTTGACACGATTGATTATCTTGATTGGTATGGATTAAGGATGGGCTTACATTTGGATCATCACTTTGAAATGATGGATGAAGATTGATGAAAATGAATTGGTGTGAATTGAATTGACATGAATGGATGATTGGATTGAAGTAAATGGATTGATTGAATGATAGATTGATTAGAAGTTGTTTATTGATGATGTAGAAGATAGATGACAGAAGAAATGATGAGAGGAGAAAAAGGAAAATCACCTGTGCTTGAATATGGGCACTTCCTTCATAGTCCAGACTACCTACATACCCTATATCCACGGGATCAAGGCACTTAACGATGGAAATGAGATGTAGTTCTGATTGTTTTATTGATGAGATGATGAAAATGGATTGAATTGATCAAGTTATGGATTGATGAAATGTTGATGATGGGATGATATGTGGTTGATTGATCTACTTTTGATTTGTTGAAGTGATTGGATTTATTTTGATGGTTGGATTGATGTGATTGATTTGATTTTCTTTGTTGTTGATGCTGATGATTGATAGGATTTGTTTTGATGGTTGACTTGATGTGCTTTGGTTGTGATGTTTGCTATTGTTGGGTTGATTGTTTTGATTATTGGATTGTTTTGAATGATGATAGTGATGGTGTGATGATTAGAGTGTCCACTCAATCAAAGCATAAACAAGTGTTCTCAATGTGCTCAAAGGATGTAAAATAAACAAGGTATTGCCCTTGTCAAGTCATAAACAAATGATTGCTTGTTTGATTGATGATGATAGTGTTGTCATTGTGGGGAAAGCTATATCCCCAGATCAACACAAGGATGATGTGGGAATGATATATCCCATTGATGATGATTGATTTGGTTCATGACAAGATTAGGATAAAAAACTTGTTGATTTGATTGGATAATGTTCCTTGATTGATTAGCTTGCTTGATATGGATTAGTGTGACTTGGATTGAAGATCATTGCATAGATTGATTTGATTGATATGATTGGAAGAAGTGATTGATTGAAATGGATGAATGAATGTTATTGATAGGAAGAATTGATGATGATGATGATTTGTTTTTGATTGAATGTTGATGGAGTGGATTGTTTTAGATTGATGATTGAATCAATCTTATTGCTTGGATTTTTCATTGGATATTTGATTTTTTTTGTATTTTTGTTGGGAATATTTATTTATTTATTATTTTGTTTTTTTTATTTTTGATATGTTTTAATGTCAATGAATTTACAATTTTAGTAGCCTTTGTGGTAGATACCAATGACAAGGGAGAAAACCAAGCCTAGGTTTAAGGAGGATGGAGGATAAATAGGATGGATATAATGGATGGATAAAAGAATGGGTTCATGATAAATGGATGGGATGAAAGATTCATAAGAATCAGATGGGATGGAAGGTTCATAAGAGGATAGGCCATATAGGGGATGGATGCATACCTCATGATAAATGGATAGGTAGACTATAGTGGAAAGCTTCATGACAAATAGATGGTGATAAGCTATAAGATGAAAAGCTCATGATAAGGATACACCATAGTGGATGGATCATAAAGGAGCTATGATGTGATATCTAAAAGGCTATGTTGCATAGGAAGAACTTGCCCCATTCTAGGTGGTAATGCTTAGGATTTTTACATGACATGGCTCATGACAATGGGATGATAAGATTGGATTTTACATGATGCTTATGATAAAAGGATGACATGATGGATTGGTTTAAATGGGATGGATAAATGGTCAACGGATAGGACTTGGTTTGGAAAGAAGGTATGCCAAGAAATATCCAAACATGTTTCAACATTTTGCCCCTATGTCTTCATCAAAATCAAAAGGCAGAAGGATGGATAAATGGGCTCAGTAGGATAGGCATGTTTATGTAATGGCTAAGGATGGTAGGATGTAACAAGATAGGACATGATATAATGGAAAATGATAGGTTGAAAATGATAAGATGGATGAGACAATGTGCCCCCAAGTGTAAGTGACATAGAAGATCAACCTACACATGATGAATGTTTGCCAGTTTTCATCATGGTACTTATCCAAGGTGCTTGTTTACTAGGTTTTCACCATTGGATGAAGGGATTTCTCTTTACTTTAAAAAAAAAAAAAATCTTTTTTTTTTCTTAGATGGGATAGGTGGATATGGATAGAAGGGACTCAAGTGTTTAGTTACCTGAAAAGTGATAGTGTCCCATTAGAGGTAGGATGTCATTGCATGGACCATGTCAAATATGCTCATAGATATTAGTAGTGGATTACATGGATGGGAGATGGATTAAGTGGATAGTAGATTATGGAGGGAATGGTAGTGGATTATGATGTGGATTATGTAAGGCTTATGCCTGGAAGGATAGTGGATTATGATGTGAATTATGTAGGGCACATGTAAAAGGATGGATGAAAGGTTTATGCAAAACCATTGACCATAGGAAGGTGATGGGAAAGATATGTAGGATAGTGGATGAAAGATGGGGAGGTGGAGGTATGTGGAAGTGTTACAGAATGGAAGGGAACCATGACCAACAGTTGCACATATCATGATAAACATTGAAGCTTTTGATGGGATGGTGGTGTAGGAAGCAATGGGGATGTTTGCTTAGGAGATGGGTGATGGAGGAATTTAGGTACCCACACAGACTTGGTATTTTTAGTGCTTTTGTTTTGCTTGTGGAATTTTTGAAGGGAATGGAAGTTTTGGATGGAAGTAGGCTTTTGGATGGATATAGGTGGTTGGGATTCTTGATATGTGGATGAGGATGCCTCATTTGACTTGCTTTCTCTTTGCTTAAGGACCCAAACCATTTTGCTTTTGGGCTTTGCATTTGGAGGTAAGAGTTTAGATGGCTTCTTAGATGAACTTTTCTTTGATTTTGATTCTTTATGTCCTAAGTTATGAAGACCTTTAGGATTTTTGGTAGGATTTTTAGCTTTATAAGCAGAGGCATCAAAATTTTTTCTTTTGAATCCCATGGGGTGGGTGGAGTGGATGGAATGACTGGAAGCTTTATCCTTAAATTATGTGTGCTTTTGTTGGCCATGATTAGGGATGTAAGGATACTTATGAATGATAGGTATGTTAGGCATTGGAAGCAACCGTGGCAAGGTGGATGGAGGGATATTTGGAGTTGGAAGTAATGGTGGTAAATTTAAAGGTGGAAGGTGTATGGTCACATGCTTTTGGTATTCATAAGTTGGTGGAGGTGGACTAGCTACATATGTCTTAGGTATATGATAAGGTTTGCGATGGAAACTGGTAGATTTAAGATGCATGAAGGGATTACCAACATCTTGGCCTTGTTTACCTTGGGTTGTGTATCCGAGGCCATATGAGTGTGGGGGGACCTTGACATGAATCGGCTCCAAAATACCTTCTTCATAAATACCTAGGCCTTTACCTTTGTAGTACATGTTTTGGAGGATGCGATTGACTACGGGACTAGATTTGTTTTGGGAACTAGACTTGAGTTATTTATTGGATGGAGAAGGTCAGGTAGAGGACAAAGGTTACTATTGTCCTGTTGGTTTTTTCCCAGACTGGATGCTTATTCCCAGATTTCCCTACAAGGTAGCCATCAGTGATCAACAGGATCTCTGGGCCAGGGGCCAACAGTGTAGGAGATAGACTCTATATTTTATCTCCTCTTCTTCTTCAGGCTCTGCAAGACCTAGGGGGGTATTCTCTACTCAACATCCATGAGGATATGCATACAAGGCTGGGATGCTGACAGAAAGCAGATAAGTCCTCCTATAAGTAGACCAAAACAGAAAGATAAGAGCAAAGGGGCTAGCTTTGGGCCTATTTGCAGTTGTAGACAGAGGACTGAGGATCCTAAGACTAACTCTAATGTCCTAATGGTTGTTTTAGATTTTGATTTGGATTTTAAGTTTGGATGCAAAGTTGGACATGGTTGTAACACAAACACAAAGCATGATTGGTGCCTATCCAGGGCCTGGAGTCAGTAGACATACACCTGTGAATGATCAGCATGAACAGCTAAAACTGGATTTCAAGGGGATATATGTGATACCTGCCTTACAGATATCCCCCAATACAGAGTGTTAAGTTATCTCTACTTATGGCATCCCTACTGCAGTATACCCTTCCCAATGTTCAACCTGAAAATAGTTTAATCTACCCCTTGAGCAGAAGTTAAAAGATCAGACATTCAACATAGGAATTCTATGCTCTAGAATCTAAACATTACCCAAACATCCAGATTCAGAAGAAGAATACATGCAATACTGGAGACAGAATTAACACAACACATGCTAAGATAGCATTTCTCATATAAGATTAATCATGAAATCAATGGGTTCATGCCAAAAAACATACAACAAGAGATACATAAACTCACAAGTTAAGCTGTATAGAGCAACCAGATCAGCTTGTTTTTCAATTACAGAGCCAAAAATCTTCAACTTTCAACAACCACAAATGACTAACACTTCCTTCTTATAACAGCCAGGTAGTGTACCACAGCAATTAATTACATGGTTGACCAAAAATCCCGCCAGATACACAGTATCAGGAAAATGGCGCTCAAACACTACCAAATTGGCACCCAAACATGAATGCAGTAGGTAGGGGAGGAGACAGGAAGATATCTCGAGCCCTGCGCCACTATCCGCTGATGTACACCTTCAATCAGGTACCAGATCCGCCCATACCTCTGCAACCTTCGCCATTAATGGCACACCAACCTGCGACCTCGGGAAAACGTCAATTACGCATCGCAACCATTTCCCGCCGAGAATCATCATCATGATATTTGAAAATATGCAGGATATCAATTATCCCACATGCACCCCGCAGCAACCTCTTTAACACTTTATATACTAGGTCAGGAGCACATATGATGTCGGCGCTTTTGCTCCTGACGACACTAGTATAAGACTTCATCATCATCATCCTC
The DNA here is from genome assembly GCA_027924645.1 of Cunninghamia lanceolata. Classification (NCBI taxonomy): domain Eukaryota; kingdom Viridiplantae; phylum Streptophyta; class Pinopsida; order Cupressales; family Cupressaceae; genus Cunninghamia; species Cunninghamia lanceolata. The sequence continues at coordinate 16,728,227 of BSBN01000055.1, forward strand.
CAGCAGCATGATATCCTGTTGCTTGAAATATCATCCTAACGTCAGCATCATATCGCAATACAACCTGCATGATAATTGCCTTCATCAGCACAACCTGATCCATCGGAGGAACATCCTCCTGCTGAGCCTATACCAAAAGTCTGGCCGATGAACATCCTGATGACGTCATCATCATATCATGCTGACGTCATCATCATATCTGCCTACTGCGCACCTCCTCATATCCGGATGATGTCATCATCATATTTGCAAATATCAGGAGATCTCCACAAGATGATTAGTGTTAGAAATATGACCCCCCCGGACCTTGATGACGTCATCATCACATCCACATCAGGATGATATTCAGAAGACAACTGGATATTTGGAAATATCATCCTGATGCATAAATATCAGGTTGCACTGTAGCTCCACTATAAGATCGGGGCGATAGATGAATATGATGATGCTTGAAAAGATCACCCCCACTAGATAATGCACGAAGCCGGCAGGCGGATATCTCCTTGATATCAGCATCATCATGACGCTGGAACAAACATACATCCGGGTGATATGAAAATATCACCCCCTCCTTCGGAAATATCATGATGCAGATAGGCAGAAAAATAGATATCACCCTGACATAAGAATGACGTCAGCATCATCAGGATGATATTGACTAAGATCATCCTGACGTTCAAAATATGATGACCCCCAGTGAATATCGGGTCACACTTAGAACTCTTCAACAACATCATCAGGATGATCATAACCAAGATCACCCGATGATAAAAATATCACCCCGGCGAAATATCATGCAGGCAGAAAATATGATGACCCCCGCAAGCAACACGGTGATAACTGGAAATATGATGATGATGATGATGCTGACCCTTAAGAAAAAACAAGTTAGGTCGAACAACTCAGAGAATAATCCCTTCAGAAAATCGGGGCAACATCATCATCATGTTTGGGCAAGGTGATAATTGGAAGATCACCGGAAACTTGAAAAATCACCCCTGCAAGCAACTTAGGGCGCACTGTAGCTCATCAGCAGGATCAGGATGATATCCAGACATCACCCGATATTGAAATATGATGATCCTGATGAAAAATAAGTCGACAGAAAACATGATAATGCAGACCATCATCGAAGACAAGATGATGATGATGATCTCCTCCTCAAAGAAAATATGATGCTGCAGCTGAAAAATGCTGAGGAGGTCCAACACTTAGGAAAATGGGCAAGAAGATAAAGGGTTCAAATGAAGAAACCCCCTGATCATGAAAAAACAACCCCCAGGTCAAAAATGAGTGCTAACACTGGCTCCGAATGGGGACGTGCAGGTGAAAACCTGCAGCGAGAACCAGATCTCCGGGCAGACCAGACAAAAAGCCAAAAAGCACGAGCTGTACAAAGCATTTACACTACATACATATTTTTACAAATGTGCACAGCAACAAGTCATTTATGCAAAATAGAACTTAAGGAATTGGCCATGCACAGGCAATTCCAGAACTTCACCATCTAGGGCCTAGAGGAAATAAGAATCCTCCCCATGAGTATTGCAAACCTGATATGGGCCCATCCATAAGGGTTCAAATTTACCATGTTTACCCTTTTCCTGACCTTCAGCATTCCAAATGAGCACCAGATCATTGACTTGAAACTTCCTTTTTGTAGTTCTCCTGTCAAACTGATATTTCACATCTTGTTGTCTTTTGAGATTGATCTGGTGGGCTTTCCTTCTGTTTTCATCCAATGCAACCAGCTGATTCACTCTTTCTGTCATGGAATCTTCAATCTCCTCATCATTTTCCTAAATGAATCTGTAAACTGGTAGGAGATTGTTTATGGGCAATCTAGCTGATGCACCATATACTAGCTCAAAAGGTGACTTCCCAATAGCCCTTTTCACTGTCACTCTGTCAGCCCATATTGCTAAGTTCAACTTTGAGTCCCAAGCTCTCTTGTTCTTGTCCAGTATCCTCTTGATAATTTTCATGATGCTCTTATTGCTTGATTCTGCTTGACCATTTCCTTGTGGGTGATATGGTGATGTATATGACAGATTTATCCCATACCTGTTGCAAAAATCAACAAATTCACCTGATCTGAAGCACATAGCATTATCAGTGACTATCTTAAATGGTACTCCAAACCTGATGATGATGTTTTCTAGTATGAAATCTGTCACCACCTTACTTGTAGCTCTCTTAGTTGGAATGGCCTCAATCCATTTGGTAAAGTAATCAGTTGCCACCAAAATCCAATTGTGTCCCCCACTTGATTTATCTGCAATTTCCCCTATGAAGTCAATTCCCCATTGCTGGAATGGAGCATCCACAGTTACAGTTTTGAGGGGTAAAGCACCATCATATTTCAGCTTTCCTGAAAATCTTTGGCAAGGGTCACACTTTCTCACTAACTTTTGTGCATCTAAAAAGAGAGTGGGCCACCAATATCCTGCTCTGAGAATTTTATGAGCTGTTGTTTGGGCAGTATAATGTCCACCACACAATCCTTTATGCATATCAATCAAAACATTGTTAGCCATATCCTCATCCACACATCTCAGCAGCACACCATCAGGGTTTTTCTAGTATAGCTCACCTTGAACAATAATATACCTGATTGCATGTAACTTTAAAGTCCTCTTTTGACTGTCACTGAAATGGGAAGGACAATTCAGATTTTGCAAGTAGTAGATAATATCCTTGTACCATTCAGATCCTGATACATTTACACTCTCATCTTGGACTGCATTAACTTGGCATGCTTCCAAGTTTGACTGTGCCATCATCTTGGCTAATCCTTGTCCTCTTATCAACTTAGTAACTTGTATGTCTATGTTGAACTCTTGCAGTTTGTTTATCCATCTGCACCTTCTTCCAGTCACCTCCTGCTGAGTGAATATGTCTTTGACTGCTGCATGAGGTACATATGCAATTATATATGATCCTACCAAGTATGGTCTGAAACTTTTGATGGCTCTGACTAGTGCATATGCCTGTTTTTCCATAATATCATACTTCAACTCAGAGGCCTGCAAGGACATACTGAAAAAAGCGATGGGCTGTTCAAAACCATCTTCATTTTTCTGTAACAAACATGCAGCAATAGTATGAAAGGAAGCAAATGAAAATACTTGGAATGGCTTAGAAAAATCAGGAGATTTAAGAACAGGGGCCATCTTGATTGCCTCTTTGATACTCTGAAATGATTCTATTGCTTCCCTTTCCTAGTTGACAGTTGCATCCTTCTTCATCATCTTGGAAATGTTCCTTGTGGTTTCTGCAAAGTTGGGAACAAATCTCCTAACAAAATTTATCTGTCCAAAGAAGGACTGAACTCCTTTTACAGTTTTTGGCATTTGAATTCTGTCAATAGCAGCCACTCTCTCTGGATTTATCCTGACTCCATCCTTGGAAACAATATGTCCCAGAAGCTTTCCTTCAACTACTCCAAAGGCACACTTCTTTGGATTTAAAGAAATACCATACTCTAGTGCTCTTATGAAAATCTGCTCCAGATGCAAACAATGCTGCTCTTCTTTCTTTGAGTAAGCAGTCAAGTCATCCTGATATACAGCCAGGATTGAATCAATCAACCCTGCAAAAGCAACATCCATTGCTCTTTGAAATGTAGCACCTGCATTTGTTAGTCCAAATGGCATTCTAACATACACATAAGTTCCCCATGGAGTGGTAAAGGCGGTTTTATACTGTTCTGATTCCTTTACCTTCACCTGATTATATCCTGAAAATCCATACATCATGGATAGGAGTTCACAACCAGTCACTCTCTGCAACATAGCTTCCATATTAGGCAGTGGATAGTTATCCTTTAAAGAGGATACATTCAAGTTCCTGAAATCAACACAAAGCCTAATATCACCATTCTTTTTTCTGACTGGGACAAGGTTAGACACCCAAGTTGAATGTCTGATTGGCACAATTATTCCAGCTTCCCTGAGCCTTTTGAGTTCTTCTTGCATCTTGGGAGCTAAGGTAGGATTAATAGGTCTTTGCCTTTGTCTAAATGGCTTAGCTCCAGGCTTCAATGGGATCTCATGCTGGAATAAATCTTCCCTATAGGCTTTTAGGTCCTCATATGACCAAGCAAAAACATGTTTATACTTTTTCAGTAATGCAATCAGCATACTTCTAATGTGTGGTTTGAGCTGTTTACCAATGTATACCTTCTGAGGGGCCTGAGATGTCCCCAAATTTATCTCCTCTAAATCTTCCTTATTTGTGGGAGATGTCCTCGTGACCATTTTATCTCTACTGTCAAAAGCTCTTTCCAAAGCTACCAACCCTCTAGGGATTTTATTAGTCTTCAATTGAATTATCTCTTTTCCCATAAGAGTTTCTTTTCCATCTACAGTCTCTACAAAAGCTTGGAAATCAATTTGTTGATTCTCATATTCATCTATGCAGTGCAAAAATTTCAACAAATCCCTATCATCATTAAACACTTGCCAACTGCATATATTTTCTGGTACTGCAGGCCTAATTTTAACTTCTACATTTGTAACACCTGACAGAGTGATGTCATCTGGCCTTATTGCAACAATGGCTAAGAAATCAGCCATAACATTTTTTGACCTCTCTAGCCAGCCTATTGAAAATGCATCAAATAATTCAATGGTATCCCAAACAGCATGCTTGTATTGTTTCAGTCTTTTATTTTTCGCAGCATACTTATTTCTAATTTGGGATACAATCAGCTCAGAATCCCCAAATACTCTTAACATCTTAATTCCATGTTTGAGAGCAATATTTAGGCCTAAGAGTAAAGCCTCATATTCTGCAATATTGTTTGTGCAATCAAACCTCAGCAAAAAAGAGAATTTGAGGAGCTTACCAGTTGGAGACAGGAAAACAACTCCAGCTCCAGAGCCTTCTTTTGCACAAGCTCCATCAAAAAACATGGTCCATAAGCCTTGCTGATCCAGCTCTTCAATGCAGACATTTTTCTTTTTATCTTCTGTATCATCTGAGACAACCTTGAAGTTATCACAGTCAGTGTCTACAAAGCATACTTGTTCCTCTGCTTCTTGGTCTTCCACTGTCTCTGATGATCTTTGCTCTCTGATTAGCTTGACATCCCTGCCATTCATTGGAATCATGGCATATGACAGGTCCAGCTGCATACTTCCACCAATTAGTGCTGCCCATCTTCTTGACAACAACATACCGTACTGTGGCTTGATGTCAACCACTGTTATATTCATTTTATATTTCTTTTCAGGAAATGCTGCCAGTTTGAAATCTACATCCTTCATGATTCTAATAACTGGTACCTCTCTGGCATCCATAGCATAACATTTTCCACATGCCGTGTCAATTTTCAATCCAGTTTGTTGCATGATGGCCAAAGGCATGACATTTGTAGATGCTCCAGAGTCAAGCATACAATTTCTAATTATTTTTCCATTTATAACCAGGGAAACATAAAATGGCTCCACTTGTGAAGGACACTTTGTCATAGTCACTCCTAAATAGACTTCAGGAGTCTCATCTTCTTCATTACACATGACATGTTTCTCACCCTGGGTCTGAACATTTTGTTTAGCTTGAAAAGGTACCCCTGAGATTAGGGATATTGTCCTATTCTTGATCTCTTCCACTTTCATGAGTTCCATAAGTGGAACAGAGACTTTTACCTGAGAGAGGACCTGAGCTATATCAAATGGAGCACAATTTTGTATAACAGTTGTAGCTTGCTCCACAATCTTGTTTTTATCCTGAGCTGATTTAGCTTTCATTTTCATAGTTCCCTGATCATCATTCTTGTCTTGGGAACCTCTACTTTGATCTTCAGCCTGAGGGATTTTGATTTCTGGTCCTTGAGATTCATGACCTGTTCTGTGTCTAAAGTTCTGTTTATTATTTACCCACTGCCTTTTTTGTGGTTCAGTTCCTTTATGACCATGCATTGGCTGACCTGCAGAAATATCTTCTGGCTGATGTGGGCTGCCTACTTGATTTTTACCTCTGAGATTGTAGTTGCTTTTGACTTGAGCAACTGCTGCAGCTGTGAAGGCTCTAATTTCCTCATCAGAAGGCCGTTGTAAGTTACTCAGAAAATTGTGTGAGTTCTGAGCATACACATAGTTATCTTCATTATCTTCATCATATGGGAACTGTTGGCAGGCCTGAATTTGATGATCTGTATTCTCATCAGCATCATAAAGAGTGTATCCATTGCCTATGGACATCATATTAACATCATCATCCTGCACATGATGTGGCTCATTGCATTCATTACAAGATGTAGCATTATCATACAAGGATTGAGCAATCATACACTGTGACTGTGAATGTGGCATCTGACAAATTATACACCACGGAGCATCATCAGCAATATTTATAGCTTTCTTTAGAGGATCAGGAGTTTCTTTGACATATTGAGCCCTCTGATTTGTGTTGTTACGTGGGAATACAGGCTTACCATCATGCCAATTGGTGTTATAAGGCATATCATGTAATGATGGCCTCTTTTCCTACCTTTGATAGACTTGCCTATCAGGACCCATCCCTTTTTCACTTCTAGCTAATCTATAGCTTAGGTCCTTAACAACATTTGCCAATTTGTCTATCTTATCTTCAGGAGCAGATGTACTACCTTGAGTGTTCTGAGGCTTGTTTGGATTCTGCAGAATTTTTACATCATCCCTTCTATTTGTCTTGCCTGATGCTTTCCTATTGTTTTCAATATTTATTGCAATTCTGAAAGCATCCCTGAGAGTGGCAGGACCTTTATCTCTTAGTCCATATGCAGTCTTTGCATCAAAGGCATTGATATACAAAATTATGCACATTGGTTCATTTGGCCTCATGTGATGTGGCAATTTGTTCAAAACTTTAGTAAATCTTGCATTAAAGTCTGCAACCTGCTCATTTGACCCTTTAGTGATACTGGTGAACTCATTTACAAAAAAGCTAGGGTCAGTTTTATCACCATATTGCTCCTTGAACATCCTTTTAAAATCATCCCATGATGAAATACTCCGGTCAGGCAGATTCCTGTACCATTCTCTTGCCTCATCTATTAAGGATTGCATGAATGACTTCATAAAAACATCCTCATGTTCAACCTCAAAGTTATCCATGACATTTTGAAAGGCTTTTAGATGATCTTCTCCTGACACTGTGTTGTTTCCTAAAAATTTAGGCACTTGCAGCCTCAGATGCTTCTCGATGGGGTTAGGATACCCAGGAATACCATCAAACACCAGCTGCCTGAATCTATCTAACTGCATGGGCTGTCTGTTTAGCTGATTAACATTAACATTTCTGTTTGCATTCTAGTTTCCTGCATTGTTCAGTGGTATCCTAGCATCATTCACATTTTGTCTCTCATCATGATGCTGATGTTGCACTTCATATCTTTGCTGATGTCTTTGCACATTTGCATTCTCTAGGGTAGGAACTGAATCATTTTGGGCAGTTCTTAAGGCTTGCACTTTCTGCTTCATATCATCTCTGATTTTCATGGCTTGTAGATATTCTAGTTCTGCTCTTAGACTTCTGATTTCTTCAGCTAACTGTTCATCCTTAGGTCTGGAGGTAGATGGTCTCATGCCATTTTGGTCATCATCTTCATCATCCCTCAGAGACTCTGCCTCTTCAAACCTTTCACTTGGGTCTAGAAATGGGCGTTCTTGGAACACCTCTGACCTCATTCTCATGCTACCACCCTGTTGCCTCTCATATGCCCCTTGAATATCAGCTTCTGCATTTGAAAAATAAGGCACATGCTGTCCTGATGGCCTAGGGTTATCTTGTACATCATCACTTTTTCTGGGGGAACTCTCATGACTAACTGAGACAGTTCCCTTTCTTCTGTACATCATTCTTTTTGTTACTGGTAACTCTTCAAATAAAGGATTTTGTTGGGATCTTCTCCCCTGCATGTAAATTTTACTTTGACCGGTTGGGAGATTACTTCGGAGTTGCCACCTATTACTAGGAACTGTTTTTCTCTGAAAACCAGGATTCTTTCACAAGGGTCCCCAGCGGAGTCGCCAATTTCTGTTGGTTTTTTCCCAGACTGGATGCTTATTCCCAGATTTCCCTACAAGGTAGCCATCAGTGATCAACAGGATCTCTGGGCCAGGGGCCAACAGTGTAGGAGATAGACTCTATATTTTATCTCCTCTTCTTCTTCAGGCTCTGCAAGACCTAGGGGGGTATTCCCTACTCAACATCCATGAGGATATGCATACAAGGCTGGGATGCTGACAGAAAGCAGATAAGTCCTCCTGTAAGTAGACCAAAACTGAAAGATAAGAGCAAAGGGGCTAGCTTTGGGACTATTTGCAGTTGTAGACAGAGAACTGAGGATCCTAAGACTAACTCTAATGTCCTAATGGTTGTTTTAGATTTTGATTTGGATTTTAAGTTTGGATGCAAAGTTGGATATGGTTGTAACACAAACACAAAGCATGATTGGTGCCTATCCAGGGCCTGGAGTCAGTAGACATACACCTGTGAATGATCAGCATGAACAGCTAAAACTAGATTTCAAGGGGATATATGTGATACCTGCCTTACAGATATCCCCCAATACAGAGTGTTAAGTTATCTCTACTTATGGCATCCCTACTGCAGTATACCCTTCCCAATGTTCAACCTGAAAACAGTTTAATCTACCCCTTGAGCAGAAGTTAAAAGATCAGACATTCAACATAGGAATTCTATGCTCTAGAATCTAAACATTACCCAAACATCCAGATTCAGAAGAAGAATACATGCAATACTGGAGACAGAATTAACACAACACATGCTAAGATAGCATTTCTCATATAAGATTAATCATGAAATCAGTGGGTTCATGCCAAAAAACATACAACAAGAGATACATAAACTCACAGGTTAAGCTGTATAGAGCAACCAGATCAGCTTGTTTTTCAATTACAGAGCCAAAAATCTTCAACTTTCAACAACCACAAATGACTAACACTTCCTGCTTATAACAGCCAGGTAGTGTACCACAGCAATTAATTACATGGTTGACCAAAAATCCTGCCAGATACACAGTATCAGGAAAATGGTGCTCAAACACTACCAGATTGGCGCCCAAACATGAATGCAGCAGGTAGGGGAGGAGACAGGAAGATATCTCGAGCCCTGCGCCACTGTCCGCTGATGTACACCTTCAATCAGGTACCAGATCCGCCCATACCTCTGCAACCTTCGCCATTAATGGCGCACCAACCTGCGGCCTCGGGAAAACGTCAATTACGCATCGCAACCATTTCCCGCCGAGATTCATCATCATGATATTTGAAAATATACAGGATATCAATTATCCCACATGCACCCCGCAGCAACCTCTTTAACACTTTATATACTAGGTCAGGAGCACATATGATGTCGGCACTTTTGCTCCTGACGACACTAGTATAAGACTTCATCATCATCATCCTCCAGCAGCATGATATCCTGTTGCTTGAAATATCATCCTGACGTCAGCATCATATCGCAATACAACCTGCATGATAATTGCCTTCATCAGCACAACCTGATCCATCGGAGGAACATCCTCCTGCTGAGCCTATACCAAAAGTCTGGCCGATGAACATCCTGATGACGTCATCATCATATCCTGCTGACGTCATCATCATATCTGCCTACTGCGCACCTCATATCCGGATGACGTCATCATCATATTTGCAAATATCGGGAGATCTCCACAAGATGATCAGTGTTAGAAATATGACCCCCCAGACCTTGATGACGTCATCATCACATCCACATCAGGATGATATTCGGAAGACAACCGGATATTTGGAAATATCATCCTGATGCATAAATATCAGGTTACACTGTAGCTCCACTATAAGATCGGGGCGATAGATGAATATGATGATGCTTGAAAAGATCACCCCCACTAGATAATGCACGAAGCCGGCAGGCGGATATCTCCTTGATATCAGCATCATCATGACGCTGGAACAAACATACATCCGGGTGATATGAAAATATCACCCCCTCCTTCGGAAATATCATGATGCAGATAGGCAGAAAAATAGATATCACCCTGACATAAGAATGACGTCAGCATCATCAGGATGATATTGACTAAGATCATCCTGACGTTCAAAATATGATGACCCCCAGTGAATATCGGGTCACACTTAGAACTCTTCAACAACATCATCAGGATGATCATAACCAAGATCACCCGATGATAAAAATATCACCCCGGCGAAATATCATGCAGGCAGAAAATATGATGACCCCCGCAAGCAACACGGTGATAACTGGAAATATGATGATGATGATGATGCTAACCCTTAAGAAAAAACAAGTCAGGTCGAACAACTCAGAGAATAATCCCTTCAGAAAATCGGGGCAACATCATCATCATGTTTGGGCAAGGTGATAATTGGAAGATCACCGGAAACTTGAAAAATCACCCCTGCAAGCAACTTAGGGCGCACTGTAGCTCATCAGCAGGATCAGGATGATATCCAGACATCACCCGATATTGAAATATGATGATCCTGATGAAAAATAAGTCGACAGAAAACATGATAATGCAGACCATCATCGAAGACAAGATGATGATGATGATCTCCTCCTCAAAGAAAATATGATGCTGCAGCTGAAAAATGCTGAGGAGGTCCAACACTTAGGAAAATGGGCAAGAAGATAAAGGGTTCAAATGAAGAAACCCCCTGATCATGAAAAAACAACCCCCAGGTCAAAAATGAGTGCTAACATGTCCTAGGGAAGAAAATTCATAGATGAATGTGGATAAACCAATTGGATATGGTGGATAAACCAATTGGATTGATGGTAGATGGGGATGGATCATTAGGACCTTGCTTAGTTTTATGTCGATCCATGTTATTTGTTTGATCTTCTATGCTTATGTGTTCTTGGAAAGGACATGGCTCATTATGACAAGTGGATGTTTGCTCATTATGGATAGGGCTAGATGGAGGATGGATAAAAGTAGTTGGGATATCTTGCTCATGGATGGTTATGGGATTATGGATAGGATCAAGGTGTTTTTGAATAGGTTCTTCATCATAGATATCATCTTGATCATGAGATGATGTAGAGTGCACGGTGGAAGAGCACAATTGATCAACAAAACTTGATCGATGAGAGGGTGGCCTATGTCTTGGCGATCTACTCCTATTGGCCAAACATACCCTGTCGGCCACCTTGCTATTTATCTCCCCAATCTCTCAACTCTCCCTGAAAGCTCAACTTCCTTGTCTTTAGAGAGACTTCACCTATCGATGGTGTCTTCTAGCCTCCTGTCAATATCCTGATGGCAATTAGCTTTACACTCGCTTTAACTGTGGCAGTTAGTTGTGACCCTATCAGCAAGACTTAACTCATCGGTGACCACTTGTGAACACTGGCCATTGTGTAGATATACCAACTTGTATATGCTTGAATTGACTTGCTATTATCAGTGAGCCAAAGTATCTTTACCCTGATTTCACTGTTATGACCGGTCACCTTTTGTATCTGATGAAAGATACATTCTCAATATGCTTTCTCAACATACATTATCAACATACATTTGTGATATGCATTCGCAATATACATTCGGTGAGACTTCCGTCGTCAGCTGACTTCTTGTTTGTTCTCTCAATATGTCGATGTATGTTCTTTAGTGAGACTTCCTTTGTCCTTCACTGACACAACTCTTATCGGTCCGACACCATTAATCAGTGTAACATCCAAAAGCCTCCCCAAGTGTTGTGTTACGCCAATGGCAACTTTAGTTACTTTGCAACTCACAGGCATTCAACAAGTACATAGAAATAAAACTTGACAGAACGCAAAGGGTCTACAATCCTCTACAAACACTAGATCAACCATCAATTTGGCCACTCCACAACAACACTTTTCAATGACTAGTCACATAGAGATGTCTAGTCAACTCATGCCCAAACTCCTTGGATCCCTGGGTATTGATCCAAAACAATAGAAAACACAAAATTTACACTGTATTCCTCCATCACACTGAACATGAGAATCTTGATTTCAGTGGATAGAGGAGTACAATCCATTTATTCACAGAACCCTAGTTTCTAGGTTTTCAGACTAGTCTTTGCAAAAGGAACAAGATCTCACAAACTACAACACTTTTAAGACACCAGACTACTATCAAATGGAAACTACTTAATGCCTGAACATCTCCAATCAGTTTCAGATAATTAACTATCCGTACAGAATGACTGTTACAGAAAAATACTCAAAAAGAATAATGTTTCAACACACACAAAAATCCAGATCTTCATTCATTCATGCATGCTTCTCTGTCATTACACCCTTCTCTTCTTTGCCTATAGAGACTTGAGACAGTAGTTTACATCCCTCCCATCCATACAAACTAATTTTGAAAGTTAGTTAGCCATTGGGTTTCTCCTAACACAAGAAAACTACATGTTTTCATTGTGTGATTACATCAAACTTGACCGAAACATGGTCTACATAGGTCTAGTGACCAAATTAACAAAAAACCTTATTACAAACATGATGTGGCTTAAAAAGCCTTATTGAAAATATAAATAAAACATGACTCCTGCACCATAGAGAAGGTGCTCCTACACCATGAGATAAATAAAGTTTGGCCTAAGGGATCATCATGGTTTTCATGATCTTAGATAAAACCTTGATCATAAATATGAGAAAAAATAGGATTAAGTGGGCTATAAAAGGGATAAATTTGCTCATGAATGGTGGTCATGGTTAATAGCTTGAGAGTAAACTATATTGTAGGCCATGGATAGATGGAAATTAGAGGTGCTTTGATCTTAATTAAGATTAGGGTTTAATATTTCCACATGTTTAAGATTATGCTCTTGACATACCTCTTGACTTTGGATGAAAGTGGAAGGTTCTCGAGTGGACTTGATAGGCTCTTGAGGGTTATCGACATGAGGACATGATGGCTCTTGACTTAGGCTTGTGGTTGGAGACTCTTGAATAGACTTGTTGTCTTGTAAGTCACATGATAGGCTTAAAGGGTTAGGTATGTTAATGGAAGGCTCTTGAAGAGGCTCAAGGATATACGAAGCACATGATGAGATTATAGGATTGGACATGACCTTTGGAAGTTCATTGGTAGGCTCATAAATGGATGTTTGACATGGGTGTGGTTTATCCCTAGCTAGTAGCCAATGGATCGCATCCTTTACAAGTGTATGGGTGGATGGGAAATATAATGGATGGATGATAAGGGTGGATCATGTTGTGGGCTTATGATCATGATTAGTTTGAGTGCTAATTGGGTTGGATGGATTAGGGTTAGGATTGGATGGGGGTGACACATGGGATTGGGATGATGTGGCATGTTTACAAAGGTTCTATATGTACATCTTAAAGAGTAGTGGCCTAAATATGGGGCATACATTTGTATTATGACCTTTGATCCTATGGCATGCACAATAATGATGTTCATTGAATGTACTTCCCTCACATGGTTTGACTTCAGGAAGTTCAATGAGTTTTACTTCAAGCATCTGTCATAAAATATACTCAACATTTTCATTTGGTAGAGGATTGGAGGTCCATGGTGGTAAAGGTGATGAAGGGTTTGATGGGCTAGAATATGGACTAGGAGTATGATCTCATGGGGGTGTTGGGATAGGATTAGTTGGCTCATGTCTTGGCATATGATTGGATGATGGAGGCCACTCATAGGATGAACTAGCTAGGTTGGTATCTCCCTTGTCAAAGGTAATTAAGTCTTGTTGCATTAGGTTCACATGGTTTATGTACAAAGGGCCACTTGGATCTGCATGTGTTTCTTGTTGCAAAGGTGGACTTGGGCTCATTTGTGCTTGTTGGGGAGGCCATTGATAGTCTTGGTAGCTAGGTGTAATGGTAGGATATGTAGACAAAAGATCTCAAGGTGGACTCAAAGATGTAGGCATTTGATCTTGTTGGCAAGGTTGACTTGTGCTCACTTGATTTATATACAAAAGGCCATTTGGACTTGCATGTTGTTCTTGTGAAATCACTTGATTGCCTTGTGGATGGGCTTGGTAGTGCATTGGAACATCAGCATGAGGGATTGAATAAGCTTGAGGTGGATATTCATAGGTTAATGTGGCATTGACTTGGTGGATAGGTGGATTAGGTTGATAGGAAGTGGATGGATATGACATGTGGCAAGATGGATTAGGTTGGGAGTGAATGGCTAAGGATTATTGTACTTTTTGGGCTTGACTAGTGGCTAAAAGGTGTCAGACTTGTGTTATAAGGTATTGTAGTTGAGGTGACTGGCTTGCTTGGGGTTGAGCTTTTTAGATGAAGAATTGTAATTTTTGAATGGTGTCTTAGTTTAGGGGTTATGACCCTTAATAAAGATTTTGGAGGAATCTTTGGAATTTGATTTCTGGGTCTTCTGGTGTAAACATGTTGTCACCCAATTGTTTGTCTTAAGTCCTTTTAGCAAGTGCTTGTTTAGGGATTTGGATGATGATGTGGTGGAAGTGATTTGGCTAGGATAGGGATGTGACTAGGATAAGTTTAGGATGGTTTGAATAACTTGGCTATGAAGGGTTGGATGATGATTAGGCTATGTTTTAGGGTTGTTTTAGATGGATTGGATAAGCTTGAATGATTAAGATATGACAAGATTGGATGACTTGGGTATGGTTAGGGTTGACTAGGATGAAAGTGATGGCTTGGATAAGTTTAGGCTGGTTAGGATGATGATAAGGATGATTAGGGTCAAAGTGATTGGATTTAGATGTTATTGGAGGAATGTGTAGGATGACTTGTCTTTATGTGTTTTGGTGTTTAGAGCTTGATGTGGCAATATTCAAACAAATGATTATGCATATACACACATGAATCATTCACACAAGACACATAAGCAATTGTTGACTTTGAAAATGAAATGTGATGATGATTAAACAAGCACTTGAAGACACATCAAAAGCCTAATGTCTAGTCAAGTGGGTATGGCCAATTAGGTCTTAGGCTATGTATTGTACAAGGTTGACTAAGGAATTGAAAGCAAAATCCTGCCACACCGCTGGGAGAAAGGGGTAACCCACCCTTCACCTTCACTTCCCAAAGGTATAAAGTTCTTTGGGGCTTAGCCAAGAGTGACAAGATTCTAACTCCCAGTGAGGGTGTCTTTTGATTCAGTCTTGATTGAGGCCATCCCTTGGAGTGGTGTGTCTCCAAGTAGGCCTCCTAAGAAGGGTATGACAAAAGAAAACCAAGTGAGTTGTCACTTGATTGACACTCGTTGTTAATTTCCCCTTAGAAAAATGATATGTGTGGATGATAATTCAAGCACTTGTTTTATTTAGATCCCAAATACAAATGTGATAGAAGAAACTTGTTTGTTTTATGCCCAATTTTGATGATGTGATTGTAAGCAAGTTGTTCATTTTAAGCCCAAATCCAAATGTGTTATCAAACAAGATTAAGAGATGAAAGATGAGAATGAATGCACCCGGATTATTTTCTCTTTCCAAGTTGCTATTATGATTGATCCAAATGCCACTCCAGCTCCTTTGATGCCCCTGCAAGCCACAAAATAAAAAAAAAGACCAAGTAAACTTGCACGGAAGAAGGTTATGTGAAAATGAAGAATATGATAAAACTAGTTATGATGATCAAATACCAAAAAATGATTGCATAAATAAATTACTCAGGAAATTCTAAACACTTTTTTAAAAAAATTGTCAAAATCTGATCAAAATTGCAAAAGATATGCTCCTTTGAAGTTTAAAAGCAAGTTTGACTTTGACCATGAAAAAAGGTGGTAAAATAACACAATCACCTAATAAAAGTTACACCGTTACAAAGTTCAATGTATCATCTTTCAAACAAGTCCTTGCTTGTGTGATTTGGCATGTAAAAGGCAAGATAGACCCTGGTAGGTTGACTTAACCACTAGTCATTTTAATAGAAGTGATCACATGATGGCATAGTTAATGTAAATAGTTAGCTTTGGCAACTTAGGTTGAATAGGGGAGATGGTGTTCAGTAGACACTTGTCAAGCATTAGTTAGATAGTTTGTATGATATAAAGGGTGACGTCAACTTTCAAACCACCAATGAATATAAACAATGCTACCCACTTGAGATGGAGACATCACTGCTAGGAAGGTAGGTCAGGTGGATTAAAATAACCATCAAAACGCTGAAGATAATAGTGATTGCTGATGTAAACAACCAACGAGCTTAGAAAATTTTTGGAAAAGGTTGAAAGTCTATGGATTTGATCGCTATAAATGAATAATGACCACCGAACAAATATTTAAATGTTGATAGAACACTGACTATTGGTCGATGAAACCCTAAGCCATAGACTGTAGGATTCAATGTCGAATGACTAGCTACAACTCAATGACTATTGGCTTTTGATTATCTTCTTAATCATCGATTTCTATTGGTTTGAAGGTTGAAATACTCACTGACTTAGCCTGCAAAACTGTCAAACTACCAAAAATTTGAGGATCCCATCACTAATAGTCGATGTCTACAAACATTGCCTATGGATCTTTAAAGACCTGTAGATTTATTAGGCTGAAGCCTATGGTTGTAAGGGCCGAGCCCCTTTGGCATGTGTCTACATGCAAGTCGACCAAGATGAACAAGCATCGATAATATAGAGATAATTTAGATTGAGGATGATGTTGATCAAGAAGTTTTAGAGCAAACAGTGACCATGTTAATGGGTAGTGATGACTTTGAAATAGTAACGATGGTAAAAATGATGGCAGAGGAAGCTTCAACTGGTGGATCGAAGGTTTTGAAATCGATAGGAGCTCAAGTGGTGAGGTAGCAGTGTTAAATGTTGTCAAAGGTAGTGATTAAGATTTGAGATGGTTGGCTTTGAATGGGAGGTGGTCGATTTAAAAGATCTGAGCAAAACAAAGGGTTTTTGACTAGGGCTAAGGTAGTGAGCGGGAGGTTAAACTAGCCTACAGAGATAAATGTGGATGGAGACTAAAGTTTAAACTAGGTGGTGGATGTTACCATTTATATCATACTATGAACGACAACCAAGTGAAGCATCAGGTTTATGACGATGGATGATTTAAAGATGTCGATCGAGCGAATGCACCTATGGTGACTGGGTCTAGGGTTTTAAAGACTACCAAACCTGCAACACCAATATTTCAATCTACAACATACAGACAAAAATGAAATTAGAGATCAATACACACATGGGTCGTGGGATCTGTACGGTATGGATCAGTACTGTACAGACCTATGGCCCTAAAAAAATTTCAAAAATTTTCCAATTGTGAAATAGAGCCGAATTTATAGTCAAAATTAATGGAAATGGCTTCCTAATCATATTGGTGAGGTTTGTTTTTGCCTAGGAGATCACCTGCAAGAATTTACCCCCAAAAATTACAAATCTTGACAAAACTAGGGTTAGAGAGATGAAAATTTTTGCAACAAAAACCTGTAAAAATGAAAGATTGACACTCCAAGAGATTTGAACTTCACAAAAACAACTCATACAAGAGGGTTAATCAGGGATGTGGATCCCACCAGGTGTACCAAAATGTGTAATGAAAAATTTGGATTTGCAAATGGAAATGATCAAACAATGAAATGCATAACCTAAACCCAAATCATTCAATACCTCAAAGATGCAAGATGAGCTCAATTGATTGATCAATTTGTTGTGTTGATTGCTCAATTCTACAACATAACATTGATAAGAAGATAAATTATGGATGATTGATGGTTGATAGATGCAAGCTAGATGGATTGAAGATGATGGATGAGGGCTTGAGATAAAAATTCAGCAGGGTGAAGTTGCATGAAGAAGAATGTTCTTTTCATGGCTCAAGAGAGGCTTGCTTTATAGGATTGGCTTGGTTCAAATGAATGGCTAGGATCAGTTAGGGTTTAGGATGAAATGGATGGATATGATTAAGTTAGGTTTCCTTGCACATTAAGAAATTGTAGTCAATTGACATGTGTCAAAGGAAATTGGTCTCATGTGTGATTGTGTATACAAAAAGTACTACATGTGATTGTGTACATAAAAAGTATTTTAAATGAGTTGTGTACTACAACACATGATTAAGGGGAAATGGACAAGTGTCAAGGTGAGATGAAAGATCATGTGACTTAATTCAAATTAAATATTTGAATTAGTTGGGAAATTAATTAAATAAATAAGATTTTATTTAATTAATTGGGTAGATGAATAGGATGGGATAAGGTATGATGTGGAAATTAAATAAATAAATAAAATTTATTTAATTAATTAGGATGATGGGATTAAGGATAGGATTATGAATGAGAAATTAATTAATTAAATAAAATTTATTTTATTAATTGGCTACATGGGATTAGGGAAATTAGGATGGGAATTAGGACAAAATGGCTTATGATGTCTAGGATAATGTTTTAACAATGTGTTACAAGATGTACACAAATTTGAGACAAATTTGGGTGTCTACACACCTTATATGTACCACATCTTTAGGGACTTGCAATTCATTTATTACCTTAATTTTATCTTAATCCGCATTCATCCCTGATTTACAAACTACATGTCCTGACAATTTAATAAATATAAACAACTAGCTTTTTTTAAATTTAATGACAACATCATTTCCCAACAGAAGCCTATAGATAGCCATCCTTCACCCATGGATGCACCAATCATCTACAAAGATTTTCAAAGATTTCATGAACATTTCCCTAAATATGAACAAAATTGTGTATTGAAACGTTCTTTCTAGAGCATTCCACAAATCATAGGTATTTTGTTATATAGGTATGTTCCATACTCTAATATGATTATACTTTTCAATTTGTCTTCTAACATGATTCATAAGGACCTAGAAATGAAATTTCTTCATCTGTTTTAAGGTTTCTTGAAAATGACCAGCAATAGAAAATACCCAGTTTTGTTGGTAGAATGTAACTACCATTCCCTACAGGAGGCAATTTCAAAATCACTGATTCCTTTGAAGGAGCATTTTGGAAACTACCGTGTCAATTTTGTAAGAACTATGGCAAATACAAAATTGTTGCTCTGCAAAAAGGGGTAGTTTCATCATAATACACAAAATATAGAATTTGATGCAAACAATTCTCATTTCAATTCTATTATTGGGTCCTTCTAGTGGACAAGGAGGGAATCCCAACATCTATATAAAGACATAAGGAAGCTAGATTGCATCATTAGAGGCTTGTGTGAGTGTTGTAGTAATCAAATTGAGGAGAACTTGGCTGTAGAAAACATTCAAGACTTGACAGTGAGCAAAAGGGGCAACTATAAGTTGTATCTACTCTTTGTACTTGTTCTTTTGTGATTAATAATATTTGTAAGACAAGAAAATGTCATTACTAGCTACTTTTTCCCCTTCTTGGGGTTTTCCAAGGTAAATTACTAAGTTTGTGTGGTGAATTCTTCTTAGTTCTGCACTTAATTTTCAGAATTGCACAACATTCTATCCTCTAAGACTGTCTAATTGCTTAAATAAGTAGGACATTAGATTGAAATCATTTTCTAGTATTTTCTACAAGTGTTTTCTTACAAATTGAAAATCATTCCACAATAATTATTTAGTTGTACCCTAAAAATCTATCTAAAAAGTATACTGTCCATCTTCTCATATTCCCCCATTAAACAAAGGAGGAAACATTAGTCTATATAGCTAATCTTTCAAACCTTAACCATATACAACACTCTTTTGTCAAGTTTAAACTATGTTTCCAATTGAGAACCACCACTTGAACTAGATTATTCTCCTCCAATCTTTTGTCCCTTAGTGTATACATTGTTAATTGATGTCTACCAATTTTTATAGTAGTCCTCTTAAGTTCCCAATAATGGATTGCTCTCAACTATTCCATCCATGGAATGGAAAGAATTGCATAATAATGTTGCAATACACTCTTCCTTATTTAAATCACAAATGTGATGCTTAGCTTCTTTCTAAACATCACAATATAGTGATCCCATAAAATACCTACTGGAGGTATTCCCACTTGGCTTTTCATTTTGAGTCAACATTTGTTGGAACCAATATTAGCTTTCTCAATTTCCTCCATACTTTCTCCGATTGCAAATTTTCTCCACATCCTTCATCTATCAAAGCTTTAGAAAATATACACTCCCAATTTCAAAGGAAATTTTGGTGGCACTTGTCTTTGTGCTATCACTTTTAAATTCACTAGTTTTATTGAAACAGATACCAGTATATCATTTATGAAGGACACTAACTACATTAATGGATTTATTTTATTTCCTACTACAACTATTTATTTTCTTCATCCATGGTCTACCCTCTCTTAGACTGTATATTACTTGTGATGGTGTGGCCTCTTGGACCCACCACATATCACTATATTGATTTTAATATCTTGAACAACCTAATTTGTGTCATTCATTTACTAGCAATCTACTAACATATCTACCTCCTCTTTTGGCTACTTTGTTACTACCAAAAAGTATTATGATATTATCTCAAGTGATTGTTGCTCTCAATTTTTGCCATATTAGCCAATTTCATCTTGGGGCAATCACCTTAGTTGTGATCATTCGGACCATAATCTACACATAATTTACAAATTCTAGCTAGGGCATAGAAGTATTGTTTTACAAGGTGTTTACTTATTACATATTCTGCATTGTATGGTCTTTCTTATCTCTTGCCATCAATGTCCTTGAAGACTTACTACAACTACTATTACTGCCTAATCTCTAACTTCTTTGATTTTGATATCCTCCACATTAAGGGAATTGTTGTGCCAAAATAGAATGCTTATCCTCCCTAGGTTTATTTTTCACATTGAATTGGAATTCTCTTAAGTCGTGTGTTTCAACATTACAAATCACAAAATACTTAAACAAGCATTCATTATCTTTGTGCCCTTCTACACATCGCTTTAAACACCATAGAGTAGTCTACTCATTTTTTTAGTATTGTTCTTACTCAGCCACTTGACAAAGATAACAGGCTGCTTAGTTTATTTTGGTAGGAGCTATTTTGTTTGGTAGGAACCAAGTTGACACCCAATGCCTGGAAGATATTTGTTCTCACGGCTACACGATTGCATTATAAGTGTAACTTGATTTATTTAAAAAGACTTTAGAACCCTTTAAGAAAATACCTATGGAAGGTATTAAGCCCAAGTGCACAACCCTTGACAACATCCTCATTGTCTGCCCAGTATGCGAGCTTTAAAATAGGATAAGGACATCCAACAAAGTATAATGGAAGGGGAATTTTTGTCAGATAATATAGTTGCAAATGCTACGGTAGATGTGTATGTAAACAAAGGAACCATAAAGAAGACACATAAATTGTTTGATGCAATGCCTCAAAGAACTGACGCCTCTTGGAATACATTGATTGCAGTGTGTACACAAACAAGTTTGTTGCAAGGCTTCAGGCACTTACCAATGAAAGCAAATGGCCGGAGTAAAGTCATAACCCATGACCTTTGACAATGTTCACCCTGCCTTCCAACCACCCTCCTTCCCGTTCAAACCCTATCTCTCTCTTCCCTTCTTTTTCCCCCAAATCTAGAGCATGAGAATTCCCCCCAAAACCGCAGCATGAGCATGGGCCAGAATGAGAATCAGGAAAATAAGGTTTTTTTTTTCTTTCTTCCTTACTAAATACATAAATGTACATTCCCTCATTAATTCCCTCCAAAACTAAAGTGAACTAAACTCATGCACAACAAGGCAAAAACTTATATTATAATTTTAATTATAAAATTATGAAATTATATTACAATATAATTATTCCTTATTACAATATTTAAATAATATGAAATATTATTAAATTATATTTAACTTAAATTATATAATTACTTTTTTATATAAGTTATAAATTATACAACTTAAGTTATTAGATTATATAATTTAAATTAATTTAACTTAAATTATATTTGTGCATGTTGGACTTGCAAAATTAAATAATTTATCAATATTATAGTATATTTAAAAGTTTTATAATTAATAATTTTGTCTTTATTTTATTTGTATCTATCTAGTTTGTATATTTTCTTGTCTTATTTTAAGTTTTTTTTTGTATATATTTCCTATTGTATGATTTGTCTTTTTTCTTCTTAACCCTTTGTTCAATCCTTTCTCTCCCTTTATTCCTTTGGTCTAAGTGGACATTTATTCCCTTGCCTTGTATTGTCTTTCAATTCATGGATTATGATCAAATTGGAAAGAAAAAAGAATAGAGGAGTAATAGTCATTTATTTAGTCATTTTTATCTGTCTTACCAATTATTTAGTTGTGTTTTTTGCCCAATGACCAAATTAGTCATTTATTTAGTCATTTCAACTGATGACCAAATTAGTCATTTATTTAGTCATTTATAGCTATGTTGTAAAAAAATTTAGTCACTTGACTAAAAGTTTTAGTCACCTGGTCATTTATTTGCCATATTCTACTAGTGTCTAGTCTCGAGTAAATAGAGAAATTTATAGTTTGTATTTATTCAAATCAACAGAGCAATATGCCATTTCAATTTTGAGTATTGAATCAGATTGGTTGTAGAATTTTCCCCAGACATGTACTTATTGATATTAATATGAATACAAGATATCAAGGGTGTTTTAAATTCATCTTTACATTTTCCCTATGATGTATGTGTTATTTCTTGTTTTCTTTCAAACAAAGAAATAAATTTTTGGGTAATAGACAATTGATTTCATACTATATTGTGGTTTAAAGGATAATTCTACAATTCCATGTCTAGGAGATGTTAGTGTAAGGCATTAATATGATTAGTACATTGAAGTTATTTAACGTTGCTTGAAGGATGGATTTTTTCTCTAATATTTGACTCTGTGGCCCTAGGATTAGGCACCAATCCATTACTATGCTAAAGTGTGTTGAAATACAAAGGATAATTGAAAGGGGGGGTGAATCAGTTGTCACAAAAACTTAACTTCAAATGACTATCAAACCATCAACTATTTAATTATTGATAATGAGATTTAAACATGAAACCATGAAACCATAGACTTAAACACAATCATACATTCAAAATTGTAGACACTAATTTTTTACATGGAAAACCCTAGAAGGGAAAAATCATGGTGGGTGTTAGCCCATAGAAATATATAAGTTATATAAATACCAAAAAATAGAGGCTCACTGCCCATAAGGCTCACTACCCAAAATGCTCACTAGAAAGACCAGCTCACTGTGAAGGGGTAGCTCACTGCCAAGAATCAACTCACTACCAAATGGTGGCTCACTACCAAGATTTGTTGAATTGATTTGACAACATCTACTCTATGCTTGAGTTCAGTTCAATTGAAGCACAATATTCTTCCTCTGCTCTACTCTTCTTACTCTTCACACTTATCTTCTCATTTTTCCACACACACTTTTTTGCAATTTCATTACAAGTCTATACAAGTCATCAACCTTGGAATGTACATCAAGGTTAGAAATACATTCACCAACCGTTGGAACAATCTCTAAGGTCAGTATTACAAAAACATACTTAGAAATAGGTCAGGACTGAATACAAAAATTTGCTAAGGGAAAGATGTAAGGATGTGTGTTGATCTTTCCATGCATTAGCTAGGACTCAAACACAATTGTTCACACCACAACATGCTTCCACAATCTTCAAAACATCTCCACAAATACTAAAATCAACTAGGTCGGCCAAGACTAGTGAGAATACTATGTCTTCTAAGAACATTCTTCATCCACGATCCAAATTTCTCTTTGTGAATGAATCCAATGGTAGGAACATGATTAGGAGACATCCACAAGCACATTGAAATCATCAAGAAACAACTACACAATTTCTAACCACTCTATCAAGAAGATTCTTCAAACCGGAGCACATAAACAACACAACCAACTACTGTCATAAGGAAAAGATCACTTGTGGACCACCAAATCATGAACCATTGAATTTGAAGGCACTTATCATCATCATCTTAGACTTAACTCTAGAATTGCAGACCGAAATACTTCAATGCAGAGGAATGCAGAGCATAACACTTTGTCCCTGTCACCACCAAACATACAGAAAATGTTGTTTTCATACTAGTGAACATAACTCAATTAAATCTTCATATTGGAGGCTCAAATTTGGAATATAACATCTTTAGACTGACTTCTAAATAACTTCCAATCTGCAGACAAATATATTCATTCTATAGGAAATGGGGAGCAATCTTCTAGACTATTCTTCTATATGAAATACACTATTTCCATTGCAACTCACTGTTTCTACTAGAGGAGCTAATTTTCTCATTATCCTTAGCATCTGACTCATTACAAGAAAGTAACAAGATAAGGAAATAATTTAATCAATGACAACACTGGTTAGGCACATACTTGCAACAATCTCCCCCTTTGTCATTGATGGCAACATATGATGTGAAAATTTGAAAAGACCATCAAGATAGGATTCTCCCCCTTTCTCTTTACAACTCTACATTCTTTCTCCCCTTGAGTTTCTCACATGATTTCTCTCACCCTTTGGCATCAATGGCAAAGGGCACATACTTGAATTTTATTGCTCTAATCCAACTGGGTTGTTACCAACACATCTAGCTACTCCCCTTCAGAGGTAGCTCTCAAAACATCAATCCAGATCAAAGAATGAGACTTTGAACACCATGGGATTGATGCATTCTCATGCATCTTAGTTGAGCAAGAGGTGTAATGACCCCTAACTTTTCTCTGAGATACTCAAAAGTATCCTTGGGCAAAGGCTTAGTGAAGATATCTGTAATCTAATCATTTATGGGTACATATTCCAACTTTACTTCATTCTTTGTCACCTTTTTTCTCATAAAGTCATACCTTATATATATATGCTTTGTCCATGAATGCATCACTAGATTTTTTAAAATATTTATAGCACTTGTTTTGTCACAGAAGTTTGCAACTGGATCTTCATATACAACTCTTATGTCCCTCAAAGTCTACTTCATCCATAACACTTGAGTACAACAAAATGCTACTGCAATATATTCTACTTCTATAGTAGATAAAGAGATTAAGTCTTGTTTCTTTCTCAACCATGAAACTAATATGTTACCCAAAAATAAAGCACCTCCACTTGTACTTTTCATGTCATCAACATCTCTATCCCAATCAACATCTATATAAGCACTAAGAGTGAAATCATTATCCTTTGGATACCATAAGCCATGATCTACAGTGCCTTTTAAATGCCTAAGGATTCTCTTAACTGCCATCACATGTGATTCTCTTGGATCAGCTTGAAATCTTTCAACAAGACAAATTGCATACATAATATCAGGTCTAGTTTGAGTTAGATAAAGTAATCCTCCAATCATGGATCTGTACTTTTTCTAATCAGTCTTGGGTGATTCATCAGTTTTGCGCAACTTGCAGCTAATCACCATGGGAGTACATACTAGTTTAGAGTCTTCCATCCCAAACTTCTTCAACAACTCTTTCACATACTTAAACTAAGATATGAAGATTCCTTTATCTGATTGATTGATTTGAAGACCCATAAATAAATTCATTTCACCAAACATAGACATCTCAAACTCTTTCTGCATTTCACCAACAAATTTCATATACATACTTTAATTGCCTCCAAAGATGATATGATCAACAAAGAATTCAACAATCAAAATTTGATCACCATTAATCTTGAAATAGATATTACTGATATCAATAGTACCTTTATTGAACCCTAACTATAACAAGTACTTATCCAACCTTGCATACCAGGCTCTAGGAGCTTTCTTGAGTCCATACAATGCTTTCTTCAACCTACATAACATAGTACCTTGATTTGATAGTTGGAAGCCCTCTGGTTGCTCAATGTAGACTTCCTCTTCTAACTCACCATTCAGGAATGCAGACTTCACATCCATCTGATACACTTTGAAATCTTTGTGTGCAGCAAATGCTAGAAACATTCTGATTGCTTCAATCTGAGCTACTGGAGCAACAATCTCTTCAAAATCTATCCCTTCAATTTGAGAATATCCTTTACACACAAGCCTTGCTTTATTCCTTACAACTTCTCCATTTTCATTAAGCTTATTCCTGAAAAACCCATTTGGTTCCAATAATATTTTTGTCAGCAGGTCTAGGAACTAGTTCCCAAGTTTTATTCTTCTCTATCTGCACTAGTTCTTCATCCATTGCCTTTACCCAATTTTCATCATTACAGGCTTCATTCGAAGTGTTTGTTCAACTGTAGAGAGCATACAATAATTTACTCATTCTTCTATAACTCTTTTCCTTCTCAGTACTCCTTTGTCTTTGTCTCCAATAATTTGATCTTTAGAGTGATTGATTCTTACATACATGGGGGTCTTAGCAGCAATTTTTGGAGCCTTTTCTTCTTCGTCTTGAGTGTCTTCTTGTTTAACTTTTTCTTCATAAGTTATAGTAGCAGGTTCATCTAATTCATAGCCACTCAGATCTGATGTTCTACCTTTTCTTTCATCCACCTTCACATTTGCACTCTTAATAATTTTTTTTAGCCTTTTTTTGTAGCACCGATAGGCCTTACTCTTAGTAGAGTATCCAAGGAAGATTCCTTCATCACATCTTGCATCAAATTTCCCTAGATCTTCATCTCTTCTGAAATAACATTTTCTTCCAAAGACTTTGAAATATTTTACTGTAGGAGTTCTTCCATACCACAATTCATAGGGAGTTTTAGTACCATTTCCTTTTACTTGAATTGTGTTTTGAATGTAGACAACAGTATGAATAGCTTCTTTCTAGAAAACTTTCAACAGACCTCCTTCCTTCATCATTATCTAGTATCTTCTTAAACTGTCATGTTCTTTCTTTCCACAACTCCATTCTGCTAAGGAGTCCTAGGTGTAGACAATTGCCTTTTTATTCCTTACTCTTCACAGAAGTTATTGAATTCATTGAAGTGAAATCACCTCCTCTATCAGACCTCAAGCATTTGATTTTCAGCTCTATTTCATTTTCAACCATTGCCTTGAAAGATTTGAACTTCTCTAGGGCTTCAGATATGTCTCTCAAAAAAGTAACCCAAGTCATTCTATAATAATCATTAATAAGAAACATGAAGTACATGTCACCTTGTAGACTTCTTATCTGTGTAGGACCACATAGATTTGTATGAACTAGATCCAGGAAACCAGCAGAAAATTGCTCTTTTCTCTTGAAGCTTGTTCTTGTCTTCTTCCCCAACTGACATTGTGTACAAATGGTATTGGTGGGTTTCACAAGTTTTGGTAAATCTCTCACAGTCTGACCTAAACTTATCTTTACTAGATTATCAAAGCTTATATGACACATCCTTCTATACAACAATCAACTCTCATCTGCTTGGGCTAATAAACAGTAATCATTAGTTCCTCTTAATTGATAGATGTTACCTCTAGTCTTCTTACCCGTAGCAATCACAATTCTAGAGCTTTCCATGATCTTGCACCCATTGTCTATGAATCTTAGATCAAAGCCTTTGTCACACATCTGACCAAAACTCAAAAGATTATGCTTCAAACCCTTCACATATAGGAAATTATCAATATTATGTTTTCCATCAAATGAAATAGATCCTTTTTCACAAATCTTACCAGCTGCATTGTCTCCAAACCTAACCAGTCCTCCATCATATTTTTCAAAACTTACAAACTTACTTTTGTCACTGGTCATGTGATGTGAGAATCTAGTATCAATAATCCATTCATCCTTATCTTTCTCAACCTAAACAACCAACACACTTTCTTCCATTGGTTTTTCTTCCTTCACACAGCTAGCAAGATTAGTGGACCTAGGTTCTTTTTTAATAGAAATAAACAAGCATTCATTTGCACTAGTACTAGTATCATTAGATTCATCGTCAGTCACACCTTTATCATCAAAATCTCTAACATAGTAGCATTTCTTTGGAGCTCTAGGTCTGTTCTCAAATCTTTTTCTATTCCTTTCAACTATTTCAAGACATCTAGAACCATGGTGACCTAATTTACCACTTGAGAAACATTTGAAAGGTAGTTTGCCTTTGAACTTACTAGAAACTCTTTGCAATCTGTCAACAAAGTTAGCTTCAATTTCATCAAAGTCATCATCAAGTTCTACCTTATATTTCTTAGCTTTGGAGATCTTTTCTGAAGTACTGGCTTTAAAAGTTGTCTCAACTTTTGGCAGAGCATCTCCAAATTCTCTCATCTCAAAGGCTATAAGCTTGCCAATAAATTGATCTCTGTCAATGGTTTTTACAGTCATTACTTCTTCAATTGTAGCTAACTTGTGATTGTATGAATTTGGTAGTGATCTAAGAATTTTCATCACAACTTCCTTATCAGTAATAGTTCCTCCCATACCTTTTATTCCATTGACAATTTCATCAACCCTTTGCATGAAAGTTGTAATGTTTTCATCTTCATTCATCTTTAAACTCACATATTTTGCTTTCAGGTCTTGTACCTTGGCTTCTTTTATAGAATCATCTCCTTCTTATAGTTTATTCAACTTTTCCCAAACCTCATGTGCAGTTTCTAGATCCATGACTTTTATCAATTCAATGTTAGACAAAGCACTTAATAGGGCATCTCTAGCTTTTATATTTAACTCATATTCTTTCATTTCATCTTCAGTTGATAAACCATTTTGAGGCATGCTATATTTTGATTCTACATCTTTCCATACTTTTTAACCAAGACAAAGGAGATGGATTTTGATTTGTACCTTCCAAAGAGCATAATTTATCCCATCAAATTGCAGAGCTTCCTTATTAAAAGACATCTTGGATCTTCCTTGATCTGTTAGGCTTTCTTCCAATGAATCTGCTCTAATACCAATTGTTGAAATACATAGGACAACTGAGAGGGTGGTGAATCAGTTGTCACAAAAACGTAACTTCAAATGACTATCAAACCATCAACTATTTAAGTACTAATAATGAGATTTAACCATGAAAGCATCAAACCATAGACTTAATCACAATAACACATTCAACACTTTAGACACCATATTTTTATGTGGAAAACCATAAAAGGGAAAAACCACGGTGGGTGTTGGCCCACATAAATATATAAGTTATATCAATACCAAAAAATAAAGGCTCGCTGCCTACAGGGCTCACTGCCCAAAATGCTCACTGCAAAGATCGGCTCACTGCCAAGGGGTGGCTCACTCCCAAGAATTGGCTCACTACCAAAGGGTGCCTTAGTACCAAGAATTGTTGAACTGATGTGACAACATCTACTCTATGTTTGAGTTCAGTTCCATTGAAGCCCAATATTATTTCTTTGATATACTCTTCTTACTCTTCATACTTATCTTCTAGTTTTTCCACACACACACTTTTTCACAATTTCATTACAAGTCTTTATACAATTCATCAACCTTGGAATGTACATCAGGGTCAGGAATACATTCATTAACCATTGGAACAATCTCCAAGGTCAGCATTACAAAAACATACTTAGAAATAGGTCAGGACCTAATACAGAAATTTGCTAAGGGAAAGATGTAAGGATGTGTGCTAATCATGCCATGCCTTAGCTAATACTCAAATGCAATCCTTCACACCATGACACACTTCCACAATCTTCAAAACATCTCCGTAAATAATGAAATCAACCAAGTCAGCCAAGACTGGTGAGAATACTATGTCTTTAAATAACATTCTTCATCCATGATCCAAATTTCTCTTTGTAGACTAATCAAAGGGTAGGAACATGATTAGGAGACATCCACAAGCACATTGAAATCATCAATAAATAACTGCACAACTTCTAACCACTCTATCAAGAAGATTCTTCAAATTGGAGCACGTAAACAACACATCCAACTACTGTCATAAGGAAAAGATCACTTACGGACCACCAAATCATGAACCATTGAAGTTGAAGGCACTTATCATCATCTTAGGCTTAACTCTAGAATCACATACCAAAATACTTCAATGCGGAGGAATGCGGAGCATAACACTTTCTCCCTATCACCACCAAACATACAAGAAAAGCAATTTTCACACTGGTCAACATAACTCACTTAAATCTTCATAGCAGAGGCTCAAACTTGGAATATAACATATTTAGATAGACTTCTAAATAAATTTCAATCCACAGACAAAGATATTCATTCTACAGGAAATGTGGAGCAATCTTCTCGACCGTTCTTCTGTATGCAATAGACTATTTCCACTGCAAATCACTATTTCTATCGGAGGAGCAAATTTTCTCAATATCCTTAGCATCTAACTCATTACAAGTAAGTAACAAGATAAGGACAGAGTTGACATCAATCACAACATAGATATGTTGACATCAATGAAAACACCGGTTAGGCACATACTTGCAATAAAGTGTCATTAGAACCATTTCTATAATCAAGATCATTTCCATTTCTATTATTGTTTTAGGAGTAGATTAGATTTTAATATGTTCTCAATATTGGTATGAATTGATTTACCAAATTTTTAAGCCAATCCAATAGGAATCATTCATTTCTTTCATATATTTTCATTGAGAACCATCTATTTAATAACATCTTGTACACGTTGAGAATATCCTTAGATGTTGTATAGCTACACCTGGCTTGGTCTTACAAAACCAAAGTGCAAAGGACTTCAACCCTTTGTTGAATCTTCTTTGTTGGCCACTGACCTTGAGTCCTTGAACATAATAAATTGGCTAAATCTTTAAAGGATTTAGATAATCAGTTGGAGGAACCAAGATATTGGTGACTCTACTGGGGACTAACAAATTGTGTCTTATCCTGAGTCATAGATCAATTGTTATATTCCCCTATTTACAATTACCAAAACTCTTATAGCTCATTACAAAAGGCTTGCCTAGTTGAGCCACCAACAGATTGGTGACTCCACTGGGGACTTAGCTAAAATATTGTTTTATCCTTAGGTAATTTTGAGTCATTTCAACATTTCAGGTTGTCTAGTATATCTAGAGTTTGTGAGAATTTAGAGTTTCACTTGGTATCTGGATAACAAGTACTATTATATAAGTTCATAGTTTATTTCCCATTCTTGGGTGGTGATTCTGCATATCTCTAAACTGGTGAAAGGTAAATATACATCAAAGTAGCAGGATGCATGAGAGAAGATCAATCCATTAGGGGCATCCCAACAAGTTTGTAAGTTCAAATCTCATAAACAAGAAGTGGATGGCTAAGGAATTAGGTGAGTCTACTCCTCTTGTTACTCATCTTATCACTATGAATACACCTCTTTTAAGTGATAGTAGAAATTACTCTCATTTAGAAGGAAAACAAATTAAGCATGCTAGTCATTCTATTCCTTATAATGTACATGGTTATGAGGTTGATTCTAAAGGGGATGAAATGTATTATTCACAATTGCTTTATGTCCCTCAAAATATGACCATCTCCTCACAAAACCTTCCTCAATCAGTTCCCATCCCTTTTTTTTCAATTTGTATATGAGTCTCAAAACTGATATCCCCTTATGAGAGGTTAAATTCCCCTTCATATGGAAAAGCTAAGTTTACCAATGCACATGTGTGTTCTATGCCCAAAATAGCTTCTACTTCTAACACACAACACTAAAATGATGAGGAGTTAGAAAGGAAGGTTTCTAATTTGGGTCTCATATCAGTTAGAATAAAAGCTTTAAAAATAAAGGAAGACTTGCTATTAAGAATACAAGCCATGAGGAGTTCCAATGTCACTAGTAGTTATGGTACCCCTATTGTGTCTACTGCTAATAGGAAACAATTATCACAACCCTTAATCACTATCCAAAAATCTCCCTTAATACAAATTTCATCATCTATACAATAATAGAGGATCTTTCCTACAAATGATGTAGCTATGTCTACCCCTATGAATAATCATGTTGTGTTAGTACCTACATGTCAGCCCCAAAGGCAATAGTACCCACACAATGCAAACACAAGAATGCCTAGTCAACAAGTAGGTTACAACCCTTATGCTAATCAAGGAGGGGTACAACACCAGGATCCTCAAGTAGCCCAAAATCTAATTTCATAGTAGAATATCCAAAACTAAAATGCATGAGGTGGGTGTCCAATAGTAAATCCTTTTGCTATAAGACCAATGCAGTTGGAGAGATATAGGCAATTAGATTTCACAAGTATACTTGGTTATCCAAATCCTATTGAGAATTATGTCAAACATGAAATCCCTAAATTTTTAGGGTGCTATGTTGTAAAGGAATTTATGAATGTCATTGATAACTTTGAGGTGGAAGTTAAAGATGTGGTGTTGAAGTTGTTTATGTAGTCATTGACATAAGATGCCAGAGACTGTTCTAGAAGCTTGCCAGAAGCAAGCATAGATTGGTGAAATGAGTTTAAAAGATTCTTCAAGGAGAAATATGGTGACAACATTGACCCACAATTCATGGTTAATGACTTCACCAATATTCAAAAGGGACATGATGAACTTGTTCCTGATTTTAATACTATGTTCATGAAGGTTTGCAATAAAATTCCACCATACATTAGACCTAATGAGCACATGTGTCTTGTAATTTATTAGAATGAATATGACCCTAAAATGGGGTGTGAGTTGAGAAATAGAGAGCCACAAACCCGCAAAGATGCTTTTAAAGAGGCTTTTCATATTGAAAATAATAGAAAAGCCTCAGGGAAGCTCCATAAGACAAGTGACTTGAAGCTCACCCCTTAAGATAGAGTCCACAAGGTAGCAAGGTCCCTGCTATAGATGAATGTGAAAATCTATGGAAAGAGGTTAAAGAAATGAAGATGTCCATGGCTAGTGGTGATAAAAGATCTCCAAATGATAAGCCTCCTTTTTCTAGACAAGAAAGAATGCTTAGTCTATTACATCAACCATACCATACTAATTGGAAAAATGGAAATCCAGTTCCACCTAACAACAGAGGGAATTTCTCTAAGGAAACCCTTGATCCTCTAAGGAAAGGAGTGAATTCTATTGCTGATAGTCCCTAGTGTTTGGTGTGCCAGGTTCCTCGTTCTTATACCTCATGTGTTTTGGCTGTCTATGATTGACCATGCTGATCCTTGCAATGGTTGTAATGACATGGAGCATTTTGAAGATCACAATATAAACATGGTTTTTTCTCATTATTTTATTGGTGAGGAATATGTTACTTCTGATGAAGAAGATGATGTCAAAGAAAATATTGCAAATAAGGGATAGTTGGAAAAAGTCCTATCAGCAATAGCCTTTGCTCAGTAAGAGTGAAGATAAGGAACATGTTTTTGAATCGAGCTTCAAGGATTCCAATGTCTAATTAAGAAGACCCTCTAATGAGGAAATAAAGACCTTAACTACTACTAAGATCACTTAGGTAAAGAGTGACTACAACTTGAGAAGCATGAAGACCCAAGGGGAAAGCAACACCATGGGAAATGCAGGCAACATTTTCATTAAAGAAAAATAGAATGCCCCTAACCCCAAGAAAGATGCTAGTACCCAAAGTAAGTGAAACGAACTAGTGTTGAAATATAATCCAAATCCTAAGGCTAAAGTATCAATAAAGAAGGATACTTTTAATAAGTTCTTTGTTGAAAGTGGTCATACTAAGGAAAAAGGAAATGCACCTTACATTCTTGTTGTGAACGTTGATGCAACACCTATCAATACTATGCCAAAGTATATCCCTTTAGAAATGGCCCATGTGTTTAGCTAGATCAAAGTGACAATCCTTTTATTTGAAATGATGAGAATCCCAAAACATAAGGAAATGGCCTTGTCTATGATTGAGGAGGCAATCCCCAATAGATTAGGGGTAACTAATAAGAACAACAATCAGTTTGATAAGAAAGAAAATACCTCACTGGAAGTTAAGAAATGGAGCTCCAAAACACTAGAGGTGTACTTGGGAACTACTTCAAATAAGTGCCCATCCAAAGTAAACCCTTTCTTTGTCACCATGATAATAAAGGGGAGATTTGTTAAGAATTGTATGATTGACTCAAGAGCTTCCACTAACATAATGCCACTTGGAGTAATTGAAGTATTAGGTCTACAAGTTACAAAGGATTATGGGAAGTATTTTTCTATGGATTCCATGGAAGTCCTTGTTATTAGAGTCATCAAGGATATAAGCTTTAGACTGGCATCTTATCTACACAAGGAATACAAAATGAATATCATAGTGGTGGACATTCCACCTCAATATGGAATGTTTTTTGTCTAGAAAATAGGCCTCTACTATTGGAGGCAATATTCAAATGGATTATTCCTAGGCCTTGATCCCGATGGATAGAAAATAAGTAAGGCTTGATAATTGATGGCATAGAGGAGGGTGATGATCAAGTGTGCTTCCTAGATGTTGACATGGAGAATTTTAGGATTAAGGATTTTGAGATTGATCAAGGGGAGTAGGAAGGTAAAAGTATCCAGATTGACCCTGATAGTGATGGTTTGTGGTCCATGAACTTTGATGGAGCATGTTTTATAGAAGGTTCCAAAGTTGGGGTTGTGCTCATTTCCACTTTTGAAAAAACATTGAAATCATCTTTTAAGTTGGGTTTTGAATGCAAAAATAATGTTGTTGAATATGAAGCTTTACTTCTAGGTTTGAAACTGGCTATTAGACATGGAGTCAAGAAGCTCAAAGTATTAGGGGAATTTGAGTTGGTGGTTTCATAAATTAGATCCAAATATACTTCTAAGAACCAACAACTCAAACAATAAAGAAATGGTGTATGGGATACAATAGAGGAATTTGATGATTTCTCTATTGATTGGGTAGAAAGGAGTAGAAATGTAATGTCTAACTTCTTAGCTAAAATTGCAATCAAATCAAAGGATTTGACCCTAGGAGGAATTCCAAAGGTTGAGTTATTGGCCAGACCTTATGTCCTAAATAATGTATGCCAATGGTAGGTTTTAAAGGATGATCAAGGCCTATACAAATTAATGAATTGTGTTGATGAATACCAAGCATGGGAGATTGATTTCCATAGTTTTGTTGAGACAGAGGATGGAAGGAAACTATATTTGGGAATGAAATCATCCAGTTGAAGACCAACAAAATTCCAATAGGGTTGGTTGCTTTGGAAAGGGTATTTAATGGTAATGGTAGGTGATCTACCAAGTCAACACCAATGCATCAAAATGGTCTAGAGGAAGTAAACCTTAGGATTGAAGCCCAACCAAATCTTGTTTACATAGATAAGTCCCTAAAATGCAAGATTAGAACAATGGTGATTGCTTTACATAGAAAGGATAAAAGGGTCTTTGCATGGTCTTATGATGATCTTCAAGAATATAGAGAGGACCTCTTCCAATATGAAATCCCATTAAAACCATATGAAAAACCTTTTAGGCAGAAGGAAAGGCCCATTAACCCCACTTTAAGACCTAAAATGCAACAAGAATTAGATAAGTTGAGTCAGGGGGATTATCAAGCACATTAGGCTTTCAACTTGGGTTTACAACTTGGTCCCTGTCAAGAAGAAGAACAGGGATACATATTAGACTCTGTGTAGATTTTAGGAACCTGAATATGGCATCATTGAAACATAATTATCCTTTGTGCACTATGGAGGCCATGTTGGAGAAGGTAACTAGCTGTGACCTCTTATCAATGGTGGACGGTTTCTTTGGATACAATCAAGTAATGGTCAAGGAGTCTAAACAATAGAAAACTACATTCACTACTCCATGGGGTACATGTGTATATCAGAATACCCTTTGGACTAACAAATGTAGGGGTCACATTTCAAAGAGCTATGGATGTATCTTTTTATGCTCTTATTAATATCATAATGGTATATTATCAAGATGATCTGATTGCCTATTCAAAGAAGGAGAAGGATCACTACTTCCATTTGGAAAAAAGTTTGAAAGAAGCATGGAGTTTGACATATCCCTGAATCCCAAGAAGTGAGTGTTTGGGGTTGTAGAAGGAAAATTGTTAGGCCACATTGTGTCTAAATATGGGATTATGATTTATCCTGAAAGAGTTGCAACCATTGATAGAATACCAATTCCCAAGCATGTCAAATGGATTCAGTCTTTATTTGGCCAAAAAAACTTTGTAAGAAGGTTTGTCACTAACTTCACAAAAATTGTGAAGCCCATTTCAAAGATGTTAAAGAAGGGGCAAGTTGATTCCTACGGTAATGAGGAAACTCAATCCTTTCATAGTATTAAGAATTGCATAAAAAGGGCACTTGTGTTGAAGTCACTTGACTTCTCTAAGCCCTTTCAAGTATTTTCACTTGTATCTTTCCATACTATAGTTATAGTACTATTACAAAAGAATGATGAAGGGTATGAGTAGCCAATTGCATTTTTTAGCAAATCCTTTCAGGTTGCAGAACTAAAGTATGATATTATGGAAAAGCAATCTTATGCATTGGTAAAAGTTGTGAAAAACATCAGGCCTTATCTTGTAGGGGTAGTCATAGTAGCCTATGTATCCCATGCAACAGCTAAAGATAGCTTTGTACAATAAGAGGTCACTGGCCAAAGGTGTAGGTGGATCAGCAAGATCCAAGAATTTAACATTGGCATACAGATTAAAAAATTGGTGAGGGGACAAGGAATTTCTAAGCTGATGGCAGAGACTAATTTAGAGGTTGCTTAAGTTAATACCATTGCTGAAGAAATAGGTGTGATATGAAGTCTACAAAGAAACTCATGGTATATTGACATCATTTATTATTTGACACACCTAAGATTTCATAATGGGCTCACTAATAATCAAGAAAAATCTTTGAAGTTGTAATCCCTAAGGTATCTATTCATCGGAGGAGATCTATATTGGAAAAATAATGATGGTGCCTTATTGCTATGTCTGGATAAGTATCAAGCTAAGGTAGTGTTGAAGGGAATGCATGAAGGAGTATGTAGAGGTCACTTCATAGCTAAGACAACTACCCCTAAGATCCTAAGGGTAGGCTACTATTGGCCTTCCTTATTCTCATATTCCCATAAGTCTGTAAGAAAGTATAATGCATGCTAGAAGTTCTCTAGGAAACTTAACTACTTAGGTGCATTGCCTCTTAGGCCCATGCAAGTTGAAGCCCCTTTCTATTAATGGGGCATTGACTTTAATGGTGAGATCGGTGAAAGATCAAGTGGAGGCTACAAATAGATTATTGTAGCCATGGACTACTTCACCAAGTGAATTGAAGCCATTCCAACTAGAAAAGCCTTAAGCAAAGTAGTGATGGACTAATAATGGATAATGCCATGTGCTTTAGTTCTAATGACTTCACAAGTTTTTGCAACTCCTATGGCATTGAAATGTCATATGCCTAACCTTACCACCCTCAAGGAAATGGCCAGGCTAAATCAAGAAATAAAAGTTTGATGAAGATCATCAAGATGATGTTGGAAAAAAAAAGGATTGAGATTCTAAGCTAAGTATAACTTTATGGGATGATAGAGTGACTGTTAAAAAGGATACTGGTAAATCACTATTTGAATTAGCCTATGGCACTTAGGCCAGATTTCTAATAAATAATAAATTACCCATCTACAAGTTCATTCAAGAAGCAGACATGGATATTCTTGAACCAATGGAGGAAAGGAAAGAACTGTTGATTGAACTTGATGAGGTCAGAAGAGATGTACAAGGGAATAACCTCAAATTGCAATAAAAGGACAAATATCTATTTGATAAGAGAACTTCTGACAAAAAATTCATGGTGGATGACTTACTCTTGATGTGGAATGCCAGAGCATAAGACAAGGGAAAGCATAGGAAGTTTAAGCATTATGGTTAGGGTCATAAGTCATAACAGATCATCATGGGGAAGATTCATATTTCA
Source organism: Cunninghamia lanceolata (assembly GCA_027924645.1). Classification (NCBI taxonomy): domain Eukaryota; kingdom Viridiplantae; phylum Streptophyta; class Pinopsida; order Cupressales; family Cupressaceae; genus Cunninghamia; species Cunninghamia lanceolata. Next base: position 16,765,892 of record BSBN01000055.1, read on the forward strand.
TCTAGGCCTTGAATGGTGAAGTCCAAGAGTTGTGAGTGAATGGACATATGTTGAAGCAATTTTTTACTTGAATTATATTCATGCACATTTGTACTATAGTCTATATATGTGGTTTGGTATGTGTGTCCTCCTTGTTTCCCTGTTCTATGTGGTTTTATCTGGTCTACTACCTCCTAGCGATATGGATCTTCATGCTAACCTTGTAGTCAGCTGTCTCCAACTAGAGGCACTATTAGAACCTACATTTTATGCCTTTTATGCCTAAGGTTTCAATTGTTTTAGGCTTGTAAAACCCTAGAAAAATCCCTAAAAGATTTAATCATTAATACACTAGTCTCTATTTATCCTATGTTATAATCCTTCATTGATCGATTGTTAGCAGTTCTTGATGATTAAAGTTATAACTTAAGTGTGTTTTATAATGTAAGTCGCTAGACCCTTCACTAGGTTGTCAGTAATGAGCCCTTTTCAAAACAACATTGTCACGTGTGCAAATTATCCTTTAAGTTGTACTTTGTCAGCAGTTCTTATCTCCAATCTTTTCCTTTTCACTAGAGTATCTTCCTTCATAGAGCTCATTTTGGGTCTCTGTGGGACTGCGAGGTACTTTTGTTAACCAACGCGTCATTTATGTTCCATAGTAAAGGGTATTTTGAGAAAGATTAGCTCTCTGCTGGAGCTCTCAAATAGGCTCTATGAGACAGCGAAGCTAGCATGATAGTTCTAATGAATCAATGGTGCTTCGTGGGGACTCCTTTCTTTGTTGAGGCTGATCAAAGACTTGAGCAGGATCATGAATAAGGTGATGTGGACTAATATGTCCACGGTGTCCATGGTGTCCATAGCAACAATGTGTTTCATGGCAACTAACAACTTTGTCAAGGCTTCAAATGACTCAACACAAAGCAGTAAAGACACCATAGTGGCTAAAGGGCTCCAAATCATAAAGGTTTTTCTAATCTTCACTAGAGTAAATTTAAAGTCTAGTGAGAACTGTTGATTAAGTAAGATCTACAATGGATTTTTAAAGTTCAATAGCAATTATCTTTTGTTCATTGTCCCTGTACACTTGACATTAATGGCACCCTAAGTGGTTTAAGGCCAATTTCAATGTCATTTCACACAATTGAGAACATGAATTTAACTTCTAAGATCTGTAAATACATCTAAGCCAAAGGTTTTCAAGTTCTTGCATCAATCAAGGTGTTACACAACCAACAACGAGTCACAAGTTGCCATTGTAACTTGTAAGTGCACTTCATCTTCTCAACTATATTAAGGGTTCTCTTCTTGTGAATGTTAGGATTAAGGTGCCATCAACCTTGTAAATCCTATGTAATTAATAACTCCTAAAATTGTTTGTAAAACACCCATAAGGGATGAAAGGTTTCACCAGCAACGATCTTGTTTCAACTACATGTTTATATCCGGTCCTCGATGTTAACTCATCTACAATAGGGGGTTGTAGAGGGGTTTCCCCCATGCAGGGGGTTTGGGGTTAGTGCCCTTGAAACCATATTTTATTTATATTATATCATTGTAAATCTAAACTATTTGTCATTTGGTCATAGATCTGACAATCGATATTATGTCATTTTCCTTGCCCTAGAAGGCAACCCCCTTTTTAAAGTATATTTGTACTACACTTTTATTAGAGTTGAGAGTAATAGGTGCTACTAGATTGAACTAGAGAAGGAGAGGAAGTGCATGTATTGTAATATCATATTTGAAGATAATACAAATTGGAGCCTCTTTTCTTGGTGGAGTTTTTTACCCAAAAGGATTTTCTCCATGTTACATACTATGTTATGTATTCAATTCTTAATGCATGTTAATTTTGTGTAGTGGATTTTATTTCTATTACAATCTCCATTGATTCTATATTTTTTAAAGCACATAAATAAGGTTTGAATTAGATTTTCATTGTGTGGTTTGCACCTTCATTTATAATAGTGAATTGAGTGTCTGTTTGAAAATTATTAGCTATTATTGCCTTGATTTGTTTGAAAATTTGCATGAGAAATATTCAATTAAGGACACAGTCATAGGGTTGTCTTGAGAAAACCTACAAACCAGAAACTTAAGACCCTAGTGTAGTTAGAATGGCTAGTTCATCACAAAAATCCATGAAAAGGACATAAAGGAAGAGGGATGGAGAGTTTAAGGATGATATTCTTGTCGAATTTCCCAGATCCTTTAAAAGACCTCACCACCAATAGGGCATGGGCATACAAGTAGATAGGATCACTGAAGTGCATGAAGCCTGCAAGGATGTTATTCTCCCAATCCATGAGTATGCACTATTCAAGTACCATTTCAAGAAGTTTCTAAGGAAATTTCTAGTGAGAAACCCTTGAAGGCTAGGATTAGCTAGGTTGGTGGTCCCAAATGTCTTCATCAATATGGAGCTAGTGCAAACATTGGCTAAGAGCTATGTCTTGGAGAAGAAAATCATCTACATGAACAATGGAGAAGAACTAGTTAAACTAGACAGGGCATATATCTGTTAAGTATTCGTGTTAGACCCTAACATTTGTTAGAAATGAAAGCAACACTACTTCAATGGAAATTTGATTCGTATAAATTTCAGCAATCTTTAACTGTGTGCTATTCACAATGGAGATTGTAACAAAACATAAAACCCACTATAGAGAAAATGCCAAACATGAAGAACTCAACACAAGGCACAATGACACAATGTTTAATGTGAAGAAAACCCTTTCAGGTAAAAAAACTCTATAGGAAAGAGGCCTAATGTTTGTATTAATCTATAAAATGATTTACAATACAACAACACCACCAATCTCTCCTTCAGTCTTCAATCTGACAACATTCTTGCAACACCTGAGTACCTAAAATTTGTATTGTAGCAACAAATCTATGGCAAATATTATAGAAATGTTTTCCAACTGATCCTAGGAGTTCACCTTCTCTCTCATGAGATTCCCCAACATGCAAACATTAAATGTCATCTTACAAGCACCTTCCACTTGTCCAAAAACCAGCTATGCAAAGGTTTGGCGCCCAAGACTAAATCGGGCCTCTTACATCTTATTACATGTCATAACCATCATAGATTCCACAAAAGAGTATCTTTCCAAGATAGGAACCTTGGGCTAAACATAGCAACTTACAACTCATTAATATCCGTCATATGCATCATAGAATCTCAGAATCTTATGACAAATTGCAGCTGTCATATATTCACTTTCCAAATATTATGATAGTTGTCATACATGCCAAAAATAGTAGATTCTCCATGGAAAAACACCTACCCTCATTTAATTTGAGATTTTACATTTTCCAACAGTAAAAGTCACTCCGTAATTACCTCTAGTTACTCTGAAATTATCCCTGCCAATGAAACTAGTACATCTCCTCATGGATAATTATAAATTACATATAATAAATGGAATAAATATAATATTGGGATTTACAAGGTTAATGTCACCTTATCCCAACATCCTTCAATTGCCACTAGATATAGGAGCCCTTCTTAGGGAATGTCACAGATTAAAGAGTGATTATAGGGTAAAGTGGCTCCCCGCTCACATGCCTGAGGTCAATGGCAAATTGCATAAATTCTCAAGTACTGATAAGGAACCCTTCAGTTATGACTTGTTTGAATATTACATCCAGAAGATATACTTTGCTATGTACCAAGTCATGAGAACTGATGTTTTTGATATAATAAGGCAGCAAAAACTAGGGGTCGAACCCTTTTACAAAACTAAGCCTAGGGGGCAAGAAAATAGAGCACTAATAGTACTCAGATAGCACAGAGAAAAAACTAGCAGCATAGGCATATCAACCTTGTTGTAAAACAAAAACCAACTAGAGGATCTACACAATAGATCCCAAGCTAACAAACCTAACTCCCAAACCTGAGGACGTAAAGCTATAACATATTTGGGTAGTCCATTCTTTTTCCTTTAGACCACTGTCCAAGAGGCTTCCAAGTCCAAATCCTCTGAATGGGGTGAGAGGGGAACCTCACCTGACACCTCAACCAAAGAGGTCTCACGCAAAGAGGTAACAAAAGCAACAACCCCTACCACAGACGACACTCCAATAATAGATGACACATGAATAGTAGCAACAACCTCAATCACGAGTGGAACATCAGCAACAAAAGAAGTTAAAGCAAAAGAAGCAGCAGGTGATAGTTGCTAGGTAGGAAGAGAGAGATGAGAACTAATCTCAAGTTGGGGAGCCACAGTGAATGGAGAGGAACAAGGTGACTCCTCAGGAGGAATAGTGAACTCTGAGGGTTGAACATCACGCCACCACAAAGCCACATGATGATGTTGCTTAAATTTAACACACTGTTCAACCAAGTAACTAGTGCCAAAGTAGCATAGACAATGAAAAGGAATACCCTCGTAGTCCAAAACCTGACTCCACTGATGATCAACAACACTAAAGATAATCTCTGCAAGTAATGCCTTATTCAAATCTAGATCCATAAGAATCCAAGCATAAGTCATATGTGTAAACTATAAGGTAACATAATCAATCAAAATAAACTACCCAAGAGAGTTCCCAATCATAGAAAAGTAGGAGTCTTGCCAAAACTGGAGAGGGAGGTTGGGGAGCCTAACCCAAGTGGGTGAAAAATTCAAAGATTCAATCACAAGATTAAAAAGAGGAAACTAGGGAAGAATCAACAAGGGATGCTGGCCCCAAAACCAAATAGAACCCTCAAACATAGCATCCCTATCCTTAATATTATCAAAAGAAATAATAAAAAAACCCCTAACACAATGGCAAATTTTGATTGTATCACTAGTAATTGGTCCCCACATATTTGATATCCAAGAATTGAGGTCATGGAGGCGTGGCCAAAAATGACTAAATCTGCAGATCAAAGCATGGGAGGAGTAATACTTCTCAATCTTCAAAACCACAGTGCCAAAATAAATAGCAGGTAGAGCAGCATAGGGCAAAGGTGACCTCAGATGCTTCCCTTGAATAGTAGCTAAGAAAGAGGGCTTACCTTCCTTTATTGAATCCAAGCCCACCAGTGAGGCACCAGCCAAAAAAACCCCATCAGCAATCGTGGATGACGCACCAACAGTGGACGACACACCACTAGATGATGCACCAATAGTGGGTGATGCACCAATAGATGGCACACCAACAACAACAGAAGAAGCCAACAACCTCCCAGTGATGGACGACACACCAATAGCCTCAGTCATAGACATCACATAGGTCTCTGTAACAAGTAGAGACCCAGTAGCACACAAATCCTACAAACTCAGGCCATGAGCAGGAAAAGAAGCGGGACAGGCCCTTAGGATTATCAAAAAAACTATATCAAAATTGATGTTAGTGTCTTCATCACCATCAATTCTATGTTTTTGACTATTGACATTCAAAATGAGATGATAATAGGCCATTTGACTATGCATCATTTTTGGAGGATAAGATCAACAAGGCCCTTGCAGATATAAAAAAGAATAATTCTAGAGTCCACTTCAAGTGGTATTCTTTGTTGTGTCACATCCAATTATATAGAGGAATTGCAATGTGGAATCCTCCATTGACAATTAGGAGAGTTCACAACTAAGGTAGAGTACTACCAGTCCAAGAATGGACTTATATTTGGGATAGTCACTACCCCCAATCAAACTATCTTTTGTTTGAGAAATTATTTGTCAAAGAGGTCTTTAGAGCACTTGGCTACTCATCAGAATGGAGATTATCAGAGATAGTTCAAAATTTCTTGAGGCCAAAGGACATGTACCCTAATTTGGGTATTTTTCATAATTGGGGTGATTGATACATCTTTACAGATGTTACCATTATCAAAATGTATGGATTTGAAGGTATGCCTCATATTTTGCCAAGATCAGTCCCTGACAGAATGGAATTCTTAGAGATCATGGAGCATATGAATGAGTTTGACAAGACTCACTTCAAGAATTACAAGAAATCATCCTTCCTTCTAGGAACCATTTCCTTTTCTAACTTTCAAGTCACCTCAAAAGAAGGATTGGAGTTGTTGGCCACAACATTGGAGTATTACAAGTTACCAAAGAGTGTATCAACGAGGTGTGATCCAACTGGATTTGTGAATAAGGCTAGGTTAGATAATGATTCTGCAGTCTATGAGCATGAATTCAACCCTCTAGAGGACCTAATAAGGAAGTGTGCTACTGAAAAGGAAGGTGGAAGAAAAATGAAATTGTGGGATAGGATTTAGAAAGTAGAGAAAATAAGACATGAAGCTAAGCCTTCTTATAAAGTAGCTCTCCTACCCTGTTGAAAGAGTCAAGGTCATGCTATAAAATAAAGACAAATTATACTCTAACCTACCTATGGTGCTAAATAAAATACATCCCCCTCCAGCATTAGTTCCTTCTTCATCAAGACATGCATCAAGCTTTGAAATTCCTAGAGTTGTCACTCCATTGCACTAGGTCTCTCCACAGCTGTCCCCGACTCCAAGTTTTTCAGTTGATGAGGGTGAGACTCTAGGCTCATCAAATGTGATGGAGATAATGTAACCTCCTATGATTGAAGTAGGAATGCCTCCTCAAGAGAGGATGATTATCAATTTTGAGCCTACAAATGAATTGTTTGTTGATGTTAGAACATTAACAAGCAACAAATTCATGGGTGATGATTCATTCATTCATTCATTCAGGAGTTCAGAGATTTTGTCCTAAGAATAAAGGGGCAAGAAATAGGTAAGCAAGTTAAAGAGATAACTCATGAGAATAAGGAAAAAGTCATAGAAAACTTTTGGAAGAAGGTACGTGAAGAAATGATTGTGATGACCCCAGAAAAAGGAAGCAAAATTGATAGAAATAGTGGATGCATGCTATTGCCAGGGTGGGATATATCATCTTCCATTGAATTTTATACAATAAGAAAACATGAAGGCATTAACTTGAATATAATAGAGGAGATGACAAATTAGGTGTACTTTAGTTCTACCTTTAATCCAAACATAACTGACTTAGCTATCTGGTCAATCATTCTGTTAGGTAACAAACATCTTGTTATTGAGGACCCAAACAAGGTGACATGAAGCCTAATTGTGTATAGGCTAGAGGACACCCCTCCTATTGAAGCTACTAGTTTGACTACACATTCTACTATGTTTACAGAGGCTCCAGTCAGAAAAATGTAGGAAGAAAAGGACAAATGGAATAAGTACAAATTTTCTCTACAAGAAAGATTGAATGTGTCTATGGGTTCTCTCCCACCAATTACTCTTCTGATTTCCTTAAGAGCATAAGAAAAGCTCAAGCAAGAAGTAAGCAAAATCAAAGCTATAGAGGAGGATGGCTTGAAGAAGTTGAAGCAAGTAAAACTTGATTTTATTCAAGTCTTATTGGATAGGAAGTTTGAAAGAATAATATCATATGTAGAAAAGACATGGGAAATTCATAATGCCTTGAGGAGCATGCTTGTGGAACATAAGAGATTAGGAATGAAAATGGAGACACGGGAGAGGCATATGACACCCAAGGTCATAATTTTCAATATTCTATTAAAATTGTAGATATGTGATGAGAGTTCAGATAAACATTTGACATAATTATTGGTCACATTCAAAACTATTAGGAAAGTATTGAAGAAGCATAAAAAATTTCTTGATGACATTACCATAGAATTGACCTATTTCCAAAGACTGTAGGGGCCATATTTGCAACATTTTTGTAAGAAAGATAGGTCATTGAAGATCTTGGAAGAGTGAAAGAAGGAGAACTCACATCTCACCACTCTAATTATTCTTGAAATCAATGAGAACAAGGATATAGTCACTAACAATTTGAGCTCAGCTCTGGATGAACTTTCAAGGGTTGAATTTGAGATGGCAACAATCACATCCCTAATTACCTTTCCTTCAAATCAAGAGTATGCAAATCATTTGGTAGGTGTGCATCATAATTTTCCACCTCAACAGTAAAAGGGACATATTCTCTCAAATTTTGTCAGCCAGTAGACCAACTTCTTCAAAGACTTCATCATAAAGGGTTATTAGTTGAAATAAAGATGAAACAAAATGCATGCAATTCACATTTCATTTGGCTAAAAGGTTGCACTCACATTTGTTCCATCATTCTAAGGTAATAAATTTGTCCAAGAATGCGGTTGTAACTCATAAACTTGAGCAATGTTAGTTTCTAAGAGGAAAAAATATCTTCCTCAAACTTTGTACCAACCTCAACAACATTGTTTGGGTGGAAAAATATGTTTTGTCTTGTAGTGCTTCAAAAATGCCTTTTGGGCATATTCCTTTTCTCACAAGAATTGTACATGGCCCGAAGCTTGTTACTCCCTTGTCCTATAAAAGGGAATTCAAGGCCATTTATTAAGGGTTTTGCATCTCAATTTTGGGTGGTAGTGTGTTGTATTCTACTCTCGAGTCAATAGACAATAGTTATAGTCTGTATTTGTTCAAATCTATAGAGTAATATGTCATTTCAATTCTAAGTATTGAATCAAATTGGTTGTAGAATTTTCCCCGTACATGTATTTATTGAAATTAATATGAATACAATATATCAAGGGTGTTTTGAATTCATCTTTGTAGTTCATCTGTGATGTGTATGTTATTTCTCATTTTCTTTCAAAGAGATAAATAAATGCTTGGGTATTGCACAATTGATTTCATACTATATTGTGGTTTAAAGGATAATTCTACAATTGCATGTCTAGGAGATGTTATTATAAGGCACTAATATTATTAGTCCATTGAAGTGAATTAAGGTTTCTTGAATGATGTATTTGTTCTTTGTAATTTGACTTTGTTGCCCTAGGATTAGGCACCAATCCATTACTATATTAAGTTGTCATTTAGAACCATCTCTATAATCAAGATCATTTCCATTTCCATTATTGTTTTAGGAGTATATTAGATTAGAACCTATTCTCAATACTAGTATGAATTGATATACCAAAGGGTCAAGTCAATCCAATAGGAATCATTCATTTCTTTGGTATATTTTCATTCAGAACCATATGTTTAATAACAACATCTTGTAGACATTGAGAATATCCTTAGATGTTGTATAGGTACACCCACCTTGGTCTTAAAAAAAAAATACAGAGGATTTCAACCCTTTGTTGAGTCATGTTCATTGGCCACTGACCTTGAGTCCTTGAACATAAGAAATTGGCTAAATCTTTAAAGGATTTAGATAATCAGTTGGAGGAATCAATAAAACCTATTATTTTTGTATATTTGATTACTACAATAATCCCTTCAAAGTGTTAATGTGGAAATGCTTGCAATTCTTAATAATTTAGATGTACATATTAAAAAATATTCATAACATTCAAATTATTTATCATTTTTAAATCCAAATGATGTGTCACATTCTAGTATTTATTGGATATAAGCTAAAAAAATGTTTGGAATTTCATATTTTTTTATATTTTTTAAAAGTCAATAAAAAGCTCAAAAATAACTATTTGTTTATTAAAAAAATCAAAGAAATATGCATCACATCCACTTGTGTTTCCTTTACTTAAGTTTAAGCATTAAAGAAAAAATATTTGTTTTTGCATACTTAGGTTGGCTAGAATGATGTACATGCATTATAAGTCTTTTTGAGATTTTTAGTAGTGTCTCATTGAAATATCTAATTTTTCACCAAACTAATTTTAAACTTTTCAAAAATAAAGTGGTAGCTCATAAACTACATTTAATTTCCTATAACTTTAATTAATACCTTATTTTTAGATTATGTAGGCAATTTATTCAACTTTTGACATGGTGTTACCTAAGTCTATTTTTTGAATTTACATTGCCACTTAGGGGTATTTTTTGGCCCATCATGATCCCACACTCACACCTTTCACTAACCAAATTCTTTTCACTTCCATTGTCAATGGTTAAGAAAGCCATTTTATTCTTGATTTGATAGTTTTGGTTAAAGATAAACTCTTGAGATGCCTTAGAACAATTCTTGGATATAAGTATAAGATTAGGTTAGAATTCATAGGATTATTGACTTTCACTTTTGGCAAGTTAACATATTTTGGTTTTTCTTGTTGTTCTTCTACTAGAAGAGTTTTTTCCTCTTTCCTATATTAGAGAACCCTACAATTATCACTAGAATAACCATCACAATTGTGATAGCTAAAAATTTATCTTTTAGTAGAAATAGAGAAAGTGGATTGGTTTATAAATATGGATTATCAATTGGATGTATGGATGGTTTAGAAGTACCATGGGTAATTCTAGTTTTAAGACCTAACTTGTTTGTAGTTAGCAACCTTATAAGCTCTATCCAATGATTCTACATCAAATATATCTAACTCTTTATGAGGGATAGAGAGCTAATGAAAAGTAAAATTTACAATGAGAAACCCTTTGGATTTGGATCATTGAGGTTACTTTAGAGCTTATTGAAACTATCAATATATTGTTGTACAAATTGGCATGCAATTTTCTAGATTTGTATGCATCAAGACAATATATTTTATAGGTTTCTAGGGGTTAAATCAAGCTCCTTTAGGGAAACTTCGTAAGATTCTCACTATGTGACCTTCTTATCTTTTTTTGCAAGCATATTCAAATGATTGTGCCACTAGTCAAGGGATAAATATGTAATATGGACATCATTGATTTAAATCTTTTGATACTGGGTTAGATTAGGTTGATTCATAAAATATGTCTAAAGGCTATGCATCCAAGAGTCTAACTTCTCACCATTAAAGATTCCATCAAAATTTGGAATTGAAACATTCATTTCTTGTTGGAAACCAAGGTTTTAAATCACATGCATAATGGCTAGAGAACCATTTGTAATGCTTAAGCATATACACAACAATGTTTGTACATATGAATATTTCACATACGCACTTGAGAAAATGTTTAAAATATTTTTACACTGGCAAATATTATATATTTTCAAGCCATCGTACTCAGAAGAACACGATGATTACAAATTTTTTGAACTATTCCAAAATATAGGACACCTACAAATGTTACCGAATAGTAGCTATAAAGACGTCTACCTAGAAGAAAGCATGCATTAAAATCCCTAATACATAGAAGAAGGTATAGATTAAAACCCTCATATCCAAAAGAACGCATACACACACTCTATAGATTAAAATATGCTCAATTATATGGTAGAGAAGAGAATAAAAAAATATTCAAATGGTCAACCCAACAATGTATGCATGTATACAAATTTTGCATACATTAAAAAACCTGAACACCCAAAAAAACCCATAGAATGAAAATTGGTATACCTAGAAGAAGGCTATTATTTTATTAATTATTTCCTCAATCCCAATCACAAACAAGAAACCTCATACCCAAAAAACATATAAATTATTTCTTTTTTTGTTTGCTTCAAATGGTCTCATGAGAAACATAAGAATGCCTACAAAAAATATACATATGTGGCAACATAAATGTAAATGTTGCATTCATAAAAAGCATCATACCACGAATAAGACATACATTGCATATATATGCATTTGAATAATGTAAATAGTTGAATGTATGGCATTCTTAAACCATCAAATAAATTAAATAGAGTTCAAAAACAATGATGGGAAGAGAAGGCAAGCAAAGTGTGCAAGTCACTATTAGTTGCAGTGGCAACCATAGGTTGTTGGTGGTGGTGGGCATAGAAATTCAAACCTCCTACCTCTTTGTAGTCTTGCAAATAGAAACCCTATGTCATGCTAAATGAAATTGGCAACCCTCCAAATTTGTAGGAAAAGAAGTAGTGAAACATGAGGAGGCGGGTGAAAGAGAGAAAGAGAGGAGGGGGTGACGGGGACAGGGGGCCTAAAAGTCGAACACAACCCTCCTATTATTTCTAAGTCTCAACCTATTTAATTCCAATCTTATTAAAATATTTGTAAACCTATTTCATTTTAATTCCAATCCTTGTGCATAAGGGAGGAGTCAATTTACATGTTAATATGTGGAAGGGTGATGTGAAAATGGTGGCTAAGCACTTAACAAAAAGTGATTGTAGTAGTTTGTTCTTATGAGTTTTAGTACACAGCTATTGGAACCCTTCTTGCACATGTGTTTTGGTCTATCTTTTAAAATCATCACTTAACTTTGTATAATGAATCATTTCACATTTATCATTATTAACTTAAAGACTAAATAATAACTTCAAACATTTGCTATCAAAAACATTAAAAATTACCAAAATAAAATAAAATAAAAAACTTATTATTTAAAGAGTTGAGAAATTAACCCACATGACGATTGAATACCTACTCTCCTCTAACTTTATTCGTACTACTCTATGACTTCATTTTCACAAGACATTGCAAGGACCTGATATGATTTCTTGTATCATTACATTGACATTCTTTTTGAATCGGATAACCATGATGAATGGATTTCTTCTCAAGATGTCAATTCCTACAGTGGATACATTTACAGATTAAATTTGATGACCGTTTTCGAGTTTTGTTGTATTCAGCTGTAAAGCAATTAACTTGCAGCTGTAAAATATAACAGTTGGTTTATATATATTTACATATAAATGATTCATAATCTATCTGAATCTATTTAGAAAACGTATGCTAAACACTGAAAATAACTGTTGGTTGCTTCAGTATATTTTTAACCCTACAACTCTTTGCACTGTGGATTACATTCTTGAAAAAACTATTGCAGAAAACTTAACCTGTACATGATTTGGTGAAAGAAAAAATAAGATTAGAAAAGATTATATTGAGGATGACTTTTGTTACGTCTATTCTTAAATATCATCTACTTCAACAGTCAAAGGTTAATTTTGATCAATAAAAATAGGACTAAATATTTACCACTTTTTATTATGGATAAGGTGTAAAATTACTATTGATTATTTAACCATTGAAATAGATGATATTTAAGTAGAGTGATTTGGGCCAGGTCGGACTGTCAATCCAACACCCTTCTCAATCCCAAACTTATTTGGACATTTTTATGCCTTACAACAATTCTCAGACATTCTTCTTTGTTTGTAATTCCCTATAATCTATTCCATTATAGGGCATCGCTGTTAAGAGTTATTTATTGAAGAAAAATACTTGTATCATAAAAAATTTGTGTCATTATGAATGTCTCTTGTCAGACATCAAATCTCTTAAGAAAATTTGTCTACTTAATATTTGGTCATTATTGTAGCAAAAGAGATTGTTACAAATCTTTAGTTGAAAAAGTACATATCATAAAAATTAGAGACAGTTCTTAAATATCATCCAATCCACTTCAACAGTCAAAGGTCAATTTTGATCAATAAAAATAGGATAAATATTTACCACTTTTTATTGTGGATAAGGTGTAAAATTACTATTGATTATTTGACCATTGAAATAGATGATATTTAAGTAGAGTGATTTTGGCTAGGTCGGACTGTCGATCCAACACCCTTCTCAATCCCAAACGTATTTGGACGTTTTTATGCCTTACAACAATTCTCAGACGTACTTATTTGTTTGTAATTCCCTATAATCTATTCCATTATAGGGCATCGCTGTTAAGAGTTATTTATTGAAGAAAAATACTTGTATCATAGAAAATTTGTGTCATTATGAATGTCTCTTGTCAGACATCAAATCTCTGGTTAATATTGTAGCAAAAGAGATTGTTACAAATCTTTAGCTGACAAAGTACATATCATAATAATTAGACATTTGATACAGTTCTTAAATATCATCTATTTCAATAGTCAAAGGTCAATTTTGATCAATAAAAATAGGACAAATATTTACCACTTTTTATTGTGGATAAGGTATAAGATTAATATAGATTATTTGACCATTGAAATAGATGATATTTAAGTAGAGTGATTTGGGCCTGGTCGGACTGTCGATCCAACACTCTTCTTAATCCCAAACTTATTTGGACATTTTTATGCCTTATAAGAATTCTCAGACATACTTATTGTTTGTAATTCCCTATAATCTATTCCATTATAGAACATCGCTGCTAAGAGTTATTTATTAAAGAAAAATACTTGTATCATAGAAAATTTGTGTCATTATGAATGTCTCTTTGAATTTGTCTGCTTAATATTTGGTCAATATTGTAGCAAAATAGATTGTTACAAATCTTTAGTTGAAAAAGTACATGTCATAATAATTAGACATTTGATATGGTAGAGGCTAGGGATTTGATCGAATTGTACTTTAATGGGCAGGTGAAACAAGAAAATAACGTGTTGAATTTAAAAACAATCAAAACAAGGAGATTCCTTTCGAGAATAAAGGGCGAGAAGATTAAACCCAACTCCAACATTCGAATTGCAGACAGCTGCTCTTGATGTTTTGAAGCCACCAAGCCTGTCCAAAAAAAAAATTGACTGTTGTAAACTTTTTTTTTTCGATTGCACATCGTTTTACGTTTTGGAAACTCAAATTTTTAATACTTATCAACTATTGTTGACATTAATAATAATAATAATACAAAATCATATTTGTCTTCTTAAATTCATTGGATGGCAAGGACATTGAATATAATCAACAATGAGGGAATAAGATATTATTTGTGTTGGGGCAGTTATGCGTTTTCAATATCATATTGAAACAAGTATTATGTAGTGGTCAATACCTGCCTTATAGTGTTGTAATTATACTATGTGTTTTATTGTAATTATAGTTGTGTTTTAGTTTTAATTTTTTAATTCATTAGGTAAACTTTAAATTTACTTTTTGTCTAACAAACAAAATTGTTATTATTTATAGTTATAATAGTAATAATAATATTAATTATATTATTAATATTTATTATAACACTTGATATATTATATTAATTGATATTATAATATTATAATAATATAATAATAAACATAAACATAAATATAATATTATATAATATAATCATAAATATAAATATTATATTATATTATAATAATTAAAATATAATATTATAATTAAAATTAAATACAATATTTTTGTTTTCTTCTAAAATTTTCCATCTTGGGTATCAATCAAGGGTTGTATAAACACTTATTAATTTAATTTAAAGCACTGTCTTTTAAATATGGAACAAAGTAGCCTGTACGAAAAAATTATGAACAAGAGTTATTGAGAAAAATACGATAATAAGATATCACTAAATCATGCAAATGAACCCTTTAAAGAGCAACATGTGGTTAACAAATTGTCACTATTTACTTTGTATTGCCAAGATCACAATGGTAAAGACAACTATTATACAAAATGCTAGATGAAGGAAGTACATGTGATAAAAATTTTAGTAGCTAAATTAAGTTTCTTATATCCATAAGGAGATGCAGTAATCTTCTGCTAAGACATAGGAAACCATTCATAAGAGTCTTTTAGTGCAACACAAACCCCTATCCAACATGAATGATTTAAAGAAAAGTCAATGTAATAGGTATGAGAACCACTACAATTGGATGAATTGGTGATTAATAGATACGACAAGCACTACAGCTAAATCAATTGGCGATCCTTGTCCTCTCCTATCTTTGTATAGATGAAAAAATCCACCCAAAATAATGTCAGTTGCCTTACAATTGTAAGTTAAAATTCACCCAAAATAATGTCGGTTGCCTGTACAATTGTAAGTTAAAATAAAATCACATGAAATCAAAATGAAAATAATAACACACATATTATTAACTTGTTATCAGTTGAAAAAAAAAAAATAATGTAATAAGAAAAACATTCTTAATTTTAAAATAATAAATAGTTAATCATTTTAAGAATGTTTTTTACTTGTACCATAAATTTTTATTTCTAAGTTTATATCTGTGTATTTGAAGAAAACAAATAATATTCATCTAACTTAAAAAAATTCCTTTAATAACCAAAAATTACTTGCTTCATAACCAAATTCCTCCAAAAATTTACTCACTCATAATAATAATTAATAATAATAATATATAAACATTTATATCACAACAATATTTTAATTTAGTCACTCATTATGTAATCAAAATCAATAATCCCATGGAAATATTATTATTATTATTATTATTATTATTATTATTATTATATGGTTAGCAATTTTTATATTTTTGTACATAAAATAATAAAATAACTATAGAATGGTGAGAAATAATTTATATCATTATAAATTATAATATAAATATTACAATAATATTATAATAATAATAATATAATATATTATTTTGTTACTAATTTTTAATATTTAGCAAACATAAGAGAATAAAATAACAATATTAATATTAATAAAAAATAAATTAATTTGTTAGTTATTTTTAATATTTTTATACCCAAAACAATTAAAAAAACCATAGAAAATGACAAATACATTAAATCATTATATATTATAATAATATAAATATTGCAATAATTTTATAATTATAAAAATGATAATAATCATGTAATATTATAATAACAATAAGCAAAAATGAATTGTTTCATAACCAAATTCTCACAAATATTGACTCACTCATAAAAATATTTAAAAAATTATTTGGATAATAATAATAATAATAATCATATAAAAAATTTATTTGGATAATAATAATAATCATGTAACAATTTAATAAGCATAAATGAATTGTTTAATAACTAAATTCTCGCAAATATTGACTCAATCATAAAAAAATTTAAAAATTTATTTGTTTTCCATTGCCACCTCCTCCCTTGGAACTAGATTTGTCTCCTCATTTTTTGGTGTTTCTTTCACTCAAAAAAAATTAAATTGTTGCCATTACCACCTCCTCCCTTCTAACCTACCTCCTCAATTTTAGGTGTTTGTTGCACTAAAATAGTATCTCCGACAATCCACCAAAAATAGGAAAGAAGTCATTTTATTTGAGCCAATTACAATAGAGATAAATAATTTCTCCAATTTTTTTTATACTGTGTTTTGATTGGTTTACTCTTAATCACTAGATAAGCCACAACGAGAAGGAGGTACTAAAATATTCTATGATAAATATTTATACTTCGTTAAAGCTAATGTCTCTAAAATTTACATGTACATATTTACAACCTCTCTTCAAATTAAATTATAAAATAGATTTATACTTTATTTTCATTCACATATTTATTGCTACATTATTTACTTTTGTACACTTTCTTCCATGTCTTATATTTATTGTACTTTTCATATTCACATAGTTATTTTACTCCATTATCCTAACTTAGTTTTGTGGGTGGAGGAGCAATCCCACATCTACAGATCAAACCCTAAATTTTCAAATTTTCAAATTTCAAATTTCAAATTTAGATTTGATTGATTCCTAACCATCTCACTAGCTATTATGAACCAACTAACCATACATTTGCATGATTAATTGTAATGTCCTTGTATTTAAAGGTGTTCAATTCTATTTATTTAACATCCACAAGTATCATTCAAATTTCATTTGCATTTAAGGAAGAATCATGCTAGGATCACCTCAATTTGAGCACCCAAAAAGAATCTAAATCAGCATCACATCATCCTAAGACATTTGCATGATTGATTGCTAGCTTCAATCCTTAGTATGTATGTAAAGTTCATCTTTTTTAGGGCTTGAACTAGGAGAATGTATCTCTTAGCAAACTAGTAGGCCTCTAAAGGTATTCTTAAATACCACCTATTTTAAACTTAAATAATAAAATCATCTAAAACTCACATACTCAACCTAGGCAAATCCAGGCCCATGGTTCACCTTCTTGCAGCATCATAGTATTTGGCACATGACATAAAAAGTTTAAGGGACTAAAATGATATAGGAAAGATAGATGCTTGGACAATCCCATTATTCACCATCCACTATGCTCTATTGGTAATGGCTTCTCAATACATTCTTTTCTTGAAATCCTTAAGTCTATATGACCCAAGTCTATATCTACCACTCCATCTAAGATGGAAATTAGTTTTGAAGGAGTAGCAGCCCCCTAAAACTCATACTTCATTTGACTTTCCTTGGAAGTCATATATTATACCTACAAAATCTAGAAACATTGTATAAACATATGAGATTAGACAGATAAATGCTTAAATATGAAGTATTTTATGTGTTTCTTGTTTTATGTAGACTTGCAGGGTTTATCAAGACATTAGGATCTTAGACTAAAGGTTAAAGTGGAAGTAGTCCCAAAGAAACCTACAATCAACAACCTTTTCAGTTTCAATCAATTAGGTGACTAAAGAGAGTGTGGCATCCATCTAGACTTCAGGATTTTAGACTAAAAGTCAAAAGTCCATGAGTCTATGAAAATTTTATAATTTTAAGATTTACATTATATAATTAACAAAACAATTCTCTTCAACATCCAAAGCTTACATGACTTGATATAGGAATGTGGAGATCAATAGGAGATGAGAAACTTGGACTAAAAGTCAAAGTTCCACATATCCTTGAATATTATGCAATTTTATGAATTAAATTTTGAGCAAAACAAAGTTAAGAAATCATTTAAACACTTTGTAAGATCCAACTAGACTTCAAGATTTCAAGCTAAAAGTTAGAAGTCCATAAGTCTAGGAAAATTCACAACTTAGTATATGCAAGCAATAGACTAGGTGTAAAGTTTTTCTTTGACATTAAAAACTTCAATGACTTGATACTATATTGCTCTAAATTGACCCAAGCTCAATTCTAGTGAGTCAGACTTTGATGTAGCACATTAACTATATTCGTGCTAAAGGCACCTGCCTAGTCACTCTTGGTCTCATTGTAAGAGCTAGTCAAGTGGTGGTGGAACCAAGGGTGTATTTTGTTCTTGGGAAGAAAACATTGTGAATGGTGGTGAAATTAATTGTGTTTCTAGCTCAAGAGTGTGCATTTGCTTATTGTTGCATTTTTTTAGGTTTATTTCTGTTATGTCGTAAAAAGTTTCCTTATGACTTTTTACCTTCTAGTTTAGCTCCTAGGTCCCCTTAATTTCATTATGCATGTTTAAAACTTATCTTGGAGCAATTTCCCCTGAAACCATGTTAAATGGGGCTCATGCATCCACAATTTAATGTTAATCAAGACTCAAATCATGCCTTGGGACTTGGACACCCACGCCCTAGTCCAGACTGATTTATCAGGACCTAAATTTTAGGATGTCAGCATATGACCTTTAAAAAGGTTTCCCTCTGTCAGTATTTTCAATTTGATTTACAAAAGTTAATAGGAATACATATATAAGTGATTTTTTTCTTTATTTTACACCTAGATGGGTAATGTGAACTTGTGAGATTGAGCTAAGGGATTTCAAAGCATTCATTGTGTTGCAAAGCATACTTGTTTTGTTATTGTGTTTGTTTGTTACAGATTTGGCTTCATCAATCCATCTCCTCATGGTGTGAAATATCTTCATCTCCATGAGGGCTTCACCTCTAAGCTGATATCAATTTATGTTTCAATCAATATATTTCATCATTTGATTTGGCCTCTATCTACCACAGACACACACTCTATCTAACAACGGTCTTGGAAGACGTGAATGTCATTCCAGGGCTTGACCAAGGCAAGCTCCTAAACACCACAACCCCCAAAACCCTCTCTTTGAGATTACAAGTTATAGGTGTGGGATTTGACAAAGTGGAGTTGTATAGAAGCAAAGCATAGGATGGAGATTCAAGATCTAAGAAGAAATTGTAGAGAATCATCTATCATATTTTGTTCGTCTATACCCAATTTCATTACAATTAGGATTTAAGGCTTATTAGACCTAGGGTTTGACATATTCATCAATGTAATCTATCCTTCCATATCATTCCTAAGTGACATCAACCTATAGCTGACTCCTCTCCATATGTAGTGACTTGGCTTGATTGTTGTCCTTGAATGTTATTGTGATAGGAGTGTTTGATTGAATCTACCTCAACTACATTTCAACCTATCTTCTTTTCATATATAACATTTAGGTGAACCTATGTTTTTACTAAACTTGCATCTTGCTAAGTATTGTAATCAATGATTTCATTCATTCATATCATATTTATCATCTTACATTGAAAATTTTTGCATACATTTGAAAAAATTTGAAAAAAAAAAGCATTCTAGGATTACATTAAAGCATAGTTTTGCATTTTTTGCATGGCATATCATACAAAATTTTAATTTTATGATTTTTGCATCAGATTTGATATTTTCTATAGTCATTCATCATTGCATCATATCACATTTTGCATTTGAAGATCTCATTTGCTAGGGTTTTTCTTAAAAAGTTACATTTTTCATATAACCTAGTAATTCCAAAAGCTAGGGTTTGTAGTCAAAATCTTATTTCAATTTTTTTTGCTGTCATAAACATCTTTCAAATCAGATATAGCAATTATTTAAAACATTTTTTTATTTCTCATTTAAAAATTTAGCATCATTTCATACTTTACTTTGAAAATTTCACATGTTTTTAATTACACAATGTGTATTTCAACATAAACAATTTAACCTCTCTCTAACATTTCTTGGAAAGATATTTTAAAAGTGGTCTATAATACCTTTTGTGCAGCACTTTTACATCTTAAATGCTCCATTTGTAAGGACACTACTGTGTTTTTGTTCTTGGTAACAAGCTTCAAAAACCCAGTTTTCTCAAACTAGTGTTGTGGTGTACAAAGGTCTCTCATATTAGTTATATTTGATAAATGAAAAGATCTTATTGTGCATTTCCATTCCAAGACATTCTATTATGGCTTTTTCATCTAATTTATCTTTGGTATCTTTACATGCATAAATCAAAAACTTTGAAAATTTCTACAAAATTCATTAATATGAATCCTCATGTTCTCACTCATATACAATCCATGTATCACATGGATATATTTAAGTGCTTATCATTTGAAATTCTTGATTATGGATCTAATTTTGACAATTTCTTATTTCTCATAAATACATACCCTTCAGTATTAGAAGACCTAATTGAATACATTTCCATGAAGACTTATCAGAAAAATGAGTGTGAAAATTCTTCTTCTATAAATGCTTTGGAACTAATATCTAAAATATTTGATGATGATGATGATTCCATGAGTTATCCTATTCCTCTTCTAGTTGAAATCTCTAATACCTTGGACATACCTAAAGAAGTGAAGACCTTTGATCTTTCTCCTTTGGATGAATGATCAAGAACCTTGGATATCTCTAAGGATGTGAATACCTTGGGTAGCTCTCCTTTGGTTGCAAGTTCTATTCCATTAGATATCACTAAGGATCAAACAATCAACAATTTATTTTCTCTCTATTGCAATGCTCTCCCTTTAACAAATGAAACATTAGTGAATAAAGAAAGGTCCTTTACATTAAATTCTATAGAGATGAATGTTGAGCTTAATCAAAATGAAAGCAATGTTAATTCAATTACCTTTAATATGTTTCTTCCACCCACTAAGGGGTTACTAGAAAAGTGTATTAATATTCCTAAGATGATTGTACAAGGGGTACCTAATACACCTTCTTGCCTAAAGCCGATGATGACAATTCAAGGTGATCAAAAACCACCACAACCCTCAGATTACATTCTAAATTATGCAAGACAAATCACTCAATGGAATCAAGGTGTTCAAAATGTGATGCAACAACCACATTACAATGTGATTTATCACACATACAACACCTATAATAAAAAGAAAAGTAAGAAAGCACCACACGTGCCTATCTCTCTTCCATCTTCTCAACCTATGCTTCCTCAACCACAAATCACCTTATTCAAAATGCTAGCCAAGATTATGACCTTTTTGAACAACTTCGTACTACTCCTGCTAAGATCTCTCTTTAGGAACTCATACAAACATCACCTACATACCACGGAATGCTCCAAGAACCTTTACAAAACATGATGGTACCACCTGCTATTAAGACAAATGATGTAGCAACTCTATTAGATTGTATGCATGCAACAAAAATGGATATTCTATTTCAACCACATGAATTACTGTCAACCAAAGTTCAAAACAAACATGATCCTCTTATAATCTTTCTCACAATAAATAAAAAGTTGATAAAGAAAGTTATGATTGATAATAGATTGACTCTTAATGTTTGTGGCACTAATTTGCTACGTAAAATCAAGATCAACACTTCTTTAATCAAACCGTATAGACTTAACATTCGTGGCTTTGACAATGTTGGTAGATAATCCCTGGGTACCATAACTTTATCCATAAAGGTTGGACCCATGAAATTATCTAGTCTTTTTCATGTCATACCTAGTTTTCTTTCATATAATATGATCCTCAGTAGACCGTGGATCCATGGCATGGGGGTAGTTCCATCTATCCTTCAAGGATCAATAAAATTTATTTACAAAAATAAACTTCACACCATCAAAGCCGATCTAGAGCTAGAAAGTTGTTTACATATTGAAACATAAAACAAGTTGACAATCATATGATTATAAATAACATACAAGTTGACTCATCAATATATCTTTCCATAGATAATGTTGTGCAAGACTCTAAACCATTGAATGCACTATTTGGTGATGATTAGGGTTTGTTAGAAGAAGACATATTGGAACAGATACTTGAACACACCAGAAGAAATTAGAGGAAGACTTCACTTTTGAAAAAGGCATGAGACAAAGAGGAAAAGTCATGACACTTTGAAGGATCCATGTCTATAAACCTATGAGATAGAATATGAATAGGTCTAGTAGTAATAAGGATATGACTGGAGCAGAAGCTAGTACTATCCAATTGATATTTTGAATATACATCTATAGAGCTATATACAAGATGCTTAAATTAGCAAATAAATTATGTAGTGTTTGTGTGAGTATGATTATCTTCTAATATATGTGATATATAATTTTTCATTCTCTCGCTGATTAGACTTGTTCTACAACTATGTCCTCCAAGATATAAATAAGACAACACAAGAAGGATTAGGATACAAATCCCCAGACTATACCAAGCTCAATTTCTCTTGCTAACATTGGCTCCATTGCCAGGACCTTGGAAAGAATAGTAAAATAAATTAGAAGTCTAGAATATAGGAGAGAACGACAAAACAAAGACTTCATCAGAGCTTAGGGCCACCTCTATGAGAGGCGGTAAGGCCACTAGGGGATGTTGAATGGAAAAATTAGGGAGGACCTCAGAGGTCCTTGTAAAGATGTGACTATTTAGAAAATACTTTTTAAAAAGATGTTATATGAAGGTAAGAAATACATAACAAATGCATAGATGAGGATAAGGGGATCCAAAGTAGGAAGAGAGATATCATAAATCATTCGATTAAGAATAGAAATGAATATGGAGGAAAGGAGATGAAAGCAAACTCAGGAAAGGGAGGAAAGATACTAGCAAAGAGAGAGAGAAAGAAAAGAAAAATAACACATGGAAAGAATGGTAGAGGAAATATTAAAGAAATGAGGGGAGTGTGCCAGTAAGAGTGCTATTGAGTGCACCAATGTGGGTGTAGCTAGAAATAAGAAAGGAGGATGAAAACTAGAAGCTAATAGTACCAGAAATGAACAAAAGGAGGAATCACCAAAACCATACCCTAAGCATTTGTTAAATAAACTAAACATCATTAGTAATGAAGATACATAATTAAGATCAAAATAATATAAAGAATAGATGTCACCCCTAGATCAAGAGTCACCCCTTGAGCTAGTCATATCATATATAGGAACCGATTAAGAGATAGAAGGAAGCAAGAAAATGGAATTTTGGACAACGTATATAGTGAATCGAGTGGGAGACCATCGGAGGGAGAAATAAAAATGAAGGAGCAATGAGCAGTCATATATCCAAAGACGAAGGTAGCAATACTACAAGTCTAGAAGAAAAATTGCCAGATGAAGAAGATATGGCCACATCAAAGAAAGTGCTAATCTTGGAAGAGAGACACCAAAAATGCCACAAAACATGTCTTTTTGTTAGAAACTATCTAGGAGAGTTGGAATGAGAAAAGAGATAGTATAAGATTATTTGATTTTATTAGCTGACTAAGGGAAGAGCCACTAAAGTGGTACCGAAAGACATACCTCAAGAACAATAAAACTCGGGATGAGGTAAAAACAAAATTCCTAGAAAATTTTGATAGCCCAGAGCATCCGATAGAGGGAGTAAGTAAACTAAGGGAATTATCTTAGA
The DNA here is from genome assembly GCA_027924645.1 of Cunninghamia lanceolata. Classification (NCBI taxonomy): domain Eukaryota; kingdom Viridiplantae; phylum Streptophyta; class Pinopsida; order Cupressales; family Cupressaceae; genus Cunninghamia; species Cunninghamia lanceolata. Next base: position 16,789,848 of record BSBN01000055.1, read on the forward strand.
GAGACAGTGAGTCTATTTTAGAATTGATAAAATATTTAATGAAGTGGTTAGGTGATTAGATGAACCAATAAATGATAAACAAAACAGAGAATGGTTCCTATCAGTCAGAGTCCCAGAGTTGAGGATGACTTAATATGGTAAAAGTTTCAATTCGTATTCAAACCTAGTTACGTTAGCATGCCAAATAGAGGGACAATCTTGGAGAAAAATAGAAAGAGAAAAGGAAAATAGGAAAATAGAGAAATTGCAACTAGAAATGGACCAACTATGGTTTAGGCAAGAATTGATGAAAAAAGAGATTGGCCCACAAAGGCCTAGTATTTGGTGCCCCTATTGTGGCAAAGAAGGCCATGTCTAGAACAAGTGCCCAATGGAAGTAGGAGAAAAGAGAGAAAACACATTAACAGTGGACCTCCACACCATAAAAAAACCAAATTCAGTATACTATGGGATATGCAGAGAATGGGATAGACACAAAACTTCAAAATGCCTTGTTGGAGTATAGAACAACATTGAGATAGGGGGTGAATTAGTGTTGTATAAATTTTAACATTTCAAAACTAGACTAAAAAATGTTGTGCAAAGGAGTTCACTGAAAAACATAGTCATCATGATATGCAAAACTTAAATAAAGATGATCAAATAGGTTCAACATAATCAAACACAAGAAGAAGACATGACACAGGTTTTGATGAGTGGAAAACCCTCATAGGGATAAAAAAACCACTCTCAAAATTTGCCTCACTGGCTTATTTGAATCTCACTGACAATTAACCATGCCTCACTGGCATAAATCACCATTATCAAAACATAAAGTCTAGTGTGCAAGAAATGATTGCAAGTCAATCTAATTTGCACCATTACATACCCTGTGATTCATTACTCACAAAAAGATTCAAATACAATCACTTAAATCATCTCATCAAATCACCTGCAAAATATATCTCATCCATTTCTCTCAATCACTTTTTGAATAACCTGATTCACCTGTATTTTCTTCCACACTTAAAATAATGTCTTCATCTCATAATAACTCATATTTTCAAAAAAAAATCACACACAATGCACCTGCGAATTCATTATATAAAAATTACAATATCCTTTCACATTCCTCTCCTTTCTCCTTTCAATACTCCTACAAAAATAATGTCATTTCTCTTCTCTGTATGACCATTTCCATTCATGAAGAATTTGTAAAAATAAAATCATATCCAACTTCGTTGTATGACCATTCATCTTTCTCTATCTACAAAAAAAAACCTTCATTTACTTCTTATCTGCATATATCTTTTCTTCAATATTCTTCAATTTTTCATCTTCTGTATAACAATCATGAATGATATCCATCATATATCATTAAATAAAATCTTCAACAAATTTAATCAATCTACCCCTAAAAAAAATTATCTTCCATATCTTTTATCTTCGAATCCTTTTCTCCAAAAACCCTCTATATGAGGACAAAAAAGAAATCATAATGGCTCCTTAATACCTCTTAAAAATAATTTATTACTCTGCCCATTTTAGAAAAAAAATTTAACTTTCTCCTTTTTCTCTTCAAGGCATGAGAGAGAAATAGGCCCACTTGAGTTTCAAAATTAGAAACAAATCTTCATAAAGATCCCCTAAAAAAATGCTTTTAAAACTCCAAGATTTTATGCCCTTTTTTCAGGGCTAAAAAATATCTTTTAAAAGGCATCTTTATCAGTGATGACATTCCAAGAGACATCAAAAAGCATACTTGGGAGACAAGGAGTCAATTTAAATAACATCCATTGATTAGATAAAGCACGCCCACTTCACTTTTAAAAAGAGCCTTTGATCTCATTTTACTGCCAATATGCATTGGCTACAACCTACGGAATTGGTGGCAAGGAGAGAAGTGGCCAGTCATACATATGACTTAAGCACTATTTAGTAGGTCACCTTTACTCAAGGTGAATTGCTATTGCAAGTCAGTGAACCATTAAAACAAAAGTACAATCTATGAGGATGGGTAGATTTGGAATTTAGCAAAGTCACTTAAGCAAATTCAATCTTTGATAAATATTACGACCATTTGTATAGAATCATCTACATTGCATAAATATGATAATAGAGAATTACTAATAATTAAATACATCAGTCAAGAATACTTTACTCTCTGCTACTATAGTATGCGAACACCTAGGGTTTAGGTGAACTTAGAGAAAGAAATCTAAACCAAATTCTGATGCAGTCAAGGTAGGAGGGTCTGATGAGGGACTATCCAACCTTGCAGGCTAATCAATTAACACCATGGACACAATGGATATGCAACAAAAGTTAACAACTAATCAACAAAAAGAGAACAGATGTTCATGAACACATAACACAAGATATATCTTAGGAAAACCCTAACAGGGAAAAACACAGCCTTTAAAGCTCATTCTTCATATATTATAACTTCAAAGTGAATCACACATGCCTCAAGGGATTTACACATGCTAGACCATAGCCGAAGGATTACAAAAGATTCATACAACAATATTCTTCCATGATTTCTTTCACCAATTCTCGATTCTCTGCTTCACTTCTACTTCTTCAGATCAAAAAACTTATGAATTTGCTTCATGTCTTCCTTAATTGTTCCTTTCATCACTAATTCTTGTAACAAATCTCTATCCTTCATTTATATCCTTTGTAAGCCTTCAAATCCTTATCAAGTCGGCCTAATTGTAACAACTAGTCAAGTAACATGAAGACATAGATAGATCGGGCATAAACATAAGGCATTGCTCCACAAGTGCATAGAACTTCATGCAAATCTCCTCGAAGGTTGGACAAGTCCTAATCTTCATTGAATAATACTCCTTTATGCTCCACAAATCATAGATTTGCTCTGCAAGATGATTAGACTTTACTGAACACAGTGAGCTCTGCTCTGTGAAAATAGGTAAGAATAGGTAATCTTTTGATAACGATGTCTCCCCGAAATCGAACCTAAATGATCTAAATTTTGGATATGTTGTAGATGACTATGTCCATATGCTAAGTCCAATTCCATAGCCTCTAATATGTAAATGTGGTAAAATATGGTACTCTGTAAGGTCTCTCTCTCCATACTGTGCAACTTCATTGCTCAATTGTTCTGAATGCTTCTAGATGCTCCTGCATCAGACTCTCAAGGTTATTTGATCAGTGAGCCTCTTCACTTTGGTATGTATTATGTCAAATTCAATGCGATCCCTTAAGATAGGTTCAAAGATCTATTTTTAGGTACTTACAACTACCTCAAGGTTGGCAGTCTATTTAAGTCCACCTTGCAAAACTACCTCAAATTCTTCATGTTCTAGGTTCGTTGGTCTACCTGCAAGCTTTGCACTACCTCAATGATTAGTGGTCTAAGAAAGTCTTCTCCACAAGTTTCCTTGAGATCAATGTCTACTTCAATCAATTAAGAGTCAATAAATACATACTTGTATCTTCTGGAACAATCGGTTACTTCCAGATACATTCTTGAATTCTTCTCTATAACTCTATCTAAGTCTAGGTTCCTGTCATAATTTCCTCCACACTCATCAAAAATCTCATAGTTTCCTCTCTGCACACTTTCCTTTTACTCATCTATGTTTCTTAATCCATATTTACTTCATTCTGGTACATAAACTTTCTCTTCTAGTAGAATATTTTTTCATTCCCTCTTTCTTTGCCACATGAACTTCTATTTTCTATTATGTTTCACACTTGTCCACACAAACTTTCTCTATACTAATTTCTCAGATGATTACAAACTTTCTCTTACACTGCTTCCCCTAATGATTAGTTTACAATATAATTCTTCTTAAGATCAATGCTTCACCTTATTATGGTCTTATCGAATCTAATGTCTCAAAAGGTTCCTCGTCCTCTGCATAAACTATCTCTATATCAAAAAGTTCTTCTGCATAAACTATCTCTATACCAACATGCTCTTCTTCCTCTGCACAAACTGTCCCTGTATTATTGACTGCTTCTCCTTCATTAGCTTCTTTGGTAATATGTTCTTGATTGCTTGATTCTTTCCTCCTTCAAACTTGAAAATAGGTTCTTCTAAATGGTCTTCTATCAAATCCTCTTACATCTCTCATGTATCCTTCATTGTGATAAGACTTGTGGCTCCTGACATTTCTCCCTCTATAGAATGAATTATTGTTTTTGTTTTGCTCCGCATAAGGTCTTCTTGCTCTGCATCCTAGTCCAACACATGAATACTTCAGTCTATACCTCCCTCTAAACATACAAGTAACATGCTTCCATTCATGTCCATCAATCCATCCATAATTCTTCTGTATACAACCTACCATAGATTTTCTCCTCATTTTATCGCAACACATCCATTCAGAATGATTCCTTAATCCACAAAACTTACAAGGCTATAGATCCCAACACAATTCCTTTTCATGCCCATTTCTATTACAATGTGAACAATACATACCTCTTCTTCCCTGATTTGATTTGTTTGAAATTGTAACAATATCCTTACCTGTATCATATCCAAGGCCTTCACTTCTTGATCTTATTACTAGTTCAATAGGTTTTGTAATTCCTTGCTTTTGCTTTCCCAATCCTTGTCCTTAATATCCCAATCTTGGCATGATTTTGAAACCAAGACCATCACCAACAACTATAGGCTCAGTCACACTGTCATCTTCTATTTCACTTTGTAAAGAAGCTTTTGCAACATCACACAAATCATTAGTATCACAAGAAACATCACAAAATTCAGGCTTAGATCTCAAATTTTCATTCTCTTCTCTACATGTTACAAGTGACTGTTCTAACTGATTAACATGTTCCTTCAATTCAGATATCTCCTTTTGTATACTATTTTCCTTTTTCAGTTCTTCCAAACTTTCTTTTAGATCTATGTTCCTTTCTTCCACCTTCCCAAACAACTTGAATAATTCTTCTAATTCTGCAAATCTCTTTTCAACATCTTCAAACAACTTCAACTCTACCTCCAGGTCTTCATTCCTCCTCTTTACATTTTACAGTTCTTCTTCAAGAGCATCATAGTTATCTTCTCCTAGTTCTTTCATTATTTCCAAGAACTCTAAATTATACCTTTTGAGTTTGCACAATTCTTCTTCCAAAATATCCTTTTTACGTATTAGGTTTTCATTCTCTTTCTTCATCCTCTTTCCAATCTTCCCCATTGCAACAAATCAAATAAACAACTTAATTTTGAAAAGCTTAGTCTAGTCCTTGCCTTGATCTTTCTTCTGTGATGATTTATGCATACTCTAGGGTTTTGCACTTCCTTCAACATGATCTTCCTTCACAACAGATTCACAACCTTCAAACAGATTCGAAACCAGCTCTCATACAACTTGATGTAGTCAAGGTAGGAGGGTCCGGTGAGGTACGTCCGACCTTGTAGCCTAATCAATTAACACCATGAACACAATGTATATGCAACAGAAGTTAACAGCTAATCAACAGAAAGAGAACATATGTTCATGAACACATAACACAAAATATATCCTGGAAAAACCCTAATAGGGAAAAACCCAATCTTCAAAGCTCATTCTTCATATATTATAACTTCAAAGTGAATCACACATGCCTCAAGGGCTTTACAGATGCTAGGTCGTAGCCCAGGGATTACAAAAGATTCATACAAAAATATTCTTCCATGATTTCTTTCGCCAACTTCTTGATTCTCTGCTCTGCACTGTACTTCACTTCTACTTCTTCTTAAGATCAAAATAGTTACGAATTTGTTTCATGTCTTCCTTAATTGTTCCTTTCATCACTGATTCTTGTAACAAATCTCCATCCTTCATTTATATCCTGCGCAAGCCTTAAAATCCTTATCAAGTCGGCCTAATTGTAACAGCTAGTCATGTAACATTTAGACACAGATAGGTCGGGCCTAAACATAAGGCATTGCTCCATAGGTACATAGAACTTCATTTGGATCTCCATGAAGGTTGGCAAAGTCCTAATCTTCATTGAATAATGCTCCTTTATGCTCTAGAAGTCCCAAATTTGCTACGCAAGCTGATTAGAATTTTACTAAACATAGTTGGCTCTCCTCTATGAAAATAGGTAAGAACAGGTAATCCTCTGATAGCAATATCTCTTCGGAATCGAACCCAAATGATTTGAATTTTGGATATGTTGTAGATGACTATGTCTAGATGCTAAGTCCAACTCCACAGCCTCTAATATGCAAATGCAGTAAAATGCGATACTCTATAAGGTAACTCTCTCCATACTCTACAACTTCATTAATAATGGTCTGAATTTTTTTGAATGCTTCTAGATCCTCCTGCATCAAATTCTCATTTGAGAGACTAAAATCTTTGACCCATAGGATCCACAGTCTTGACACAACAACAATTGAAACTCCATTATGTATCATAGAGTGAACTCTATATAATACATAAATCTAACAAGTTATGAAACAAAAATATGGCATCAATTTCTAAAAGATCACAACCTCTGACAACAACATGAGCTGAGAGACTTGAGCATCAACATATCCTTCAAGATCATGATCATAAAGTAGCCATGATGAAGGTATCCAAAACAATGCATATAAACTCTTCTGCAACCAAGTGAAGTATAAACAAGTGTAGTAGCTCTAAGAACTCCTTCAAGCAATGTCACCATGTGAACTCCTTTGAATGAACAACTCCATCATGTCACTATAACAGAAAAGAACATGAAGCAAATCCAAACAATATTATGAGCCCATGATCAACTCCAAGCATGAATCATAAAGTCAATCAATATGAAGTCTTGATATAAACCATGAGATCATGATGACCTAATATAAATTATGAAGACTTTGAACATGATCAACCACACTATAAAGTCTTGATGACCCCAAAAGAATGATCTATGCATTGGACTCAAGTGGACAACCTGTGAACAACATGATTGCATGAACCAACACGAAATTATCTAAATGGAAGATCAACCATTACTTTTGCATACCAATCTGACTGAGAGCATGTAGAAGTCATGTTTCATCTTTTACGACAACATAGCAACTCTATGAGATTGATGTCTTCAACATCTTGAGGCATAGCAATCATCAAATGATCAATATCAAAGCATCAACACATCATGGCACGTAAATAGGCATTATTATCTTGTTATGAGTTATCATATGAATAAGTTATCTCCTAAAATAAGATGAAGCATGAACACCTTCATGTGAAGCCTTCTATGGAAGCATGAACAACTCTTAAACACATTGAGTAAGAAAAAACACCATCAAGATACCTTTCGACATTGATGGGGAGCCTCAGTTGGTAAGACTTCCACCATCGGCCACCTTGCAACTTATCATTCCAATATCATAACCCCTCCCGATGAGCGATCTACGTTTCTTGCCTATCGGCAAGACAGTTACTATCGGCGGCTTTAGATTCTACTACGTTGATAGACCAATCATTCAGTCATCATATTTGACTTTCACTTGTCGGTGAGACACCTACTATCGACTAGGTCTTCCTTCCTTCTGTCGATACCCCAATATAAACCTTAGTCTGTGACTGCCGTTCAATGGCTCGAACCTCTCTTCGACTGGACTATCCTTGTCACTCTAAGAGTGAAATGTTTTGTTGATGGCCTCCATCTCACCGTTAACAACTCCAACTCCTCTGATCAAACCCTAACACATGGAGATGCTAGGCCATCTACTATGCACAACCCTCGATCTAGAACATCTGCACCGCTAAACAATGAAACAAATAGGAAACAAATGAATATGGTACAATGAAGCCATTCCACTGATTTCGATAGAAATCTAACCAGTGGAATGCTTCACATCAACATTCTGCAACAACAGAAGTACATAAAGGAAAAGAAATCTATAGCTATGCAATTTATAATTATAGAGAATGGAAAACAAATTGATGAAATAGAACAGTTTGATTTCTCCTTAACACAATGCACAATTACATTTGCACAATTACATTCAATCTCCTCTTCTATCTGATTACAATACCATCAATGCTTGATTCTATTCATTTCCCTAGTTTGATAAACTTGCCAGAGGAACGCGAACCCTATTCCAAGTGGCTAGGAGAAAACTAACTGATTCCAAGTGGTTGGGAGACCAACCATCTAAAACTAACAACTTGACAAATGCGACCTACATACTTAGGACTTACAAACATTGGTTCTAGGTCTTGAAAAACCTAGATACAAACAAAAATGACATGCATTGGTCAAATAGACCTTATTACAACACAAAACTTGATTTTCTAAACAATCATGAATTTAAATACCTCATGGAGCCCACCTTGTGTTAGGTGCTCCTGCACCATACACCCCACCTAGAAAAGAACTCATGTCCCATGAGTTGAGTCTGTGTCTTGCACCACCTTTATCCTTTGCTGCCTCATGCCTTCCCCACAATCTCTAGACTGTAGCTTGATTCCATGGAATCAAAAACTCATGCCTAGCATTGTAGGCTCTACTCACACCTTGCCATGAGTGACTGCTTGCAACCAAACTTGGATGTTGTATGCCATGAATGCTTACTGTCATATATGCCTGAATACCTACATTCAAAACCTTGTTTGATGCTTCTTGTACTGCTTCTATGGGAGAATATGTTTGCCTTTCAACACTTGTTGGCTCTAGAGGACAAACAATGGTCCCTATGAGGATAGCATCCTCTTCTTTCCAATCAACTTGTGGCTACTTATAGACCTGCTCTTTGACCTTTAGCTGATCCATTTCAGACATCACTATCTGATCCCCACCATTCAAAACTAAAATCACCTTCAAACTTAGACCTTTGGCAACCCCACTCCTTGAGGTATCCTCAACTTTCCCTATTTCTTCTTCATGTATCTTCACAAACTCTTTCTTACCCACCAAAATGATCTTGGCTACCTTCTTTTCTTTAGTATCCTCCTGCAATGGTGTCATCACAAAAGTCTTTCCATATTTCTTGATGGTGTATGTGTTAGCATATCCATCATATAATGCTTGCCTATCAAAATGCCATGGCCTACCTAAAAGTAGGTGACAACACTCCATGGGCAAAATGTCACATAAAATTCTCTCCTTATATTCTCCAATCTAAAAATTAACATATGCTTGTTCATCTACCAAAAGTGATTGGCTATCACTTACCCAAGATGCTCTATAAGGAGTTTGATGAGGAATCCTTTCTATGTTCAATTTATCCACCATTTCCCTAGACACCATGTTATTTGTGGAACTGGAATCTATGACTACCTTGCATATTTTACCTTTGCTTTTGCAATTGATCCTGAAAAGTGCTCTCCTTTGTGATGGTTTAGTCTTCACTAGTTCTTTGAGCAGTGTCCTCTTGATCATCATATTTTCTCCCACTTCTGATGTCAAATTCACTTTAGGAGATGTCACACTCCCTCCATCCTCTTGAGTCAATGTGGTTCTTCTCTCATTACCATGAGAAGTTGAGGCCTTCTTTGGACACATATAGGTTGGGTGCCCTATCTAATTGTAGTTATAACATCTCATGTTGGAGAACTTGGATCCTCTGTCTGATCCATTAGTCCCACCTCTTTCATTTGGCCTCCTTCCTCAATAGCCTCCTCTACTACTTGAGTCTCTGACTTGCTCTTCTTGGATAGACTCACCACTTTGCCTCTGGTTAGGACTTCATCCTCCAAAATTGCCTCTAAAATTTTTGTCTCCTCTTCCTCTACTCTGCTGTCACCTTTCCTCTTCAGCTTCTCTTCAACTCTTAATGCTACTTGAAACCATTTTTCCACGGTTTCAGGGGTAAATAGACTTATCTCATCTTGAATATTGATCCTTAGACCATTTAAATACCTTGCTACCTTGACTTTTTCATCCTCCATGTACCCACAACAAAGAGTGTATTTGTGAAACTCCTTGGTGTAAGTAGCCACATCCATATCTTTTTGCTTAAGGTTTTGCATTTTCCTATAAATCTGCACCTTGTAGTCAGATGGAAGGAACTAGGACTTGATCTTCTCTAGCATTCTACTCCATGAAGATATCATACTCTTCCCATTCTTTACCCTTTCTCTTTAGGTGTAATTCCACCATGTAAGGGCAGCACCTTTAAGTTTAGTTTTTGCAAACTTAACCCTCTTACTTTCAAGAACTTCCTTGTACTCAAAGTAGTTGTTTAGAGCCTCAATCCACTCCATAACTTCCTCAGCATTCATCTTTCCACTTCAAACATGGGGATCTCTATCTGAGCTTCCAAAGAATCCTTGCTAATTGCCTTGATGGCTTCCATGAATTGCTTTTGTTTAGTCGGTATCTTTGCCTCTTCTTGTTCCTCTTCTTGTTCCTCTTTCTCTTCTTCTTCATCTGAATCTTCCTCTATCCTTTTTCCTATCTTCATTGCCTTCATCTCATCTTGGAGTGCTTCCCTAACTCCACTCTTGATCATCTCCTCCATCTCTTGAAATTTCTTGACCACTTCGGTGGTCATCCCCTTTGGAGGCATATTGCTAGCCTCTCCTTTGCTCTCTATGTCTGACATAAACATTCACAGGAAGCACCAAACACCAACACTCCTACAAATCCTTAATTTGACTCCAACACAATGCTCACTCTGCACCCTCTTCCAGCCAAACCTCTATTGGTGAATGGTCACGACAGACCTCATAATCGTCTAACCACACACTATAGGAATCCTATTCCTTCTCACAACTAGATGGTATGAGCAACTCGTCATCTGCCTTCTTAGTGACAAAAATCAAATACACAACACCTCCGCCCAGAGATTTCACTATCTCTAATACCAACATGATGGGGAGCCTTAGTCGATAAGACTTCCACCATCGGCCACCTTGCAACTTATCATTCTGATATCATAACCCCTCCTGATGGGCGATCTACGTTTCTTGCCTATCGGCAAGACAATTACTATCGGCGGCTTTAGATTCTACTATGCCAATAGACCAATCATTTAGTCATCATCTTTGACTTTCACTTGTCAGTGAGACACCTGCTATCGGCTAGGCCTTCCTTCCTTCTACCGATACCCCATATAAACCTTAGTCCGTGACTGTCATTCAATGGCTCGAACCTCTCTTCAGCCAGACTATCCTCATCACTCTGAGAGTGAAATGTTTTGTCGATGGCATCTGTCTCACCATTAATAGCTCCAACTCCTTTGATCAAACCCTATCACATGGAGATGCTAGGCCGTCTAGTGTGCACAACCCTTGATTTGGAACATCTACACCTCTGAACAATGAAACAAATAGGAAACAAATGAATATGGTACAATGAAGCCATTCCACTAATTTCAACAGAAATCTCACTAACAGAATGCTTCACATTGACATTTTGTAACAACTGAAGTACAGAAAGGCAAAGAAATCTACAGCTATGCAATTTGTAATTACAAAGAATGGAAAACAAATTAACAAAACAAAATAGTTCAATTTCTCCTTAACACAATGCACAATTACATTCGCACAATTACATTCAATCTCCTCTTCAATATGATTACAATACCATCAATTCTTGATTCTGTTCATTTCCCTAGTTTTATAAACTCACCAGAGGAATGCCAACCCTATTCCAAGTAGCTGGGAGAAAACTAATTGATTCCAAGTGGCTGGGAGACCAACCGTCTAAAACTAACAACTTGACAAATGCGATCTAAATACTTGGGACTTACAAACATTGGTTCTAGGTCTTGAAGAACCTAGATACAAATAGAAACGACATGCATTGGTCAAATAGACCTTATTACAACACAAAACTTGATTTTCTAAACAATCATGAATTTAAATGCCTCATGGAGGCCACCTTGTGTTAGGTACTCCTACACCAGACATTAATGATAGTCACCTCAACACCTTTTTGACATCAATGACAATCAATCTCCACCAATCTCCCCCTTTGTCATTGATGGAAAAACTACATGATGCATTTTCTCTCTCTCCCCCTTTTGACATTAGATGACAAAGGATAAGATACCCTCCCTATTTAACTCCATTGAAAGATGTTAAATATTGATCGTAACATTTACAATCACATTGCATTATGAATATTTTGAAGACACAAACTCCTATTAATATGTTATCTTTCCTTTGAAATTGTGATGATCTACGATGACAAAAATAACAATCCTAAAGCAAGCATATGGCAAATCTTGTTGACAATACCTTGAAACAACTCTTCAACTTGAGAGCAACAAGTCACCATGAAGCACACATATGAAAACATACATCCTGAAGCACAGGACCTGAGGGCAACATCATGTGAGTCACATCAAACAAAGCACCAAACCACTATTATAAAATACCATAGGTTGTACCATATTCTACATACATAAAATAAGATCTGTTACATCATAAAATCTGCACAAAAGAGCACTATCCTGATAGAATGAAGTATGCATATCTATCTTAGCACAATACTGTTGGAAATAATGTAGATAATTGAGAGGGGGGCGAATCAATTATCTTATAACTTTTCTATTTTTACTTTCTTTTCTTCTCTTATCATTCAGTGTTATATCAAAACAAGGCAATCATAAGAACTTAAAAAGAAATTAACACATAACACAAGGATTTTTACTTGGAAACCCTATTAAGGGAAAAACCGTAGGGTGACTAACCCAAGATTGTATTCTCTATTAAAAGAATAAAGAGTACAAATTTGGCACCTGCCAATTAGGGCTCACTGCCTGAGCACACTGCTCACAAGAGGCCCACTGCCTACAAGAGACTTACAGTCTACAAATGCTTATAGATTATACCAAGGTGTTTGAACTAGTGAACAACATCTATACATGCAGGAATTTAGTTCTGGTTAGGCACAGTATACTGATCTGGCACATTTCATTCTTCCTATGCTCAATATTACTTTTCTATCACATTCTGGGCTTGAATTACTACCTTCACACTTGTCTCTTCTTTTCTTCACACTTAATCATTCATACTATCACTTGCACACACTCACAAGATTGAATCCATCGGGTATATATATCTGCATCAAGGATTTCCAACAACCTCTTAGTTGGCAACAAGAACACCTGAGATATTTGCAAGTTATTGATCTGTCGGATGAATACATGCTTGATTAGTGATATGCATCAAAAACATAGGCATAGAAGTCATTAATCATGTCGTTCAATGATGTATAATGCCACAAATTACTTGATCAACACCTTTTGTACATCTGAATTGAGGTCTGATACTCTGTCGGTCAGTTCTTCCTCTATCTGTTCTAGTTGACTGGAACCCAACACTTAGATGCTCATATCTTTTTCATGCTTTATCACCAGAGGCTAAATCTCTAGAATATAATAGTTTTGATACCCCTCTTGCCTTGACCAAGTCCACAACTTACTAAGTTACACCATTTGAGAGATCCAGACCTAATTATCAGACCTTGTTATGTACTATGTTCTTGTTCACAGGAGCAAAACAATCTCCAATCTGACTTCTGGTATAGGCATATTATGTACTGTGGATGTGTGGGATAGACTTTGTTGCTATCAATGACAACACTTATGAAGCCATATAGTGTCTCTTGCCAACAACCTCCCCCTTTGGCATTGATGGCAACACTTAGTGAAAAATAACTAAGTGTTACAGTAACTCCCCCTTTGCTTGTGCTCTGTTTCTTTACACTAGTTTACCAAAGCTTCCCTTTTTCTTGATTCCTCATTTTTTGCTATTCTTCACTGCCCCTTTGACATCAATGGCAAAGGGTGGAATCCAAATACAAAATTGTGCAAAAACTATTATATACATGGCCACATAAGTCTATACAAATCATATGTTATACTTACATATACTTAAGTATGTCCACAAAGGTTGTCTTCAACTGTATAGTTTATGTGGCCTAACTCCTCTTCATTCTATCCAAAATGGAGATGTGTCCACTTAAAAAAAATGCATATGCTTCTGCCTTCTTTAAGTTTGTTGGATCATTGGTCCGGACTGTATTTTGTGCCTCTGTCAAGGCATCATGCATTGCCTCTAACTTAGGGATGATTATCCCTCTGAGCTCACCCATTCTATCCATTATGATCTTTTTCTCTTTAACCAATTCTTTAATTTCATTTATTATAGCAATAGCTTGACATTCAGGATTCACCAGAGAGGTAGTAAGGGGATCAAAATTATGAGATAAACTTGACAGTTTTCCTTCTTGTTCTTTCACTTTCTTCTCAATGTCCTCTGTCACTTTGGGCCAAGTTAAACAAAATTTGTATAAGTCCCCACCATCCTTAAGAGCATTTTCAAGGCTCTTTATGCCAATGCCTAAGGTTCTTCTATCATTAGCAATTAGCCCTTGTACTTCACTAAATCTCTTCCCAAGAACTCCTTCTGGACCTTAGTTTCTGCCGATTTCTCTAAAGATTCAAAATGAGTGTTAATAAAATTGACTAAGTTTTTCAGATTACTAGATGAAGAGGCAAAATGATCTTTTTGATAGGTTGGCATAATCTTCTCCAACATCCCAAATGTAATCTCCAATAGCTCACAATCCTCCACGTGTGATTTTAGAAGTTTCTCTTTTTCTTTGGCCTGAGCAAAAGATGCTACTTTCATTATTTGAATCGAAGAGAGAGAGTCAAAGTTTAGTGGCCCTTGAATTAACTCAAGTTCATCCAACTCCATCATTTCTTTGTCCAGGAAATTCTATACTGTCTCTGCAATGTCTCTTGCCAACTCTACTTCCTTCCTTTGGGGGGCATCCGGACTGACTTGCTTATTGATATTTGTTTCTTCTACCTGTCCTTCCTCTTCTAGAATAGAGGAGTCTAATGCCTTATATGACTCTTCATCATTTTTCTTTAATCCTTTGACATCCTTGTCAGAAAATGTTTCTTCTTTATGTCCTTCCTCTTTCAGAATAGAGGAATCTAATGCTTTAGATGACTCTTCATCATTTTTCTTTAATCCTTCAACATCCATGTTAGAAGGCTCTTCATTTGTTTCCTCTATAATGGGAAGATTAAATCTCTTCAAGGCATTCTGGAGAATTTCTTTTGTTTCATTTGCTATTTGGTTAGTTTCTCCAACCATGAGTTTATTCATCTGGGACTTGCTTCGGAAATCATCTTTACAATCCTTAAAAACCATGTCCATTTATTTTGGAGTGATATAGGGACATAGTTGTATCACTATCTACTCCCGGATCTCCAAGTCTTTTGCCTTTGCATTCTCTTTTCTTTGCTCCAATACATCTTCTAGGCTCTTTGGAATCAATGAAATTATTTCCATGAATGCTTTGTTATAGATATTCACATACCTTACAGTAGCTTCCTCCAAAATTCTCTTGTTAGCATCATTGTATTCATCATAGAACTCTGTCATCGGCTACAGGTTCCCATCCATAGTAACTGCCTTGATGATATCATCAACAGAAAGAGTAGGCTTCTCAACATACTCTGCTGACTTCTACTCCACATCAACCTTGCGAGATTTTACTTTTTCTTTCTTCAATTCTCTAATCTCTTCATCTAACTCAGTCTCATCATCATCCTTGAGACTCACATAAACTCTTGTGGCCTTGGATTTCTTTCTCTTTTTCCCTTTTTCAAATGAATGGGCTTCTAGATTTGCAGCTTTAGAGCTCCTAGAGGAACTCCTGGTAGTTCTAGTCTAGGTGGAGGCCTCTACCGAAACCTATTCTTTCTTTGCTTCCTCTTTTTCTTTCTCAAATTTCTCCATTCTTTCTTTATTTGTAATAGCAGCTTCTCTAGTAATGCCAAATTTCTTAGCCAGTTCTTCAACTTCCTTTCTCACTTTTCTTTTTATCTTAGGCCTTCTTAGTTCAACATGCAATTTTATGTTTAATTCTTCAAAAGTGCCAAACCTCTCTGCTTTGGGGTCCTTGGGTTGACTCAAAAAATGTTGAATATGAGTCTCCAATATGTTTTCATCAACCTCATAGCCCATGGGCAATATCCATACAGTCCTTGGCTCAACTACCTCTATTAGGCACTGATAAGTATCTACCATAAAGCAAATTGTGTCTTTGTACTTCTTCACTATTGGTTTAGGAATTCTTTCTCTTGTTTGCATCATGCTCTGGAGGTTTTTGAAGTAACCCCAGAGAGCTATCTTCTGGGTTTGAGTGTCACCAAGTTCATACAAGTAATCGCTGATCTATATAGCAACCAATTTGTCATTTTCCCAAATCAGACCTTTTGAGCCTGGTAACTCATTCATGAAGTAGAAAAATAAGCATAACACTAAATCACCATATTTGAGAGTTCTTTTTATCTTTCTTGATCTTTTGCATGTTCTCCATCAGATAATTCAATAAGAGTTCACATAGGTCATAATCTGTGTTCTCTCTTAGCAGCTAGTATGTAGTGTAGGTGGCAGTACCAGATACAGAGTTTTCTCAACATGAATGGTAAATATTTTATCCAATCACAATTGAGGGAAATTTGACATCTGGATCAATGATGTCATCAAGGGTCATTTCCCTCATTATATTTTGAACCTGTGGCTTCAAATACTATTTGATTCTTCACAGAATTAAGAGCAAGCAACCCACCAATGGAGTGCAAACTAGTTATAGCTTTGATGGCATCTTTGGTTATTTTGAAAGGCCTCATTAACCACATGAAGTTATCATGGATCCTACTTAAGATATACCAGACCCATTCGTCCTCTCCAAAAGACAAAAAATGTATGCAATGTGCAAAATGCCTATCTTTTAGGGTATGGAACTCTAGTTTCAGATCAAAGTTATCACTTCTTGACTGATTGTGGTATAGTTTCATCAATTTTAGGTCTCCAAAGTCCTCAATGTTTGCATGTATATAAACCCTTGGTATGAGAAAATGCACCCAAAGGATCAACCTCAATAGATTTGTGAGGAAGTTTCTTGAAAACTGGCCTTGTTCTCTCAGAAACATTTACAACCATAGGAGTAGCCATTCTAATCAACAAATATTTGAGAGATTTACAAAAGAAATCCCTCTTCACTCCTTAGGGTTTGGAGTGACTACCGAAACAGATTGCACTTGAATTCGATCTTCAACTGATTTTGAATGTTCTGCTAGATTTCTTCTCAAAGCTCTTCTCCCTTCTTCGTAAGTTTAAAGTGTTGCAAATGATGGATGAGAAACCTTTTAACCTTGCCCAAAAACCTAATTTCTCTTTGTAATAAATGCACAACTGAAGTCATCCAGTTACCCTGTATTGAGAGAGATTTTCTTGAATTACTGCATGGATCTTAAAATCATTGTCTATGAGGGTTGGCAACATATCTTCACCTTTTTCAAACATGCCATAGGTCTGTAGATTAAAACATTTCAATTCTGGATCATACCAGATCTGTCTGTGAAGTTCTGCTTTACCAGATAGCTGCCGATACAGGATCTCCTCATAGCTTCCTCAAATCTACATGAGGATTTGTTAAATTTTGACTAGACAAATTTCAAATGAATCTTCTCAAACCCTTTAAAATGTAACCTCTTATTCTAACTCAATGTATTGAATTCAAGAAGTCACTAGCTAGCTGGGGGAAAAAGGATCTTCTCTGTATCTCTTCCTGAGCCAGAGCTTACTTTTTAGTTTTCGAAAGGAATATCAGCACCGGATTCTGATGCGGATCCATCCCCAATATTCATTGTACTCCTTTTTACCCAAATCTTTCTCATCTCCTTTTGAACTTCATCCACATTTACTTTACCTTTGCCTTTATCTTGTTTCTAATCACATTTCACTGAACCTTTTCTATCCTTATTTATGCTTCTGTAGAATCTGGCGATATGACCGGATCTACAATGCAATTGTAACACACAATATTTATTTGCTTATTTGAATGATATCCTCTTGATCTACACTCATTATCCATATGTCCAATTCTATTGCATACAAAGCATTTACCATTAAAAGAATTATTCATTTGCATATTTCTGCATTCATGAGATTTGTGACCATACCTTTTGCAACTGAAACATTGACTAGAGAAGGATGGATTGATTTGATTCATTTTGTTTCCACACTAGATTGCTTTATGACCAAACTTGTTGTAATTGAAGCAGTATCCATTGAAAGATGGATATCTTTGAGCATTTGGTTGCCTTACCGAAGGTCTTCTAGGCCTGTTTCTTTGATTTCCTGATCCAAAGTTCTTCTAACTAGATCCAGAGCTTTCACCTTTCTCATATCCCAAGACATGCTTATCATTTACCCTCTTTTGACTTTCAAGAAGAACTTCAAGTTGGCTGAGCTTATCTTCAATTTTTCTTTGTATTCATTTGCAGATTGAAGATCTTGTTTAAGAGTGTCTATCTAGTTCTCAAGTTGTTCTTCATTATCTCTGGCTTATTCAAGATTAGATTCAAGATGCCTATTTATTCTATCCATTTTGTGGTAGTCCTCTATTTTCTCCTTAAGGGGTTGTTTTAGATTATCTTCAATCTTTCTCTTTTCTTCAATTTCTTTGGTGAATTTCATAAGCCTTTATTCCATTTCATGCCTTATCATAATGACTTCTTTTGATAGCTTGTCACATAGCTTATTTTTCTCATTTAGATCCTCATCAGTATTATTGACTTCATTCTAATTTGCTAATTTCTGTAGTAGTTCCTTTCTCTTTTTCACAGAATTACTAAGTTTTTCTTTCAACTCATTTATGAAATCATCAGCTTGCTTGAGTCTTTCTCTCAAATATTTGACTTCAAAGGGAGATTGTTCAAGATCATCTAGGGTAGACTGAAGTTGTTGTTTCATACCATATGCATCCATTGAGATTCCCAGATCTTCCTCAAGCTGTTAGGCTTGTTTAGAGGAACTTAGCTTTGATACCAATTGTTGGAAACAATGTAGATAACTGAGAGGTGGGGTGAATCAGTTATCTTATAACTTTTCTATTTTTACTTTCTTTTCTTCTCTTATCATTCAGTGTTATATCAAAACAAGGCAATCATAAGAAATAAAAAAGAAATTAACACATAACACAAGGATTTTTACGTGGAAACCCTGTCAAGGGAAAAACAACAGGGTGTCTAACGCAAGATTATATTCTCTGTTAAAAGAATAAAGAGTACAAATTTGGCACTTGCCAATTAGGGCTCACTGCCTACAAGAGACTTATAGTCTACAAGTGCTTATAGATGATACCAAGGTGTTTGAACTGGTGAACAACATCTATACATGCAGGAATTTAGTATGGTTAGGCATAGTATACTAATCTGGCACATTTCATTCTTCCTCTGCTCAATATTACTTTTCTGTCACATTTCAAGCTTGAATTACTGCCTTCACACTTGTCTCTGCTTTTCTTCACACTTAACCATTCATACTATCACTTGCATACACTCACAAGATTGAATCCATCAGGTATATATATATGTATGTATATCCACATCAAGGATTTCCAACTTCTTAGTCGGCAACAAGAAAACCTGAGATATTTGCAAGTTATTGATCTGTCGACTGAATCCATGCTTGATTAGTGATGCACATCAAAAACATAGGCATAGAAGTTATTAATCATGTCGGCCAATGTTGTATAATGCTACAAATTGCTTGATCAACACATTTTGCACATCCAGATTGAGGTTTGATACTCTTCCGGTCAGTTCTTCCTCTTTCTGTTCTAGCTGACTGGAACCCAACACTCAGATGCTCATATCTTTTTCATGCTTTATCACCAGAGGCTAAATCTCTAGAATACAATAGTCATGATACCTCTCTTAACTTGACCAAGTCTATAACTTACTGAGTTACACCATCTGAGAGATTTGGACCTGATTGTCAGACCTTGTTACATACTCTATTCTTGTTCACCAGACCAAAACAATCTTCAATCTAACTTCTAGTATAGGCATATTATGTACTCTGGATGTGTGGGATAGACTTTGTTTCCATCAATGACAACACATATGAAGCCACATAGTGTCTCTTTCTAACAAATACCACTTCTTGTCACTACACCAATATGAAGATGATCAAATAGGTGCAACATAATCAACCACAAGAAGAAGACATGACAGGTTTTGATGAGTGGAAAACCCTCATAGGAATAAAAAACCACTTTGAAAATTTGCCTCACTAGCTTATTTGAATCTCACTGATTACAACAATAGTTGTCTCACTAATAATTAACCATGCCTCACTGGCATACAAAGCCTCACTGGCATAAATCACCATTATCAAAACATAAAGTCTAGTGTGTAATAAATGATTGCAAGTCAATCTGATTTGCACCATTACATACCCTATGATTCATCACTCACACAAAGATTCAAATACAATCAGTTAAATCATCTCATCAAATCAACTACAAAATATATCCCATTCATTTCTCTCAATCACTTTTTGAATAACCTGATTCACTTGTATTTTCTTCCACACTTAAAATAATGTCATCATCTCATCATAACTCAGATTTCCAAAAACAATCACACACAATGCACTTGCAAATTCATTATATAAAAATAAGAATATTCATTCATAATCCTCTCCTTTCTCCTTTCAATGCTCCTACAAAAATAATATCATTTCTCTTCTCTGTATGACCATTTCTATTCATGAAGAATCTGTAAAAATAAAATCATATCCCTCTTCTTTATATGACCATTCATCTTTCTCTATTTGCAAAAAAAAAAAAAAAACTTCATTTATTTCTTATCTGCATATATCTTTTCTTCAATATTCTTCAATTTTTCATCTTCCCTAAATAAAATATTTTCATCTTCTCTATAAAAATCATGAATGATATCCATCATATATAATTAAATAAAATCTTCAATAAATTTAATCAATCTACCCCTAAAAAGAATTATCTTCCATATCTTCTATATTTGGATCCTTCTCTCCAAAAACCTTCTGTATGAGGACAAAAAGGAAATCATAAAAGGTCCTTTATACCTCTTAAAAATAATTTATTACTCTACCCATTTTTGAAAAAAACAATTAACTTTCTCCTTTTTCTCTTTAAGGCATGAGAGAGAAAGAGGCCCACTTGAGTTTCAAAATTAGAAAAAGAATCTTCATAAAGATCCCCTAAAAAATGCTTTTAAAACTCCATGATTTTATGCCCTTTTTTTAGGGCTAAAAAAAATCTTTTAAAAGGCATCTTTATCAGTGATGATGTTCCAAGAGACGTCAAAAAGCATACTCTAGAGATAGGGAGTCAATTTAAATAATATCCTTTGATTGGATAAAGCGTGTCCACTTCACCTTTAAAAAGAGCCTTCGATCTCATTTTATTTCCCATATGCATTGGTTGCAACCTACGAAATTGGTGGCAAGGAGAGAAGTGGCCGGTCATACATATGACTTAAGCACCCTTCAGCAAGTTACCTTTAGTGAAGGTGACTTGCTATTGCAAGTCAATGAACCATTAAAACAAAAGTGCAATCTGTGAGGACGGGTACATTTGGAATTTAGCAAAGTCACTTAAGCAAATTCAATCTTTGATAAATATTAAGACCATTTGCATAGAATCATCTCCATTGCATAAATCTTATAATGGAGACTTCCTGATCATTAAATACCTTAGTCAATAATACTTTACTCTCTTCCACTATAGTATGCAAGAACCTAGGGTTTAGGTGAACTTAGAGAAAGAAATCTAAACCAAATTCTCTTCTTAGAGAGTGAACTCTTTGAACAACATGATCCACAACCTTGACACAACAACAATTGAAACTCCATTATGTATCAGAGAGTGAATTCTACATAATCCACAAATCTAACAAATTATGAAACAAAAACATGGCATCAATTTCTAAAAGATCACAACCTCTGACAACAACATGAGGTGAGAGACTTGAGCATCAACATATCCTTGAAGATCATGATCATAAGTTGGCCATCATGAAGGTATCCAAAACAATGCATATAATGTCTTCTGCAACTAAGTGGAGTATAAACAAGTGTAGTAGCTCTAAGAACTCCTTCAAGCAATGTCACCATGTGAACTCCTCTGAATGAACAACTCCATGATTTCATTATAACAAAAAAGAACATAAAGAAACTCCAAACAATATTATAAGCCCATGATCAACTCCAAGCATGAATCATAAAATCAATCAATATGAGGTCTTGATATAAATCATGAGATCCTAATGACCTAATATAAATTATGAAGACTTTGAACATGATCAACCACACTATAAAATCCTGATGACCCCAAAAGAATGATCTTTGCATTTGAATCAAGTGGACAACTTGTGAACAACATGATTGCATGAAGAAACACCAAATTCTCTGAATGGAAGATCAACCATTACTTTTGCATACCAATTTGGCTGAGAGCATGTAGAAATCATGTTTCATCTTTCATGACAACATAGCAACTCTATGAGATTGATGTCTTCAACATCCTGAGGCATAGCAATCATCAAGTGTAGATCAATAATATCAAAACATCAAATGATCAATATTAAAGCATCAACACATCATGGCATGTAAATAGGAAGCATTATCTTGTTCTGATTCATCTTATGAACAAGTTATCTCCTGACATAGGATGAAGCATGAACACTTTCATGTGAAGCCTCATGTTGAAGCATGAACAACTCTTAATCACAATGAGTAAGACAAACACCATCAAGATATCTTTTGACATTAATTAAAATCAACTCAACACCTTTTTGACATTAATGACAATCAATCTCCATCATGCCCATCTACTAAGTTCCAAATAAATGAAGAAATGGATCATGAGTGAGAGATGACCAATGAAAAAGGCTTGGTCGAGAGACTGTTGTGTGCACCGGATCATGGATACTAGGCACCATCATCTTAAAGAAGTGCCAATGCTATTTATTAGGATGAATGTGCCATCAACCTTGTAAATCCTATGTAATTAATTACTCATTTTATTGTTTGTAAATCATCCATAAGGGATGAAAGGTTTCACCAACAGTGGTCTTGTTTCAGTTACATGTTTATATCTAATCCTCAATGCTCATTCGTTCACGACGGGGGGTCGTACAGGGGGTTTCCCCCCTTTGAGGGGTCCGGGGGGATCATCCCCTAGCGGGGGCTCTGGGGACAACATGCCCTAGTGGGGGTTCATGGGTATCACCTCTGAAACCAAATTTTATTTATATTTTATCATTGTGAATCAAGACCATTCGTCATTAGGTCACAGATCTGACAGTCAATATTTTGTTGGTTATCTTGCTCTAGAAGGTAACCCCCTTTGATAAGGATATTTGTACTAAGTTTTTATTAGATTGGAGAACTTAACAGGTGTCGCTAGATTGAAGACTGAAGAAACAAAGGAAGTATATGTATTGTAATCTCATATTTGGAGATAATACAACTTGGAGCCTCTTTTCTTGGTGAAGTTTTTACCCAAAAGGGTTTTCTCCATGTTACATACTGTGTTATTGTTAGATCTAGGGCACACAACTGAGAGGGACGGGGTGAATCGGTTGCACAAAAACTTGATTCCAATTCAAACACTTAAATCCTCTTGTTATTTAATAGCATATCAATTAATCACTCATGAAAGCATAAAGCATAAACACCAAAGCATATACACATCAACACATGATACACCAAGATTTTGTCGTGGAAAACCCAGTCAAGGGAAAAACCACGGGGTGATTAACCTAAGGATTATTCTCTATTAGAAGAATAAGAAAAATAGATGGCACATGCCAATTAGGGCTCACTGCCTGAGAATACTACTCACAAGAGGCACACTGCCTACAAGAGACACACTATCTACAAAGTAACAAGTATTACAAACATGAACTGGAGATTGACATCTTTACCATGTCTGGATCAGTTCCATTTAAGCTCAAAAAATCCTGCTCTACCTTTCACTCTTCTTTGCTATGCCACACTCATCCACACCAAGACACACTTCAAAATGAATTCACAATCCCTTATTTATACAAGGCATTGACTTAGGAACAATCATCTAAGTTGGCAAACACCTATAAGATTATTCGCAAGACATGTAATACATCCAGTTGGCCAGTCTCAAGAAGAACACCAATATTTGTGGTTATTCTTCAAATACAAACTCTAACTTCAATGTGAACCACCAATAAGAATTGTACATGAACCAAGGATCACCAAACCCTTTCCTGAGTCATCAAGAACATTCGCACTTTATTAGCTTAATGGAATTCTTTTGTTCTTCATCTAGAACTTCAAGAACATAGTCTGCCATCACTATCATAATGAAAAAGATGCTTCCAAACCTCCAAACCATGAACAAATCTAGTTTTCACTTCACACAAACTTCTTAAACACTCTCTCCAATCCACAGAATGAGATAATGCAATTCCGAAACTCACCGGACCAATCTGTGACACTCTGTCACCACTGAACACCTGCTAGAACTGGTTCTACTTGAGCGATCATAACTTCTTCATATATTCATGTGGACCTCTGAAATCTTGACTGGAGCATCTCAAGACTCATATCTACAAACCCTTTAAACCGCATCCTCTTATCCTCAACCTATTGAGGACTTTTGCCTTCTTCTTATCACTGTTCTTCACTGTTGCTAATTGAGACTAATAACCTCAGTATCCTCAGCACACAACTCATTTAATCCTTCTCATTAAGACAATATGAGTATGTTGACATCAATGACAACACTAGTTATCCTCATACTTGCAACAATCTCCCCCTTTGTCATTGATGGCAACATATGATGTGAAAAACCATCAAGACAAGAACTTCTCCTTTCTGTCACAGCTCCCCCTATCAGCAACAACTCTTCACATGTCTTCTCTTCCTTTACTAGCTCCCCCTTTGATCATAAACCACTTGTTTTTCACATGTCTTCTCTCCCCCTTTGACATCAATGGCAAAGGGCTCATACTTGCAATTCTAACACATCAGAATCATATCAGCCACTCCCCCTTAGTAGCAGCTCCCCATCATCAATCTGGATCACAAGATATGACTGTGATATCCACCAGACTGATGCACATCAGTGCATCCTAGTTCATCATTGGAGGGGCAATAACCCCTAACTTCTCCTTGAGATACTCAAAAGAGTCCTTGGGAAGAGGTTTAGTAAAAATATCTGCAAGCTGATCCTTGGAGGGCACATACTCTAATCTAACTTCACCCTTGTTCACTTGCTCTCTCAGAAAGTGAAACTTGATAGATATATGCTTAGTCTTAGAATGCAACACTGGATTCTTAGAAATATTTATTGCACTTGAATTATCACAGAAAATTGTGATAGGCTCCTCATATTCTACTTGAATATCTCTTAGCATTTGCTTCATCCATAAAAGTTGAGTGCAACTTCCTGCTGCCGCAATGTATTATGCTTCTGTTGTAGACAGGGATATTGCCTCTTGTTTCTTGCTTAGCTAAGAAACCAACCTTTTTCCCAAAAAGAATGCTCCTCCACTTGTACTCTTCCTATCATCCACATCTCCTGCCCAATCTACATCTGTATATGCATGAAGAGAAAAATTATGATCTCTAGGATACCATAGACCATACTCAATTGTTCCTTTTAAGTACTTAAAAATTCTTTTGATTGCCATGACATGAGATTCCCTGTGATCAGCCTGGAATCTCACCACAAGACGAACAACCTGCATTATATCTGGTCTAGTTTGAGTGAGATACAATAATCCTCCAATCATTGATTTGTACTTGGTCTGATCTGTCTTAGGAGAGTCATCATCTTTGCTCAACTTACATCTGGTTGCCATGGGAGTATTCATTGGCTTTGAATCTTCCATTCCAAATTTTCTCAACAATTCTTTCACATATTTGGTCTGAGAGATAAAGATTCCTTTCTTTGACTGAGTAATTTGCAAACCCAAGAAGAAATTTATTTCACCGAGCATTGACATTTCAAACTCACTTTTCATTTGATTTGCAAAGGTTTTACACATACTGTCTCTTCCTCCAAAGATGATATCATCAACAAATACTTCAACAATCAAGATGTTTTCATGATCAATTTTGAAATATAGGTTACTATCAGCAGTACCTTTGTTGAACCCAATATTCAAAAGATGTTTGTCCAGCCTTTCATACCATGTTCTTGGAGCTTGCTTTAGACCATACAATGCCTTCTTTAATTTGCAAACCATATCACCATGCTCAAATAACTAAAATCCATCCGGTTGTTCAATGTACACTTCTTCTTCTAAGTCACCATTCAGGAAAGTAGATTTGACATCCTTCTGATACACTTTGAAATCTTTAAAGGCAGCAAATGCAAGAAATAGTCTGACTGCTTCAATTCTTGCCACCGGAGAAAAGGTTTCCTCAAAATCAATCCCTTCTATTTGAGAGTAGCCTTTGCAGACTAATTTGGCCTTATTTCTGATTACTTCACCAACTTCATTTAGTTTGTTCTGGAAGACCCATTTGGTTCCAATCACATTCTTGTTTCTAGGTCTGGAAACAAGATCCCAAGTGTGATTTTTCTCAATTTGCATTAACTCTTCTTCCATTGCTTTGGTCCAATTTTCATCATTGCAGGCTTCATTTATTGTCTTAGGTTCAATCTTTGAAATCGGACAACATTCATCTAAATTTTGAGCAACATTCCTTCTAGTTTGCACACCTTTGCTTTTGTCACCTATGATTTGATATTCAAAGTGGTTCAGTCTTACATACCTTGGAACTTTGGGAGTTTCTTGCACTTGTGCTTCTTGATCATGCTCATTCAGACTTGTCTCTTCTTCCTGATTTACCGGATCAGTTTGAATCTAACTTTCAGGAGAGGATGGAGCTTCTTGAACCAGAACATCATTTTGATCATCTTCATCATACTCATAAAATCTTGAGGGCTTCTCAATACCTTCATCAACCTTCACATTTTTACTTTCTATTATCTTTCTCAGTCTCTTATTATAACACCGGTATGCTTTGCTTTGAGTGGAGTAACCCAAGAAAATTCCTTCATCACTTCTAGCATCAAACTTTCCTAGATCTTCATATCTTTTAATGTAACACTTGCTACCAAATACTTTGAAATATGTCACAGTAGGAGTGATGCCAAATCAAAGTTCATAAGGAGTCTTACCGGTATTGCTTATGATTTGAACTTGATTGAGAGTGTAGACTACAGTGCTAACAACTTCTTTCCAAAACATCTGGGGAACATTTGCTTCCATCATCATTGTCTTGGATGCTTCCTTGATGGTCTGGTCCTTTCTCTCAACTACTCCATTCTACTGTGGAGTCCTAGGGACAGATAACTATCTCTTTATACCATGCTTCTCACAAAAATCTATGAAATCACCGGATGTGAATTCACCACCTCTATCAGACCGCAGACATTTTAGTTTTAATCTGGTTTGATTCTCTACCATAGCCTTGAAGATTTTGAACTTCTCAAATGCTTCTAATTTGTCTTTTAAAAAGGTAACCCACATCATCTAGGAATAGTCATCAGTTAGTAACATGAAGTATCTATCACCTTGCATACTCTTGATTCTTGTCGGACCACATAGATCAGTATGAACTAACTCCAATAATTCGGTAGAGGACTGATCCTTGCTTTTGAATGAGACTATGCTCTATTTACCTAGCTGACATTCTTTGCACAAACTATTTGTAGGTTTTACCAATTTTGGAAGATCTCTTATAGCCTGAGTATTGCTTATCTTGATGATGTTATCAAAATTTACATGACACATCCTTCTATGCCATAACCAACTCTGATCAACTTGAACAAACAGACAACTTTTATCAGAACCAACCAAGTGGAAGATATTACCTTTAGTTTGAGTACCGGATGCAATCTCTGTTCTAGATCTTTCAAGGATTTTGCATTTTCCATCCTTGAATCAGAGATCATAGCCTTTGTCCACCAACTGTCCAACACTGAGAAGATTATGCTTCAAGCCTTCAACATATAGCACATTACCAGTTTTGTTTCTTCCATTAAAAGAAATAGTTCCTCTTCTTCTGATTCTACCAACAGAATTATGACCAAACTTTACCACTCCTCCTTCATACCTTTCCAAATATAAGAACTTGTTCTTGTCACCTGTCATATGGTGAGAGCATCCACTGCCAATAACGCAATCATCCTTTTCTTCAACTTGGGCAGCCAAAGCTCTTTCTACAACCTTATGATTGACAGATTTAGAGGATATTGGATCTTCTTCCTTGATGGCAATAAACACACATTCATTTCTAGATTTGTTTCCTATCTCTGATTCATCATCTATTACTCCTTCATTATCATCTTCTTCATGAACATAATAACAATTCTTTTGGAACCTTTGTCTATTAGAATTTGACCTTGTAGATCTTTTCGGACATCTTAAGGCAAAATGACCAATCTTATTGTAGTTGAAGCACTTAAAGGGTAATTTTCCTTCATACTTACTGGATCTTCTTGGCAGTCTCTTTGTAAAGAGGGCTTCAAGTTGAGTTGTTTCTACTTCTTCCACTTCCATGTCTCTTCTTGTTTGATCATACCATGACAGCTTCCTTGAAGAGTTTTCTCCTGGATCAAATCTTTGTTTACCTTTCACAGAGGCACTGGCTTCGAATGTAGATTCAGTCTTGGGGGGGTCATCTCCAAACTCGGTCATTTCAAATGCAGCTAGTTTGCCAGCCAATTGGTCTCTTGTGACAGTTGTATGGGCTCTGAATTCATCAATGGTAGCAACCTTGATTTTGTAGATAGCAGGAAGAGATCTGAGAATTTTACCAACAATCTCATTTTCATCCAAAACTCCACCAGCATTCCTGATTCCACATACCAGCCCATTTACTCTTGGCATAAAGGTAGTAATATTTTCATCATCTCTCATTTTCAATCTTTCAAATTTCACTTTGAGACTTTGCAACCTTGCACTCTTAACATACTCATCTCCTTCATGCAGAAGTTCCAGTTTAATCCAGATCTCATAGGCAGTTGGTAGGTCAATAACATTTGAAAGCTCTGAGTCAGTTAATGCACTTAGAAGAGCCTCTTTGGTCCACAAATTATTTTCAGCATCTATGATTTCATTTAGAGTTGTTGGACCACCCTGTGGAGGTGCATATGCTTTTGTGACCATGGACAAGTACGTCTTTCCCATACACTCCAAGTGACATTTCATTCGGCCTTTCCAAAGAGTGAAGTTGGTTCCATCAAACTTTGGACTGTCCTTCTTATCTGATGACATCCTGGATATCCTCAAGCGGTTAAGCTCTTTTTAGAGGAACTTAGCTTTGATACCAATTGTTAGATCTAGGGTACACAACTAAGAGGGGGGGAATCAGTTGTACAAAAACTTGCTTCCAATTCAAACACTTAAATCCTCTTGTTATTTAATAGCATATCAATTAATCACTCATGAAAGCATAAAGCATAAACATTAGAGCATATACACATCAACACATGAGACACCAAGATTTTGACGTGGAAAACTTGGTCAAGGGAAAAACCACGGGGTGATTAACCCAAGGATTATTCTCTGTTAGAAGAATAAGAAAAATAGATGGCACATGCCAATTAGGGTTCGCTACCCGAGCACACTGCTCACAAGAGGCACACTGCCTACAAGAGACACACTATCTACAAAGTAACAAGTATTACAAACTTGAACTAGAGATTGACATCTTTACCATTTCTGGATCAGTTCCATTTAAGCCTGAAAACTCCTGCTCTGCCTTTCACTCTTCTTCGCTATGCCACACTCATCCACACCAAGACACACTTCAAAATGAATTCACAATCCCTTATTTATACAAGGCATCGACTTAGGAACAATCATCTAAGTTGGCAAACACCTATAAGATTATTTGCAAGACGTGTAATACATCCAGTCAGCCAGTCTCAAGAAGAACACCAATATCCGTGGTTATTCTTCAAATGCAAACTCTAACTTTAATGTGGACCGCCAATAAGAACTATACACAATCCAAGGATCACCAAAACCTTTCCTGAGTCATCAAGAACATCTGCACTTTATCAGCTTACTGGAATTCTTCTGTTCTTCATCTAGAACTTCAAGAACACAGTCTGCCATCATTGTCATAATGAAAAAGATGCTTCTGGACCTCCAAACCATGAACAAATCTATTTTTCACTTCACACGAACTTCTTAAACACTCTCTCCAATCTGCAGAATGAGATAATGCAATTCTGGAGCTCACCAGACCAATCTATGACACTCTGTCACCACTAAACACCTACCGAAACCAGTTCTACTTGAGTGACCATAACTTCTTCAGATATTCATACAGACCTCTGAAATCTTGACTAGAGCATCTCAAGACTCATATCTACAAACCCTTTAAACTGCATCCTCTTATCCTCAACCTATTGAGGACTTTTGCCTTCTTCTTATCACTCTTCTTCACTGTTCTTGATTGAGACTAATAACCTCAGTATCCTAAGCACACAACTCATTCAATCCTTCTCATTAATGCAATATGAGTATGTTGACATCAATGACAACACTGGTTATCCTCATACTTGCAACAGTTATGTGTTTAGTTCTTAGTACATGTTATTTCTGTGTAATGGGTTTTAATTTTTGTTGCAATCTCCATTGATTTTACATTGTTTAGAGGATAATAAAGTTTGAATCAGATTTCCATCGTGTGGTTTGCACCTTCATTTCTAACATTTTGTATTAGAGCCTGGCTAGTTTTGATTCTTGGGTGGTAGTGCGAAGGTTTTTAAGCTGCAGTGGGAGATTTAATTGTTGTTTATTTGTAGATCTTATGTAGATATCATGGCTTCATCCACTGTTGCTTCTACTTGTTGGTTGAACATTGAAAAGTTTAATGGCATAGGGTATGAATTGTGGAAATTAAAAATAGAGGATTTACTAGAAGAAAGAAACCAATGGTTGGCTATTACAAAAGAGAAGAAACCCAATGATGTTGGTCCTGATGAGTGGGAAAGACTAGATACAAAGGTATGAGGTACAATCTAGCTATGTCTTGTAGATTTTGTTCTACTGAATGTTGTGAGTGAGAAGTCCGCACATAGCTTATGGAAGCGTCTAGGTGAGATCTACCAAGCCAAGAGTATGGTAAATAAACTTCATTTAAAGTGTGAGTTATTTTCCATTAAATGAAAGGGTAAATCAGTTGGAGAGCATTTGAATTCATTTAATTTGTTTTCAAGTCAACTAGCATCTATAGATGTGGAGGTGAATGAGGAAGATAATGTATATTGCTTCTTTATTTTTTGCCTGATTCATGAGAGAATGTTATTTCATCTATCACTACTAACCTCACGGATCTGAAGTTGGATACTCTTGTTTCAGTTCTGCTATCACGTGAATTAAGGAAGAAAAGTTTGGATAGTTCAGGGGATGCTCTCATTGTTAGGGGAAGGTCTATTGAAAGATGACCAAAATTATATTAGAAAGAGGCTAAGGACAAGTCCAAGGGCCGAGCTAAGATTCCTAGGAAGAAGAACATAGTTAAGTGTTGGAACTGCTGTAAAAGGGGACATGTGAAGGAGTACAAAAACCCAAAGAAATAGTGGGAGAGTGCTTCAGATAAGTCCTAAAATGTAGGTGAAGATGTTTTACTTTCTACATGTAATGTTGTTTCTAATTACCACTAGTTGGTTGACTCATGATGCTCATTTCATATGACCCCGCATAAGGAATAATTTTCCACATACGAAGAGTATGATGGAGGTGATATATACATTCGGGACAACTCTACATATCCGATAGTTGGAAAATGCAAGGTATTGTTGTGTTTTAATGATGGGAGGATTAAAACCCTTCCTGGTGTTTTGCATGTTCCTGTATTAGCTAGAAATTTGATTTTAGTTTCGAAGTTGAATGATTTGGGAATGCATGTAACATTTGACAAGCATGGCTACAAATTGGTGAGAGGGAACTTGGTGGTAGCGAAGGGGAAGAGATTGAGAAACTTGTTTAATCTTGAAGCCACTATAGTTTGTAATGCCTCTTATGTATCTGAGGCTAGTGCTGAAAATACATGTATATTGTGGCACCATAGATTGGGCCACACTAGTAATAATGTTTTGAAAACTACCAAGAAGAAAAAATTGTTGGATGGTTTCTCCTATTATGATGAGCACTTTGATTTCTGTGATCATTGTCTGTATGGTAAACAAAACAAAAAATCATTTACTTTAGGAAGCAATAGAAGATGTGTTTGGACTTGTGGATAATGATTCTATCAAAAAATCTCATTATTTTGTCACCTTCATTGATGATGTATCTAGATTTACATGGATTTATTTTATGAAACACAAATGTGAAGTTTACACTAAGTTTAAGGATTTTAATGTCTTAGCTGAAAACCAATCGGTATTGAAGACAAAAATATTAAGATCTAACAATGGAGGGGAATATTTATCTAAGGAATTTAATGAGTTTTGCAAGAATGCAAGTATTATCAGACAAAAGACAACTCCGTATACACCATAGTAGAATGGTGTCGCAGAAAGGATCAACCAAACAATCATCGAAAGAGCCAGAAGTATGTTTGATGCAAAGCCACAGCTAGAAACGTGCACTAATGGTGGTACTTGATGATTTTATTATCATCAGCAAGAGTTGTTCAAAGGTCTTACTGACATATCCCATCGATCAAACTATAACCATCGGCATCTTCAAAAACTGTCACCTTGATACCCATCTCACCCCGATGAGTATTTCGTTTATCTATCGGCAAGATAGTGCCTATCGGGCTCTCCACACTGACTTGCTCCGATGAGTGAGGTCACACTGAAACATGCAAGCCCTAACCTACTGAATAGGTTCCCGTTACCTCCGCTACCGATCACCTCTATCAACGAAGTTGCTTATTAGCAACACTTAAAATGCCAGTCTAGCCGCGGAAGGTCTCCCTGACGCTCCACTTCATGCCGACGCCAAACTCCTTATCGCCAAGACATATAACTATTGGCAAAGACTTCATTCGCTCTGTCGATGTCACTTGACACTCTAAAACCCTTTATGCCAACTCCTTCTTCGGCTAGTCCTCCACAATCGGTCCAACTTTAAGCCACTCTGCCGATACACCTCCTTACACTGATGCAATTTCTTTTGACTCCCTTTATCGGTGAGACATTCACAATCGGTCATAGTGAATCTCCCTCCACTGATGTACCGATGAACTATCCATTGGCGACACCTTTAGTTGTCACCTTGATACAATTCAATCATTGAGATTTTATACTGTCGGCTCAACACAATTTCGTCCACCCAATGACTTACATACACAATTTGTTTGACGACATACACAATGTGGTACCTAGATACAACAATGATATACACAAAGAAAATACCTTCATACAGTTGTGATATATACAGGAAATGTATATTCTCCAAATAACACAAACTTGACTAAACAAGACTTTTCATACATACCACTTTCCACTGTGCATACACAGAATGAGACTCGCAGCAGGTGCGATATATGCATAGACTATCTCAGACATACAATCTGTGTATATACTTCAAATGTATATTTGAATTTTCCTACCGATGCCCTTCTCTAAGACAGATTCTGCAATTTCTACATTTCCATGTTTATCTAACAAAAGAATGAACTAAAAATGGGAAAACTATTTTACAAGTCCATTCCACTGATTTCACAAAAATCCACCAGTGGAATGGATTTAACCTTGCATTACAGCAACAGAATAAATAAAATTAAAAATACAATGGTTCTATACAAATAATAAACAGAAAATTTTGGTTCACCAAAATTTCACACAGGATTCAAAATTTACAGAATATAATTTACAAAAAATTTTATTCTTTCTTTCCAGCTTCTTACATTTGAACAGTTTCAGACAGAAAAAGTGAAAAGGGCCCCTTTTCTTGACTATCTCTCCTCATTTTTGTTAACCCCCTCCTCTGTTTGTAGGATTTTGATTTAACCAAGATTATTAGTAGAAACCCTAACTAATCTCATGACGTCTGTTTTGTATAAGACAACAAAACTCCTAATGACAAGACACCTTGTTTAACCCTTCACATCACCCAATATGTCTGAAATGTAAATTTTAATGTTTATAAATAAGAAATGCCAAC
Organism: Cunninghamia lanceolata; assembly: GCA_027924645.1. NCBI lineage: Eukaryota > Viridiplantae > Streptophyta > Pinopsida > Cupressales > Cupressaceae > Cunninghamia > Cunninghamia lanceolata. Next base: position 16,823,719 of record BSBN01000055.1, read on the forward strand.
ACAAAATGTCACATTTGACTTAGCAATATAAATGCTACTCTGCAACATGAAATGTCTAATCCTTATTAAAACCTTATTGTGCATATTTATCCTGTTGAAGTGGTGCTCCTACACCATACTCCCCACCTTGAAAAGAACTCATGTCCCATGAGTTAAGTCTTTGACTGAATCCACCTTTATCTCCTACTGTCTCACTTCTGCCCCATGATCTCTAGATTGCAACCTGCTACCATGGAACCAAATACTCATGCCTAGTATTGTAGGCTCTTCTCACACTTTGCTGGTCATCGTTTCTCACTATCATCTCTGTTTGAACATCTGCATTGGAAACCTCCTATACTACTATGGTAGAATGTGTTTGTCTTTCAACTCTTAGAGGACAAACGATAGTCCCTACTATGATGGCATCCTTGTCTTTCCAATCAGCCTGTGGCTATGTACAAACCTACTTCGTAACTTGCTGCTGATCCACCTGATCCCTGTCAGTCAGAACTGAAATTTTCTTCAAACTGGGATCTCCTCTCCTTGAGATATCCTCAACTTCCTTTGATTTAGTTGTAGGCATCTCCACAAACTCTTTCTTTTCCAGTAAAATGATTTTGGTTGCCTTTTGTGCTGCAGCATCCTCCTGCAATGGTATCAACACAATAGTTCTCCCATCCTTCTTGATGGTGTAGGTGTTAGCATATCCATCATACAATACTCTCCTATCAAATTGCCATGGCCTACCCAAAAGTAGGTGACAACATTCCTTGGGCAATATGTCACATAAAACTCTATCCTGATAATCTCCAATCTAAAAATCAACATATGCCTATTCATATACCAAAAGTGATTAACTGTCACTTACCCACTATGCCTTGTAAGAATTTTGATGTGGAATCCTTTCCAGTTTCAACTTATCCACCATTTCCTAAGATACCATGTTATCTATTGAACTAGAATCTATTACTACCTTGCATATTTTACCTTTGCTTTTACAATTGGTCCTGAAAAGTGCCCCCCTTTGTATCATCTCCTTGGATGTCCTCAAGAGCATTCTCCCAAGCATCAATGATTCTCCCTTCTCAGGATATCCATAACTATTAGGAGCATCCACACTTTGATAAGTGTTTGAGCTTTGCACACTTTGGTAGTCAAATTCTTGGATCAGATTTGTCCTTCTTTCCCCCATTGAACTTGTTGCTTTTTCTGGATATCTACTGGCTATGCGGCCTTCTTGATTGCAATTGTAACATCTGAGAGGTCCTCTACCCCTAAAGTTTCCTTTTTGACTGTAACTTGCCCTTTGAGTTGATTGCTGTCTCCTTTGCTTTTTTCTTGATTGGATTCACCTTGGTGTCCAAATCCATTTCCTCCTCTTTGATTGCCTCTGAAAGGACTTCTTCCCCCTCTTCGTTGTCTTCCGCTTCCTCTGTTCTGCTATTCTCCTTTTCTTTTCAATTTCTCTTCTACTCTCAGTGCCACTTGGAAACACTTGTCAATAGTTTCTGGTGTCAAGATGGTAATCTCATCTTGTATACTATACTTTAGACCATTAATATACCTGGCAACTCTTCCCTTCTCATCCTCAGCATGCCCACACCTTAGAGACAATTTATGAAATTCCTCTGTATAGGTGGATACATCCATCTCCTTCTGCCTAAGGTTCTGCATTTTTTTATATATCTGCACTTCATAATCTGCTGGTAAGAACTGAGCCTTGATCCTCTCTACCATCTGACACCAGGATGAGATCATGCTCTTGCCACTCTTCACCCTTTCTCCTTGGGTGTAGTTCCACCACGTGAGTGTAGTGCCTTTCAATTTTTTTTTTGCAAACTTGACTCTTCTATTCTCTGGTACCTCCTTGTACTCGAAGTAGTTGTTCAAAGCCTTGATCCATTCGATGACTTCTTCTGCATCCATCTTCCCACTGAACATTGGAATCTCCATTCTTGATTTAGACGACTCCTTACCAAGTGATTTTATGGCCTCCAGAAATTGTTTCTGATCTGTAGATATATCTGTCTATCCTGAGGTTGTTTCCTCTTCCCCATCTTCTTCACCATCAGACTCCTCGTCTGGTTTCTTTCCTTTTCCTAAGGTTTTCAACTCAACCTAGAGTGCTTCCCTGACTCTAGTTTTTATCATATCCTCTATCTCCTTGAGTTTCTTGCCCACTTAAGTGGTCATCCCCTTTGGAGGCATCTCGCTAGACCCTTCTTCACTTTCTCTATCTGACATAAACATTCACAGATAATGCCAACACTTTTTGCAAATCCTCTTGTCCAACAGCAGATCCTGGAGATTCACTACCACTCTTTCTCGCAGTGGTTTCACTCTGCACCCTCTTCCAGTCAAATCTCTATTGGTGAATAGTCAAGATAGACCTCAACATCATCTGCCCACACACTATAGGAATAGGATTCAATTACCTTCAAAATATTAAATACTTAAACACCTCTGCCCAGAGCTTTTGCTAGCTCTGATACCACTTTGATGCGAGCCACAATTGGAAACGTGCACTAATGGTGGAACTTGATGATTTTATTATCATCGGCAAGAGTTGTTCAAAGGTCTTACTGACATATCCCATCGATCAGACTATAACCATCAGCATCTTCAAAAACTATCACCCCAATACCCATCTCACCCTGATGAGTATTTCGTTTATGTGCCTATTGGCAAGATAGTGCCTATCAGGCTCTCCACACTGACTTGCTCTGATGAGTGAGGTCACACTAAAACGTGCAAGCCCTAACCTGCTAAACAGGTTCCCGTTACCTCTGCTACTAGTCACCTCTATTAACTAAGTTGCTTATCGGCAACACTTACAATGCTGGTCTAGCCGTGGAAGGTCTCCCCGACACTCCACTTCACACCGACACCAAACTCCTTATTGCCAAGACATATAACTATTGGCAAAGACTTCATTCCCTCTGCTGATGTCACTTGTCACTCCGAAACCCTTTACGCCAACTCCTTCATTGGCTAGACCTCCACTGTCGGTCCAACTTTAAGCCACTCTATCGATACACCTCCTTACGCTGATGCAGTTTCTTTCTACTCCCTTTATTGATGAGACATTCACAATCGGCCATAGTGAATCTCCCTCTGCCGATGTGCTGATGAACTATCCATGGGTGACACCTTCAGTTGTCACCCCGATACAATTCAATCGGTGAGATTTTATACTATCGACTCAACACAATTTCGGCCACCCGATGACTCTTACACAATTTGTCTGACGACATACACAAGGTGGTACCCAGATACAACAACGATACACACAGAGAAAATATCTTCATACAGTTGTGATATATACAGGAAATGTATATTCACTGAATAACACAAAATTGACTAAACAAGACTTTTCATACATACCACTTTCCACTATGCATACACAGAATGAGGCTCGCAGCAGGTGCGTTATATGCATAGACTATCTCAGACATACAATCCATGTATATAGTTCAAATGTATATTTGAATTTTCCTGCTGATGCCCTTCTCTAAGACAGATTTTGCAATTTCTACATTTCCATGTTTATCTAACAAAAGAATGAACCAAAAATGGGAAAACTATTTTACAAGTCCATTCCACTGATTTCGCAGAAATCCACCTATGGAATGGATTTAACCTTGCATTATAGCAACAGAATAACTAAAATTAAAAATACAATGGTTCTATATAGATAATAAACAGAAAAATTTGGTTCAACAAAATTTCACACAGGATTCAAAATTTACATAATATAATTTGTAGAATTTTTTATTCTTTCTTTCCAGCTTCTTACATTTGAATAGTTTCAGATAGAAAAAGTGAAAAGGGCCCCTTTTCTCGACCATCTCTCCCCATTTTTATTAACCCCCTCCTCTATTTGCAGGATTTTGATTTAACCAAGATTATTAGCAGAAACCCTAATTAATCTCATGACATCTGTTTTGTATAAGACAACAAAACTCCTAATGACAAGACACCTTGTTTAACCCTTCACATCACCCAATATGTCTGAAATGTAAATTTTAATGTTTACAAATAGGAAATGCCAACATAAAATGTCACATTTGACTTAGCAATATAAATGCTACTCTGCAACATGAAATGTCTAATCCTTATTAAAACCTTATTTGTGCATATTTATCCTATTGAAGTGGTGCTCCTGTACCAATGTTGAGTGATGCATAGTTGGATAAATGCTTTTGGGCAGAGGTTGTGTGTACTGCTTTCTAATTGATTAACAAATCTCCTTGTAAGGCTCTTGATTCAACACCTTATGAAGTGTGGACAGGTAAGAAACCTTATGTTTCACATTTAAGGATTTTTTGCTGTGAGGGTTTTCTTCATGTGCCTAAGGAAAAGTGATATAAGCTAGATCCAAAAGCTAAAAAGTGTATATTCATTGGATATGGTGATAATGTCAAAGGTTATAAGCTTTGGAATCCACTAACTCGTAAGATTATCTATTCTAGAGATGTTATTTTTAGGGAACTTAGTTTTGGCAAGAGACACTGCTCTGGTATGGACTTGTATGTTGTCAATGATGGAAACAAAGATTAGAGATCTTATCCACATGACAGGAAGAGATAACTCCAGAAGGACATATTGGATTTCAGGTCTGGTTGATAGAAAATGGCTAAGTATGGGTATACACAGAGTAGAGGAAAGTAAGTGGGTCAGTATTCCTCCACTGATGATGATCTGGAAATGCAGCTTAGGTATGATATTTATAAGTGCTTGAATTTGTTATGTTCCAAAGATTAAGTCCTAACTTCCTCCAGAAGTCATTTAGAAGAAATAACTAAGTCCAGGTGAATAGAGGTATAGCAGAGACAATGAATAGGGAACATTGTAATCATCCACATTCCTTTACATGTGAGTATTTTGTTATGTAGTTTCAATGTGTTGTAAACACTTGTATGAAGTGTCTAATTCCAAAGTTGTGAGATCTAAGGTCCACTGAAAGATAGTTGTAAGCTACTGAGTATCAACACAGTGTTTGACAATGTTTGAGTGAGATAGGGTCTGAGTTTTGATGGTCTGCAATTCTTTGCAAGATGATATCATGCCTTGCAGTTCTAATGGTAAGATTGGGAATGTGTAAAGAGTCCTTGATATGATTTTGGAAGTGTTTTGTGATCTGCAGTAAAAGTTGTAAGTCTACAGATGAACCTGTTAAGCACGCTCTTAAGAAATAGGCCAACTAATATGATAAATCATTGTATGGAGAAGAAATATTGTGTGAAGGATCTATTTAAGTGATTCAATGATTAGAGATGACCTATATGAACATGTTTGGACAAAGATTTAGGTCTGCATCACATATAGTTCTTTGGATTGAGCCAACAAGCTACATCTTTCTATGTACACGTTTCACTTCTTGGACGCTGACCTATTTATGGATCAAATCGTGATGCGGATATATAAGAGTGATGAATTTTAGATCAGAAGTAGTGTGGAGCTATGTGAATTGATGTGAATATGTGAATAGCAGAGTAGTGACATAGATCGGTGATAATGAAGACTTGGGATTCAGAATTTAGTTGTTAAATGATTACACCCTGGCATAGTGACAGATGCTTATGCAGTATTTAGTTTTCATGTACAATTTGATTTTTACTTGGTAGTGAACCTCTAATAGGGTTTAATAGCCCTCATGGTTTAACAACCCTTATTGTAATCTTGCTAGGTTTAGGGTTGAGGCAATGAGCCTACTAGACCTAGTTGTACTTCATGGCAATGAACCAACATGTTCCAGGCCCTTGGAGTGACCAAGCCTAAACATATTATTTGTAAAGATTGCAATATATATTTGAGAGCTAATCCTCTCTGTGGTTCTTCCCATTTTGGGTTTTCCACATAAAAATATTGGTGTCCATGTGTCATGTTTTTATGGTTGCTATTCATATGCATGTTGTGCCTTTATTTAATTAATTTTGGGAAATGGTTGAAAGTTAAAGTGCATGGAAAGATTTTTAGAACAGTGATTCACCCTCCCCCCTCTCAGTGTTCCTGACATTCAACAATTGGTATCAGATTAAGGTTCCTTCGAAGAAGGTTAACATCTTAAGATCTAAGATATTTCAATCATGGCAGTAAGAAGATTTGGAAATTACGAAAGAAATAAGGAACTAGAAGTAGCCCTTGTTGATCTTGGAAACTTTGAGGTAGAAATTAGGGATCTAAGGGATAACTTGCAAGAAGTTGATGAATGCATCGCAAGATTAAAGGGACAAGTCAAGAAATTCAAGGATAGATACGAAGAGGTTAATGATCAATTAATATCAGCAAATGAAAACTTGAATCTATTAAAAATAGAAAGAGAAAAAATAGAAGATCTAAATTCAATTGTGAAGAACAAATCAAAAGATTGTGTGAAACTTGAAAAAGAAATTGTAAGTCTAAAAGTAGACCTAGAAAAGGCTAAGAGGTTTGAAGAAAAGTTTAATATAAGCTCTGCAAAACTTGAGGAGTTGTTGGTTAGTCAAAAGCACCCTGATGACAATCAAGGCTTGGGATTTGAAAAGGGAGAAAGCTCAAATTCAAGAAAAGCCAAATCTAAAAAAGGAAAAGGCAGAAACCATCCAATCAAGAATCAAAGAAGAGGACCCAAAAGACCTCCGGTCAGGCAACCGAATGCTCAATGGTACCCAACTTTAAATGGTTGTTGTTTCAAAGCAATAAGTATGGTGATAAGGCTACTTAGTGTAGGAGTAGGATAAATCAATATATTCCATCCTTCTTTGGAAAATGTCTCAATTGCAACAAAGTTGGTCATAAAGTCGATGAGTGCATAAGTGTGCTAAGAAATAACCCAAGTAATCCAAGAAACATCCAATTCTTCAATGGAAAATGCTTTGCATGCAATAAATATAGGCATATGGCTAACCAGTGCAAATCAAGACCAATCTATAATAACAGAAGGAATCAAGGGTAGAAAAATGTTGTATGTTTCAGTTGCAACAAATCTAGACACTTTGCAAGATCTTGCAGAAGCAAAAACACAAGAAGAGACTATCTTCGAAAAGAGGGGAAAATAAAGTAGAGGAATGAGAAGGGAAAAGAAAAGGTTGATCTGATTGAAACTGAGAAAGAAATGGAAAAGATCTAGATTGATAAGGAAGTAATTTTAATTGAGGATAGAACTACACCAACATCTTCTTATGTGGATATTCTCTCTAAAGAATAAAATAAGAGCTCTGGCTCAAGGGGAGCAGTATTGAAGATCCATACTCCCCAGCCAAAAAATTGATGTTGGAATCTACCATGAAGATATGTGGTCAAATATGACAAGAAAAATCCTTTGGAAGAATTTCCGAAAGAAATTTAGTTAGTGTGATACATTGCAGAATAGTTTTGAGCATCTGTGTCTAGTAGAAGAAAAGTTAGACAACTTTTTGAAACAAGAATTAATGAGGATTAGGTCAAGTTATGCGGAGGATAAATGGAAATCTGTTGAGCCTTAAAGTCACTTTGTACTCAAAGCTATTAGGTAGTCAGAGAGATTGGAGTATAATTTGTGCATCCACAACTAAGTTTTGAAACAATTGAAGAAATGTGAAAACCCTAATACAAGTGGAACAAGATACTCTCATTAAAACCCTTCTTTTTGAGATTCTGATCAAATTTTGAAATGGGGACTCCACAAGTTATAGAAATTACTAAGCATCCACAACAAAAGTTCAAGAAATACCCATTTAAATTAGTGGAGGTTGACCAGACAGGTGCATTTTCAGCAGTTCCACACGGAGTCCTACATGCAGAGAATATTAGGGCTTATATTCATGTCACCTCAAAGGAGCATAAAAAGGGAAATCTCACTGATTTATTTCTTAATTACTGATTGACAATGGTTTTGTGTTGAAGAATGAATACAAGATATTGGAAACCAAAAACTTCATCAAGTACATTAATTTCCCAACATTCACTGAGGACGAATGGGTTTGGTATGTTTTAAGTAGAGTTCATGATGAATTTATATGGCTCGAGAGACCCTTTAAGATTACAAGAGAAGCTATAAGAATAGTTACTGGTTTGTGCTCCACCAGATCATTACCATTATTGAAATCCATGAAGAATGATAAGGTTATGGAGACCACTGGAGTAAAGTTTGATAAGAGGGCACTTATAATCAATGATAGTGAAGACAATGCAGTAAAATTTGCATCTATGGTTATTGGATATAATGTCTATTTCTCAAATAGGGAAAACTCAGTCTCTGGTACTACAATCTACACAACATTCTAGATGGTAAAGGAAGATGCAGAGTATGATCTATGTGAACTGCTCTGACAACAACTAATGAAGAATCTGAGGAAGACAAAAGAGTAGAAATATCCATTCAAGTATGGTATGCAAATTGTTTGCCTATTCTTTTACTTCATCCAAGAGTTTCCAAGAATGAAAAATCTCATCTAGACAAGTGATAAAGTTGTTGCAATACAAATTAGAAATCATATATTCAACATAGGTGACATAAATGCTAAGAACAAAGCTCTATGGGGCTTTTTCAAAAATTTCCAAAGGACAATGCAAGCCAAAGAAAGACTTCCTAGAGTATTAGTCAAAAAATACAAAGATAATATATGCTTTATTGTTACAAAAGATCAGTGTTTGATGGAGGCTATTGAGCCTAGAACTATTTGGGTGATGCCCATGGGGTATGAAGTAGATGGAGGAATCTTAGATGGTTATGCTCAATATGTACTAAGTAAACCCAAAGATCCCAAGGAAGAAAGATTTGAGACTTTGTTGGGAATTAAGATGTCTCAACCTTGGCAATTCCTTACATTAGTAATGTTTGCATTTATTATTTAATTGCCTATGTTGTAAATATTTGTAAATTCCATATTGTCATATTGTGGGATGTGGCACGGTGATGTGTCAATTGTACATGGATTATGACAACTTGTAATTTTGTCATCACATGAGGAGATAGGCATCCCACTTTGTGGTAGGAGAATTTTGCCATGTGTCAACATCTTCCATGTTGTGTAAGGGAATGTTTGACTGAAATGGTTATGACAGATTCCTATGATGAATCTATGAAATGTAAGAGTCAAAAATAGAAGTCTGTAAGACAGGTGATGACATGTGTCATGAAGCATCTTTGAATAAGGCATATTTGGGTGCCCCAAGGTGGAATATGACATGTAATGGAATATGCTATTTATAGCATGTGTATGATAGATTCTCTTATAGCTATAAGTTGTAACCGCTATGACATATTCTATGACGGTCATAAGTGTCGTAAGAGCATCTGTCATAGTCCATTTTGGAAATAGGTGACCTCTTTGGAATGGGAGCTATGGACAAGTGTTAGGCACATTCTACAATGTTGACCAAGTGTCCTTAGGCATGGGTTTTGGTCCATGAAGCCATGTTGGACGCCCATCCCAAGATAGGTCCAATATTGCCTTGTATTTCCTATATAAACAGGTGCTTGGAGATGGAGTTTGTATACAGGTTTATAGGTACTGTTATGCTACCGGATTGACTCCAGACATGAGTGTCTAAGACCATTGAAGCTTGCATTGCAAGTGTATTGTAAACAACTTTTAGATTTGTTAACACATTATGCAGGTTTCTGAGTGTGGGGTTTTTCACCCGATAAGGATTTTCCCCACCATAAATCTTTGTCTCTCTTCTTCTATCCACTTTCCGGTTCTTGTGTTTTTTTGCAATATCTCATGTTAATGGTTTAACATTGCTGTAATAGTTAGGATAAATTTGAATTTGCATAGCCCTCTCCTCATTAGATTAGTGTAGGAAGTGATTTTCGCACACCTAGCTTCCTTTTAGTTGGTATCAGAGCTTGATCACCTTTGGTCCTAGTTGTTGGGTAGGGTTTTTTGAGCTAATCTTAGGTTGAGTGGGAGATTGTGTAGAGCATTCTATATCTTATTGTTGTAAGGAGATGGTAGGCACATCCAGAAGATTTGAAATAGAGAAATTCAATGGCACTATTTTTGAGCTATGGAAGCTCAAGATGGAAGACATGCTTGTAGACCGAGACCTTTGGGAAAGTGTTAATGGAACTAAACCAACTACAATGTCACAAGATGAGTGGGATCTCAAGGATCGAAAGGCTAAGGGTCTTATAAGACTTAGTCTTGTTGATTCTATGTTGTTAAATGTCCATGAGGAGACTACTGTAAAACTACTTTGGAAGAAGTTGGGAGATGTGTATCAAGCAAAATCCCTGGTTAATAAACTTTTCTTAAGAAAGAAGTTGTATTCTCTTCGAATTGAGGATGGAGGATCCATCATTGAACATATGAATACCTTTAACATGCTAGTTGCACAATTGACATATATTGGTGTAAAGATGGAGGAGGATCGGTGTATGACCCTGCTTTGTTCTCTGCTAGACTCATGGGATCATCTTGTCATGGCAATTGGAAGCACCACATCCACATTCAAAATGGAAGAAGTGGTTTCTTCACTATTGTCTGAAGAGATGCAGAGAAAATCTTATGAGGTAGCTAAAGAGGCCCTTGCAATTCATGGAAGACCCAAGGAGAAAGGGAAGAAGAAAGACAAGAAAGCTAAGAAGAGTAGATCCAAATCCCATGGGAGATCCAAATCTCCTAGAAAGTCCAAGGCTCTTTGTTGGAACTATGGTAAAATTGGGTAATTTCTGAAAGGAATGCAAAGAGGAGAAGAAGAAGAAGAAGAAAGCTCCTGAATCAGATTTTGACAAGTCACAAGATGATGGTGATTCTTTCATCGTAGCCCTGGAAACCCATGCATCTAATGATGTGTGGCTAATAAACTCTGGTGCATCAATCCACATGACCTCACATTAAGACTGGTTCACTAAGTACGAGGAGTTTGATGATGGAAAGGTGTATCTGGGTGACGACTCTCATCTGAAGATTGTTGGTCATGGAAGAGTCTCTATTTGATTCCCTAATGGTCAAGTGAAGGGGATCTCTAGGGTTAAGCACATCCCAGGCTTAGCATGGAACCTACTTTCTATAAGTATGTTGAATGACATAGGTGTACAGGTTGTCTTTTCTAAAGAAGGATGCAAGATGACTAGAGGAGCTATGGTGCTTGCTAAGGGTACTAGGAGAGGTACTTTGTTTTAGCTAGAGGCATGCATTACACAAAGCAATAGTTCTTCTAACTCAAGGAAGAGGGTAGAAGTCACTTCATCCCCACTATCTGAACGAGCAGTGAAGAAATCTGTTGTTTCTAGTCTTGATGGTTGTAATCGTGCATTGGAAGTTAAACTTCCTGCTGAAAAGACAATGTTATGGCATAAGAGATTTGACCACATTGGTGAGAAGGGTCTATGTACCCTAAAAAATAAGAACATCATTGAGGGGTTAGATGATTGTAATCTTGAGTTCAACGTTTGTGAACATTGCATTTATCGAAAACAAAACCGTGTTTAGTTTTACTCAAGTTCTCATAAGTCTTCTAGTGTGTTGGACCTTATTCATTCTGATGTGTTTGGTCATGTTAATGTTCCTTCATTAGCAAAGTCTGTATATTTTATATCTTTTATAGATGATTACAGTAGAAGGACATGGATTTATTTTCTCAGAAGCAAATCTGAAGTCTATAGCAAGTTTAAGGATTTTAAGGCCTTTGTTGAAAATCAGACTGGTAAAAAAATTAAATGTTTGAGAACTGACAATAGTGGTGAGTTTTGTTCTACAGAATCTGATAAGTATTGCAAGGAACTTGGGATTGAAAGACATAAGACAACTCCATACACCCCGTAGCAAAATGGAGTTGCAGAGAGGATGAACAGGACACTGATGGAGAAGGCTAGGAGTATGCTTAGTGGAGTTGGCCTAGAACAAAAGTTTTGGGTTGAAGTTGTTGCCACTGCTTGCTATCTTGTAAATAGATCTACATCATCTCTTGTTGAAAAGAAACCCATGGAGGTGTGGTCCAGTAGAAAGCCTTCGATAAGGCATCTTCATGTTTTTGGTTGTGAGGCATATACACATGTGCCTAGGGAGAAGCGGTCAAAGTTAGAGAAAAAGGTTGTTAAGTGTATCTTCATTGGCTATGGTGTTAGTGTGAAAGGATACAAGCTTTGGGACCCCATGGATGAAAAAGTGTTGTATAGCAAAAGTGTCATCTTCAGAGAGCTTACACCTTCTTCCACTATTTTGCAGCCAGAAGAAATAGTAAAGAAAGAGGATGTTGTTCAGTTTTCTGCTACCCTTGAGAAGATTGAATAGAAAGACAATGTTGGGCCTGATGATGAGGAGAGCCTTGGCATCTCTGAAAGCTTAGATGAAGAAGTTGAACCTCAACCTCAACCTTTGATGAGGTCTACATAGATAAGAAAGCAACCTAAAAGGTTTGGTTTTACATTGCTTGATTCTAGTTGTGCTTATGCTTTAATCACTAATAGTGATGAACCTAGAACTGTGTCAGAGGCTTTGGATATGAAATATGTAGGTTCCTCAAAGGAGGCCATGGAGGAAGAAATGGCTTCTTTGGAAAAAAATCAAACTTGGGAATTGGTGCCTTTGCCTCCTGGATGAAAACCTGTTGGATGCAAATGGGTGTTCAAGAAGAAAATTGGTGCAGACGACAGTGTTGAGAAGTATAAGGCCAGATTGGTTGCGAAGGGGTATTCACAAGTGGAGGGTATAGATTATGGTGAGATCTTCTCTCCCATTGCAAAGGTAACATCCATTCGATTCCTGTTGTCTCTCATAGTAGCTTATGACTTGGAGGTAGAATAGATGGATGTGAAGATAGCTTTCCTTCATGGTGACTTGGAGGAAGAAATCTACATGTCACAGCCAGAGCATTACATGGTGAAAGGTAAAGAAAATTTGGTTTGCAAACTTAAAAAGTCTTTGTATGGTTTGAAGCAATCACCTAGGAGATGGTACTTGAAGTTTGATGCCTTTGTGAGATCGAAATTGGATCACTATGTGTATTATAAATTTGATGATGATTGTATTCTCATTGTTGCACTGTATGTTGATTATATGTTGCTCATTGGGAAGGGTAAGAGTATGATTTCTGATTTTAAATCTCAGTTGTCAGCATAGTTTGAAATGAAAGATTTAGGGGCAGCCAAGTACATTCTAGGAATGGAAATCAGAAGAGACATAACCAACATAAAACTTTGGTTAAGCCAGAGTAAGTACGTGAAGACTGTGTTGGATAGATTTAGCATGGAAGATTGTAGACCATTGTGTGTTCCCATTTCTTTGGGGACAAAGTTGTCTATTGAGGATTGTCCAAATTCTCCTAGTGAGGTGGAGGACATGAGCAGAGTACCTTATGCTAGTGTTGTTGGTAGTTTGATGTATGCTATGGTTTGCACAAGACCAGACATTGCCCAAGCAGTGGAAGTCCTTAGTCGATTTATGGTGAATTCTGGATGAGCTCATTGGGATACAGTTAAGGGAGTGTTCAGATATTTGGGGGGTACTTTCAAGTATTCTATTTTCTATCATGGTAATGTTTCAAGACCTCTGCATTCTATTGATATTCATGGATTTGTGGATTCAGATTGGGCAGGTGACATTGACAATAGGAGATCCACTAGTGCTTATGTCTTTACACTATTTGGTGGTGCTATTAGTTGGATGAGTAAGCGACAACCTATGGTTTCTTTGTCCACAATAGAAGCTGAGTATATGGCAGCAACTCATGCTTGTAAGGAAGCCATTTAGCTTAAGAGAGTGTGTTCAGATATTGGTGTTGATGCAGGATAGACAATGATTAGTTGTGACAGTCAGAGTGTGATTTGCCTTGCAAAGAATCCAACTTTCCATGCTAGAACCAAGCACATTGATGTTCAGTTTCACTTCATACAAGACATAGTTGAGGATGGAAAGGTAAATTTGGAGAAGGTAGATACTTTAAAGAATGTTACTGATGCATTGATGAAACTAGTGAGCAGAGAGAAGTTCAGATGGTGTTTGTAGTCTATCGGCCTCTCGGCCTATAGCAATTAAATCTTGTTTCTCTATTGGCTCTTACAAGGTGTTTGACAAGTGGGAGAATGTTGGGAATTAAGGTGTCTCAACCTTGGTAATTCCTTACATTTGTAATGTCTGTATTTATTATTTAATTGCCCATGTTGTAAATATTTGTAAATTCCATATTGTCATATTGTGGGATGTGGCACGATGATGTGTCAATCCTACATGGAATATGACAACTTGTAATTTTGTCCTCACATGAGGAGATAGATGTCCCACTTTGTGGTAGAAGCATTTTTCCATGTGTCATCATCTTCCATGTTGTGTAAGGAAATGTTTGACCGAAACGGTTATGACGGATTCCTATGACAAATCTATGACATGTAAGAGTTGAAAATAGAAGTCTATAAGACAGGTGATGACATGTGTCATGAAGCATCTTTGAATAAGGAATATTTGGGTGCCACAAGGTAGAATATGACATGTTGTAAGAGAATATGCTATTTATAGCATGTGTATGATAGATTCTCTTACAGTTGTCAGTTGTAACTGCTATGACATATTCTATGACGGTCGTAAGTGTCGTAAGAGCATCTGTCATAGCCCATTTTTCTAATAGGCTAACTCTTTGGAATGGGAGCTATGGACAAGTGTTAGGCACATTCTACAATGTTAATCAAGTATCCTTAGGCATGGGTTTTGGTCCATGAAGCCATGTTGGACGCCCATCCCAAGATAGGTCCAATATTGCCTTGTATTTCCTATATAAACAGGTGCTTGGAGATGGAGTTTGTATCATAGATTTACAGGTACTATTATGCTACCAGATTAACTCCAGACACAAGTGTCAAAGACCATTGAATCTTGTATTGCAAGTGTATTGTAAACAACTTTCAGATTTGTTAATACATTGTGCAAGTTTCTGAGTGTGGGATTTTTCACCCGATAAGGGTTTTCCCCACCGTAAATCTTTGTCTCCCTTATTCTAACCACTTTCCGGTTCTTGTGTTTTGCTGCAATATCTCATGTTAATGGTTTAACATTGCTGTAATAGTTAGGATAAGTTTGAATTTGCATAGCCCTCTCCTCATTAGATTAGTGTAGGAAGCAATTTCCATACACCTAGCTTCCTTTCAGACTTATGAGGAATTGCATGCTAAATTTCATCTTGAGGTAAGAAAACCTGAAATCTGTAGGAAAATGAGGAAAGTGGCAGAAGAAATTGCCATAAAACATGGATTCAAAAAAGAAGAATTGGAAAAGGCAAGGGAAAAGGAACAAGCTATTAAGGAAGTAGAAGAAAAGAGAAAAGGTGGATTGTCTGGAGTTCTGGAAGAACCCAAGGGTGAGCCAAAAAGGCCAAAGAAGTCAAAAAGAAAAACTACAACTTCTGCCTCTATAGAAGCCACATCCATTCCCTCTGGTTCCACACATTCTACATGTGTGGAAACCCCTTTCACTAGTTTCAAGGGAAAGAAAACCAAGGCAAAGAGAGCACATATTAGCATAACTATTTATGATGAAGCAACTAAATTAGTTAAGGAAATGAAAAGAATGAAGACTAAGGCTACTAAAGCCTTTGAAGCTAGCAAATAGAAACTCTTTGGAAAGGGTATAGAAAGATGTCTCCCAGATAGAAGAGGCTACTATAAGTCTTGAAGATGTGCTCAAAGGCATAACAGTAGATGGTAACCTAAAACCAATTTCACAATTGTATGATGAATATAATGATCCAGGCAAGAGGATCATGGAAACTACTTTTGTAGAGTATCTAAACATTTACAAGTCCTTGATTGAAATAATTGATGATCTTCCACATAGCTTGGGAACCATAATGAGTGCAAGAAAAGAAACAGCCATGACAAAAGACATTGAGTTAAGGGAATACTCCTTGATAAAATTATGTCCATAAATCACACTTGAAGAGAAGGCCAAAATTTCCAAGGAAATCAAGGATGCCTTCAGAGCTAAGAGAAGAATGAACTCCTTGATGTTGGGAGAAATTGAAAAAGTGGCTAAGGAAATAGAGGAGATCACCTTGGCAGCACTGAAAAATAACAACATTCCCACTATCTATGATAATAAAGAAGCAAATGTTAAAGACACATCCTCACTAGAGATTAGCCAAGAACAAGGACCATAATGGGATGATCAAGTTCCCAACACCAATTCAGTGGACATGTTAGATCAAGGTGAAGTTGGTACTGATCTGCCTCCTGAGCAATAGAATGAGGGTGAAGAGAATAGAGAAGATAAGAAGCCCTACTCTAGAATGAAATCAAGAAGAAGTATCTGAGAGAGCAAGAGACATTGCAAATGCCTCAGTTGGTTCTAGTAGGCAACAAGTTGTAGATGTGTCTGAACTCCTTTAAGGACCAATCAACTTGGCCTCATTGTCACCTGTACAAAAATTCAAGTTAGTTTCTACTGTTCAAGGAAAGCAACAGGAAGAGATGATGAAATCACATGACCAAGACAACAAATTAATCAATGATGCATCCATTGTTTTGGAAAAGTTGATGCCAACATCTCAAAAGGATACCTCATTATCCTCTGTTGATCATCTCAAGGAGCTATTTAACTCTATAAGTACACATTTTGAGTCTTTTGAAAAATCTACAAAAGGAAAAGTTAGCAAAGAATTTGATGAAAGGAGACTGGTTGAGTTAAATACTATGATAGCTCGAGACAAAACTCTGTTAGACAATGGAATTAAGGGAATACAAAGTTCCATTGAAGAAGCCAGTAAAATATACAAATTTTATCTATCTTAGCCAAAAATTACAAAGGAATTAGAAGATAAGATCAAAGACTTGGAACTCAAACTACTCAATATCTCTGAAACATATAATCCAACAGTTGGGTCAACAAATACAAAAGAAACACAAGTTGCAAATATTCGTAATGATTTGAACACTCTGATGAAAAAAAGGAGAGTAATCAGAGACTGGTTGTGCCGGCTAAAAGGACTGATAAGTTTGAAAATTGATTCCATGACCAATTTGGCAGATGAGGCCTTGAAATCTCAAGCACTAATTGATACACCATCAGATGTCGAGAAGGCAGAGAAGTTAGTATTTTTATGAATGGGCACATTCATATTCTAGAAAATTCAGGGAATAGATGGAACGGAGAGATGGCTCTAATAAAGACTATCTAGAGTGACATTTTTCCTTCAGTCACAAATTAAGATGAAGATTGTACTTGTAAATATGTGGCAAAGTACATAATTTTTTTAAAATTTTAATAAATTTTTGGTTCTGAATAACACCCTTTGCCATTGATGTCAAAGGGGGATAAGAAGATCAGTGAAAAATGGATAAACATCTCAGGGGGAGTAGCAGAATGAAGTGGATATAGTAAGCGGGAGCAATCAAGCATTTTTCACTAAGTGTTGCCATCAATGCCAAAGGGGGAGATTGTTGGCAAGAGACACTGCTCTGGTATAGACTTGTATGTTGTCATTGATGGAAAAAAGGCTCAGAGATCTTATCACCATGATAGGAAGAGATAACTCTGGAAGGACATATTGGATTTCAAGTTTGGTTGACAGAAAATGGCTAAGTACGAGTGTACACAGAGTAGAGGAAAGTAAGTGGGTCAGTATGCCTCTACAAATGATGATCTAGAAATGTGGCTCATGTATGATATTTATAAGTTCTTGAAGTTGTTATGTTCCAAAGATTAAGCATGGACTTCCTCCAGAAGTCATTTGGAAGAAATAACTATGTCCAGGTGAATAGAGGTATAGCAGAGACAATGAACAGGGCACATTGTAATGGTCTGCATTCCTTTGTAGGTGAGTGTTTTGTTATGTGCTTTCAAGGTGTTGTAAACACTTGTATGAAGTGTCTAATTCTAGAGTTGTGAGATATGAGGTCCACTGAAAGATAGTTGCAAGCTACTGAGTATTGGCACAATGTTTGACAGTGTTTGACTGAAACAGAGCCTAAGTTCTGATGGTCCACAATTCTCTGCAAGATGATATCATGCCTTGCGGTTCTAATGGTAAGGTTGGGAATGTGTAAAGAGTCCTTGATATAATTTTGGAATTGTTTTGTGATCCACAGTAAAAGTTGTAAGTCTACAGATGAACCTATTAGGCATGCTCTTAAGAAACAAGCTGACTAGTGTGATAAATCATTGTGCAAAGAAGAGATAGTGTGTGAAGGATCTATTTAAGTGATTAAATGATTAGAGACAACCTATATGAACACATTTGGGAAAATATTTGGGTCTACATAACATATAGTGCTTTGGACTGAGATGACAAGCTACATCTTTCTATGTACACATTTCACTTCTTAGATGCCGACTTATTTATGGATCAAATCATGATGTAGATATATAAGAGCAATGAATTTTAGTTGAGAAGTAGTGTGGAGGTGTGTTGATTCATGCGAATATGTGAATAGTAGAGCAATGACACAGATCAGTGATAATGAAGACTTGGGATTTAGAATTTAGTTGCTAAATGACTGCACCCTAGCATAGTGACAGATACTTGTGCAGTATTTTATTTTCATGTGCAATTTTCTTTGTACTTGGAAGTGAGCCTCCAATAGGGTTTAATAGCCCTCAGGGTTTAACATCCCTTATTGTAATCTTGCTAGGTTTATGGTTGAGGCAGTGAGCCTGCTAGACCTAGTTATACTTCACGGTAGTGAGCTAGCATTTTCGAGGCCCATGGAGTGAACAAGCCTGAACATCGTTATTTGTAAAGATTGAAATATATATTTGAGAGCTAATCCTCTCTGTGGTTTTTCCCATTTTGGGTTTTCCACATAAAAATCTTGGTATCGATGTGTCATGTTTTTATGGTTGTTGTTCATATGCATGTTGTGCCTTTGTTGAATTAATTTTGGGAAATGGTTGAAAGTTAAAGTGCATGGAAAGATTTTTAGAACACTGATTCATCCCCCACTCTAAGTGTTCCTGACATTCAAAAATTAGAGCTATTTTTGAACCTAAGTAGCCAAAAAAAAAAGGTAAAGAGAGTGCCCTTTGATTTAGAGCAGCAAGATGCACCTCAAGAAGAACATAATGATGGATTGGGGGGTGAAGAAGAAGAAGATTCAAGTAGTTTTGATAAAGATGAATCTATTGTTATAGAAGAAGTTGGTGCATATGATCATGTAGAAGAACAAGATAAGACTCTTACTCCACCCTTGAGGAGATCCACAAGACAATAGAATCTAGTTGACAAGTATAGCCCACTAGATTTCTATTGTATATTTGTTTTATTGAGTACTAATGATGAGCCTAGCTCCTACAAGGAATCTATTCTTGCAGATGATAGTGAGTCTTGGTAGTTAGCCATGTAGGAGGAGATGATGGCTTTAGACTCTTGTAACAGTTGGGATCTTGTTCATTTCCCAAAAGGAAAAAAGGCCATAGGTTGTAAGTGGGTCTCCAAGAAGAAGTTTGGAGCAAACGGTTCATTAGAGAAGTACAAGTCTAGACTAGTAGCCAAGGGCTACTCCCAGAGAGAGGGAGTTGATTTTGCTGAAATTTTTTCTCCTATTACTAAATTGACTTCTATTAGATTTCTTTTATCCATTATTGCAGCTTATGATTGGGAGATTGAGAAAATGGATGTTAAGACTACATTCTTGCATGGAGATCTTGATGAAGAATTTTACATGCAATAGCCTACAGGTTTTGAGGTAAAATGGAAAGATGATTAGGTTTATAGATTGAAGAGGTCTCTTTATGGTCTGAAATAGTTCCCCATAATGTGGTATCAAATGTTTTTTTCATTTGTATTGAAATTGGGTTTTGTTAGGAAGAAGGAGGATCATTGTGTGTATATTCAGTGTATTGATGATTCTATTCTAATCATTGCATTGTATGTTGATGACATGTTATTTTTCAACAATACTAAGGGTATAATCAGTGAGTTTAAAGCCCAAATTTTAGGTGCATTTGATATGAAGGATCTTTGAATTGCTACGTATATTCTGGGTATTGAGATCAGGAGGAATAGAGGTAACAAAAAGCTTTGGTTGTCACAAAGTATGTGAATACCATTTTACAGATATTCAATATGCAAGATTGTAACCTAGTTAGAATTTCTTTACCCATTGGTACTAAGATTTCATTAGATATGTGTCCAAAGAATGAGCATGATTTTGAGGATATGTCTAATGTGCCATATGCTAGTGTTGTAGGGAGTTTGATGTATGCAATGGTTTGTACTAGGCAAGATATTGCCCAAGTAGTGGGAGTTTTGAGAATGTCTAACCTTGGTACATAGCATTAGAATTATGCAAAGAGGGTGCTTAAGTATCTTGCAGGTACTCCTGATTATTGTTTGATTTATTATGTACGGATAGTGATGATAAATCATTAGACATACTGGGTTTTGTTGATGCAAATTGCGCAGGTGACTTGGATAGTTGAAGGTCCACTAGTGGCTATGTGTTTACTCTATTTGGAGGAGCAGTGAGTTGGATGAGTAAGAGGCAGGCCACAATTGCTTTGTCCACCACAGAAGTAGAGTATATGGCTGCTACTCATGTCTCTAAGGAGGTAGTTTTGTTGAGGAGTGTGTGTACAGGTATTAGATTTGATTGCAGGATCAATCAGATTGGTTGTGATAGCCAGAGTGCTATTTGTTTGGCCAATAATCCTATGTATCATGCTCAGAATAAGCATGTTGATGTACAGTATCACTTTGTTCAAGAAATGGTCACAAATGGATAGATTGAGTTGAAGAAGGTAGACACTTGAGAAAATATTGTAGATACTTTGACCAAGCCTGTGAGCACAAAGAAATTTGTTTGGTGTAAAGAGGCCATGGGCCTTGCTTCTAGTGCCTGATTATTTTATGGTTTTCCTATGGGTATTTACAATGTATGATGTCAAGTGGGAGAATTTTAGGATTAAGGTACCATCAACCTTGTAAATCACCCCTAAGGGATGAAAGGTTCCACCATCAACAGTCTTGTTTCAGCTACATATTTATATCTAGTCCTTGACACTTATTCTTCCATGATGGGAGGTCACAGGGGGGGTTCCCCCTGCAAGTGGTTAGGTGGGATCATCCCCCAATGGGGAATCCAAGGGCCACACACCCTGATAGGGGGTTTGGGAGCAGCGCCCCTGAAAGCACATTTTATTTATAGTTTATCATTATGAATCTGGATCATTCATCATTAGGTCACAGATCTGACGGTCGATATTTTATCGGTTATCTTTCCCTAGAAGGCAACACCCTTTTATAAGGATATTTGTACTATGTTTTTATCAAATTGAAGAGTAATAGGCACCACTAGATTGAAGACTTAAGAAACAGAGGAAGTGAATGTATTATAATCTCATAGTTGAAGATAATACAACTTGGAGCCTCTTTTCTTGGTAGAGTTTTATACTTGAAAGGGTTTTCTCTGTGTTACATACTATGTTGTGTTCATTTCTTAGTGCATGTTATTTCTATGTAACATGGGATTTAATTTCTATTGCAATCTCCATTGAATCTACATTGTTTAGAGGATAATAAGGTTTGAATCAGATTTTTGTTGTGTGGTTTGCACCTTCATTTCTAACACTATTCAGGGACCAGAAAGCTACAATGATAATGCACCCTTCTAAGGAGGAAGATGTAGATGCGCAGATACAACTTTCTTTAATTGTGGGAAACTAGGACACTTCACCATAGAATGTTGGGGTGAAAAGAAGATGCAATGCATATTCTGTGGTGAGGAGGACCATGATGAATTTAATTATGAAAAAGCCCAATAGTACTACAATGCATAGAACCAAAAAGATAAATAGACTGATTTTGGAACCACATGAGGGGCTAGGCTCCTTTGGAAGACATCTAAGGAGTCATAAGAAGGAAGGAAACAATGTCAGAAATCTAGGAAAATTGACAGATATAAAACAGAAGAAGATATTACCAGAAGTGACTACCATACCGACTCAAGAACTAAGATTTGAAGTAAGGTTGCAGTAGTAACTTGCAATGGCACAGATATGGGGAAACCAACTTGGGAGACCTTAGAAGAGGAGAATAGTTCTGAAAAGGATGAAGTTATCCTACCAAGGAACAACATGACTAGGTTGTTGAACAAGCCAAGCAGATTCTGGAACAAGAAGAGGAAAGGGAGAAACTAGAACAAAGCTACTTTACAAAACAAGAGGTAAGAATCCTTAAACAATTTGCAAGAGTGGTAGTTCAACAAGATCTTCTCACCAAACTAATCTAACTTAGTAAATGTTGGATTAAAAGAACTTTACCTTAGGTAAGGATAGTGGGGAGGCATTGAAAGTTAAGACCAATCATGATTGAACTCTAGATCTTATAGAAGAAAACCCCAAGGTGATGATCAACATAGGATTAGACGTCAATCTGATTAACAAAATAATATGGGAGTAGTTGGGAAAACCTCCACTAGAACCAACTCCTTATAGCATTAGTCTAGTAGATGGTATTGGAATGAAGACTCTTGGAATATGGAAAAATGTGCAAGTAAATGTGAAAGGAGTAAAACAATCAGTTGACTTTGAGGTAGTAACTTTGATAGAAACATTTGATTCCCTCCTACGACTAAAATCATTTGTGGACTCTAAAGGGATAATTGATGCTAGAAAGGAAGAGATTTCATTTGCCAATAATAAAAGGGTGGTTCATATACCCCCTAGGGAAGAAGGTAGGAGATGCATATGTGGAAGAAGTTAATCTAGAGGATTATGAAGATAAGGAGTGAACAATCAACAATATCATTATACTTGAAGAAGAAATTTAGGAAGAACCAACTTACAAGGGGAGCTGGAAATAGAAAGTACTAATGATAGTAGAGATAGTGAGGCAATGCTGGAAGGTTGGATACAAAACAACCAAGAATTATACTCCTAGAGACTTTGTCGCTCCTGGAGGATCATCATTATTAAGAAAAGAAAACAAGAACAAAATTGTGTAGGACAAGACATGTGTAGCCCGACAGGAATAGTAGGGAAAGAAAACACAAAAGACCATTGAATAGTTGGTCTAGTTTCTAAAAATCAATAGAACAAACTTCTAGAATATTCTAGAATAGGGGAGTTACAACAATATCTAAATCAAATTGAGAAACAATTCTGAATGAAGTAGACAAAATGGCTAGAATACCGCATACCCTTACTTGCATTGCAGCTCATGTTGGTATAACACCCATAGACAAACTATAAGAAAGTGGGAAACATTCAAAACTCTGATATCAAAAAGATTCATACTAAAAGTAGGAGAATATGAAGACATTCCCCCTTACGAAGGTGATATCCCACCCAAGAAATGCTTGGAGATATGACGATACAACTGGGAGGAGAATTACGAATATGATGACCAATTGTATATCCAATTATTATACTGGACCTTATGTCTGGTAGTTAGAACTTGGTTCATAGATCAAGATAAGTGAGCAAAAACTAGCACATGTGAAGAATTAACTAAGGATTTCATCTAGACTTTCTCATTCTTTAGTAAGACTCTACAAATACAAATTGCATTAGGAAGAATAAAACAAATCATTTTTAGCCCCATTAAAGAACAAGAAATACCGGTACCAAAGTCCTATTCCACACCACCAAAGGAAGAAGATGAATGTATATTTAAGGATTGGATGGAATGGGAGGATTCTAGAGTAAAGAAGCACTGCTACAAAATACAAGATGTGGAAGAAGAACCAATATTAGAAATAAAGATTAGTCAAGGAGAAAGACAAATATAAGAGATTAAAGAACCATAATAAAAATACTATAATGAACCTCTCAAAATCAACTAAGACAATATTGCATCTGAGGGTGATACCAAGTTAGCAAAGATAGGAGATTACTGGGATGAGAAAGTAGTAGCACAAATAATTGAAACCCTAACAGAGTTCCATGACCTATTTCATTGAAGTTTTACAGAAATGAAAGGAATTAAAGAAGTAGGCATAATGAAAATACAACTGAAGGAAGGTACCAAACTAGTCCAAAAAAGACCATACAGATTAAACTAGAACATGAAAAAGAAAGTGAAAATAGAAATAGACAAAATATTAGCCACATGAATCATCAAATTGGTAGAAGATGCATAATGGATAAGTCCTATATGGTGGTTCAAAACAAGAAAAAAGGAGAAATCTAGGTGTGAATTAACTTTAGGCAATTGAATAAAGCATGCTTACATGATCCATTCCCTACCTTGTTTACAGAAGAAATACTGGAATCAGTGGCTAGAAGAGAAATTTATTCATTCACAGATGGGTTATGTAGATACAATCAGGTAAAAATCCACAAAGAAGATCAACCTAAAACCACTTTCACAACTGAATGGGGATCATATATGTATATAGTTATGCCATTTGGGTTGAAGAATGCACCACCAGTATTCAATTGGATAATGATTAATACATTTAAAGATTTCATCCATGATTTCCTAGAAGTATACTTAGATGACTAGATGGTGTATGGGTTAATAAAGGTCACATTTAGGTCCTCTGGATGATGCTAAACTAATGCAAAAGCATGGAAATTTCATTAAACCTAAAGAAGTGCACATTTGTAGTACCTTATGAAAGTTTGTTGGGACATATCATATGTAAAGAAGGATTAATGATGGACCCTATGAAGATAGCCTTGATTCAGAACTTACCACTGCCAAGAAATTCTTTGAAAGTCAAGACATTTTTAGGGTATACTGGATATCATAGGAAATTCATCGAAGGATATGTTGGAATAACAGCCCACTTAGAAGAGCTATTGAAGAAAAAGGTGGGATAAAACATTGAATGGACAACAGAGGCCCAGCAGGCTTTTAATAGACTAAAATAGAAAATTGCAAAGCTTTCTGTTAACTCTGTCCCTCCTAATCTCTAAAGCTTTTTGTTAATTATGTCCCTCCTAATCTCTATTCCCAAAATATACCTTGCAGTACCAAGATCCTTCATATCAAATGCACTTGAAAGTTGGGCTTTAAGCTCACTAATCATACCCTTAGCATTGCTGAAAACTAACATGTCATCAACATACAAAGAAATAACCAATATAGAATCATCAATACAATTCAAATGTAAACACAATGATCCTCTTCGCTTCTAACAAAACCCAATTTCAAAACAAATGAATCAAACTTTTGATACCACATTCTAGGGCACTGTTTCAAACCATAGAGAGACCTCTTTAACCTGCAAACCCAATGTTCTTTTCCTTTTACCTCAAAACATGTAGGTTGTTGCATATAAATTTCTTCTTCAAGATCTCCATGCTAGAATGCAGTCTTAACATCCATTTTCTCAATCTCCCAATCATAAGCTATAGAAATAGATAAGAGAAATATAATAGAAGTCAATTTAGCAATAGGAGAGAATATCTCACCAAAATCAACTCCCTCTCTCTGGGAGTAGCCCTTGGCTACTAGTCTAGCCTTGTACTTTTCCAATGACCCATCTGCTCCAAACTTCTTCTTGAAGACCCACTTACATCCTATAGCCTTCATTCATTTGGGAAAATGAACAAGATCTCAGGTGTTACAAGAGTATAAAGCCATCATCTCCTCCTACATGGATAACTACCAAGACTCACTATCATCTACAAAAATAGCTTCCTTATAGGATCTAGGTTCATCGTTAGTACTCAATAAAGCATATACACAATGGAAATATGGTGGGCTATACCTGTCAACTGGATTCCATTGTCTTGTGGATCTCCTCAAGGGTGGGGTAAGAGACTTTACTCATTCTTCTGCATGATCATACGCACCAACTTCTTCTGTCCCAACAGATTCACCTTCATCAGAACTACTCAAATATTCTTCTTCTTCTTCACCCCTAATCCATCATTCTATTCTTCTTGAGGTGCATCTTCTTTACCTTCTCTTCTTTTTCTTTTGGCTACTCAGGTTCAGAAATAGATCTAAGTTCCCTGACAATAACATCTCTAGAAAAGATAATCTTGCAGGTTAGTGGATTCCAAAGCTTATAACCTTTCACATTATCACCATATCCAATGAATGTACACTTTTCATCTTTTGGATCCAACTTAGATCGCTTTTCCTTAGGCACATGAAAAAAAGCCTCACAGCCAAAAACCCTTAAATGTGAAATAAAAGGCTTCTTACCTATCCACACTTCATAAGGTGTCGAATCAAGAGCCTTAAAAGGAGATCTATTTATCAAGTAGCAAGCAGTACACACAACCTCTACCCATAAGCTTTTATCCAACTGTGCATCACTAAGCATACTTCTGGCTCTTTCCATAATTGTTCAATTCATCCTTTCTGCAACACCATTCTATTCTGGTGTATACAGAATTGTCTTTTGTCTGATTATACCTATATGCATGCAAAACTCATCAAATTCCTTAGAGAAATATTCCCCTCCATTGTCAGATCTTAATATTTTTATCGTTAAACTTGATTGGTTCTCTACTAAGACTTTGAATTCCTTAAACTTAGTGAAAACTTTAGATTTATGTTTCATAAAATAAATCCATGTAAATCTAGATACATCATCAATGAAGGTGACAAAATAACAATATTTTCCAATAGATTCATTATGCACAGGTCCAAACACATCCGTATGAATAATTTCTAATTTCTCTTTTGCTCTATTGCTTCCTAAAGGAAATGATTTTCTATTTTGTTTACGAAACACACAATGCTCACAAAAATCAAAGTGCTCATCAAAATAAGAGAAACCATCTAACAATTCTTTATTCTTAATAGTTTTCAATACATTATTACTTGTGTCACCCAATCTACAGTGCCACAACATACAAGTGCTTTTAGAAGCCTCAAAAACATAAGAGGCATTATAAATTGTAGTGGCTTCAAGCCTAAACAAGTTCCCAAATCTCTTCCCTTTATCTACCACCAATTTCCCTCTCACCAATCTACAACCATACTTGTCAAATGTCACATGCATTCCCAAATCATTCAACTTCAAAACTGAAATCATATTTCTAGCTAATCCAGGAACAAGAAAAATACCAGGGAGGGTTTTAATCCTCCCATCACTAAAACACAACAATACCTTTCCTTTCCCAACAATCAGATATGAAGAGTTGTCACCAAGATAGATATTACCTCCATCATATTCTTCATATGTGGAGAACCATTCCTTATGTGAGGTCATATGAAATGAGCATCCTGAGTCAACCAACCAGTGATCATTAAAAACAACATTACATGTGGATAGTAAAACATCTTCACCTTCATTCGAGGACTTATATGAAGCACTCTCCCACTATTTCTTGGGGTTTTTGTACTCCTTCACATGTCCCCTTTTTACCATAGTTCCAACACTTAACTTTGTTCTTTTTACTAGGAATCTTAGACCGGCCCTTGGACTTGTCCTTAGCCCCTTTATGATATCCTTTAGGTCCCCTTTTCTTAGACATTCCCCTGATACTGAGAGCATCACCTGAACTATCTAAACTCTTCTTCCTTAATTTCTTTGTGAGTAAAACTGCAATAAGAGCATCCAACTTTGGATCTATGAGGTTAGCAGTGATAGCCAAAATGACATTTTCCCATGATTCAAGTAAAGAACAAAGAAGAAAGATACATTTATCTTTCTCTTCAACTTCAACATCTACTAAAGCAAGCTGACTCATAAACAAATTAAGAGAATTTAAATGCTCTGCAACCAACTCACCCTCTTTCATTTTCAAAGAAAACAACTTCCTTTTTAAATAGAGTTTATTTACCATACTCTTGGTTTGGTACATCTCACTCAACCAATTCCAAAATTTATTCATGGTCTCTTCCATTGCAACATTTGGTAGCACAAAATCTGAAAGACACAAATAGATGGTTCCCCATGCCTTCTTATCTAGTTTTTTCCACTCATCTGGAGAGACATCATCAAGTTTCTTCTCTTTTTGAACAGCCAACCATTGGTTTCTTTCTTCTAACAAATCTTCCATTTTTAGCTTCCACAATTCATATCCCATTCCATTGAACTTCTTAATGTGCAAATGAGAGGTTGATGCAATGGTGGATCCAGCCATAATATCAACACAAGATCTCCAAAACAAACACAACCAAATCTCCCACTACAGCTACAACTTCCACACTACCACCCAAGAGTCAAAGCTAGCCAGGCTCTAATACCAAATGTTAGAAATGAAAGCAACACTACTTCAATGGAAATATGATTTGAATAATTTTTAGCAATCTTCAACTATGTGCTATTAACAATGAAGATTGTAACAAAACATAAAACCCACTATAGAGAAAATGCCAAACATGAAGAACTCAACACAAGGCACAATGACACAATGTTTAACATGGAGAAAACCCTTTCAGGTAAAAAACTCCACACAAGAAAGAGGATTAATGTTTGTATTAATATGCAAAATGATTTACAATACAACAACACCACCAATCTCTCATTTTGTCTTCAATCTGATAGCATTCCTGTAGCACCTAAGTAAATAAAATCTTTATTGCAGAAACAAATACATGGCAAATACTTATAAGAATGTTTTCCAACTCATCCTAGGAATTCACCTTCTCTCTCATGATATTCCCCAACATGCAAACATTAAATGTCGTCTTACAAGCACCTTCCACTTGTCCAAAAACCAGCCATGAAAAGGTTAGGCTCCCAAGACTAAATATGGCCTCTTATAGCATCTTATGATATGTCATAACCATCATAGGTTCCATAAAATAGTATATTTCCAAGATAGCAACCTTGGGCTAAACATAGCAACTTACAACTCATTAATATCCATCATATGCGTCATAGAATCTTAGAATCTTATGACAACTTGCAGTTGTCGTAGATTCACTTTCCAAACATTATGACAGTTGTCATACCTACCAAAAATAGTAGATTCTCCAAGGGAAAACACCTACCCTCATTTACTTTGATTTTTTACATTTGCCAATAGTAAAAGTCACTCCATAATTACCTCCAGTTACTCTAAAATTACCCTTGCTAGTGAAACTAGTACATCTCCTCATGGATAATTACAAATTACATATAATAAATAGAATAAATACAATATTGGGGCTTACAAGGTTAATGGCACCTTATCCCAATAACCTTCAATTGCCACTAGATATGGGAGTCCTTCTTAGGGAATATCACAAATTAAAGAATGATTATAGGGTAAAGTGGCTCCCCACTCACATGCCTAAGGTCAATGGCAAATTGCATAAAATCTCAAGTACTGATAAGGAACCCTTCAGTTATGACTTGTTTGAAGATTACTTCCAGAAGACATACTTTGGTATGTACCAGGTCATGAGAATTGATGTTAGTGTCTTCATGCTCATCAATTCTATGGTTTTGACTATTGACATTCAAAATGAGATGATAATAGGCCATTTAACTATGCATCATTTTTGGAGGATAAGATCAACAAGGCCCTTGCAGATATAAAAAAGGATAATTCTAGAGTCCACTTCAAGTGGTATTCTTTGTTGTGTCACATCCAATTATATAGAGGAATTGCATGTGGAATCCTCCATTGACAATTAGGAGAGTTGACAATTAAGGTACAATACTACTAGTCCAAGAATGGACTTATATTTGGGATAGTCACTACCCCCAATCAAACTAT
Organism: Cunninghamia lanceolata; assembly: GCA_027924645.1. NCBI lineage: Eukaryota > Viridiplantae > Streptophyta > Pinopsida > Cupressales > Cupressaceae > Cunninghamia > Cunninghamia lanceolata. Next base: position 16,853,151 of record BSBN01000055.1, read on the forward strand.
CTTTTGTTTGAGAAATTATTTGTCAAGGAGGTCTTTAGAGCACTTAGCTACTCATCATAATGGAGATTATCAAAGATAGTTCAAAAGTTCTTGAGGCCAAAGGACACGTGCCCTAATTTGGGTATTTCTCATAATTAGGGTGATTGATACATCTTTGTAGATGTTACCATTATTAGAGTGTATGGATTTGAAGGTATGCCTCATATTTTGCCAAGATCAGTCCTTGACAAAGTGGAATTCTTAGAGATCATGTGGCATATGAATGAGTTTGACAAGACTCACTTCAGGAATTAAAAGAAATCATCCTTCCTTCTAGGAACCATTTCCTTTTCTAACTTTCAGTTCACCTCAAAAGAAGGATTGGAGTTGTTGGTCATAACATTGGAGCATTACAAGTTACCAAAGAATGTATCAAGGAGGTGTGATCCAACTAGATTTATGAATAAGGCTAGGTTAGATAATTATTCTACAGTCTATGAGCATGAATTCAACCCTCTAAAGGATCTAATAAGGAAGTATGCTACTGAAAAGGAAGGTGAGAGAAAAATGAAATTATGGGATATGATTTAGAAAGTAGAGAAAATAAGACATGAAGTTGATCCTTCCTATAAAGGAGCTCTCCTACCCTATTGAAAGAGTTAGGTCATACTACAAAATGAAGACAAGTTGTGCTCTAACCTACCTGTGGTGCTAAATAAAATATATCCCCCTCTAGCATCAGTTCCATCTTCATCAAGACAGGCATCAAGCTCTGAAATTCCTAGTGTTGTCACTCCATTGCACTAGGTCTCTCCACAGCTATCCCCCACTCCAAGTTTTTTAGTTGATGAGGGTGACACTCTAGGCTCATCAATTGTGATGGAGATAATGCAACCTCCTACAATTGAAGTAGGAAAGCCTCCTCAAGATAGGATGATTATCATTTTTGAGCCTACAAATGAATTGTTTGATGATGTTAGAACATTAGCAAGCAACAAATTCATGGGTGATGATTCATTCATTCATTCATTCTAAGGAGTTCAAAGATTTTATCCTAAGAATATAGGGGCAAGAAATAGGTAAGAAAGTTAAAGAGATAACTCATAAGAATAAGGAAAAAGTCATAGCAAACTTTTGGAAGGTACGTGAAGAAATGATTGTGATAACCCCAGAAAAAGGAAGAGAAATTGCTAGAAATAGTGGATGCATGCTATTTCCACAGTGGGATATATCATCTTCCATTGCATTTTATACAATAAGAAAACATGAAGGCATTAACTTGAATATAATAGAGGAGATGACAAATTAGGTGTACTTTAGTTCTTCCTTCAATCCAAACATAAATGACTTAGCTATCTGGTCAATCACTCTATCAGGTAACAAACATCTTGTTATTGAGGACCCAAACAAGGTGACATGAAGCCTAATTGTGCATAGGCTAGAGGACACTCCTCCTATTTCAAAGCCGCTAGTTTGACTACACATTCTACTATGTTTACAGAGGCTTCAGTTAGAAAAATGTAGGAAGAATTGGACAAATGGAATAAGTAGAACTTTTCTCTACAAGAAAGATTGAATGTGTCTATGGGTTCTCTCCCACAATTACTCTTCCAATTTCCTTTAGAGAATAAGAAAAGCTCAAGCAAGAAGTAAGAAAAATCAAAGCTAGAGAGGAGGATGGCTTGAAGAAGTTGAAGCAAGTAAACCTTGATTTTGTTCAAGTCTTATTGGATAGGAAGTTTGAAAGAATAATGGCATATGTGGAGAAAATATGGGAAATTCATAATTCCTTGAGGAGCATGCTTGTGGAACATAAGAGATTAGGAATTAAAATAGAGTCACGGGAGAGGCATATGACACCCAGGGTCATAATTTTCAATATTCTATTAAAATTGTAGATATGTGATGAGAGTTCAATTAAACATTTGACATAATTATTGGTCACATTCAAATCTATTACAAAAGTATTGAAGAAGCATAAAATGTTTCTTGATGACATTGCCAAAGAATTGACCTATTTCCAAAGAATGTAGGGGCCATATTAGCAACATTTTTGGAAGCAAAATAGGCCATTGAAGATCTTGGAAGAGTGAAAGGAGTACTCACATCTCACCACTCCAATTATTTTTGAAATCAATGAGGACAAGGATATAGTCACTGACAATTTGAGCTTGGCTCTGGATGAACTCTCAAGGGTTGAATTTGAGATGGCAACAATCACATCCCTAATTACCTTTCCTTCAAATCAAGAGTATGCAAATCATTTGGTAGGTGTGCATCAAAATTTTCCACCTCAATAGTAAAAGGGACATATTCTCTCAAATTTTGTCAACTAGTGGGCCAACTTCTTCAAAGTCTTCATCATAAAGGGTTATTAGTTGAAATAAATATGAAATAAAATGCATGCAATTCACATTTCATTTGGCTAACAAGTTGCACTCACATTTGTTTCATCATTCTAAGGTAATATATTTGTCCAAGAATGTGGTTGTAACTCATAAACTTGAGCAATGTCAATGTCTAACAGGAAAAAATATGTCCCTCAAACTTTGTACCAACCTCAACAACATTGCTTGGGTGAAAAAATATGTTTTGTCTTGTAGTGCTTCAAAAATGCCTTTCGGGCATATTCCTTTTCTCACAAGGATTGTACGTGGCCCGAAGCTTTTTGCTCCCTTGTCATATAAAAGGGAATTCAAGGCCATTTATTAAGGGTTTTGCATCTTAATTTTGGGTGGTAGTGTGTTGTATTCTAGTCCTGAGTCAAAAGACAATAGTTATAGTCTGTATTTGTTCAAATCTATAGACTAATATGTCATTTTAATTCTGAGTATTGAATCAAATTGGTTGTAGAATTTTCCCCGTACATGTACTTATTGAAATTAATATGAATACAATATATCAAGGGTGTTTTGAATTCATCTTTATAGTTCGTCAGTGATGTGTATGTTGTTTCTCATTTTGTTTTGAATAAATGCTTGGGTATTACACAATTGGTTTCATACTATATTGTGGTTTAAAGGATAATTCTACAATTGCATGTCTAGGAGATGTTATTATAAGGCACTAATATTATTAGTCCATCGAAGTGAATTAAGGTTGCTTGAATGATGTATTTGTTCTTTGTAATTTGACTCTGTTGCCCTGGGATTAGGCACCAATCCATTACTATGTTAAGTTGTCATTTAGAACCATCTCTATAATCAAGATCATTTCCATTTCCATTATTATTTTAGGAGTATATTAAATTAGAACCTGTTCTCAATACTGACCTATGAATTGATATACCACAGGGTCAAGTCAATCCAATAGGAATCATTCATTTCTTTGGTATATTTTCATTGATAACCATTTGTTTAATAACAACATCTTGTACACATTCAAAATATCCTTAGATGTTGTTTAGGTACACCCACCTTGGTCTTCAAAATAAAAAATATAGAGGATTTCATCCCTTTGTTGAATCATGTTCATTGGCCACTGACCTTAAGTCCTTGAACATAAGAAATTGGCTAAATCTTTAAAGGATTTAGATAATTAGTTGGAGGAATCAACAAAACCTATTATTTTTGTATATTTGATTACTAAAATAATCTCTTCAAAGTGTTAATGTGGAAATACTTGCAATGCTTAATAATTATGTTTGATCTAGTTAAACTTATAAGGGGTTTGCGGGTACTTTTCCTAACAAGATATACATATTGAAAAATATTCATAACATTCAAATTATTTATCATTTTTAAATCCAAACGATGTGTCACATTCTAGTATTTATTGGATATAAGCTAAAAAAATGTTTGGAATTTCATTTTTTTTTATCAAGTTAGTTTGGTCATAAAATATTTTTAATATTTTTAAAAAGTCAATAAAAAGATCAAAAATAACTATTTGTTTATTAAAAAAATCAAAGAAATATACATCACATCCACTCATGTTTCCTTTACTTAAGTTTAAGCATTAAAGAAAAAATATTTGTTTTCGCATACTTAGGTTGGCTAGAATGATGTACATGCATTATAAGTCTTTTTGAGATTTTTAGTAGTGTCTCATTGAAATATCTAATTTTTCACTAAACTAATTTTAAACTTTTCAAAAATAAAGTGGTAACTCATAAACTACATTCAATTTCCTATAACTTTAATTAATACCTTATTTTTAGATTATGTAGGCAATTTTTTCAACTTTTGACATGATGTTACCTAAGTCTATTTTTTGAATTTGGATTGCCACTTAGGGGTATTTTTTGGCCCATCATGATCCCACACTCACACCTTTCACTAACCAAATTCTTTTCACTTCCATTGTCAATGGTTAAGAAAGCCATTTTATTCTTGATTTGATAGTTTTGGTTAAAGATGGACTCTTGAGATGCCTTAGAACAATTCTTGGATATAAATATAAGATTAGGTTAGAATTCATAGGATTATTGACTTTCACTTTTGGCAAGTTAACATATTTTGGTTTTTCTTGTTGTTCTTCTACTAGAAGAGTTTTTTCCGCTTTCCTATATTAGAGAACCCTACAATCATCACTAGAATAACCATCACAATTGTGATAACTAAAAATTTATCTTTTAGTATAAATAAGTAAAGTGGATTCGTTTATAAATATGGATTATTGATTGAATTTATGGATGGTTTAGAATTACCATGGGTAATTCCAGTTTTAAGGCCTAACTTGTTGTTTATAGTTAGCAACCTTATAAGCTCTATCCAATGATTCTACGTCAAATATACCTAACTCTTTATGAGGGATATAGAGCTAATGAAAAGTAAAATTTACAATGAGAACCCCTTTGGATTTGGAACATTGAGGTTAATTTAGAGCTTATTGAAACTATCAATATATTGTTGCACAAATTGGCATGCGATTTTCTAGATTTGTATCCATCAAGACAACATATTTTATAGGTTTCTAGGGGTAAAATCAATCTCCTTTAGGGAAACTTAGGAAGATTCTCACTATGTGACCTTCTTATCTCTTTTTGCAACCATATTCAAATGATTGTGCCACTAGTCAAGGGATAAATATGTAATATGGACATCATTGATTTAAATCTTTTGATACTGGGTTAGATTAGGTTGATTCATAAAATATGTCTAAAGGCTATGCATCCAAGAGTCTAACTTCTCACCATTAAAGATTCCATAAAAATTTGGAATTGAAACATTCATTTCTTGTTGGAAACCAAGGTTTTGAACCACATGCTTAATGGCTAGAGAACCATTTGTAATGCTTAAGCGTATAAACAACAATGTTTGTACGTATGAATATTTTACATATGCACTTGAGAAAATGTTTAAAATATTTTTAGAATGGGAAATATTATATATTTTCAAGCCATCATACTTAGAAGAACACGATGATTACAAAATGTTTGAACTATTCCAAAATATAGGACACCTACAAATGTTACCCAATAGTAGCTACAAAGACTTCTACCTAGAAGAAAGCATGCATTAAAATACCTAATACATAGAACAAAGTATAGATTAAAACCCTCATATCCAAAAGAATGCGTACACACACTCTATAGATTAATAAATACTCAATTATATGGTAGAGAAGGGAATAAAAAAATATTCAAATGATCAACCCAACAATGTGTGCATGTATACAAATTTTGCATACATTAAAAAACCTTAGCACCCAAAAAAACCCATAGAACCAAAATTGGTATACCTAGAACAAGGCTATTATTTTACTAATTATTTCCTCAATCCCAATCACAAACAAGAAACCTCATACCCACAAAACATATAAATTATTTCTTTATTCTTTCCTACAAATGGTCTCATGAGAAACATAAGAATGCATACAAAAAATATACATATGTGGCAACATAAATGTAAATGTTGCATTCATAAAAAACATCATACCAAGAATAAGACATACATTGCATATATATGTATTTGAATAATGTAAATAGTTGAATGTATGGCATTCTTAAACCATCAAATAAATTAAATAGAGTTGAAAAATAATGATGGGAAGAGAAGGAAAGAAAAGTGAGCAAGTCACTATTAGTTGCAGTGACAACCATAGGTTGTGGGTGGTGGTGGGCATAGAAATTCAAACCTCCTACCTCCTTGTAGCCTTGCAAATAGAAATGATGTGTCCTGCTAAATGAAATTGGCAACCCTCCAAATTTGTAGGAAAAGAAGTAGTGAAACATGAGGAGGCGGGTGAAAGAGAGAAAGATAGGAAGGGGTGACGGGGATAGGGGACCTAAAAGTCGAACACAACCCTCCTATTATTTCTAAGTCTAAACCTATTTAATTCCAATCTTATTAAAATATTTTAAAACCTATTTCTTTTTAATTCCAATCCTCATGCATAAGGGAGGAGTCACTTTACATGTTAATATGTGGAGGGGTGATGTGGAAATGGTGGCTAAGCACTTCAAAAAAAGTGATTGTAGTAGTTGGTTCTCATGAGTTTTAGTACACAGCTATTTGAACCCTTCTTGCACACGTGTTTTGGTCCATCTTTCAAAATCGTCACTTAACTTTGTATAATGAATCATTTCACATTTATCATTATTAACTTAAAGACCAAATAATAACTTCAAACATTCTGCTATCAAAAACATTAAAAATGACCAAAATAAAATATAATAAAAAAGTTATCATTTAAAAAGTTGAGAAATTAACCCACACGATGATTGAATACCTACTCTCCTCTAACTTTATTAGTACTACTCTATGACTTCATTTTCACAAGACATTGCAAGGACTAGTTGTTATTTCTTGTTACGCTGAGAGGCATTCGACACTCACAGCAAGGGCTGAAAGATTTTGATTCCCATAAACAATTAAGATTCAAATTCCATGTAAACAAAATTTATATATTGCGTAAATAAATAACTTCGTGGAAGCCAAATGGATAGAAAAATAGAAAAACTTGGGCAGTTATGGAATGAAATCTTTATTACGCTTGAAGAATATGAAAAGTCTTGCAGCATAGTCTCTTTAAATTAACTCATGTGAGCATATCAATTATTCTAACTGCAAGTAATTCATAAATGCCAACAAATTAGAGATATCTCTCAACGTACTGTAGATATATTTTTTTAAATATAAATATACTAGTATTATTACATTGACATTCTTTTTGAATTAGATAACCATGATGAATGGATTTCCTCTCAAGATGTCAACTTCTACAGTGTATGGGACATTCACACAAGGTGTCATAAATTTGTTGGGAGTAAAAAAAAGGCAAGTACAAAAGTGTAGAAGTTGAGGAATTTATGCAACATGTATGAGAGAGATTCATGCACAAGTCAAGGAGTAGATGGAGGAGAGTAGCACAACGTATATGTATTACACTTGCAGTTGTAAAATATAACTGTTGGTTTATATATATTTACATCTAAATGATTCATAATCTATCTAAATCTATTTAGAAAACGTATGCTAAACACTGAAAATAACTGTTGGTTGCTTCAGTATATTGTTAACCCTACAACTCTTTGCACTGTGGATTACATTCTTGAAAAACCTATTGCAGAAAACTTAACCTGTACGTGAATTATTGAAAGAAAAAATCAAGATTAGAAAAGATTATATTGAAGATGACCTTTGTTACAGCTATTCTTAAATATCATCCACTTCAACAATTTAAGGTTAATTTTGATCAATAAAAATAGGACAAATATTTACCACTTTTTATTGTGAATAAGGTGTAAAATTACTATTGATTATTTAACCATTGAAATAGATGATATTTAAGTAGAGTGATTTGGGCCAGGTCAGACTGTCAATCCAACACCCTTCTCAATCCCAAACTTATTTGGATGTTTTTATGCCTTACAACAATTCTCAGACATACTTATTTGTTTGTAATTCCCTATAATCTATTCCATTATAGGGCATCGTTGTTAAGAGTTATTTATTGAAGAAAAATACTTGTATCATAGAAAATTTCTGTCATTATGAATGTCTCTTGTTAGACATCAAATCTCTTAAGAAAATTTTTCTGCTTAATATTTGGTCAATATTGTAGCAAAAGAGATTGTTACAAATCTTTAGTTGAAAAAATACATATCATAATAATTAGTACATTTGATACAGTTTTTAAATATCATCCACTTCAACAGTCAAAGGTAAATTTTGATCAATAAAAAAAGGACAAATATTTACCACTTTTTATTGTGGATAAGGTGTAAAATTACTATTGATTATTTGACCATTGAAATAGATGCTATTTAAGTAGAGTGATTTGGGCCAGGTCGGACTGTCGATCCAACACCCTTCTCAATCCCAAACTTATTTGGACATTATTATGCCTTACAACAATTCTCAGACGTACTTATTTGTTTGTAATTCCCTATAATCTATTACATTATAGGGCATCGCTATTAAGAGTTATTTATTGAAGAAAAATACTTGTATCATAGAAAATTTGTGTCATTATGAATGTCTCTTGTTAGACATCAAATCTCTTAAGAAAATTTGTCTGCGTAATATTTAGTCAATATTGTAGCAAAAGAGATTGTTACAAATCTTTAGTTGAAAAAGTACATATCATAATAATTAAACATTTGATATAGTTTCTTAAATATCATCCACTTCAACAGTCAAAGGTCAATTTTGATCAATAAAAATAGGACAAATATTTACCACTTTTTATTGTGGATAAGGTGTAAAATTACTATTGATTATTTGACAATTGAAATAGATGATATTTAAGTAGAGTGATTTGGGCCAGGTCGGACTGTCGATCCAACATCCTTCTCAATCCCAAACTTATTTCGACATTGTTATGCCTTACAACAATTCTTAGACATACTTATTTGTTTGTAATTCCCTATAATCTATTCCATTATAGGACATGACTATTAAGAGTTATTTATTGAAGAAAAATACTTGTATCATAGAAAATTTGTGTCATTATGAATGTCTCTTTGCCAGACATCAAATCTCTTAAGAAAATTTGTCTGCTTAATATTTGGTCAATATTGTAGCAAAAGAGATTGTTACAAATTTTTAGTTTTTAGTGGGAAAAGTACATATCATAATAATTAGACATTTTATACAGTAGAGGCTAGGGATTTGATCGAATTGTACTTTAATGGAGTAGGTGAAACAAAAAAATAACATGTTGAATTTAAAAACAATCAAAACAAGGAGATTCCTTTCGAGAATAAAGGGCGAGAAGATTAAACCCAACTCCAACATTCAAATTGTAGATAGTTGCTCTTGATGTTTTGAAGCCACCAAGCCTATCCAAAAAAAAAATGTCTGTTGTAAACTTTTTTTTCTTTCGATTGCACATCGTTTTACGTTTTGGAAACTCAAATGTTTAATACTTATCAAGTATTGTTAATATTAATATTAATAATAATAATACAAAATCATATTTGTATTTTTAAATTCATTGGATGGCAGTGACATTGAATATAATCAACAATGAGGGAATAAGATATTATTTGTGTTGGAACAAGTGTCACGTAGTGGTCAATCTCTATCTTGTAGTGTTATAATTATAGTATGTGTTTTAGTTGTATTTTAGTTTTAATTTTTTAATTCATAGGTAAACTTCAAATTTACTTTTTGTCAAACCAAAAAAATCATTATTATTTATAGTTATAATAGTAATAATAATATTAATTATATTATTAATATTTATTACAAGATATATTATATAATAATATAATAATAAACATAAACATAAATATAATATAATATAATAATATAATAATAAATATAAACATAATATTATTATATTTAATATTGTAATAATAATTAAAATATAATATATTTTTAGTGAATAAATGTAGGTATTTTTATAAAAATAGCGCGACAGTTTGTAGAGCAACAAAATTTAGAATGGCGATATGTAGAGTTGGAGGGAAGCACTGAGGAGCGAAGAGTTGTGCGAAGGATCCCTCGAAGGGAGAATGGCCAGGCTAGATACCAAGAGAACTGGGATAGAAGGGCCGGTGATAGCCAAAACTTTTTTCACTAGGAAGAAGAACCATGGAGAAGGCATGGTGATTGGGTCCCCTAGGGAAGGTGGCAACAACAAAATGGAGGTTTTCGCCGGCCAAGGTAGTGGAATCAAAGACAGCATGATATTCCTCAACAAAGAAACCCTAATGTGCACTGGAGGGGAGGGAGAAACCCTAGAGGAGTCGTCCAGTGAAGGGACTTTCAGAGGCAAAATTTGCAACCCAAAAATCAAATACCTAGAAGGAGGGAAGAAGATAGAGAGGAAGAATTGACAATAACCCTCAGTACAAATCAGATTCAGGACCAAGTCTCGAAATTGGAAGACACAACATTAATAATTAAATGGCACAAGAACTTAAATTGGTAAAGTTTGGAAACCGGTGGTATGGAAAATGGGGGAAGGATCTGGAATTTAAGAGGTTGGAGAATGATTTTTTTGTGGTCATTTGCCCCACAGCAGCCATTCGAGTGCAAATAGAGGAAGAGGTCTGGATTCTGGATGGCTGCGGCTTTTACATCTACCATTAGAAGGCTAGGTTTGATCCAATATCGCATCAAATTAAAAAATTCAAGACTGGTATATCATGCCCAATCTTCCCCTTGAATATTGGGATCCTAGGATATTGGAAGAAATTGGAAATGGCATAGGTACTTTTTTGTGCGCTGAAGAATGATCCAACCCAGAAGGGTCTGGCATGTTTGTCAGGTTAGGCATCGAGAACAACCCAAATCGAATAACACCTAGAGAAATCAAGATTTCATTAGGATTAGGTATTTGGATGCAGAGCCTGATCCTCAACCCCCTCTCCACAGACACATTAGTCAAAATTCTAGGGTGGAAAAGTGATAATCTTCTAGGAGAATACTCAGAGGAATCTTCAAACAAACAATCTATACCTTTCATGGAGAAGGATCAAATCTTTGATGAAGAAGGCCTTCCTCTTCCTCCTGAAGCAATACCACAAGCTGAATCTAAATTAGGGCAGAGATTGGAAGACAACCAGAGTATCAAATCCATTGATCAACAATTGTCGCATGTTATAGAGATGATTGGCAATAAGGTGAGTAAGAAAGATTTGGATGCCAATGTGGCTAAAAAAGGTGAGATCGACATTGATAACTTTGAAGATGAAGACTGGTTGGTAGAACATGAGCTAGAGTTGGTGGAAAATGAAGCCTTTCTAGATAAAGGGGGCAAAATCTTGAATACTTCTATTCCAAAACCCATAGAACAAGGGGCACTCGGGCTGAGAACTAAGAAACCAATTAAAACATCACCAGATTATGGAGAACCCAGAGGAAAAGGGAGAATTTCAAACAAGGAAAAGCTAAAATGGGATGGGGAAGCACCAAGCCAATTAAAAATTAAAACATTGTTGAAAGTAGGGAAGGGAGATCCCCTTCCTGAACAGCAATGAAAATCATTACCTGGAACGTTAGGGGCTTAAATGCCCCTAACAAAAGATGCCTATTTTGGCAGCATCTGAATGCTTAGCAATTGGACATATGTTTGATTCAGGAATCTAAACTAAGGGAACAAGAACGAATAAACCTAGGTCTGAAAATGAAGAGCTAGAAACTATGTGGAGTCAACTCGGAAGGAGCCTCAAGAGGTTTGCTAACTTTATGGAAACCTCAATCAGTTCTGGTCAAAGAAGTGGCTGCAACCAAATTTTGGCAAGCCTATAAGGTAAGGAGCCTAGCCTCGAATCTAAGTTTTTTGTTGATAAATGTTTATGGACCTGATAATCACATTTAAAAAAGAAATTTATGGAATGCATTGGACATACTCTGCAAGCTCTCAAAAGATGAGGTTTGCATTATAGGTGGGGATTTCAATGCTATCCTATCAGGAGCTAATAAGAAAGGGGGAGTAGGAAGGAAACTCCAGTCTCAGCTTGACTTTGAAAACTTTGTGGAAAGGAATGAGCTCTGCGACATCCAGATGGGGGGCAGGCAGTATACTTGGACTAATAGAAGGATGGGCTTCTGCAATATAGCTGAGAAGTTGGATAGATTCCTATTTAAAGGCAATCTCAGTAGATTTCCCTCACCCTTGATAGTTAGCTGCTACCTTTACCAGGGTTAGATCATTACCCAGTTTGTTTGGAAATCAAGGGCGAATGGGGCCCAGCAAGAAGCCCTTTCAAGTTAAAAAAATATGTGGTTTAAGAATAAGGATTTATTCAATCTAATCAAACAATGGTGGAATATGACACAACCAGACGGAACCAAAATGTTTTGCATTACAGTCAAGCTGAAAGTAATCAAGCAGAATCTAAAATTATGGAATAAAAACAAGTTCAAAAATATTTTTGTAGAAAAGAAACAGTATGAATCAAAGTTGAAAGTCCTCTCAGAGAAGATTATCAGAGAAGGAATGGATAATCAAAGTTACTTAGAAGAAAAAGATTTGATGGCAAAACTAAATGATATTCTCTCCAAGGAAGAAATATTTTGGAGACAAAAGTCACGGGAAGTTTGGCTATCTGCAGGTGATAGAAACACAAAATACTTCCATAAAGTAACAAAAGCATGAAGAGAGGCAAACAAAATTACAAGGGTAAGAGATAAAGACGGTCAAATTCTGGAGGATGTGGAAGAGGTAAAACAAGTTGTGGTGGTTCATTTTCAGAACCTGTTAAACGAAGAGGAAGGCTCCAACCTCTCAGTCCAAAATGAGCTAGTGGGCAACATTCCCAAGTTGGTAACAGATGCTCAGAATGATATGCTAAACAACAAATTCTCAGAAGATGAAGTTAAGACTGCACTCTTCCATTTCCACCCAGACAAGGCACCAGGCCCAGATGGCTTCCCAGCAAGGTTCTTCCAAAAATGTTGGGACACAATTAGGAAAGACATTATGGAGGCTTTAGAGGAATCTAGGACATCTGGACAACTTTTAAAGGAAATTAACAACACCTTTTTAGCTTTAGTCCCAAAGAAAGAAAAGCTAGAACTTCTAGATGATTTTAGGCCTATTTCTCTCTATAACACCCTTTATAAAATTTTAGCCAAAACAATGGCCAACAGGTTAAAAAGACTTCTTCCAGATCTGATCTTAGAAGAATAGACGGGGTATTAATAGCCCAGGAGGCCATTCATTCAATTCAAACCTTGAGAAACCAAGCTTTACTATTAAAACTAGACATCAAAAAGGCATATGATCATGTTAACTAGCATTTTTTGTTTAAAGTGTTGGAAGGGTTCAGCTTCAATAAGATTTGGCTAGATTGGATTTTCTCCTGGATTGCAAGCCCAAGATTCTCAATCCTGGTGAATGGTTCTCCTGAAGGTTTCTTCAACATCTCACATGGGCTAAGACAGGGAGATCCAATATCCGCCTTTCTTTTTATATTAATGGTTGAAGCTCTTGGAAGATCAATATCCAAAGCCTAGGATTTAAGGGAGATTGTTGGCATCCAAGTCACAAGTGGGGTCTAGAACATCACCCACCAGCAGTTTGTTGATGACACAATGTTGTTTGGGGAAGCCCATACCAAGGAGGCTCATACATTCAAGTCAATTCTCCAAAAATATACAACAGCTTCAAGACAAGAGGTCAGCCAGGAAAAATCAAAGGTTTTTTTCTTCAACACAGCAGTGAGAACGGAAGGTCAGATTTTGAGAATCCTTGGCTTCAAGAAAGGATCTCTTCCCTACAAATATTTGGGGATTCCATTGGATAAAGGTCTCCATTTGGGCAACACTTGGAATAGTTTATTGGAGAAAGTTAGAATGAAGGCAGCTTCCTGGAAAAATAATTGGCTTTCTTGGGTGGGCAGGCTTACAAAACTCAAATCAGTAATCTCCACCCTACCGATTTACTTAATGTCTTGCCTCCCTTTAGCAAGAACAACAAGCAAAGTGCTGAATAAGAAGATGAAGACTTTTTTCTGGTAGGGGTCGTCGGAACAATTCAAGTTCCCGCTAATCAAATGGAAGCAAATTTGTGAATCTAAACAAAATAATGGAATGGGATTAAAAAATCTATTGCTTCAAAATAAAGCACTTGGAGCCAAATTGGTGTGGACAATCTTTTCCAGCCAAGAACTTAAATGGATAAGAATCATTCGTGCCAAATATTTGGATGTAGATGCAGACAACATTTTCACTTCAAGGGAGCTACCCTCCAGCTCTAGAATCTAGAACTTCATCCGCAGTTGTAGAAACCTCATCTCTGACCATCTTTCTTGGGAAATTAGGAGTGGGGACCTAGCAAATTTTTGGGATGACTCATGGCAAGGTTTTTCTAAACTACCTGATAGAGAGGATTTGGTAAATATCAAAATTATTACAAAATAGGCATGGGGGGGTAAGGTAAGAAATTATTTAACTCCATTCTTTCACAATGGTTTGCTCACAGCCAAATGGAAGAGTCCTATCAACCTCGGTTTAAGTCAGGTGGAAGTAGGAATTTTTGACAGGGTTCTAGGGGAAAGGCGGATCAGCTATAGACAAGGCCAGGATTTGCTTCGACGGACGGTGTCTCCTAACGGAGTCTATAGTGTCAAAGAAGGTTATAAAAAACTTTCAGAAAGCCATGAGGAAGCTTCTACAGTCCCAATGGATTTGTGTTGGAACCCTAATTGTCTTCCAAAGGCAGGGGTGTTCCTTTGGATAGCTTCACAAGGCAGAGCCCTAACTAATGATAGACTAGCCAAACTCAGAATTCAGGGACCCTTGAGATGTTGTTTGTGCAAAGAAGCCTTAGAAGATGGTGATCATCTTTTCCTAAACTGTCCTTTCTCCAATCAATGTTGGATTTGGCTAATGAATAAACTTCTTTGGAAATATGCACTGCATATTTGCTCAAATAAATGGGTTGGGTACTAGGGTGGTTGGGTGGGCACCCAATCCACGAATTCCTGGATGGGTCAATTCCATAAGCTAGCATTATGGTGAATCAATTCCCATGCGAATGAGTCCAGATTGACCAGTCACACACTCCAAATCTAATGGAGGATCCTCCTTCTCATCCTCTCCCCACTTTGAAATGATTGAATACAGCGTATGGTGTCTGACAAAGAAGCATCCAGATGGTTTTCTTTTCCTTTATCATCTACAATTGCATGTTCGATCGAACGAAGTCTACTTTGGTATTGTTAGAGTGGCATAATGGCTAGAGGCTCTGGCTTCATAGCTAAGATTTCAGTTTATGGTCTGTTAAACTTGGGTATGGTGACTCCTATCCAATTGGAGAGCACTGTCCGTCAAATGGCTTTCAAAGGAGACATTATGGACCAAAGACTCAAATGGATCCTGCGGAGGCATGACGGTCTAATAATCCCAACGGTGAAGATTATTTTGGGGAAAGCTTTCCTATCAGCCGATGAATTTTTTAGGGTCAATACTCATGTTTCCTCCCAGTTTCTAGCATCCATCCTAGATGCAGGAGTGTCGAAAGAAGCAGTGAAAGGATTAATGGTGAAACTCTTCAAACCAAAATTTCTCGGCGGCCTCAATCACACTCTTGGAGCAGTCATTCAGGGGGCAGGAATCTCCCACCCAAAAGATATCCTGGCCCAGAAGGACTCTCTGGAGGTGCTAAAAATTTTTCCTCTCATTCTAGACCTGAAAGGTATGGCTCTAATCAAGCACCAAGAACGAGTGCTTTAGGTCTATGGTTTTCTTCACAATATGCTAATTGAGGGTAGGGACAATGGGGAGAAGGAATGGGAAGGCAAGCTCCAATCAATGGCAATGGAGCTCGACCTTCTCTAAGAGCCCGATCTTTGATATACTCGATCCCTTATAGTAAGTATCAGTAGGGAATCTGCATATGGCTAAGTCTCTATGTCCAGTAAGTTGTAATGACAATTTTGGGTATATACTATGATAGGTCCTTTTCGAATCTACTTTGGTAATCAATTTTTTGAAGGTCTGAAGGTAAAAAGCTTATAGGTACCTGCTTGTAAATTTCCACTCCATATCAATACAAATCTACATATTTACGAATTAAAAAAAAACAATTAAAATATAATATTATAGTAATATAATAATTATACTAAATTTATAATAATATTATAATTAAAATTAAATACAATATTTTTGTTTCTTCTAAATTTTCCATTTTGGTATCAATCAAGGGTTGTATAAACACTGATTAATTTAATTTAAAGCATTGTCTTTTAGAATATGGGACAAAGTAAACCAAAAAGCAACCTGTACAAAAAAAATTATGAACAAGAATTCTTGAGAAAAATACGATAATAAGATATGACTAAATCATGTAAATGAGCCCTTTAAAGAGCAAACATAAATTATTAGTAGCTAAATTAAATTTCTCATATCCATAAGGAGATGCACTAATCTTCTACCAAGACATAGGAAACTGTTCATAAGAGTCTTTTAGTGTAACACAAACCCCTATCCAACATTGTTTCAAGTCATTTGAGAGTCTTTTAGTGCAACACAAACCCCTATCCAACATGAATGATTTAAAGAAAAGCCAATGTAATAGGTACAAGAACCACTGTAGCTGAATCAATTGGTGATTAATAGGTATGAGAACCACTGCAGCTAAATCAAGTGGTGATACTTGTCCTCTCTTGGCTTTGTATAGATGAAAAAATTCACCCAAAATAATGTTGGTTACCTGTACAGTTGTAAGTTAAATCAAAATCACATGAAATCAAAATGAAAATAATAACACAAATATTATTAACTTGTTATCAGTTGAAATAAACAACAAAAATAATGTAATATTTCTCTGTTCAGAATAACATTCATACGTTTATTGGTTTGAATAATCCAACTCGAAACAAATAACTAATGAACTATAAATTGTTTCCTTCTTAATTTTAAAATAATAAATAGTTAATAATTTTAAGATTGTTTTTTACTTGTACCATAAATTTTTATTTCTAAGTTTATATTTGGTGAACGAACTACTACATTTGAAGAATATATAAACTAAGAATAACTTAAATCAAAATTTTATATTGTTAAGAAAATATAGATTTCTATCAGTGAAACAATACATATTTGAAGAAAACAAATAATATTCATGTAACTTAAAAAACATTCCTTTAATAACCAAAAATTACTTGTTTCATAACCAAATTTCCCCAAAAATTTACTCACTCATACTAATAATTAATAATAATAATATATAAACATTTATATCACAACAATATTTTAATTTAATCAAAATCAATTATCCCATGGAGATATTATTATTATTATTATTATTATTATTAAGAATTATATTGTTTTATTGAATACAAATTAAACTATATTATTATTATTATTGTTATTATTATTATTATTTTGATCCATAAAATGTGGGAAGAGGGCCCATTCCCGTATAACATAGAGATCAAAAAAAGAAGAAAGCTTCAAACCTGAAACTGAGGAGAAAAAAAGATAGAGAGAGATGAAGAAAGACAAAGAGGAACATCAATAAAAACCACACAAAAAATCATCTCCATCACTCAAACCAACTCCAGAGATCAACCTTTCTTTTGCTTCTGCTTGCTCCTGGTGAGGAGCACTTCCATTGTCCATTGAGTGCCATCTTCTATTGAATCCAAAGCTTCTAACCTCAATTTTCCTACCCCTACGAATGTCGCCCTTGGAGATGAGAGGTTTTGCACACTTGCTCGTAGTCTGGGATAAGGTGCCAAAATTAGAATAGGCCAATGCATCATCCTGATCCGAAGGATAATCATGATCTTCAACAAGAGTCATCCTGAGCTTCCCATCTTCTGAAGTCAAAAGGTCTTGTTGATCTGTGACAATATGATCCTACTAATTGAAAGCATCAGCAACCATATCCTCAACACCAGGAGGGATTGTGCCCACAAAGCCTTTTCCATCAACCCCACAAATCAGGGAGGCTGTAGAGTGATGTTGCCAAAAGACTCCATGGTTTCTCCAAATGAAATCAGCATCAGGACTATCTACCTTGTGGACCCATCTCTTAAGGTTAAGAGTATGAAGGCCATTTACAGATTTACTATGGCAGCCAACAATCTTATGTCCAAGTTGGTTGCATCTGAAGTAGCATTCTAGGAGCCCCTCATATTTTAAATATTGGAACCACGAGCCCAGAGAAGAATTAATGCATACCATGTGAGGTAATGGCCTGGAAATATCAACCGTAACACAAACTCTGATGAAATGTCTTGGGACCAAAAGGCCAGCTTCCTCCACCTTAATGAATGTGCCGACATGGTTGATTAGAGATTCTATAAGTCCCGCATTACGCATAACTAGAGGTAAGTTGTAGAGCGGTATCCAAACTAGAATGGAAGTGATATGCACATTTGCAGGATCAAAAAAAGGGGACCACAGGGTCATGAAAAAACCAAATCTACCATAAAACCAAGGCCCATTATCCATAACAAACCTGTAATCCTCTGAATTAAGAAAAATGACAAGGAAAAAACCATGGTCCAATAGCTCCACCATAGGAGCAGCCAAACCATCCCATACAATCTTGCTCCAAGATAAAAACTCATCCACTGAAGGCCTCTTCCCCATTGCTCTAAAAACCAAATCCTGCGATCCAATTTTAGATGAAACTTCTGCTAAGAAATCATCTGAAATATGAAAATCCACTAGCTCAGAAGCCAGATCTACCTTAGTGTCTCCCAAAAATAGAGGGGGAGAAGACTGAGAAAAATACGGAGGGGCCAGGGGATCAGGGGCAAGGGAGATGGATTCCCCAAGTCCCACAAGAGAAATCACCTCATGAGCAACCAACCCTACATCAACCATTAGATTGGCCTTCAAGATCTGCTCTTTAAAAAAATCACTGCAAGCATGGAATGGATTGGAGGCATTTTTGCACAATTTGTAGTTATTGTTGGGTTGTTCCACCAATTCAAAGGAGGGTGGGCCAAAGGGATAATGGCCTAGATTAGAGAGGCCTCTATTTCCAATTGCGTCTGGAGTGAGGGGATCAAACCCTCTAAAATCTGCCCCCTCCCCAGTTGCACCACTTAGGGACTTTTCCTTGCTTTGTGCACCCTGTAGAGGCCTTCAGATGCCATTCTGAGCTCTCACACCATCGCTCTTGCCAAGCCCACTGCCCTTACAGTGCACCTGCTCTCCTTTTGACCACTCCTTACTCCATACTTTGCCTGCGCCCGTAATACATTTTTTAAGGATTCAAGCTTTTTGCGTAGAATAGTGATGTCATTGACAGACATTCCCCGAAGCCCTTATCATCCGAAATCATACTCTGACCCCACTGTTACCAATTAAAATTTAAAGTTTTTTAAAAAGTTTTTAAAAACTTTAGGGCTGCTGGGGGCAATAACCCCCGACACCCCTCTGTGTTGTCCCGACGCTCTACCGTCACACTACCACCGCCCCTCTATGCAGTTCCTCCCTCCGACCACCTTCACCACACTCTGTAAAACGCCAGCCACCGATGCTCTAGGTACTGCCTAAGTCGCTCGCTGTCAGGCCTCCTCTGTAAATCCCCTGCCCCTGCTCTGCGAAAAAAAAACTTAAATTTTGTGTTTTTTCCTCCTTTGTCATGAATATGAATAAAATTATTATTATTATTGTTGTTGTTGTTGTTGTTGTTGTTGTTTTACTTATTTTTAATATTTAGCAAACATAAGACAATAAAATAATAATATTAATATTAATAAAAAAAATTAATTTTTTAGTTATTTTTAATATTTTTATACCCAAAACAATAAAAAAACATAGAAAATGACAAATACATTAAATCATTATATATTATAATAATATAAATATTACAATGATTTTATAATTATAATAATGATAATAATAATGTAATATTATAATAACAATAAGCAAAAATGAATTGTTTCATAACCAAATTCCCACAAATATTGACTTAAAAATATTTTAAAAATTATTTGAATAATAATAATAATAATCATATAAAAAAATTATTTGGATAATAATAATAATCATGTAACAATTTAATAAGCATAAATGAATTGTTTAATAACCAAATTCTCACAAATATTGACTTGGTCATAAAAAAATTTAGAAAGTTATTTGCTTTCCATTGCCACCTCCTCATTTGTCTCCTCATTTTTAGGTGTTTCTTTCACTTAAAAAAATTTAAATTGTTACCATTACCACCTCCTCCCTTCTAACTAAAATTACCTCCTCAATTTTAGGTGTTTGTTGCAATAAAATGGTATCTCCAACAATATGCCAAAAATAGGAAAGAGGTCATTTTATTTGAGCCAATTACAATAGAGATAAATAATTTGTCTAATTTTTTTTGTTAAAATGTTCTCATGTTCACATAGGAAAAGTTCAAATTTGCCCCACAAGAAAATTTATAATGTGTTTTGATTGGTTTACTCTTTCTAGATTAATCAATAGATAAGCCACAACAATTGTGAAGGAGATACTAAAATAGCCTACTATAAATATTTATAGTTTGTTAAAGCTAATGTCTTTAAAATTTAAATGTACATATTTACAGCCTCTCTTCAAATTAAATTATAAAATAGATTTATCCTTTATTTTCATTCACATATTTATTTCTACATTATTTACTTTTGTACACTTTCTTCGATATCTTATATTTATTGTACTTTCCATATTCACATAGTTATTTTACTCCATTATCCCAACTTAGTTTTTTGGGTGGAGGAGCAATCCCACATCTACAAATCAAACCCTAAATTTTCAAATTTTCAAATTTCAAATTTCAAATTTAGATTTGATTGATTCCTAGCCATCTCACTAGCTATTGTGAACCAACTAACCATACATTTACATGATTAATTGTAATGTCCTTGTATTTAAAGGTGTTCAATTCTATTTATTTAACATCCATAAGCATCATTCAAATGTCATTTGTATTTAAGGAAGAATCATGCTAGGATCACCTCAATTTGAGCACCCAAAAAGAATCTAAATCAGCATCATATCATCCTAAGACATTTGCATGATTGATTTCTCTCTTCAATCCTTAGTATGAGTGTAAAGTTCATCTTTTCTAGGGTTTGAACTAGGAGAATGTATCTCTTAGCAATCTAGTAGGCCTCTAAAGGTATTCTTAAATACCACTTGTATTAAACTTAAAATAATAAACTCATCTAAAACTCACATACTTGACCTAGGCAAATCCAGGCCCATGATTTTCCTTCTTGCAGCATCATAGTATTTGGCACATGCCATAAAAATTTTAAGGGACTAAAATGATATAGGAAAGATAGATGCTTGGACAATCCCATTATTCACCATCCTCTATGCTCTATTGGTAATGGCTTCTCAATAAATTCTTTTCTTGAAATCCGTAAGGTCTATATGATCCAAGTCTATATCTATCACTCCATCTAGGATAGAAATTAATTTTGAAGGAATAGTGTTGTGTGGTTACACAACACGCCCCATTTTGACTTGGCAAAACAGGGACCCAACTTTTCTTTTGGCTCGTGTTGTCTGCTTTCTGGCGGTTTGGTAAAATCAGTCATGTTCATCATCATGTGGAGTCAAGATGAGGTAAGCCCCAATATGAGGTCAGTCTGTCAAAATTCCTATTTCATATATATGACCACATATTCTGAAAGAGCATTAAAATTCATGCAGGTTTGCTTTTTACATCACCCTGATATTCATCAGGATGTGAGAGTTATGAACAGTCAAAGTCTTGGTCAAACATGATATTCGCAAAAAGAGGGTCATATTTTATAACCTCAGTTATGCTGTGTGAAGAACATCATCATCATATTTGAAACATCCCTCCCCCTGATAATATCCTGTGGTTCAAATATCTGGACGTCAACGTTAAGTGATAGTAAGTCTTCCCCGTCGAATGGTCTTTTGTATAGCGAGCATCATATTTTGAAAGTAACCCGATATTCGTTAATATAATCCTAATGCAAAATATCACCCTTAACAAACATCCTGATGACATCATCTAAATCCGATAAACAAAAAAACAAACATCCAGATGACATCATCATCATATTTACACTTCGACAGGATATTTTGTAAACATGATCATGTTCACCCAATGTGGCGATGACGTCATGTGACATTTCCAATACAAAGAACAAATATCATGATGACGTCATCCCGATATTCAAAGAAGAGAATGAGTAAGTTTGAAGGTCATCATCATATTTTGGAATATCACCCGATAGACCGAAATATCCTCCTGATGTGCTAAAGTGTAAATAAAGGTGCGTTGTCACCCGAATTTTGTCGCGATAACAGTTCCAATGCTAGGGAGGATGATATCGAAACTCAACCTGATATTTGTGAAATGTCATCCTGCTCTCATGATATCATGTCATATGGATATTCCCCCGCTCCCTTTGGTGCCATTGCCATTAAATGCGCGCAGATATGGTAGGTGATTCCCGCCGATCCCAGAACCCAATGAAACATCTGGCGAGATCCTAAGTTTTTGCATGAATGATCAAAGATTATGATCTAACTTGTCAGAGTTACCCTAAGTTTACCCTAACTACGAGGTTAAAAGGTAATTCAACTGCCATTGTTACATTTACCTGCGTTAAAATTGTTTTACAGAGTACTAGCCTCCATTTCTGCATAACAGCTACCGTTGCGCGACTGGAGCTCATAGACTGAGGGGGGGAGGTGATCAGCAACTGAATCAAGAGCGTCTTAGAGATATACTGGTATAAAAAGAAATCGGCATAACCAAGTAAGTGAACTGAAACCCTCATCATGTTGTTTTTAAATAATGTTGAAAGTTCTGGTTATGTATCCATGCAAGTAAGTAATGTAGAATTGATACAATAAGCATGATATTTGCAGTATGTATGCATGCATATCCCGTTGTGAGAAGAAATGTTGTTAATTGCAGGTACCCATGGCTGAAAAATGCTTAGTCAAGTGTCAGGAAGAATTCAGCAGGCCTATGTTCTCTTCTCAGAGAGGGGTCCTGTTTAAATTTGGGGCAATTACAGACACCCATCAGGGGAGTACCAACCTGGAGGCTTGGTCAGCCAAGCTGAATGATGGGCAGGATAAGAGTCCGGTGCTGGACGCTATGTTTGTATCAGGTATGTGGAACGCTGCTGGCTTCCCCTACTCCATGGAGTCTCAGGAGCTGGTTATTGAGTGCACCCAGAATTACAACCCTCAGACGAGGCAGGTGGTGAAGCATGGGAGAATGTATGCAGACCTATCCATCAAAGGTCTATCCCAAACATTTGGACTACCAATGGGCAGCAAGGTAAAGAGTGTAGACTTGAAGAAGTCTGAAAGAGAATATGAGGCCAACAAGAAGACGGCCAGAAAGAACATGTATGCTTGGCGGGCCGAGAACAGCACATATAATGCAGCGGCCAAGCTCCCTGTGCGCATGTTCAAATTTGATTTTAATGAAGAATATCAGTATGTGATTGCCCTACTGAACAGGGTGACTGGCCAGCCTGATACTGGAGAATTCAGAGACTGGATGTACGGCATAATAATGATGTGCCTATATGTAGACATCAAGCCACTGTGGGGCCAAATCATAAGTGATGCTCTGCATGAGCAGCTGCTGAACCTGGGAGGTTCAGATTGTGCCTTCTACATGACCTCCTATATTGTTTATTCCTGTGCTTATAGAGGCACTTTTGATGCCCTGGTCACAGATGGAAAACTGACGGGCACGAATGTAGCATATATATGGGATCATCATCCCCAGCTGCAAAGAACCAAATATATCAAGGACTACAAATTGGTCAATGATGCATTTTCTATGCATCTGGTAAGGACCATGGAAGATGACAGAACTAAAAGACTGAACATGGAGGCTCAGGAGGCAGTATACAGGCATGGGGCATGGTACATCCAATTTGCCACCTTTTCCTACATTAGGATAGAAGGTTTTGAAGGGCATCCCCTGATGCTGCCAAGGTATCCTACAGATGCAGTAGTTTTAATGGAGTTTATCAGGCAGGGC
This sequence comes from Cunninghamia lanceolata, assembly GCA_027924645.1. Classification (NCBI taxonomy): domain Eukaryota; kingdom Viridiplantae; phylum Streptophyta; class Pinopsida; order Cupressales; family Cupressaceae; genus Cunninghamia; species Cunninghamia lanceolata. The sequence goes on from BSBN01000055.1 coordinate 16,876,959, forward strand.
TCCACCATCATACAGACGTATAAGGATGCCAAGAAGCTGCCACCAATTTTGTTCCCAGTCAGCATCAGCAACTACATGTGCCCTGACTCTAACAATATTAAGAAGGTGATGGTCACTCTGAACAAGATGAATTTACTGCCCTTCACAGTAACAAGACCATATGATCCTTACGGCCGAATGTAGAAGATCCTAGGAAAGCCTATTCACCAGAGGCACCTAGAAGATTTTTGGGCTGACTGCGAAGATGAGGCAGAGGCCAGGAGAAGGAGGTATCAGAGGTTAACTCTAAACCAGATTAGAACATTCGACTGCATCTCCCTCCCTCAGCAGCTGAAAAGTGATGACGGCAGGATCATGGCAGATGAATACGAGCAGAAGAAGATCTACAATGATACCATTTCTGCCCCTGACCTCACCATGCAGGAGGATGTGTCCTTGGACCCATTCTTTGCCAGAACCATACACTTGACCCAAGCTTGGGTAGATGCACAGGTAGAGGCATTGAAGAAAAAGGGTGTTGCCATCACAATAGATAGCAAGAAGAAGGGGCAGGACATCCCCACAGATGAATATGATGACTTCCTGCTGGAGAAGTGGAAGACTAAGGGAGAGAGGACCCCTCCACCATAGCAACCTAGCAAAAGGGCCACAAAGGGCAAGAAGGTGGAAAAGGGACCCAAAGGGGTCATAGTTGACAGGGCAGTATTCACAGCGGAGGAGGTAGCCAAATCAGGGTCAGAATCAGATTCTCCTCCAAAGCCCAAGAAAGCCAAGACAGCAGAGGCTGGAACCACAGAGACCCAAGAAGTGGGTCAATCATCCAGACAACCAGGCAAGGATATCCTCATGGAGGAAGAGCCTGAAGAAGAGGAGGAAGCTCCATTGATAATCAAAAGAAAGAGGAGAGCTCCGCAGGTGCTGGTTCCTACCACACCTAAGAAAACAAGAACCTCCATGAGAGGTGAGATGAGTCAACCCCCAGTGCAATTACAAGGGGTGGGTAGTGAAGTGTAGAAGGAACTTCAGCACAATGTTCCACTTCCTACCATTGTCAAGTTCAAAACTGAACTGACAGAAGAGCAACAAAAGGAAGCATCCTAGGCGCAAGCAGAAAAGCATGTCTCGCTAGACGAGACAATAAACTTGTCTGATGATGAGGTGGTGCAGGATGTAGCTGCACAAGAAATGGAAACACTTGCAGCTGCTGGCATCAGTGTGGCTCCTCACAAGCCTCCAACGGTTCAAATAGTGCTTGAGGAGATGAAACAAGCAGAAGCGGAGTGAGAAAAGAGCCCAGAACCAGAGAAGAGCCCAGAGCAAGTAGCTCAGGACATAGGGCTGGATACATTGATCACTGAGGCGACAAGTCCTACAGTGGTAGACTTAACAGAGAAGCAGGATGCAAGTCCTGAACAGCCAGTAGGATCACCTGATAAGGGCCACTTAATAGAAGAGATAGAGATGGCAGAAACAGAAAGCCACGCTCTTGAATCAGGCCAACAAAGCCCACAAGATACATCAGCAGGACCTGCTATAGTAGAGGTCCAAGAAGCAAAGGCTGATGATGAGAAGAATGAAGCGATAGAGGATCCTGCTGATAACGCACAAGAGGTGGATGCTGCAGGTACAGAACAGATAGCCGCTGCGAAACAGATGCCATCACCTCGGGTAGATCCAGTGATATTAGATACGGTGGACATGCCGCCAGAAATAGAGAAACAAGAGGAGGATGATCAACCTCCACAGGGGGAAGAACTGGGGACAGGTGAAGAAAGGATGGAGAAAGATCATGATCATCATGATCCACATACAGGTACACTGCCAGGTTCCCCACATGGAGAAGATGCTCCCCCAGAAAAGGAAGTTCCTCAACAGGAGGAGGCACCACAGGATTCGCAGCAAGCTGAGCATCAAGAGCCAGAAAAAGAAAAGTCACCATCTCCACAATGCTTGTTGGTGGAAACGGGAGATAGAGGTGAACAACATCATGATGCTGAAAAGCATGATCAGGTGCCTCCATGGTTAGAAAAGGAGGTAAATGTTGAGGAGGAGCTGGAGATTCAAGAGTTCGATGTCTCCACCCTATTCGCCGCAGATATAATGAAACCCAGGAGGAAGGCCAGAATGACTTCGGCCATCAAAAGAGATCCGGCGACAGGGAAGAGGACCGCACAAATTGTTGTACCTGCGGTAGAGAAAGAGAAAGGCAAAATCACTATGGATGAATTCTAGATAAGCACAGTTGATTTGGGTTTTGCCAATGAAGAGCAGGAAGGTCAGGAGGGAAAGGATATCATTGACTCTCTGATTCAGAAAGTGAAAAGAGAGAAAGAGAAGAATAAGCAACATAAAGAGCACATTGCTCAGTTGCGTGCATATATTGAAGGCTTGACCAACCCTGAAGATACCAAAAGCGAAGCTGCAGTCCCATTGACTGCCATTTCTCAGGAAGAAGTGAATAGACTGTACCTCATGAAACATGAGGTTTCCGTAATAAGAAAGTGGGTGTCATCCACATTGGATGATGCCATTGAAATAATGAAAGGTTCTTTGAAGAGGTGGAGCATCCTAAGTGACTCCAAAACTAAGGTGGATAAATTGCAGATGCAGACCGGAAAAAGGTCTTATAAACTGGAGAAAGTCCTCACCCTGTTGGATGAAATAAGGAAGATAAATCCACAATTGCTTATCAGTAAGCAGGTGTTAAATAATAATACTACATTATTAGTGGATATCTGGTATAAGGATGTGCAGTTTGAATGTGGAGTCCTCAAGAGATGCAATAATAAGCTGAGGGAGATCAGCATGAGGATACGTGATTTAATGGGCATTGAAGCAGACATGCTCGAAACATTAGAAGGCAAGGTGGAAGGGAAGATAGAGAATCAAGATGAAGATTCTGCCCTCAAGGCTCTCCGTAATAACTTCCAAGTGGAAGATGATGGTCCGCTAGTCCACTTGACAGAAGAGATAATAAATAAAATGATGAGGATCAGGGTCAAGATGGAGACCTATAATGAGACACTGCAGGATAGAAAGAATAAGCTGGACAACAGCAAGGATAAGTATGAAGCGCACAAACACGCCATCATCAAGGCAAAGACTAAAGATGGCGGAGGAATAGACCAAGTTGTGTGGTCATACGAACAAATCCAGAGCAGCATGCAGCCCCATATGCAGCAGCGTCATCATCAGGATAGCGAAGAGTCAGGAAGTGATGCACATGATGATGACCCGCGTGCATCAGATGAAGAACATGATGAAGATACATCATGAAGGGGAATATCTTGCATATGCAGTATAGATAGTTGCCAGCTGGCAACCTGTGCCTTTTTGTAATATTGGTAAGTCATGAAATGATGACCGTTGATTTATATTGATAAATCAGATCCGTGGATCTTTTGTAACGGATTCCTCACCTTATTCTATAAAAGGTGGTGGAATGCCTTGTTATATTCATTTGAAACTTAATTGAAATTTGATTGCTGAAGTATTCAGGACTTATTTCAAAGCTGTTGTATATGTACATGTCTTTTGCATACTTAATGAAAGGGAAGAGTATTTTGATTACAAATCTTCGTAAATCTTGAGTAATCTGTGTCTGAATTCTGGATATGTGCTTTGATTTGCTGTGTCCCTTGGAGTGCTTATCATGTTGCATGTATTATTTTCATTCATTATCCTCTGAAGTTTGCATCAACTGTATCTAGCTGTGGCATGTCCTGGTGAACATATGGTTTGATTTCTTCTCCTCATGACAGTATCAAGCATGTATGTGGATCAAAAGCTAAAGGTTCAACTTAATTATAAGCATTTCCTTTAATTTCTTTCAATTTCAGAGCATCTCACTATCACAATTGCAAATAAACTGATAATCTTAAGCAAACAACCCAAAATATGCAGACATCTCGTAGATAATCGTAAATATTTAGCATATTTGAACACTAAGCATGCACAATTGAAAATATCATGCAAAGATCTAGGTATTTTACTTCCTTTCATCAAATACCCACATAATTTGACTTCTCTGTAAGGAATTTCTGCAGGAATGTCATGATGATAGTGCATTTTCACGTAAGGCCCCAAAATGGAAACAACAACTCACATTAACCACTGAGTAACTTCATTCGATTAAGACCTAATCACCGGAGACTTGGGATCATGAATTCTTTGAATTCACTGTATCTTTCAAGATGAATAAAGGTTAATGTGTACTTTTATTCTATGTTTGTTTGTGACTAACATCATGACCAACATATAATTGGCGCTAGAAGGAGGGCTTGAGCTGTTTCTCAGCAAAGAAATCCTGTTCAATTGACGTGATATCCCCTGCCTCTATTTATCAGCCCGCTTTAAATCTTGCAAACATATCTGCAGGCCCCTCGCTTCTAACGCAACATAAATTGGCGCTAGAAGGAGGGATGACCAACATATAATTGGCGCTAGAAGGAGGGTAGAACTGGAAAAGACGCCATTGCTTTAGTCATCATTCATTTTTATGCAGGCCCCTCGCTTCTAACGCAACATAAATTGGCGCTAGAAGGAGGGCCTTCCTGGAAGATCACGCTCATCATCAGTATTTTCAGGTTTGATGACGCATAGAGTAAGGTACCCTCAGATTGTCTGTGAATTTCAGTAAATTACGTAAATATTTACTGTGAATAGATTGTATATGCACATTCTATGTAAAGATTTCCAGATCTCACATAAATATTGCAAGCTTTACAGTAGATCTCTCTGAATTCACTAATATCAGCTAAAGATACGTAAATTTGTTCAAACTTTGAGACTTTTAGGCCTTAGGCACTCAAGAACTTGTGTTACGGGTCAGGATATCCCAATATCCTGTCACATTTGCAGTGTCTTCGCAAATATTTCATAAATATCCAGTCTGATTTGCAATTTGACCGCAAATATCACCTCATCCAGTGAAATCTAACCAATATTTGCAAAGTTTCAGCCAATTTGCCTCCAAATCAAGAAATCCTGGCTTACAGGATAAATACCAGGTCTAGACCTAGTGAAGTTTTGGAAGAATTGCCTGTTAGAGGTTTCAGACCTAGGACTGTAGACATTCACCATACTCCAGGATCAAGCGCGTCTAGAGCTTCACTGGGACCTCCTCCTGTGACCCCTGTCGGTTTGCAAATACCTTCCAGTATATCCGCGACACCTCCTGTTCAAACCCAGGGTATACCTTTAGTTCAACCTCAGCCAACTGCACCACCAGTTCAGCCCCCTCAGGCTGCAATGTCTTTCTTTGCAGCGGAGTCACCCTTGACTTTTACTGCATATCATGAGTTACCAAAGAATCCAGACAAACTTTGTCCAAAGTATCATCCTTATCAAGAAGCTGATGATCATATCAGGACATTTAAAGAAGCGTGCTGTAGAGCCAGAATAGAACATCAGGACGTGGTGTGCAGATTATTTCCTTTTTCCCTAGGGGAAGAGGCTTATAATTGGTTCATCAGTCTTGGCCAAGCTTCTGTCGGTTCGTGGGCTGTCTTAGAGAAAGCCTTTCTTAACAGGTTCAAGGTCCCTATTGATCCATCCATGAATTACCACATGTTTGCCACAATCAAAAGATTTGAGAATGAGCCTATTGCTAATTTCAATGCTAGGTTCCAGAAAATGTTGTCTAAGCTAGTTGCCCCATATGTGGTGGCTGATGCTGCTGCCAGGAGTATCTATTATTCAGCCCTGGATCCATTAACTTCCATGTTCATCAGGAGAACACATCCTGAGATCACTACTTTGATAGGAGCTTTTCAAGAAGCTATCAAGGTAAATCAGCAGTTGATACCTGCTCCTACCCCAAATATAGTATTCCCTACTTTGCCTGGCGTGCAAGCACAATATCCAGCACCATATCCTGCAGCTTATCCTTCACAATATCCTGCACAATATCCTAATGGATCAGTGATACCCCCAGCAGTCATGCCTGCACCTTTGCAAGTACCTCCATTGAGTATTATGCCTCCTCCTAATGGAAATAGCCAATTGCCACAATATCCTGCACATGCTCAGACACCTCAGGGTACCGATCTATCCAACAATAACCATGGATCTTCCTTTTTCAAGCCTCAGACTAAAAATGTAGTGGCCAAAGCTCAAGAGGAGAAGGAGGAAATCAAAGAAATTTCTGCTCAACTCAGAAAACTCACCACAGAAGTAACACATTTGATAAATCAATGGTTTTATTTGCAGTCAGGTCAGAATAGAAATTATTCCAATGACAGACCAAACTACCCTGACAGAGGATATAACAACTTCAACAATAATGGTGGAAACAATAATAATCCTCCTAGACAGCCCAGAGTGTGGAACTCCAGGCCAAATAATGGTTCATTACCATCACCCCTAGACAATCAGCCTCCTGGTGAAGCCAAACAGACTACCAGAGTCAATCTTGCTGAAGCAGCCCTTACCAAATGGTGTAGGATTCACAATACAAATGCACATGCAGAATTAGATTGTCCACAATATAGGATTGCTGCCAGCATCTTTCAGACTGAAGTGTCTAACACTTTTGGAAATCCACCTCAGGTAGAAGGAAATGAGATAGTTCCTTGTGGATATGACTCAGCTTTTGTGCTAGAAACATACACTAATTAGCCTCACCCGAGTTATGATCAGACCTGTGAGGAATCTGCCCTAACCTTTGAAACAAACTATGTTTTCCCCTTTGAGGATGAAAATGAACCTGCAAGAGAGCATGAGGAAGTACATGCATACCAGCAGCAATACCCAGGTAAGCACAATTATAACTTGAGAAGTAGTGCCAACAGACCTGCTGGACCATTGACATCATCTCTACCTCCAAACAACTTCAATACACCTCCTGATCCTAAGGCTAGCAATAACCCTGGGTTCCCTAAGGTGAATGCTCAATACTTGTCTCCTCAAAACACAGTAACAAAAGTCGTAAATGCACCTCAGAAGTCTGACAAGTTAGTCGGCTATTTGGCTGATGAAATGAAGAAAATCAAGATCAGCCTGTCCTTATCGGAGTTATTAAAAACTCCTGCCATCAAAAGGGCATTCATGAAGTCACTAGATGATCCTGCTCCTAAAGAGGATAATCATCTTTCAAGTCAATCCAATGGCAAGGAGCATGCTGTTAAAGATAACACTATCAAGTCTAAGGTGTCAGCTACAGTCCAAGCCACTGAAACCTCCCACATGACCTTGTATAGAGATAAAACTGAATCACCTCCGTTTCTCCTCACTATAAGAATGTTCAGCAAGAACTTGCACAACTGTTTAGTTGATTCAGGAGCTTCAACAAATGTTATGCCTTTATCAATATGTAACGCATTAGGACTGCATCCTGCTAAATCCTTAAAGAAGGTCACTCAACTAGACAAGACAGAAGTAAGTGTGATAGGAGAACTAACTCACATTCACATGCAGCTAGCATCTGATCCTAGGATACAGTATTACATTGACATTCAGGTAGTGGACATACCTGATACATATGGGATGTTGCTTAGCCAAGATTGGTCTAAAACGCTTAACGGATATATGTCCACAGACTTCAGTCACATGTGGTTACCATGGAAAGGTATACCTAATCAGATCAGGATTGATGCTGAGCCTAGGATGAAACATATGATCACGGAATATAACAAAACAAATGAGATCATGTACGTAAACATAGAACCTGGAGTTTATCACATCAGGCCGCAAACTGTTAAAATAGAAGAGATCCTGATGCTGGATGTTCATCATCATCATGATGATGATTATCATGAGGACATGCTGAGTATGGAATTTGATAATAATCCAGATAATGAGAATGAAATAGATCACTTCAGAGATTTTGAGATGCATTTATCTACTCAGGTAAAACGTTGCCAATTATTGAATATACCTGCTAATGACATTTTGATTGATGGATGGTGCAGATTACACGGCAAAGCACACTCAGAAAAGACTTGTGAACCATGCTTAGACATGATGATACTGGAGCAGACGTATAGTGAAGCATCATCATCATATTCCGAGGTGAGTGCTACATCTGATGATGATGATGATATTAATTCTTATTTGTCTTCTGCAGAAGCAGAGGCACCGACAGATCCTGATGAAGATCATATCCAGAGAATAGAAGAAGAGGTCCTGGTGTCGGATCTGATAAATGATACGAGAAAAGAAAAGATCACTCCTAGTAGTGATTACTTCATGGAATCAGATTATGAGTTGTCTGATGAAGATAAAGGCAGTGACCTCACGAAGTTTGAAGAATTTCTGGTAAAAGAAATAGAAAAGATGACACAACAGCGTAAATCTCCCCAGGAGGTTTTAATTAAAGGTTGGTGTAGGCTACATGAGGCACTTCACTCAGAAACAACTTGCTCACTATGCTTACATATTTTGAAGAAGCATGCAGTTGTATGTGCTGAACATCATCCTCCTGCTGAGATGGAAGAGAAAATAGAAAAGCCATCAGGCTCACCAAATAAAGGAAAGAAGAAACTTGAGGATGACATCCCCAAGTTAAAGTGGATATCAGGCGGAGCAGCAGCGAGAGCTGCAAAGAAGAAAGAAAGTTCAAGTAAATATCCTGCTGAAGACAAATGTCCTGCTGAAGATAAGCCTTGGATCTTAAGGTTTGACGGATCTAAATCCAAGCAAGGTGCTGGGGTAGGAATTGACCTTATTGATCCATCAGGGAAATCCTATTTAGCAGCTTACAGACTACAGTTCCCCTGCACCAATAATGTCGCAGAGTATGAAGCTCTGATTCATGGAGTGTTGTTTGCCCATAAGAAGAAAGTGAAGATCTTGCATGTCTTTGGAGATTCAGAACTAGTTGTGAGACAAGTAAGAGGAATTTACTCTTGTAATTACAGAAAGCTATCAAATTACAGACATCGTGTGTGGGACCTGATTGAAGACTTTGATGCCTTTAATATCGTTCACGTACCAAGAGAACAGAACCAGAGGGCAGATGCACTTGCCCAGGCCGCCAGTACATTGGAACCGCTGTCTATATCTGGTCTGAAGAGATTTTCAGTAGAATTGGTGTCAGTACCTTCAGTACCTGACAATGTGACTAATCTCCAAGTGTTTGATGATGATCAGCACATCCTGGACTTCATATCAAACAGAGACATATTTGAAGCTCAGATTATAGATGAGAATGGTATGGAAGATCATGTCTGGGAAGAAGATGAGATATTAGAGTTGCCTAGCAACAGAATTCCCAAAGGTATGATTGAATTAGAAAGAGCCTTTGATCTAGATAATATGCTTAAACATAAAGATCTGCCTAAGGCAGATGGAGGTCAATATTCACAGGTGAATATTGGACAAGCTGATGACAAGAGAAATGTCTTATTGGGTAAGGTTTGTACACCAGATGAGTTAGAAGGAATAACTCAGGCCCTTAAAGATTACATACATGTAATTGCATGGACTTATGATGAGCTAAAGACATATGACACTTCTGTCATAACTCATACTATACCTCTCAAGCCAGATGCAAAACCTTTCAGACAGAAGCAGAGGCCAGTCAATGCTCTGCTTGAGCCAATCATCCTTGAAGAAGTCAAGAAATTGTTAAATGCCTGGATAATATTTCCTGTGAGGCACTCCACTTGGGTGGCGAATCTTGTGCCAGTCAGAAAGAAGAATGGAGACATCAGATTATGTGTAGATTTCAGGAACCTGAACAGAACATCAGAAAAGGATAATTATCCTTTGCCCTCTTTGGATGAAGTTCTACAAATTGTGAATGGAGCCAAGATGATGTCCTTCTTGGATGGTTTTTCAAGATACAACCAAGTGATGGTTGATAAAATTGACAGATTAAAAACTACCTTCACCACAAAGTGGGGTATATTTGCATATAGACGTATGCCATTTGGACTTATAAATGCTGGAGCTACATTCCAGCGAGCAATGGACATAGCCTTCAGAGGCTTAATAGGAAAATGTATAGTCATCTACATGGATGACTTGACAGTATTCTCCAAGGAAAGGGGAAGTCATGTTGCTGATCTCAGAAGTGTACTGAAGAAATGTGAAGAATATGGAATATCGTTGAATCCTAAGAAGTGCATATTTGGAGTCACAACAGGAAAATTACTAGGCCACCTGATCTCAGAAGATGGAATTATCATTGATCCTGACAGGGTGGAATCTATTATGAAGTTACAACTTCCAGGAAGCAAAAAGGAACTTAAATCTTATTTTGGTAAGATAAATTTTGTGAGGAAGTTCATCACCGGCTTTGCTGAGATTGTCAGACCACTGAATGCCATGTTGAAAAAAGATGCACAAATTGAGTGGACACCAGAAGCCAAGGCTGCCTTTGAAGATATAAAGAAAGCCATTTCAGATGCTCCTGTCCTCATTAGTCCAGATTATACAAGAGATTTCTACATCTACTCATTTGCCTTAGAACATACTTCTGCAGCAGTGTTAACTCAAAGAAATGAAGAGAAAGAAGAGAAACCAATTACTTTCATGAGCTGTCCTTTCAGAGATGCTGAATTGAGATATGTAGATGTTGAAAGACAGGCACTTGCATTAGTCAGAGCAGTAAAAAAGTTTAGACATTATATACTGAGAAGCAAAGTGATTGCTGTGGTACCAGATGCAGCAGTGAAGATGCTGCTGATGCAGAGTGAACCTGGTGAAAAAAGAGCCAAATGGATTACTGTATTACAAGAATATGACATGGAGATCACACCAATGAAGCTGGTAAGAGGACAAGCTCTGAGCTAGATGATATCTGAAATTGATCCAAACATCATCAGTCAGCAGTATGTGATCAATAAGAAAGACAATAGGGAATGGTATTCAGACATCAAGCACATCCTGATCACCGGAAGATGTCCTTCAAGAATGCAAGCCTCACAAAGAAGAGCCTTAAAGATAAGATCCCAGAAGTATATGATAAAGGGAGGAACCTTGTTTAAGAAGAATTATGAAGGAATATACCTGAGATGCTTAGAGAAACCAGAAGCAAATAAAGTTTTAACAGAGTTACATGACAAGTTTGGTACTGCACACGGATCAGCATTGGCCACAACACATACAATCCTCAGAGCAGGATATTACTGGCCTACAATTTTTAAGGACACGGCTGATCATGTTAAATGTTGTCATGTTTGCCAGGTTGCTGCCAACAGAGAAAAATATGCTGCACAACCGTCGCAGCCAGTGATGGAAGAGCGCCCATTTGCACAGTGGGGCATGGATTTCATAGGACCGATCAATCCTCCGTCTTCCTCAGGCCATAGGTATGTCCTAACGATTACTGATTATTGTACCAGATGGACTGAGGCTATCAGCATCAAAACTTGTACTGTGGATGATGTCATTAAATTTTTGGAAAGCAACATTGTCACCAGGTATGGAATTCCTTATGCATTGGTAAGTGATAATGGTTCTGCCTTCATTTCCACCAAATTGTCAAGTTGGGCTTTTGATCATGGGATCATACTTAAGTTCTCATCCAACTACTATCCCCAGGGAAATGGATTAGCAAAATCCACCAACAAGAATTTACTGAGTATAATAAAAAAATTGATAGAGAAAAATCCTAGGGAATGGAACTCATTTCTGAAATATGCCTTATGGGTAGACAGAACTAGAATGAAAACCGCATTAGGAAACTCACCCTTCCAACTAGTATATGGGGTAGATCCTATCCTCCCTGTAAACTTGAAAATTCCTACTCTGCAGTTTGCCCAAGAGTATCTAGGCGTAGATAATAAACAGGAAGTCAGGTTGCTTCAGTTGATGCACCTGGAAGAAAAGCGAAGTCAAGCGATTAACCGATTTGCAAAACATTAGGCTGTTGTCAAACGCTGGTTTGACAAGAGAGCCAGAATTAAAGCTTTCAGGATATCTGATTTAGTCCTGATGTGGGATAAGGCCCATGAAAAGAAAGGTGATCATGGTAAGTTTGATAGATTATGGATAGGTCCCTTTCAGATTTTTGAAATTTTAGGAGATAGCACTTATAGCTTAAGAACCTGACAGGTGAGGATGTCCCATTGCCAGTCAATGGACAATTCCTCAAACATTATTTCCAGGCCTGAATGACTTCATGACAGTCATATGTATCATATTGTATATTTGTATAGGTGTTTGTACAGTTTGTTTGTTGTTGTTGTTTTGTTGGTTGGGACAGTGTTTTGGTAAGTCAAGATGATGCACTTCATCACCCTAAGAAAATAATTAAATTGTTGGGATTCAAGTGATGTGATCACATTTAAATATAGGTTATAATTCATTCTAGGAAGTATTCATGATCAGGTTTGTGATATCTGTTCATCAGGGTGCTTTTTCTTGGTCAAAGCGAATCCATCACAATGAAACACCTAACAGCCTTGGGTTTGTTGACCACACTAGTATAGGTGTTAAGTGAAAAATCTAAAGGGACTCCCTTGCTACCAATACAATCTCCAACCTAAAGCTGCAAGTGACTATACCTTGTACAAATGAGCTGACATGATGATATCAAATATAAATATGAAAGAGAAAATCAGAAAAGAAATAAAATTAGGCCATCTAAGTAACTCTACCGGGGCTATAGACGCCTACTGGCAGTGGGGCTCTACTTAGGGAGATTGTATAGATAACCTTGCCGGGGCTATAGACGCCTGCTGGCAGCAAGGCTCTATCCAGGTTGGCTATGAGGGATGATCCCTAACTATGTAGTTTAACACCAGTTACTTATGTTTTCAACTTACTTTCAAGATGAGGATAATTAATCATATGCACACACCTGATCCTTTGTTAGCTTTATCACCATGATGAAATTTTATCATTCAGAGGATTATGATGCTTACACTTAGACAGAATTAGAACACTATAGATGAATGTGATCACATCACTTGAATCATTGGAATTTGTTTATTTTCTTTGGTGGCAAGTTGTTGTGTGGTTACACAACACGCCCCATTTTGACTTGGCAAAACAGGGACCCAACTTTTCTTTTGGCTCGTGTTGTCTGCTTTCTGGCGGTTTGGTAAAATCAGTCATGTTCATCATCATGTGGAGTCAAGATGAGGTAAGCCCCAATATGAGGTCAGTCTGTCAAAATTTGTATTTCGTATATATGACCACATATTCTGAAAGAGCATTAAAATTCATGCAGGTTTGCTTTTTACATCACCCTGATATTCATCAGGATGTGAGAGTTATGAACAGTCAAAGTCTTGGTCAAACCTGATATTCGCAAAAAGAGGGTCATATTTTATAACCTCAGTTATGCTGTGTGAAGAACATCATCATCATATTTGAAACGTCCCCCCCCCCCCCCCGATAATATCCTGCGGTTCAAATATCTGGACGTCAACGTTAAGTGATAGTAAGTCTTCCCCGTCGAACGGTCTTTTGTATAGCGAGCATCATATTTTGAAAGTAACCCGATATTCATTAATATCATCCTGATGCAAAATATCACCCTTAACAAACATCCTGATGACATCATCTGAATCCGATAAACAAAAAAACAAACATCCTGATGACATCATCATCATATTTACATTTCGACAGGATATTTTGTAAACATGATCATGTTCACCCAATGTGGCGATGACGTCACGAGACATTTCCAATACAAAGAACAAATATCATGATGACGTCATCCCAATATTCAAAGAAGAGAATGAGTAAGTTTGAAGGTCATCATCATATTTTGGAATATCACCCGATAGACCGAAATATCCTCCTGATGTGCTAAAGTGTAAACAAAGGTGCGTTGTCACCTGAATTTTGTCGCGATAACAGTTCCAATGCTGGGGAGGATGATATCGAAACTCAACCCGATATTTGTGAAATGTCATCCTGCTCTCATGATATCATGTCATATGGATATTCCCCCGCTCCCTTTGGCGCCATTGCCATTAAATGCGCGCAGATATGGTAGGTGATTCTCGCCGATCCCGGAACCCAATGAAACATCTGGCGAGATCCTGAGTTTTCGCACGAATGATCAAAGATTACGATCTAACTTGTCAGAGTTACCCTAAGTTTACCCTAACTGCGAGGTTAAAAGGTAATTCAACCGCCATTGTTACATTTACCTGCGTTAAAATTGTTTTACAGAGCACTAGCCTCCATTTCTGCATAACAGCTACCGTTGCGCGACTGGAGCTCATAGACTGAGGGGGGGAGGTGATCAGCAGCTGAATCAAGAGCGTCTTAGAGATATACTGGTATAAAAAGAAATCGGCATAACCAGGTAAGTGAACTGAAACCCTCATCATGTTGTTTTTAAATAATGTTGAAAGTTCTGGTTATGTATCCATGCAAGTAAGTAATGTAGAATTGATACAATAAGCATGATATTTGCAGTATGTATGCATGCATATCCCGTTGTGAGAAGAAATGTTGTTAATTGTAGGTACCCATGGCTGAAAAATGCTTAGTCAAGTGTCAGGAAGAATTTAGCAGGCCTATGTTCTCTTCTCAGAGAGGGGTCCTGTTTAAATTTGGGGCAATTATAGACACCCATCAGGGGAGTACCAACCTGGAGGCTTGGTCAGCCAAGCTGAATGATGGGCAGGATAAGAGTCCGGTGCTGGACGTTGTGTTAGTATGTGGAACGCTACTGGCTTCCCCTACTCCATGGAGTCTCCGGAGCTGGTTATTGAGTGCGCCTGGAATTACAACCCTCAGACAAGGCAGGTGGTGAAGCATGGGAGAATGTATGCAGACCTATCCATCAAAGGTCTATCCCAAACATTTGGACTGCCAATGGGCAGCAAGGTAAAGAGTGTAGACTTGAAGAAGTCTGAAAGAGAATATGAGGCCAACAAGAAGACGGCCAGAAAGAACATGTATGCTTGGCGGGCCAAGAACAGCACATATAATGGAGCGGCCAAGCTCCCTGTGCGCATGTTCAAATTTGATTTTAATGAAGAATATCAGTATGTGATTGCCCTACTGAACAGGGTGACTGGCCAGCCTGATACTGGAGAATTCAGAGACTGGATGTACGGCATAATAATGATGTGCCTATATGCAGACATCAAGCCACTGTGGGGCCAAATCATAAGTGATGCTCTGCATGAGTAGCTGCTGAACCTGGGAGGTTCAGATTGTGCCTTCTACATGACCTCCTATATTGTTTATTCCTGTGCTTATAGAGGCACTTTTGATGCCCTGGTCACAGATGGAAAACTGACGGGCACGAATGCAACATATATATGGGATCATCATCCCCAGCTGCAAAGAACCAAATATATCAAGGACTACAAATTGGTCAATGATGCATTTTCTATGCATCTGGTAAGGACCATGGAAGATGACAGAACTAAAAGACTGAACATGGAGGCTCAGGAGGCAGTATACAGGCATGGGGCATGGTACATCCAATTTGTCACCTTTTCCTACATCAGGATAGAAGGTTTTGAAGGGCATCCCCTTATGCTGCCAAGGTATCCTACAGATGCAGTAGTTTTAATGGAGTTTATCTGGCAGGGCTCCACCATCATACAGACGTATAAGGATGCCAAGAAGCTGCCACCAATTTTGTTCCCAGTCAGCATCGGCAACTACATGTGCCCTGACTCTGACAATATTAAGAAGGTGATGGTCACTCTGAACAAGATGAATTTATTGCCCTTCCCAGTAACAAGACCATATGATCCTTACGGCCGAATGCAAAAGATCCTAGGAAAGCCTATTCACTAGAGGCACCTAGAAGATTTTTGGGCTGACTGCGAAGATGAGGCAAAGGCTAGGAGAAGGAGGTATCAGAGGTTAACTCTGAACCAGATTAGAACGTTCGACTGCATCTCCCTCCCTTAGCAGCTGAAGAGTGATGATGGCAGGATCATGGCAGATGAATACGAGCAGAAGAAGATCTACAATGATACTATTTCTGCCCCTGACCTCACCATGCAGGAGGATGTGTCCTTGGACCCATTCTTTGCTAGAACCATACACTTGACCCAAGCTTGGGTAGATGCACAGGTAGAGGCATTGAAGAAAAAGGGTGTTGCCATCACAATAGATAGCAAGAAGAAGGGGCAGGACATCCCCACAGATGAATATGATGACTTCCTGCTGGAGAAGCGGAAGACTAAGGGAGAGAGGACCCCTCCACCACAGCAACCTAGCCAAAGGGCCACAAAGGGCAAGAAGGTGGAAAAGGGACCCAAAGGGGTCATAGTTGACAGGGCAGTATTCACAGCGGAGGAGGTAGCCAAATCAGGGTCAGAATCAGATTCTCCTCCAAAGCCCAAGAAAGCTAAGACAGCAGAGGTTGGAACCACAGAGACCTAAGAAGTGGGTCAATCATCCAGACAACCAGGCAAGGATATCCTCATGGAGGAAGAGCCTAAAGAAGAGGAGGAAGCTCCATTGATAATCAGAAGAAAGAGGAGAGCTCCGCAGGTGTTGGTTCCTACCACACCTAAGAAAACAAGAACCTCCATGAGAGGTGAGATGAGTCAACCCCCAGTGCAATTACAAGGGGCGGGTAGTGAAGTGCAGAAGGAACTTCAGCACAATGTTCCACTTCCTACCATTGTCAAGTTCAAAACTGAACTGGCAGAAGAGCAACAAAAGGAAGCATCCCAGGCGCAAGCAAAAAAGAATGTCTCGCTAGACGAGACAATAAAATTGTCTGATGATGAGGTGGTGCAGGATGTAGCTGCACAAGAAATGGAAACACTTGCAGCTGCTGGCATCAGTGTGGCTCCTCACAAGCCTCCAATGGTTCAAATAGTGCTTGAGGAGATGAAACAAGCAGAAGCGGAGTGAGAAAAGAGCCCAGAACCAGAGAAGAGCCCAGAGCAAGTAGCTCAGGACATAGGGCTGGATACATTGATCGCTAAGGCGACAAGTCCTATAGTGGTAGACTTAACAGAGAAGTAGGATGCAAGTCCTGAACAGCCAGCAGGATCACCTGATAAGGGCCACTTAATAGAAGAGATAGAGATGGCAGAAACAGAAAGCCACGCTCTTGAATCAGGCCAACAAAGCCCACAAGATACATCAGTAGGACCTGCTATAGTAGAGGTCCAAGAAGCAAAGGCTGATGATGAGAAGAATGAAGCGATAGAGGATCCTGCTGATAAGGCACAAGAGGTGGATGCTGCAGGTACAGAACAGATAGCCGCTGCGGAACAGATGCCATCACCTCGGGTAGATCCAGTGATATCAGATATGGTGGACATGCCGCCAGAAATAGAGAAGCAAGAGGAGGATGATCAACCTCCACAGGGGGAAGAACTGGGGACAGGTGAAGAAAGGATGGAGAAAGATCATGATCATCATGATCCACATACAGGTACACCGCCAGGTTCCCCACACGGAGAAGATGCTCCCCTAGAAAAGGAAGTTCCTCAACAGGAGGAGGCACCACAGGATTCACAGCAAGGTGAGCATCAAGAGCCAGAAAAAGAAAAGTCACCATCTCCACAACGCTTGTTGGTGGAAACGGGAGATAGAGGTGAACAACATCATGATGCTAAAAAGCATGATCAGGTGCCTCCATGGTTAGAAAAGGAGGTAAATGTTGAGGAGCTGGAGATTCAAGAGTTCGATGTCTCCACCCTGTTCGCCGCAGATATAATGAAACCCAGGAGGAAGGCCAGAATGACTTCGGCCATCAAAAGAGATCCAGCGACAGGGAGAAGGACCGCACAAATTGCTGTACCTGCGATAGAGAAAGAGAAAGGCAAAATCACTG
Organism: Cunninghamia lanceolata; assembly: GCA_027924645.1. Taxonomy (NCBI): domain Eukaryota; kingdom Viridiplantae; phylum Streptophyta; class Pinopsida; order Cupressales; family Cupressaceae; genus Cunninghamia; species Cunninghamia lanceolata. Next base: position 16,894,627 of record BSBN01000055.1, read on the forward strand.
TGGATGAATTCCAGATAAGCACAGTTGATTTGGGTTTTGCCAATGAAGAGCAGGAAGGTCAGGAGGGAAAGGATATCATTGACTCTCTGATTCAGAAAGTGAAAAGAGAGAAAGAGAAGAATAAGCAACATAAAGAGCACATTGCTCAGTTGCGTGCATATATTGAAGGCTTGACCAACCCTGAAGATACCAAAAGCGAAGCTGCAGTCCCATTGACTGCTATTTCTCAGGAAGAAGTGAATAGACTGGACCTCATGAAACATGAGGTTTCCGTAATAAGAAAGTGGGTGTCATCCACATTGGATGATGCCATTGAAATAATGAAAGGTTCTTTGAAGAGGTGGAGCATCCTAAGTGACTCCAAAACTAAGGTGGATAAATTGCAGATGCAGACCGGAAAAAGGTCTTATAAACTGGAGAAAGTCCTCACCCTGTTGGACGAAATAAGGAAGATAAATCCACAATTGCTTATCAGTAAGCAGGTGTTAAATAATAATACTGCATTATTAGTGGATATCTAGTATAAGGATGTGCAGTTTGAATGCGGAGTCCTCAAGAGATGCAATAATAAGCTGAGGGAGATCAGCATGAGGATACGTGATTTAATGGGCATTGAAGCAGACATGCTCAAAACATTAGAAGGCAAGGTGGAAGGGAAGATAGAGAATCAAGATGAAGATTCTGCCCTCAAGGCTCTGCGTAATAACTTCCAAGTGGAAGATGATGGTCCGCTAGTCCACTTGACAGAAGAGATAATAAATAAAATGATGAGGATCAGGGTCAAGATGGAGACCTATAATGAGACACTGCAGGACAGAAAGAATAAGCTGGACAACAGCAGGGATAAGTATGAAGCGCACAAACACGCCATCATCAAGGCAAAGACTCAAGATGGCAGAGGAATAGACCAAGTTGTGCTGTCATACGAACAAATCCAAAGCAGCATGCAGCCCCATATGCAGCAGCGTCATCATCAGGATAGCGAAGAGTCAGGAAGTGATGCACATGATGATGACCCGCGTGCATAAGATGAAGAACATGATGAAGATACATCATGAAGGGGAATATCTTGCATATGCAGTATAGATAGTTGCCAGCTGGCAACCTGTGCCTTTTTGTAATATTGGTAAGTCATGAAATGATGACCGTTGATTTATATTGATAAATCAGATCCGTGGATCTTTTGTAATAGATTCCTCACCTTATTCTATAAAAGGTGGTGGAATGCCTTGTTATATTCATTCGAAACTTAATTGAAATTTGATTGCTGAAGTATTCAGGACTTATTTCAAAGCTGCTGTATATGTACATGTCTTTTGCATACTTAATGAAAGGGAAGAGTATTTTGATTACAAATCTTCGTAAATCTTGAGTAATCTGTGTCTGAATTCTGGATATGTGCTTTGATTTGCTGCATCCCTTGGAGTGCTTATCATGTTGCATGTATTGTTTTCATTCATTATCCTCTGAAGTTTGCATCAACTGTATCTAGCTGTGGAATGTCCTGGTGAACATATGGTTTGATTTCTTCTCCTCATGACAGTATCAAGCATGTATGTGGATCAAAAGCTAAAGGTTCAACTTAATTAGAAGCATTTCCTTTAATTTCTTTCAATTTCAGAGCATCTCACTATCACAATTGCAAATAAACTGATAATCTTAAGCAAACAACCCAAAATATGCAGACATCTCGTAGATAATCGTAAATATTTAGCATATTTGAACACTAAGCATGCACAATTGAAAATATCATGCAAAGATCTAGGTATTTTACTTCCTTTCATCAAATACCCGCATAATTTGACTTCTCTGTAAGGAATTTCTGCAGGAACGTCATGATGATAGTGCATTTTCACGTAAGGCCCCAAAATGGAAACAGTAACTCATATTAACCACTGAGTAACGTCAGTCGATTAAGACCTAATCACCGGAGACTTGGGATCATGAATTCTTTGAATTCACTGTATCTTTCAAGATGAATAAAGGTTAATGTGTACTTTTATTCTATGTTTGTTTGTGACTAACATCATGACCAACAAATAGCAGCCCCCTAACTCATACTTCATTTAACTTTCCTTGGAAGTCATATATTATACCTACAAAATCTAGAAACAATGTATAAACATATGAGATTAGACAAATAAATGCTTAAGTATGAAGAATTTTATGTGTTTCTTGTTTTATTTAGACTTGTAGGGTTTATCAAGACATTAGGATCTTAGACTAAAGGTTAAAGTGGAAGTAGTCCCAAAGAAACCTACAATCAACAACCTTTTTCAGTTTCAATCAACTAGGTGACTAAAGAGAGTGTGGCATCCATCTGGACTTCAGGATTTTAGACTAAAAGTCAAAAGTCCATGAGTCTATGAAAATTTTATAATTTTAAGATTTGCATCATATAATTAACAAAACAATTCTCTTCAACATCCAAAGCTTACACGACCTGATATAGGAATATGGAGATCAATAGGAGATGAGGAAATTGGACTAAAAGTCAAAGTTATATCCTTGAATATTATGCAAATTTATGAATTAAATTTTGAGCAAAATGAAGGTAAGAAATCATTTAAATACTTTGCAAGATCCAACTAGACTTCATGATTTCAAGCTAAATGTTAGAAGTCCATAAGTCTAGGAAAATTCACAACTTAGTATATGCAAGTGATAGACCAGCTGTAAAGTTTTTCTTTGACATTAAAAACTTCAATGACTTGATACTATATTGCTCTAAATTGACCCAAGCTCAATGCTAGTGAGTCAGACTTTGATGTAGCACATTAACTATATATGTGCTAAAGGCACCTGCCTAGTCACTCTTGGTCTCATTGCAAGAGCTAGTCAAGTGGTGGTGGAACCAAGGGTGTATTTTGTTCTTGGGAAGAAAAAAATTGTGAATGGTGGTGAAATTAATTGTGTTTTTGGCTCAAGAGTGTGCATTTGCTTATTGTTGCAATTTTTTTAGGTTTATTTATGTTATGTCGTAAAAAGTTTCCTTATGACTTTTTACCTCCTAGTTTAGCTCCTAGGTCCCCTTAATTTCATTATGCATGTTTAAAACTTATCTTGGAGTAGTTTCCCCTAAAACTCATGTTAAATGGGGCTCATGGGTCCACAATTTAATGTTAATCAAGACTCAAATCATGTCTTGGGACTTGGGTACCCGCGTCCTAGTGCAAACTGATTTATCAGGGCCTAAATTTTAGGATGTTGGCATACAACCTTTAAAAAGGTTTCCCTCTATCAGTATTTTCAATTTGAATTATGAAAGTTAACAGGAATGCATATATAAGTGATTTTTTTCTTCATTTTACACCTAGATGGGTAATGCAAACTTGTGATATTGAGCGAAGGGGTTTCAAAGCATTCATTGTGTTGTAGAGCATAATTGTTTTGTTATTGTGTTTGTTTGTTGCAAATTTGGCTTCATCAATCCATCTCCTCATGGTGTGAAAGATCTTCATCTCCATGAGGGCTTCACCTCTAAGATAATATCAATTTGTTTTTCAATCAATATATTTCATCATTTGATTTGGCCTCTATCTACTAAGGACCCACACTCTATCTAACAATGGTGTTGGAAGATGTGAATGTCATTCTGGGGTTTGACTGAGGCAAGCTTGTAAACACCACAACCCCCAAAACCCTCTCTTTGATATTGCAAGTTACAGGTGTGGGATTTGACAAAGTGGAGTTGTAGAGAAGTAGAACATAGGATGGAGATTCAAGATCTAAGAAGAAATTGTAGAGAATCAACCCTACTAGACTAGGGTGCCCACCCTGTAGTCCTCCCAATTGGCATTTTTGGAAACTTTGAAGGAAGTTGCATTCTTACACACCTCATTGTTCTAGATCTATAGAAAAACTACCCTATCTGACTTTTGCACCTGCCTCGTTGTCCCCAAAATTTTCACCTCTAAAAATCCAAATCTTGGTATGTTTCTAATCTATATTTTGTGCCTTCCTATGCAATAATCTATCATATTTTGTCTGTCTATACCCAATTTCATTACAATTAGGATTCAAGGCTTATTAGACCTAGGGTTTGACATATTCATTGATGTAATCTACCTTTCCATATCATTCCTAAGTTACATCAACCTATAGTTGAGTCCTCTCCATCTGTAGTGACTTAGATCGATTGTTGTCCTTGAATGCTATTTTGAAAGGAGGGTTTGATTGACTCAACCTCAGCTGCATTTCAACCTATCTTCTTTTCATAAATAACATTTAGGTGAACTTATGTTTTTACTAAACTTGCATCTTGCTAAGTGTTGTAATAAGTGCTTTCATTCATTCATATCATATTTATCATCTTGCATTGAAAATTTTTGCATACATTTGAAAAAAATTTTAAAAAAAAGCATTCTAGGCTTACATTAAAGCATAGTTTTACATATTTTACATGGCATATCATAGAAAGATTTAATTTTATGATTTTTGTATCATATTTGATATTTTCTATAGTCATTCATCATTGCATCATATCACATTTTGCATTTGAAGATCTCATTTGCTAGGGTTTTGCTTAAAAAGTTACATTTTTCATATAACCTAGTAATTCCAAAAGCTAGGGTTTGTAGTCAAAATCTTATTTCAGATTTTTTTGCTGTAATAAACATCTTTCAAATCAGATCTAGCAATGATTTAAAGCATATTTTTATTTCTCATTTGAAAATTTAGCATCATTTCATACTTTACTTTGAAAATTTCACATGTTTTAAATTACACAATGTGTATTTCAACATAAACAATTTAATCTCTCTCTAACATTTCTTGGAAAGATATTTTAAAAGTAATACCTTTTGTGCAGCTCTTTGACATCTTAAATGCTCCATTTGTAAGGACACTAGTGTGTTTTTGTTCTTGGTAACAAGCTTCAAAAATCTAGTTTTCTCAAACTAGTGTTGTGGTGTACAAAAGTCTTTCATATTGGTTATATTTGATAAATGAAAAGATCTCATTGTGCATTGCCATTCCAAGACATTCTATTATGGATTTTTCATCTGATTTCTCTTTGGTATCTTTACATGCATATATCAAAAAAAATGAAAATTTCCACAAATTCATTAATTTGAATCCTCATGTTCTTACTCATATACAATCCATGTATCACAAGGATATATTTAAGTGCTTATCATTTGAAATTCTTGATTATGTATCTAATTTTGAAAATTTCCTAGTTCTTGTAAATACATACCCTTCAGTATTATAAGACCTAATCAAATACATTTCCATGAAGACTTGTGACAAAAATGAGTGTGAAAATTCTTCTTCTATCAATGCTTTGGAACTAATATCTAAAATATTTGATGATGATGATGATTCCATGAGTTATCATATTCCTCCTCTAGTTGAAAGCTCAAACACCTTGGAAATACCTAAGGAAGTGAAGACCTTTGATCTTTCTCCTTTGGATGAATGTTCAAGAACATTGGATATCTCTAAGGATGTGAATACCTTGGATAGCTCTCCTTTGGTTGCAAGTTCTATTCCATTAGATGTACTAAGGATCAAACAATCAACAATTTATTTTCTCTTTGTTGCAATTCTCTCCCTTTAACAAATGAAACATTAGTGAATAAAGAAAGGTCCTTTACATTAAATTCTATAGGGATGAATGTCAAGCTTAATCAAAATGAAAGCAATGTTAATTCAATTACCTTTAATAGGTTTCTTCCACCCACTAAGGGGTTACTACAAAATTGTATTAATATTCCTAAGGTGATTGTGCAAGGGGCACCTAATATATCTTGTTGCCTAAAGCTGATGATTATGGTTCAAGGTGATCAAAAACTACCTCGACCCCCAAATTACATTCTAAATTATGCAAGACAAATCACTCAATGGAATCAAGGTGTTCAAAATGTGATGCAACAACCACATTACAATGTGATTTCTCACACATACAACACCTATAATAAAAAGAAAACTAAGCAAGCACCACATGTGCCTGTCTCTCCTCCATCTTCTCAACCTATGCTTCCTCAACCATAGATCACATTATTCAAAATGCTGGCCAAGATTATGACCTTTTTAAACAACTTCATGCTACTCCTACTAAGATCTCTCTTTAGGAACTCATACAAACATCACCTACATACCACAAAATTTTCCAAGAAGCTTTACAAAATGTGATGGTACCACCTACTATTAAGTCGAATGATGTAGCAGCTTTGTTAGATTGTATGCATGCAACAAAAATGGATATTTTGTTTCAACCACATGAATTACTGTCAACCAAAGTTCAAAACCAACATGATCCTCTTATAATCTTTGTCACAATAAATAAAAAGTTGATAAAGAATGTTATGATTGACAAAGGATCGACTCTTAATGTTTGTGGTACTAATTTGCTACAAAAAATCAAGATCAACACTTCTTTTATCAAACTATATAGACTTAGCATTCGTGGCTTTGACAATGTTGGTAGATAATCCCTGGGTACCATAACTTTATCCATAAAGGTTGGACCCATGACATTATCTAGTCTTTTTCATGTCATGCCTGGTTCTCTTTCGTATAATATGATCCTCAGTAGATCGTGGATCCATGCCATGGGGGTAATTTCATCTACCCTTCAAGGATCAATAAAATTTATTTATGAAAATAAACTTCACACCATAAAAGCCAATCTAGAGTTGGAAAGTTGTTTACATACTAAAACACAAAAACAAGTTAACAATCAAATGATTATAAATAACATACAAGTTGACTCATCAATACATCTTTCCATAGATAATGTTGTGCAAGACTCTAAACCATCAGATGCACTGTTTGGTGATGATTGGGGTTTGTTAACAGAAGAGATATTAGAACTGATACTAGAACACACCAAAATAGGGGCACCGAAAGAAATCAGAGGAAGACTTCACTTCTAAAAAAGGCATGAGACAAAGAGGAAAAGTCATGACACTTATAAGGATACAATGATATAAACCTATGAGATAGAATATGAATAGGTCTAGTAGTAATAAGGATATGACTGGAGTAGAAGCTAGTACTACCCAATTGATATTTTGAATATAAATCTATAGAGCTATATACAAGATGCTTAAATTAGCAAATAAATTATGTAGTGTTTGTGTGAGTATGAATATCTTATAATATATGTGATATATAATTTTTCATTCTCTCGCTAATTAAACTTTTTCTACAACTATGTCTTTCAGGGTATAAATAAGACTACACAAGAAGGATCAGGATACAGATCTCTAAACTGTACCAAGCCCAGTTTCTCTTGCTAACATTGGTTCCATTGTCGGGACCTTGGAAAGAATAGTAAAAGAAATTAGAAGTTTGGAATATAGGAGAGAATGATAGAACAAAGACTTCATCAAAGCCTAGGGCCACCTCTATGAGAGGGGGGTAGGCCTCTAGGGGATGATGAATGGAAATTGGGGAGGACCTCAGAGGTCCTTGTAAAGATGTGACTATTCAGAAAATTCTTTTTAAAAATATGTTATAGGAAGATAAGAAATACATAACAAATGCATAGATGAGGATAAGGAGATGCAAAGTAGGAAGAGAGATATCACAAATCATTCAATTAAGAATAGAAATGAATATAGAGGAAAGGAGATGAAAGCAAACTCAGGAAAGGGAGGAAAGATATGAGCAAAGAGAGAGAAAGAAAAGAAAAAAGAACAAACAGAAAGAATGGTAGAGGAAATATTAAAGAAATGAGGGGAGTGCACCAATAAGGGTGTTGTTGAGTGCACCAATGTGGGTGCAGCTGGAAACAAGAAAGGAGGATGAAAACTAGAAGCCAATAGTACCACAAATGAACAAAAGGAGGAATCACCAAAGCCAAACCCTAAGCATCTATTATATAAACTAAACATCATTAGTATTGAAGCGACATAATTAAAATCAAAAAAATATAAAGAATAGACATCACCCCTAGACCAAGAGCCACCCCTTGAGCTAGTCATATCATATATAGGAACTGATTAAGAGATAGAAGGAAGCAAGAAAAGGGAATTTTGGACAACATATATAGTGAATCAAGTGGGAGATCATTGAAGGAAGAAATGAAAATGAAGGAGTAAGGAGAAGCCATATATCCAAAGATAAAGGTAGCAATACTACAAGTCTGGAAGAAAAATTGCCAAATGAAGAAGATATGGCCACATCAAAGAAAGTTCCAATCTTTGAAAAGAGACACCAACAATGCCGCAAAACACATCTTTTTGTTAGAAACTATCTGACAGAGTTGGAATGAGAAAAGAGATAGTATAAGATTATTTGATTTTATTAGATGACTAAGGGAAGAACCACTAAAGTGGTACCAAAAGACATACCCCAAGAACAATAAAACTTGGGATGAGGTAAAAGCAACATTCCTAGAGAATTTTGATAGCCCAGAGCTTCTGATAGAGGGAGTAAGTAAACTAAGGGAATTATCTTAGAGAGATAATGAGTCTATTTTAGAATTTGATAAAAGATTTAATGAAGTAGTTAAGTGATTAGATGAACCAATAAATGATAAACAAAAGAGAGAATGGTTCATATTAGTCATAATCCTAGAGTTGAGGATGACTTTATATGGTAGAAGTTTCAAATCATATTCAGACCTTGTTGCGTTAGCATGCTAGATAGAGGGACAATCTTGGAGAAAAATAGAAAGAGAAGGAAAATAGGAAAATAGAGAAATTGCAACTAGAAATGGACCAACTATGGTTGAGGCAAGAACTGATGAAAAGATAGATTGGCCCACAAAGGCCTAGTATTTAGTAGTAAGGTTGTGGCAGAGAAAGCCATGTCTAGAACATGTGCCCAATGGATGTAGGAGAAAATAGAGCAAACACCTTAACGGTGGACCTCCACACCATAAAAAAACCAAATTCAGTATACTATGGGATATGTGGAGAATGGGATAGAGATAAAACTTCAAAATTCTCTATTGGAGTATAGAAAAACACTGAGAGGGGGGGTGAATCAGTGTTGTATAAATTTTAACATTTCCAAACTAGACTCAAAAATGTTGTGTAAAGGAGTTCACTAAAAAACATAGTCATCATGATATGCAAAAATTAAATAAATATATCAAATAGGTACAACATAATCAACCACAAGAAGAAGACATGACACAGGTCTTGATGAGTGGAAAACCCTCATAGGGATAAAAAACCACTCTAAAAATTTGCCTCACTGGCTTTTTTGAATCTCACTGATGACAACAATAGTTGTCTCACTAATAATTAACCATGCCTCACTAGTATAAATCACCATTATCAAAACATAAAGTTTAGTGTACAATAAATGATTGCAAGTCAATCTGATTTGCACCATTACATACCCTGTGATTCATCATTCACACAAAGATTCAAATACAATCACTTAAATCATCTCATCAAATCACTTGCAAAATATATCTCATTCATTTCTCTCAATCACTTTCTGAATAACCTGATTCCCATGTATTTTCTTCCACACTTAAAATAATGTCTTCATCTCATTATAACTTAGATTTTCAAAAAAAATCACACACAATGCACATGCAAATTCATTATATAAAAATAAGAATATCCTTTCATATTCCTCTCCTTTTAATACTCCTGCAAAAATAATATCATTTCTCTTCTCTATAAGACAATTTCCATTCATGAAGAATCTGTAAAAATAAAATCATATCCCTCTTCTTTGTATGACCATTCATATTTCTCTATCTGCAAAAAAACAATAAAAAAACTTTCAGTTACTTCTTCTCTACATATATCTTTTCTTCAATATTCTTCAAATTTTCATCTTCCTTGCATAAAATATTTTCATCTTCTCTATAAAAATCATGAATGATATCCATCATATATCATTAAATAAAATATTGAACAAATTTAATCAATCTGCCCCTAAGAAAAATTATCTTTCATATCTTCTATATTCGAATCCTTTTCTCCAAAAACCTTCTACATGAGGACAAAAAATAAATCATAAAAGCTCCTTAATACCTCTTAAAAATAATTTATTACTCTTCCCATTTTAGAAAAAAACTATTAACTTTCTCTTTTTTCTCTTCAAGGCATGAGAGAGAAAGAGGCCCACTTGAGTTTCAAAATTAGAAAAAAAATCTTCATAAAGATCCCCTAAAAAATGATTTTAAAACTCCAAGATTTTATGCCCTTTTTTCAAGGCTAAAAAATATCTTTTAAAAGACATCTTTGTCTATGATGACGTTCCAAGAGACATCAAAAAGCATACTCAGGAGAGAGGGAGTTGATTTAAATAATATCTATTGATTGGATAAAGTTCTCCCACATCACTTTTAAAAAGAGCCTTTGATCTCATTTTACCACCCATATGCATTGGCTGCAACCTACGGAATCAGTGGCAAGGTGAGAAGTGGCCGATCATACATATGACTTAAGCACCCTTCAGCAGGTCACCTTTAGTGAAGGTGACTTACTATTGCAAGTCAATGAACCATTAAAACAAAAGTACAATCTATGAGGATGGGCAGATTTGGAATTTAGCAAAGTCACTTAAGCAAATTCAATCTTTGATAAATATTAAGACCATTTGTATAGAATCATTTCCATTGCAAAAATTTGATAATGGAGACTTCCTGATCATTAAATACCTCAATCAAGAATACTTTACTCTCTGCCACTATAGTATGCAAGCACCTAGGGGTTAGGTAAACTTAGAGAAAGAAATCTAAACCAAATTCTGATGCAGTCAAGGTAGGAGGGTACAGTGAGGGACTGTCCAACCTTACATCCTAATCAATGAACACCATGAACACACTGGATATGCAATGGAAGTTAATAGCTAATCAACAGAAAGAGAATAGATGTTCATGAACACATAACACAAGATATATCTTGGGAAAACCCTAACAAGGAAAAACCTAGCCTTCAAAGCTCATTCTTCATATATTATAAATTCAAAGCAAATCACACATGCCTAAAGGGATTTATAGATGCTAGGTCATAGCCCAAGGATTACAAAAGATTCAAAAATTAATATTCTTCCATGATTTCTTTCACCAACTTCTTGATTCTCTGTTGTACACTGTACCTAACTTCTGCTTCTTCTTCGATCAAAACACTTATGAATTTGCATCATGTCTTCCTTAATTCTTGTAAAAAATCTCTATCCTTCATTTATATCCTTTGCAAACCTTCAAATCCTTATCAAGTTAGCCTAATTGTAACACTATTTAGGTAACGTGTAGACACAGATAGGTCAGGCCTAAACATAAGGCATTGCTTCACAAGTACATAGAACTTCATGCAAATATCCATGAAGGTCAACCAAGTCCTAATCTTTATTGAATAATGCTCCTTTTTGCACCACCAGTCACAAATTTGATCCACACACCAATTAGACTTTACTAAACATAGTCAGCTCCGCTCTGTGAAAATAGGTAAGAACAGGTAATCTTCTGATAGCGATATCTCTCAGGAATCGAACCCAAATGATCTAAATTTTAGATATGTTGTAGATGACTATGTCTAGATGGTAAGTCCAACTCCGTAGCCTCTAATATGCAAATGTGGTAAAATTTGGTACTTTGTAAGGTCGCTCTCTCCATACTCTACAACTTCACTGATAATGGTTTTAATTGTTCTGAATTCTTCTAGATGCTCCTACATTAGACTCTCAGGGTTATTTGAAAAGTGAGCCTCTTCACTATATTATGTCAAATTCAATGCAATCCCTTAGGATAGGTTCAACAATCTATTTTTAGGTACCTACAACTGTCTCTAGGTCAGCGGTTTGTTCAAGTCCACCCTGCAAAACTGCCTCAAATTCTTCATGTTCTAGGTTTGGTACTCTACCTACAAGCCTTGCACTACCTCAATGACCAGTGGTCTAAGCAAGTCTTCTCCGTAAGTTGCCTTAAGATCAATATTTGGTTCAATCAATTAAGAGTCAATAAATACATAATTGTCTCCTCCAGAACAATCAGTTACTTCCTAATACATTCTTGAATTCTTCTCTACAACTCTCTCCAAGTCCAAGTTCCTATCACATCTTCCTCCACATTCATCAAAAATCTCACAGTTTCCTCTCTGTACACTTTCCTTTTACTCATCTATATTTCTTTATCCATATTTACTTCATTCTGGTACATAAACTTTCTCTTCCAGTAGAATATTTTTTCATTCCCTCTTTCTTTACCACATGAACTTCTCTTTTATGTTATGTTTCACACTTGTCCACACAAACTTTGTCTATACTACTTTCTCAGATGATTACAAACTTTCTCTTGCACTACTTCCCTTGATGATTAATTTATAACATAATTCTTCTTAATATCAATGATTCACCTTCTTCTAGTTTCTCTATCAAATATGAAGTTTCAAAAGGTTCCTCTTCCTCTGCATAAACTATCTCTATATCAAAAGGTTCTTCTTCTTCTATATAAACTATCTCTATACCAACAAGCTCTTCTTCCTCTGCAAAAACTATCACTATATTATTGATTTATTTTCCTTCATTACCTTCTTTGGTAATAGGTTCTTGATTGCTTGATTCTTTCCTCCTCTAAACTTGAAAATAGGTTCTTCTAAATGGTCTTCTATCAAATCCTCTTACATCTCTTTTGTATCCTTCATTGTGATAAGACCTATGACTCCTATCATTTCTCCCTCTGTAGAATGAATTACTGTCCTTGTTCTGCTCTGCATAAGTTCTTATTTCTCTGCATCCTGGTCCAACACATGAATACTTCAGTCTATACCTCCCTCTAAACATACAAGTAATATTTTTCCATTCATGTCCATCAATCCATCCATAATTATTCTGTATACAACCTGCCATATATTTTCTCCTTCTCATTTTATCCCAATGCATACATTCAGAATGAGTCCTTAATCCACAAAACTTACAAGGGTATAGATCCCAACACAATTCCTTTTCATGCCCATGTCTATTACAATGTGAGCAGTATATACCTCTTCTTCCCTGATTTGATTTATTTGAAATTGCAACAACATCCTTACCTCTGTCATATCTAAGGCCTTCACTTCTTGATCTTATTACTGGTTCAATAGGTTCTATAATTCCTTGCTAATGCTTTTCCAATCCTTGTCCTTCATATCCCATTCTTTGTATGATTTTGAAACCAATACAATCACCAACAACTATAGGTTCAATCACACTATCATCTTCTATTTCACTTTCTAAAGAAGCTTCTACAGCATCACACAAATCATTAGTATCACAAGAAACGTCACAAAATTCAAGCTTAGATCTTAGATTTTCATTCTCTTCTTTGCATGTTACTAGTGACTTTTCTATTTGATTAACATGTTCCTTCAATTCAGATATCTCCTTCTGTAGACTATTTTCTTTTTCAATTCTTTAAAACTTTATTTTAGATCTATGTTCCTTTCTTCCACCTTCCCAAACAACTTGAAAACTTCTTCTAATTCTACAAATCTCTTTTCAACATCTTCAAATAATTTCAACTCTGCCTCCATGTCTTTGTTCCTCCTCTTTACATTTAGACAGTTCTTCTTCAAGAGCATTATAGTTATCTTCTCCTAGTTCTTTCATCCTTTCCAACAACTCTCAATTATACCTTTTGACTTCGCACAATTCTTCTACCAAAATATCCTTTTCACATATTAGGTTTTCATTCTCTTTCTTCATCCTCTTTCCAATCTTCCCCATTGCAAAAAATAAAATAAACAACTTAATTTTGAAAAGGTTACCCAAGTCCTTTCCTTGATCATTCTTTTGTGATGATTTATGTATACTCTAGGGTTTCACACTTCCTTCAACATGATCTTCCTTCACAACAGATTCGCAACCTTCATGTAGATTCAAAACCAGCTCTGATACCACTTGATGTAGTCAAGGTAGGAGGGTCCAGTGAGCTACTGCCCAACCTTGTAGCCTAATCAATTACAACCACGAACACAGTGGATATGCAATGAAAGTCAATAGCTAATCAACAGAAAGAGAATAGATGTTTGTGAACACATAACACAATATATATCCTGGGAAAACCCTAATAGGGAAAAACCTAGCCTTCAAAGCTCATTCTTCATATATTATAAATTCAAAGTAAATCACACATTCCTTAAGGGATTTACAGATGCTATGACACAGCCCAAGGATTACAAAAGATTCATACAACAATATTCTTCCATGATTTCTTTCTCCAACTTCTTGATTCTCTACTCTGCACTCTGCTTCACTTCTGCTCTTCTTTATATCAAAACACTTATGAATTTGCTTCATGTCTTCCTCAATTGTTCCTTTCATCACCAATTCTTGTAACAAATCTCTATCCTTCATTTATATCCGTTGCAAGCCTTCAAATCCTTATCAAGTCAGCCTAATTGTAACGGCTAGTTAGGTAACGTGTAGACACAGATAGGTCAGGCCTGAACATATGGCATTTCTCTTCAGGTACATAGAACTTCGTGGGGATCTTCATGAAGGTTGGCCAAGTCCTAATCTTTACTAAATAATTCTCCTATATGCTCCACAAATCATGGATTTTCTCTACAAGATGATTGGACTTTACTGAACACAGTCAGCTCTGCTATGTGAAAATAGGTAAGAACATGTAATCTTCTGATAGCGATATCTCTTTGAAAACAAACCCAAATGATTTGAATTTTGGATATGTTGTAGATGACTATGTCTAGATTCTATGTCAAGTTTTGTAGCCTCTAATATGCAAATGTGGTAAAATGTGGTACTCTGTAAGGTCACTCTCTCCATACTCTGTAACTTCACTGATAATGGTCTCAATTGTTCTGAATGCTTCCAGATGCTCCTGCATGAGACTCTCAGGGTTATTTGAAAAGTGAGCCTCTTCACTTTAGTTTGTACTATGTCAAATTCAATGTGATCCCTTAAGATAGGTTCAATGATCTATTTTTAGGTACTCGCAATTGCCTCAAGGGGCGGTCTATTCAAGTCCACCCTACAAAACCACCTCAAATTCTTCATGTTCTAGGTTTAGTGGTCTACCTACAAACCTTGTACTGCCTCAATGATAAGTAGTCTAAGCAAGTCTTCTTCGCAAGCTGCCTCAAGATCAATGTCTGCTTCAATCAATTAAGAGTCAATAAATACATACTTGTATCCTCTGAAACAATCAGTTACTTCCTGATACATTCTTGAATTTTTCTCTACAACTCTGTCTATGTCCAGGTTCTTGTCACAATTTCCTCCACATTCACAAAAAATCTCATAGTTTCCTCTCTGTACACTTTCCTTTTACTCATCTATGTTTCTTTATCCATATTTACTTCACTACGATACATAAACTTTCTCTTCTAGTAGAATATTTTTTCATTCCCTCTTTCTTTGCCACATGAATTTCTCTTTTCTGTTATGTTTCACACTTGTCCACACAAACTTTCTCTATACTAATTTCTCAGATGATTACAAACTTTCTCTTGCACTGCTTCCCCTAATGATTAGTTTATAGCATAATTCTTCTTAAGATCAATGCTTCACCTTCTTCTAGTTTCTCTATCAAATCTGATGTCTCAAAAGGTTCATCTTCCTCTGCATAAACTATCTATATATCAATAGGTTCTTCTTCTTCTGTATAAACTATCTATGTACCAACGGGCTCTTCTTCCTCTACACAAACTTTCCCTATATCATTGACTGCTTCTCCTTCATTAGCTTCTTTGGTAATAGGTTCTTGATTACTTGATTGTTTCCTCCTCCAAACTTGAAAACAAGTTCTTCTAAATGGTCTTCTATCAAATCCTTTTACATCTCTTTTGTATCCTTCATTGTGATAAGACTTATGACTCCTATCATTTCTCCCTCCGTAGAATGAATTACTGTCCTTGTTCTACTCTAGATAAGGTCTTCTTTCTCTACATCCTTGTCCACCACATGAATACTTCAGTCTCTAATTCCTTCTGAACATACAAGTAACATGTTTTGATTCCTGTCCATCAATCCATCCATAATTCTTCTATATACAACCTGCAATAGATTTTCTCCTTCTCATTTTATCCCAACACATCCATTCAGAATGATTTCTTAATCCTCAAAACTTACAAGGGTATAGATTCCAACACAATTCCTTTTCATGCCCATGTCTATTACAATGTGAACAATACATACCTCTTCTTCCCTGATTTGATTTGTTTGAAATTGCAACAACATCCTTACCTCTGTCAGATCCAAGGCCTTCACTTCTTGACCTTATTATTGGTTCAATAGGTTCTGTAATTCCTTGTTGATGCTTTCCCAATCCTTGTCCTTCATATCCCATTCTTTGTATGATTTTGAAACCAATAACATCACCAACAACTATAGGCTTAGTCACACTGTCATCTTCTATTTCACTTTCTAAAGAAGCTTCTGCAGCATCACACAAATCATTAGTATCACAAGAAACATCACAAAATTTAGTCTTAGATCTCAAGTTATCATTCCTTTCTCTACATGTAACAAGTGATTGTTCTAATTGATTAACACGTTCCTTCAATTCAGATATCTCCTTTTGTAGACTATTTTCCTTTTTCAATTCTTCCAAACTTTCTTTTAGATCTATGTTCCTTTCTTCCACCTTCGCAAACAACTTGAATACTTCTTCTAATTCTTCAAATCTCTTTTCAACATCTTCAAACAACTTCAATTCTACCTCCAATTCTTCATTCCTCCTCTTTACATTTTATAGTTCTTCTTCAAGAGCATCATAGTTATCTTCTCCTAGTTCTTTCATCCTTTCCAACAAATTTGAATTATAGCTTTTGACTTCGCACAATTCTTCTTCCAAAATATCCTTTTCGCATATTAAGTTTTCATCCTCTTTCCAATCTTCCCCATTGAAACAAATCAAATAAACAACCTAATTTTGAAAAGCTTACCCGAGTCCTTGCCTTGATCTTTCTTCTCTAATGATTTACGTATACTCTAGGGTATCACACTTTCTTCAACATGATCTTCCTTCACAACAGATTTGCAATCTTCATGCAGATTCAAAACTAGCTCTAATACCACTTGATGCAGTGAAGTTAGGAGGCTCTGGTTAGGTACTGTCCAACCTTGCAGCCTAATCAATTAACACCATGAACACAATGTATATGCAATGGAAGTTAACAACTAATCAACAGAAAAAGAACAGATGTTCACGAACACATAACACAAGATATATCCTGGGAAAACCCTAACAGGGAAAAACCCAACCTTTAAAGTTCATTCTTCATATATTATAACTTCAAAGAAATTCACACATGCCTCAAGGGATTTACAGATGCTAGGCCATAGCCTAGTGATTATAAAAGATTCATACAACAATATTCTTCCTTGATTTCTTTCGCCATCTTCTCAATTCTCTACTCTACACTCTACTTCACTTTTGCTTCTTCTTCAAATCAAAACACTTATGAATTTGCTTCATGTTTTCCTTAATTATTCCTTTGTCACTGATTCTTGGAACAAATCTCTATCCTTCATTTATATCCTTTGCAAGCTTTCAAATCCTTATTTGAAAAGTGAGCCTCTTCACTTTGTTCTATATTATGTTAAATTCAATGTGATCCCTTAGGATAGGTTCAATGATCTATTTTTAGGTACTTGCAACTACCTCAAGGTCAGCAATCTGTTCAAGTCCGCCCTGCAAAACTACCTCAAATTCTTCATGTTCTAGGTTTGGTGGTCTACCTGCAAGCCTTGCAATACCTCAATGATTAGTGGTCTGAGCAAGTCTTCTCTGCAAGTTGCCTCAAGATCAATGTCTTCTTCAATCAATTAAGATTCAATAAATACATACTTGTATCCTCCAGAACAATTAGTTACTTCTTGATACATTCTTGAATTCTTCTCTACAACTCTATCTAAGTCTAGGTTCCTGTCACAATTTCCTCCACATTCATCAAAAATCTCACAGTTTCCTCTCTGTACACTTTCCTTTTACTCATCTATATTTCTTTATCCATATTTACTTCATTCCGGTACATAAACTTTCTCTTCTAGTAGAATATTTTTTCATTCCCTCTTTCTTTGCCACATGAACTTCTCTTTTATGTTATGTTTCACACTTGTCCAACAAACTTTCTCTATACTACTTTCTTAGATGATTACAAACTTTCTCTTGCACTGCTTCCCCTGATGATTAGTTTATAACATAATTCTTCTTAAGATCAATGCTTCACCTTCTTCGGATTTCTCTATTGAATATGATGTCTCAAAAGGTTCCTCTTCCTCTACATAAACTATCTCTATATCAAAAGGCTCTTCTTCTTCTATAAAAACTATTTTGTACCAACAAGCTCTTCTTCCTCTGCAAAAACTATCCCTATATTATTGATTGCTTTTCCTTCATTACCTTCTTTGGTAATAGGTTCTTGATTGCTTCATTCTTTCCTCCTCTAAACTTGAAAACAGGTTCTTCTAAACAATTTTCTATCAAATCCTTTTACATCTCTTTTGTATCCTTCATTGTGATAAGACTTGTGACTATTATTATTTCTCCCCTTGTAGCAAGAATTACTGTCCTTGTTTTACTTTGCATAAGGTCTTCTTTCTCTGCATCCTGGTCGAACACATGAATACTTCAGTCTATACCTCCCTCTGAACATACAGGTAACATGTTTCTATTCTTGTCCGTCAATCCATCCATAATTCTTTTGTATACAACCTACAATAGATTTTCTCCTTCTCATTTTATCCCAACACATCCATTCAGAATGATTCCTTAATCCATAAAACTTACAAGGGTATAGATCCCAACACAATTCCTTTTCAGGCCCTGGCTATTACAATGTGAACAATACATACCTCTTCTTCCCTAATTTGATTTGTTTTAAATTGTAACAACATCCTTACCTCTGTCATATCCAAGTCCTTCACTTCTTGATCCTATTACTGGTTCAATAGGTTCTGTAATTCCTTGCTGATGCTTTCCCAATCCCTATCCTTCATATCCCATTCTTTGTATGATTTTGAAAATAATACCATCACCAACAACTATAGGCTCAGTCACACTGTCATCTTCTATTTCACTTTCTAAAGAAGCTTTTGCAACAACACACAAATCATTAGTATCACAAGAAACATCATAAAATTTAGGCTTAGATCTTAGATTTTCATTCTCTTCTCTACATGTTACAAGTGACTATTCTAACTGATTAACATGTTCCTTCAATTCAGATATCTCCTTCTGTAGACTATTTTCCTTTTTCAATTCTTCAAAACTTTCTTTTAGATCTCTATTCCTTTCTTCCACCTTCCCCAACAACTTGAATACTTCTAATTCTAGAAATCTATTTTCAACATCTTCAAACAACTTCAACTCTACCTCCAGGTCTTCATTCCTCCTCTTTACATTTTACAATTCTTCTTCAAGAGCATCATAGTTATCTTCTCCCAGTTCTTTCATCCTTTCCAACAAATCTGAATTATACCTTTTGACTTCACACAATTCTTCCATAATATCCTTTTTTTCATATTAGGTTTTCATTCTCTTTCTTCATCCTCTTTCCAATCTTCTCCATTGCAACAAATCAAATAAACAACTTAATTTTGTAAAGCTTACCTGAGTCCTTTCTTTGATCTTTCTTATGTGATGATTTATTTATACTCTAGGGTTTCACACTTCCTTCAACATGATCTTCCTTCACAACAGATTCACAACCTTCATGCAGATTCAAAACCATCTCTAATATCACTTAATGCAGTCAAGGTAGTAGAGTCTAGTGAGGTACTATCCAACCTTGCAACCTAATCATTTAACACCATGAACACAATGGATATGCAATGGAAGTTAATAGCTAATCAACAAAAAGAGAACAGATGTTCATGAACACATAACACAAGATATATCCTAGGAAAACCCTAACATGGAAAAACCTAGCCTTCAAATCTCATTCTTCATATATTATAGCTTCAAGTGCATCACACATGCCTCAAGGGATTTACAAATGCTAGGCCATAGCCCAAGGATTACAAAAGATTCATACAACAATATTCTTCCATAATTTCTTTTCCGAACTTCTCGATTCTCTGCTCTGCACTCTGCTTCACTTCTGCTTCTTCTTTAGATCAAAACACTTATGAATTTGCTTCTTGTCTTCCTTAATTGTTTCTTTCTTCACTAATTCTTGTAACAAATCTCTGTCCTTTATTTATATCATTTGCAAGCCTTCAAATCTTTATGAAGTCATCCTAATTGTAACAGCTAGTCAGGTAATGCATAGACACAAATAGGTCGAGCGTAAACATAAGCCATTGATCCACAGGTACATAGAACTTCATGTGGATCTCCATGAAGGTCGGCCAAGTCCTAATCTTTATTGAATAATTCTCCTTTATGCTCTGCAAGTCATAGATTTGCTCCACAAGCCGATTAGGCTTTACTGAACACAGTCAGCTCCACTCTGTGAAAATAGGTAAGAATAGGTAATCTTCTGATAGCGATATCTCTCTGGAATCGAACCCAAATGATCTAAATTTTTGATATATTGTAGATGACTATATCTAGATGCTATGTCCAACTCCACAATCTCTGATATGTAAATGTGGTAAAATGCGGTAATCTATAAGGTCACTCTCTCCATACTCTACAACTTCACGGATAATGGTCTCAATTGTTCTGAATGCTTCTAGATGGTCCTGCATCAAACTCTCGGGGTTATTTGAAAAGTGAGCCTCTTCACTTTGGTCTGTATTATGTCAAATTCAACATGATCCCTTAGGATAGGTTCAACTATCTATTTGTAGGTACATGCACCTACCTCAAGGTCATCTATCTATTCAAGTCCACCCTACAAAGTTACCTCAAATTCTTCATGTTCTAGGTTCAGTGGTCTACCTACAAGCCTTGCATTGCCTCAATGATCAATGTTCTGAGGAAGTCTTCTCTACAAGTTGCCTCGAGATCAATGTTTACTTCAATCAATTAAGAGTCAATAAATACATACTTGTCTCCTTCGGAACAATCAGTTACTTCTTGATACATTCTTGAATTCTTCTCTACAACTCTGTCTAACTCCAAGTTCCTATCATAATTTCCTCCACATTCATAAAAAATCTCACAGTTTCCTCTCTGCACACTTTCCTTTTATATGTCTATATTTCATTATCCATATTTACTTCATTTCAGTACATAAACTTTCTCTTCTGGTAGAATATTTTGTCATTCCCTCTTTCTTTGCCACATGGACTTCTCTTTTCTATTATGTTTCACACTTGTCCACACAAACTTTCTCTATACTACTTTCTCATATGATTACAAATTTTCTCTTGCACTACTTCCCCTGATGATTAGTTTATAACATAATTTTTCTTAAGATCAATGCTTCACCTTCTTCTCATTTCTCTATCGATCTGATGTCTCAAAAGGTTCCTCTTCCTCTGCATAAACTATCTCTATATCAAAAGGTTCTTCTTCTGCATAAACCATCTCTATACCAACAGGCTCTTCTTGCTCTACACAAACTATTGCTATATTATTGACTGCTTCTCCTTCATTAGCTTCTTTGGTAATAAGTCCTTGATTGCTTGGTTCTTTCCTCCTCCAAACTTGAAAATAGGTTCTTATAAATGGTCTTCTATCAAAATCCAATTACATCTCTTTTGTATGCTTCATTTTGATAAGACTTGTGACTCCTATCATTTCTCCCTCTATAGAATGAATTATTGTCCTTGTTTTGCTCTGCATAAGGTCTTATTTCTTTGCATCCTTGTCCAACACATGAATACTTCAGTCTATACCTCCCTCTGAACATACAAGTAACATGTTTTCATTCTCGTCAATCAATCCATCCATAATTCTTCTATATACAACCTACCATAGATTTTCTCCTTCTAATTTTATCCCAACACATCCATTTAGAATGATTCCTTAATCCACAAAACTTACAAGGGTATATATCCCAACACAATTCCTTTTCATGCCCATGTCTATTACAATGTTAACAATACATACCTATTCTTCCCTAATTTGATTTGTTTGAAATTGCAACATCCTTACCTCTATCATATCTAAGGCCTTCACTTCTTGATCTTATTATTGGGTCAATAGGTTCTGTAATTCCTTGTTGATGCTTTCCCAAACCTTGTCCTTCATATCCCATTCATTGTATGATTTTGAAACCAATACCATCACCAATAACTATAGTCTCAGTCACACTATCATCTTCTATTTCACTTTCTAAAGAAGCATCTGCAGCATCACACAAATCATTAGTATCACAAGAAACATCATAAAATTCAGGAGTAGATCTTAGATTTTCACTCTCTTCTCTACATGTTACAAGTGACTGTTCTAACTGATTAACATGTTCCTTAAATTCAAATATCTCCTTCTATAGACTATTTTCCTTTTTCAATTCTTCCAAACTTTCTTTTAGATCTATGTTCCTTTCTTCCACCTTCCCAAACAACTTCAATACTTTGAATTCTACAAATCTCTTTTCAACATCTTCAAACAACTTCAACTCTTCCTCCAGGTCTTCATTCCTCCTCTTTACATTTTATAGTTCTTCTTCAAGAGCATCATAGTTATTTTCTCCTAGTTCTTTCATCATTTCCAACAAATCTGAATTATACCTTTTGACTTCATACAATTCTTCTTCCAAAATATCCTTTTTGCATATTAGGTTTTCATTCTCTTTCTTTATCCTCTTTCCAATCTTCCCCATTGCAACAAATCAAATAAAAAACTTAATTTTGAAAAGCTTACCCGAGTCTTTTCTTTCATCTTTCTTCTATGATGATTTATGTATACTCTAGGGTTTCACACTTCCTTCACAATAGATTCGTAACCTTGATGCAAATTTGAAACCACCTCTGATACCACTTAATGCAATCAAGGTAGGAGAGTCTGGTGAGGTATTGTCCAACCTTGCAGCCTAATCATTTAACACCATGAACATAATGGATATGCAACATAATTTAATAGCTAATCAACAGAAAGAGAACAGATGTTCATGAACACATAACACAAGATATATCCTGGGAAAACCCTAACATGGAAAAACCTAGCCTTCAAATCTCATTCTTCATATATTATAACTTTAAAGCAAATCACACATGTCTCAAGGGATTTATAGATGCTAGGCCATAGCCCAAGGATTACAGAAGATTCATACAACAATATTCTTCCATGATTTCTTTCACAAACTTCTCGATTCTCTGCTCTGCACTCTGCTTCACTTCTGCCTCTTCTTTAGATCAAAACACTTATGAATTTGCTTCATGTCTTCCTTAATTGTTTCTTTCATCACTAATTCTTGTAACAAATCTCTATCCTTCATTTATATCCTTTACAAGCCTTCAAATCCTTATCAAGTCAGCCTAATTGTAACAGCTAGTCAAGTAATGTGTAGACACAGATAGGTCAGGCCTAAACACAAGCCATTGCTCCACAGGTGCATAGAACTTCATGCAGATCTCCATGAAGGTTGGCCAAGTCCTAATCTTTATTGAATAATTCTCCTTTATGCTCTGTAAGTCATGAATTTGCTTCGCAAGCTGATTAGACTTTACTTAACACAGTCAGCTCCGCTCTGTGAAAATAGGTAAGAATAGGTAATCTTCTGATAGTGATATCTCTCCAGAATCAAACCTGAATGATCTAAATTTTAGATATATTGTAGATGACTATCTATAGATTCTATGTCCAACTCCATAGCCTCTGATATGCAAATGCGGTAAAATGTGGTACTCTATAAGGTCACTCTCTCCATATTCTGTAACTTCACGGATAATGGTCTCAATTATTCTGAATGCTTCTAGATGCTCTTGCATCAAACTCTCGTGGTTATTTGAAAAGTGAGCCTCTTCACTTTGGTCTATATTATGTCAAATTCAACATGATCCCTTAGGATAGGTTCAACAATCTATTTGTAGGTACTTGTAACTACATCAAGGTTGGTTGTCTTTTCAAGTCCACCTTGCAAAGTTACGTCAAATTCTTCATGTTCTAGGTTCATTGGTCTACTTGCAAGCCTTGCACTACCTTAATGATCAAAGGTCTAAGCAAGTCTTCTCTGCAAATTTCCTCGAGATCAATGTCTACTTCAAACAATTAAGAGTCAATAAATACATACTTGTCTCCTCTGGAAGAATTAGTTACTTCTTGATACATTCTTGAATTCTTCTCTACAACTCTGTCTATCTCTAGGTTCCTATCACAATTTCTACCACATTCATCAAAAATCTCATAGTTTCCTCTCTGCACACCTTCCTTTTACTCATCTATATTTCGTTATCCATATTTACTTCATTTCGGTACATAAACTTTCTCTTCTGGTAGAATATTTTGTCATTCCCTCTTTCTTTGCCACATGAACTTCTCTTTTCTATTATGTTTCACACTTGTCCACACAAACTTTCTCTATACTACTTTCTCATATGATTTCAAATTTTCTCTTGCACTGCTTCCCCTGATGATTAGTTTATAACATAATTTTTCTTAAGATCAATGCTTCACCTTCTTTTGGTTTCTCTATCAAATCTGATGTCTCAAAAGGTTCCTCTTCCTCTGCATAAACTCTCTATATCGAAAGGTTCTTCTTTTGCATAAACCATCACTATACCAATAGACTCTTCTTCCTCTGCACAAACTATCCCTGTATTATTAACTACTTCTCCTTCATTAGCTTCTTTGGTAATAGGTTCTTGATTGCTTGATTCTTTTCTCCTCCAAACTTGAAACCAGGTTCTTCTAAATGGTCTTCTATCAAATCCTCTTACATCTCTTTTGTATGCTTCATTGTGATAAGACTTGTGACTCCTGTCATTTCTCCCTCCGTAGAATGAATTATTGTCCTTGTTCTGCTCTGTATAACATCTTATTTCTCTGCATTTTTGTCCAACACATGAATACTTCAGTCTATACCTCCATCTGAACATACAAGTAACATGTTTCCATTCTTGTCCATCAATCCATCCATAATTCTTTTGTATACAACCTACCATAGATTTTCTCCTTATCATTTTATCCCAACACATCCATTCATAATGATTCCTTAATCCACAAAACTTACAAGGGTATAGATCCCAACACAATTCCTTTTCATGCCCATGTCTATTACAATGTGAACAATACATAGCTATTCTTCCCTAATTTGATTTGTTTGAAATTGCAACAACATCCTTACATCTGTCATATCTAAGGCCTTCACTTCTTGATCTTATTATTAGGTCAATAGGTTCTGCAACTCCTCGTTGATGCTTTCCCAATCCTGTTCCTTCATATCCCATTCATTGTATGATTTTGAAACCAATACCATCACCCACAACTATAGGCTCAGTCACACTATCATCTTCTATTTCACTTTCTACAGAAGCTTGTGCAACATCACACAAATCATTAGTATCACAAGAAACATCATAAAATTTAGGAGTAGATCTCAGATTTTCATTCTCTTCTCGACATGTTACAAGTGACTGTTCTAACTTATTAACATGTTCCTTCAATTCAGATATCTCCTTCTATAGACTATTTTACTTTTTCAATTCTTCCAAACTTTCTTTTAGATCTATGTTCCTTTCTTCCACCTTCCCAAACAACTTGAATACTTATAATTCTACAAATCTCTTTTCAACATCTTCAAACAACTTCAACTCTACCTCTAGGTCTTCATTCCTCCTCTTTACATTTTATAGTTCTTCTTCAAGAGAATCATAGTTATCTTCTCCCAGTTCTTTCTTCCTTTCCAACAACTCTCAATTATACCTTTTGACTTCACACAATTCTTCTTCCAAAATATCCTTTTTGCATATTGGGTTTTCATTCTCTTTCTTCATCCTCTTTCCAGTCTTCCCCATTGGAACAAATCAAATAAACAACTTAATTTTGAAAAGATTACCGGAGTCCTTTCCTTGATCTTTCTTCTATGATGATTTATGTATAATCTAGGGTTTCACACTTCCTTCAACACTATCTTCCTTCACAATAGATTTCGCAACCTTCATGCAGATTTCAAACTAGCTCTAATACCACTTGATACAGTCAAGGTAGGATGGTCCAGTGAGGTACTGTCCAACCTTGTATCCTAATCAATTAAACCATGAACAAAATGGATATGTAATAGGGAAAAACCTAGCCTTCAAAGCTCATTCTTCATATATTATAACTTCAAAGTGAATAACACATGCCTCAAGGGATTTATAAATGCTAGGCCATAGCCTAGGGATTACAAAAGATTCATACAACAATATTCTTCCATGATTTCTTTTGCCAACTTCTGAATTCTTTGCTCTACACTCTGCTTCACTTCTACTTCGTCTTCGGATCAAAACACTTATGAATTTACTTCATGTCTTCCTTAATTGTTCCTTTCATCACTGATTCTTGTAACAAATCTCTATCCTTCATTTATAACCTCCATGAACATTTAAATCCTTATCAAGTCAGCCTAATTGTAACGACTAGTCAGGTAATGTGTAGACACAAATAGGTTAGGCCTAAACATAAGGCATTGCTCTACAGGTACATAGAACTTTGTGGGGATCTTCATGAAGGTTGGCCAAGTCCTAATCTTCATTGAATAATGTTCCTTTATGCACTGCAAGTCATGAATTTACTCTGCAAGTTGATTAGACTTTACTAAACACAATCGGCTCTACTCTGTGAAAATAGGTAAGAACATGTAATCTTCTTATAGCAATATGTATCCGAAATCAAACCCAAATGATCCAAATTTTAGATATGTTGTAGATGACTATGTCTAGATGCTAACTCCAAATCTACAGCCTCTAATATGCAAATGTGGTACAATGCGATACTTTGTAAGGTCACTCTCTCCATACTCTGCTACTTCATTGATAATGGTCTCAATTTTTCTGGATGCTCCTGCATCAAATTCTCATTTGAGAGAGTGAACTCTTTGAACCACAAGATCTACATCCTTGACATAACAACAATTGAAACTCCATTATGTATCAGAGAGTGAACTCTACAAAATACACAATTCTAACAAGTTATGAAACAAAAATATGGCATCAATTTCTAAAAGATCACAACCTCTAAAAACAACATGAGCTGAGAAACTTGTGCATCATCATATCCTTGAAGATCATGATCGTAAGGCAGCCATCATGAAGGTATCCAAAAAAATTCATATAAACTCTTCTACAACCAATTGGAGTATAAAAAAGTGTAGTATCTCTAAGAACTCCTTCAAGCAATGTCACCATGTGAACTCATCTAAATGAACAACTCCATCATGTCACTATAACAAAAAAGAATATGAAGAAACTCCAAACAATATTATGAGCCCATGATCAACTCTAAGGATGAATCATAAAGTCAATCAATATAAAGTCTTGATATAAACCATGAGATCCTAATGACTTGATATAAATTATGAAGACTTTGAACATGATCAACCACACTATAAAGTCCTGACAACCCCAAAAGAATGATCTATGCATTGGTCTCAAGTGGACAGCTTGTGAACAACTTGATGGCATGAAGCAACACCAAATTATTTGAATGGAAGATCAACCATTACTTTTGCATACCAAACTGACTGAGAGCATGTAGAAATCATGTTTCATCTTTCACGACAACATAGAAACTCTATGACATTGCTATCTTCAACATCCTGAGGCATAGCAATCATCAAATGTAGATCAATAATCTCAAAACATCAAATGATCAATATCAAAGCATCAACACATCATGGCATGTAAATAGGCATCATTATCTTGTTCTAAGTTTTCTTATGAACAAGTTATCTCCTAACATAGGATGCAGCATGAACACCTTTATGTGGAGCCTCCTGTTGAAGCATGAACAACTCTTAAACACAATGAGTAAGACAAACACCATCAATTTACCTTTTGACATTAATGGAAATCAACTCAACACCTTTTTGACATCAATGATAATCAATCTCCATCAATATCCCCCTTTGTCATTGATGGCATAACTACATGATGCATTTTCTCTCTCTCCTTCTTTTTGACGTCAGATGACAAAGGATAAGATATTCCCCGTGGTTAACTCCACTGAAAGATGTTAAAGATTGATCATAACATTTACAATCACATTACATTATGAAGATTTTGAAGAGACAAACTCCTGTTAATCTATTATCTTTCCTTTGAACATGTGATGATCTATGATGACAAAAATAACAATCTTGAAGAAAGCATTTGACAAATCTTGGTGACAATACCTTGAAACAACTCTTGTAAACTACCATAGACTATACCATATTCTGCATACATAAAATATGATTTGTTACATCATTAAATCTCCACAAAAGAGCACTATCCTAATAGAATGAAGCATGATTATCTATCTCAGTACAATACCACTTCTTATCACTACACCAATATGAAGATGAAAATTGACATATATATGCTATCAAATACAAACTCCTAATGACATCACTTGTGGTTGCAAAAACAAACTTCTCATGACAAACAAATCTTTCACAGTCATCAACCCTTTTTGACCTAAATGACAAAAGTTTCCAAGATCTCTCAAAGCATAAAGTATGATGTATGATTATAATGGCATAAAAATGACTCTTAGGTTTTAGATTAATCAAGCCTTTGACATGACACATATGAACTTGAACACCATGCAAAGATATCATAAACACTTCATCACCCATAAACACCAACATGAAGACAACTCATCACACTATTCACAACTCTTGATGACATGATGACCACTCTAGAGATGACCTTGGCAAGACTTCCATGATAGTGATAATAGGATACATCTTAATGGACAATCAATCTACTTCTGCACACACATCTTGACATGATAAAGAATGAAGACCATCTATAAGGAATGAAGACTATCTTGATGAAGATCATCCACCTGTCCCTACACATGACACTTTTACAACACAATGTCAAATCTGATATATACAAAACTACATCTGAAACATATTGCAATCAACAAGAACTTCTATCTCTTGACTGTATTATTCAAATTAGCCCATCAAGATTGTACTGCACCAAGAGACTTCCAATACTGAGAGAAAATTGTACTTCAACATTTTGATTCTAATTGCACCCTATCACTATCCACTGCCTACAAATTGAAGTTATGACAAGACCATATCATATTACTAAAGAATGAAACTCAAACCAATCAACACACTTCATCTCAACTGAGATCACAAATTTAATTAGCAAATTTTCAAAAATCAAATGACTACATGTTCTCTATATGGCTTGTCAACATGTTAACTATCATAGCTCATAAACATTGATCACTAAATAACCAAAGAGATAGTTTGGAGAACTACTTCCCTTGAAATGATATTATGTCTCTTAAATGGAAGAGAGATGAACACCCTGAAGAAAACTTTTGACATCAAAGTGAATCTATCATCTCACTGTGAAAGATACCACAACAACAATATAGAGACATTCATTTGAAATGCACTGAATGAATTCTAGAGACAATGAACACAATCAATTCCTTCTCCACTTTCTCCTTGATTGCAACAACATCCATGGGGATAAGAGATAAGACATTAGTCAACTCCCCCTCACTTCATGCTATATGTTATGCAACTAATGAAGTGACTTGACAAGATGCACAAGTTTAGGATCTATCTTCTCTTGACTTTGTTTCTTCTTCCAAACTTTCACATGTTCTTTCTTCTGTCCAGGTTTCTTCTTCGAAACCTTTTCAACCTTTTCCTTTTTCCAACCTTTCAAACCAGGTGATACATTACTGCAACTATGTGCTTTGTGACCAAGATAGTTACACTTGAAACACACAAGATTAGCATTCCTTTTGTAATCAACTACTTTGTGTCCAAAATGATTACATGTATAACAATAACCAAAAAATAAATAATTATACCTGTACATATATGCTTGTCTTGCTAGAGGAGCCCTTCTTGGATTTCTCTTTTGATTGTTCATTTTGATAAACTTATCTTTAGTTTCAATCTTCTTTTCACCTTTAGGAGCAATAGTATGATAACTTAGATCAATTTTCCTTCTTGGAGTTTCTCTAACTTTAGAAGATTATCCCTTTTTATAACCAAGTATAGTAGTGTCTCTATGTTGTTTTTGTTTACCCAACATCTCATGTAACTTTCTTGTGCTCTCTTCAAATTTTAGATTATTTTCCAACTGCTTCCTAACCTCCTCAAGATCTTTTCTTAAAGAAGTTATTTCTCCTTCAAGCTTTTGACATTCAACTATTTTAGTTTCCAACTCAGACTTTGTTACATCATCTATCCTCTTAGCTTCCTTAACCTCTATTTTTAGATTGATAATTAATTTATCTAATTCACCTACTTGATTCCTCAAATCTATAATCAGATTTCTAGCATCTTCAAGGTCTGAAAGTGCTTTGTTTTTTAAGTCTTTTTCTTGTTGTAGCTGCAACTCTAATTTCTAGTTCTCCTTTTTATATTTAATGAATTCACCCAGAGCACACATGAGTTCTCCTTCTATATCAATTTCGAACTTTTGTTCATCATTACTCATAATGTGATCTTCTTCTTCTAAATCTGATTGAGTCTCATCTCCTTCATGTGAAAGTCTCCTTTCATTGCCACTTTCTCCAGACACTAAGATGTCCTCTTCTTCATAATCGCCTTGATAGATTCTTATCAATTCCTTCCACACATCTTTATCTATTTCACAATGCATAACTTTACAAGAGACATCATTAGATAATCTAGATAGAATAACCTTCTTTGCTATATGATTACATTCAAGAGCTTCTTTGTTATTTGTAGTATTGGGTGATTGAGAGGAAACAAAATACCCATTCTCAACTGACATCCAAACACCATACCCTAAAAAGGATAGACAGATTTTCATTCTAATACACCAACAAAGAAATCTAAACCATCAAAGAAAGGAACTCTTGACCCAACTTTTGAGACATTTCTATCAACCTTTGAGTTTGATATAGATGGTGTCTTTTGACCAAAATGAGACTTGACATTTCTCTTTTGTCTATTTCTTTTGCACTTTCCCATGGTACTACACTAACAGGACCTACCCAAGCTTGTTAGGCTTCTAAAGGGAGCATGGCTCTAATACCACTTGTTAGAGTACAAAACAACACTAAGAGGAGGGGGGTGAATCAATGTTGTATAATTTTTAACATTTCAAAACTAGACTCAAAAATGTTGTGCAAAGGAGTTCACTAAAAAACATAGTCATCATGATATGCAAAACTTAAATAAAGATGATCAAATAGGTGCAACATAATCAACCACAAGAAGAAGTGACATAGGTTTTGATGAGTAGAAAACCCTCATAGGGATAAAAAACCACTCTAAAAATTTTCCTCACTAGCTTATTTGAATCTCACAAATTACAATAATAGTTATCTCACTGGCAATTAACCATCCTCACTATAACATGCCACTTGTTCTACCAACTAAGATTTACCAAGTTTAACTTTGAAAGTAAATAGATCAAGATACTAATAGCGAAAGAAAATAAAAATTTTTCTTAAATTCCTTTGATTAAATGCACATTTGAAACATATTCCAAACTCCCATTGCATAAATTAAATTTCATTTCCTCGATAAAAGAATCAAAAATTCATCTTTACAACTTTTTCATAATATGCATACAAGCTTCAAGAGATTAACTGATAAATAAAGATACATGATTGTATACTTGTCTGTCTTCAATATTCCTAGCCACCAACTGCATGAGGGGAATCATCACTCAAGTGATATATCTCCAACCACAGACTAACTGTGGTCCCCCACACATTTACCAAATTGGTAAATGGTCCTACCCTTCGATGAAGGGATTGGTATGGTAACCCCAAATAAAATAGGCCTAATTTGAGCAAGGTGTTGTGTCCTACATTAACTAGTACTATCATACTATGGCTACAACCATCAAAATATGAAATCCCTACTAGAAATGCAAACCTAGATCACAATGAACCTAGATAGTGTAAATGTTAGCAATTTACACCACTTTGGCCAAAGTTTTCTTGTCTCATATTCACCCACCCTTCCATCTCGATTGGGAAAGATAACAATCTCTATACAAAAGTTATTCCCTTACCCATGGATCAACAAATCTTGGAGGAATAACCCCACTTAACAAATGTATCATTCTCTACACATAGGATATTCCCTTTCCCAAGGATCAACAAATCCTAGGAATATTCCCACTTAACAATTATATCAAACTCTATTCTAGGTTATTCCTCCTCTTCCATGGATCACATATCCCAAGGTTAACCTATCCCATGTTTCATCATGACACCTGTGTCAAAATAACTCCACTTGCAAAATTACAATTTACTGTCTTTCCCCTTATACAATCAACTAATCATATTCAAACTGATAAATATACATAAAGTCCCATATAGACAAAAATCTCTATTATTGAGATTAATTTTACTTTCACAACACAATTTTCATGTACTTATATATATAAATATAAATGCTATTATATAATCAAGCTGACAATCACATTGATAAACAATAATGCATTCGACACAAAATGCCTTCAAAACAGAAAAGCATAATAAAAGAGAAATCCCCATGCCTGTGATATAAGCTCCCAAATGAATCAACAAGATTCCCTTGCTTAAGCTCCTTCCAAGTAAAACAATTCTCCTTCTAAACTTCCAAAACCTTTCCTCACAACTTTAAAGGAAAAATGGCAAAAAAACTCTCAATGCTAATTCAAAAATTAAAATAGCAAATTAAGAATGCACTTAGCAAAACTTGTGTGTATTTGAATGAGAGAGAGAGAGAGCTTCTCTAAATAGAACAACTCACAAAAAGTAATTCTCGAAACTAACTCAAAACTTGAAAGTAAGAAGAGAAGGCTCTTGATTGAAAAATGTGCATCTAAAAATGAGGGAGAGCTCCCCCTTTTATACTAAAACCTAAGGTGTAGTCTTGCCAAAAATAAGCAAAAAATGTCGACACAATGGCGACATTCTTAACAAAATCTAAAATTAGTAAAAATCTCAACACAATGGTGACATTCTTAACAAAAATCTAAAATTAGTTTCATAAAACTAAAACAAACTTTCTAAAAAAAAAGTGTTTGTTAAAAATTAAAATGTAAAGTATTAAATATATTATTAGTCAATATCCTAAGCATATGAATTAAGTGTTTTACGTGTTGTTGATAAGGTTTAAGGCACGAAGTTTAAGAGGGAGTGGTCCCTCCCTATCGACCACCCCTTGAGCTCTCAGTACTTTATGCACTGTCAATCATTGTTTTAAGGGCCTGCGTGCCTTAACCGCCACTTTCTATAGTTTAAAACATGCCCATCTATAGTCTAAAGACTATCACCATTTGATAAAACATATTCTTTTTTTTAAAGAACTTTTAATCCTTAATTTTATTCTATTATGCTTTAATCACCTTTAATAAAGTTATTCCCCTTTTTAAGAGATACGTACCTTTTTTTAATTTTATAAACTATATAATATATTAATATATATATATATATATATATATATATATATATTAATATATATATATATATATATATATATATATATATATATATTATATTCCACATATCACATGGATAATATTAATAAAACAATATCATTTTTCCAAAAGTATTATAATTACATATTTTTAAAAACATAGGAGTATATTAATATTATTATTATTATTATTATTATTATTGTCATAAATCGTAAATAAAATCACTTCTAACATATTGATCATGCATTCACGTATTGCAATAAAATTGACATGAAATCCACATGGACATGATATCGTTCTCACCAATCCATCAATATCTCGCAAATCATAAATAACTATGTATACACATGTATATATATCTATATGTTTATAATAGCAATAGCTATCATATATATATATATATATATATATATATATATATATATAGGTATATTGACTTCACTCAAAACCAAAATAAACTCATGACCCAGATACTGGTGACACAAATGAATGGAAACCACACATACATTGGTGACATGAACGACAACCACATAAACACATGCATAACATAAAATTTTTTCATGATAAAACTTTGTGCATGCAATCGTAAACTTATCAACATGTAGATACAATCATAGTTCTCACACAATCATCAAACATGCAATCAAGATTCACAAAAAATATCACTTACCAGTACCCAACTGACTTGACACAACCTAGGTCAAGATAGGGTTGTGAGTGTGATTTCTCAATATAGGTTTAACTAAAGTTACCAAACCAAGTCCTTCTCCTGAGTGATACCTCCCCTTCCTGTTGGAGGGACAACCTATTCTTGCATCCACTTAGATCATCACCACAGTAGTTAGCTGATCAAAATATCATCATTAATTAACAATAACTACATTAAATACAAGACATTGCATTATTCTTTTTCTCATCATATTGCATTCAAGATAGATAACACACATAGATGCAAAGATTCATAAATAATTCAATTTTCACAAAATATCCAATCTATAGTAAATGGATAAAAACACATATATAGATGTAGAAATCTATAATCACTCACTTTCCAAATAAATTAACCAATCTAGGTAAATAGTAAGTAGATAGAAACACATGGGATGTAACACCCACTGGCATACAAAGCCTCACTAGCATATATCACCATTATCAAAACATAAAGTCTAGTGTGCAAGAAATGATAGCAAATCAATCTAATTTGCACCATTACATACCTTGTGATTCATCACTCACACAAAGATTCAAATACAATCACTTAAATCATCTCATCAAATCAACTACAAAATATATCTCATTCATTGCCCCCAACCACTTTTTGAATAACCTGATTCACCTGTATTTTCTTCCACACTTAAAATAATGTCTTCATCTCATCATAATTCATATTTCCAAAAAAATCACACACAATGCACTTGTAAATTCATTATATAAAAATAAGAATATCCTTTCATATTCCTCTCCATTCTCCTTTCAATACTCCTGCAAAAATAATATCATTTTTCTTCTCTGTATGACTATTTCCATTCATGAAGAATCTATAAAAATAAAATCATATCCCTCTTCTTTGTATGGCCATTCATCTTTCTCTATCTGAAAAAAAAAAAAAAAAAAAAAAAAAAAAAAAACCTTCATTTACTTCTTCTCTGCATATATCTTTTCTTCAATATTCTTCATTTTTTCATCTTCCCTACATAAAATATTTTCATCTTCTCTATAAAAATCATGAATGATATCCATCATATATCATTAAATAAAATCTTCAACAAATTTAATCAATCCTCCCCTAAAAAAATTATCTTCCATATCTTCTATATTCGGATCCTTTTCTCCAAAAACCTTCTACATGAGGACAAAAAAGAAACCATAAAAGCTCCTTAATACCTCTTAAAAATAATTTATTACACTGCCCATTTTAGAAAAAGATAATTAATTTTCTCCTTTTTCTCTTCAAGGCATGAGAGAGAAAGAGACCCACTTGAGTTTCAAAATTAGAAAAAAAAAATCTTCATAAAGATCCCCTAAAAAAATGCTTTTAAAAATCCAAGATTTTATGCCCTTTTTTCAAGGCTAAAAAATATATTTTAAAAGGCA
Source organism: Cunninghamia lanceolata (assembly GCA_027924645.1). Lineage (NCBI taxonomy): Eukaryota > Viridiplantae > Streptophyta > Pinopsida > Cupressales > Cupressaceae > Cunninghamia > Cunninghamia lanceolata. The sequence goes on from BSBN01000055.1 coordinate 16,930,027, forward strand.
TCTTTATCAATGATGACATTCCAAGAGACATCAAAAAGCATACTTGGGAGACAGGGAGTTGATTTGAATAATATCCATTGATTTGATAAAGCGTACCCACTTCACTTTTAAAAAGAGCCTTTGATCTCATTTTACTACCCATATGCATTGGTTGCAACCTATGGAAGTAGTGGCAAGGAGAGAAGTGCCTGGTCATACATGACTTAAGCACCCTTCAGTAGGTCACCTTTAGTGAAGGTGACTTGCTATTGCAAGTCAATGAACCACTAAAACAAAAGTACAATCTATGAGGACGGGCAGATTTTGAATTTAGCAAAGTCACTTAAGCAAATTCAATCTTTGATAAATATTAAGACCATTTGTATAGAATCATCTCCATTGCATAAATTTGATAATGGAGACTTCCTGATCATTAAATACCTCAGTCAAGAATACTTTACTCTCTACCACTATAGTATGCAAGCACCTAGGGTTTAGGTGAACTTAGAGAAAGAAATCTAACCAAATTCTCATTTTAGAGAGTGAACTCTTTGAACCATAGGATCCACAACCTTGACACAACAACAATTGAAACTCCATTATGTATCAGAGAGTGAACTCTACAAAATACACAAATCTAACAAGTTATGAAACAAAAAATGACATCAATTTCTGAAATATCACAACCTATGACAACAACATGAGCTGAGAGACTTGAGCATCAACATATCCTTGAAGATCATGATCATAAGGTAGCCATCATGAAGGTATCAAAACAATGCATATAAACTCTTCTACAACAAATTGGAGTATAACCAAGTGTAGTAGCTCTAAGAATTCCTTCAAGCAATGTCACCATGTGAACTCATCTGAATGAACAACTCGATCATGTCATTATAACAAAAAAGAATATGAAGCAACTCCAAACAATATTATGAGCCCATGATCAACTCCAAGCATGAATCATAAAGTCAATCAATATGAAGTCTTGATATAAACCATGAGATCCTAATGACCTAATATAAATTATGAAGACTTTGAACATGATCAACCACACTATAAAGTCTTGATGACCCCAAAAGAATGATCTCTACATTTGACTCAAGTGGACAACCTGTGAACAACATGACTACATGAAGCAACACCAAATTCTCTGAATGGAAGAACAACCATTACTTTTGCATACCAATCTGACTGAGAGCATGTAGAAATCATGTTTCATCTTTCACGACAACATAGTAACTCTATGAGATTGATGTCTTCAACATCTTGTAGCAACTCTATGAGATTGATGTCTTCAACATCCTGAGGCATAGAAATCATCAAATGTAGATCAATAATATCAAAACATCAAATGATCAATATCAAAGCATCAACACATCATGGCATGTAAATAGGAAGCATTATCTTGTTCTAAGTCATCTTATGAACAAGTTATCTCTTGATATAGGATGAAGCATGAACACCTTCATGTGAGGCCTCCTATTGAATCATGAACAACTCTTAAACACAATGAGTAAGACAAACACCATCAAGATACCTTTTGACATTAATGACAATTAACTCAACACCTTTTGACATCAATGACAATCAATCTCCATCATGCCCATCTACTAAGTTCCAAATAAATGAAGAAATAGATCATGATTGAGAGATGGCCTATGAAAAAAGGCTTGGTGGAGAGACTGTTGTGTACACCAAATCATGGATACTGGGCACCATCATCGCAAAGATGTGCCAATGCTATTTGTTAGGATTAAGGTGCCATAAACCTTATAAATCCCTTGTAATTAATTACTCATATTATTGTTTGTAAATCACCCATAAGGGATGAAAGGTTTCACCAACAGTGGTCTTGTTTTAGTTATATGTTTATATCCAATCCTTAATGCTCATCCGTTCATGATGCGGAGTCGCAGGGGGGTTTGCCCCCTATGAGGGGTCCAGGGGGATCATCCCCTAGTGGGGGGTCTGGGGGCCACATGCACCAGTGGGGGTTCATGGGCAGCACCCCTGAACCCACATTTTATTTATATTTTATCATTGTGAATCTGGACCATTCATCATTAGGTCACAAATCTGACAGTCGATATTTTGTCAGTTATCTTGCCCTAGAAGGCAACCCCCTTTTATAAGGATATTTGTATTACAGTTTTATCAGATTGGAGAACTTAACAGGTGTTGCTATATTGAAGACTAAAGAAACAAAGGAAGTGTATGTATTGTAATCTCATATTTGGAGATAATACAACTTGGAGCCTCTTTTCTTGGTGGAGTTTTTTACCTGAAAGGTTTTTCTCCATGTTACATACTATGTTATTTGTTTAGTTCTTAGTGCATGTTATTTTTGTGTAATGGGTTTTAATTTTTGTTGCAATCTCCATTGATTCTACATTGTTTAGAGGATAATAAAGTTTGAATCAGATTTCCATTGTGTGGTTTGCACCTTCATTTCTAAGATTTGGTATTAGAGCCTAGCTAGTTTTGATTCTTGCATGGTAGTGTGAAGGTTTTTTATCTGCGGTGGGAGATTTAATTGTTATTTGTTTGTAGATCTTATGTAGATATCATGGCTTCATCCACTGTTGCTTCTACCTCTTGGTTGGACATCAAAAAGTTTAATGCCACAAGGTAAGAATTGTGGAAGTTGAAAATGGAGGATTTTCTAGAAGAAAGAAACTAGTGGCTGGTTGTTATGAAAGAGAAGAAACTTGATGATGTTGGTCCTGATGAGTGGGAAAGACTGGATAAAAAGGCATGAGGTACAATTTGACTATGTCTTGTAGATTCTATTATGCTAAATGTTGTAAGTGAGAAGTCCGCACATAGCTTATGCAAGCATCTGGGTGAGATCTACCAAGCCAAGAGTATGGTAAAGAAACTTTATTTAAAGCATAATTTATTTTCCATTAAATGAAAGAGGGTGAATTAGTTGCAGAGCATTTGAATTCATTTAATTTGTTTTCAATTCAACTAGCATCTATAGATGTGGAGGTGAATGAGGAAGATAAATGTACATTGCTTCTCTATTTTTTGCCTAAGTCATGAGAGAATGTTATCTTGTCTATCACTACTAACATCGCGGATCCAAAGTTGGATGCTCTTGTTTTAGTTCTACTATCACATGAATTAAGGAAGAAAAGATTGGATAGTTCAGGGGATGCTCTCATTGTCAGGGGAAGGTCTATGGAAAGAGGACCAAAAGTATATTAGAAAGGGGCTAAGGACAAGTCCAAGGGCTGATCTAAGACTCCTAGGAAGTGTTGGCAAGAGACACTACGTGGCTTCATGAGTGTTGTCATTAATGGCAACAAAGTCCATCCCACACATCTGCAGGACATGGTGTGTCTCTACCGGAAGTCAAATTGAAGAATGTTGTGGTCCGGTAAGCAAGAACAGAGCATGCAGCAAGGTTTAACAGTCAGGTCTGGATCTCTCAGAGGAAGTATCTCAGTAAAGTGTGGACTTGGGGAAGTCAAGAGGAGTACCACAACTAACATATTCTAGAGATTGAGCCTCTGGTGATGAAAGAGTGAAAAGATATAAGAACCTGAGTATTAGGTCCCTATCTAGCAGAGTAAACTGAGGAAGACCTAACCGATAGAGCATTAGACCTTAATCCAGATGAGATATTGATGGTGATCAAGCTTCTTGAGGTATCATTCATGATTGGTTGACATGATTGATGACATCTACATGCATCTCTTTGATACGCATCACTTGGTGAGCAAGGATTCATCTGACAGACCAGAGTTGGGAAAATATTGAGTATTCTGGATGCTGACTAGAAAGATGTTGAAATCCTTTATGTGGATATATATACCAGATGGATTTTGATAAGAAGGTGTGAGTGTTGTGTTGGAAAGTGCGAAGAAAAGTAGAAGAGCAGTGTGGCAGCAGTAATATAGGTCCGGTACATGTGACAGGACAACAGTAGCCAAGAAGAGGAAGAATGAAGTGCAGTAGATCATTTTATTGAGCTTAACCAGAACTGAACCTCAACATATATGGATTCTTCTTATCAGTTCAAGTATCATGTTACTTTCTTTGTACCTTGTAGACAATAAGTCTCTTGTAGGCAGTGAGCCTCTTGTGAGCAGTGTGCTCAGGCAGTGAGCCCTAATTGGCAAGTGCCATTTTTGAATTTCTATTCTTCTAACAGAGAATACATTCTTGGGTTAGTCACCCCATGGTTTTTCCCTTAATAGGGTTTTCCACGTCAAAATCATTGTGTTATGTGAATTGACTTTGTTTTTGCTTTCATGATTATGGATGCTTATTTGCTTTGATGCTGTACTAGTTATTAAAGAAGAATAGAAAGTTGAGTTAATTAAGATAATTGATTCACCCCCCCCTCTCAGTTATCAACAATGGGTATCAGAGCCAAGTTCCTCCAAACAGAGCCTAACAGCTTGAGGAAGATCTGGGAATCTCAATGGATATGTAGGGTATGAGGGAACAACTTCAGTCTGCCTAGATGATGTTGAGTAATCTCACTCTAAAGTCAACAACTTGAAGGAAAGACTCAAACAGGCTGATGATTTCATAAATGAACTAAAAGAGAAACTGAGTATCTCTATGAAAAAGAGAAAGGAACTACTTCAGCAATTGGCAAGTCAAGGTGAAGCCAATGATACAAATGAAGATTTGAAGAAGAAAACCAAGTTATGTGAAAAGTTATCAAAAGAGGTCATTATGGTAAGACATGAAATGGAATCAGGAGTTATGAAATTCACCCAAGAAATTGAAGAGAAAAGAAAAACTAAAGATGATCTAAGCCAATCTCTCAAGGAGAAGTTAGAAGACTCCCACAAAATGGATAGAATAATCAGGCATCTAGAATCTGATCTTGAAGAAGCTAGAGATAATAAAGAACAACTTGAGAATCATATTGACTCTCTTAAGAGGGATCTTCAAATAGAAAATGAATAAAAAGAGAAATTCAAGATAATCTATGCTCAACTTGAAGTTCTTCAAATCCAAAAGAGGGTAGATGACAAGCAAGGCTTGGGGTATGAAAAAGGTGAAAGCTCCAGATCCGGTCAGAAGAACTCCAGATCAGAAAATCCAAGAAACAGACCTAGAAGACCTCTGGTAAGGCAACCAAATGCTCACAGATATCCATCTTTCAATGGATACTGCCATAACTACAATAACTTTGGTCATAAAGCAAATTAGTGCAGAAAAAGAATGAATTAGACTAATTCATCCTTCTTCGAACAGTGTTTCAATTGCAAAAGGTATGGTCACAAATCTCATGAGTGTAGAAATATAGAAATGAACAATTCATTCAATGGTAGATTCTTTGCATGCAATAGAATGGGACATATGGCTAACCAGTGTAGATCAAGAGGATATCAGTCAAATATGCAAAGAAGTGTTGTTTGCTACAAGTACAATAGATCCGGTCATATTACCAAATTCTACAGAAGTAAGAATTAGGACAAAAAGGGTCCAGTGCATCATAATCAAAACCAAGATAAAGGAAAAGGAAAAGAGAATGCGGATGAAATTCAAAGGGAGATGAACAAGATTTGGGTAAAAAAGAGCACAAAAAATGCTAAGGATAGATCCGCACCAGAATCTGGTGCTAATATTCCTTCTAAAAACTAAACAGATGAGTTCTAGATCAGGGGGAGTCACAAAAGAAAACAAGTTCCCCCAGCCAGTCAATTGGTGCCTAAAATTGGCACATGGAAAGTTGTGGATTAAAGGGTTCTCAGAGAAACATCTAAACAATCCTTGGTAAAGATATGTAAGATCCGTAAGAAATTTTGAAGAGTTTAATCATCCATGTCCAATCTAGTTTAACAGTCATTCGGTAAATGCTAAAATCTCACAGTTAGATTCGGTATGATTCATAATTGCAATATTTGGATCTATGGTTAGATGGAATAATTGGGGAAAGGGAGATAGATTGTCATTTTCCACCAAGAACCATTCTAAGTGCATCCTAGTAATCTGGAAAGATCTCTCTTAGAACAAGGCAACTGGAATAACTTAAGTTGTGCATTTATTGCAAAATAAAATTAGGGTTTGCGCAGGAATAAAAGGTTCTCTTGTTCGTCATTTGTACATTTGCATTTGAGAAGAAAAGAGAAGGATCTCTACAATAAATTATCTCAAGCCTCTTGTTGGTTTTCTCCCTGACTGGATGCTCATTCCCAGATTTCCCTACAACGTAGCCATCAGTGATCAATAGGATCTCTGGGCTAGGGGCCAATAGTGTAGGAGATAGACTCTATTTTATCTCCTCTTCTTCTTCAGGCTCTGCAAAACCTAGGGGGTATTCCCTATTCAACACCCATGAGAATATGCTTGTAGGTTGGCTTGGGGTATTGATACAAAGTAGATAAATCCTCCTATGTGAAGACCAAAACTGTGGGATAAGTGCAAAGGGGCTAGCTTTGGGCTTATGTTCAGTTGTGAATTAGAGGATCTTGGTCCTAAACTACTTCTACAGTCCTAATGGTTGTTTTAGAAGTTTGAATTTGATTTTATGTTTGGATGCAAACCTGAACCTGGTATATAACCTTAACACAGATCTAGATTGGTGCCTATCCAAGGCTTGGAGTCAGTAGACATACACATGTAAATGTTTAGCATAAACATATCAAGATTAGATTTCAAGGGGATTTGTGTGATATCTGCCTTACAGATACCTCCCAAAATAGAGTATTAAGTTATCTCTACTTATGACATACTTACTGCAATATATTCTCCTCAACACTTAACCTGAAAACACTTTAATCTACCCCTTGAGTAGAAGTTAAGAGATCAAGCATTCAATATAGTAAGCCTATATCCTAGAACCCAAGATACCCCTTAGATATCCAGATTCAAAAGAAGAGTATATTCAATACAGGAGACAGATAACAAAATACATGCAGTATAGCATTATTCATCTAAAACAGCATGAAACCAATAAATCTATGCACAATACATAAAACATGAGACTCATAAACTCACAAGATCTCCTGTACAGAGCAACCAAAACCAGTTGTATCTTATTACAATGCCAGATGTGTCCAGTTTTCAACAACACCTCAAAGTGAGCAACACAACCTACTAAAATACAGTAAGGAAGGTCCTCAGCATTAATTACATGGCAGATTTCAAAATTCACCAGATACAGTACACATGAGAAGAATGGTGTTCAACAAAAATGAATGTAGTAGGTAGGGGAGGAGACAGGGGAGGCCTCGAGCCTTGCACCGTCACCTAGGAATCCACAACTTCAAATGGGCGGTTTGACCATTCATGCCATCACCCATACCCCTGCAACAACTACCATTAATGGCTCAACCAACTGGCATCTTCTCTTAGAAACAGTTACAGCACTCATATAGAAATTTCCCACTCAAAACATGCCTGAAGACGCAAAGGAAACCCATACTCCAATTTTAAAACATGGTCGTCGATTCCTCCCATCGTTTCAAAATCCATGGCACCAAATCCACGTTGAAAAGTCACCATCCTGTGAAAATGTGCCACGTAGGCACCTTGCATATGTATGTTCTGCTTTGTGTATCACGCCATCGGTGTGACCAAGACTATCGAGAAGACCCTCATATTTGCATGATTTAATATTCCACATTTGTCCTGCAGGGACCACTCTATCATTTTATAAATGAGGCTGCAAGCACACTAAGTGTCAAGCATTTTACCCTACTTGACCCACGAATCCTCCACCAATAGCCCATCGCATTGACTCCTGTTGACACCAGGACTTGATCGGGGAGACCAACCCCATCAGCCAAACTCCAGCTCACAATTCCAATTCCACAACTCTCACCGACTGCTACACCCTTTGGCAAGACATAGATTGTCGGAGCTACCAAAAATCCATCCGCCGATAACACATGTCACCCTGATTGCCAATGAATCATACCCCGTCGGCCAGAATAGACACATTGGTGGAGCCTAAAACTCCCCTGTCAATAACAAAACTCTCACCAATGACACCACAGGATCAGGGTGACCAACTGCATCAACCAACTTAGAAATTCTCCAACTGATCAACCTTTCTCTTGCCGATGGACATATCACTAAAAAACCTCAAACCATCCTCCACGTCAGCTAGACAAACCACATCAGAGGATCACCTCCTGATACACACCGATGACCTAAGTCATACCGACGGCCTGCATACGCAAACATCCCCCGGATGTTTAAAAATCATCCTGACGTCAGCAAACATCCTGCCGAGCTCATCCAAATAATTCATACCACCTAATAAAAGATATCACCCAGATAACAAATCTCATCGTCATATCTGCAAATGTCCTAATGATGTCATCATCGCATTTAGAGCAAGGGTGATATTCAGAAGATGACTTGATATTTGGAATATTGCCCGATATTGAGAATATCATCCTGTAGGGAAAAAGATTGAAGGAAAAGGTTGAGCAGATACCACCCTTGCAGGAATGTGACATTAGCAGCATCCTGATGATGTTGCAAAACACAGATAGGGTCCAAGACTTAGAAACTTCATGAACTCTTGGGAAGGTGCCTGCAAGCTAATAACTTGGAACCTGATAAATGATGCAGGCACCAATAGTGGCTCCGATTGGGGACGTGTAGGCACAAGGTTGCAATGAGAACCAGACCTCCGGGTAGACTAGAAAAAACACAAAAAAGCACCAATTGTACAAGATATTTAGAATACACACATACTTTTACAAATGTGTATAGAGGCAGATCACTTATGCAAAATAAAACTTGAGGAATTGACCATGCACAGGCAATTCCAGCACCTCACCATCTAGGGCCTGGAGGATATAAGAATCCTCCCCATGAGTATTGCAAACCTGATATGGGCCCATCCATAAGGGTTCAAACTTACCATGTTTGCCCTTATCCTGACTTCTTGCATTCCAGATGAGCACCCAGTCATTTATCTAGAACTTCCTTTCTGCAGCTCTCCTGTCAAACTGATATTTCACATTCTATTATTTCTTGAGATTGATTTGGTGGGCCTCCCTTCTACTTTCATCCAGTGCAACCAGTTGGTTTATTCTTTCTGTCATGGAGTCTTCAATCTCCTCATCATTCTCTTGGATGAATTTGTAAACTGGCAGGAGATTGTTTATAGGCAGCCTACCTGGTGCACCATATACCAGCTCAAAAGGTGACCTTCCAATAGCTTTTTTCGCTGTCACCCTATTAACCCATAATGCCAACTTTAACTTTGAATCCCAAGCTCTCTTGTTCTTACCCACTATCCTCTTAATGATTTTCATGAGGCTTTTATTTCTTGACTCTGCCTGACCATTTCCTTGTGGGTGGTATGGTGATGCATATGATACATTTATCCCATACTTGTTGCAAAAATCAACAAATTCACCAGATCTGAAGCACAAACCATTATCTGTAACTATCTTGGATGGTACTCCAAACCTAATGATGATATTATCTAGGATAAAATCCATCACTATCTTACTTGTAGCTCTTTTAGCTAGAATAGCCTCAATCCATTTGGTGAAGTAGTCAATAGCCACCAAAATCCAACTATGTCCCCCACTTGACTTTTCTACAATTTCCCCTATAAAATCAATTCCCCATTGCTGAAATGGAGCCTCCATAGTCACAGTTCTAAGGGGCAGTGCACCTTCATATCTTAACTTTCCTGAGAACCTTTGGCAAGGGTCATATTTCCTTACCAGCCTTTGTGCATCTGAAAAGAGAGTGGGCCACCAATATCCTACCCTAATGATCTTATGAGCTGTTGTTTGGGCAGTATAATGTCCACCACACAATCCTTTATGCATGTCATTCAAAACATTGTTATCTTCATCTTCATCCACACATCTTAGTAGCACACCATCAGGTTTCTTCCAATATAATTCTCCTTGAACAATAACATACCTGATTGCATGTAGTTTCAAAGTCCTTTTCTAACTATCACTAAAATAGGAAGGACGGTTCAAATTCTGCAAGTAATATATAATATCCTCATACCATTTAGACTTTGACATATTAACAACTTCATTTTGAACTATATTTACTTGGCATGCTTTCAAATTTGATTGTGCCATCATTTTAGCTAACCCTTGTCCCCTTACCAACTTGGTAATCTATATCTCTATATTGAATTCCTATAGTTTGTTTATCCACCTACATCTTCTTCTTGTTACCTCCTGCTGAGTAAAAATGTCCTTGACTGCTGCATGAGGCACATATGCAATTATCTAGGATCCTACCAGATATGGCTTGAGACTCTTGACTACTCTAACTAGTGCATATGCTTACTTTTCCATAATGTCATACTTTAACTTAGCAGCTTGCAGTGACATACTAAAGAAAGCAATGGGTTGCTCAAAACCATCATTATTTTTTTGTAGTAGACATGCAGCAACAGTATGGAAAGAAGCAAATGAAAATAACTGAAATGGCTTAGAAAAATTATGAGACTTTAGCACATGAGCCATCTTGATTGCTTCCTTAATGTCCTGAAAAGATCTTCTTGCTTCACCTTCCCAACTGATAATCTCACCCTTTTTTAGCATTCCAGAAATGTTCTTTGTGGTTTCTGCAAAGTTGGGATCAAATCTTCTAACAAAATTTATTTGTCCAAAGAAGGACTGGATTCCTTTTACTATTTTTGGCATCTGGATCCTATCAATTGCAGCAACCCTTTCAGGATCAATCCTAACTCCATCTTTGGAAACAATGTGCCCCAAGAGTTTTCCCTCAACTACACCAAAAGTACATTTCTTGGGATTAAGAGAGAGGCCATACTCTAGTGCTCTAATGAAAATATGTTCTAAGTGCATACAATGTTGCTCTTCCTTCTTTGAATAAGTAGTTAGATCATCTTGATAAACAGCCAGGATTGAATCAATCAATCCTACAAAAGCAACATCCATAGCTCTTTGGAATGTAGCACTTACATTTGTTAGTCCAAATGGCATTCTAACATATACATATGTTCCCCATGGAGTGGTGAAGGCAGTCTTGTATTGTTCTGATTCCTTCACCTTCACCTTCACCTGATTGTAACCTGAAAATCCATCCATCATGGATAGGAGTTCCCAACCAGTCACTTTCTGTAACATGGCCTCCATATTAGGCAATAGGTAATTATCCTTCAAAGAAGACACATTTAAATTTCTAAAATCCACACAAAGTCTTATGTCACCATTCTTTTTTCTAACTGGGACAAGGTTGGACACCCAAGTTGAATGTCTGATTGGCATAATTATTCTAGCTTCCCTAAGCTTCTTGAGTTCTTCTTGCATTTTTGGAGCTAAAGTAGGATTAATAGGCCTTTTCTTTTGTCTAAATGGCTTAGCTCCAGGCTTCAACGGGATTTCATGCTGAAGTAAGTCTTCCCTGTAAACTTTGAGGTCTTCATATGACCAAGCAAAAACATGGTTATACTTTTTTAGCAATGCTATCAGCATGCTCCTGATGTGTGGTTTGAGTTGTTTACCAATGTATACCTTCCTGGGGGCTTGAGATGTCCCCAAATTTATCTCTTTTAAGTCATCTTTGTTTGTGGGAGATGTCTTTGTGACTAATTGGTCTCTATTGTCAAAAGCTCTCTCTAAAGATACTAACCCTCTAGGGATTTTATTTGTCTTCAACTGAATTACTTCCTTCCCCATAAGAGTTTCTTTTCCATCTACAATCTTTACAAAATTCTGACAATCAATTTCTTGGTTCTCATATTCATCTATGCAGTGCAAGAATCTTAACAAATCTTTGTCATCATCAAACACTTGCCAACTTCATATGTTTTTTGGTATTGCAGGTCTAGTTTTAACCTCAACATTTGTAATATCAGACACAGTGATATCATCTAGCCTTATTTCTACATTGGCTAAGAAATCAGCCATGACATTTTTTAATCTTTCTACCTAGCCTATTGAAAATGCATCAAATAATTCAATTGTATCCCAGATAGCATGCTTGTATTGTTTTAATCTTTTGTTCTTTGAAGCATACCTATCACTAACCTAGGAAACAATTAACTCTGAGTCTCCAAATACTCTTAACATTTTGATTTTATGTTTGAGGGCCATATTTAATCCTAACAACAAGGCCTCATAATCTGCAATGTTGTTTGTACAAGCAAATCTTAGCAAGAAGGAGAATTTTAGGAGCTTACCAGATGCAGACAGGAATACAACTCCAACTCTAGAGCCTTCCTTTGCACAAGCTCCATCAAAATACATGGTCCATAGACCCTACTGGTCTAACTCTTGAACGCAAATTTCTCCCCCTTTATCTCCTTGATCACTTGAAACAACTTTGAAATTCTCAGAGTCAGTGTCAACAAAACAAATGTGCTCCTCTGAGTCTTGATCTTCAACTATCTCAAGTGACCTTTCTTCTCTAATCAGCTTAACATCTCTACCATTCATTGGAATCATAGCATATGATAGGTCCAGCTGCATACTTCCACCTATCAATTCTGCCCATCTTCTTGACAACAGCATACCATACTGTGGCTTGATGTCAACCACTATTATATTCATTTCGTAGCTCTTTTCAGAAAATGTTGCCAATCTAAAATTCACACCCTTCATGATTCCAATAACTGGCACCTCTCTAGCATCCATGGCATAGCATTTTCCACATGCCTTGTCTATTTTCAATCTAGCTTGTTGCATGATAGCCAGAGGCATGATATTTGTGGATGCTCCAGAATCAAGCATACAATTTCTGATCACTTTTCCATTTATAACCATGGATACATAAAAAGGTTCCACCTGTGAAGGGTACTTTGTCATGGTCACCCCCAGATATACTTCAGGGACTTCATCCTCTTCATTGCACAAGGCATGCCTCTTACCTTGAGTCACATCATTCTACTTGGCTTGACAAGGCACTCCTGAAATTAAAGATACTGCCTTATCTCTAAACTCTTCCACCTTCATGAGTTCCATTAATGGTACAGAGACTTTTACCTGAGACAAGACCTGAGCTATATCAAATGGAGCATAATTTTGAATAACAATCTTGGCTTGCTCCACAGTTTTATTCTTATCTTGAGCTGATCTGGCCTTAGTTTTTATGGCTGCTTGACTGTCACCCATAACTCGAGGGTTCTTACTTCGGTCTTCATTCTAGGGGCCTTCATTTTTTGATCTGTGGAAATCATGACCTGGTTTTTGTTTGAAACCTTGCTTATTGTTGTTTCATTGTTTCTTATATGTTTCAACCCCTCTATGATCATGCATTAGCTGACTTGTAGAGATGCCTTTTGGCTGATGTGGGCTACTTATTTGAGCTTTACCTCTGAGGTTATAATTGCTTTTGACTTGGGCCACTGCTGCAGCTGTGAGAGCCCTAATTTCCTCATCAGAAGGTCTTTGTAGGTTACTCAAAAAATTGTGTGAGCCCTAAGCATACACATAACTATCTTCATTATCTTCATCATAAAAAACCTGTTGATAGGCCTAAGTCCCATCATCTGTACTCTCATCTGCATCATGAGAAGGATGCTCCCTGCTTATGGACAACATATTAACATCATCATCCTGTACATAATGTGGCCCATTGCATTCATCACAAGAAACAACATTGTCATACAAAGATTGAGCAATCATGCGTTGTGACTATGAATGTGGCATCTGACAAATTATGCACCACGGAGTATCATCAGCAATATTTACAACTTTCTTCAAAGGATCTGGAGTTTCTTTGACATGTTGAGCTCTCGAATTTGTGTTGTTATGTGGAAATACAGGTTTACCATTATGCCAATTGGTATTATATGGCATATCATGCAATGATGGCCTTTTTTCCTGCCTTTGGTAGACCTGCCTATCAGGACCTATCCCTTTTTCATTTCTAGCCAGTCTATAACTTAGGTCCTTAACAACATTTGTCAGTTTATCAATTTTGTCTTTAGGGGCAGATGTACTACCTTGAGTATTTTGAGGCTTGTTTGGATTCTACAGAATTTTCACCTCATCCCTCCTATTCGTCTTGCCTAATGCTTTCCTATTATTCTCAATATTTATTGCTATCCTAAAAGCATCCCTGAGAGTAGCAGGATCCTTATCTCTTAGCCCATATGTTGTTTTAGCACCAAAAGCATTAATATACAATATTACGCACATTGGTTCATTTGGCCTCATGTGATGTGGCAATTTGTTCAACACTTTAGTAAATCTTGCATTAAAATTTGCAACCTACTCATTGGACCCTTTAGTGATACTAGTAAACTCATTTAAAAAAAAGCTAGGGTCAGTTTTGTCACCATACTACTCCTTAAAAATTCTTTTAAAATCATCCCATGAAGAGATACTTTGGACAGGCAAACTCTTGTACCATTCTCTAGCTTCATCAACAAGGGATTGCATAAATGACTTCATAAAAACATCCTCATGTTCAACATCAAAGTTGTCCATGACATTTTGAAAAGCTTTTAAATGATCCTCCCTTGACATAGTATTGTTTCCTGAAAATTTTGGCACTTGAAGCCTCACATACTTGTCAATGGGATTAGGATAACCAGGAATACCATAAAAAACAAGTTGTCTAAATCTATCTACCTGCATAGGTTGTCTACCAAATTGATTAGCATTAACATTTCTATCAGTATTTTGCTATCTCACATTGTTTAATGGTACTCTAGCATTGTTTGTATTCTATCTTTGATCATTCTGTTGATACTAGACCTCAATTTGGTGCTGATTTCTTTGCACATTTACATTTTCAAGGGTAGGAACTAAATCATTCTGAGCAACTCTTAGAGCTTGTACTTTCTGTTTCATGTCATCTTTGATTTTTACTGCCTACCGATATTCTAACTCTTCTCTCAAACTTTTGATTTCTTCAGCTAATTGTTCCTCTTTGGGCATGGAGGTAGATGGTCTCATTCCATTTTGGTCATCATTGTCATCATCCCTTGGAGATTCAACCTCCTCAAACCTATCACTGGGATCCAGGAGAGGGTGTTCCTAAAAAACCTCTGACTTATTCTCAGAGCACCACCCTACTGTTTCTCATATACATTTTGGATTTCAGCCTCAGTGTTTGAAAAATAAGGCATTGTTTGCTCTGAGGATCCTGGATTGTCCTGAATAAATTCATCTTTTTTGGGGCTAGGAGAACCATCTTGACTGGGTTGAACAGTCCCCTTTTTCCTATACATAATTTTTGTGGGTAGCTCTTCAAACAAAGTATTATGCTGGGATCTTCTTCCTTGCATACAAATTTTTTCTTTACCAGTTGGGAGATTGGTTCGGAGTCGCCACCTATTACTAGGAATTATTTTTCTTTTAAAATCAGGGTTCTTTCACTTGACTTCCCCAGTAGAGTCACCAATTTCTGTTGGTTTTTTCCCTGACTCAATGCTCATTCCTAGATTTCCCTACAAGGTAGCCATCAGTGATCAACAGGATCTCTGGGCCAAGGGCCAAAAGTGTAGGAGATAGACTCTATTTTATCTCCTCTTCTTCTTCAGGCTCTACAAACCCTAGTGGGGTATTCCCTATTCAACACCCATGAGAATATGCTTGTAGGTTGGCTTGGGGTATCGATACAAAGCAGATAATCCTCCTATGTGAAGACCAAAACTGTGGGATAAGTGCAAAGGGGCTAGCTTTGGGCTTATGTTCAGTTGTGAATCAGAGGATCTTGGTCCTAAACTACTTCTACAGTCCTAATGGTTGTTTTAGCAGTTTGAATTTGATTTTATGTTTGGATGCAAACTTGAACCTGGTATATAACCTTAACACAAAGCTAGATTGGTGCCTATCCAGGGCTTGGAGTCAGTAGACATACACATGTAAATGTTCAGCATAAACATATCAAGATTGGATTTGAAGGGGATTTGTGTGATATCTGCCTTACAGATACCTCCCAAAATAGAGTATTAAGTTATCTCTACTTATGACATCCTTACTACAATATATTCTCCTCAACACTTAACCTAAAAACACTTTAATCTACCCCTTGAGCAGAAGTTAAGAGATCAAGCATTCAATATAGTAAGCCTATATCTTAGAACCCAAGACACCCCTTAGATATCCAGATTCAAAAGAAGAGTATATTCAATACAAGAGACAGATAAAAAAATACATGCAGTATAGCATTATTCATCTAAAATAGCATGAAACGAATAAATCTATGCACAATACATAAAACATGAGACTCATAAACTCACAAGATCTCCTGCACAGAGCAACCAAAACCAGTTGTATCTTATTACAATGCCAGATGTGTCTAGTTTTCAATAACACCTCAAAGTGAGCAACAGAACCTGCTAAAATACAGCAAGGAAGGTCTTCAGCATTAATTACATGGCAGATTTCAAAATTCACTAGATACAGTACACATGAGAAGAATGGTGCTCAACAAAAATGAATGCAGTAGGTAGGGGAAGAGATAGGGGAGGCCTCGAGCCTTGCACCGTCACCTGGGAATCCACAACTTCAAACAGGTGGTTTGACCATTCATGCCATCACCCATACGCCTACAACAACCGCCATTAATGGCTCAACCAACCGACATCTTCTCTTGGAGTCATTTGTAGCGCTCATATGGAAATTTCCCACTCAAAACATGTCTGAAGACACAAAGGAAACCCATACTCCAATTTTAAAACATGGCCATCGATTCCTCCCATCATTTGAAAATCCATGGCACTAAATCCACATTGAAAAGTTGCCATCCTGCGAAAATGTGCCACGTAGGCACCTTGCATATGTATGTTCTTCTTTGTGTATCACGCCATTGGCGTGACCAAGACTATTGGGAAGACCCTCATATTTGCATGATTTAATATCCCACATTTGTCCTGCAGGGACCACTCTATCATTTTATAAACGGGGCCGCAAGCACACTAAGTGTCGAGCATTTTACCCTGCTCGACCCATGAACCCTCCACCAATAGCCCATCGTGCTGACTCCTGCCGACACCAGGACTTGATTAGGGAGACCAACCCCATCGGCCAAACTCTAGCTCACAATTTTGATTCCACAACTCTCACCGACAGCTACACCCTTTGGCAAGACATAGACCGTCGGAGCTACCGAAAATCCATCCGCTGATAACACATGTCACCTTGATTGCCAATGAATCATACCCCGTCAGCCAGACCAAACACATCGGCGGAGCCTAAAACTCCCCTGCCGATAACAAAACTCTCGCTGACAACACCACAGGATCGGGGTGACCAACTCCATCGGCCAACTCAAAAATTCTCCAATCGATCAACCTTTCTCTTTCTGATGGACATACTGCTGAAAACCTCAAACCATCCTCCACGTTGGCCAGACAAACCACATCGGAGGATCACCTCCCAATACACACTGATGACCTAAGTCATGCCAACAGCATGCTTATGCAAACATCCCCCGGATGTTCAAAAATCATCCTGACGTCAACAAACATCTTGCCAAGCTCATCTGGATAATTTGCACCACCTGATAAAAGATATTGCCCAGATAACAAATCTCATCATCATATCCGCAAATGTCTTGATGACGTCATCATCACATTTAGAGCAAGGGTGATATTCAGAAGATGACCCAATATTTGGAATATCACTCGATATTGAGAATATCATCCTGCAGGGAAAAGGATTAAAGGAAAAGGTTGAGCAGATACCACCCCCACAGGAATGTGACATCAGCAGCATCCTGATGATGCTACAAAACACAGATAGGGTCCAAGACTTAGAAACTTCATGAACTCTTGGGAAGGTGCCTACAAGCTAATAACCTGGAACCTGATAAATGATGTAGGCACCAACACCTCTCAAAGATCAACCACAGAAATCAATTTATCCAGCAATTCGATCCAGCTCATTTCGTGAACCCTAAAAGGTATTTTCCGTTCTTGAAATCTCTCTCTGAATCTTTTGAAAGATGGCTACTCCAAATGTTGTGAAGATCACTGATAGGCCACATCCTAAATTCAAGAAACATCCATACAAATCCCTAGAAGTTGATCCCCTAGGTGCCTTTTCAAACATTCTGCATGGGGTTTTGCATGTAGAAGATGTTAAGGCATATATTCATGCAAACATTAAGGAATTTGGGGAATCCAAACTAATGGATATTTATCACAAACAATCAATAGATGATTCCTTTGAACTCAAACCTCAGTACAAGGCTACCAGGTTAAGCATTTTGGATAGTACATCCATTTCCCCTATTTTACAGAAGATGAGTGGGTCTGGTATGTTTTTAGGAGAGTGCATGACAACTTCATGTGGCTGAATAGACCATTCAAGATCACAAAAGATGATATTAAAGTGGTAACCAATTTGCACTCATTCAGTGGGTTACCTACTCTCAAATCAGTTAAAAACTAAACTATGAGTGAGGCTACTAGATCTAAATTTGATAAAAGAGCAATGACAATTAAGGATATCACAGATCTAGATATCAAGTTTGCTGCCATGATAATTGGCTACAAGATATATCACTCTAGCAGAGAGAATTCTGTTTCTAGAACAACAATTTACACTGCTTATGAAATGTTAAGGAATAATGTTGACTATGATCTCTATGAGCTCCTTCTAAACCAACTTTTGGAGAATCTGCATAAGATAAAGAAGGACAAGAAGAACTCTTTCAAATACGGTGGCTTGATACTCTGTCTATTCTTCTATTACATGAATGAGCTACCCGGATCTAGTGGTTGGATATGGGAAAATGATAGACCTGTTGCCATACAAATCAGAGATTATTTGCATGGAAGAGGTGATTCCAAGGCATAGAATATAGCACTATGGGGCTACTTCAAGAACTTTCAAAGTATGATGCAAGAAAGAGAGAGAATCCCCCAATCTCTAGTGGAAAAATACAAAGATACAATGTGCTTCATGGTGGATACTAATCAATGCCTAATGGAGGCATTGGAACCAAGAATAGTATGGATCATGCCAATGGGGTATGAGGCTAATGAGAAAATCCTAGAGTTGCACATTCAACATCTTTTGAGTCAGCCCAAGGACCCTGAGGCAGAAAGGTTTGGAACCTTTGAAGAATTGAGTGTAAAGATTCATGTGGAGCTTAGACAACCAGAGATGAAAATAAAAGTGAGAAAAGAAGTAGAGAATGATGCCAAAAGGTATGGCATTTCAAAAGATGCACTTGATGCAAACAGAGAGAAGATAGAAAGGGTAGAGAAAGAAAGGCAAGAAATTGAGAAAGATAGTGCTCTGGTGCAAGCCCCCTCCCGGACCAAGTCCTCCAAGAGCTCTGCACCTGCCACCTCTAAGAGCCAAAAAGCATCAAAACTGGAAGTCAGAGCATCTGGAAACAGAGAGAAAAGAACTAAGACAAAGGCCAAAAGGTCTTATACCAGTCAAAAGGATGATGAAGAGATTGAGTTAGATGAGGAGGTAAAGAAAATGAAGAAGAAGAAGAAAGTATCTGGTGAATCCTCTACAAGTCAAGACAAGGAAGAAGAGGTAGAATAATTCATTGAAAGACCTACTCTCCGCATTGATGATATCATCAAATTAGTTACTGTGGATGGGAACCTACAACCAATGGTTGAATTTTATGATGAATATAGTGAAGCTGATTAGAAGATATTGCAAGATGCCACAGTTAGGTGTCTAAACATCTACAACAAAGAATTCATTGAAATTATATCTCTAATTCCCAAAAGCTTAGAGAAGGAACTTGAAATAAGAAAGAACAATGCCCTAGCAAAAGATCTAGAAATCCAGGAGCAGATTGCTATTTAGCTCTATCTGTCCATTGCCCCTAAACAAATGAACATTATCTTCAAGGACTGTAAGGATGAGTTTCAAAGCAAAGCTAGAATGAATCAGCTTATGCTTGGAGAAACTGACAAAGTGGCAAAAGAAACAGAAGATATCCTCCATAATGATTTTAAAAGATTCAATCTTTCTATTATAGAGGACTTAGGTGATGAACCCTCTGTCATGGATAACAAAGGAGAATCTACTGAGATAGTGGCAGAAGAGGCAAAGGAGACAAGTGAAGAAAAAGCTAAGAACTTAGATTCCTTTACTCTGGAAGAGGAAGTCCATGAAGAAGCAAACATCTCTCCTCCAGTTTCCCCTGTAGACTCCGGATCTAAAGGAAAAGAAAGAATAGAGGAGAAAACTAGTCAAGAAGAAGAAGTAAAGGAAAAGGAAAAGGGAAAGGAAAAAGACCAAATAGAGAAGACCCCAGGAGAAAGTTCTAAAACTGCAGAAGGGAAGAAGACTCTGTCTCTAGCAAGAGACACTGCAGAAACTGTTAAAGAATTCTTAACCAAAGAGATGATAGAAATTGATGAACCAGAACTACTTCAAGGACCATTCAATTTTGATTTCCTCTCCCCAGTTTGAACTATGAAGATAGCATCCTTTGCCCATGCAAAGGCAAAAGAAAAACTTTTGAAGTCTCACATTGAAGACTGTGAGTTAATTGATATTGCATCCAGTGTGTTGGAGAAAATCATGCCATCCTTCCAGAAGGATCCTTCGGCCTCCTCATCCAGTAACTTAAAATATCTTGTCAATTCAATTAGCACACATTTTGATTCTTTGGAGAAGTCAATTGAAGATAGAGTCCGTAAAGAATTTTTTGGAAAGAGATTCTCTGAGGTGCAGGGTCTAATAACAAATGATAGGAGAGTTATGGATATTGAGGTAAAGAGCTTAGAAAATGCTCTTAAAGATGGTGGAGATATATATAAATTTTGTTTATCCTAGCCTAAAGTGACCAAGGATATTGAGAAGAAAGTAAAAGAGCAAGAGGATAAATTGTTAAGTTTGTCTCAAAGTTTTGATCCTCTCTCCACTTCTATAGTAAATCAAGAGTGTTAGACTATTGCAGTCTCAAATGAAATAAAGAAGCTTGAGAAGGAGAAGAAAAATAGAATAAATAGGTTAAGTGAACTTAGAAGGATCATTATCCCTAAGTTAGAGGCCATGCATGAAGCCCTAACTGATGCTCAGGCCACATCTCAGACTAGTGATCCGATAGATCTTAAGAAGGCAGAAGCTTTTGCATTCCTGTTGAGTGGTCACATCTCAATTTTGGATAGGATGAAGCAGAATTGGCTGGAAGAAGTTGTATAGTTGAAGAATACTTTTGCAGATATACTTAAGTATATGTAAGGACAACTTGTATATATATATATACTTATGCAGATATGTATAGATTGAATTTTGAAAATTTTGGTGTATGGATTCTACCCTTTGTCATTGATGTCAAAGGGGGAGTGAGGAGAAGTGAAAAATGTGGGATCTAGCTAAGGGGGAGCTCTGGAAAAGTGTACATTAGAATAGAGCATTAGCCAAGGGGGAGTACAGTGTGACACTTAGTCATTTTTCACTAAGTGTTGCCATCAATGCCAAAGGGGGAGATTGTTGGCAAGAGACACTATGTGGCTTCATGAGTGTTGTCATTGATGGGAATAAAGTCCATCCCACACATCTATAGGACATGGTGTGTCGCTACCAGAAGTTAAATTGAAGAATGTTGTGGTCCAGTAAGCAAGAACAGAGCATGCAGCAAGGTCTGACAGTCAGGTTTGAATCTCTCAGAGGAAGTATCTTAGTAAAGTACTAACTTGGGGAAGTCAAGAGGAGTACCATGACTAACATATTCTAGAGATTGAGTCTTCGGTGATGAAAGAGTGAAAAGATATAAGCACCTGAGTATTGGGTCCTTGTCTAGCAGAGTAAACTAAGGAAGACCTGACTGGCAGACCATCAGACCTTAATTTGGATGAGATATTGATGGTGATCAAGCTTCTTGAGGTATCATTAATGATTGGCCAACATGATTGATGACTTCTGCATGCATCTCTTTGATACGCATCACTTGGTAAGCAAGGATTCAGCTGACAAACCAGAGTTGGCAAAATATTGAGTATTTCAGATGTCGACTAGAAAGATGTTGAAATCCTTTATGCAGATATATATACTAGATTTGATATATATAGCTAGAAATTTGATTTCAGTTTTGAAGTTGAATGATTTGGGAGTGCATGTAACATTTGACAAGCATGGCTGCAAATTGGTGAGAGGGAACTTGGTCATAGCAAAGGGGAAGAGATTGAGAAACTTGTTTAAGCTTGAAGCCACTACAGTTTGTAATGCCTCATATGTATCTAAGGTTAGTACTGAATATACATGTATGTTGTGGCACCATAGATTGGGCCACACTAGTAATAATGTTTTGAAAACTAACAAGAAGAAAAAATTGTTGGATGGTTTCTCCTATTTTGATGAGCACTTTGATTTTTGTGAGCATTGTGTGTTTGGTAAACAAAATAGAAAATTGTTTCCTTTAGGAAGCAATAGAAGATGTGTTTGGACTTGTGGATAATGATTCTATAAAAAAATCTCATTATTTTGTCACCTTCATTGATGATGTATCTAGATTTACATGGACTTATTTTATGAAACACAAATATGAAGTTTACACTAAGTTTAAGGATTTTAAAGTCTTAGTTGAAAACCAGTCAATATTGAAGACAAAAATATTAAGATCTAACAATGGAGGGGAATATTTATCTAAAGAATTTGATGAGTTTTACAAGCATGCAAGTATTATTAGACAAAAGACAACTCCGTATACACCACAACAAAATGGTGTTACAGAAAGGATGAACCAAACAATCATGGAAAGAGCCAGAAGTATGTTGAGTGATGCACATTTGGATAAATGCTTTTGGGTAGAGGTTGTGTGTACTGCTTGCTACTTGATTAACAAATCTCCTTGTAAGGCTCTTGATTCAACACCTTATGAAGTGTGGATAGGTAAGAAACCTTCTATTTCACATTTAAGGATTTTTGGTTGTGAGAGTTTTGTTCATGTGCCTAAGGAAAAGTGATCTAAGTTGGATCCAAAATCTAAAAAGTGTACATTCATTGGATATGGTGATAATGTCAAAGGTTATAACCTTTGGAATCCACTAACTCATAAGATTATCTATTCTAGAGATGTTATTTTTTGGGAAATTAGTGTTGGCAAGAGACACTACTCTAGTATGGACTTGTATGTTGTCATTGATGGAAACAAAGCTCAGAGATCTTATCACCATGACAGGAAGAGATAACTCTAGAAGGACATATTGGATTTCAAGTTTGGTTGATAGAAAATGGCTAAGTATGGGTATACACAGAGTAGAGGATAGTAAGTGGGTCAGTATGACTCTACAGATGATGATCTAGAAATGCAGATTAGGTATGATATTTATAAGTGCTCAAAGTTGTTATGTTCCAAAGATTAAGTCTTGACTTCCTCCAGAAGTCATTACAAAGAAATAACTAAGTCTGGGTGAACAGAGGTATATCAGAGATAGTGAACAGGGCACATTGTAATGGTCTGCATTCCTCTACAAGTCAGTATTTTTTTATGTAGTTTCAAAGCATTGTAAACATTTTTAGGAAGTGTCTAATTCTAGAGTTGTGAGATCTAAGGTTCACTAAAAGATTGTTGCAAGCTACTGAGTATCGGCATAGTGTTTGATAGTGTTTGATTGAGACAGGGTTTGAGTTTTGATGGTCTACAAATCTCCACAAGATGATATCGTGCCTTACAGTTCTAATGGTAAGATTAGGAATGTGTAAAGAGTCCTTGATATGATTTTGGAAGTGTTTTGTGATCCGTAGTAAAAGTTGTATGTCTACAGACGAACCTATTAAGCATGCTCTTAAGAAACAGTTTGACTAGTATGATAAATCATTGTGCGGAGAAGGGATAGTGTGTGAATGATCTATTTAAGTGATTCAATGAATATAACCGACCTATATGAACACATTTGGGCAAAGATTTGGATCTGCATAACATATAGTGCTTTGGATTGAGCTGACAAGCTACATCTTTCTATGTACATGTTTCACTTCTTGGATGCCAACCTATTTATGGATCAAATCATGATATGGAAATATAAGAGCAATGAATTTTAGTTTAGAAGTAGTGTGGAGGTGTGTGAATTGATGTGAATATGCGAATAGTAGAGTAGTGTCACAGATTAGTGATAATGAAGACTTGGGATTTAGAATTCAATTGCTAAATGACTACACCCTGGCATAGTGACTGATGCTTATGCAGTATTTAGTTTTCATGTGCAATTTGCTTTTTACTTGGTAGTGAGCCTCCAATAGGGTTCAACAACCCTTATTGTAATCTTGCTAGGTTTGGGGTTGAGGCAATGAGCATGCTAGACCTAGTTGTACTTCATGGCAGTGAGCCAGGATGTTCCAGGCTCATGGAGTGACCAAGCTTGAACATCATTATTTGTAAAGATTGCCATTTTGGGTTTTCTACGTAAAAATCTTGGTGTCCATGTGTCATGTTTTTATGGTTGTTGTTCATATGCATGTTGTGTCTTTATTTAATTAAATTTGGGAAATGGTTGAAAGTTAAAGTGCATGGAAAGATTTTTAGAATAGTTATCCAAACCCCCCCTCTCAGTGTTCTTAACATTCAACAATTGGTATCAGAGCAAGGTTCCTTGGAAGAAGTTTAACATCTTAAGATCTGGGATAGTTCAATCATGGCAGTAAGAAGATTTAGAAATTATGAAAGCAACAAGGAACTAGAAGTAGCTCTTGTTGATCTTGAAAACTTTGAGGTAGAAATTAGGGATCTAAAGGATAACTTGCAAGAAGTTGATGAATACATCACAAGATTAAAGGGACAAGTCAAGAAATTCAAGGGCATATACAAAGAGGTTAATGATAAATTCATATTAACAAATGAAAACCTTAATCTCTTGAAAGTAGAAGATCTAAATTCAATTGTGAAGAACAAATCAAAAGATTGTGTGAAACTTGAAAAAGAACTTGTAAGTCTAAAAGCAGACCTAGAAAAGGCCAAGAGGTTTGAAGAAAAGTTTAATATAAGATCTACAAAACTTGAGGAGTTGCAGGTCAGTCAAAAGCATCCTGATGACAATCAAGGCTTGGGATTTGAAAAGGGAGAAAGCTCAAATTCAAGACAAGTCAGATCTGAAAAAGGAAAAGGTAGAAACCATCCAATCAAGAATCAAAGAAGAGGACCCAAAAGACCTCCAGTCAGGCAACCAAATGCTCAAAGGTACCCAACTTTCAATGGTTGTTTCAAATGCAATAAGTATGGTCATAAGGCTACTCAGTGCAAGAGTAGGATAAATCAATATATTCCATCCTTCTCTGGAAAATGTCTCAATTGCAACAAAGTTGGTCATAAAGTCAATGAGTATAGAAGTGTGCCAAGAAATTACCCAAGTAATCCAAGAAACATCCAATTTTTTAATGGAAAATACTTTGCATGCAACAAATATGGGAATATGGCTAACCAGTGGAGATCAAGACCAATCTATCATAATAGAAGGAATCAAGGGCAGAAAAATGTTGTCTGTTTCATTTGCAACAAATCCAAACACTTTGCAAGATCTCGCAGAAGCAAAAACACAAGAAGAGACTATCTTGCAAAAGAGGGGAAAACATAATAGAGGAATGAGAAAGGAAAAGAAAAGGTTGATCCAATTGAAACTGAGAAAGAAATGGACAAGATCTGGATCAATAAGGAAGTAATTTTAATTAAGGATAGAACTGCACCAACATCTGATGTGGTTATTCTCTTTGAAGAATAAAATAAGAGCTCTGGCTCAGGGGGAGAAGCATTGAAGATTCAAACTCCCTAGCCAAAGAATTCATGTTGGAATCCAGCATGAAGATATGTGGTGAAATTTGATAAGAAAAATCCTTTGGAAGAATATCTGGAAGAAATTGAGTTAGTGTGGTACATTGCAGAATAGTTTTAAGCATCTATGTCTACCAAAAGAAAAGTTAGACAACTTTTTGAAACAAGCATTAATGACAATTAGGTCAAGTTATGTGGAGGATAAAATGAAATTTGTTGAGCCTTAAAATCACTTTACACTTGAATCTATTAGGTAGTCAAAGAGACTGGAGAAGAATTTGTACATCCATGACTAAGGTTTGAAACAATTGAAGAAATTTGAAAGCCCTAATACAAGCAAAACAAGGTACTCTCATTAAAACCCTTCTTTTTGAGATTCAGATCAAATTTTGTAATGGGGACTCCACAAGTTATAGAAATTACTAAGCATCCACAACTAAAGTTCAAGAAACACCCATTTAAATCAGTGGAGGTCAATGAGACAGGTGTATTTTTAGCAATTTGACATGGAGTCTTGCATGCAGAGAATATTAGGGCTTATGTTCATGTCACCTTAGAGGAACATAAAAAGGGCAATCTCACTTATTTATTTCTGAATTACTTGAGTGACAAGAATTATATGTTGAAGAATGAATACAAGATATTGGAAACTAAAAACTTCATCCAGTACATTAATTTCCCAACATTCACTAAGGATGAATGGGTTTAGTATGTTTTAAGCAGAGTTCATGATGAATTTATATGGCTCGAGAAATCCTTTAAGATTACAAGAGAAGCTATAAGAATAGTGACTAGTTTGTGCTCCACCAGATAATTACCATTATTGAAAGCCATGAAGAATGATAAGGTTATGGAGACCATTGGAGCAAAGTTTGATAAGAGGGAACTTACAATCAATGATAGTGAAGACAATGCAGTAAAATTTGCATCTATGGTTATTGGATACAATGTCTATTTCTCAAATAGGGAAAACTCAGTCTTCAATACTACAATCTACACAACATTCCAAATGGTAAAGGAAGATGCAGAGTATGGTCTGTGTGAACTACTCCACAACAACTAATGGAGAATCTGAGGAAGACCAAAGAGCAGAAATATCCAATCAAGTATAGAATGCTGATTGTCTGCTTGTTCTTTTACTTCATGCAAGAGTTGCCAAGTATGAAAAATCTCATCTGGACAAGTGATAAAGTTGTTGCAATACAAATTAGAGATCATGTATTCAACATAAGTGACATAAATACTCAAAAAAAAGCTCTATGGGGCTTTTTCAAAATTTTCAAAAGGATAATGTAAGCCAGAGAAACAATTCCTAGAGCATTAGTCCAAAAATACAAAGATAATATCTACTTTATTGTTACAAAAAAAATTAGTGTTTGATGGAGGTTGTTGAGCCTAGAACTATTTGGGTGATGCCCATGGGGTATGAAGTAGATGGAGGAATCTTAGATGGTTATGCTCAATATGTACTAAGTAAACCCAAAGATCCCAATGAAGAAAGATTTGGGACTTATGAGGAATTGCATGCTAAAATTCATGTTGAGATAAGAAAACTTGAAATCTCTAGGAAAACGAGGAAAGTGGTAGAAGAAATTGCCATAAAACATGGATTCAAAAAAGAAGAAGTGGTAAAGGCAAGAGTAAAGGAACAAGCTATTAAGGAAGTAGAAGAAAAGAGAAAAGGTGAATCATCTGGAGTTCTGGAAGAACCCAAGGGTGAGCCAGAAAGGCCAGAGAAGTCAAAAAGAAAAACTAGAACATCCACCTCTATAGAAGCCACATCCATTCTCTCTGCTTCCACACCATCTACAAGTGTGGAAACCCCTTCCACCAGTTCCAAGAGAAAGAAAGCCAAGGCAAAGAGAACACATATTATCATAACTATTGATGATGAAGCAACTAAATCAGATAAGGAAATGAAAAGGATAAAGGCTAAGGCTACTAAAGCCTCTGAAGCTAGCAAATAGAAACTCTCTAGTAAGGGTAAATCTAGAAAAAGGGTATAGCAAGATGTCTCCCAGATAGAAGAGGCTACTATAAGTCTTGAATATGTGCTTAAAGCCATAATAGTAGATGGCAACATAAAACCAATTGCACAATTGTATGATGAATATAATGATCCAAACAAGAGGATCATGGAAAGTATAGTTGTAGATTATCTAAAAATTTACAACAAGGCCTTGATTAAAATAATTGATGATCTTCCTATTGACAAGAGACACTGTGTGGCTTCATTATTGTTGTCATTGATGGCAACAAAGTTTATTCAGGACATCCGCAGCACATAATAGGTCTTTACTGGAAGTCAGATTAAAGAGTGTTTTGGTCTGGTGAGCAAGAATAGAGCATGCAACAAGGTCTGACAATCAGGTCTAGATCTCTTAGAGGATGTATCTTAGCAAAGTGTGGATTTAGAAAAGTCAAGAGGAGTACCATGACTACTACATTCTAGGGATTGAGCCTCTGGTGATGAAAGAGTGAAAAGATATGAGCATCTAAGTGTTGGGTTCCTGGTAGGCAGAGCAGACTAAGGAAGAACTGACTGGCAGAGCATCAGACTTTAATCCAGATAAGAAATTAATGATGGTCAAGTTATTTAAGAGATCATACATGGTTGGCTAACTTGATTGATGACTTCTAACTCTATGTCTTGGATACACATCACATTTTGAGCATGGATTCTACCGACAGATCATGGTTTAGTAAATATCTTGAGTATTCCGGTTGTCGACTAGAAAGATGTTGAAATCCTTTGTATGGATATATATACCAAATGGATTTTGGTATGAAGGGGTGAGAGTTGAGAAATAGTATGTGAGAAAGGGCAGAATGAAGTGTGAAGGTAGCAATACAAGTCTGGTATGTGAAAGAACAACAGCACTAAAGAAGAGGAAGTATGAAGTGTAGTAGGTCAGTATATTGAACCTAACTGGAACTGAACCTCAGCATATGTGGATGCCTCTCTTCAATTCAAACATCCGGTTACCTTCTATATCCTTGTAGACAGTGAGTCTCTTATAGGTAGTGTGCCTCTTGTGAGCAGTGTGCCTGGGCAGTGAGCCCTAATTGGCAAGTGCCATTTTGTACTTCTTATTCTTTTAATAGAGAATACAATCTTGGGTTAGTCACCCCATGGTTTTTTACCTTAACAGGGTTTTCCACGTCAAAATCATTGTGTTATATGTGTTGATTTTATTTCTGCTCTCATGGTTATGTTTGCTTATATGTTTTGATACTACACTAATTGTTAAAGAAGAACAAAAAGTTAAAATATTTAAGATAACTAATTCACCCTCTTCTCAGTTATCTACCTTATTTCCAACAATTGGTATCAGAGCTAAGTTCCTCTAAATAGAGCCTAACAACTTGAGGTAGATCTAGGAATCTCAATGGATATGTATGGTATGAGGGAACAACTTCAGTGTGCCCTAGATGATCTTGAGCAATCTCACTCTGAAGTCAATAACCAGAGGGAAAGACTCAAAAAAGCTAATGATTTCATAAATGAACTCAAAGAAAAATTGAGTATCTCTATGAAAAAGAGAAAGAAACTATTTCAACAATTAGCAAGTCAAAGTGAAGCCAATGATACTAATGAGGATCTGAATGAGAAAAATAGGTTATGTGAGAAGCTATCAAAAGAGGTCATTATGGTGAGACATGAAACGGAATCAGGGGTTATGAAATTCACCTAAGAAATTGAAGAGAAAAGAAAAATTGAAGATAATCTAAAACAATGTCTCAAGGAGAAGTCAGAAGACTGCCACAAAATGGATAGAATAATTAGGCATCTAGAATCTAATCTTGAAGAAGCTAGAGATAATGAATAATAACTTAAGAATTAGATAGACACTCTTAAAAGGGATCTTCAAACATCAAATGAATACAAAGAGAAATTCAAGATAAGCTCTACTCAACTTGAAGTTCTTCTTGAAAGCCAAAAGAGGGTAGATGACAAACACGACTTAGGGTATGAGAAAGGTGAAAACTCTGGATCCGATTAGAAGAACTCTAGATCAGGAAATCTAAGGAATAGACCTAGAAGAACTCTAGTAAGGCAACCAAATGCTCAAAGATATCCATCCTTTAATGGATACTGCTACAATTGCAATAACTTCGGTCATAAAGCAAATCAGTGCAGAAGAAGAATGAATCAGACTAATTCATCCTTCTCCGGATAGTGTTTTAGCTGCAAAAGGTATGGTCACAAATCTCATGAATGTAGAAATATGCAAATAAATAATTCATTCAATGGTAGATGCTTTGCATGCAATAGGATGGGACATATGGCTAATCAATGTAGATCAAGAGGATACCAGTCAAATATGCAAAGAAATGTTGTTTGCTACAATTGCAATAGATCTAGTCATATTGCCAAATTCTGCAAAACTAAGAGTCAGGATAAGAAGGGTATGATGCTTCATAATCAGAATCAAGACAAAGGAAAAGGAAAAGTGAATGCGAATGAAGTTCAAAGGGAGATGAACAAGATTTGGGTGAAGAGAAGTACATAAAATGTTGGGGATGGATCTGCACTAGAATCTGATGCTAATATTCCTTCCGAAAACTAAATAGATGAGCTCTGGCTCAGGGGGAGTCTTAAAGGAAAATAAATTCCCCCAACCAGTCAATTGGTGCCTAAAATTGACACATGGAAAGTTACGGATAAAAGGGTAAAAATATGAAAGATCTGCAAGGAATTTGGAAAGCTTAATCATCCAAGATTAATCTAGTTTGACAGTCATCCAATAAAAGCAAAATTTTCATAGTTAGATCTGGTATGATTCAACATTGGAATAATTGGATCTGTGGATAAATGGAATGATTGGAGAAAGGGAGATACATTGTCAATTAACACCAAGAATAATTCTAAATGCATCTCAATGATTCAGAAGGATCTCTCTCAAAACAAGGTCAGAACAAGGAAACTGGAATGACTTAAGGTGTGCATTTATTACAATAAGAAATTATGGTTTGCACAGAGATATAAGGGTTCTTCTATTCATCATTTGCACATTTGTACTTGAGAAGAAGAAAGAAAAGGCTCTGCAAACAAGATTGCTTCAACCCTCTCAAAGATCAACTGAAGAATCTGATTCAATCAATGATCTTTTCTGGCTCATATCATGAACCCTAAAATTGTAAAAAGGTATTTTTGTTCTTAAATATCTCTCTTTGAATCTTTTACAAGATGGCCACTCCAAATGTTGTTAAGATCATTGATAGGCCATGCCCTAAGTTCAAGAAACATCCTTACAAATCCCTAGAAGATGATCCCTTAGGTGCCTTATCTAGCATTCCGCATGGGGTTCTACATGTAGAAGATGTTAGGGTATACATACATGCCAATATTGAGGACTTTGGGGAATCCAAACTGATGGATATCTATCACAAGCAATTAATAGATGAAACATTTGAACTTAAACCCCAATACAAGGCCATCCAGGATAAGCATTTTGGACATTGCATCTACTTTCCCTATTTTCCAGAGGATGAATGGGTCTGGTATGTGCTGAGTAGAATACATGACAACTTCATGTGGTTGATGAGTAAGATCACAAAAGATGCCATTAGGGTGGTAATCGGATTGCACTCATCCGGTGGGTTGCCTGCTCTCAAATCGGTCAAGAACCAAACTATAAGTGAGGCTACCAGATCAAAATTTGACAAAAGAGCAATGACAATAGAGGATATCATAGATCTAGATATCAAATTTGCTTCTATGATAATTGGTTATAAAATATATCACTCTAGCAGGGAGAATTCTATGTCTGGAACAACAATATACACTGCTTTTCAGATGCTAAGAGAAAATGTTGATTATGATCTTTGTGAGCTTCTCCTGAACCAACTATTAGAAAATTTGTATAAAATAAAGAAGGATAAGAAGAACTCATTTAAGTGATGTGGCTTGATACTATGTCTCTTCTTTTACTATATGAATGAGCTACCCGAAACAAGTGGCTGGATATGGCAAAATGATAGACCGATTGCCATACAAATCAGAGATTATATGTATGGGCTTGGTGATGCCAAGGCTCAAAGCATAGCTCTCTGGGGATATTTCAAGAATTTCCAAAGTATGATGCAGGCCAAAGAAAGAATTCCTCAGACAGTAGTTGAAAATATAAAGATACAATGTGTTTTATGGTAGATACTGATCAATGCCTAATGGAGGCAGTAGAGCCTAGAATAGTCTGGATTATGCTAATGGGCTATGAGGTGGATGAGAAAATCCTAGAATTGCATGTCCAACACCTACTGAGTCAACCTAAGGACCCTGAGCAGAAAGGTTTGGAACCTATCAAGAATTAAGTGTGAAAATTCATGTTGTGCTAAGACAACCAGAAATGAAAAGAAAAGTGAGAAGGGAGGTAGAGCAAGTTGCCAAAAGATATGGCATCTCAAAAGAGGCAGTTGATGAAAATAGAGAAAAATTAGAAAGAGCTGAGAAAGAGAAACAAGAAGTAGAAAAAGGAAGTGTTCTGGTACAAGCCTCCTCCTAGACCAGATCCTCCAAGAGCTCTGCACCTGCCACTTCTAAGAGACCAAAACCCTCAAAACCAGAAGCCAAGACATCCGGTAAAGGAGAAAAGAGAACAAAAACCAAGGCCACAAGGTCTTATATAAGTCAGAAGGATGATGAAGAAATAGAAACTGATGAGAAAATTAAGAAAATGAAGAAGAAGAAAACTTCAGGTGAATCCTCTGCCAATGCAAACAAAGAAGAGGTAGAAGAATTTGTTGAAAAGCCTACTCTCTCTATTGATGATATCATCAAGGTAGTCATAGTGGATGGGAATCTACAACCAATGATAGAATTCTATGAGTATAGTGACATAGACAAAAGGATCTTGGAAGAAGCTACAGTTAAGTACCTAAACATTTATAATAAAGCATTCATTGAAATCATCTCTCTAATTCCCAAAAGTTTAGAGAAGGTACTTGAACTCCGAAAAGACAATGCCAAGGAAAAGGATTTGGAGATCTAGGAATAGATAGCTATTCAACTCTATCCTTCCATTACTCCAAAACAAATGAACATGATCTTCAAGGACTGCAAGGATGAGTCCTGGAGCAAAGCCAAAATGAACAAACTTATTCTTGGAGAGATAGATCAGGTAGCAAAAGAGATAGAAGAAATCCTCTGGAATGCCTACAGGAGATTCAATCTTCCTATCATAGAGGAATTAGATGAAGAACCTTCTACCATGGATGTCGAAGGATTAAGTGCATCAAAGGAAGATTCTACTGAGAAAATTGTAGAAGAGTCAAAGGAGATAGGTGAGGAGAAGACTAAGAACTTGGATTCCTCTATTCTAGAAGAGGAAGTCCATGAAGAAGTAAACATCTCTCTTCTGGATCCCCCTGCAGACTATGGAACTAAAGGAGAAGCAAGAAAAGAGGAGAAATCAAGTCAAGAAGAGGAGAATAAGGGAAGAGAAGAAGAACAAATAGAAAAGATCTCTGATGACGCAAAAGAAAAGAAGTCTCCAGCAAGAGACACTGCAGAAGTAGTGAAGAATTTCTTGACTAAGGAATTGATGGAAATAGATAAACTGGAATTGTTCCAAGTACCACTCAATTTTGCTTCTCTCTCTCTGGTTCAGACAATGAAGATTGCATCCTTTGCCCAACCCAAAGTAAAAGAGAAGCTTCTAAAGTCTCACATGAAAGATTGTGAGCTGATACAAACTGCATCAGGAATGCTGGAGAAGATCATGCCATCCTTCCAAAAGGATCCTTTGGCCTCTCCATTTGGTAACCTTAAATCTTTGATAAACTCTGTCAACACTCATTTTGATTTACTAGAGAAATCAGTAGAAGAGAAAGTCTGGAAAGAGTTTTTGGGAAAGAGATTCTCTGAAGTACAAGGGCTTATAGCAAATGATAGGATAAATCTAAATATTGGGATAAAGAGCCTAGAAAATGCTCTAGGCTAAAATGGCAGAGAATTATACAAATTTTGTTTATCTTGGTCCACAGTGACAGCACACATTGAAAAGAAGGTGGAAGAACAAAAGGGTAAACTATCAAGTTTATCTTAGAGTTTTGATCCTCTCACCTCATCCATAATCAATCAAGAGTGTCAGGCTATTGCCACTATAAATGAGATAAAGAGGCTTGAGATGGAGAAGAAGAATAGAATAAGCAGAATAAGTGAACTAAGAGGGATAATTATCCCTAAGTTAGAGGCAATGCATGAGGCCCTAACTGATGCTCAGACTATAGCCCGGACTAGCGATCTGATAGACTTAAAAAGGGTAGAAGCTTTTGCATTTTTGTTAAGTGGTCACATCTTAATTTTGGACAGGATGAAGTAGAGTTGGGTAGCAGAATTTGTCCAATTGAAAACCACTTTTGTGGATATACTTAAGTATATGTAACTATAACTTGTATATATACTTATGCAGCTATGTATAGGTTATTTTTTGCAAATTTTGGTGTGTGGATTCCACCCTTTGCCATTGATGTCAAAGGGAGAGTGAGGAGTAGTGAAAAATTGGAATCCAGCTAAGGGGGAGCTCTGAAAAAATGTACATAACAACAGAGCATTAGCCAAGGGGGAGTGTGCTATGACACTTAGTCATTTTTCACTAAGTGTTGCCATCATTGCCAAAGGGGGAGATTATTGGCAAGAGACATTGTGTGGCTTCATTATTGTTGTCATTGATGGTAACAAAGTTTATCCCACACATCTGCAACACATAATAGGTCTTTACCAGAAGTCAGATTAAAGAGTGTTTTGGTCCGGTGAGCAAGAACGGAGCATGCAACAAGGTCTGACAATTAGGTCCAGATCTCTCAAAGGGTGTATCTTAGTAAAGTGTGGACTTGGGAAAGTCAAGAGGAGTACCATGACTACTACATTCCAGGGATTGAGCCCTCAGTGATGAAAGAGTGAAAAGATATGAGCATCTAAGTGTTGGGTTCTTGACAGGCAAAGTAGACTGAGGAAGAACTAACTGGCAGAGCATCAGAGTTTAATCCGGATATGAAATTGATGATGGTCAAGTTATTTAAGAGATCAAACATGGTTGGCCAACTTGATTGATGACTTCTAACTCTATGTCTTAGATACGCATCACATTTTGAGCATGGATTCTACTGATAGATTAGGATTTAGTAAATATCTTGAGTATTTCGGTTGCCGACTAGAAAGATTTTGAAATCCTTGGTGCAAATATATATACCAAATGGATTTTGGTATGAAGGGGTGAGAGTTGAGAAATAGTATGCCAGAAAGGGTAGAAGGAAGTGTGAAGGCAGCAATACAAGTCCGGTATGTGATAGAACAATAGCACTAAAGAAGAGGAAGTATGAAGTGCAATAGGTCAGTATATTGAACCTAACCAGAACTGAACCTTAGCATATGTGGATGCCTCTCTTCAGTTCAAACATCTGGTTACCTTCTATATCCTTGTAGACAGTGAGTCTCTTATAGGCAGTGTGCCTCTTGTGAGTAGTGTGCTCGGGTAGTGAGCCCTAATTGGCAAGTGTCATTTTGTACTTCTTATTCTTTTAACAGAGAATACAATCTTGGGTTAGTCACCCCATGGTATTTTTCCCTTAACAGGGTTTTCCATGTCAAAATCATTGTGTTATGTGTGTTGATTTTATTTCTTCTCTCATGGTTATGTTTGCTTATAGGTTTTGATACTGCACTGATTGTTAAAGAAGAACATAAAGTTAAAATATTTAAGATAATTGATTCACCCCCCCTCTTAGTTATCTACCTTGTTTCCAACACTTCCACATAGATTGGGAAGCATAATGAGTGTAAGAAAAGAAGCAACCATGGCAAAAGACATTAAGCTAAGGGAATACTCCCTGATAAAATTATGTCCAAAAATCACACTTGAAGAGAAGGCCAAATTTTCCAAGAAAATCAAGGATGCCTTTAGAACTAAGAGAAGACTGAACTCCTGGATGTTGAGAGAAATTGACAAAGTGGCTAAGGAAACAGAGGAGATCAACTTGGCAACACTGAAAAATAACAACATTCCCACTATCTATGATAATAAAGAAGCAAATGTTAAAGATGCATCGTCACTAGAGATTAGCCAAGAATAAGGACCAGAATGGGATGATCAAGTTCCCAACACCAATTTAGTGGACATGTCAGATCAAGGTGATGTTGGCACTAATCTAGCTCCTGAGCAATAAGGTGAGGGTGAAGAGAATAGAGAGGAGATAAGAAGCCCTACTCCAGAACAAAACATGGATCAACTAGAAAATAAGAACATGGATACTCTGAAATGAAGTCAAGAAGAAGTATCTGAGAGAGCAAGAGACACTGCAGATGTCTTAGTTGGTTTTGGCAGGCAACAAGTTGTAGATGAGTCTATCCTCCTTCAAGGACCAATCAACTTGGCCTCATTATCACCTATACAGAAATTCAAGTTGGTTTCTATTGTTTAGACCAAGGCACAAGAAGAGATGATGAAATCACATGACCAAGACAGCGAATTAATCAATGATGCATCCATTGTTTTGGAAAAGTTGATGCCAAAATCTCAAAAGGATACCTTGTTATCCTCTATTGATCATCTCAAGGAGCTATAGAACTCTATAAGTACACATTTTGAGTCTTTTGAAAAATTTGCAAAAGTAAAAGTTAGAAAAGAATTTGATTCAAGGAGACTGGTTGAGTTAAAGACTATGATAGCTCGAGACAAAACTCTGTTAGATAATGGAATTAAGGGAATACAAAGTACCATTGAAGAAGCCAGTAAAATATACAAATTTTTTCTATCTTGGCCAAAAATTACAAGGGAATTAGAACATAAGATCAAAGACTTGGAACTCAAACTACTCAATATCTTTGAAACATATAATCCAGTAGTTGGATCAATAAATGCAAAAGAAACATAAGTTATAAATATTCATAATGATTTGAACACTTTGATAAAGAAAAGGGGAGAAATCAAAGATAGGTTGTGGCAGTTGAAAGGACTGATAAGTCTAAAAATTGATTCCATGACCGATTTGGTAGATGAAGCCTTGAAATCTCAAGCACTACTTGATACACCATCAAATGTCCAGAAGGTGGAGAAGTTAGTATTTTTAATGAATGGGCACATTCATATTCTAAAAAGAGCAAGGAATAGATGGAACAGGGAGATAGCTGTAATAAAGACTATTTATAGTGACATTTTGCCTTCAATCACAAATTAAGATGAAGATTGTACTTGTAAATATGTGGCAGAGTACATAATTTTTTTGAAATTTTGACAAATTTTTGGTTCTGAATAACACCATTTGCCATTGATGTCAAAGGGGGAGAAGAAGATTAGTGAAAAATGGATAAACATCTTAGGAGGAGTAGCAGAATGAAGTGTATATAGTAAGCGAGAGAAGTCAAGCATTTTTCACTAAGTGTTGCCATCAATGCCAAAGGGGGAGATTATTGGCAAGAGACACTACTCTGGTATGGACTTGTATGTTGCTATTGATGGAAACAAGACTTAGAGATTTTATCACCATGATAGGAAGAGAACTCCGAAAGGACATATTAGATTTTAGGTCTGGTTGATAGAAAATGGCTAAGTATGGGTATACACAGAGTAGAGGACAGTAAGTGGCTCAGTATGCCTCTGCAGATGATGATCTAGAAATGTGGCTTAGGTATGATATTTATAAGTGCTTGAATTTGTTATGTTCCAAAGATTAAGTCCTGACTTCCTCCGGAAGTCATTTGGAAGAAATAACTAAGTCCGGGTGAACAAAAGTATAGCAGAGACAGTGAACAGGGCACATTGTAATGGCCTGCATTCCTTTGTAGGTGAGTATTTTGTTATGTGGTTTCAAGGTGTTGTAAACACTTGTATGAAGTGTCTAATTCCAGAGTTGTGAGATCTGAGGTCCACTAAAAGATAGTTGCAAGCTACTGAGTATTGGCATAGTGTTTGACTAAGATAGGGTCTAAGTTTTGATGGTCCGCAATTCTCTGCAAGATGATATCATGCCTTGCAATTCTAATGGTAAGATTGGGAATGTGTAAATAGTCCTTGATATGATTTTGGAATTGTTTTGTGATCCGTAGTAAAATTTGTAAGTCTACAGATAAACCCGTTAAGCATGCTCTTAAGAAACAGGCCAACTAGTATGATAAATCATTGTGCAGAGAAGAGATAGTGTGTGAAGGATCTATTTAAGTGATTCAATGATTAGAGCTAACCTATATGAATACGTTTGGGAAAATATTTGGGTCTGCATAACATATAATACTTTGGACTGAGATGATAAGCTACATCTTTCTATGTACACGTTTCACTTCTTGAATGCTAACTTGTTTATGGATCAAATCATGATTTGGATATATAAGAGCAATGAATTTCAGTTGAAAAGTAGTGTGGAGGTGTGTATATTGATGCGAATATGTGAATAATAGAGCAGTGACATAGATCAGTGATAATAAAGACTTGGGATTCAGAATTCAGTTGCTAAATGACTATACCCTAGCATAGTGATAGATGCTTATGTAGTATTCAAATTTCATGTGCAATTTGCTTTGTACTTGGTAGTGAGGCTCCAATAGGGTTTAATAACCCTCAGGGTTTAACAACCCTTATTGTAATCTTGCTAGATTTAGGGTTGAAGTAGTGAGCCTGCTAGACCTAGTTGTTCTTCATGGCAGTGAGCCAACATGTTCCAAGCCCGTGGAGTGAAGAAGCCTAAACATCATTATTTGTAAAGATTGCAATATATATTTGAGAGCTAATCCTCTCTGTGGTTTTTTCCATTTTGGGTTTTCCACATCAAAGTCTTGGTGTCCATGTGTCATGTTTTTATGGTTGTTGTTCATATGCATGTTGTGCCTTTGTTTAATTTATTTTGGGAAATGGTTGAAAGTTAAAGTGCATGGAAAGATTTTTAGAACACTGATTCAACCCCCCCTATCAGTGTTCCTGACATTCAATACTTAAAGCTATTTTTTA
The DNA here is from genome assembly GCA_027924645.1 of Cunninghamia lanceolata. Taxonomy (NCBI): domain Eukaryota; kingdom Viridiplantae; phylum Streptophyta; class Pinopsida; order Cupressales; family Cupressaceae; genus Cunninghamia; species Cunninghamia lanceolata. The sequence goes on from BSBN01000055.1 coordinate 16,968,522, forward strand.
ACCTGAGTACCCAAAAGAAAAAAATAAAAGGTAAAGAGAGTGCACTTTGATTTAGAGCAGCAAGATGCACCTCAGGAAGAACATAATGATGATTGGGGGGGTGAAGAAGAAGAAGATTTGAGTAGTTTTGATGAAGATGAATCTATTGTTACAGAAGAAGTTGGTGTAGATGATCATGTAGAAGGACAAGCTGAGACTCTTACTCCACCCTTGAGGAGATCCACAAGACAATGGAATCTAGTTGACAGGTATGGCCCACTAGATTTCTGTTGTATATTTTTATTTATTGAGTACTAATGATGAGCCTAGATCCTATATGGAAGCTATTCTTGTAGATGATAGTTAGTCTTCGCAGTTAGCCATGTAGGAGGAGATGATGGCTTTAGACTCTTGTAACACTTGGGATCTTGTTCATTTTCCCAAAGGAAAAAAGGCCATAGGTTGTAAGTGGGTCTTCAAGAAGAAGTTTGGAGTAGATGGTTCATTTGAGAAGTACAAGGCTAGACTGGTACAAGGCTAGACTAGTAGCCAAGGGCTACTCCCAGAGAGAGGGAGTTGATTTTGTTGAAATTTTCTCTCTTGTTACTAAATTGACTTCTATTAGATTTTTTTTATCCATTATTGCAGCTTATGATTGGGAGATTGAGCAAATGGATGTTAAGATTGCATTCTTGCATGGAGATCTTGAGGAAGAAATTTACATGTAATAGCCTATAGGTTTTGAGGTAAAAGGGAAAGATGATTGGCTTTGCAGATTGAAGAGGTCTCTTTATGGTTTGAAATAGTCCCCCAGAATGTTGTATCAAATGTTTGATTCATTTGTATTTAAATTGGGTTTTGTTAGGAGCAAGGAGGATCATTGTTTGTATATTCAGTGTATTGATGATTCTATACTAATCATTGCATTATATGTTGATAACATGTTATTTTTCAACAATACTAAGGGTATAATCAGTGAGCTTAAAGCCCAACTTTTAGGTGCATTCAATATGTAGGATCTTTAAGCTGCTAGGTATATTCTGGGTATGGAGATCAAGAGGGACAGAGGTAAGAGAAAGCTTTGATTGTCACAAAGTATGTGAATACCATTTTATAGATATTCAATATGCAAGACTATAACCCAGTTAGAATTCCTTTACCCATTGGTACTAAGCTTTCATTAGATATGTGTCCAAAGAATGAGGATGATTTTGAGGATATGTCTAATGTGCCATATGCTAGTGTTGTAAGGAGTTTGATGTATGCAATGGTTTGCACTAGGCTAGATATTGCCCAAGAAGTGGGAGTTTTGAGCATGTCTAACCCTAGTAGATAACATTAGAATTATGCAAAGAGGGTGCTTAAGTATCTTGTAGGTACTCCTAATTATTGTTTAGTTTATTATGTACTGATAGTGCTAATAAATCATTGGACATACTAGGTTTTGTTGATGCAGATTGGGCAGGTGACTTCGATAGTCGAAGGTCCACTAGTTGCTATGTATTTACTCTATTTGGAGGAGCGGTGAGTTGGATGAGTAAGAGGCAGGCCATAGTTGCTTTGTCTACCATAGAAGTAGAGTATATGGCTACTACTCATGTCTCTAAGGAAGTAGTTTTGTTGAGGAGATTGTGTACAATTATTAGATTTGATTGTAGGATTATTTAGATTGGTTGTGATAGCCAAAGTGCTATTTGTTTGGCCAATAATCCTATGTATCATGCTCAGACTAAGCATGTTGATGTAAAGTATCACTTTGTTCAAGAAATTGTTGCAAATGGATAGATTGAGTTGAAGAAGGTAGACAATCAGGAGAATATTATAGATGATTTGACCAAGCCTATGAGAATAGAGAAATTTGTTTGGTGTAGAGGCCATGGGCCTTACTTCTAGTGCCTGATTATTTTATGGTTTTCCTATGGGCATTTACAATGTATGATGTCAAGTGGGAGAATTTTAGGATTAAGGTGCCATCAACCTTGTAAATCCTACATAATTAATTACTCTTAATATTTCTTGTAAATCACCCACAAGGGATCAAAGGTTCCACCATCAGCAGTCTTGTTTCAGCTACATGTTTATATCTGGTCCTTGACACTCATTATTCCATGATGGGGGGTCACAGGGGGGTTTTCTCCTTGCGATGGATCAGGTGGGATCATCCCCTGCTGGGAGATCTAATGGCTGCACACCCTAGTAGGGCGTTTGGGGGCAGCACCCCTGTAAGCACATTTTATTTATATTTATCATTGTGAATCTGGATCGTTCGTCATTAGGTCATAGATCTGACGGTCAATATTTTGTTGGTTATCTTTCCATAGAAGGCAACCCCCTTTTATAAGGATATTTGTACTATTTTTTTATCAGATTGGAGAGTAACAGGCACCACTGGATTGAAGACTTAAGAAACAGAGGAAGTGAATGTATTATAATCTCATATTTGAAGATAATACAACTTAGAGCCTCTTTTCTTGGTAGAGTTTTCTACTTGAAAGGGTTTTCTCCACATTACATATTGTGTTGTGTTCATTTCTTAGTGCATGTTATTTCTATGTAATGGGTTTTAATTTCTATTGCAATCTACAATGAATCTACATTGTTTAGAGTATAATAAGGTTTGAATCAGATTTCTGTTGCATGGTTTGCACCTTCATTTCTAACACTATTTAGGGACCAGAAAGCTACAAATATAATGGACCCTTCCAAGGAGGAAGATGTCATGGAAGAGGAAGATGTAGATGTGAAGATGCAACTTGCATTAATTGTAGGAAACTTTGACACTTCACCATAGAATGCTGAGGTGAAAAGAAGATGCAATGCATATTCTGTGGTGAAGAGGACCATGATGCATTTAATTGTGAAAAAGCTTGATAGAACTATAGTACACAAAACCAGAAAGACAAACAAACTAATTCTTGACCCATAAGAGGGGCTACGCTCCTTTGAAAGACATCCAAGGAGTCATAAGAAGGAAGGAAACAATGTCAGAAAGCTAGGAAAATTGACAGATATAAAACAAAAGAAGATATTACCAGAAGTAACTACCATACTGACTTAAGAACTAAGATTTGAAGTAAGGGTACGGTAGTAATTCGGAAGGGCACATATATGGGGAAACCAACCTGGGAGACCTCAGAAGAGGAAAATAGTTCTGAAGAGGATGAAGTTTATCCTACCAAGGAACAACATGACTAGATTGTTGAACAAGCCAAGCAAATTCTGGAACAAGAAGAGGAAAGGGAGAAACTAGAACAAAGCTACTTTACAAAACAAGAGGTAAGAATCCTCAAACAATTTGCAAGAGTGGCAGTTCAACAAGATCTTCTCATCAAACTAATCCAACTTAGTAAATGTTGGAATAAAAGAACTTTATCTCAGGTAAGAATAGTAGGGAGGTATTGAAAGTTAAGACCAATCATAATTGAACTCTAGATCTTACAAAATAAAATCCCCAAGGTTATGATTGACTTAGGATTGGATGTCAATCTAATTCACAAAATAATATGGGAGCAGCTGGGATAACCTCCACTAGAACCAACTCCTTATAGAATTAGTCTAGTAGGTGGTACTAGAATGAAGACTCTTGGAATATGGAAAAATGTGCAGGTAAATGTGAAAGGAGTAAAACAATCAGTTGACTTTGAGGTAGTAACTTTGAAAGAAACCTTTGATCCATTTGATACCCTCCTAGGACTAAGATGGTTTGTGGACTCTAAAGGGATCATTGATGCCAGAAAGGAAGAGATTTCATTTGCCAATTATAAAAGGGTGGTTCAAATATCCCTAGGGAGGAAGGTAGGAGATGCATATGTGGAAGAAGTTAATCTAGATGATTATGAAGATAAGGAGTGAACAATCAACAATATCATTATACTAGAAGAAGAAATTCAAGAAGAACCCAACTTACAAGGGGAGATGGAAATAGAAAGTACTAATGATAGTAGAGATAGTGAGGCAATGTTGGAAGCTTGCATACAAAACAACCAAGAATTATACCCCCAGAGACTTTGTGGCTCTTGGAGGATCATCATGATTAAGAAAACAAAACAAGAACAAAATCATATAGGACAAGACATGTGTAGCCCAATAGGAACAACAGGGAAAGACAACACAAAAGACCATTGAATAGTTAGTCTAGTTTCTAAAAATCCCCAGACCAAATTCTAGAATATTCCAGAATGGGGGAGTTACAACAATATCTAAATCAAATCGAGCAAACAATTCTGAATAAAGTAGACAAAATGGATAGGATACCACATACCCTTACTTGTACTATAGCTCATGTTGGTATAACACCCATAAACAAACTATAAGAAAGTGGGAAAAATTCAAAACTCTGATATCAAAAAGATTCATACTAAAAGTAGGAGAATATGAAGACATTCTCCCTTACGAAGGTGATATCCCACTTGAGAAACACTTGGAGATATGCCGATACAACTGGGAGGAGAATTATGAATATGATGACCAGTTGTATATCCAATTATTATACTAGACCTTATATTTGGTATCCGGAACTTGGTTCATAGATCAAGAAAAGTGAGCAAAAACTAGCACATGTGAAGAATTAACTAAGGATTTCATCCAGACTTTCTCATTCTTTAGTAAGAATTTACAAATACAAATTGCATTAGGAAGAATAAAACAAATCATTTTTAGCCCCATTAAAGAACAAGAAGTACCGGTACCAAATTCCTATTCCATACCACTGAAGGAAGAAGGTGTATGTATATTTAAGGATTGGACAGAATGGGAGGATTCTAGAGTAAAGAAACACTGCTGCAAAATACAAGATGTGGAAGAAGAACTAATACCAGAAATCAAGATTAGTCAAGGAGAAAGACAAATAGAAGAGATTAAAGAACCAAAGTAAAAATACTATAATGAACCTCTCAAAATCAAATAAGACAACATTGCATCCAAGGGTGATCCCAAGTTAGCAAAGATAGCAGATTACTGGGATGAGAAAGTAGTAGCACAAACAATTGAAACCCTAACAGAGTTCCATGACCTATTTCATCAAAGTTTTACAGAAATGGAAGGAATTAAAGAAGTAGGTATAATGAAAATACAACTGAAGGAAGGTATCAAACCAGTCTGGAAAAGGCCATATAGATTAAACCAAAACATGAAAAAGAAAGTGAAAATAGAAATAGAAAAAATGTTGGCCACATGAATCATCAAATTGGTAGAAGACGCATAATGGATAAGTCCTATATGGTGGTTCAGAACAAGAAAAAAGGAGAAAACTAGGTGTGCATTGACTTTAGGCAATTGAATAAAGCATGCCTACATGACCCATTCCCTACCTTGTTTATAGAAGAAATACTGGAATCGATGGCTAGAAGAGAAATTTATTCATTCACAGATGGGTTCTCTGGATACGATCAGGTAAAAATCCACAAAGAAGATTAACCTAAAACCACTTTCACAACCAAATGGAGATCATATATGTATATGGTTATGTTGTTTGGGTTGAAGAATGCACCAGCACTATTCAACTGGATAATGATTAATACATTTAAAGATTTCATCCATGATTTCCTGGAAGTATACTTAGATGATTGGATGGTTTATGGGTTAATAAAGGATCACATTCAAGTCCTCTGGATGATGCTGAACTGATGCAGAAGCATGGAAATTTCATTAAATTTGAAGAATTGCACATTTACAGTACATTATGAAACTTTTTGGGATGTATCATATGTAAAGAAGGATTAATGATGGACCCTATGAAGATAGCCTTGATTCAGAACTTACCACCACCAAGAAATTATATGAAAGTCAAGAAATTTTTAGGGTATACTGGATATCATAGGAAATTCATCAAAGGATATGTCAAAATAACAGCCCTCTTAGAAGAGCTATTGAAGAAAAAGGTGGGACAAAACATTGAATGGACAACAAAGGCCCAACAGGCTTTCGATAGACTAAAATAGAAAATTGCAAAATCACCTATACTTATCTTCCCGGATTGGAATAATTCAATTCACATGCATGTGGATGCTTCTGAGATAGACATAGGGGTAGTGCTAACTCAACCAAAAGGAAATAAGGATTAGTCAATAGCATTTTCTAGTAGGAAGCTATCAACACATGAAAAAACTATACTACCACTGAAAGAGAGGCGTTGGCAATGGTCTACGCATTACAAAAATACCAGCACTACCTACTACCCACACCATTCATCTTTTTCATAGACCATGAACCTCTCAAATATTTGCTAAACAAACTAGCAAATCATGTGCAGGTATCAATATGGTTACTATTATTCCAAGAATTTGATTTCAAGATAATGGTGAAACCTAGGAAAAAAAACCAAGGCCCATACTATCTATCCAGACTTGAAATAAGGGATGAACCAGATATATATGGGGAAGAACTACCCAGAACACATTTATTCTGAATAACATCAGTACCAAAAGAATTGGAAAGCATCACAATCTTATTATCAACCAGGGAATGTCCAAAAAATCTTACACAACAAGTAAAAGAAGCACTGATATGCAAAGTGGCACCCTATACATTGATAGAAGGAGAATTACACCCTAAAGGGACTAGTGACATTTTAAGAAGACTAGTGTATAATCATGAAAGGAAAGGTATCTTGCAAGAGGCATATAGTGGAATTGCGAGAGGACATAATTTTGGAGTAGCTACAACAAGAAGAATTAAACTAGCCTTCCTATGGTGGCCAACTCTATATAATGGTGCTAAGGAACATGTAAGAAAATGTGATATATGTCAAAAAATAGGTAAACCTAATAACCAAGATGAGATTCCTCTACTACTGGTGATGCCACAAAATCCCTTTGAAAAATGGGCAATAGATTTCATTAGACCCATTGATCCACTAGCAAAATGCTCCAAAGCCTGATTTATCATCACTGGAGTGGAGTATCTGACCAAATGGGAAGAGGCAGAACCCACTAGAGATTGTACCACCAGAACTGCTACCAAATTCCTATACAAAAATATTATTACGTAGTATGGATGTCCGGTAAGCATAGTAAGCGATCAAGGGAAACATTTTGTAAATAATATGATAACAGAACTACTACAGAACTTCATGATTACACACAATAAAAGTTCTCCATATCATCCACAAGAAAATGGAGCAAGCAAATCCCTTAATAAAATAATTAGATAAACATTGACAAAATTATGCAATAGCCACCAGACGAATTGGGATATAAAACTACTAGTAGTATTATGGACACACTAGACTTCTTATAAAAAAACTAGTAAAGTTACACCATTCTAACTAGTGTATGAGATGGATGCAATAGTTCTAATGAACTTTCTAATCCCCAACATATGAATAGCCCTAGCACTCCGGTTGGATGGAGAAGAATCACTATGAACATGAGTGGAAGAACTTGGAAAGTTAGATGAATTTTGACAAATTGCCCAATATAACCAATAGGTCAAAAGAAAAAGACAAAAGGCTTCACATGATAGAATTATTTACCTTAAAACATTTAAGATAGGAGACTTGGTGTTACTATATGACAACAAATTCAAAAAACTAGGGAAGCTAAAAGTCCAGTGGCTAGGACCATACTATATTCACCAAATCATTGAATCAGGGGCAATCAAACATAGACAAATGGATAATACACTACTAATAGGACATGTGAATGGGGCACACCTCAAACATTACTTGACAAGATAGTCACAAAAAACCAATGGGTAAGTGCAAGAAGATGGGGGGCCAAAAAGGGGTCTTAAGTGGCCACTTTTTTCTGAAATTAGGAAATACTAACCTTCGATGAGAAATTGAGCATAGTTATGCTCAAAATGTTAAGATGTAATAAAAACAATGTTCGTAGTGCTTTAAGTCTACTTTCTAAACTACAAAGTTTTTTTGAAAATGGTATAGATTAAGGGGTTCAAAAAAGGGAGCCATAGAAATTGGTGTTGTTTCTGTCAAAAAAATATAACATAGCGTGTTTTGTGGCTCCCTCAAAAGTTAAATTTTTTTGGTATTTTAAAAATTGCTTTGGTGAGAAATTAACTAATAGCATGTAGTTTATGCCTAATTTTTTTGGTAATTTTCTATTCAATATTTGATTTTTTACTAATTTTCAAAGTAGAAACATTCTGAAAAATAGAATTTTGGCCGTGCTACCCCTATAAATTTTGAAAACTTATTGAAAAATATTTTTTTAATATGTGTAGAATGGAGTCTAGTTTATAAAAAATGTAAATTATTTGAAATTTCAATGAACAGTTAATTTATAAAGAAAAAAATACCAAACACTAGTTTCTGCCAAAAAATGGACACACAAACAAAAGAAATTAAAGATGAAAGGCTTAACATTGTCAAAATGTGAAAAAAATTACATCGTTAGATAGCTAAGAGAAAGCCTAACATTACCTAGGTGTTTGATTTGTTTGACCTTGAAACATGTGAAAACCTAACAGTTAGCATGAATGAGATTACGTGAAATCCTATAGAATATGCAAAAACATGTCTTTGGATGTTGGGAAGGCACTCCAAGCCTTTGGGTTTGAAATCCATAGCAAATCCCAAGCCTAAGGCTCGGGATTTCCAAAGCAACATATAATGCGAGTGTGTTATAATGTGCTTGCATTGTGTTTTGCTTTGCATCTTTCCTTTGTTACAAAAGTTTTCTTGATGTTTGTTAAATTTGACATAACACGAGCGCGTTATAACATGCTTGTGTTATGTCTCACTTGGAATGTGTTATGTTTAAGTTTTTTAAGTATGTTTGATGTATGTATGTTTGTATATATATTTGTATTTATGTATGTATGTATGTATGTATGCCAAATTGTATGTATGCTTGTATGTATGTATGTATGTATGTATGTATATATGTATGTATGTATGTATGTATGTATGCATGCTTATATGTATGTATGTATGCCTATATGTATGTATGTATGTATGTATGTATGTATGTATGTATGTATGTATGTATGTATGTATGAATGGTTGTATGTATGTATGCCTATATGTGTGTGTATGTATGTATGTATGTATGTATGTATGCTTGTATGTATGTATATATGTATGCATGTATGTATTTAACAGTTTTGGGTTTAGGGTATACAAGGACCTGAGGACGTATAGTTTTTAGGCTTAAGGGTTAAGGTTTTTTGGTTAAGGTTTACAGTTTAAGGTATAGAGTTGAGGGTTACAATTGAGGGATAATATTCATCTTGTTGATTGTATAAGATTAAGTGTGTGAGGTATGGGGATTATGGTTTAGGATATTGGGTTTAGGGTTTACGATATGGGTTGAGGGTATATAAGGCATAGGGTGACTTGGGTTGAGAGTGTATGGTTTAAGTTTTAAGCATAGGGTTGAGGCACAATACTCAAGGTTTAGGGTATAAGGGTGAGGTTATAGGGTATAGGGATGAGGTTTTATGGGTGTAGGTTTTAGGGTTTAAAGTATAGGGTTGAAGATTGATGGATTACAGCTTAAGTATATGGTTGAGGGTATAGGGTAGAGGGTTGAGAGTTTATAGTTGAGGGATAATGTTCAAGATTGAGTGTCTAAGATATGGGGTTTAGGGTTTAAGGTTGAGGGTAAAAGGCATATGGATGAAGGTTGAGGGTTTATGTCATAAGTATAGGGTTGAGGGTATAGGGTATAGGCTAGAGGTTTGATGGTTGAGGGACAGTGTTAAAGGTTGAGTGTCCAAGGTTAAGTGTATAGGGTATAGGGTTTAAGGGTTTAAGGGTATATAGGGATTGAGAGTTTAGGGTTTAAGGGTTTAAGGTTTGAGGGCTTAAAGGTTTAAGGGTTGTGGGTTTAAGGGTTGAGGGATTAGGGTTTAAGGCATAGATTCAAGGGTAGAGGGTCTAGGGTTGAGGCTTTAGGGCTGAAAGTAAATAGATTAGGGTTTAAGGTATAGTGTTGAGGGTAGAGGGTTTAGAGATAGGGTTTAGGGTTTAAGGTTTAATGGTGTAGGGTTGAGGCTTTAGGGATAGGGTTTATGTTTAAGGGGTTAGGGTTTAAGATATAGTGCCAAGGTTGACGGTTTAGGGATATAGTTTAGGATTTAAGGTTTAAGGGTTGAGGGTTGAGGCTTTAGGGATAGGGTTTAGGGTTAAGTGAGACACCTAGATGGCTAAGGATGGATGGAGAGGTAGATAAAGAGTGGCTGAGAGACCTAGAGAGGGGAGAGGTAGAGAGGTGAAGGGGAGATATAGGTGAGAGCTAGAGAGGTGAGGGGAGAGATAGAATAAATGAGAGAGTGAAGTTGACAACTTGAGGGAAAGATTGGTAAGGAGGAGGGAGAGAAGTGGAGAGGAAGAGAAATATCTAGAGAGCCCTGAGAGATATACAAGTGAGAGACCTACAACCTAGGGAGAGAGGGGTGAGAGATATAGGGGAGAGATGCGGGTGCCGTAGATAGGGGAGAAGAGGGGTGGATAAGGGTTGAGGGTTTAAGGATCTAGGGTTTAAGGGTCAAGGGTTTAGCATTTAAGGGTTGAGTTATTAAGGGTTTAAGGGTTGATAGATTAGTGCTTAGGGTTAAGGGATTAGGGTTTAAGGTATAGTGTCAAGGGTTGAGGGTTTAGGGATAGGGTTTAGGATTTAAGGTTTAAGGGTTGAGGGTTGAGGTTTTAGGTATAGTGTTTGGGGTTTAGGTTTAAGGGATTAGGGTTTAAGGTATAGTGTCGAGGGTTGAGGGTTTAGGGGTAGGGTTTAGGATTTAAGGTTTAAGGGTTGAGGGTTGAGGCTTTAGGGATAGGGTTTAGGGTTTAGGGTTAAGTGAGAGACCTAGATGGCTAAGTATGGATATAGAGGAAAATAAGGAGTGACTAAGAGACCTAGAGAGTGGAGAGGTAGAGAGGTGAGGTGGAGACAAAGGTGAGAGATAGAGAGGTGGGGGGAGAGATAGAATAAAATGAGAGAGTGAAGTTGACAACTTGAGGGAAAGATGGGTGAGGAGGAGGGAGAGAGGTGGAGAGGAAGGGAAATATCTAGAGATGCCTACAACATAGGGAGAGAGGGGTGAGAGAGATAGGGGAGTGATGGCGGTGAGGTAGATAGAGGAGAGGGGTGGATAAGGGTTACGAGTTTAAGGGTAAAGGGTTTAGGATTTAAGGGTTGAGGTATTAAGGGTTTAATGTTTGAGGGATTAGGGTTTAGGGTTGAGGGATTTGGGTTTAAGGTATAGTGTCAAGGGTTGAGGGTTTAGGGATAGGGTTTAGGATTTAAGGTTTAAGGGTTGAGGATTGAGGCTTTAGGGATAGGGTTTAGGGTTTAGGTTTAAGGGATTAATGTTTAAGGTATAGTGTTGAGGGTTGAGGGTTTAGGATTTAAGGGTTAAGGGTTGAGAGTTGAGGCTTTAGGGATATGATTTAGTGTTTAGGGTTAAGTGAGAGACCTAGATGGCTAAGAAAAGATAGAGAGACAGACAAAGAGTGATTGAGAGACCTAGAGAGGGGAGAGGTAGAGAGGTGAGGGGGAGATATAGGTGAGTGAAATAGAGGTGAGGGGGGAGAGAAGAAAATGAGATAGTGAATTTGACAACTTCAAGGAAACATGGGTAAGGAGGAGGGAGAGAGGTGGAGAGGAAGGTAAATAACTAGAGATCCATTTGAGAGATATAGAGGTCAGAGACCTATAGCCTAGGGAGAGAGAGGTGAGATACATAGGGGGAAAGATACGTGTAAGAGAGATAGAGGGGGGAGAGGGGTGGGTAATGAGACAATGAGTTAGGAAACCTTTAGGAAATCAACTTTTTGAAGAAGTTGAAATAGGACCATTTTGTATGGCAAGATAAAATGTGAGCACATTTTGGCTTGCTAGACAAATGGTAAAATAGCTAGGACACCCATTATCTAGGCCCACATGCTCTGTTGGTTATGCATGTGTTCTGACAAAAAAAAATCTTTTTGATGTTGTTGGGAAGTGTACATGCAAATTTTTCACATTATACCACCTTTGCATGGACTTTCCACCACCTTTTTTCTAGTTTCACAACTTAGGAAGGAGGGAATAACATATTTTTCACACCAAATTTGATGTATATCAAATCAAGTTTCAATTTTTGTAGTGTTACAATGTTAATTGTGATTGAATTATAAGAATTTAACATTATACATTAGTTAATTGTATTGTTTTTAGTAATTCTATTTGAGTGATATATAATTGAACATTGAAAAGGAAGCAAGTTTGTGAAAAACTCAAATTGTTGAGGAGTTTGATGCAAGAATAAAAAAAGACTACATAATTGGGTAGTCTCTCCATTTGAATGTCTATTTTTTAGGTATGTCAAGTCTTTATACATGTTCTAAATATACTTTCCTTAATTCTATTATGTTTCTTTATCATCCCTTATCATATATGCTTATGTTTTATAGGAAAAGAGGGAAGATGGGATTGATTGGCTAGATCCTCCTTTCACTGTAAACATTCAAAGACATTTCAACTGAGTTGAATCTCACCTTTTGCAAGAGTATTGGCCTACAGGTTGAGGGTCACTTGTAAGGATGTGAAAATTCGGAAGTTATCAATTACTTTATTAATTTAATGCTCAAATATGCTCAAAACCCTAATTATGCAAAATCATAATCCAACGGATAAATTATGACAAATGCTCGTAGACCAAGAGATTAGTTACTGGCCATTTTTTTGAATTTCATGATGCAAAATATTCAAGAATTTCTTGGCTCATGCTGTAGTCCAATGCGGTGTTTTCTTCAGGCAGTTACAAACTCCTTATGACACTAATTATCACTTATCTATTTGTTTCTATTATAGAAGATGTGGAGGACACTCAAGCTTGTACCATAGTCCAAGGCAGGATATTCCTCAGGTTGTTGAGACTTCTTTTGATGCTAATTATGACTATCATAGAGATTTCTATGTCTACAACCTTAGAGGACTTTACCTTTAGTTCCCTAGTTCCAAAAGTGCACTAGGTTGCTTCTTCTGCCGGATCCAAAATCCTTATCTTCTGCAACCTTCCTCTACAACTCCATTCCATGAAATTTGATACCTATAACTTACAATCACAAGCAGTGTGGTTGGGTGTTGTGGTGTTTAGGAGCTTGCATCAACCAAGCCCCAGAAGGACATTCAAATCTTCTGAACATCATTGTCAAATAAAGAGTGTGAATCCCTATGGGATGGAGGCAAAAAAGTTTTGATAAATGATTCAAACACAAATAGATATCACCTTGGAGGTGGAGCTTGCATGTAAATGAAAATCATTCAACACATGAGAAGATGAAGATAAATTTGTATTCACAAACACAACAATATTCTACTCTGCAACAATGAATATCTTGAATGCTCTAAAATCATAAGTTTGCCAAAAGTTCATAATCATCTTCTAGTTTACCAATGAATCCCTAAACATGCTTATATATGCATTGTCACTTTAAATTTCATAATTCAAACTTAAGATATCAGCATGGGGACCTTTTAATCATCACATAATCGACATTCAAATTTGGGACCTACCTAAAGTAGAGCAGGACTAGGGCATGAGAGGGTAAGTCCTTAGGTCCTATTTTAGGGCAAGTTCAAATGCCACAATGTCCCTCAATCCCCATTTGACATGGGTTTTAGGCCATTTTCTTCCGCGAGTTAAAATGAACATGCAATATACAAAACAAGGGACTTGGGAGCTAAACTTAGGAAATAAAACTCCCAGGGGGACATTTTACGACATAAAATTTAGCCCCAACTTTAATGTATGTATGAACACAAGACCATTACATGCATAAAGTATGGTCAAAACACAACAAACATGCCAAACACTTGAAGTTAATGCATACACAAAGATTGAGGAACTATTTCTAGCCCCTAGTCTCAGGTAGACATTAGAGAAAATACACCGCAGACATACCAAACAAAGTGAAGATAGTGACAGGCATGTAAAACATAGAGAAGATAGTAACAGGCATGCAAGACATGGAGAAGATAGTGTTGATGACGCACAAAAAGTGATGAATATAGTGAATGTAGTGATTATTTCTTTTTCATTTTCATTTTCATATATAAATGCTAATGCAAATACATGGAAAGTAAAAATGTAACACATGACCCAAAATGTAGGAGGGGCATTTCACCATGCTCTTTGGACTACATATGGGGGAATAGACACACAATACAAATCTCAGAGTGCAGGAGGGGCATTTCACCATGCTCTTTGGACTACACTTGAGAACAAACATTCCATACAAATCTGAAAGCATAGGAGTACCATTTCTCCATGCTCTTCAAACTATACTTGGGAACAAACATGCCATACATATCCCAAAGCATAGGAGGGGCATTTCTCCACACTATTTGGACTATACTTGGGAACAAACATGTGGAAGACACATGTAAAACACGAGCGCCATATAGCATGCTAAAGACATGTTATACGTATAAAACATGACAAACAAGGCGATGGAAAAAACTTATTGCTAAGCCCTCACCATCTCAGGCACATTATAGGCACACCTAACGGTTGGGCTTATGCCACAACAATCGGCAAAGACATGCTTAAGGGAGGATGCACCAATCCTGCCTACTTGGAGGACTTTTGAAATAAAAGGATGTGCACTAGCTCAAGAGATACACATCTCCACCTTCGTAGATGGCTTTGAATAAAAGGATACACACTAGCTCAAGAGATATAATATCTCACCTCCACAGAGGGCTTTTTTCTTGCAATATAGAATAAATATGTACACTCACGCCAGAGATACAACATCCTGCTTCCACATAGGGCTTACAAACACCCTTTGTTAGTACCAAAATCATCAGATAGCTTACCTTTATATGCCCCACCTTAAGGTGGTTGATATCATGTATCGATATCAAGCACGTTGTTGGTTGTTTTAAATTCCCAACCTGATCTCAAGAAAACAAATATATAAAATAGCCAGTTCTAATAACTAATTTTCCTTAAGGGATTGGCGAATGAACAAGAAAGGGGATTTCAATCCTTTTTCTCTACACCTTACCCTCTACAAGACCAATGAGGGTGTTCATTAAATAATGTTTTTAACTATGGGTTTATTTGTACTTTCTCAAAACACTATTCTAAGTAGATATGTTCTATCTTAAATGTTTTAAAAAATTACAGATATAGTGAAATAATGGGCTAGATTCTCAAGCTTTAACATAATTCTTTGTAGAAGGACATGTAGATAAACTAATGCTTATAACCTACAACTGAAATGAAACGTTTGTTTGATATTCAAATAAGGATGATCAGGGGATTGCATCAAATAACATTTCTAAAGGACCAATGCCTAATTCATGGGCCATAGAGTAAAAAAGGGATATAATTGAAAACCCCACTATAATTAGTGTGCACTCTGTTTATGGTGATGATAAAATAATGCATTACATTATAATGTTTCACCAGTTTCAAAGATTTAACTATACTTAGTTATCCTTGTAGATAGATACTACATTCAATACTCTCTCATAGCAATTATTTTACTACTTGAGTCAATGCCATAAGAAAAATATGCATACATAGGAAAGACTATGATGATGAATAAATTGATCCTTAACCAAATTGTATTCATAAATGTAGTAATGTATACATGAGTAGGAGACAGTAAAATTTAGAACTTAACATGTTGTATAATAAACAGATACTAAATTACTAATAGTTTTGAAAATATATCAAAGTATGAACTCAAAATTGCACCTAAATTGGGAAAACTAATTCTATTCCAAATATTAATTGTACAATACTCCTCCAAGATCATATTGAACCCATACTTCAGACCAAGTCTGGATAGTATGACCTTGAACCAATGAATATCAATAAGCCCTAAATTCTGGGTCATCCCACAATAATGGGTTACACTTTTTGGCCAAACTTGACATTGGAATCAACATTTTGAACTAAATCTTCACTTTCTAGCACCTATAGATGCTAAACCATTAGGAATTTGAAGATGATGTGAACTAGTGATTTTTGAGATTTTGTGTGTAGATTCTAAATATATATATTTTAAATTGGAGTTAAATTATAATATTTTTTGTGTCTCCTTTGATAACTAGTTTTTAGTAGTAAACACCATTTTTTTAAAATGATGTGTATTCTATAGCACAACTTTTTTTCTACAAAGGATAGAATTCTGATTCTTTTGAATTTAGATTGGTAACACTGATATCTAGGGCATGCATTTGGTTTCATAATGTTTTGTTGAATATTTTTTTAATTAATTCTTGAAGTCAAACCAATTATAATTTAGACATAAGTGTATTCTGTAAAACATAACTTTTTCTGTATGTATCGAAATTCAATTTTTCTTTTGTTGAAACAAGGACATCAATACCTAGGGCATAGATATTTTTCAGAATTTTTTTCTCTATTTTCCTATTTTTTCATATGTGTGAAACAAAGACCTTGATGTTCATTGAAAAACCTATATTCACAAGAAATAAAAAATAAATATAATAATCAAATTAAATATATTTAAATTATTCTTTTTGGGAAGCTTATAATAAGGACTACATACTTACAAAACATAAATTTTAAATGAATTCATTTGATCCCACAAAAGGTAAATCAAAAGTGGTTTTTTATCAGCATTTTTATAGGTGTCAAGGAGACTCCATTATAGGTATGATTTAAAACTAGCGGGGTTCTATCCAAGGGGGTTTGAATCTAAGGGCGTTTGATCAAACTCTCTTCAATTAAAATCCTTTAAATGGAACCTTTCAAGGCTTAAATCATTATATTTTCTAAAAATATGTCATTTCAGCAAAAATTAAGATGCCCTAGAAAGTGTAACCCATTATTGTGGCAGCACCCTTTCCTTTTATAGAATAATTGAGAAGACAAGCTTCAGGCTTAAAGACAAAAAGATGTCACATTTTCAACTGACAAATGCAGTTGTAACAGGATGGAGATGTAACTATCTCTTAACTGACAAGAGATGCCATAATAAAAAAATACTTCCATCATGTTGAGGTATTTGTTATGATTTGTATTCTTCCTTACTCTAGTGAGAAGTTGGACCAAGTTATTGTTGATGGTTGATAGCTTGTTAGATGTTGTTGGAGCTCAGACACCCTTCAAGTGTCATCTAATTGTTCAATAAGAGCATTCATTTCTCTTCCTATCCCAATCATGTGCCCAAGAGTGAGAATACCTACAAAGAACACTATCAGAAGAATACCCCATTAACTGGAGCTCTTCTCTTTGTGTCTAATATCCTTCATAGTGGTGTGACTCCTCACTTCTAATTGAGAGGTTTCCAACCTCGTCAACTAGATAAAAACTAGAGGAAACCACACTAGGCTACTCATGGATATGCCATTTATCCATCTATGAGTGTAGTAGCAACAACAAAAAAGATCTTTTGACCTCCACATGTTTCATCTAGAGGGGCAACACTCTTACACCTAGAGTTATTGCTCTGTTAGGAAAATTAGATGTAAGGGAGGGGTAGAGGAAGCAATGACACCTCTCTACCTAAGAATTTAATCCACCAACTCACTGGAAGTAGAAACTACTCAAGTATGGAGACTAAAACTTAAAGCCCTCATCCAGATGAGAAGATAGGAAGGAGAAAAGATCACAAGAGCTTAATGGATGCTACTACTGCACTAGTATCTTTCCAATTCCCCCATTCTAAAGAAGAAAATATTCCAATCTCCTAATTCTATAAGGACATATTGCTAACCATGAGAACAGAGAAGAGAATCCTACAAAATAGGAGAGGAAAAAGAACACACAAAACCAATGGGTATCCATACTATCTACATGAACAAATGGTATATGGAGCATCATCAAGAGTGCCTATTTATAGAAAATTTGATAGATTTTGCACATTTTGATACATCCTTGATTAGTTATTTTCAATCATTTCCATGGTACACTAGCAATAAATGGGCAGATAGATAATATCTCATTACCTCACATAACTATAAACATCATTTCCTATATTGAAGCCACTAGATCAGTTGTCTTAGTTCTAGCACTTAATCCTCTTGTCACAATTCATCATGGAGCAAATGAGAAGTTAATCTGATAGAAGCACAGATCCCTAAGGGTTAATCCCACATCATGCCAATCTTTCAGTTAGTAAATTCCCTTGTAGTGGCAGCAAAGGAGACCCAACACACACCTGAGAAATTAATTCCACATTGGTTTACCCACATCATGCGTCACCATGTTGATCTTCCAATTTTTTAATATAAGCTGTTGATCATCATGGTAGCTAGCTTAAATCAACAGTGTGAAAGAAATCAACAGGGAAGAAAATGTCATTAATGCCAGATGAGCACATGCTAATAATAGCACACCACCTAGTTTGCCACCAGAGTCATGACTCCAAATGGATTTTTCAAATAGTGCTAGCAAGGCGGTATTCCACGATTCTGCAATGAAAAGATCAAGCAGAAAATAGACTCTCGTAGAATGGAAAAAATTGTTAGATCTACCACATATAATGGAGTGGATCCCCAAAACACCCCTCATCCCACAAAGAACCTACCACGTAGCACTCTGCAACCATTTGAACCTTACCATTTTGTTTCAGATGCCACATGTCAATATTCTGCTATTCCACAAATAGTTGGTGGGACCCTTGGAGGAAGCTCTACAGAATGGAAAAAACCTTGAGAAGTTGCCACATATCCATTGAGGACCCACCATTTGTTAAGAGCCGATGAATGAAACCTACCAAATGGCAACTTTTCACTATTCCATTGATGCTTTTTTCTTCAATATTATATTTTTTGTGGAATTACAGAAATAAGTCAAAATGTGCCACCTATCTTCAAAAGATAAAGGGAGGTCTAGCCCTTGGCATGTACTTTAAAAACAACCACCAACTAGTAGGAAAAGGGGGGCCATGAGACCACTAAGGTGTCAAAATTTAAAAACCTTGGCACATTGATAAATTTTATTGATCACGGGCAATAGACGATGGATGGAATGCAAGGGGCTAGTCAATAATGTGCCTGAAGACATTAACATAGCCACTTAAAGAACCCATCACAAGCAATCATTGGTCAACCTAAAAATATAACAAAAGTAATCTTCATCACCTATACTGAACAATACTAGGGTTTAGGGTTTAAGAGGCACTACTCAAAAAGTTTTAATAGGTAAAACCCCTAGGCTAGAGACCTTTTCAGTATGATGACACAAGTCATGGAAAAGAAAATTAGAACCAAGGGAGAAAATTTTTATAGGGTTCAATTAGTGGCTCGAGTTGGGGACATTTGTTCAACTTGAACATAGTGAGATCACACAAAATCTAGAGAAGCAGACCACAACACAACTAAAAGACAATTTTTTAATAAACACATGACAACCCCAGGCTATCATGTAAGGGAGAAACATGATCTTCCCCTCTCAAATATTCTATTTTCCAATGACTCATTAAGCCATGCTTAAAACCTTCATTACAATCCATCTTGTTTCTAATATGGACAATTAAGTCCATTGTCTTCAAGATATCTCAAGTTATTTTGATCATTATAATCAAATGACAATCAAAACATACCTTCATTAAGTATGGGGCCAACACATGGCTCCATCATATACAACCAACTAAAATAGTTATCACCTTTTGCTTGTTGGTCTTCTTTGAGCTCATCAGATAAATTTAGGAAGTGAAAAGATTCATATTCCACTAGATAACTTGCATTAAGAGTATCTTCTTTGTTAGTATCAAACCTAAAACATTCATACTTAATTTCTTCTTGATATTCTAACATCTTGAACACGCATTCTAGCATTGTGTCTGTCACATCAATTTTATCAAAAGTATGGGATTGAAAAGTGATAATAGAACAAACTTCTAGATTTTGTTCTATCCATACAGAACTCTTGCTTTCAAGCATCCTTTCACATTTAGCCAATCTTGGCTCATATCCTTTCCATTTTAACCAATCATCATTGTTAGATGATAAGAGATCCTTAACATTGCTTTTATGCTTGTTAATTCCTAGGGATCCACCTTCATATTCTTCTAGGAGTACATCATCTATATTTTCTACAAAGATTGGGTTACCTCTGTACCCATAAGGTTTAACATTTCTTACTTCTGACAAATCCAAAGGCTCATCATAAAGTAGGTTATGCCTTATATTCATTGGTTCCATACATTTTTCAATTTTACTATCCTGACAGCCTATATCATTATATATAATTCAGAGTTCCCATAACTTTGAAAAGAACATTTAGACAATTGCTCATCATTTTCTTTTTTGCTAACGGAAACCAATTCAACTTGATATGCAGGCTTATAACTAGATTACTCATTAGGTAATAAAACCTCATTATCTAAAAGCATATATATCCCATTACAAATAAGAGAATCATCCTCTGATTCTGCCAAATATTCATGAGATTGAGAGATTTTTTCATTACTTATATTAGTAGATGCATCTATTGGGAGGATATGATTTATTTCTTCATTGATTGTTTGCCTACATTTCCCATATGTCTGAATATTATCTATCTCATGAGCTACCTTATTTGGATGGGAATTTGAACACATCCAGCCATCCTAATTAGGGGGGTTAGAATAAGTGATGGATTTAAATAAACTTTGATTTCCATCAATTTTGTCATAATTAACATTTCTTTCTTCATTACTCAAATATTGAGCCTCTTGTTTTGACTGGTCAAATGAAGGCTTATTTAAAATATCCTAATCTTTGCCTTCATGGCAAATGATAACATTATTGGATTCATTTTTCACAATAGAATTTTTGGTTGTGAACTCACAATCTCTTTTCCTCATATGTTGTAGATTGTTCTCAATATCCATAGCCATAGAATATGCTTGTACCATAGTAGTAGGACCTCTATCTCTTAGAAGATAACTATCCTCTTCATTGAATGCACCTAGATATATAATCAAACACATAACCTCATTTGGCCTAGTATTTTTCAAGGATATCCCTTACTGATTTTGCAAATCTTAAGTTAAAAGATGGGACTGATTCTTCTTCTTCCTTTTCAACCTTTTTAATTAATAGGCTAACATTATCATTTCACCAAACTATTCCATAAAAGATACTTTCAGATCTTTCCATGAAGAACTAAAATGAGTGGGTAAATACATAAACGAATCTCTAGCTTCTTCTTTTAGAGTTTGAACAAACAATTTCATGACTGCATCCTCAAGATCTATTTCATAGTCTCCCATTAAGTCACAAAAATCTTGTAGATGGCTACTAGCTATTTTGGATTTGTCATTATCGAACCCTAGTATTTGATCTCTGATTTTGTCTAGGATGTGGTTTGGAAGAGCACAAATATTACTGAAATTTATGGCTCTATACCTTTCCATGACAAACCCCCCATGATAACATAAATGTAGTTGCATAGTGCACATTTTTAATAACTGGATACTCACATATATATATATATATATATATATAACACAATTTCCTTATGCATATGTAAACCCTTTTCTTTTATCCATTTTGCATACTTACTATAATTTTGAAAATTCATTCAAGCTTTGTAAAATACTTGAAAAGTTGTTACTGTTGATGTAAACCTGGTCTTGATAGGAAAATCAAGCATGCCAAAATGTCCTTCATGTTTTCACTAGACTCTTTCTTAATAGAGCTGCCACCTTTATACATAGAGGAATGAACTTGAAAGCATAATGCTTTTAAAATCTGCTTTTGTTCTAATTCTTCTCTCATAGTAGTCATATGGAACATCTCTAAACATACAAGTCCCTTATATAGTATTCTTTTTTCTAACTTAATTAGGAAGGAAAATAGTAGAGTCACCACCCTTGTAGGGAATATAACAATTGACCTATGACTCAAAGTAAGACACACTACTAGTTTTAGTAAAGTCCCCAGTAGAGTCACCAATTTGTTGGTTGTTTCAAATTCCCATCCTGATCTCAAGAAAACAAATCTATAAAATAACTAGTTCTAATAACTGATTTGCTTTGAGGGATTGGCCAACGAATAGGAAAAGGGTTTTCAATCCTTTTCGTCTACACTTTAGGCTTTGCAAGAAAAAGGAGGGTGTTCCTTAAACAATGTTTTTGACTATGGGTTTATTTGTACTTTCTCAAAACACTATTCTAAATAGATATGTTCTTTCTTAAATTCTTTAAAGAATTACTGATATAGTGAAAAAATGGGGAAGATTCTCAAGCTCTAACATAATTCTTTGTAGAAGAACATGTAGATAAACTAATGCCTATAACCTTCAACTAAAATGAAAAGTTTGTTTGATATTCAAATGAGGATAATCAAGGGATTACATAAAATAACATTTATGTGCCTAATTCATGGGTCATAGAGTAAAAAAGGGATATAAGTGAAAACCCCATTGTAATCAGTCTACACTCTATTTGTGGTGATGATATAATAATGTATTACATTATAATGTTTAACCAGTTTCAAAGATTTAACTATACTTAGTTATCCTTGTAGACAAATACTACATTCAATACTCTCTCATAGAAATTATTTTACTACTTGAGTAAACGCCATAAGAAAAATATGCGTACACAAGAAAGACTATGATGGTAAATAAATTGATCCTTAACCAAATTGTATTCATAAATGTAGTAATGTATACACAAGTAGGAGACAATAATATCTGAAACTTCACAACATGTCATATAATAAACAAATATTAAATTACAAATAGCTTTGCAAATATATCAAAGTATGAACTCAAAATTGTACCTAAATTGGGACAACTAATTCTATTCCAAATATTAATTGTACAATACTCCTCCAAGATCATATTGATCCCATACTTCAAACCAAGTCTAGATTGTATGACCTCAAACCAATGAATATCAATAAGCCCTCAATTCCCTTTTATAGAATAAGGGAGCAGGCAAGCTTCAGGCTTAAAGACAAAAAGATGTCACATTTTCAACTAACAAATGAAGTTGTAATAAGATACAAATGTAACCATCCCTTAACTGACAAGAGATGCCACTATAATAAAATACCTCCATCATGTTGAGGTATTTGTTATGATTTGTATGTTTCCTCACTCTAGAAAGAAGTTGGACTAGGTTATTGTTTATGGTTGATATCTTGTCAAATGTTGTTGGAGCTCAAACACCCTTCAAGTGCCATCTAATTGCTCAATAAGAGCATACCTGCAAGGAACAATATCAAAAGAAAACCCCATTAACTAGAGTTCTTCTCTTTATGCCTAGTGTCCTTCGTATGGGTGTGAATCCTCACTTCTAATTGAGAGGTTTCCAACCTCCTCAACCAGACAAAAACTAGAGGAAACCACACTAGGCTAGTCATGGATACACCATTTATCTAGCCAAGAGTGCAGTAACAATAACAACAAAAAATATTTCTTCCTTCACATATTTCATTTGGAGGGGCAACACTCTTACACCTATATTTTTTGCTCTATTAGGAAAATTAGATGTAAGGAAGGGGTAGAGGAAGCAATGGCACCTCTCTGCCTATGAATTTAATCCGCCAACTCACTGGAAGTAGAAGCTACTTGAGTATGGAGACTAAAACTT
Organism: Cunninghamia lanceolata; assembly: GCA_027924645.1. Lineage (NCBI taxonomy): Eukaryota > Viridiplantae > Streptophyta > Pinopsida > Cupressales > Cupressaceae > Cunninghamia > Cunninghamia lanceolata. Next base: position 16,991,956 of record BSBN01000055.1, read on the forward strand.
AAAGCCCTCATCCAAATGAGAAGACGGAAGGAGAAAATCTCACAAGAGCTCAATGGATGCTGCTACTACACTAGTATCTTTCCAATTCCCCCAATTCTAAAGAAGAAAATCTTCCAATCTCCTAATTTTGTAAGGATGGATTGCTAACCATGAGAAAAGAAAAGAGAATTCTATAGAATAGGGGAGCAAAAAGAACACACAAAACTAGTGGGTATCCATACTGTTTAATGAACAAATGGTATATGGAGCATCATCAGGAGTGCCTTTTTATAGTAAATTTGATAGATTTTGTACATTATGATACATCCTTGATCAATTAATTTTAGTCATTTCCATGATACACTGGCCATTAATGGAAATCTTTTGATGATTGACGAAAATGGGAGGACAAATTATATCTCATTACCTCACATAGCTGAAACATCATTTAATGTATTGAAGCCACTAGATCAGTTGTCTCCTAGCACTTAACCTCCTATCATAATTCATCATGGAGAAAATGAGAAGTCATATTTGATAGAAGAATAGATCCCCAAGGGTCGATCCTGCATCATGCCAATCTTTCAGTTAGTAAATTCCCTCACAGTGATGGTGAAGGAGACCTAGCACACACTTGAGAAATTAATTCCAATGGTTTACCCACATCATGCTTGACCATGTCAATCTTCTAATTTTTGAATATAAGCCATTGATCATCATGGTAGTTGGCTTAAATCAATGGTGTCAAAGCAATCAATAGGGAAAGAAACTATGTCATTAATGCTAGATGAGCATGGGCTAATAATAGCATGCCACCTGGACTACCACTAGAGTCATGACTTTGAAAGGGTTTTTAGAATAGTACCAGCAAGGCGATATTCTATGATTCCACGATGAAAAGATCAGGTAGGAAATGGTCTCCCACAGAATGACAGAAACTATTAGATCTATCACATATAATGGAGCAAGTCCCCAAAACACCCCTTGGCCCATAAAGAACCTTCCACATAACACTTTGCAACCATTTGAACCTTACCATTCTATTTTAGATGCCACATGTCAATATTCTGCTATTCCACAAATAATTGGTGGGACCCTTGGAGGAAGCTATGCAGAATGGTAGAAACCTTGAGAAGTTGCCACGTATCCCTCAGGGACCCACCATTTGTTAAGAGTTAATGAATGAAACCTGCTAGATGGCAACTTTTCGCTATTCCGTTGATGCTCTTTTCTTCAATATTATATTTTCCACAGAATGGCAGAAACAAGTCAGAATGCACCACCTATCTTCAAAAGATAAATAGGGTCCCAAACCTTCACATACACTTTAAAAGAAACCTCTAACTACTAGGAAAAGTGGGGCCACGAGACCACTAAGGGGTCAAAATTTAAAAACCTTGGCACATTGATAAATTTTGTTGATCACGGGCAATAGACAGTGGACAGAATGCAAGAGGCCAGTCAACAATGTGCCTGAAGACATTAACATAGCCACTTAAAGAACCCATCATAGGCAATCAATGGTCAACCTAAAAATATTTCAAAAGTAATCTTCATCGCCCATATTAAACAATACTAGGGTTTAGGGTTTAAGTGGCACTACTCAAAAAATTTTAATAGGTAAAACCCCTAGGCCAAAGATCTTTTAGCATGATGACACAAGTCATCTCAAAGAAAATTAGAACCAAGGGAGAAAATTTTTATTGGTTCCCATCACATGTTAAGGTATGAAGAAAACACACAAGGGAACAAGATCTCTAACAAAGCCCATGCCCCCAAAAGGTGACATGTGCTTCATGATCACTGAATGTTCCCACAAACACACAATTTCCTACAATAAGAGAGGTTAGAATTCTTTTCCTAAGATAATAACCACAACACATGATAAAAGAAATGCATGTAAATATTCACATCAATAGCCAAGGCTATACTACAGATTCAAAAATCAAGTATAACTGTGGGGTTATATTGTAGAGATCTCAGAACTGAGTGTAGCCAAGGTGAGATTCAAGATAGACAAAGTGCATAGATCAACTATATTATTATGGTTTGTTAGAAAATATAAGACAACATCAAAATATCACACAGAGTGATCCTACTAGCCAAGCATCAGATTTTATATATTTATCAACCCCATTATCATGTATGGACTAGGTCCACTTTTTCTTACTCGCTGACAGGAAACTTGATCTGTATCAGTATTATTTGTTTTTGGTCATCCACTGACTAGGTTGAATCACTGGAAGAAGATAAAAAAACAAAATAAGAGAGGAGAATAAGTGTCTTAGGATTTTCACATGGGAGGGTTGTTGGAAACAAGGTAGATAACTGAGAGGGGGGGTGAATCAGTTATCTTAAATATTTTAACTTTCTATTCTTCTTTAACAATTACTGCAACATCAAAACATATAAGCATATATAACCATGAGAGAAGAAATAAAATTAACACACATAACACAATGATTTTGACGTGGAAAACCCTGATAAGGGAAAAACCATGGGGTGACTAACCCAAGATTGTATTCTCTATTAAAAGAATAAGAAGTACAAAATGGCACTTGCCAATTAGGGCTCACTACCTAAGCACACTGCTCACAAGAGGCACACTGCCTACAAAAGACTCACTATCTACAAGGATATAGAAGGTAACCAGATGTTTGAACTAAATAAAGGCATCCACATATACTAAGGTTCAATTCCGGTTAGGCTCAATATACTGATCTACTAAACTTCATACTTCCTTTGTTTTAGTGCTACTGTTCTATCACATACCAGACTTGTATTGCTACTTCCACACTTCTCTCTGCCTTTTGTCACATACTATATCATTCACAACACCCCTTCATACCAAAATCCATCTAGTATATATATCCACACCAAGGATTTCAACATCTTTCTAGTCGGCAACTGGAATACTCAAGATATTTACTAAATACTGGTCTGCCGGCTGAATCCATGCTTAACATGTGATGCGTATCAAAATATAGACATAGAATTCATCAATCATGTTGGCCAACCATGAATGATCCCTCAAGAAGCTTGCTCACCATCAATTTCTCATCTGGATTAAGGTCTGATGCTCTGTCAGTCAGTTCTTCCTTAGTCTACTCTACCTATCAGGAACCCAACACTTAGGTGTTCATATCTTTTCACTCTTTCATCACCGAAGGCTCAATCTCTGGAATATAGTAGACATGATACTCCTATTAACTTTCCCAAGTCCACACTTTGCTAAGTTACACCCTTTGAGAGATCCAGACCTAATTGTCAAACCATGTTGCATGCTCTATTCTTGCTCACCAGACCAAAACACTCTTTAATCTGACTTCTGGTAAAGACCTATTATGTGTTGTGGATGTGTGGGATAAACTTTGTTGCCATCAATGACAACAATAATGAAGCCACATAGTGTCTCTTGCCAAGAATCTCCCCCTTTGGCATTGATGGCAACACTTAGTGAAAAATGACTAAGTGTCATAGCACACTCCCCCTTGGCTGATGCTCCAAATTATCTACACTTTTACTAGAGCTCCCGCTTAGCTAGATTCCACATTTTTCGCTGTTCCTCACTCCCCCTTTGACATCAATGGCAAAGGGTGGAATCCACACACCAAAATTTACAAAAAGTAACTTATACATAGCCGCATAAGTATATATACAAGTTATACTTACATATACTTAAGTATATCCGCAAAAGTGGTCTTCAACTAGACAAACTTTGTTGCCCAACTCTGCTTCATCCTGTCCAAAATTGAGATGTGACCACTCAACAAAAATGCAAAAGCTTCTGCCCTTCTTAAGTCTGTCGGATCACTGGTCCAGGCTGTAGTCTGAGCATCAGTTAGGGCCTCATGAATTGCCTCTAACTTAGGGATAATTATCCCTCTTAGTTCACTCATTCTGCTTATTCTATTCTTCTTCTCCTTCTCAAGCCTCTTTATCTCATTTATAGTGGCAATAGCCTGGCACTCTTGATTCATTATGGACAAGGTGAGAGGATCAAAATTCTAAGATAAACTTGATAGTTTACTCTCTTGTTCTTCCACCTTGTTTGCAATGTCTGCTGTCACTGTGGACCAAGATAAACAAAATTTGTATAATTCTCCACCATCTTTAAGAGCATTTTCTAGGCTCTTTATCCCAATATCTAGATTTCTCCTATCATTTGCTATGAGTCCTTGTACTTTGGAGAATCTCTTTCCAAAAAACTCTTTTCAGACTTTCTCTTCTGCTGATTTCTCCAAAGAATCAAAATGTGTGCTAACAGAATTAACAAGAGATTTCATATTACCAGATGAAGAGGCCAAAAGATCCTTTTGGAAGGATGGCATGATGTTCTCTAGCACACCGGATGCAATCTCTATCAACGCATAGTCTTCCATGTGATACTTTAGAATCTTTTCTTTTGCTTTAGCTTGAGCAAAAGATGCTACCTTCATTGTCTGGATCGGAGAGAGGGAGTCAAAATTGAGTTGTCTTTGAAATAGTTTCAGTTCATCTATCTCTAATGTTTCTTTGTTCAAGAAGCTCTTTACTACCTCAGCAGTGTCTCTTGCCAGAGACAGAGTCTTCTTTCCTTTCTCCACCTCAGAATTGTCATCTAGGATCTTCTCTATTTGATCTTCTTCTCTTCCCTTTACCTCTTCTTCTTGACTAATTTTCTCTTCTTTTCTTTCTTCTCATTCAGTTGTGGAGTCTGCTGGGTGATTCAGAAGAGAGATGTTTACTTCTTCATGGACTTCCTCTTCCAGAATAGAGGAATCTAAGTCCTTAGTCCTCTCCTCACCTAACTCCTTTGGCTCTTCTGTATTTTTTTCAGTAGATTCTTCTTTTGATGTATGTAGTCCTTTGTCATCCATGGCAGAAGGTTCATCATCTATGTCCTCTATGACAGGGAGATTGAATCTCTTGTAGGCATTCTGGAGGATGTCTTCTATCTCTTTTGCTCCTTGATCTATCTCTCCAAGCATGAGCTTGTTCATTCTAGCTTTGCTCCAGAACTCATCCTTGCAATCCTTGAAGATCATATTCATTTATTTTGGACTAATGGAAGGATAGAGCTGAATTGCAATCTGTTCCTAGATCTCCAAATCCTTTTCCTTGGCATTGTCTTTTCTGAGTTCAAATACCTTCTCTAAACTCTTGGGGATTAGAGAGATGATTTGAATGAATGCTCTATTATATATGTTTAAGTACTTAACTGTAGCTTCTTCCAAGATTCTTTTGTCTATGTCACTATACTCATCATAGAATTCTGTCATTGGTTGCAGATTCACATCCATAGTGACTGCCTTGATGACATCATCAATGGAGAGAGTAGGCCTTTCAACAAATTCTTCTACCTTTTCTTCTGTATGTTTACTGACAGAGGATTCCATGGATGTTTTCTTTTTTTTCTTCATTTTCTTGACCTCCTCATCAGTCTCTATCTCTTCATCATCCTTTTGACTTAAGTATGACCTTGTGGCCTTTGTCTTTGTTCTCTTCTCTCCCTTACCAGATGTCTTGGCTTCCAATTTGGAGGATCTTGAGCTCTTAGAAGTGGCAGGTGTAGAGCTCTTGGAGGATCGAGTCCGAGAGGGGGCTTGCATCAGATCACTTTCTTTTTCTCCTTCTTGTCTCTCTTTCTTTGCTCTTTCTACTTTCTCTCTATTTGCATCAACTGCCTCTTTCAAAATGCCATATCTTTTGGCAACTTCCTCTACTTCTCTTCTCACTTTTCTTGTCATCCCCAGTTGTCTTAGCTCAACATGAATTTTCACACTCAGTTCTTGAAAGGTTCCAAACCTTTCTGCCTCAGGGTCCTTAGGCTGATTCAGCAGGTGTCAGACATGTAGTTCAAGGATTTTCTCATCTACCTCATAGCCCATTGGCATAATCTAGACTATTCTGGGTTCTACTACCTCCATTAAACATTGATCAGTGTCTACCATAAAACACACTATATCTTTATATTTTTCAACTATTGTCTAAGGAATTCTTTCTCTAGCCTGCATCATACCTTGGAAATTCTTGAAATATCCCCAGAGAGCTATGCTTTGAGCCTTGGCATCACCAAGCCCATACATATAATCTTTATTTGTATGGCAACCGGTCTGTCATTTTGCCATATCCAACCACTTGGTCCAGGTAGCTCATTCATATAGTAAAAGAAGAGACATAGTACTAGGCCACCATAGTTAAATGAGTTCTTATCCTTCTTTATTTTCTACAAATTTTCTAATAGTTGGCTCAGAAGAAGTTCATATAGATCATAGTCTACATTTTCCCTTAGCATCTGATATGCAGTATAAATAGCAATTCTAGATACAGAGTTCTCCCTGCTGGAATGATATATTTTGTAGCTAATTATCATAGAGGAAAATTTGATATCCGAATCTGTGATATCTTCTATTGTCATTGCTCTCTTGTCAAGCTTTGATCTGGTAGCCTCACTTACAGTTTGGTTCTTGACTAATTTGAGAGCAGGCAACCCATTGGATTAGTGCAATCTGGTTACCATCCTAATGGCATCTTTTGTGATCTTAAATGGCCTCATCAACCACATGAAGTTGTCATGTACTCTGCTCAGAACATACCAGACCCATTCATCCTCTGCAAAACAGTGAAAGTGGATGCAATATCCAAAATGCTTATCCCAGATGGCCTTGTATTGAGGTTTAAGTTCAAATGTTTCATCTATTAATTGCTTGTGATAGATATCCATCAGTTTGGATTCCCCAAATTCCTCAATATTGGCATGTATGTATACCCTAACATCTTCTACATGCAGAACCCCATGCGTAATGCTAGAGAAGGCGCCTACGGGATCAACTTCTAGAGATTTGTAAGGATGTTTCTTGAACATAGGGTGTGGTCTATTAGTGATCTTAACAACATTTGGAGTAGCCATCTTGCAAAAGATTCAGAGAGAGATATTCAAGAATGGAAATACCTTTTTACGCTTCTAAGGTTCATGATATGAGCTGGAAAAGATCACTGGTTGAATCAGATCATGCAGTTGATCTTTGAGAGGGTTGAAGCAATCTTGTTTGCAGAGCTCTTTCTTTCTTCTTCTTAAATGCAAATGTGCAAATGATGAATAAAAGAACCCTTATATTTCTGCGTAAACCCTAATTTCATATTGCAATAAATGCACACCATAAGTCATTCTAGTTCCCTTATTCTGACCTTGTTCTAACTTCCAAATCACTAAGATGCACTTAGACTTATTCTTGGTGATAATTGACAATGTATCTCCCTTTCACTAATCATTCCATTTATCCTCAGATCAAGATATTTCAATTTTGAATCATACCAGATCTAACTATGAGAATCTTGCTTTTATTAGATGACTATCAAACTGGATCAATCTTGGATGATTAACCTCTTCAAACCCCTTGCAGATCTTTCATATATTTACTGAGGGTTATTTAGATATTTCTCTGAGAACCCTTTAAATCGCAACTTTCCACGTGCCAATTTCAGGCACCGATTGACTGGCTGGGGCAATTTATTTTCCTTTGTGACTCCCCCTAAGCCAGAGCTCATCTATTTAGTTTTCAAAAGGAATATCAGTACCAAATTCTGGTGTGGATCCATCCCCAACATTTTATGTACTTCTCTTCACCTAAATCTTGTTCATCTCCCTTTGAATTTCATCCGCATTCACTCTTCTTTTTCCTTTGTCTTGATTTTGATTATGATGCACAGGACCCTTCTTATCTTGATTCTTACTTATGTAGAATTTGGCAATATCACCAGATCTATTGCAATTGTAGCAAATAACATTTCTTTCCAAATTTGATTGATATCCTCTTGATCTACATTGATTAGCCATATGACCCATTCTATTGCATGCAAAGCATCTACCATTGAATGAATTGTTTATTTACATATTTCTACATTCATGAGATTTGTGACCATACCTTTTGCAGTTAAAACATTGTCCGGAGAAGGATGAATTAGTCTAATTCATTCTTCTTCTGGACTGATTTGCTTTATGACCCAAATTATTTCAATTGTAGCAGTATCCATTGAGGGATGGATATCTTTGAGCATTTGGTTGTCTTATCGGAGGTCTTCTAGGTGTATTCCTAGGATTTCTTGATCCAGAGTTCTTCTGACTAGATCTGGAGCTTTCACCTTTCTTATACCCCAAGCCTTGCTTGTCATCTACCCTCTTTTGGCTTTCAAGAAGAACTTCTAGTTGAGTAGAGCTTATATTGAATTTCTCTTTGTATTCATTTCCTATTTGAAGATCCCTTTTAAGAGTGTCTAACTAATTCTCAAGTTGTTCTTCATTATCTCTAGCTTCTTCAAGATCAAATTCTAGATGCCTGATTATTCTATCCATTTTGTGGCACTCTTCTGACTTCTCCTTGAGAGATTGTTTTAGATTATCTTTAATTTTTCTTCTCTTCAATTTCTTGGGTGAATTTCATAACCCCTTATTCCATTTCATGTCTTATCATAATGACCTCTTTTGATAACTTCTCACATAACTTATTCTTCTCATTCAGATCTTCATCAGTATTATTGGCTTCACTTTGACTTGCTAATTGTTGAAGTAGTTCCTTTCTCTTTTTCACAGAGATACTCAGTTTCTCTTTTAGTTCATTTATGAAATCATCAGCTTGTTTGAGTCTTTCCCTCAAGTTATTGACTTCAGAGTGAGATGCTCAAGATCATCTAGGGTAGACTGAAGTTGTTCCCTCATACCATACATATCCATTGAGATTCCCAGATTTTCCTCATGCTATTAGGCTATGTTTGGAGAAACTTAGCTATGATACCAATTGTTGGAAACAAGGTAGATAACTGAGAGGGGTGGTGAATTAGTTATCTTAAATATTTAAACTTTTTATTCTTTTTTAACAATTAGTGTAGCATCAAAACATATAAGCATATATAACCATGAGAGCATAAATAAAATTAACACACATAACACAATGATTTTGACATGGAAAACCCTGTTAAGGGAAAAACCATGGGGTGACTAACCCAAGATTGTATTCTCTGTTAAAAGAATAAGAAGTACAAAATGGCACTTGCCAATTAGGGCTCACTACCCGAGCACATTGCTCACAAGAGGCACACTGCCTACAAAAGACTCACTATCTACAAGGATATAAAAGGTAACCAGATGTTTGAGCTGAAGAGAGGCATCCACATATGCTGAGGTTCAGTTCCAGTTAGTCTCAATACACTGATCTACTGCACTTCATACTTCCTCTATTTTAGTGTTGTTGTTCTGTCACATACTAGACTTGTATTGCTGCTTCCACACTTCTCTTTGCCTTTTGTAACATACTATATCATTCACAACACCCCTTCATACCAAAATCCATCTAGTATATATATCCACACCAAGGATTTCAACATCTTTCTAGTCGACAACTGGAATACTCAAGATATTTACTAAATACTGGTCTGTCAGCTGAATCCATGCTTAACATGTGATGCGTATCAAAAATATAGACATAGAAGTCATCAATCATGTCGGCCAACCATGAATGATCCCTCAAGAAGCTTGATCACCATCAATTTCTCATCCGGATAAAGGTCTGATGCTCTGTCGGTCAGTTCTTCCTCAGTCTACTCTACCTGTTAGGAACCCAACACTTAGGTACTCATATCTTTTCACTCTTTCATCACCGGAGGCTCAATCTCTGGAATATAGTAGACATGATACTCCTATTAACTTTCTCAAGTCCACACTTTGCTGAGTTACACCCTCTGAGAGATTCGGACCTGATTGTCAGACCATACTGCATGCTCTGTTCTTGCTCACTAGACCAAAACACTCTTTAATCTGATTTCTGGTAAAGACCTATTATGTGCTGCAGATGTGTTGGATAAACTTTGTTGCCATCATTTACAATAATAATGAAGCCACATAGTGTCTCTTGCCAACAAGGGTGCCCCCGGGTCACCAACCATGATTAAATGCCCCCAATGCATTACACACAACAATGAAGTAGAGGAGAGGAGCAATATGGAAGAATGATGATAAAAATAGAAGAATTGTCATAACAGAGGTGGTGTCCTAGTATCATTGACCTTACAAGAGTATCAAGGGTCATCCTACAAGGCCTAAACAACACAACACATTATAGGGAAACACAATATGAGAAAGGGTTAGAAATACTTACCTAATACAACCCAATGTTAAGAATATACATATCTAGGAGAAGACCAATTTTGAGAGAAACTATAATATGTGCTACAATGATTGTGTCTTAAAGAGGGAAAAATATTTACTTGATTCATAGGCATAGCTCCTGATAGACAATTCTTGTCTATCAGCCCAGGATATCTCTCATGTTGTTTTGGTCTTGTTGATATTGCATTAACATTAAGTTTAGGATGATGAGAGGCTTTGGTGGGTTTCAAAGAGTAGTATCCAATACTAGTTGTGTAGTTAATTCTAGCAACTTGTGAAGGTACTCAAATTCCTTGTTGATTTACACCACATCCATTACCTGCATAGTCACAATTTTTGTATAGAATCTCAAATCCACAACCTTCTAGAGAGTCCATTTCCTTAGAAGATGGTGAATCCTCATAAGTTTCATAATCTATAATATAAGTAAGAGTATTGTATTTGTTTTCATCCCAAAGAGTATTAAATTTTTTTAGAAATTCTCAAAGTTTTTGATATATACATGTAAAGATACCAAAGATCAATGAGATGAATATGCCATAATGAAATGTCTTGTAACATCAATTTCCAATAAGATTTAATAAGGCAAGACATGCAAAGTTATAAGATACTCAACACACCCTAGATGCATGACTATTTCACTCCTAAACACTTGTTTGAGGGAAAGGGATAAAAGGACACACCTAGTTCACAATAAACACAACGGGTAGGAGGAAAAGAGTACAACACAACAAGGTCCAATTGATGATTTTGTGTACTTATATTGAATTCAATGAAACAACACAAATTATGATTGTTTATGCACTAAAAATGTTCACTTTTTTCATTTTTTTCAATGTAAATGCCTAAAACATGAAGTGTTGTATGGAAATTGATGAGGGGAAGAAAATTATAATTGTAATATCAGTCTAATAATGCAGTAATATCCTTCACAACACACCTATAATGCAAATCTATATGGATGATATGTCAAAATCTAGTGAAAATGCAAGATTTTAAAACCCTAATTGTGAAATGAAGGCATGAAACTATGCAAAATGATGTATGAATGATTTTTAATCATATTTATGATGAAAAACAACTCAGATCATATCTGAAAATGATTTTTAAAGTCTTACAATGCTCAATACAAGTGCAATTTTAAGGATGATGAATGAAAAATGCTAGTTTTTGTTGAAATTGCCTTTGTGTAAATGCAAAATTTTGAATGTAAATGAAAAAAAACACAATAATGCAACACTAAAAAAATAATTAGATTTGAATGAGTGTTTAAAAAGAGTAGTAAAATCTGAAACAAGATTTTAGCTACAAAACCTAGTTTTTAAAATCACTAGGGTATGAGAAAAAAATCAAATTTCAAGCAAATCCTAGCAATTGTAATATGAAAAATGTAATGCAAGAGATTGTAATATGATGAATTTTTGTAATTTATATCAGATATAATGCAAAAATTAGAGATTAAATGAAATGTAATGAAAATTAATTCAAACTATGTCAAAATGTAAGCCTAAAATGCCAATTTTTGTAATTTTTTAAAAATTTTCAATTTTTTTGTAAATTTTCAAATGCAATGTGGAAATGATGAATTAAATGAATGGAAGTCTTAAGTACAACACTTGATAAGGTGAGAAATTCATTAAAAACATGTTTTCACCAAAACATTTTATAGGAAAAGAGGGAAGATTGGATTGATTGGCTAGATCCTCCTTTCACTACAAACATTCAAGGACATTATCTCATCTTTTGTAAGAGGATTCACCTACAGGTTGAGGGTCACTTGAAATGATGTGGAAATTTATAAATTTTCAATTAATGTATTAATTTAATACTAAAATATGCTCAAAATCCTAATTATGCAAAATTGTAAGCTAATGGATAAATTACGACAAATGCTTGCAGACCAAGACAATAGATAGGGATTAGTTACTAAATAGTTTTTGAAGTTCATGATACAAAATATTTTATTACTTCATGGATCATGCTCTCATCCCATGCAATGTTTTCTTCAGGGAGTTTTGGACTCCTTACAACACTAATTATCACTGTTCTATCTGTTTCTATTACAAAGATGCAGAGGACACTGGAGCTCACACCGTAGTCCAAGGCAGGATATTCCTCAAGATGTCAAGACTTATTTAGATGCTAATTATCACTATCATGGATATTTTTGTGTCTGCAACCTCGGAGGACTTTGCCCCTAGTGCCCTAGTCCTGAAAGTATAGGTCAGGCTACTTGTTTCTACTAGATCCAAAATTCTTATCTTCTACAACTTTCTATTGCAACTCCAGCCTATGAAATATGATATTTGTAACCTACAATCACAAGGAGTGTGGTTGGGGGTTGTGGTGTTTAGGAGCTTGCCTTAATCAAGCCCCAGAAGGACATTCAAGTCTTACAAACACCATTGTCAGATAAAGAGTGCGTATCCCTATCGAATAGAGGCAAAAAAAAATTGATTAATGATTCAAACACAAATAGATATCACCTCAAAGGTGCATCTCACATGTAGATGAAAATCATTCAACATATGAGAAGATGAAGCTAAATCTGTAATCACAAATACAACAATAATATTCTACTCTACAACAATGAATATTTTGAATTCTCTAAAATCATAAGTTCACAAAAAGTTCATAATCATCTTCTAGTTTACAAATGAATCCCTAAACATGCTTATATATGCATTCCCACTTTAAATTTTGTAATTCAAACTTAAGATGTTGGCATGGGTACCTTTTAACGATCACATAACCGACATTCAAATTTGAGACTTGCCTAAAATAGGGTAGGACTAGGATGTGAGTGCCCAAGTCCTTAGGTTCTATTTTAGGGTAGGATCAAATGCCACAATGTCCCCCAAGCCCCATTTGACATGTGTTTTAGGCCATTTTCTTCCAGGAGTTAAAATGAACATGCAATATGCAAAACAAGGGACCCAGGAGATAAACTTAGGAGGTAAAAGTCCTAGGGGGACATTTTATGACATAACATCTTAATACAAGGCTTTGATTTTATTAGTATGCATATTCCATGTTCATCATTCTTTGTTTCTCATTATAGCCTTATCCCCTCTTGGCACATTTTAAACTACACAATTCTTTACACTTGCCAATCACATTTGCTTGGAAGTTTCAAAATATTTTTCATGGTGATGGACATGAGACCACATTACTTAATACAATACTTTGATTTTGTTTTTTTATGTAGATTTTCATATATTTTGTGTTTATATCAGTTGTATGGTACCACATTTTACAAACAACTCATTTCCTTGTCTACGCTACCACATTTTACATACATGTCTAGCAAATCATAATTGGATATATTATAAAATCATGGTATTCCATGAGACCACATTTCTTTGAGCATTTATTTCTCAAATAGTTTATGTGCCTTGTCTATGCTTCCACATTTTGCATGCATGTCTAATAGGGAATTTGCAACTATAACATTCAATAAAAATCTCCCTTCCATTATGCTTTGAGGGATGCCCATACCTTGTTTGAAATAGCCCATTTTTAAAAATGTAGGGGATGCTATCAAAGGTTGTCAATTTTGGCTTTACACAACTTCCAATTGCATTATCTTGAAAGATTCTACAAAATTTTTAACAAATCCATTTTGTGCATATTCTACAATCATTATGCTCTATGAGACCATATCTCTTTTAGGCATTTTTTCAAACAATCCACCTATCTTATCTATGCTTCCACATTTTTGTACACATCTACTAGGGTAAGCTATAACTATAAATTTAAAAAATACCACTATCCTTAATGCTTTGATGGATACCAATATCCAATTCCAAAGATCCTTTCTTGGAATGGTTAGGGAGGATCTTGACAAAGGTTGTAGAATTTGGCTTCACACCCACCGATTGCATTTGCTAGGAAGTTTCCAAAACCTTTCAACAATTCCATTTTGTGCATATCCCATAATCATTGCAATCCATGACATATCTCTTTGATGCATTTTATCAAACAATTCACATGCCTTCTCCATGCTTCCACATTTCTCATACATTTCTATGAAGGGAGCTGCAATTATAACAAATTTGACAAAAATCCCCCTCTCTTTCAATGATTTGATGGATGCCCATACCTTGTTCCAAAGGTAGGATGTTGAAAAAAGTTGTGGAATTTGGATTTATACTCAAGCCAATTGTATTTGCTTAAAACTTTGTAATGTCTTTTAAAAAATTCATTTTGTTCTTATCTTGCAATCATGGAATTCTATGAGACTACATTTCTTTAATGCATCCCATCAAAAAATTCATGTGCTTTGTCTATGTTACTACATTTTGCATACATGTCTATTTGTAGACATGATATTTCCACAATCTATGATGATAGTGCTATTGTTTCTGGAAAAACTGTGTTTGCTTTTTTTGTCTCAACGTTTCGGATCACACACCATGATCCATCATTAGGAGGAAAGGAAGAGAATGCAAATGAGTTTGACTTGCAAAGATGTATCTTAAAAAGAGAGAATAGAGGTAGGCACAGAAGACAAAAAAGATAGAGGAGACACATAGAGGAGAAGAAAAGAGTAGATAAGATTCCAAGTAAGTAAATTAAAAATAAAATAATAAAAAGAAGATAAAAAGAGAGATCCTCAAAGAGTAAAAACAAACAAATAAAACTAGTTGTAAGTAAATTAAGAAAATATATCTATATATTATATAGCACTAAAATTGTAAATTGGTTAGCACATGAATAATAAAGACTATCAAAACAATTAATTATGCAATTATATCCCTATAAGTAAAAATGCTAAAATAGTAGGCAAGAGAGTAAATGAGAGGTGGGTGCAATTAAGAGATTAGAGTGAGAGGAGATGAGAGTTTGGATGAGAGAAAAAATGTAAAGGAGGAGGAATGTAAAATAGAGAAAAGATGTAAAACCAAGAAAGGGAGAATGCAAAAGTGAGATGAGGAAAAAGGAAAAAGAAGGAGAAAAATGAAGAATGAAGAAAAAAAATAAAAATATGTATATAAAAACTTGAGAGAGAATGCAAAGAAAGATGAATTGTAAATGCACAAGAGGGATCAGTGAATACGAGAGACATAAACGAGAAAAAATGGAAAGGCAAGAGAGAGATAGGGGTAAAAGAGAAAAGAGAATGGAAAAGCTTAGGGATGAGGCAAGAAGAGCAAGGAGTAAATAATTATATTTATGAAAAAGGAAACAAAATTAAGCATAATAATAAAATAAGAATATGGAAGAGACAATATATAAACTTCTAAATATAAATATAAATATAAGAATATATAAGGAGGAGATTTATATATAAAAATATCAATGATAATATATATGTGAAACAATTATAAATAAGAAAATATAAGAATGAGAAAAATTAAACATAATTAAGAATGTAATTGTATATATATAAGAATATATATGAAACAAAAAACAAACTAGAAATACAAAAATAAGAATAAGGAAAAATAATAATAAATTCTAAAACTAAAAATAAATATAAGAATATTTATGGAAGAAATATATATATAATATTATTTCATATCTATTCTTATAGTAATAATAATGATAATAATAATAATAAAAATAACAATAATAATATGATTAAATAAGAAAGTGAATAGAATAAAAGAAGAAGAAAAGGAAGGGAAGCCTGAGTAAATGTTCAATGAGAGTTAAATGCATAAGGAACAACCAAATCCAAGAAAAGGAAAGTAAAAAAGTAAA
Source organism: Cunninghamia lanceolata (assembly GCA_027924645.1). NCBI lineage: Eukaryota > Viridiplantae > Streptophyta > Pinopsida > Cupressales > Cupressaceae > Cunninghamia > Cunninghamia lanceolata. Next base: position 17,007,785 of record BSBN01000055.1, read on the forward strand.
TACTACCGAAAGAGACGAAGAAGAAGAAAGCATATGTAAATCCTCATGTGTGAGCGTATAAAAGTAAATACTATCGAAAGAGATGATGAAGAAGAAAGCAGGATAGACAGAGACCAACGAAAAACCTAAAGGAAGAAGAAATTGAACAAGGCAAACCAAGTAAAGAGAGAGAGGAAGGTTACTGAAGATGAGGAGAACACCGAGAACATAACCTCAATGTGAGAAGATGAGATAGAGAAAGAAGAAAAGGAGGAAAAGAAGAGGAAGGATGAGAAGTGAGGGATAAGGGAAAGGTAGAGATAAGTGTGAAGGGCAAGGGTGAGGTATGGGGGAAGAGGAAGGACAGGAAAGAGAGTGAGGTTGCAAGGATGGTCAAGAGGAGAGGGGGAATGAGAGCATGAGGGTGGGGAGAAAAGGAGAAGAGAAAGAAAAGAAGAAAAGTAGGGGGCAAAGTGGCCATGGCGTGGTCAAAGGGGGAGGTAGGAGGAGGTCACAGTTGATCAGGAGGGTAGATGGTGATGTTTGAGGGAGTTGAGAAGAGGGTTCCAAGATTGGCTTAGGTTCCACTCCTCATCCCTATTGAGATTGGTAGGGTGGTTTTTGATGAAGATAGCCTCTTTGAGTTTTCTCTTGAGGAAATTATCTTCTTTGGCAAGGACAAGGGTGTCTTCTAAGCAAATGTGGTGCTTAGTGCTAGAAGAGTGATCAACGAGGGCTGATTTAGTGACCCTTTCATGTCTAATGTCTGAGCTATGTTATTTGATTCTCGTACAAATGGATCTCCTTATCTCACCAATGTATGGGGTACCACAAGAGCAATCTATTTTGTAGACACCTAAACTTAAGAGACTATTAGTGGGATCTTTAGTTGAAGGGATAAGGTTACGAATGGTAAAAGAAGGTTTGAAGGCACAATCAAGACCTTTCTTGTGAAGGATTTTGGCAATTTTATTAGAAATACCTTTGACGAAAGGTAGGGTGGTACTAAATCCATGGTCAGAGTCTCAGATGGGAGGTTTGGAATTAAGGCAGGTTTGGGCTTTCTTAAATTCTATCTTGATGCATTTGTTGTGGTACCCATTAAGTTTGAAAACTTTGGTAAGGTGGGACAGTTCTTGGTTAATGTGATCATTATCATAGATGCAGAAGGCTCTAGTTGCTAAGGTGTTGAGGACAGTAGTCTTGTGGTTGGGGTGGTGGTGGGAGGAAGCAAGGAGATAGAGGTTAGTATGTGTCGATTTCCTAAAGACATGGCAACCAAGGGAACCATCTCCTTTTCTGATAGAAGGATGTCTAAGAAAGGGAGTTGGTGATCAGTTTCTAGTTCTTTGGTGAATTTGATGCAAGGGGCACTATTATTGAGGTGATTGTGGAATATTTCAAGTTGCTCTGGGCCATGTGGCCAACAAATGTTGGTATCATCTACATAATGCTTCCACCAAGTTAGTTTGAGAGGGAAAGAATTCAAGGCAAGCTCTTTGAAGTGCTCCATGTAAAGGTTGGCAATGACAGGGGATAAGGGGGATCCCATGGTGACTCCATTGGTTTTCTCATAAATCACACCTTGGAAGGTGAAGAATGTGGATTTTAAGTAGAGTTCAACTAGTGAAGCAATTTCTTCATTGGTCTTCTGCTTGACTAGTGCAATGGAGTCATGGAGAGGGACTTTGGTGAATAGGGAAACTACATCGAAATTGACAAGAATGTCCTCAATTTTGACCTTCTTATCTTTGATGAAGTTGAAAAAATGGATCGAGTCCTTGATGAAGGAGGAAGATTTACCAGTGCAAGGGGAAACCAACTTTGCTAAGTAGGTAGCTAGTTTGTAGGTGGGAGAATGGGTAGTGTTGACAATTGGTCTCATATATATACAATTACATTCTTAATTATGTTTAATTATTCTTATTCTTATATTTTCTTATTTATAATTGTTTCACATATATATTATCATTGATATTTTTATATATAAATCTCCTCCTTATATATTCTTATATTTATATTTATATTTAGAAGTTTATATATTGTCTCTTCCATATTCTTATTTTATTATTATGCTTAGAATTTTGTTTCCTTTTTCATATATATATAATTATTTACTCCTTGCTCTTCTTGCCTCATCCCTAAGCTTTTCCATTCTCTTTTCTCTTTTACCCCTATCTCTCTCTTGCCTTTCCATTTTTTCTCATTTATGTCTCTCGTATTCACTGATCCCTCTTGTACATTTACAATTCATCTTTCTTTGCATTCTCTCTCAAGTTTTTATATACATATTTATATTTTTTTTTCTTCATTCTTCATTTTTCTCCTTTTTCCTTTTTCCTCTTCTCGCTTTTGCATTCTCCCTTTCTTGGTTTTACATCTTTTCTCTATTTTACATGCCCCCTCCTTTACATTTTTTCTCTCATCCAAACTCTCCTCTACTCTCACTCTAATCTCTCAATTGCACCCACCTCTCATTTCCTCTCTTGCTTACTATTTTAGCATTTTTACTCTTAGGGATATAATTGCATAATTACTTGTTTTGATAGTCTTTATTATTCATGTGCTAACCAATTTACAATTTTAGTGCTATATAACATATAGATATATTTTCTTAATTACTTGTTTTTACTAATTTATTTAAGGTTATATATATATATATATATATATATATATATATATATATATATATATATATATATATATATATATATATATATATATAGAGAGAGAGAGAGAGAGAGAGTTAAATTTATTCTTGCCTTACAACTAGTTTTATTTGTTTGTTTTTACTCTTTGAGGATCTCTCTTTTTATCTTCTTTTTATTATTTTATTTTTAATTTACTTACTTGGAATCTTATTTACTCTTTTCTTCTCCTCTATGTGTCTCCTCTAGCTTTTCTCATCTTCCGTGCCTACCTCTATTCTCTCTTTTTAAGAAACCTCTCTGCAAGTCAAACTCATTTGTATTCTCTTCCTTTCCTCTTGATCATGGATCATGGAGTGTGATCCGAAATGTTGAGACAAAAAAAGAAAACACAGTTTTTCCAGAAACACTAGCACTACATGTCTATTTCTAGACATTATCTTAGTAGGTCATACATTAGAAAATGGCTAGAGAAACATGATAAATTCTTGCAAGGTAGAAATACTTCAAAATATTTTTTTTCCCTTTTTCTTGTGTTCTTAGTGCACTTGTTTATTCATCATGGTTGAGTGATATTTACTCTTCTACATGATGATTGTATGTACGTTTCATTTATTTGTATGGATTCATTTTTTAGGAACTAATATTTCTCTCTTTATCATGCTATAGATAAATTATCTATCATGCCAAGGAAATGATCAAGGATTAAATTAACACAGGAAGAGAAAGAAGATAAGAATGCAAAGAAAGAAGTAGGTATGAGGGAACTTCGTGAGAAGAGGAAATTGGACATGATTGTCAAATACATGCCAATTGAAGAGGAACCTCAACCATCAACAAGAGATATGGTATTGACGGCACAAAGGGAATGAATCCAAAAACTTTGTGCTATAAGAGATTTGAATATCATAGTTGGAGATGCATCCTCTACCATAAGTCAAGATAGAGGGACACCAACTATTGCATCTCAAGTTGAGAGTACATCATCACTCACATGTGAGGAAGGAGGTACGCCATCGTTCCCACCTCAACCTCAAGGTATATCATCTATTCCATCTCCAATCGAAGGTATGCCATCTAGCCTATCTCATTTAAACATTGATGAAATTCCTAATGCTAAGATGAATCTACCTTTTACAACACCACCTAGAATTTTGGATAGAAAGCCAAAGTATTTGATTGATATTGATGAGAATATTTTGCAGCCAATGGAAGGTAAGATTCTAAAATGCACTTGTATAAGATATGCTCATAAGATTTGGAGAGTGTTCTTTGAGAAGTTAAATGAGACCACAAGATGTCAACTATTCATTGAAATGATACGAAGTATAAAGTACAGGTCCATCATGAAGATTCTTGAGTTGAGAACATTAAAGGTTTCAAGTGAAAAATCTATTGTCAAGAATCTAATGAGTGCATATGATAGTGTGGGTGACATGTCACGCACAAAAGATAGTAGTCACATGATGTGTTAGTACATCGACAATAGTAAGCAATCAAATGAGGAAATCTCATCTCATTATAAAGACGAGTCAAGCATTCAGAATTAATAGACAAACTTTATCAAGAGCCATTGGAAGGTGCCAAAGAAGTGAGGACATCGATGCCAATGAATTATGGGAGTTCTCGAGGAGACTACCACGAAGAGTTAAACCAATAGTTAAAGCATTGAGACCACTAATTGAAGACTTTTGGAAGAATTACACAAGGGTATCTCCAAATCAAAGGGATGTGGCAAGAAGGAGAATCAGTAGTTGAAACCATGAGCCACATCCAAAGCATCTTTTGGATACGACTCAAATATAGTTTTTTGGTAAATTTATAGAGATGTATCCTCAAATTAAAATTTGTCAAAGATATTTTGAAATGCTAAAACCTTTCTATGTAAAAATAAATCACACACACACTACTTGTTGTTGTAGATTACATATTGAATTTTCTAACAATTTTGATGCTTATTGGTCTATGTTTTTAGATTGCATACTAATAATGTTTTGTAGGATTGTGGCATACATTCCCCACCAACATCTTCAAGAGACTTCATATCAACAATTTTATGTGAAAGAGAGGAAGACCAAATATTCTACAGGAAATTATGCTTGGATGGCACATGTCAGCATTGTGGTGGCTTGCAACTTATGCCAATATGTGAACATATGGAAAGCACACATGCAGTTGAAAACAAACTAGTAGAGTTTGAAAAGTATAAAATAGTGTCCTACAATACAAAATATGGTAAATAAGCAAAGAGGTGTGATTTGGTTCTTTAAAAGAGTCCAGTCTATCAATTTATGTCTACATTTTGTGACAGTATAGTGTATGAGTATACAAGGCATATCCATAGAGTTCGATGGTTGGACTTGCAATTCAAGTTATGCAAGTACACATTTCCACTTGGTAGCATTGTTTCAGTCATCAACTTTGTAGAGAACTATAGTCTACAGCCACAGCGTGAGGTATAATCACAATATGACAACTCCACACAAGTTTCTATATTTGTGTACATCACATTCATTCATGTGAATGATAGTACAAAGGATGATAGAAAGATCATAAGGGAGTATCATTTTATATTATTGATGATCGTACACATTCTATGGAGTTCATGCAAGGTTTCTTTTAGGTGTTCTACAATGATTTGGCTAGAAGAGGCATATAATTCAGTCAACAATTCATATGATCAAATAACTATGCATCACAATTCAAGAACTCATGGATGTTCTATTGGTTGAGCATGATGCATAATATTATAGGTGTTCAGCATATGTCAAACTTTTGTGAGGTTGGGCATGGAAAGGGGCAACATGATGGTGCAAGAGCATGTATCAAAAAAGCCATAGCATGAGAAGAGTTAAAATGTAAATACAATGCAAAGTTGACAAATGCAAAATCAATCGTCAAGTGGTGTAATGCTTTGATGGCTCAAGGTAATAAAGGTAAGTCTTCAATTCATAGATTTTTTTGGTTGATAGATGATACTAGCATTGCACCATATGAGGATTGTTGTACACTGACAAGATCAAGTGAGCTATACTATTTTAGAAGCTCAAATGTAGGTTCATGGAGTATCCATATGCAGAAGGTGGCATGGTTTTGTTCTTTACATACAATTCAAGTGTGGGATGAGTATGAGTCAAAGGAGTGGGTTGACGAATGGTGGTTAAGTTATCTCCTTCCAAGAGAGGCCGAAAACCAAAATCTTTTAAAACTCAGGAAGAAATTAAGGCTGGGTTGTAGGATACCCTTGAAACTTGTTTGAGATCAGGGAGAGTGAGAAACTCTCCCCGGGAGAAATGAAAATCCTATCCTGGAATGTTAGGGGCATTAATGCCCCTAACAAAAGATGCTTGGTAAAGCGTCAGTTAGATTCTACAGGTATGGACATTATATTACTTAAGGAGACAAAGTTATCTAAAACTCAAGCTAAAATTATTTTTCCAAATTGGTTTAAATGTAAGTTTCTCCATTCTCTTTCTTAGGGGGCATCAGGAGGTCTGGTTATTCTTTGGGATAGTAAAAATTGTGATGCAGACCTTATTTGCTCTACTCAAAAAAATTTATTGGTTAAAATAAACCCCCCTTCCCTAAACTTCTGGTTATTTAATGTTTATGGACCAATTTCAACAAATGACAAAAAATAGTGTTGGGATATTCTGTCTGCACTTCTTGAAAATTTATCTGGAGAAAAAGTTAATTTAGGGGGAGATTTTAATGCTATCACTTGTTTATCTAAAAAATTAGGAGGGATTTGTCCCCCTCAGAGGGTAATTGATGATTTTTCTAATTTTATTTCAGATAATGCATTGGTTGATAGTCCTTTATTAAATGGGAAGTTCACTTGGTCTAATAGGAGAAAGGATTTTTTAAATATTGCAGAAAGATTGGATAGATTTTTATTCTCTCCTGATTGGTGTTCTGATTCTAAAATATCTGGTACCTCTGTTCTTCCCTTTTCTACTTCTGATCATTTTCCCATTTCTCTTCACCTGGACTTGGATATGATCGAAAAGAAATATAGATCTTCTTTTAAGTTTCAAGCAATGTGGTTTAGAGATTGTAGTTTCTTGCCTTTATTGGAAACCTAGTGGAAGAATGCCCCTTTTGTGAAAGGTTCTCACATGTTTTAGCTCAATGAAAAGTTAAAATTTATAAGAAACAAAATTAAGGAATGGAATAAAATTTCTTTTGGTAATATTTTTTCTCAAAAAGCTGCTCTGCAATCTAAATTAGAATAGATGAATGAAGTCATTATAGAAAATGGCATGGATAGTGCTTCTATTGAATATGTTAAATCTCTTCAATCTAACTTGGAGGAGATTTTAGCTAGAGAAGAAATATTTTGGAGACAGGAATCGAGGGAGACTTGGCTTAGAGAAGGAGACCGTAATACTAAATTTTTTCATGTTTCGACTATGGTAAGAAGACATAAGAATTCTATTTGTGCAATTAAAGACTCTATAGGGGATATTTTACAAGATGATGTTCTGATTCAGAAAGGAGTTAGTTTTTTTCAAAAGATTCTTTCAAAAGAAAATTTTAAGGTTCCACCTTCAACTGTCCTTGAAGTTCTAAATCATATTCCACCTTTGATTTCACAAGAAGATAATTTGGAATTGATGAAACAATTTTCTTTAAATCTAGATAAATATCCTGGCCCGGATGGTTTTACTCCACTTTTATTTCAAAAGTGTTGGGATTTTGTAGGTAAAGATATATGGCTAGCTGTAGAAGAAGCACGTAGGAATCGTACTATTTTAAAAGAGATTAACTCTACCTTCATCGCCTTAATCCCTAAAGTTGCTACTCCTTTTGCTGATTTTAGACCCATTTCTCTTTGTAATACTTTGTATAAAATCATTTCTAAAGAAATTACACAAAGACTTGTTGTTTTCATTCCAAAAATTGTGTCAGAAGAGCAAGGGGGTTTTGTCCTAGGTAAGGAAACATCTAAAGGTGCCTTGGTGGCCCATGAGGTTCTGCATTCAATTCATGACCATAAACTTCCTACTATGTTGGTTAAATTGGATATGTTAAAAGCTTATGATAGAGTGTCTTGGGATTTTTTGTTTCAAGTTCTTCTTAAGTTTGGCTTCTCTTCTAAGTGGTGTAAGTGGATTACTTCTTGCATTTTTGGTTCAAGCTTTTTAGTTTTGATTAATGGTTCCTAGTCTAATTTTTTCAAATCCTCTCAAGGGATAAGGCAAGGTGATCCTTTGTCTCCTTTTCTTTGTATAATTATGGTAGAAGGGTTGAGCAGATTAATTTTGAGGCAAAATTCCTTGGGAAATTAGAAAGGGATTAAAATTCCCAGAGTTCCTTTTGCTATTACTCATGCTTTATTTGCAGATGACACTCTGCTGTTTGGTCAACCTGTGTTGTCAAAAGCTAAACATATGAAGGATGTAATTTTAAAGTATTGTTTAGTATCAGGTCAAAAAGTAAATCAAGAGAAATCTATTTTTTTTTCTTTTTTATTTCTTCTCTTGTTCAAGAAAGGGTTGCAAAATATCTGGGTTTTAAGGTGGATGTCCTCCCTTCAACATATTTGGGGATTCCTCTCTTCTCAGGTTCAATTAAAAATATGTTTTGGGATAAACTTATTAAAAGTATCAAGTCCAAAATCTCTTCTTGGAAGGGTAAATGGTTAACTTTGGTGGGCAAAATCTTTATGATTAAATCAATTTTGTCGGCAGTGCTGGTGTATATGCTTTCAATGCTTATGGTGCCCAAGTCCATCTTTTCTTGCCTCGTTAATATCTTGAGGAAATTTATGTGGAATGGCTCTAACTTGAGTGGAAGAAAAATTCCTCTAATTTCTTGGGATAAAATATGTATTCTGAAGCAGAAGGGAGGATCTAGGATCCATAACATTGAAGCTCATAATAAGGCTCTTGGAGCTAAGTTGGTTTGGAATTTGTATGAAAAGCCAGACTCTAAATGGGGAAAAATTATGATAGCTAAATATCTAGATTCATCTTCACCTGAAAGAATCTTCACTATTCTTAATCCAAAGATGGGTTCTTAGATTTGGAACTTTTTATTAAAATGTAGAGAGGTGATTTCCCCTTTTTTATCTTGGATTATTCAGGATGGAAATTCAGCTCCTTTTTGGGATGATTCTTGGAATAGTTATCAGCTACTATCAGATTTTGAAGGTCTTCAAGATATTAAATTATTTTTGTGTCAAGATTGGGGAACAAAAGTTAAAGATTATATTGTGGTTGATTCGGATTTGGTTATTAATAAAGTTAGTTGGAGAAATTTTGATTATTTTCCAATTCCTTTAGAATAGAAGGTCTTGCTTAGGAATCTCTTGAAGGAGAGAAGAATTTTTATATCAGGAGGAAGGGATAAACTTATTTGGGTCCCCTCAAAGTCTGGTTGGTATATAGTCATGTAAGGATATCAAAGCATCATTAGTAAGGATTCTAATTCAGTTTCTAATTGGCCTTATAAACTTTGTTGGAGTGGTCCTTGCCTGCCTAAGGTAGGGGCTTTTGCTTGGTTAGCTTTGAATTATAGAATCCTTACTAGTGATAGGCTAGTTAGGCTTGGGGTTGCTAATTCTTTCTTTTGCTCTTTTTGTTCAAAAGTAGAGGAATCTATGGATCATTTACTACTAAATTGTCATTTCTCTTCAAAAGTCTGGTACTGGCTAATCTCAAAATTGTGTTGGTAGGGCCCCCTTTCTTTCTCTCTCCTTCAAATTTTTCAAAGCTGGCCTATCTTGTTTACAAATTCTACCTTCTCTGCTTTGTGGTTGGTCTCGCCGAGTATTGTGATTTGGATTTTGTGGCTAGAGAGAAATAGTAAAAATTGAGAAAATGATTTTGGAAGTAGTCTCAACTTCTCTTCTGTTTAGAAAAACAAGTTCTATAGTTTTTACTTCTTGGGATGATTTAATGTTAAAACAATGGAAATTTTTATCTTTGCCTCATCCAAATTGCTTTAGCTTGGGAAGCAAGATAGACAGGTCCTACATTAAGTGGATCCCTCCGCCTGTTTCTTTTGTAAAATTGAATTTTGATGGTGCGAGTAGGGGTAATCCTGGTGACTCTAGTGTTGGTTGTGTTTTAAGAGATCATAATGGTTCAGTTTTAAGAGCCTTATCAGTTAATCTTGGTTTGTGTTCAAATAATGAGGCAGAGGCTTTGGCATTAATAGTAGGTTTAAATCTTGCATTAAAATGTGAAATTTCAAATATTATTGTGGAAGGGGACTCTTTGAACATTATAAGGGCATTTTCTCTTAAGTCATCTCCAAGATGGAAAATTGATTACTTTTTACAAGTTGGAAGGAATCTGCTTAATCATTTTCAATCATTTAAGATAGTCCATACATATAGGGAAGGTGATTTGTTCACAAATTTTTTAGCTATTCATGCCTTTTGCATTAATGATTCTATTAAGGAGTGGGATTCAAATTCTTTGTTATTGATTCCTGGAATTAAATGCATTTTAGCTAAGGAAAGGCCTAACTAACTTGTTTAGCATATTATGAAGTATTTAGAATAAAGTTATTTTTGAAGAGTTTTTTGTTTAGCTGCCAAATCTAGAATCATCTCCTTCCTGCGGCTCTGGTCTAACAGCTGACGTCGCCCTTTGGTCTGAGGACAGTTTCATCTAGAGTGTAGTACTTCTGCTTTAATTTTGCACACAGGGTGGCAGTTCTCGCTTAATGGTATTTCTTGTCAGGAATGATTTTATTCATTGCATTTAGAAGGAACTCTCCATTATATTCATGTCATTTGCCATCTCTTGTAAGTTTCAAAATTGCTCTACCTTAGTTTTCCTAATCTATTTTATTTTCAAGATTCAAGAATTTTTGTTAAGGTATGGGCTCTGTCCAGCGAAACAAAAGAATTCTCTTGCCAATTTAGAATTGGGACCGACCATCTTTAGGTCTCCTCAACTTGAACTCCATGCAGGAAGTCTTTAAGATTCATGAAGATGCTATTGAAAGAGAAATTATTAAGGTTTGTGGTCAACAAGTTTTGCATTTCCCTAGAACTTTATATCCATCCCAAGCGATGTTGCATTTCCTTTCAAATGCTATGGATTTGTTGCAAAGTTTTGATCTGGTAAGGAATCTGGGCTTTTTGTTTGTCCAAGATATTCATTTTCTAGTGGATGTTTTTAATGAAGTTGTTGAGGATTACAATTTGTATACTGGTACTACTCTTGTGGGTGGTTTGTTTGACCATAGGGATCTTTTTCGCTGACCTGCTCTTCATTGCCTCTTTAATGCTTTGCTGCATCGACTTCAAAATAGTTCTGTTCTATCTTTTCATAATTCTGTCCATTGCCATAGGAGAGAGCAAGGGAGACAGTTAGTGGATGAAGCTACAAAGGTGTTTAATGCATTCTCCTTTCTACTGCATTACATTCCTCCTCCACCACCACCTCCTCAGTCAGTAGAAGAGGAGGTTCTTCACCATTAGGGTTTTATTGTTCAAGGGTTGCAGGATGATAACTGATAGTTAAGGTTTTTGTCTAGGTGTTTTTTGTTTTCATTATTTTTGGGCTGTATCAGTTGTAATTTTTGTAATATCATCTTATTGTAAACGATGTTAATCATGTAATGTTCACAGCCACAGACTTTTCTTCATCGACTCATCTTTTTGAGTCATTTTTTGTAATAGCTATGTTTTTTTCAAAAGGCTACAACTGAAGGTTTTCTTTGTTTAATTCATTTTTGCCAGTATGCCTCATTGAATTAGGCTTTTTGTAACTTATCTTTTATATTTAATATAATTTTAGTGGCTATGCCACTTTTTCAAAAAAAAAAAAAAAACTTGCTATTGTGGCATTGTAATGCCCTATAGAAACCATCCAAATAGAAATTAAACATCAAATCAATAATCATTTGATTTTTCAATATTAAACAACTATAACAATGAATGTAATTTGAAATTTACTAATCTACCTCATACCCCTGTCAAAGGCATGGAGCTATCAATTACAAAAGACACACCATTCTCCATTTCCATATGGATATCAGTAGGTGTCTCCATCTACATCATCTGAAAATAAAAGAACATTATTGATGCAGGAGCATCCAAGGTGTAAGAGTAATCATGCATCAACCAAAAAAAAATGTTTCTTTTCAATAAGGGCTAAATTTGGCAGGGTTACTATTTTTAGTAAGTTTGCATTTGTGCACGGTTGGATACAAAATCTTATACAAACCTCTAGAATGGTGAATTGAAGCTAATGGTGAAGAAATCACTTCAATATCATTTGTCATTTGTGACATATTAAAATTTCAAATTCCAAAAATCCTATTAAAATCTTCAAAGTCAAATTTGAGGCACTTAGAGGCTCCGGATGGGCCCGAAACTTGGTGGGAAACCCAACCATTCTACCTATCACTATTGCTTGTACACCATCATCTTTTTGAGAGCTTTCCGAAAAGGTATTATACTTGAAAATCCAATGGTCAGATCGAAAGTTATGGCCCCACAAAGTTGACCTATTTTTGGAAGGAGATACAAATTTTGAAATTAAGCTGGTGGCCACCAAAAAGGGCTATATATGACAATTTTTTGGAACCCTTGGAGTAGTGGAGTTAAGGGGGGAAAGTGTAGAGTCAAGAATAGGTGGGAAAACATAAACCCTAGCTGATTTGGGGTTACAGAAGGCAGATGATTCCAGAGTCTAGAGATAGGAAGTTGTAATGTGATGCAGCCTGTAGAGGATTCATCCTCTGATTGTATTTGAGCTTCTGTAATGTAATGTTTTTCCCATATCAATAAAAGATCATTCTATTTTATGTGTGCAATTTTTGTTGTGTGTTTTGTGATTTACCCCTTTCATCAAGTGGTGTCAGAGAAAGGGTTCCTAAGTGTGTAGACAGATCACCGACTGTGAGGCAGTTTGCACTAGGGCCTGAGGTTGTGGGTTTGCCTCGAAGATCAAGATGCCTCCATGAAGAATCATATTGGGAGGTATGCTTTGATGGAAGAGGGTTTTAGAGCCTTGCAAAGACAAAACGATGCATTGCAAGAGGAGCTGTGAAGAGGGTTTTAGCTAAGAACAAGAGAAGAAAGTATCTGAGGAAGATCAAGAAGATGTAGGAGATCCTACATAAGTTAGGTTGTTGAGGGCCATTTCTAAGATTGGAAAGAGACCCAAGATCGAAGTTTCTACATATTCTAGAGATTTGAATCTAGAATAGCTTATTGATTGGATCAATGACATGGAGGAATATTTTGAGTATGAAGATGTGGAAGACCTGGATTGGGTCAAGTTTGCAAAACAAAATTGAAGGGCCATGCCAATATTTGGTGGAAGGAGGTCCAGGTAGAGAGGAATAGAAGAGGAAAAGGAAAGATCACCAGATGGGATCAGATGGTGGAGAAACTGAAGAAGCGGTTCATTCCTATGGATTATGAGATGGAGTTGTTGAAGAAGCTGCAAGGATTGAAGAAAGGCAACAAGTCTGTTAAGGAGTATACAGAAGAGTTTTATAAGATGACTATCATAACCATTCATGTAGAGGCCAACAAGGAGAAGGTAGCCTATTACATTAATGGGTTGAGGCCAAGTATTCAAGAGGAGCTGAGCCTGGTCAGAATGACCACCATAGAAGATGCATACCAGTTTTCCCTAAAGGTGGAAGAGAAGTTGACTAAAAGATTTGACAGCAAGCAAAGGGGAAGAGGTGAAGGCGGAAGGACTGGTGGAAGACCCTATGGGGGCTGAAATGAAGATTCAAAGAAAAGTGAAGAAGTCGACACCAGTCAAAATTAGAGAGGAGATAATACCTACTGCCCTCGTGACCAAAACAATGGTGAGCAAAGAGGAAGAGGCAAACCTGGGCAAGGACCTAGAAGAGGAGGTTTCAGAGGAACCTGTTTCCAATGTGGAGAAGAAGGACATTGAGCATACGAGTGTCTACAATATCAAGGAAGGACAAATAGAAGACCTTAAGGTAATACACAAGTTGCACATGTCGATGAAGATGCACAATCTGAGCACTCTAAAGATGCTGAAAGGGGAGAAACCCTAGTTGTCAGAAGAACTTTGTTGAATGAGGAGAAAGAACCCAATCAGAGGAAGAGTTTATTCCACACAAGGTGTAAATGTGAAGGTAAGTGTTGTGATATGATTATTAACAGTGGAAGCACTGATAATCTTGTTTCAGAGGAGATGGTTGACAAGTTGAAGTTGACAAGAAGAAAGCATCTACATCCATACCTGATTGCATGGTTATAGAAGGACCATAGAGCTTTGGTTAATGACAAGTGTTTAGTAAAGTTCAAGATTGGTGACTACCATGATGAGGTGTTGTGTGACATCATACCGATGGATGCATATCATATGTTATTGGGGAGGCCATGGCAGTATGATAGGAGCGTTGTCAATGATGGCCGTGTAAACACATATTCCCTAACAAAGGATGGAGTTTGTCATAAGATGAAGCCCTTAAAGGAGGTGGAAGAAAAAGTATGTAGTACTACCAGAATTTGCTTGGTAGATGGTAGGAAATTTTTGGAGGGTATGAAACATGAGCATCATTGCTTTGCATTGATTCCTAAGATTAGTCAAGAGAAATGTGAAGATGTACCAGAGCAAGTCTTAGATATGTTGGAAGAATTTTAGGACATTATCTCTGATAATGTACTAGAAGGTTTACCACCAGTAAGGAAGATAAGTCATCAAATGGATTTGATACTAGGAGCTAGTTTGCTAAACAAGGCAGCCCATAGAATGATTCCAACAGAGAGTGAAGAGTTGAATAGACAAGTTCATAAGTTGTTTAGGAAGGGATTGACAAGAGAAAGCCTAAGTCCATGTGTAGTACCTGCAGTACTAGCACTGAAGAAAGATGGATAGTGGAGGATGTGTATAGATTCCCAAGCCATCAACAAAATCATAATCAAGTACATATTTCTATTGCCCAGAATGGATGACATAATGGATTGTTTGAGTGGAGCCAAGTACTTCACAAAGATTGATCTAAAGAGTGGGTATCACCAGATTTGAATCAAAGAAGAAGACAACTAGAATATAGCCTTCAAAACAAAGGAAGGTTTGTATGAGTGGCTAGTCATGCCATTTAGGCTAACCAATGCACCGAGCACATTCATGCAGCTCATGAATGAGGTACTGAAATAATTTTTGGGAAGTTTTGTTATTGTTTATTTAGATGACATTTTGATTTTCAGTAAGACTTGGGATGAGCATTTGTTGCATATCAGAAGAGTTTTAAAGAAGCTGAGGGAGGAAAATTTGTTGATCAATCTCAAGAAATGTAGTTTTGTAAAGAAGGAGTTGGTATACCTGGGATTTGTTATCTTAGAGAAACGTCTTAAGATGGACCTAGAGAAAGTGAGGGCTATCATTGAATGGCCTATGCCAAGGAGTGCTTTCGAGGTAATATCTTTTCATGGTTTGGCAAGTTTTTCCAGAAAGTTTATCAGGAATTTTAGTAGCATTTGTGCACCCCTAACTGAGACAATGAGAGGGGATAAAAAAGAGTTTAGATGGATTAAAGGAGCAGACAAGAGCTTTGATACATTGAAGCAGAAAGTTGTAGAACAACCTGTTTTGGCACTTCCATATTTCAATAAGGTATTTCAGGTAGATTGTGATGCTAGTAATAGTGGTATAGGAGCTATTTTGAGCCAAGAAGGTAAGCCCATTGCCTATTTTAGTGAGAAGCTTAATTATGCCAAGAAAAAGTATTTTGTTTATAATCAGGAGTTTTATGCAATAGTTTAGGCTTTGAAGAAATGGAGATATTATTTGTCGCCAAAAGAGTTTGTTTTATATACTAATCATCAGGCTTTGTAGTATCTTAATATTCAAGGAAAGTTAAATCAAAGGCACTTAAAATGGGTTGAGCTTTTAAAAAGTTATACTTTTGTTTTGAAGCACAGGAGTGGGAAGTCCAACAGAGTTGCAGATGCCTTGAGCAGAAGGTAAAATTTGTTGACAGAAATAACAATAGAGGTTGTTGGGTTTGATGAGCTCAAAAGTTTATATCCTGAAGATCTAGATTTTGCAGAGGCATGGAAAGCTTGTCTGGAATGTATTACTTTGGATAGGACAAAATCGTTGGATTTCATAATCCAAGATGGCATGTTGTTTAGAGGAAGCCAGTTGTGCATTTTGAGGAGTTCCATGAGAGAGAACTTGATTAAGGAGAAGCATAGTGGAGGATTAATTGGACACTTTGGTCAAGATAAGACCATTGCTATTGTTGGTGAACATTACTACTAGCCACAATTGCAGCAAGATATGAGGAAATTTGTGTAGAGTTGCAGGGTGTGTCAGATGGCAAAAGGAACTAGTAAGAATACAGGGCTATATCATCCATTACCTGTACCAAAGAAGCCATGGGATGATATTAGTATGGATTTTGTTCTTGGTTTACCAAGAACATAAAGAGGACATGATTCCATTTTTGTGGTGGTGGACAGATTCTCAAAGATGGCCCATTTTATTCCTTGTAAGAAGACTAATGATGATGTTCATATTGCAGAGTTATTTTTTAGGGAAGTGGTGAGACTACATGGTCTACCTAAGAGCATAGTTTCAAATTGAGATACTAAGTTTGTTGGTTATTTCTAGAGGACATTGTGGAAAAAGTTGAAAACAGATTTGAAGTTCAATTCTGCACACCATCCATAGACTGATGGATAGACAGAAGTGGTGAATAGGAGTTTGGGTAACCTGCTACGATGCTTAGTAGGAGATAATCCTAATGGATGAGATTTGATTTTTCCATAGGCGGAATTGGCTTACAACAATTCTATCAATAGGAGTACTGGTAAATCACCTTCTAGATTGTATATGGCAATAGTCCAAGAAATGATTTAGAGTTAAGAAAGCTAGACAAAGGAGAAAAAATAAGTGTCGAGGCTGAAGACTTTGCAGAACACCTAAAGAATTTGCATGAAGAAGTGAGAAAGCACATTAATAAGATGAATATTCAGTACAAGGCTAAGGCAAATAAGAAGAGGAGATATAAGGAATTCCAAGTAGGAGATGAAGTCATGGTTCACTTGAGAAAAGAAAGGTTCCCAGTTGGAACATACAATAAGTTGAAAATGAAGAAATTTGGACTGTGTAGAATCTTGAAGAAGCATGATTCAGGAAATGCATTTGAGGTAGAGTTGCCTGATGACATCAATATTTCACCAGTGTTCAACATTTTAGATTTGATAGAGTATCATGATGATGGACTTGATAAAGGAACATAGTGGGATATTCTAGCATCTATTTCAAAGAAGGAGGAGATAGAGGGCATTCTGGATAGCCGTGTGGGTAAGAGTACAAGAAACAAGCAGTATACAGAATACTTGGTGAAATGGAAAGGAAGGCCCGTTGAAGATTCATCATGGTTATCTGATACTGAGGTTAACCATTTTGGTTTCCCTCTAACTCATGAGAAGTGATAGGGTCACTTTTCAAATTACATCAAGTGTTTGATGCAGGAACATCTAGGGTGTAATAGCAATCTTGCATCAACCCAAAAAAATTGTTGTTTCTTTTCAATAAGGGCTAAATTTGGCAGGGTTACTATTTTTAGTAAGTTTGCATTTGTGCATGGTTGGATACAAAATCTTACACAAACCTCTAGAATGGTGAATTGAAGCTAATGGTGAAGAAATCACTTTAATATCATGTCATTTATGAGATATTAAAATTTCAAATTCCAAAAATCCTATTGAAATATTCAAAGTCAAATTTGAGGCACTTAGAGGCTTCGGATGGGCCCGAAATTTGGTGGGAAACCCAAGCAATCTACCTTTCAGTACTACTTGTACACCATTGTCATTTTGAGATCTTTTTGAAAAGGTATTATAATTGAAAATCTAACAGTCGGATCGAAAGTGATGGCCCCACGAAGTTGACCTATTTTTGGAGGGAGATACAAATTTTGAATTTAAAGTAGTTGCCACCAAAAAGGGCTATATATGACCATTTTTGGGAACCCTTGGAGTAGTGGAGAAAAGGGGGGAAAGTGTAGAGTTAAGAATAGGTGGGAAAACATAAACCCTAGCTGATTTGGGGTTACAGAAGGTAGATGATTCCAAAGTCTGGAGATAGGAAGCTGTAATGTGATGCAGCCTATAGAGGATTCATCCTTTGATTGTATTTGACCTTCTGTAATGTAATGTTTTTCCCATATCAATAAAAGATCATTCTATTTTCTGTGTGCAATATTTGTTGTTGTGTGTTTTGTGATTTACCCCCTTCATCAATTATTCAATTACGAAAACTAGAATAGTGATGCAAGTCATGGCTTATAATGTATGATATAGTCAACAAAATTTTGAGTACTTTGGTAGACATGTATGAAAATGTAATGTTCCATTTTCCAGCTTGATCTTTTACAGTTGACCGTTGGCCTATTCTGGAGACCCAT
This sequence comes from Cunninghamia lanceolata, assembly GCA_027924645.1. Lineage (NCBI taxonomy): Eukaryota > Viridiplantae > Streptophyta > Pinopsida > Cupressales > Cupressaceae > Cunninghamia > Cunninghamia lanceolata. The sequence goes on from BSBN01000055.1 coordinate 17,025,790, forward strand.
AGGTTACTCGGAGGTTGAAATTGGGGTTTCATGTTTTGGTGGTTACTTTTGTTTGTGGAACGTGGTTTGGTTGGTGGTTTCTTTCTAAGTTTTCAGAGAGCTTCACAGGGATGTGTTTTTCTCGACATTTAGGAATTTACTATTTTTAGTAAGTTCAGGATTGGCACTGGAATAGGATTTTGAGAGTGGGGTTGGATTCGTCTTGTCAAGACCTTTCCAATGAGCTATAGATCATTGGTTTCCGACATCATCTTGGCGTCCGTTTTAAAGTCCGTAAATTAAACTTTATTATTTAATATTGGACCTTGGTGCGTAGGCTCAATGACTTAATGTTGAGGTTGAAAAAGAATTGAAGAGGATTATATTATTTTCCCTCTCATGTTTTATCCCATATGCAAGAGGATTTTAGAGACTCCCAGTTGGAAAAGTATAAAAGGAGGAAGGGTGCTCTCATTTCGGCATCTGAAATCTTGATAATGTTATGTTGTCATAATGGTTCTGGGACTGCTTCGAGGAATGAATGCCTCCTAGCCTGGGCTCACTTCGTGCTTGAGAGATAGCACCTAGGGAGAGGTTTGCTGATAGTAGTGATTTTTTGTAGTGAGGTTTGCATTGTAGCTTGAGTTTTGTTTGTAGTTCAGTTATTTGTATTTTATGTCATTTTTGGAGTTGCTGATAACAGGGCTGAATCTGTAGTTTCATTCATAAATCTAAAAATAAAAATACATTTGTTCTGGGTATTTCTTATTTCCCTTTGTCTATGCTGGGTGCCCCATTATGCCAATTTGCAGATTTTATTATGAAGAATCTAATTTTTCTAGAAGGAAATTGCCCTTCTTGCCAGGATGCCCTCTTTAGAGTGCATTGTAAAGCGTGCTAAATAAATACTTGGGTTTAAGAGTGGTCTCTAGTGTGTAGCTTGGTCAACATTGTCATAGGAGTGCATTGCATCAAATTCGAGGTCATTTGGTTGAGAAATGAGTGAGGTGTGAGCATTTTTGTAGGGTTTTATGTTGCTGGTTTGGTCTTTTCAAGTTGTTGATCCGTCATTTCAGTTTGCTAACTTCTATCATTTGAGTTGGGTTGGAAGTCTCTAATTGTTGTAAGCTAAACAGTAGTACTGTCAGCACTTCATACTTCTTCTCATATTTGCTTTATAATACCTTGCATCTCCGTCATATGGTAGCTCCAATTCCACTTTGGGTTGGAAAGCACATTCTTGACATCGAGTATTTTAGCATAATAGTGGTAGGGATCCTCTAACCACATGCTCGTCGACATCTAATGCATTCTTGGTTAGAGTTCTTTGTATCAGCATTGCATCAAGACCCTCTGACCATATGCTCGTCATCATCAAGCACATTCTTGGTTAGAGTTCCTTTATCAGCATTGCATAGAGACCCTCTGACCATATGCTCATCACCAGTAGGCGCATTCTTGGTTAGAGTTCCTTTTCAGCAATGCATAGAGATCCTCTGACCATATGATCATGTCATCCTGGTGTACATTCTTGGTTAGAGTTAAATTCCACATCATTTTGGTTTAAGTGCTAACTTCAACGATTGTGTATTGCTCTACTTATTGTAGTTGGAAAAGTGAAAAAAATTGGCTTGGTATATTTCAGTGGTATTAGAGCCATGCATCCTGCCATCCTGTGAAAACAAACCTTCTATGAGTGACAGAGAACAGAGGTACTTAGCAAGAGAATACAAGAAGGCTACCAGTCAGTTTCATTGACATCAGGCCCAAGAAGGTCAAATAGCTTCAAAGGTATTAAGAGCCAATTGTGAGTCTTCTCCTGAAGGAGAAATGGGGGATAATGAGAGGACGTCGGGAGGTAACAAAGATGATAGTGGGAAAGGAAGAGAAAGATCATTAAGTCTAGCAAAGAGGTTCAAGAGGAAGATGGATACCTTAATGGATATGATATCTCTCATGATGGGGAGAATGGGTCAGAACCAACCTCCACTAAACAATTCAGGACATAGTGGAGAACACAGTGCCACCAACCAGCATAATGGACATGCTGCTCAGTGTGCTTCAAATAGTACATGCATTTCTTCCAGGCCATTCAAACCCACTTTCTTGGCACCAGTAAAACCTCATCTTGATCCGAAAGAAAATGTGTCCTTTATTGAATAGTTGAGACTCGGCCGCGCTGAGTATGATTCTCTACCTGATGAAATTAAGACAAATATGTCTTATAATGATTTTATGGATCATAAAAGGAAGGATAGAGGACAAGGAAGACATTATGAACAAAGGAGGACAATAGTTCATGGGGATTTGCATCAAGCTATCAACAAGGTTATGCTTCCACATTTTGATGGGAGTGACAATAGTTCAGCTAGAGCCTAGATACAGAAGTTAGGCAACTATCTAGCTCTCAGACCCATGGAGGAGGAGGAGCAATTAAGTTTGCTACACTACACCTAGATGGGGTGGTGCACGAGTGGTGGTACCATGGTCTAGTCACCTTGGGTCATCGGTCTATCACTACCTATGATGAGTTTACCAATAAGCTCATAGAGATATTTGAGAAAAAAGATCCAGAAGTGCAGTTCAGAGAATTGGCACAACTTAAGCAATATGGTACAGTTGATGCCTACATAGCTGAGTTTCAAAGGCTTTTAGTCATGGTCACAAGAGTCACTAAGAGGTGCTTGGTGATCCTATTCAATGAAGGATTGATGGAGCCACTCAAGGGTTAGATTAAAGCTTTTGATCCACCCTCTCTACAAGAGGCAATGAAGAAGGCAAGAAACATGGAGTGGGCTGCTGCTAAAGCAAAGTTTCAACCCAAGCCATCATTTCACAAAAGAGATAAAGGAAAAAGACCTCAGCATAAGGAGTTCAAACAGCATCAACCTCATGTCACAAGGTTGGATCCTGAGACACTTAATGAACTCAGAAGAAAAGGGTTATGTTTCTGGTGTAGAGAAAAATGGTCCCAAGATTATGTTTGCCCAAAAGGAGGCAAATTTCATCAAATTGAATACTATTTAGATGAAGAAAGAAATTCTGATTTGTCAGACCAGCAGTCTGATTCTGAAGACAGTGAAGTGGAAAAAGTCCCAGAGGAATCTAAAGATGAAAAGGGAAGTGGAGGCACTTTGGCTCAACTTTCGAGCTTTCAAAGGAATGAATGCTTCAAAGTTTGAGGGATGATTAAGGGGCAATGCATAATTGCTTTGATTGACACTGGAGCAATGCATAACTTCATTGATGAAGTTGTGGTGGCAAAGAAGGGGCCACAAACAGAAGAGTTTGAAGGCTTCAAGGTTATGGTTGCTGATGGTTTTCACATCACCTGCACCAAGAAGATCTCAAACATGACCATGCAAGTGGGAAACTATGAGGTCAAGGATGACTTCTAAGTAGTCAAAATTAGAGATACGGATGCCGTCCTAGGCATTCAATGGCTGCGTTCACTCAGGGAGATCACTCTAAATCTGGAAACCATGGAGCTCAAGTTTCAGTCTGAAGGGAAGAATGTAGTGATAAGAGGAATGTCCAATGGTGGTCCTCGGATTGTGTCATTCAAGAGGATGGCAAGGTTGATTCATCATGATCAAGTTGAGTGGGCTACAAAGTGTATGATTCTTCCTGCTAGTCCAGTTGAAACAAAGAGAGACTACCCTCCTGATATTCAGTCTTTACTCACAAAGAAGAGCAAGGTGTTTGCTGATTTACCTCTTGGACCACCTCCTGATCAAGGTTCGGAGCATGTCATAGAGATCAAGGAAGGAGCTAAACTAGTTATTACAACTCCTTATCAATATCCTAAGAAGCAAAAGGATGAGATTGAGAAAAACATTCAGGAACTCTTGGAGATGGGCTTCATTTGTCCAAGAAAGATCCCCTTTGCTTCAGCAGTTGTCCTGGTGAAGAAGAAGGATGGTACCATTTGCATGTGTGTGGACTATCATGCTTTGAATCAAAGCACCATCAAAAATTGATATCCCATCCCGAGGATAGATGAGCTCATTGATGAGCTACATGGAGCCAAGTTCTTTTCAAAGATCGATTTGAGATCGGGTTATTACCAAATTTGGATGAGAGGATTTGATGTTGAGAAGACAGCATTTAGAAGTCACTATGGCCACTTCAAGTTTCTAGTCATGCCATTTGGGTTGACTAATGCTCCTACTACCTTCCAGTCATGTATGAACAAAATCTTTCAGAAGTAGTTGAGGAAGTTTGTATTGATATTTTTTGATGACATCCTGATCTACAGCAAGACATGGGAAGAACATCTCAAGCACTTGGAGGAAGTGCTTAGCATCCTAGAATCAGAGAGTTTGTTTGCCAAAGAATCCAAATGTGAATTTGGAATGAAGGAGTTACTTTACCTTGGCCATATAATCAGTGCTGAAGGAGTGAAGGTTGATCTCGAAAAGATCAAGGCAATTGTTGATTGGCCACCTCTTGAGAATTTGACTCATCTGAAAGGATTTTTGGGTCTTTGTGGATTCTACAGAAGTTTTGTGAAGGGCTACTCTCATAATGCTGCTCCTCTTACTGACCTCATGAAAAAGGGTGCCTTTTGTTGGTCAGAAAAGGTTCAAACTACTTTTGATAAATTTAAGGGGATCATGAGCTCTTGTCCGGTGTTAGCTATCCTAGACTTCTCCAAGCCATTCGAGCTATAGTGTGATGCATCAGGTGAAGGAGTTGGGGCTGTTTTGATGCAAGACAAACATCCCATTGTGTTTGAAAGTAGAAAATTAAGAGGTGTTGAAAGGACCTACTCCATCTACGACAAGGAGATGCTTGCCATTATGCATGCATTAGCTAAGTTCAGACAGTACTTGGTGGGAAGCAAATTTGTGGTCAAGACTGATCACAATAGCCTCAAGCACTTCATGCATCAAAGAGATTTGAACGAGAGGCAACAAAAGTGGGTGAGTAAGCTTCAAGCTTACGATTTTGACATCGAATATGTTAAAGGGAAAAATAATATTGTGGCTGATGCTCTATCTAGGAGACCTCGTTTAAGCTCATTGTGTGAGCTTACAACTAATTGGAGGGACATGTTGCTTGCTGATTATGCCAAAAATTAGTTTGCAACCAGCATCATTAAGGGTACTTTTCTTGACAAAAGGTACAAAGTGGTCAAAGGACTGATACACTACAAGGGTAGAATCTTTGTGGTGGCTGATTCTAAGCTCAAAAAGAAGATTCTGTTGACCTTTCATGACATTCCACTTGCTGGTCATCAAGGGTTCTTCAAGACATATAGGCAGATTAGGGAAAGATTTTCTTGGAAAGGGCTGAAAGGGGAGGTTCAACGATACATTTAGGAGTGTCCCACTTGTTAGATGAACAAAAATGAGCATACTTTACCAGCTGGTCTTCTGCAACCTCTTCCCATTCCCAATCAAAAATGTGAAAGCATATCAATGGATTTCATCACAGGGTTGCCAAAGGTTCAAGGCAAAGACTGTATCATGTTGTTGTGGACAGATTAACAAAATTTGCTCACTTCTTTGCCATTGCTAGCTTTTTTTCAGCAGCCCAAGTTGCAGATCTATTTTTTCATGAGGTGTTTAGATTACATGGGTCGTCAAAAAATATTGTGAGTGATAGGGACAGCAAGTTCCTAAGCACTTTTTGGCAAGAGGTTTTTTGAATGAGTGGTACAGTGCTTACTCCAAGCACTAGTTATCACCCTCAAACCGATGGACAGACAGAGATAGTGAACAAGTGGTTGGAAGGTTACCTGAGAAACTATGTTTCGGAGCAGCAAAGAGCTTGGGTGAAGTGGCTTCACATGGGCGAGTATTGTTATAATTCTACTTTTCACATGTCAATAAGGATATCGCCTTTCATGGATCTTTACGGTTATGAGGCTCCTAGCTTTGCTGATTTGGTGTTTGGTGATAGCAAAGCCCCTCAGGCCAAAGATTTGTTGCAGCAGAGTCAAGATATCTTGAACTCATTGAAGAATAATCTTCAGATTGCACAAAATCAGCAAAAGATGTACATTGATCAATGGCGTGTTGAGCACTCTTTTGAAGTTGGAGATATGGTTTATCTTCAACTACAGCCTTACAGACAGTCCAGTCTCAAGAAAAGTTGAGCTGAGAAGCTCAAACCATGTTTCTATGGGCCGTTCAAGGTCACTAGGAGGGTGGGGGCAGTAGCTTATGAGTTGGAGCTACCTTTGGATAGCAAAGTGCACAATGTATTCCATGTGTCTTGCCTCAAGAAGGCACTTGGACACAATGTTGTTGCTTCATCACATTTGCCACCTTTGGATGAAGAAGGACAGTTAGTTTTGATTCTAGAAGAGATTCTTGATTCTAGGGAGCATTCTTTGAGGAAAAGAACTATCAGAGAGTATTTGGTGAAGTGGAAGAACTTGCCTATAGAGGATACGACTTGGGAGAATGATGAGATTCTGTAGCATCCAGGCCTGCAATTGCTTGAGGACAAGCAATCTTGGGAAGGGTGGACTGTAATGTTCCGTTTTCCAGCTTGATCTTTTACAATTGACCGTTGGCCTATTCCGGAGACCCGTAGGTTACTCGAAGGTTGAAATTGGGGTTTCATGTTTTGGTGGTTACTTTTGTTCATGGAACATGGTTTGGTTGGCGGTTTCTTTCTGGGTTTTTAGAGAGCTTCGCAGGGATGTGTTTTTCTCGACATTAAGGAATTTACTATTTTTGGTAAGTTCAGGATTGGCACCAGAATGAGATTTTGAGAGTGGAGTTGGATTTGTCTTGTCAAGACCTTTCCAACGATTTATAGATCATTGGTTTCTGACATCATCTTGGCCTCCGTTTTAAAGTCTGTAAATTAAACTTTATTATTTAATATTGGACCTTGGTGCCTAGGCTCAACAACTTAATGTTGAGGTTGAAAAAGAATTGAAGAGGATTATATTATTTTCCCTCTCATGTTTTATCCCATATGCAAGAGGATTTTAGAGACTCCCAGTTGGAAAAGTATAAAAGGAGGAAGGGTGCTCTCATTTCGGCATCCAAAATCTTGATAATGTTATGCTGCAATAATAGTTCTGGGACTGCTTTGAGGAATGAATGCCTCCTAGCCTGGGCTCACTTTGTGCTTGAGAGATAGCACCTAGGGAGAGGTTTGCTGATAGTAGTGATTTTTTGTAGTGAGGTTTGCATTGTAGCTTGAGTTTTGTTTGTAGCTCAATTATTTGCATTTTATGTCATTTTTGGAGTTGCTGATAATAGGGCTGAATTTGTAGTTTATTCATAAATCTGAAAATAAAAATACATTTGTTCTGGGTATTTCATATTTCTCTTTGTCTATGCTAGGCGCCCCATTGTGCCAATTTGTAGATTTTATTATGAAGAATCTAATTTTTCTAGAAAGAAATCACCCTTCTTGCCAGGCCACCCTCTTTGGTGTGCATTGGAAAGTGTGCTAAATAAATACTTGGGTTTAAGAGTGGTCTTTGGTGTGTAGCTTGGTCACCATTGTCATAGGAGTGCATTGCATCAGATTTGAGGTCATTTGATTGAGAAATGAGTGAGGTGTGAGCATTTTTGTAGGGTTTTATGTTGCTGGTTTGGTCTTTTCAAGTTGTTGATCTGTCGTTTTAGTTTGCTAAATTCTATCATTTGATTTGGGTTGGAAGTCTCTAATTATTGTAAGCTAAACAGTAGTACTGTCAGCACTTCATACTTCTTCTCATATTTGCTTTATACGACCTTGCATCTCCATCATATGGTAGCTCCAATTCTACTTCAGGTTGGAAAGCACATTCTTGACGTCGAGTATTTCAGCATAATAGTGGTAGGGATCCTCTGACCACATGCTCATCGACATCCGGCGCATTCTTGGTAAGAGTTCTTTGTATCAACATTGCATCAAGACCCTCTGACCATATGCTCGTCATCATCAGGTACATTCTTGGTTAGAGTTCCTTTATTAGCATTGCATAGAGACCCTCTGACCATATGCTCATCACCATCAGGCGCATTCTTGGTTAGAGTTCCTTTTCAGCATTGCATAGAGATCCTCTGACCATATGATCATGCCATCTTGGTGTACATTCTTGGTTAGAGTTGAATTCCATATCATTTTGGTTTAAGTGCTAACTTCAATGATTGTGTATTGCTCTACTTATTGTAATTGGAAAAGTGAAAAAAATTGGCTTGGTATATTTCAAAAAATGTGGTAGCATAGATAAGGTAGTGAACTGTTTGAATTTTTTTTAGAGAATTGTTTGATAAAATGCTTTGGTAGACATTTATGGAAAATGTGGTAGAATGGATAAGGCAATGAGCTATTTGAAAAAATGCCTCAAAGAAATGTGGTCTCATGGTGATGGACACACACACACATTCACCTAAACATGGAAGTACACACAATAAACCACACAAGTCACATGCATATATACAAATTAGATGAAGATACAATGCCTACTCATTGAACTCCTCATCCAATAAGTCATCCTTATCCCAATCGTGGTCATATGAGGATTCATGATTATTGTGTGGTATAAAGGTCAACAAAGGAGGGACCACAGTAGCATCAAGAGAAGTAGAAATGGGACATTTTTTAGATGCAACAAGATTAGTGTCCTCATGAATGTCTATAGAAGGAATGATGGTCACTGGATGAGTGAATATTATTGATAACATGTGCAAATAAATAATTAAGTCAAAGAGACACCCACCAACTACATGGGTTGATGGATTAGATAGAGAATATTCCACTAATCTATTATCCTCTATGATTCTAGTAGACATGAGCATACTAGGATAATGAGGCTTTAAAAGAGGAGACACCTCAATTAGAGAGATAGTAGATGTAGAAGAAGTTAGAGAGGGAGTGAATGTGTTAGTTTAGGTTTAGGTTACGGTAGGGTGGGGTAGGGTAGTGCTCAAAGTTTTGTTTGTTTGGTAGTGATGGAGGTAGGACAATGCCTAATCTAGAGGGTTTTAAGATGTCAGGAAAATATTGGTGATGGGAATGAGGGGCAGAACAAGGGATACAAGAATGATACTAGAAATCACATAGACATTATAAGGTAAGTTTATGGGTTTACGGGAAGGAGGAATATCAAGAGTTTGTGGGATAATAGAAGGGAGGAAAGATAGGACAATAAAAACCTTATTTTAAATATTTCTTATCATTTTCTTTGTCTTGAGGTTTGTCAGGGGGTGGGTTAGAAGCAAACTAGATCTGGGACATCTGGTAGGGGTAGATTAGGAAATAGGTAGGGTGGATATGGGTTCGTTAGTAGGTTAGGTGTAGTGTTGGGGAAGTTTCTTAGGCCTTCTTTTAGAAGTGGATGGGGAAAGGTCCTACACTTTTTCTTTTACTTTCTCTTGGAGGGGTGTTAGAGGAGAGATAGAAGTCAATGAGGAAGGTGAAGTAGTAATAGGTGGGATATATGGTGGGGAAGATAGGGGCATAGATAGTGGAGTAGGTGAAGTAATAGAAAGAGGTTGTCGGGTGGGGGGAGCAATGCATTTAGAGGCATAAGATAGGTAAAGGTGAAAGAGGGTATTGGTATGAGGTTGAGGTGAACCAGAAGGGGTTGACAAAAAATAATCTAAGGAGAAGTGTCTTAAGGTAACAACTAGTTGGTATGGGCTATGAGAAATAGTGAAGACATGACCATCATGGGGAATATAAGGCACTAGTGGATGATAGTTCAAGGACAACCCACACTACAATGAGCCAAGGATATCCTAAGAGAATAGATAGTGGTTTGAGGTGGGGATGATATGACATGATACACCTAGGCATTTAGGCCCTACCTAGATTAGTAAGGTGAGGGAGCCAAAAGTAGGTATAGAAGTGTCATTATAAGATGGCATAGGCTCATGCACCTTTCCAGTGTCATGTCCTAGGCCATGGTGATACTAGAGAAAATCTTTGGGATTATATGTCTTTAAAAAAAAAAATTTGTTTCAAGTGGTCTAATTGGTTGTAATTGGAAGAGTTTATTAGAGAGAATTTTTCAAAGAATAGTGTGCAGGGGATCAACAAGCTTTGGTAGACATGTATGGAAAATGTAGTAGCATAGACAAGGCATGAGTTTTTTGAAAAAATGCCTCAAAAAAATGTCGTCTCATGGTGATGTCCTTGTCTATGCATTTGCTTGTCATGGCATTCCATGAGACCACATTTCTTTGAGGCATTTTTTCATATAGCTCATTGCCTTGTCTATGCTATAGCTTATTATTATGATTTGATAGATTTTTTCCAAGCATCCATAGCATAAACAAGGTAGTGAACTATTTGAAAAATGCCTCAATAAAATGTGGTCTCATGGAATGCCATGACAAGCAAATGCAAGTGGCAGCTGCTCCTAGTTATTAGTTATGCAATGTGAAGTAATTGCATAACTACTTATGTTGACTTTCTAAAAACCTATATTGTAATTGAAATTTTTTCATCTATCAACATCTACTTATTAGTTATACAATGTGTAGTAATTATTTGAGTTTGAAAGATGTGCAATGCAATGTAATCAACAATATGAATATAAACTACAAAAATCTAGTACGTACAATTCATTAGTTTTATTACCTGAGTGAAGCTTTGAACTCCACCTCCACTAGGAGGTGTTGCCATGAAATCTCCAAGATTACCATATTCGACTTCCAAAATTAGATATTAGAATACCATTCATATAACAATTCTATTCACATGTAATATTTATAATTACTTACTATTTACATACCTCGGCAGTACTTGTAGTGTAATACAAAGGTGGAGAACCACTAAAAATTGAATGAATGCTATGACCCTAAAATTTCATTACAATAATTAAACTAAATTAGTTAATCTTGCATTTCAAAAATGAAATTTAATAAATTAAATTCAATGAACTTGCTAACATTTACCTGAGTATCAAGGCTGAAAGTCTAACTTAGGAGGGCATCTATCATCACCATCAGATCGGCTACAAATGTAGCCTGCGCACCTATGTCCTGACTATGCATGGTGTCATAACCACAGGATGACCCGTAAGACTGACAAGTATGGGGTGGAACTATACTCCTTGAAGTCTCCCCCGACCCACGTTTTTCTGCAGGACTAGCATGATATATGATGCTTTGGGTCAAGGAAATAATGGACTGTAGTGTCTCAACCTCAACACTCTCCTTCACAATAGAAGTGATAGAGACATGCTCATGGGCTAGTTTGGGGAGTGCTCATCTTGTTGGCTATTGTGGGTCAAACATGTGCTATCCTGTGTTGCCCCCCCACCTGTACCCTGGAAGTCTCGTATATAAAAATAGTTTGGCACTTTATTGAAGACAAACTCGTAGTAGAGTTTCCTCAAAAATTATTGTGGGACCTCATTATTGTTGCATGGAGGATGGTCAAAAACCATCCACCACCTCTGCACAAAATGGTCCTTTATTGCTTGGTTGTTGTACCAATGGATAGGAAACCTCTTACATGGAAGGGGTAGAGGTTGATTTGTTTGTGGGTTTGTGAAAAGGGGACACAAGTCCAATTTTGTAATTTGTTCTTTTTTGACATGTTTGTAGGATAACTTATCTGCATAGAATCCTCTAAACTCTCTCCTCTTATCCGACCAAACAGAGATTTGCTTGCTAATTGAATCTACATTTGATAACATAGATTCAAGAGATTAAGCAAGTGCAGCTCTATGCGAGGTTGAAGTTGCAGGATCTTTCAACCTTGCAATTATGTCCTCAATTTGTTTTTTATTATTTTCAATTTTCCCCATTTTATTTTCTTGTGTTCTAGGGGCATATTGAGAAATTAATGGAGGTGTTTGTTGTTGGGGTTGTTCTTCAGTAGGTATTTGGTGTTCAAGTGATGGAGGAGGTGCATTATCAATTCCTATAAATTAAAGAAATTTACATCAAAAAACCACTTAAATCTACCTATTTACTAACAAATTCACACAAAAAAACAAACATGACTTACTCCTTTGGCCTCCTCAATGTCGTGGCAGTTCATTTTCATGATGAATCAATAAAATTTTTGTGACAATCTTACCTCCAATAATGTGAGTGCGCTCTGTAATGTTTGTAGGATACGGGTTTGTAGGAAAATAGAGATGGAAGAATGACAAGAAAGTTTCTTTTTTTTTAATATTGATTTATAACATGCTCACATTATTTCTTTTTAAAAAGTTTTAAAAAATTTGGCCACTTTTTGGCCCCCATCTATTTACACCTGCCCCAATATATCAAATTCAATTGTACATAGTGTAAATATTGCAAGATTAGGAATTAATAATAACAAGGAAATAAGAACACATGATTACCACTCTGGCAGTTGATGAATTCATTAAGTGTCACTTGAATTGGCAAACAAAACATTCAATCGATGAAAAGACAAGAAGGTGGTAACGAACTAACAGAGATGCCCCTTCACACAAATAAAATAAAGTTCATATCAGTGGGATAGATCAAAGAAATTAATAAGAAATCAAAAGGAGATCTGACATAACAAGGATAATCATGATCTCTTCTTTCTTAATGCACAACCTTGGCTTTAAAAGAAAACAAAGAGAAGAAGAAAAAACACAACAATTTTGGTAATTGCATAGCTTAACAAGAAATGAATACTCCGATAAGGCTAGTTTCTCAAAAATACCAAATATCATTCCTAGGAGAAATTACGGAAGTAAGAATAAAACTTGACTCTTTGACACTAAACACCATTTAGTCATTGTAGCTATCAAATGGATACTGGGGAAGGATTTATTGCAACCAACTGACTGCTACCGAGTAAACACCAACATACCTTCACACTTTGTGGCATCCCTACTTGAACTTAGGGAGAACAAGGACATGGTGATTCAACTAACCAAGGAAATGGTCAAAGAAAACTATCTGAGAGGACTAGAAGAAGCGATGGAGATGGTGACACTTAGCATGGGGATTCCTTGACCTAGAGACTACAACTAATGTCGTAATGGAGACCACAATGTTCTGCTACTACCTTTTCTTGCCAATTTCTCTACAATGACCCTTCAAGATCACTGGGTCAAAGAAACTAGGGGATTTGCATTCCTAATGAAATACTCCAACTTAGAACCCATCTTCAAAGTGGAATGGCTACACAACATTTTGTAACCTAGTGTGAGCGGAGGATGTCATTGTGTTGGATTGATGAATTGTGACGATGTTTTAAAGAATGTTAGAAGTTTTTTTTCAAAAATATATAAGTTTCAGATATCCTGTAAAGGAAGAAAAGTACTAGAACCTTTCACTAACAAGGGGGTAGTTTTGTAATAGAAAAAAAGTATGAATTAATATAGCTAGATGTTTTTTGCAAAAAGTGTGGCAAAGAATTATAGATCTATGGAAGAATGCATGTAGCTCACACACCATTGATAAAGAAGTCTATAAGATTACACTCAAGGCAGTAATTTACCAAACAACTAATTAAGATAAGATTCAAAGAAAAAAATGAAACACACCACAACCCCTACACAAAATGACAAAGAAAGAATGAATGGACCCATTGGTGTCTTAACAATATTTTCTACTTACAAGGAAAATGACACAACCTACAAAGAACACAATAACGCCACAACAAGTCCTATATGCAAATCATGAAAATAAAAGTTTGAAGGGGAGCCCTAAAATAAATCTCGAGAAGCAATTACACCTATCTCACCATACTACCAAACAAAGTCTGATGTATTAAGGACAAGACATCATTTTAAAAGGGGGGATGATGTTAGTAGAAGAGATACCATAGCTGATACCACAACCAATACCAAAACCAATACTAGAACTGATACCAAAACACACTGGAACAAGGGCACTGGAAGAAACCAGAGGAAGACTTCACTTTTAGAAACAGCATGAGACAAAAAGGAAAAGTCTTGACACTTCGAAGGATACATGTATATAAACCTATTAGATAGAATATGAATAGGTAGTAGTAATAAGGATATAACCAAAGTAGAAGATAGAACTACCCAATTGATAATCTGAATATACATCTATAACTATATACAAGATGCTTAAATTAACAAATAAATTATGTAGTGTATGTGTGAGTATGATTATCTTCTAACATATGTGATATATAATTTTTCATTCTCTTGCTGATTAGACTTGTTCTAATATTGTGTCTTCTGGGCTATAAATAAGACTACACAAGAAGGATTGAGATACAGATCTCCTAAATTTACCAAGCACAATTTCTCTTGCTAACAATGTTCGTTAGATTTTACTCCTTCCTTTTACAGGGGAATATAAACTTAATGACTCTGACACATCAAAAGTCACATCAATCTCATCCAACCAATCTTTGGAAACACCTAAGAAACCTTAAGTTTCCTTGGTAGAAAGAGAAGACAATACTTTTACTTATACTACAAATTATGAGACCTATGAGGCCTCACCATCTTCTGAAGAGATCGACTCCCTCTATGGTCATGGATTTCAAATTTTGTACAAAAATTGTGCTACGTATGTTATGGTTGTGGTGTAAATCAATAAGGAATCAGAGTACCTTTACAAGTTGTTCGAATTAATTATACAGCTAATATTGGATACCATTCTCTGAAGCCCACCAAAGGATATCATCATCCTAAACTTAATGTTAATACAATATCAACAAGACCAAAACTAGATGCGATACATCATGCAATGATAGACATAGATTGTCCATCAGGAACTATCCCATTGAATCAGGTAAGTATTTCTCCCTCCTTTAGCCACACTCAATGTAACACCTATTCCAGATCCTCTCATGGGTGGCATCCTCCTAGATATATATGTTGTTAGTATTGTGTTGTGTTATATGTTGTTTAGGTCTCTCTGGATGACCCTTGATACTCTTGTAAGATCAAGGATAAAAGGAGACCACCTTTGTTGTAACCATTCTTCTATTTGTTTCATCATTCTTATATCTTTCTTCTCCTCTATTTTATTGTTGCGTGTCATGCCTTGGGGGCATAGCATTGTAGATGATGTCTTGGGGTATCCTTCTATGTGGTGTTCCTAAGACACTTGTTTCTCCTCTCTCATTTTTATTGTTTACCTTCTTCAATGATCCTACCTAGTCAATGAATCATGAAAACAAACAAATACTGATATGGACCATGTGTCCCTTCAGGGAGTAAGCAAAAATGGACCTAGTCCATATATGAATATGGGGTTGATATATATATATATCAGACCAGGCTAAAAACCCAAGTAACTACCAACAATATATATATATATATTTTGTTGGTAGTTACCTAGGTTTTTAGCCTAGTCCGAGCCCAAAGAGACAATTATGGGGGATCTCTTCCCAATGACTTTATCGCCTGAGACCACAACTAGGGTGTCTCCATCCCCAATGGGCATTATCATCCTTTGGTCAAACCTATGAGCTAGTTGGCCTAGCAAAGGTACACAACCTATGAGCACTCTAGCCTAGCGGAGGTACACATAGCCTGTGAGCACGGAAGCTCAGCGAAGGCACACATGACTTGCGAGCTCATTGGCCCTGTGAGGGTTTGAACCTTGGTGGCTACCACTAAAATTGAGTGACTTGACCACCAAACCATGCCCTTATTAGCTATATATTGTAGGAGTCCAGGACAACACTGAGAGGGGGGTGAATCAGTGTTGTATAAATTTTAACCTTTTGCAAATTTAACTTTCAAGACATGAAGAAAGAAAGATATCATTGATTTGTTACACTCATGTGCACATAACTGAGAATGAAGGAAGATAATAAAACCTCATGAGTAAATCATATACACACATAGAGAGAAGATCAATATGAATCATGACATAAGATTTGGACAAGTGGAAAACCCTCCAGGGGTAGAAAAACCACTCCAAAACTGCCTCACTGGCTTTATCGAAAATCTCACTGATTACAATATTTAGAAGCACCAACTTCAAGGAGCACCAACCCCTAATTCATACTCAAATTAAAATCAAGAATTCAGAGGGTTTCTCTATTTCAATACAAATCACTTCTTCTTTCACATGTGTCTATCATATGACCATACTTCTCATCAACCCAAATCACATACAAAACTCATCTAAATTTTTCTCTTCAAGAGGATATTCAAAATAATCAACCCTGTATACTGATCCACTCAACAACACATTCTTCAATGCACCTGTAATGCCATTAAATATGAAAAATAACCTTTCACATTCAACTCTTCTCTTCTTTTTCAATTTTACTTTCATTTTCTTCTTTTCAAAAATATGTCCCGCCTGTTCAATTTCATCTTCTGCAAAGCTCCATCTTTATTGAATGTCTTCAACACCAATATTTTTAATCTTCCCTTGTAGAAGAAAATAAAATCTCTTTGATCATCTTCAAAAAGTCTCTTCATATTCCTTTGAAGAAAATACATTTCCATTCCCATCATAAGATATTCTTCAACCTGCAAGAATAAAAAAAAACATATGCAAATATATTTTCTTCTCTGCATCAAGATCATCTATGATCATTCTTTTTGAAATTCTTCTCTTGCAAAAATATCTTCAATCTGCGTATCAAATCACAATGAAATGATATTTCATATTCCTCTTTATTAAAAAACTTTTCAATTTTCTTCTCTTTAAATATTGTCTTCAAAAATAATATCTTCATCCAATTTACCAATCTTCAAAGAATTCTTCAATCTGTAAAAATATTTTGTATAAAATCCATCTGCCCTTAAAAAATGAAAATCTCTTTTGTAGTGAGACTGACTCTTCATTTATTATGAAAATAGAAGAGGATAAGACAAAAAAATTCTTTAAACTCTATCCACAAAAAAACAAGAATACTTCCTCTTTTGTCTTCAACTGCCACAAAGAGAAAAACTTTAAATCTCATAATGTTCTGCCTTTTTTTTTTTTTAAAAGCTTCTAAAAAAACTTTTCAATCGGGCAAAAAAAATCTTCCAAAATTGCCTTAACAAGAGTCTTGTAATGGACTTAACAAAAAATTTCCATAGTAATGACATCCACTTGCCCGTCAAAGTAGGAGATAACAAAAAGGTTTTAAAGTTTAAATTAAAACCGTTGAATCCTTTTTCCCGCCCATTCAACTTTTGAAGAAGACCTTCGATTATCAAATGGCACCACATCGCGCTCATTGCAAACATATAGTGACTGATGAAGTCAGTCTTCCTAGGAGGAGAGGGCTGGTCAATCTATGACCGTGACCCCTTTATGTTGTTACTAAGGTGATTTATTACCTATGAAAGTAGGTCAATGGAGCAAAATAACAAAAAGTGCTCACAATGTGTGACGGGCAGAAAAGGCACAAAAGACGTGCTATGTAAACAACACATTAACCAAAAATGCAACTATAAAGATATGAATACATAATGTATGAACCTTTTATTTCTTCCAACAAAGAATTCCTCCTACAATAGCATATAAGTTTAACTTCTACAAAATAATGTTATAACACCTTTGAAGCTGCGATGAAGATAGAAGCATAAACACTGATTGCATGAAGACCAACTACAATTGATTGTATGAAGATCAACTCACAACTGCAACTGAGATCAAATGAAGACTATGCCACTGAATACTAAGATCATACCATATCAAATGTAGATCAATTGCATACCAAACCACTTATGAAACCAATCCTTGATACAAAGTATGCCACACATAATACCAACCTTATTATAGAGAATGCCAAACAACAAACACCTCAAAAATGCAATCATACACCTAGATATCAAATCATGATGAAGACCATTGTGTTTCACTGAGATCAAATGACCAAGCCACTACCACTACATATCATGTCATCTATATCAACTTGACAAATTGTGAATAGAGATTTCACTGCAACATGACCACCTTTGCATATGATGATGATGATCTTATATCTCTAATGATAATGACTGACTTCAAACAAGGATCACTTCATTGCTCTATCTTGATATGATGTCATAAACTCATCCTTGTTCCAACCTTGATGAACAAGCATTCACACTAACCAAGCTGTAACATGATAACAAGATAAACATAAAAACTTTACCATACTAAACAAGTTGCGATATGACAATAGAAAGAACACACAAGATGATGTACTCCTGCTCCTGTCAACAACTTCACACAACTCTTGATGAAGCCTGAACACACATATGAAGGAAGTCCATATCTTTTGAAGCATAACCTCAACTTGCAACAACCTCTTGCACTTACCTCCTGATTAGTGACCTTCAAATGTTCACTAATATCAACCCAAGATCCTGTCATAAACAAGCTCAAATATAAACCAATATAAACACTAAACATAAGAATCCATCCTGAGACAACTTTGAAGATATCCTGATCAAATCAAACCATGAATGTGAACATGAATAACTCCTATTAAAACCAACACATTGCAAACTTGCAAGACCTTTTTGACATCATTGACAATCAATCTCCATCATATATATATATATATATATATATATCCGACACTTGACTAGTAGAATCACTCCATGTGATACATCATGTTGTCTTATCTCTTCTAACAAACCTTTGCAATTTAGCTACTTCATGCACTTTGAGTTGTTTTGTATCTCACCTTGTTGTTATGCTTAGTTCTGAGATACCTATAATATAAGCCCAATGGCTATACTTGGATCCAAACACATAAGTATAGCATTGGTCCTTGGTGTGATCTCATATATGATTTATGCATAGCTTTCATGATTTGATTTGATTTGATTTAGAGTAAGATGTTCTAACCTTATCTCTTGTTGATTATCTTAGCATATCCTATCAATGTGTTTGTGGGAACATTCAACATTCATGGCACATGTCACCATTGGGGGCATGCGCTTTGCAAGAGCTCTTGTTCCCTTGTGTGTTTTTACTCTACTTTAATGTGCCTGATACTAGCAAGTGGTATCAACCACCTTAAGGTGGGGGCATATATAATGGTATCTTCTTGATTATTTTTACACTAACAAAGCATGTTTGCGTACTTTGATCCATTGTGTATACTTCCTTTTCACTATAAAGTGTCTCCATGATGCAGGTGGGGTTGTATACTTTGAGCACATGCTTACTTTTCACTATAATGTATATCCATGATGCAGGTGGGGTTGCATTTTGAAATCCCTTTTGCAGAAGGTGGGATGGTGTATCTCTTGAGCTAGTACACATCCTTTTATACAAGGTCCTCTGTGGAGGCGGTGTTGGATCTTGAGTTATCCTCCCTTAAGCATATCATTGGTGATTGTGGTAGCATAGCTCAACCATCAGGTGTGTTTGACATGTTTTATATGGTGAGACTTAGCAGTAAGCTCCTTCCATCACTCCTATTTTCTGTGTATAAGATGTATAGTGTGTTTATGGCATGCTCTACAACAATCATGTATTTCATGTGTTTTCCTTGCGTGATTGTCATGTCTTTCCTTGATTGTGGTCTAAAGGCACGTGGTGATGATCCCCCTCCATATTCAGGTCTTTGTTTGGTGTGTTTTCTCATGAGTGTGGTCTAAAGGCATGTGGAGATGAGCTCCCTCCACATTCAAGTCTTTGTTTTGTATGTTTTCAATGATCTAAATGCACATGGTGATGAGCCCCCTCTGCCCTTAGTGTAGGATTTATTTCAAATGTTAATCAATGTATTCTTTGTGTATTGTGTGACTTCTCTCATGTTTTTGTGTATTATATGCTTTTATTGTATTCTCCATGTTTTGTGTGCTTCGTACTATCTTCATTATGTCTTTCATGTCTTCAATGTGTTTTCTAGTGTTTACCTAAGATTCGGGACTAGAAATAGTCCTCCAACCTTTGTGCATGCCTTATCTTATGTGTGTGGTGTGTTTGATGTGTTTTCGACCATACTTTAATGCATGTATGGATTGTAAGATCATACATACATTAAAGTGGAGGCTAAATGTTATGTCATAAAAAGTTTCCTTATGACTTTTTACCTCCTAGTTTAGCTCCTAGGTCCCCTTAATTACTTTACACATGTTTAAGACTTATCCTAGAGCAATTTCCCCCAAAACCCATGTTAAATGGGGCTTAGGGGTCCACATTTAATGTTAATCAAGACTCAAAGCATGCCTTGGGACTTGGGTGCCCATGCCCTAGTCCAAGATGATTTACCAGGATGTAAATTTTAAGATGTTGACATAGGACATTTAAAAAGGGAATGCATATATAAGTGAGTTTTTGTCTTCATTTTACACCTAGATGGATAATACGAATTTGTGCTATTGAGCTAAGGGATTTCAAGGCATTCATTATGTTGTAGAGTAGAATTGTGTTGTTATTATGTTTGTTTGTTACAGATTTGGCTTCATCAATCCATCTCCTCATGGTGTGAAAGATTTTCATCTCTATGAGGGATTCACCTCTAAGGTGATATCTATTTGTGTTTCAATCAATCTACTTAATCATTTGATTTAGCCTTTATCCACGAAGGACACACACTCTATCTAACAACTATGTTGGAAGACTTGAATGTCATTTCGGGGCTTGACCGAGCCAAGCTCCTAACCACCATAGCCCCCAAACCCCTCTCTTTGTGATTTTAGGTTATAGTTGTAGGATTTGATGAAGTGGGTTTCTAGAGAAGCAGAGCATAAGATAGAGATTCAAGATCTAAGAAGAAATTGTAGATAATCAACCCTACTAGACTAGGGCACCCATATCATAGTCCTCCTGATTGTCATTTCTGAAAACTCTGAAGAAAGTTACAGTCTTACACACCTCACCATTCTAGATCTCCAGAAAAACTATCCTATTGGACTTGGGCACCTGCCCCGTTGTCTCTGAAGTTTCTACCTCTAAAAATCTAAATCTTGGTATGTTTCTAATCTATATTTAGTGCCTTCCTGTGTGATCATCTATCATATTTTGTTTGTTTGAACATGATTTCATTACAATTAGGGTTCAAGGCTTATTGGACCTAGGGTTTGACATATTCATCAATCTAATCTATCTTTCCATATCATTTCTAAGTGACATCAACATGTAGCTAAGTCCTTTCCATCTGTAGTGACTTGTCTTGATTGTTGTCCCTGAATGTTATTGTGAAAGGAGGGTTTAATTGAATCTACCTCAACTACATTTCAACCTATCTTCTTTTCATATATAACAATTTTATGGAGTTGAGAGGTCAATTCTTATAGTAGATTATGATTTTTATTTCCTCCTCTTATAATTACTAAGTCTTACCTTGTTTGTTTGTGGAATTGATTGATAATTTGGCCTTAAATTTGAAATATCCTTAGGATGTGAGTTCTAATTGTATATAATCTAATTTTATCTAAGATTTCTATCTAATCTTGAATATCTTCCTCAATGGAGTTTTCTTGTATGAGGTGGTTCTCACAAATTTCTTCTAAAACATTTTTGATCCAATCTTCCCTCACTTCTTGGCACAATGAGTGCTAAGTGAAGGAGATGGATGCTTGTTTTCACTTCAATTTTAATTTGTTGTGTTTAATGCCTCATGACAAGATTGAGGGATTCCTTGTTGAAATTTTGTTTGAAATTTGTTGAGTTGCATGCCTTGTGATGAGATCAAGAGATTTCCTTCTTATTTGAATGTTGTATGAATCTCTACATGCAATTACACTAAATGAATGTGAGACATTTTTTCCTTTTCCAATTTTTGTATATGAACTATTTACTACTAAAAATTTAAATATGAATGTGAATCTAAATGTCTTTTTCTAAATGCCATTTGTCTATTTTTTGGTTTTTGTGTCAGTGAGCTATTCTAACAAAGTAAACTTTACAATCACTCTAAGCATAATTGAAGACAAATATTAATATGAAAAAATAAATGAAAAGTAATGAAATATAAACCAACCAAGATAAAATAAACATGAATTTGACTTCTTCAAGTGAAAGATGACAAGCTAATTACTAATGAAAACAAACAATGGAACTTGTAAATAATTGGGTACCAGTGTTAGGATTTTATCCTTAGAGATCCTATGACAACCATCTCAACCTCCACAACAATGGGGTCCTCTTGTTGATGACAAGGGAAAAGACAAGGATACGAGGAAATAGATTTATGATTAGAAGAAACAACAAAATGGAAATAAAAGGCTCATGTAGTCCTCAATGAGTATAAGAATGCTATGGGGGCTGCCTATGGATAATATTTAATAAAAAAAGAATGCAAGAGTAATTCTCATCCTTATGTAACTGGCATGAAGGGCTTATAATCAAAATACAAATAAAAGGATCATGGGGTTCTATATGAGCATACAAATGTTAAGGGGTCCACACTATGCAAAACAAGAATGCAAGAATAATTCTTAGTCTCCCCTAAAACAATAAAGAAGGGGGATATTTATAGGTATAAAATAATCACAATAGGTGGGGTCATTAAGGAGTTAGCAAGGATTGATTGATGAGATAACTAGGTTTGATTGGGAGATCACAATAACTAAAGAGAAGAGAACAAAAGACTGATTAGAAGATCAATATGGATTGGTTAGGAGTGACCAAAGAGTCATTTATAGTTGAAAAATAGTAAATGGAAGTAATGGTTTAGTTGTGCATGAAGGAACTCTCAATTAAAATCCAAAAATGGAAGTAAACTAGGTGGAATTGAAAGAATTCATGCATGACAAAACACTACGAGATCACCCATTTCAAGAAGTGGGTTGCCCCTTTTTGTTGAACACATAGAAGTACTGAGAGGGGGGTGAATAAATACTTAATCAAATTCTTTTCTTCCAACAACATTCAAACTTACATAAGCATTTAAAAGATGAAAAGCACAAGAATGCAAAAGAACACAACCATAACACCAAATTTATGTGCAAAACCCTAGAAGGAAAAAACTATGGTGAGAAAGATGCTTGGATCTACTATCCAAATTGAGCCTCACAAATGAAAACAAGATTATAATATTATTTATGGGCTACAACCCAAAGGAAGCTGCAAATCCCTAAACAACTACAACACTTATAGCCTTCACACAATTATTCTTCAATCTCTGTAATACAAAAACTTATTTGACTCAAATGTTCTTCTCACAAACACTGACTACCGATCACTCCAGCCTTTGCACAACTATCTCACCTCTGCACAACTACAATTTCAACCTCCACCACAACAAAAAAGTAGCTTCAGAAACTCTTCTCCATCATCACATCACCACTAGTAGAAATATGGCAAATAAATTACCAGGTGACTAAAACTTTTAATCATGTGACTAAAACTTTTTGCAACATAGATATAAATGACAAATTTGGTCATCAGTTGAAAGGACTAAATAAATGACCAAATAAATGACTAATTTTGTCATCGAGCAAAAAACACAACTAAATAATTGGTTAGACAAATAAAATTGACTAAATAAAGGACTAAATAAATTCCTTTATTCTTTTTTCTTTCACTTTAGCTTTGGAGGGAATTAATAGAGGGATTGTGCATTTATGAATTTTGAACAAAAGGTGAAACCTGTGAAGAAGCAAAGATTGTGCATTTAGTAGGAGAAGATTGTTCATGGCCACCAAGAATAGGGTATGCAGAGTAGTCGAACAGGAGAAGATTATTCATGGCCGCTAAGAATAGGGTATGAGTAGTCGAACATGAGAAGATTGTTTGTGGCCACCAAGAATAGGGTATGAGTTGTTAAATGGGAGAAGATTGTTCATGGTCATAGTTCTTTGAGTTTGGAAATAGTTTTGAGATCATCATGTGAATGAAGAAAGGAGGGAATTTTTAGATTTGTAGCTATAGACAACAAATATCAAAGAAGTAGATAGATGGCAGATAGATTGTAGATAACAAATGGTTTTATGAAGCAAAGGTAGATTTTTCCACGTACCTCTATTCTTCTCTTAGCCTGCTCTAAAGTTTTCTATCTTTGAAATCTTGGTGCTCTGTCATTAGTGATTGTTCTATCTCTTTCAATGACTATATGAAGAGGTCTCATGGTTCTTTATTGATAAATTTCTACTTTTTCCATTCATGATTTATACTTAGAATACCATGGCATGAAGGAATTTGATGGTCTTCAACCTGTGACTTAGACACTACCCTTGTGTGTGTGATTCAACCTTTGAAAGATGATTGTATTGTAAAAATGACTATCACAAAATAGATAATGAAAGCTTGTTGTTGAGAATGCAAGACTATTCCATGATTTGTTTCATTCCTTAAATCTTCTCTTCACTGTCTTTCCTATCTCTTACTATTATCTTGACAGTAAACTTTGTCATGAAAACCTTGTTCATTGCTTCATACATGAGCTGATCTTTGTTGTCCTATCATGAACTTGCTTACAAAATCCTTAATACAAAGATATCATTGATGATGACTATCCTTTGTATGCAAAAATTTGTCACAGTCACATTCCCTTTCTCCATCTACTTCTATGACTATCATATAACTTATTAGCTTGATTTTAATAAAATTGAAAATTCTATTCATAGAATTTTGACTGTAAAAAATCCTCTCTGTTACTTTTGTTATTGATATATGACATAGCTTTCACATAATTCACATTTGGATACAAAAAGACTATCAATATTCCACTGTCTTTTCTCTACTATTGTAGCCCACTTTGGTGAGTATGATTAGGACATCTATTTGAATGGATAGTGATCTCCTCTTTTCTTTTCTGGTGTTGTGCATTACTCTTTTTGATGACTGATTTCACTATCAGTTTGATGACATGACTGTCATCAATTTCAAAGGCACTTGTGTCACTATTTTAGCATCTATATAATGACTATATTTGCCTGATAAAATCTTTAAGGATTAGTTAACTAATTAGGTAAGGGTTTGTATTTTGACAAAAGTGTTTGGCTTCATGGATTTTTTATTTTTGTCTTTTCAATGCTGCTACAAACTGTAATATCTGCCCCCTCCTTTGCAATCAAAGGCATGATTGTATTCTCTATGTTGTTTTTCCTATTGTCATGATTGTCATTTGAAATGGTTGACATCTTGATTCCTTTATTTGTTGACTTTACCTATGATTTAGGCAAGTGATTTGCTGCTATGAATACTTCATCACAATAGTTATTTATTTGGGGTTTTAAAGTGTAATCTTGATAAATTCTTTAGTATTTCTTCTAAATGCTATTTATCTATTGGTTTACATATCTTGTCTATATTTCTAAGTCAGACAACTTGTAAAATGTATAATTGTTGGTATGGGAATGAAATTGAATTGATGTTGATGTTTGTTATTCTCATTAACATGTATTGAATCACTTACTCTATCTGATGCGTGTACCTGAAAAATGTTTTAGGTGTATATAAGTGTAGCAACTACTTGCATGGGTGATAAAGCTTGTTTGGAGAGGACTTGGAGACTTTTGAAAAGGAGGGCAAGGAATTCAAAGTTTGTTGTAATGAATTTGAAGTCGGCGAGGCCCTTTGTAGCAAAGTCAAATTTGGGGACACACTCTACAACAAATTCAAAGGTAATTCAAAACCCTCATTGCCAAAAGTGAACTAATATTTTCATGATATTTGGAGAATCTTCTTATGGGCGCCCAATAGGAGATATTTTCATGATTGAAGCTTGAAAACTCAAAAGAAAATGTTATCTTTAGTATTTGTGAATTTGATCCTTAACTGATCCTTGAACTCAAATAAAACCACACCTCTACTTTGCATGATCTCTCTACATGATGTCTATCCCAAACTAAAGGAAAGGTTATCCTAGCTTGACCATATGCATGGTTGAAGGTTACCTTTTAAGATTTTATATTTAAAGGCCTTCTAGGCATAGGATAACTTATTATACTAAATAAATACTGGAATGCACAATATTACAGATGGATCAACGTCAAAGGTTGAATACGGATCAATATCACACATATGATGAGAGAGTAGCCAAAGAGAGGGACATGGAAAAATATCCATGTCCATGTAATGACTATCTTGGTGGAAAGTTGAAAACAAGAAATATGATTTATCAACATATGATAAGATATGGGCATAGTGGTATAAGCCCTTGGGATTACAATTATTATGAAGATATGATAGAATTGTAGATTGTGAGAGATGAAGAGGCAACAAACATAGATGAAGTGGCACCAAACATAGATGAAGAGGCAGAAGTGTTAGACGAAGGGTTTGAACTTGAAAGAATGTTGAATGAGGCTCTAAACAATGATTGGGCCAAGTCAGTAAAGGATGCTATAAAGCCTGTGTATGCTAATTGCAAGTTAAGTAATTTGACAACAATCCTTCAAATTCTTAACTTGCAAGTGGTGCATGGTTAGACAAGTGAGAGTGTAGATTAGTTATTGGCATTATTAAGTTCTTTGTTACCAGCTAACTCCACATTACCAACAAAATGAAGTCAATGTAAAAAGAAGATCGGTAAGCTTGGCTTGGGGTATGAAAACATCCACACATGTGTTAATGGTTGTGTATTATTTCACAAAAATCTTGCAAGTGAGAGTGAATGTCTGAAATGTCATGAAGCAAGGTATAGATAAGGGTTGAAATCAGCTATGGTTCCTAGAAAGGTTCTTCACCACTTTGTGATAATCCCATGATTACTCTGAATGTATAGGTGCAGAGACATTGCTAAACTTATGCAGTGGCATGCCTAAAATAAGAGCATTGATGGAAACAACGACATGTGCCTATTTCTAAGACATGGATGGAATTTGATAACAGATGGCCTAATTTCTCTCAAGATCCTCATAATATTGTTGAGTACTAGTGACTCAAATTACAAGTTCAATGGTTCCTTGGTACACCATCGGTTCATTGGCTCATTGGTTCAGTGGTTCATCGACCTGACTCTAGCCATCGGGCTTAGTTGAAGTTTTTACTCTAATGATATTGTATCTCTTCGATGAAGGCTTGAACTTCTTGGGCAGGTTCAATGGTTCAACAAAGAAGTCCATCGGCATGAGGGTGGCCATCAGTGGAGCCTGTGGTAGTGTCTCCATTCTCTTTGGTCTCACCGATGGTAGTGAGATATCGGCATGAGGTTGACCATCAGCAAAGCTGGTGGTAGTAGCTCTGACAGTGTTGGGTCACTCCGATGGAGGTTTGGCATCGGTAAGACATGTGACATCGGCGTGAATTGGAATGTTGTCTCTGATATGCTGTGTTACTCCGATGAAGGACTGGTCATCAATATGAAGTTTGCTATCGGTGTAGATAGAAGAAGTGTCACCGATGATCTATGTCTTGACGATAGTGTGGTCGGCGTGAGAATGTTTGTCGGCCTAGCATTGAGAAGTCTTCCCGATCTTACCTGTCACTCCGATGGAGGGTTGGTGAAGACTTGGCATCGGCAAGAGAAACATTGTCGGCAAAGAGGGATGAAGTTATATCAAAGGTCAAGGTCTTTCCGATGGTTGATGAATAATGTACTGCTTGGTGTTGGCAAAAGTGCCGACAGTTATTTTACATGTGGTGAGGTATATAAACTCAGATGTCCAACTTGAACGGATGCATGTGGGACTAATCTCACGAATGCAAAATGGTAGTTTGGATAGTTGGTGAGCATAACTAAAACGATTAGTTGCTCAGATGGTTGAGTCGATTAGATTGCTAAAAGCAATTGGGAATAGACAGAGTAATGTAGACGATGAGTTCAATTTGATGAAACTTTGTTCTTCTTCTTCTATGAAGTCCTATACAGTATGTTGAATGCAACATGTTAACTGTATGAGAAGGGACTGAGGAGAAAGTGAAAACAAAGTTTGAGTGAAAGGGATTCTGGTTGAGAGAGTGAATACTGTGTGTTATTTACGGCATGATAATAGTATGCTGATTAGAGTGTTGAAGAACCTTGTGCAGGGTTATTTTGTCATCTATTCTTCAGAAGGAACAAGATGTTAATCTCCTGTAAAGGCTATGAGCCTGTAAATGTATTGTAACTATTTGGTTACTAAATGATACAATGGCTCGGTGATTTGGAGTGTGGGGTTTTTTACCTGTAAGGGTTTTCCCCACGTAAATCTATGTTCTTGTTCTGTCTTTCATGTTTAATGTCTCTGCTATTGAAATAGTTAATGTTCGCTTGTGCTTTCCTCTAAGGGTCAAGTTGGAAATGTTCTATGTCTGTTTCTGCTCTGTGGCATAGTTGTGCATGTTTTTTAAGCAAATGAAAAGCATTTAAATCTATCAAAGACACCACTGTTCTTAGAAATACGTTTTGAGATGCCATCATTTCCTTACAAGTGGTATCAGAGCCTTCTTCTGGGATTTGCTTTGTTGCTCACATAGGTACATTTGTGTGTTGGATGTGTTTGCATGCAAGAGTTCTTGGTGTATAAGGTCTGGGTATTCCTTATGTGATGATTTCTTAGTGTGATAGACTTGAGGAAATCTGAAGGAATCATCTGGTGTTTTGATCCTTCTTTTGAGTGAAGTCTGGCAGTGATGTTTTTTGTTTCAGCAGTGCTTGAAGGATGGTGAAAATGAAGAGATTGGAGCTGGTCATGATTTGGCCTGAGGCTCTTAGTTGATAGTATTTAATCCTATTGCATGGGGTTTGCTTTGTGGTTGTGTTGCTGTAGTAACTTTCATATTGGGTGTCTGTGTGAGAGGCTCTCTAATGATATGAAGAAGTTTGTGTTACTGCTCAGCCATGGAGTATTGTGCTTATGCTGGGTGTTTTGTTCCTAGTATTAGAAGGTATAATTTTCTGTTATCCTGATTGCATGTAGACTATGGAGTTGATCATTGGATGGTCTGAGAGCTTCTATAGTAGCCTGATTCTCTCAGATGCATGTGCATGTTGGTGGTTTGAGGGATTGGTCTACAAGTGGGCCTAAAGCTCTTGAACTATTGTTTCCTTAAATGGATATTTTGTACTTGCATGACTCAGATTCATGTTTATTAGATTTGAGGGGTTTTATAGTTTTTCCTTAAAATCTATGGTTATGCATATTCATGATGATCCATTTTTCTGGTTTAATTGTTATGGAGTTTATGTTGCAGACTTTTTGGGTCTTCCAGATGTGAAGTGGGTATGGATGTGCATGGGTGTTTTACAAACACAGTGGTTTTGCAGGTTTTACACGGTCAAGAGAAAAACTTGTGGTTTTATGAAGCTGCAGTTAAGCTATTTTTAGACCCTAGCTTTTGAGGTGTTGCTGGATGATATATTTGCAGTTTTGCATGCATGCTCTATGCATGGTGTGAGGAGGTGAAATGCTTTCTCTGCATGGGAGTGCTGGTAAGTGATATGTCACTTACTATTTATGTGGTAATGCTTCTAGTTTCTTGACTATGGTGCTCAAGTTGTGGACATGTTTGGCAAATCAGATTGTAATGTAATCTAGTGTTTAAGTCATGTTGTCTACATTGTTATCTATTCCTTGAAATCTCAGTTTTGTAGTTTCTAGTGCAATAGTGAGTTTGCGTGTTTCAGTATATCTAGATCTATGAGTTATGTAGTTTTTTAGGTGTGTACAGCCTATTGAGTGCAGTAGGATAACTTAGAAGTGGACAGTCTATATCCACAAGATTGATTATGTGATTGTGCAGATTTGTTGTTGGCCTTGTCTGTGGTCACTTGTACATTAGTGTGACTACTTTGGAAAGAGAGAATAGATGTTGTAGAGTATCTGAATAGTTGGTTATGGAGACCTATAGTATGTGTATCATGGTGTCATGAATAACTTGGACTCACAGGTTTGTGTAATGACAGTGATAGTTATTTCCTTGGTCTGGAGATCTTGGTGCCACTTGGTTTTATTATCAGATGGATACATTAACGTGTGGACCTAGTGGATTTTCATATTAGGAGATGTTTTGGTCATGATGCTTGGAAAGCTCAGTTGTTACAGTTCAGTGGGAGCTTTAGAATTGACTGTGCATTCATCACTTAGTGGTGAATGATCTTCTATAGTGTTGCAGATGTTACTAGGAGGAGCTCTTTGATCCTGTTGCTGCAAAAGGGTTCTTTCACTTTTGCAAGGACACTATTTGAGGATGTGTAACATCTTGGAGTCATGGAAGATTCATGAAATCCTTGGCTGAGGTGTTGTTGGTGCTTGACAGGTGATGTTGGTTTAGAGTTTGATTGTTCAAGTCATGATATACTCTTGTTTAAGCATTTGAGTTTTGGCATGATATGTTTCTCTTGAGACTTTGGTTAAGTTCACCTGGAGCATGGAATCTCCTAAGGGAGATGGTAAGATCATGATGTCATGATAAGTTCCTGATCTAGATGATTGGAGCTTTGACAGTGGTCTAGAAACTTCTCTATGTTTGGGTACATATTATTTGCTTGATCACTTCATAGTGTTGTAGTGATGCAGTTGGAGTTCAACATGAGGTGATTGTTCAAAGGTACTCATGGATACATGGAGAATAAGGTGAGATTGTATATGATATGTTTGATCAGAGTTTGCAGCAGGATGTCCGAAGAGTCTTTACCTTGGTTGGATGTGAGTTCAACAAAGACCTATGAGAAGATTGCTCTTAGAGGAGTCATGGTGACTTGTATATCTTAGAGGAGCATTCTTATTCCTGCTCATGGTCTACTCAGTAGTTTATTACTTGAGAGGCTTACATTCTTGTTAAATTATTTGACCTTGGAGATTGAATGTTTTGTTTGGATGTTGTTATGCTATTCTCTTTGGGGTTTTGAAGAGAAGATCATACTTGACATAGTTGGCATTCAAAGGTGTATGTAGAAGGATTTTATACAAGTATATGATGTGCAATGTTTCTCCCTTTGTTCTGGTTATCTTCCTAGATGGTTTGTTTCACACTACTTTGATTTGAGATTCTGTTAGAGCTGATTGTGATCACTAGCCTATGGTCATGTGTTTTCACTTATACTTTTGGGTGATGACATGGAAGTTATGTTATCTTTTTCTTTTGTTAGATGTGGAGAACTTGGTGAGCTTTGGATTGGTGATGAGGAGTTGTTGCAGGTTATTGTTTACAGATTTTGCATATCATGGTGGATGTTTCCTTGGTACTACATGATATTTACACTTTCTATGTAATGCTATTGGTGGATTTTTGTATGCCATGATCTTTTTCAGATCAGCATTATCCATGCAGTGGGAGTTCTTGATGTGTTTGGTCTTCTTCGACTGGTTGACACATAGAGCTTGTTTTTACAGCTGATGGGTGTATATGTAAGTGGCATAAGTCTACTGATGTTCATACCTTTAAGGTATGAGTGATTGGATGTTTTAGCATTGGCTGTGTGTGCTATTTTCAGTCATGTGGGTTTTATGTTCGCTTGGATGGGTACAGTCAGCTTACTGATTGTTGTTCTAGCTGATGGTTTATCTTGTTTCTGGAGAATGTTTTTCATGGCTATGTTCTGAAAGCTTTGAAGTTGGTTTTGTTAAAGCTTCTGTGGAGCTTGTGAGCACAGTGGAGTGGTGGCCGTATCAGCTTTAGTTCTATGATATGGAGCATTGATGGTTTCCTGTAATTCCTTCATCAAGTGGGAGAATGTTGAGTACTAGTGACTCAAATTACAGGTTCAATGGTTCCTTGGTATGTCATCGGTTCATTGGCTCATTGGTTCAGTGGTTCATCAGCCTGACTCTAGCCATCGGGATTAGTTGAAGTTTTTACTCTGATGATATTGTATCTCTTCGATGAAGGCTTGAATTTCGTGGGCAGGTTCAATGGTTCAACAGAGAAGTCCATCGGCATGACGGTGGCTATTGGTGGAGCTTGTGGTAGTTTCTCTAATCTCTTTGGTCTCACCGATGGTAGTGAGATATCGACATGAGGTTGACCATCGGCAAAGCTGGTGGTAGTAGCTCTGATAGTGTTGGGTCACTCCGATGGAGGTTTGGCATCGGTAAGACATGTGACATTGGCGTGAATTGGAATGTTGTCTCTGATATGCTGTGTTACTCTGATGAAGGTCTGGTCATCAGTATGAAGTCTGCTATCGGCGTAGATAGAAGAAGTGTCACCGATGATCTGTATCTTGACGATGGTTTGGTTGGCGTGAGAATGTTTGTCGTCCTAGCATTGAGAAGTCTTCCTGATCTTACCTGTCACTCCAATGGAGGGTTGGCAAAGACTTGGCATTGGCAGGAGAAACATTGTCAGCAAAGAGGGATGAAGTTATACTGAAGGTCAAGGTCTCTCTGATGGTTGGTGAATGGTGTACTACTTGGTGTCGTCGGCAAAAGTACCGATGATTATTTTACATGTGGTGAGGTATATAAACTTAGATATCTGACTTGAACGGATGCATGTGGGACTAATCTCACAAATGCGAAATAGTAGTTTGGACAGTTGGTGAGCGTAACTGAAACGATTAGTTGCTCAGATGGTTGAGTCGATTAGATTGCTTAAAGCAATTGGGAATTGACAGAGTAATATAGACGATGAGTTCAATTTGACGAAACTCTGTTCTTCTTCTTCTATGAAGTACTATACAGTATGTTGAATGCAGCATGTTAACTGTATGAGAAGGGATTGAGGAGAAAGTGAAAACAAAGTTTGAGTGAAAGGGATTCTGGCTGAGAGAGTGAATACTGTGCGCTATTTATGGCATGATAACAGTATGCTAATTAGAGTGCTGAAGAACCTTGTGTAGGGTTATTTTGTCATCTATTCTTCAGAAGGAACAAGATGTTAATCTCCTGTAAAGGCTATGAGCCTGTAAATGTATTGTAACTATTTGGTTACTGAATGATACAATGGCTCGGTGATTTGGAGTGTGGGGTTTTTTACCCATAAGGGTTTTCCCCACGTAAATCTGTGTTCTTGTTCTATGTTTCATGTTTAATGTCTCTGCTATTGAAACTAGTTAATGTTTGCTTGTGCTTTCCTCTAAGGGTCAATGTTGGAAATGTTCTATGTCTGTTTCCACTTTGTGGCATAGTTGTGCATGTTTTTGAAGAAAATTAAAAGTATTTAAATCTATTAAAGACACCACTGTTCTTAGAAATACGTTCTGAGATGCCATCATTTCCTTACAAATATAAGGTTGGGTTTGGCTCTAGATGGGGTGAACCCATTCTCAGATCAAAGTGCTAAATTGTCAACTTGGCCAGTGTTTTTAATAAATTATAACTTGCCTCCATGGTTAGGAACTAAACCATTTTTCTTAATTCTATCATTGATTATACTAGGAAAGAAAAGTGTGACTTCAGATACAATAGATGCCTATCTAGAGCCATTTTATGATGAGCTAATTGAATTGTGGAAAGAAATTGAAGAAATTCAATCTTTAAGTGATGGTCACTCAATCAAATTCAATTTAAGAGATTCCTTATTGGTTACGATTCATGATCTTCCTGCATATGGTACATTGTCTGGTCTCAATATTCATGGATACCATGGTTGTCCTGCTTGTAACTTTAAGGATTTTGCGAGGCACTCAAGAAGTTTGCGTAAGTGTATTTATTGTGGACATCCTACTTACCTTAAAGTGGGTCATCCATATTGTCAGCAAAAAACATGTTTCAATGGTCAAGAAGAGAATCATGAAGCATCTTTGCTAATAACGGGTGATTACATTATTGAGAATAGACAAAAAAGAATGTCATTTATTGAAAATGGTGGGATTGTTGGTAGTAGATATGATCCATGTAATGAAAGTGGTGTAAAACGGTTGTGCATATTCTATAAGTTGCCATATTTTAAGGATATAGCCATTAGGCATATTGTTGATTTTATGCATACTGAGAAAAATATAGCCTATGCTATTATAGAAAATCTTTTTGGTGCTTTTGATACTATTTCATCATGTGAAGACTTTCAAGAACTAAAGATTCGTCAAAAACTTTGGGTTGAAAAATATGATGATACAAAATATAGAAAACTCAGTGCTCCTTATGTCTAGACAAAGGAACACCATGCACGATTCTTACAGTTGATGTCTCAAACTCACTTTCCTACTAGATATGTAAGTAGTACTATCAGGAGCCAAACTGACATTAATAGCTTAAGAGGCCTAAAGACCCATGACTATCATGTTATAATTGAGAATATTTTACCTATTGTGGTAAATATATCAGGTTTGGCAAAGAGGCCAAGATTGGCAATTATAAGGTTGGGCCTAATATTAAAGAGAATGAGTTCACATGTATTAGATCCTTTGAACTTTGATAGTTTGAGGGAGGAGGTTGTCGAAGTCCCTTGTCTATTGGAATGGGAATTTCTACCAACAATATTTAACGTTTCTATGCATCTTTTGATACATCTAGAATATGAACTAGAGCATTGTGGTCCAGTAAGAATGAGATGGATGTATCCTATAGAACGATATATGAAGGTTTTGAAAAAAATTGTTCGTACTAGGGAAAAACCAGAAGGTAGGATGTCTAAGGGATATTCAATGCAAGAGGCCATTGGATTTTGCACATAATATGTGAAGGATTTTACAAATGTCAATTGGCATGTATGGGATGATGATGAAGATGAGAGAGTTGCAGGTTAAGTATTAGAAGGCAATGGATGTTGCTTCAAGCTATCACATCAAGAAAGAAGTACAATACATGCCTTTATTCTTCAAAACACATCTTCGTTCGATAAGTGGCACAGGTTAAAAAAATTTACACAAATATTTATTTACACATTTATATTATTAATATTACTATTTGCACATTAATATTCTATGTAGAAAATATGAAGAAAAGAATCAAAGTTGGATGCAACATCGACCTCAAAAGCGCAGACTTCATGATTTGGTTGGAGGTGATTCTTTTCCAAAATTTGAAGAATGGATTGCTAATGTAGTTAGTGATGCAAAAGAAGAAGGTCAAGATATAACAATGGAGGAAAGTGAGATTTCACAACCTCCACATTTATGGACTATGTGTTTTAGTGGAATGTGGGCCTATGGTAGTGTTGTGTGGTTACACAACACGCCCCATTTCGACTTGGCAAAACAGGGACCCAACTTTTGTTTTGGCTTGTGTTGTCTGTTTCTGGCGGTTTGGTAAAAATAAGTCAGGTGCATCATCATCATGAAGGTCAGGATGAGGTAGGTCATCATCATGAGGTTAGTTTGTCAAAGTTCATATTTTGTTTCTATGACTTCATGGTTAGAAAGAGTTTGAAATTCCATGCAGGTTTGCCTTTTACATCACTTGAAAATTCGTCCATATGAAGGAGTGGTGAGCAGTCAAAGTTTTGGTCAAACCTGATAATTGCTGTATGATGGTCATCATCATGATATTTGAAAAGCCCCCCGATAATATCCTGAGGTCGAAATATCCAGACGTCAAGTTTAAGTCGTAGTAATCTTTTCCCGTCAGGCGGTCTTTTATATCGCCAAAGGTCATCATCATGATCTTACTCTATCACCTGATGAAAATCATGCAGTCCCGAAACATCCGGATGTCAATCTTAAGTCATAGTGAGCTTTCCCCGTCAAGCGACCCTGGAAACATCATCATCATCATGATATTGTAACATCATCATCATCATGATATTCTCACATCGCGAGCATCATGATATTCCAACGTCGCGAGCATATTGTAATATCATGCTGATGAATCATCATCACCTTGCTTAAGAAGCCCGCCATCTGCATAATTTGCGCGCGCACGACCAAGTCCTGGTGATCGTCATCATCAGGATCTTTCAGGGCAGGATCACATTTCGTAATATCCTCCTGATCTCCTTTTGCGTGATCATGATGATCACCTTATCTTTCGAAGCGGAGGGTAATATTTCATTCCTTAGTCTTGTTGACATCATCGTCATGATCTTTCTCTACCCGACAGTTCGTAATATCCTCCTGCCGAGAAGTATAAACTTTTGCGAACATGATGATGACGATGACGTCACCATCACCTTTCTCCTTCGGCATGATATTTTCCAGGGTATGATCCTGTTCGCCAATATGATGATGACGATGACGTCATGTTCGAAGATTAACGAAGGCCCGGATATCCTGATCATCATCATCAGGACTTTCAGCAGGATCATATTTTAGATCACCCAGTGTGAATATGATGATGATGATGTTCATCATCCTGATCTTCCAAGCAGGATAGACTTGGCCGAAATGGGTCATATTGCATTTATCCACGCGATCATCTTCCTTGGGGGGAACCCGATATTCCAGTTATCTCCTGATCTTCACGAAACATGACGATGACGTCATCCCTTTGCATTTTAACCAAGCCTGATGATGACGATGACGTCATCATGATTTTTCCTCAGCGGCAGGATCATTTTCCGAGTCCTCCTGTTTGTCTTCATCATGATGATGATGACGATGTCTTTCTTTCCTGAATGTGCAAAAAAACAAAATATCCTGATGTGCTTTTCCTCAGAACATTCGGAGGGGAGGGGCATCATATTTCACAATATCCTGCGGCTGGATACAAGACATAGAGTTGGTCATCATCATGATTTCCGGCGTAGGTATAACTGTTGCCGTCGGCCAAGTCTAATATTGTCAACCTGATCATATGTGTTCGCACCAATGCGAACATGATGATGATGACCCGAAACATACATGCAGGGCATGCGAACCGGTTTCAAAGGATGGTTGAAGGGTGATTATTTCCTTGTATAATTTGAGATCATCATGATCATATTTCGAACCTGATATACAAGAGAATGAGCAAAACATGAAGCGATAGTAATTTGAAAGCCCGACTGCCTGAATTTTGGTCAACGAGGGTTGACCTGGTTGTTTTTTATGCTGTTTGTGCATTTAGTGCATTTTTTTCACAGGTAGAGCCTGATTGCCTGTAGCTGCACATTGGGAGGTATGTTTAATAAAACGTTTTACTTCCTGCTGTTTATCCACATGATGTTGATGAACTTAATGTTTGTTTGTTTATTTGCAGGAAGTCATGATGATGCTGCTGAAGCTGAGCGTTGAGATCATGATGATGCTGCTGAAGCTGAGCGTTGAGATCATGATGATGCTGCTGAAGCTGATAATTACAAAGTTGCGCATGGAGGCAACATAGGCCAGACATGAAGAGGATATTGTCAAATATGCTGTTTGCCAGCTGGAGACTGAATCAAGTCGAAGATGCTGGAATATTCTGTGCCAGCTGTACATTTGCCAACTGATGAAGCATGTGCTTTTCATCTGGACCGTTGTTTGTTATGAGAGGATCCTGATCCTTGGATCATTGTAACCGTTTTCTGGCAGTTGCTCTATATAAGGGCCAGAGCTTGTCATTTTAAGGAGAGGGAGAAATACACTAGAATACACAGACGCATCTGGCGCAAAAAGTCAATTACTAGAGAATAAGTTAGGAGATCGGATTACTGAGACTAATGAGGATAGAATTGTTGAAATGTCAAGGTTCTTTCTTCAGATCACTGTAAATGTACCTGTTCTTGAGCATACTGAATGAATATGAAGTTCCAGATTACATCCTGATTATAAATTTTATGTAATCTTTCTGTTGATTTCTGGATATGTACTGGTGAATGCTGTGTTCAACTGGAAGCGCTTTCATTTCATTACATGTTGTTGTCAACTTTCCTTTGAAGCTTTGCACTAGATCATGCGGATTTGTGGAATGTCCTGGTGAAGTATGATTTCTAGTTTTCCTTCTTTTCATTGCAAGTATGGGAGCTTGTATGTGAATCAGTGATCTAAGTCCAGTAATTTTGGGAATCTCACTCTCTACCCCTTTTCCTTTTTCAATTTCATTAATTCATCACCATAACTGCAAATCATGATAAATAACAAGCAGAAACAGTGAAATATGCTGAAATCCCGTAGGTAACTGAAGATCCTTAGCATATTTGAGTTAAATGCATGTAGTACTGAAAATATCATGCAAAGAATCATAGATAATGATAGAAATCATGCAAATATCGGCCTGTATGCACATTATTTGACTAAATTTACAGTGCAGAAGTAGAATCGTTGGAGACTTGCAGAGCGAACATCCAGAGCAGGATATTTGAAGATGATGATGATGAACAGTGCAGAAACACGTAAGGCCCCTGAATGGAAAATAGCAACACACATCAACCACTGAGTAACGTCAGTAGATTAAGACCTAATCAACGGAGACTTGGGATCATGAATTCTTTGAATTCATCGTATCTTTCAAGACGAGTAAAGGTTGTTGTGTAACTTTTATTCTATGTTTGTGAATGACTAACATCATGACCAATAGGTAGCCATTTAAGAGTGGAGGAAAAAGACAGAGGAAAGACAAATTGTGATTGTGTTGTAAGTGCTGAATTTCTTCACAAAACTAAGAAGAAATTCCATGTTGGATTCATCCAAGAAATTATTCAAGTGGATTTTGGTGAAAATTGTCCTATATTATTAAAATGTAAGTGGATCCAACCATCTACAATACATTTTGATGAGTATAGATTTGTATGTGCAAACACAAGACAATTATTATCAGAGGGATAAGCCCTATGTTTTCCCTTTTCAAATTAACCAATTATTTCTAATTGACCATGTAAGAAGCCTAGGATGGTCGTATGTCATTCAAACAGAGTCTCGTTCAAAAAAAAAAATTCATGGAAGCTATTGATATAATGCCTAATGGGAAATATGCTACTTTACAAGAAACATTCAAAGTAGTGGATGAAGATGATGATGGAGTGTTTGGAAAAGATATTTTGATTACCAACAAAGAGATTGGGAGAGAGAATGTATTGCATGACATAGATGAGGATGACAAAGAAAATCAAGCAGATGCAGACATGAGTGATCATGATTATGATCCTGCTAGCAATGTAGATGATTAGTGAAGGCATCAAGAAAATAGTGAGCTTGTAAAATGTAGTAGAGAAGCAGCAAGATAAGAAAGGGCATTAGTGTACAGGAATTTCTTCCACTTTGGGGTTTTTAGGGTAATCTCTTGTGTTGAGCTCTACTTTTTGTTGTTTTTCTACTTCTTGTCTTATTACAAGTCATGCATATAATTAGCTATATTTGTTCCAAAAATAAATTACTCATTTTTAAAGCACATATTGACTATTTTTGTTTACTTACATTTGTGTGTTCAGAATTTCTGCAGAATTATATAAGTAGAAATAATGATGATTCACACTATCAGAAAGCTAATTAGTTTCTTCCCAAATAGAAGGATAAACAAATAGAGTTTCCTTTGGATTTTTGATAAGAGTGGATTTTAATCTTATATGCTATCATCCTATGTCATGTCACTTGTCATAGACTGTCTCCTCTAATTTCTAAGAATGCATCTTATATGCTCTATGAATGTATTTCATATGGGGACTACCCTTATATACTGTATCATTCAAATGGAAATGAAATCCGTATATACTATGACAGCATTTGTTTATATGCTCTAGTTGATTGAAAATAATGGCTTTGTTTATATTCTACTCTTGTTCTACTAATTCAAGTTGCTGATTTATATATTATTGTTTATTTGGACTTCAAGAAATGAGGAAAAAGACTTTGAGGCACAATTTAGATGATAGTGATCATGTTTTTGAAGTTCCACTAATAGATTATGAGCACATTCATAAAGAATGTGTGGCAAAGAATAGTGAATATTTATCACATTTTGGTTTGACAAAAAGGCAAGTTGTAAATCCACTAAGTATTATATTATTTGTTTAATTATGTTTATAAAATTTTATAGGCAAGAGGTTTATGTATATAAGACATAATATGATATTTTTTTGTTTTATAAGAAAGAAAAAGGGTGCAAAGAAAATGTAGAGAGAAAACAAAAGGAAAGTAAAGATACAGTGTTGCCAACTTGTAGAAGCCAACACATTTGGGATTCAAGTACAAATGCAATTGGTGAAAAGAATAGTTGTGATGATGTGTAACCCAATGAACACATAGTGATGTGGAACTTGATATAGCACATGGTGATGTGTAGCTTGATATAGCATATGGTGATGTACAACATCATGATGATCTCTTAGCACAGAGTCTAAGAGAGATTATTGAAAACAATGAGAGGAAAGGAACAATAAGTGATCTACAGATGATTTATTCAAGATTAAAGGATGTGTTTGAAGTGAAATCTATAGAGGCTGATACTGATCTACCTACTCATGACACACTTGATGTGGCCAAGGATGATGATGCTCCAGTTATTGAAATTCATGAAGAGAGACCACTTGCATCTGATGTGCCTGCTACAACTTTTGATGGAACTAGTTGATCATCCAAAAATATTGCTAGTGGTTTAATAGAAGATGTGCCTACTTTTGTCAAAATAAAAAGATTGAGTCAAGATTTATACAGATCTACAAAGAGGAATGCAAAAGAAAGAATCCATTCTTGGTTGAGATATCGAGAGATGGTGATCCCATTGGGAAAAATGTTGCAAGGTGGGCCTCTGAGTTGGGTGTGAGATGTAGGGCCCATTTGGATATTTGCAAATCAAATTTTGTAGAGAAAGATCCACGAAGTGTGGAAAATGTTATACAAGAAATGGAAAATACTTTTGAGACTACTGGTGGACAAATCTCTAGAAGATATTACAAACAAAAGATGAGACTTTTGATGAACAATTTTAGATACAATTGTAGAAAAATAATCTTGGAGGGAAAAGAGAGGTTAGAATCCCCTCTATCTCCCAAATAGTGGGAGGCATTGAAAGAAAATATGTGTTCTAAAGAATATTTGACAAAGAGTTATACAGGAAAGAGGGCAAGACATAATGTGTCAGCTAGATATACATTTGGCCGAGGTGGGTTGCAAGCCAAAAAGGACAAACTTGGAGTAAGGGTATGGCTTTTTTGTTCAATTTACATTGGTTATTTATTTCAATTTTTTATTGAACTGACTATATGTTGATATTGACATTGTATTTTAGGTGGAAAATAGTAATAGAGAAGCAGGTGTGGAAGATATGCTCGATTATATGGAAGCACTAGATCCTAGTAAATCTAACATTAGTATGAAGTGGAAATCTAGTTCATCAATAGAGATTTGACAGCCATTATTAGACACCCAGTAAGAGCCTATGCAGATCATGTCAACTCAAATGAAGGGTACCAACATATAATGAGTTGCTTACATGGTCTCACTGAGAAATTGTCGTAGCTGGCTTCCTCCATTAAGCCTATAGTTTCTGCATGGAATGAGAATAATATTATGGATGCATATGAGGTAAGAGGCTCTATTACACTATCCTTTCATTTTGTGTGCTTGTTATTGGGTAAAATTGTACCATGCTTTTGTTATACTTCCTTGTGAATGCATTTTTTGGATACTTCAATAGTTATCATAGCTCTTGGATACTATAAACAAAGAATGAACCTACACTCAATGTCCAATACTGCAATTCTAGCAATTATAACCTTAGCATTGATGCTTTACATAAATGCACTATCATGAATTGTCTCACTGTTCTACTTACAGAACCAAAAGAAATGTGCAATACTACAATTTACCAAGTTCTACTTCAAACTATTTTTCTTGAGTATTCACTTTATTATTATTCTCCTTGTCATGTTTATGACATGCTCCTATGCTGCATTATGACATTTAACTCTATCATTCTAGATAGTCACTTTGAGTATGTCTTAGTAAAGCTCTTAATCATTGATTCTAAAGTCAAGGCTATCGTATCTACTTTGTTGCTATCATTCCAAGGGTTCTTGGTCACTGTCTAATGGTAAATTGACAGTGCCTTTATCTCTTCTCTTTGTTTGGTGAAACCCTACTAGCTGTTGCATCTCTTTATCTTCTCCTATACCTTCCATGCTATGGACTGTCATAAGACAGAGATATGGACTGCCATCTTACAACTTTTACTATCTTCCTTATCATATGAAGGTTTGGGACACTCCCTTCTTGTTGAAAATCTTATGCTCATGACTATAAGAATCCTCCTATAAACTAGAATCTATTGCTTACAATAAAGGAAGAATGTCACAACATACCTTGACTTAGTCATTTAAGACTAGAAGAAAAATGTTATTTTGAACAAAAATTTCTAGTTTTTGCATTCTTTACTTGACTTATATTTTTTTTTGCATGATGATTAAACCGCATGTAGAGAAATTATATGAAAGCAGAACAAAAAGAAAAAGGCCCTGTTAATAGAGCTCTCTACAAAGCTACACAACTTGAGGACAATGATGATAGTGATTATGCTGAACATCTTGATGAGAATTTGCATGATATTCAAAGTAGTAGTGCTGGTACTAGAATTGAGGTGAGTGCTATTTATTGTTTTTATGTCTTTCATGGTAGTCATTGTTGTTTTAACACAAACATGCAAGTAAGTACTATTCAAGTAAGTTGTTTTAATTTTATTTGAAGGAAAACTCAGTATGATTTAGTTTAAAGGATTTAACTCGAGAGAGACCAATAAATGTAAGCCACTTAAATGGAATTACATCAACTTCTAATAGAAACCAATTAAAAGCATCCACACAATGATAGCGAATGTGCCTAGATAAATCTATTGATTTGAATAACTGGAAATAGCCAATATGGAGACAATCAAACAACTTGTGAACTTGAATATTAATAGAAAATTAGAACACCATACATATCCAAAAATTTAACTATCCTTGCCCATTATAATATTAAATTATCATATAAGTGTAATGTCTTGAATTTGAAATATGATTGGATATATAATATTGGAATATACAAATTGTCTTACTAAAAGATGATGATTGTCTAGGCATTGGTCTCCCTTATAAATATGGGAAGCAACAAGCTTTAGGCCTGAACCAACACAACTATTCATAAATCACATCCTCTTGTAACTAAACATTTTTAATAAAGAGAAATTAAAGGCATAAGAAAGTTAACCAAGATTTGAATCTGTTAGTCATCATAGAGCACTCGTGACCTCATGTCTGGCAAGGTACTCATCTCCATGTTACAGTATCTATTAAGTGTGTTGTGCCCCTGTCTATTATCACAAAAAAGTGTCACCAGCAAAACTGCTCGTTGCTCCTTCTGCACCTAAACTTGTAGCTGTACATCAATCTTTCAAGTATCTCTGCTCCCACTTATAGATGGCAAGGTCACTGGTCCATTTGAATTCCTAAATTTGGAGTAGATTGGTCTAATGGTCCTTCCATCTTTTATCCAACATAGCTTTAACATCAATTACAAATTTTCCATATCCTACATCTAGGGCTATGACCCTATCCAAAATCATTGTAAAGCTCAAAGTATCTATATCCTACTCATTTTTCAAGAATTCCATAACCACAAACAATATTGTTCTAAATTTTGCCTTCCAAGTATCAAGGCCTTTAACTAGTTTGTTTTCCTTTGTCAGAATAGAAGGGATAAATTGATGCTTGAAAGTAGAAAAAGATTCAAGTTTGGCTTGCATCCTTTTGTCTTCACTACTGGCATATTGATGCTCTTCAATGATCATATTCTCCATCTACTCTGTGGGCTCAAATCAGCAGGAGCATTAGAATTTCTTTGAATTATCCTGCAAAGTATGACTAAATTTTGCAAGGAAGGCTACCATTTATGATATAGTGGCTCCAAAACATAAAAGTTTACTTGCAATTGTTAAATGGTCTGAGATAACATGGAGTAGCAATCATGCACATCCCCATGTTTATCCACAACCAGCTTTATCCTATATTCCAAAATTTTCTCAAAGACTTCAAGGACCTTGATCCTTGCCTCATTTTTTGTTTTGTCATTTTGCTTCTTGAGGTCCTCAACTTCTTTTTCAAATTTTGTTCTCAAAGCATTAAACTCTTGCATTGTCACTATGACATCACTAGTTGTTGGTGGCACAAAAGGTTGATACAGAACTATTGCTAGACTTTGGGAAGAACCCACATCTTGCAGTTGTTTTTACAATTGTATATTTTCAATGAACAACCTATTCACTTCATCATTCATGTCTTGTTGTCTTTTCTCATAATCCTACAATTTTTTTCCAACTTTTTTACAACTGCATGGGTGAACATGGTAGAATGGACTATAAGAGAAAAGGTCTCAGTTGCTGAAGTGTCTCAAAAGGTTTTCACCATAGCAAATCCCCTCATTTCCTAAACAACATCTAGCAACCTTGGTTTGTTACAATTATGTGCCTAATCGGTGTTGTCATTAATGTCAACATATTCTTGTTGCCATTGGTGTCACCTGTATCCTATCTTGTTGCCTGACTAGAAGACTGAAATGATGAGGATATTGAGAAAATTAATAAAGATCAATGGATGCAAATCATATGGTAGTATAGGGGATTGTGTGAAGTAGCTCCAGTCAGGATTTGAGAGGTCCACATGAAGATTTGAAGAAACTATGGTCATCTGAGTAGAACTGGTTTTGTAGTATTCAGA
Organism: Cunninghamia lanceolata; assembly: GCA_027924645.1. Lineage (NCBI taxonomy): Eukaryota > Viridiplantae > Streptophyta > Pinopsida > Cupressales > Cupressaceae > Cunninghamia > Cunninghamia lanceolata. The sequence goes on from BSBN01000055.1 coordinate 17,069,799, forward strand.
AGAGATAGAGTGACAGAGAAGTGGTCCAAATCTTTCTGGATATGTCAAATAATGATCTACAAATCTAGAGGCATGTTTGGGAAGTCAGTGTTTATCATCCATTCAAGTGGTTCATGGTTTGGAGGTCCGTAAGCAATCTCTCTAAGATGACAGTCATGGCAGATAGTATTCTTGAGGTTCTGGATGAAGATGCAAGTGATTCTGATGTTTTGAAGGAGTGTAGATGTTTTTGTTGAATTCACTATGCTTGTGGAGGTCTCTGGATCATGTGACTGCTATGTTGGAGGTCTGCATTGAAGTCTGAGCTTGTCAAAGAAGATTTCCTTCTTGATGTTGTTTTTCTTCCTAGTCTTAGCCGATCGGATGATTCTAGCATGTTACGGATGTTCTAAAAGCAATTCTATGAGGTGTAGCATGTTGATCAAGGAAGATTTGAATCTCATTTATGTTTTGTTGACTACTTAGTAATTCGCATTAAGTCAGTTGTTTGGTGTGTTGACCTTGATGTTTATTCCAAGGTTGATGAATCATATAAAGGAGTGTAGTTGAGTTGTGGAAAATCATCCTTGAGCAAAAATAATAAACCCAAAGAAACTATCAGGAGCAGAGCAAAGAAGAGGAGCAGAAGAGAAAAACCATAATAGAGTGAAAAGTTAGTGAAAAAGAGTTTGGAAGCAGAATAAATTTTTTATGAGCATTCAATGAAACTGAATCAGGAATGAAGTAGATGTTATTTCTTAGTTAATTCTTTCTGTGTTAAACTTAAATTTCGTGTAGGTAGTGAGCCTCTCTTTTGAGTAGTGAGATCTAGGCAATGAGCCTGAAGCCAAGTGCCTTCCCATTCTTTTTAAGTACTTTTAACAAGGTATGAATCTTGTGGGCTAACACCCACCATGGTTTTTCCCTTAACTGGGTTTCCATGCCAAAAATCTTGGTGTCAAATGTATTGATTATGTTTCTGCTTATGTGATGTTGTTTCATGCTTTAATGATTACATCATTAATCAATTTGCAAATTGTGAAAGAAGATTAAAAGGAAGAAAAGGTTAATTTATGGGACAACTAATTCACCCCCCTCTTAGTTGTCCGATCTAATTCCAACATGGTTTACTAGTGTTCTTATGTTTTGTCCATATGGAAAGAGTCTATCTTTGGGTTGAAACCATATCCACTGATTCCATCCTCATAATCAATTTTAGACACAAGATTAGGATCATCTTGACTCCTAACTTGGTCAAGCAAGAATGCCTTTTTCAATTCAAGACCTGGGATGATCAACATGTTACTCTTCAAGACCATTTGTCTTGCTTCCTCAAGAGTCAAATTAATTTTGTCAACTTTTAGTTCTTGAAATGTTTGGGTGGTTATTTGATCATACTGAGACTGTAAGGTCGATTATTTTACCTCCCTTATTTTGATCATTATGCTATTCAGTAGATGACATTATCAGACCTTAGTGACTATGCTTCATTTTGTAGACTTGATTTGATCCACTGATTATGCTAGGACTTTGATTTGACATATGCAATTCATTTTGATCATAGTAATGCTATTTGTGGAAAATTGAATTATGAGTTTATATTTGATGATGTGTTGTGATGAGATTCTAGTTGTTTATGTGTTATGGATTAATTGACATGTGATTGGATAATGTAGTGTAATTTGGATTTATGTATTGAGGTTGTTGACTATATTCGTTTGCGTGAATTTAATTTCCAGTTGCTTCGGCTATGACTTTCCATGACAGGACTGACACTTGATCGAGATGTGTAGGTTTTACATTCCCTAGCCACGAGAAACTGGAGGTAGAATTCACACTATGTGATCCCCTGTAAAGCTAATCCATTCCCAAGAGGGACAAGAATCACGTTTGAATTTGAATGATGAATTATAGTGCTTGATTTAATTTTATTTATTTTTAGCCTTAGTACCCTTTTGTTTATTTAAAATTGTTTAATAATAAGTGTTGTGCAATTTTATTTGATTTATGCCACTTGGCATTTATTTATTTTTAGTCCATTTAAATGTGGATTTTTTACCCCTTCATGAACCCTAGAGTCCCAAAAGTTACCCTAGGTGGTCAATCATGAGTCTAGGGTCAACTTGGACTACCTAACCCTAGTTTTGACTCACCTTAGGTCACCCTAAACCATGGTTGAGTAAAACTGACGAATTTAGAAAAGAGGGAAGATGGGGGATAGGCCTTGCCTTGGGAAGGACTCATCTCCCGTCCCAAAGTTTTGGGAATCATTCCCAAGGAAGACTTGGGAGGTCTGCAAGAGTCCTCCCAAACTCCCAAGTGAGTGGGAGCACCATTCAAGACCCTTGTCTTCTTGGAGTTGTGAGTGGGAATCCAACTCACCATTTGTCCCCCTCCCACTTGTGTGGGAGCACTAGTGGAGTAAGTGGAGATGGGGGTGGAATGAGAGGATGACACTTGTCATCCTCATACCTTCTCACTCTTGCAAGTGGCTTTGGAGGAGGGAGGAGATAGTGACAAATGTCACCCTCTCATTCCCTCAAGGCCAAGTTGATGGCCTTTAATAGCTTCTCTTGTAGAGGAGTGGGGGTTCTTTTTCTGGTTCTTTCCTTGCAATTTTCAGTCTTCTTGCAAGTTTTAGTTTCTTTTCTAGTTTGGAGGAGTTGGGAGAAATTCTGGGAGTTGGAGAATTGGGAAGGCTTGGAGATCTTCACCAATCTTACTTCCATTGTCAGGGCCTTGAAGGTAGGCCTCTTAACTTGCTTCTTACCTTGCTTATATGATGTTCAATGTTTTAGATTTTGGTTGTGTTATTTGCATTGTGATGTTTACATTGTGATGTTGGGATGGGTGTTTATGGTGAGAGCACCTCCAATGGAGGTAATGCTCAACTTGTATGGGTAGGGGAGAGGAACAATCCTTGGGGGCTCTCCCACAGTTGTATTTGTGCCTTGAGGGCTTTTATTTGTGGAGGAGAATATTGAATGGCAAGAGTGCCATGGAGATTTTATGTGATATTGTGGAGGTTGGTGTTATGGAGATTTTTGGCTTGAGGCCATGGGTTGTGATTTATTGGATGGCAAGAGTGCCATGGAGTACTTGTGATTTGGAGGATGGTGTGTTTTGGAGAATTTGGCTTGAGGCCATGTGTTGAGATTTTTTTTATCATTTGGGAGCCCTTTTAAGTTGAGAGGTCTATTCCCTACCCTCACCAAACTCATTTTTATGAGTTAAGTTATGTGTTAAACCTATGGGGTTGTTCTGTTTTTGTGTTATTGTGATTGTTTTTGTTGTGGAATGAAAACCTGTGTGAAATCCCTACCTCCCTAGCTCGGGGGTGACCCACTTGCGGGTCTACGGTAGGGAGGAGAGCTTTCCTTTTGAAGTGGCTATTTTTTGTTGTTTCATTGTTGTGTTTAGTTGCAGGTTGTTTAGTGGAGAGATGGAGCTGTTTGGGAACTCATTTTGGTGTTCAAATGTTTCCCCTTGTAGTATTGTAGTGGCTGATTTAGCCATGGCCTTAGTGGCTTTGTTGCCTTGTAAATTCTTATAAATGTTGCTAAGAAACTTGCCATAGAGTTAGCTGTGATTCTTGTGAAATGTAAACATTCTGGTATTTTAAATAATGCTGGTCACACCTTAATAGTTGAGCTAAGGCGGGCAAAATGCATGAGTTATGTCATTTACATTTCTGTTATTAACCTTCAAAAAATTATGTATGAACAAGTGAGATAGATCCATGAGTTTTACAAAGGAAAGAACTGGAAGGATTAAACTAAGTTTTCTATTTGGTTGCTTGAGAAATTATTTGAGGAATGGCTGTTGAATAAGTTGGATGAGGATTTACATTCTACCATAAAGAATTATTTCAAAAAATATATAGTTCCATTATTCTATGCTTTTAAAAAAAAAGAGGGATAATTTGGATTCATACCTGTATATCTAAAAAAAGAAAAGAAGAGTAGTGCATTGTCTGTTTTGTATAATGTTTAAAAAAAAACAATATATATTCCAATATAAGAAGTATTATGGAAGGTTAGATAGAGAAAGTTTGAGCATAGTAATTGTAGTCATTTTGCAGTTCAATTTATTCATTGCTGTAGAAAAGTTGGAAGAGATGACTAGTAGTCTTTCTTTGCTTATATAACAATGTTATGAAAAGAAAAGAATGCTGTGAGAGTTTATATATATTTCTGCCTTTCTTTTAATCATATCAATGGGTTTGGTTGTTTTTTTTATGTATCAAAAAGTATATAATGTTGTTCAGATTATGATTCCTGCCACTGTGTATGTACAACTAAATTAGAAGAGAAAATACAAACTACTTGATAAGCAAATTACATATAATGTTTCTTTTTGCGAAAAATATATATATATATTGTTGTTCTTGCAATTGTTGTAGCACTAGGTACAAAAAAAATTTAGATTATGTGATATTGCTTCTACTAGATTACTGTATTTATATCCTTCTAAAATAATCGATATCTATGACTCAAAGAAATTTATAAAATAAAAATTTAACAAAAAAAATAGAGTTTTATGATTTTTCTTTATGCAAAAAAAAAATAAAAATAAAAAATAAACAAAAAAATTGTGAAGGTGCCCACAGTCCCCACCCCATAAACAAAAGAGGGGTGTGGGGGAGGCAGAGCCTCCACCCACACCCACGGGTGTGGGTGGGGGCTCTGCCTCCCCCACACCCCACACACACCTTACCCCACACACACTTCACACCCCCCCTCCCGTTACACTGTGCAGCTCCCGCTGCCTGTGGAACTCCCGTAGCTCCCCCTTCGGCCTCCCTTCCCCTGCCGCTACCTCCGCCGCCCTCCACGGCCCCTCTACCCCCCTTCGCGGCTAGTACCACTGCACACTGCCCAACCCCCAAAGTAGCCACGGCTACCTCCCCGCCATTGCACAACCCCCCCGGCAAACGGCTGTCCACCATTGTCCAGCTCCCGCCGCCGGGACTTGACCCTGCCACCAGCTGTGTTCCCTCCACCACACCACCACCACCACCTCTCTCCGCCCCTCAGCACCTCCGCCACTCCTTCCACATAGCATGCCACTAGGTTGGCCACCACCGCTACTTTCTCTCTCCCTCTTTGACCCCTAGTTGCAACACAAAAAAAAAGAATGTAAATATAGTGTGATTCTAATTGCATACACACAAAAAAAAAAGAGAAATCTCCCTTGTGCTCACCTTCATGAGTCTTCAATGGCTGCCCCAAACCCTAGACCTAGAAATAGGAAGACATAACAAAGGAAGGGGAAGGAAATAATGATTAGGGTTTGTGAAGGAATAGAAAAGAAGTGAGATTATGGCAACAAGGAGAGTAGAGAATTATAAAATGCTTTTAGGGCATTTCTTAGTTTTAGGGTTAATATTTGCATTTTCTTCAATGAGAGATTATTTTTTTTATTATTTGTGTGAGGATAAGGGATTCAACTTTAAATTTTAATTTTATTCTAAGCCTCCTTTTCTCCTTTGGATCTTAATCATCTTGGGGATTTTCTTTTACTTTGGTTTATATTTTTGAAAGGGTTAAATTGTAATTTTGATTGTTGACTTGTGATTTAAATTTGTTTGGAAGGTATTTATTCTAAATAGGTTAATGTTTTCAATCTGATGTTGTCTTGAGATTAGCATTTAAAATTTCTTTTTTTTAGATTTAATTTATTTCAAACTGGGATGGATTTTTGGCCTAAATTTATTTTACCCTAGAGCAGGAATTCGTTTATCTACCTCGTCAATTTTGCTATTCTATTATTAATAAGTTACAAGAGTGAGTATCTTATCTCCTCCCTCATCCATTTAATTTTTGAGTGAATTATTAAACACTATGCCAAAATTAGGTTTAATAACGAACTCAATTTGTTGGTTGAGTTCAACCATCATCTTGTTGTTTTAATTTAATTTCGTCATTTTAAAAATATTGTTGATATCATTCTAAGTTAATTTAATGTTTAATTAATCATTTATTTTATTAGTTTTTTCTTATTGGTGTTTTATGTAATTTTGACCTTAAGTTTTAATTAATTTTACTTATAAAATTTATTTTCTTATTGGTGAATTAATTTTAAAAATTTATATTTGCATTTATCGATAACGCATTATGCTGCCGAGATTTTGTTAGGCTTTTAGGGTTTATTTTATGCGTTGTGTTAATTAATTTTTATTCCATCATCCAAAACTTAATCAAGTGCCATCATGACATCATATAACTTCACCTTTCGATCTGAGTAGTTAGGGATCGATGCCGATGAACTATCTTCACCTAGGTAACTTAGGGGTATAGATGGAATCGACCTAACCCTAGAAGCGACACACTTCATGTCACTTACCCCTAGATGGCCTCCACCAACACGGTTATGTCGACATGTCTATACTGTTGCGTATAGCCACCGAGCACGCAGATGCATGCAAGGGGCTTCTAGGGTTGGAAAGAAAAAAAATTTTGAGGCCCGTGTCGTGACCACATGGCGAATGTGGTCATGACACGAGCATTTTGCATGTCACGTCCGCACGGGAGATGCGGGCATGACAGAGACTCATTAGTACCCATCTTATTGATTTCCACCTTTTCATTGAATTCCTTCATCTTCATTTTTAACCAGAAATCTCAAAACTCTAGAGTCTTGATGAAATCATCTTGACTAAATCTCAATGATGTTACCACCCTCTCATCTTCCTATAGCTCTGGCTCAATTTGGGCTTGTTCTTCCATCCTAGCCTCAAGCTTGTGTGCATTAGTTTCTTGACTAACCAATGGTTGATCAACTTCCTCTCCATCATGCAATTGTGTCAAAATATTTGAAACTTCATCAATATCCCCCATGCCCTTAGACATCTCATATGGGACTAGAGGAGACATGCCTTTAGTTCTCTGCCTATTATGTTGTGGTGATCCAGGAATCTGTGGATCTTGAACTAACATGATATCAGGGGCAGGCTCATGAATCTCAATTCCTGTAGACCTCTTCACTAGAAGTTTGGTAGCCTTGGTAGGTTGTACTTTAGATTTAGCATAAATACTTTCAAATTTTTCAATCATTGTATTAATCCTCTTTAGAGGATCTTTCTCTTCAGCAAAAAATCCTTCAAAAATTGGATTCTTTCCCTTTTTGTCATTTTCAATTTTCTTGAGGATCTCCAATTTCCTCTTCCTGTTATACACTTCATAAAAAGTAACTAGGTTCCTTATCACATCCTCAACATAAATAATTTGATGGGAGATGCCCATATTAGTCAAGATCACTTGTCTCACAAAGTTCATATGACCTTCAGGGTCACAAACTCTTTCAACACCAGATTCCAAAGAGTACTTGGCTTTCAAATAGGCCTGCAGCTCCTCAAGAGTGTCCAAACCAATTGACCAATCTCCAAAGACACTGGTATTAGGCAAAAAGGTACCTTTTTTCTACTTTTTATAACTTCCTTTTCCCTCCACATCATTCTCCACATGAATTCCAAGAATGCAATTCTGTCAAAAACAAACTTTGGCAATTTGTGAGGTGGTTGGGGGCAATCATATACCCTGATTATTCTATACTCTGGTAGGAAGAATCAATTGGCATAATTGAAAGTATGACCTTTCTCTGGTTTATGTGCAAGAGGTCTTAGAATTACCTTGATTTATGGTGACAATTTGGGGGCCCAATTACAAAAAGAATTCATTATTTTCACAGAAAATTCATTATGAAATGCAATATAGTTACTAGTCTAGCATGAGAATCCTACATGTAACACCAACATTGAGTAGGCATTCTTTGCCTTGTCCTATCATTCATGCTAATCTCCATTTTACTTGACCATTTACTCCTATTTTGATATAGGATCAAGTGGCAAACCAAAGAATAAAACTTGAAGTTCATGGGTTTCTTATCTTCCTTCACACTGATGAATCCATCATGTATTTTCTTTTCAAGATATGAGGCAAAATCATACACAATGTTCACCTCTAAATTTTGTATCTTCATAGTCATCATCATCAAATTAACTAGCATCCTCTAATCAACATCAATTCCCAGTACTTGGCACAATGCATAATAGGTCCATTTGAAATAGACTGCAAAATCTTCCATAGGGAATAGTTCGACTGCATTGGAATGAATATCAACTATCCTATTGTTTGTACCTCTTCTCATAAATATCGACAGCTCAACACTTATGAGTTTTTTTCTCAAACATTTGTGTTCTTGTTCAATCTTTTGTAGGTCAATTTTGATGAGAGCTTGTTTGTTCAACATAAAACAATCAATTATTGCATTTTTGTTAATTCTCAATAGAGAAGATCTGTTTGGAAACCTTAGTGTTTTAGTAGCTGGGTGATAGTGCAGTGCCAGAGTATGAATCAGTTCCACATCCATGAACACATTTGAAACAATTAGCTTGGCTAAATCCAGCTTCCATGGATTGCCCACCGGTCCATGACCATCCTTCTTTTGACAGAAGTACCAAAATAGTTTCTAGCCATAAATAGGAATTATGGAATCCCTACAACCCTTAGCAACATCCCTAAATACTTTCTTTTGACCTTTTTTAGATGAATTGGGTAAAACATCTAGCAAAGATTGCTGTAGTGATCTTTTCTTAGGGGCAGGATCAGGCTTACTAGTCTTACTTGTGGATTCAAACTTCTTGGGTACCATTATACAAACTAGGATTTCACAATTCAAGCAAATGCATAGAGAATTTAAATAGAGAAAAGATTCTTCAAACTTTCTTATAGAGAATGTAGAGATGGACTTGAACAATTTGAAGCTTGCTAAGAACAAACTGAACTGGGCACCTTCTCCAATCCAATCTGCAATCTCAGAACTGAGCAAATGCTGAGAGATTTCTAGATTTTATCGAGCCATAATGTTCATCATTCCACCATGATTTTTGGTTCATGCCACGAGATTATAAAATATCAGCATTCAATTCATTTGAAATATAAACCCTTGATCAAATTTGATCCAATGATCAGATGAAATGACAAGATCTTTCAAATTTCTTAGTAATCGTACACCCTCACTGAGTATTTTTACTCATTTATTATCATTACCACACTATCGTGGAGCTTGTTTAAATTGATCATGGGATGGCGATAAGCTTCAATGCCTTTTGTTCACTTTTCTTGATTACTGTCAACCCTCAACCCTTATGCTCAAACAAAGTGGGATCACAAGGATTATAGCCCCCTTTATTCCATTTTCTTCCATTACTGCAAGTGCCTGTTCTCATTACTGTGGGGTGATTATGTCGCCAACTTTTATTGCTTACCACCTTGCCGCAAACATTCTTTGAAAGCTATCATAGGAGCCCAATAACTTGGACACTTACTACCGCCATGCTATGAACTACTTGCTAGACCAATGCGGGACCATGAGATCAGTTTATATTGAAGTCTCTTCCTTATCGCCAAGCTGCAACCAAGTGGTGAGACCTCTGAGGCACCATAGTATACATGGTTGACTGAGCCCTTCCTACCGCCATGCCACAAACAACTTGTATGTTTCCAGTGAGAGTACGGTATACATGATTCTTGTTGCTCTAGTTCCCGCAGTGCCGCCAAGACAATGAGGATGACTTGAGAGATTGTGGTAAACTACAAAAACATAGAAATGATTAAGAATAACTACATACTCCTCAAAATGACCATGTTATGTGACCTTGGGAAATAAATGGCATAAAATTTTGGCATGAAAGTCTATTAAGAAATGATCATATACAAGTGAAAAGATCAAGTAGGATGGAAATGTGCAAAATTTTTGAGAAGTCCTAACAGGTGAGACATTAAAATAGTTTATTTGGAATAATGGCAAGAATTTACAAAATTTTAGGGTTTAAAATTTTTGTTCCAACATAAGTAATGGTTGTTTTATTATGTAAATAAGGGTAATCCTTACCTATGTAATAATTATTATGTATTTCAATAAAATGTGTATTTGTTTTTTGTTTATGCAAAAATGTATTGATAAACTCCAAGAAGGGGATAAAGTTAGGGTGTTGGATCCATTTGATGGTGTTGCTATGGGTATTGGGTGGATTCACTCACTATCTATTGTACATGGAGTCAACTTGGAAGGAACGGGAGATGCAAATGTAAATATTTTAAAGGTCACAAGTAACATACCCCTTGCTTATGACGACAAAATACATGGAGATGTCTGTCTGAAAGAGAAAGGAGGAACCTTCACATGGTGGCCACTAAAATATTTGCAAAAAATGGCATAGTTGATGTTTATCATGTACTAGTTGTTAGACATCTTGGTCCACTGCTTTATGTAGTATTTTGAATGTGTTGTTTAGGGCTCTTAATTTTCATGGTGTATTTGAAAGAGTTGGAATCTCTTAGACAACTATGACATTTTTTATTATATTTATATATATACTCTTAGATAGTTTTGATATCTTAAATAATTTTATATATATATATATATTTGCATTATATTGTTTATTACAGATTACCTTTCTTTTATCATGATGTTGAATCAATCTTTTAATTCTAGCATGTTGTAGCTTGTTCATATATGTATTTTTTTTAAAAGTGCATTGAAAACATTACCTGTCTCTAGAATCATCATAGAAACTTTTTAAAAATGCCATGTCTATCTTGGAGTCACCGAGGTTCATACCTCAATGATTCCACACCATTTCAAGCCCAAAAAAATCCCAACCATGCCCAATTCCATAGGTGATTCAATTCTGAATCTGATTTTGGGATGAATAGTACCTAGAAGTACCCTATTTTTCTACCAATTAGGTAACTTAACAAATAATAAATGTTATATCCCAAAACTTGCACTAGAACTCTAGTGAAAGCTTACCATACTATAGCATCATCAAGTCAACCTTGGATATAGAAATTGTTCAAAATAGAAAATAGTTTGTAAATGTTGAATGGTTAGATAGTATGAGAAATTATAGGCACTAGGAGTTACCTTTTAAAATATTAGGACAAAGGGAAGATAAAATTGATATATATGGTGTAAAAGCTAAGGGATTGCCTTTTGGTTTCAAGATCTAGGTGACTTTGATCCTGATTTAAAATGTTCCTTATGAGTGGTCCATTGTGGTAACCTACATAGTGGTATGTATTCTTAGAAGCCTTATGGTGCCATATTATTTAATGGAGTATATGTGGCATTAAAAAAATTGAAAATCTCTTTTATATTAAAGGAGAATGGGTGGTATTTGTGATCTACTATGCTAGAATACAATAATCTACACCTCAAATTTAGATTACTCAAACCATGTCACATTGATCATATTGTTAAAATAATATAACATATTCCATAGATTAAGATGTTTTTTGGTTTCAAGGATCTTATCAACATCATAAGGAGTTGAAGGATGCACAGGGAATCAAGATAACCAGTCAGGTATCAAATTTTAGGCTAATAATTTTATGTATATGAGCATAAATTTATCAAATATATGTGGACAATGAAATTTAGCTACAATTTCTTGATTTCAGGGTCTTGAGCATGCCATAGCAGGAAATCAGTTATATGTTGGACCTAATGACGATTTAGAGGATATTAAGGAAGAATCAATGCAAGATATCAATAATGTAATGTCTCAAATTGACAAGAGTGGGGAAGGATTTTATGTTCAAGCTTCAACATTTGGATCTTTGGAGGCTTTATTTGAGTTTTTGAAGACCCCAACTATAAGCATCCCAGTTAGTGCAATTGGTATTGGGCCTGTTCATAAAAAAGATGTCATGCGTGCGAGTGTAATACTTGAGAAAAAGAAGAAAGAGTATGCTACAATTTTGGCATTTGATGTCAAAATTACTCCTGAAGCTCAGGAGCTTGCAGATGAAGTTGGTGTCAAGATATTTGCAACGGACATTATTTATCATCTGTTTGACCTGTTTAAATCATATATGGACAATCTTAAGGAAGAAAGGAAAAAGGAGACTACAGAAGATATGTTTTCCCCTGTGTACTGAGCATTTTGCCAAATTGTATTTTTAACAAGTAGGATCCTATAATTGTTGGTGTTGATATTCTTGAAGGCATTGCAAGGGTCAATATCTAAACCTAGTCTTTTTGGTGTTATGACTTATGCATGTAAAAGATTGTTGTATCATTTTTGGTTTGTATAAAGCCATATGTGGTGATTGCATCTACAAATTGGCATGTCATTATCTATTCCCACAAAAGATTTCATAGATATTGGCAAAATAGCCTCAATTGAGATCAATCATAAAGTTGTTGAAATGGCTAAGAAGGGTGAAAAAGTGGCCATGAAGGTATTTTGAGAAGTTGTCTTTGTTGTTAATAGTTTTATATGATTTTGGATGCTATTTTTTGAAATGCTTTTGTTAATGAATTATCATATAAACTTTACAAATTGTTGGGAGCAACGCTAATGAAGCACATAAAATGTTTGGTAGGCATTTTGAAATGGAGGATGAATTTGTGAGTCATCTATCCAGAAGATCCATAGATATATTGAAAGAAAACTATAGGTAAGGCTATTTGATATCCACATTACGTAATTTTACAGTGTATTTACTATTATACATTTTATACTAATTGAACATTTGTGCTTTTCATTTTTGGCTAATAAAACAACTTTGTAATGTCTAAAATTGAATATTCTTCTTATTTTTCAGGATGATTTGTCCAATGATGATTAGAAACTTGTGGTGAAATTGAAAAAGCTGTTAAAAGTTCCTTGAGCTACTACTAATGATGCATTGTGCAATGGAACTTTGGATTGGAGAAAAACCTTCTGATGAAAATGGGAAAATACACCCTACAACATTACAAACACTGCAATCAAGATAACAAACAGTGAACTTTGTTGATACTAGAATAGTAGCTTATGCATCATAAGCTTCTTCTATATGTTTTTCTATGTGGTGTACATGATGCACCTCTAGCTACAATAAGATAGTAATGAACTTCAAATCCTATCTATGCAGGAGGTCATTTGAATGTCTATTGTTTAGCTCATTTTCTAAAATTTAATAGTCTAAACGGGTAAATGTGGTATTGCCATGTGAGAAAGGGAAGAGATTGATTCCAAGAGTAGATATTTTGTGTAATGATCTATTTTATGATTTCTTGAGTTAATAAAGAAAATGTCATGAAAATGTTGTTTTAAATAAATTCATATTTTACTGCAATTGTATGAAACCAAAAACATTTCCATGTTGTCATCTTCAGTATGTTGTTGATTGGCTGGATTTCACTATTTCAAGTGTCATTTTTGCTTCAGCTATCTAGGACCATGTTATGGAAGGTTACACGGAATGGAGTGTTTTCCCTGTTACACTTTAGATTTTTACTTACCACATATGTTTTTCTCTTGAACCACTGCTATAGGGGCCTCTAAGTAGCATTCTCAGGTTGTTATTTAGATATTGTTCACAGTGGTTCAGGGTTGTTTGAATACATAGGCAACACCTCAATGGCTTCTGTGAAGGAGAATATGGAATGTACCAAGGCTACAGTCAAAGCACCTGAACTGGTTAACAGAATGCCAAAAGAAATTATGTCTCATGGAATACACAGTGGCAACATCTCTTTTCTAAGTGTCAAAAGATGTGAAGGGCTTCATCGGTTCGACCTACCTTTCCATTGTTTTGCTATTGTATCTAATGTGGCTCTTGAACTAGTTTTTTCTTCAGCCAGTCCTTGTAGTTTGTTGTACATGACAGAGTTGAACTAGTTTTTTCTAGTTATGGTAGCCTTGTGCTACTTTTTTATTATTTGTAATTCTTTTCTTGCATTGTTCAAATACAAAAGAATATTTATTTTCACTTTGCTTTGTCTTGTTTCATTTTCTTATTGGTTGATTCTCAAATAGAAAGTGTTGGCTAAAATTTATCAATCTTTACTTGGTAGCATCATAAAATATATAGTTTTCCAAATTTATTTTCTTTTATGTTTTAATTCAAATTTAATAATATGTTTTTTCTACATTATAAAATTTATGGTATTTAATAAATTATTCATATCATGACTAAATTTACTACCAATTAATGGAAACTAGTAAATAAAAATGACTACCATGACTAAATAAATGACCAGCTAACAACAATCAATGACTAAATGATTAGAATGACTAAATAAATGACTAAATATATGTACTACAAAATTGATGACTAAATATACTACCAAATTAATGACTAAGTTTTGTTTATTCATAAATTTTCTCATGAGATAAATGACAGAAAATAAACTACCAATGGTCACGTGACTAAATATACTACCAAATTACCAAATATACTACCAAATTGATGACTAAATATACTACCAAATTTATGACTAAATATACTACCAAATTAATGACTAAATATACTACCAAATTTATGACTAAATATACTACCAAATTAATGACTAAATTTTGTTTGGTCATAAATTTGGTCACGAGATAAATGATAGGCAATAAACTACCAATGGTCACATGACCAAACTATTGATCACATGACCAATTTTTGGTAGTTTTTTTAGTCATTTATTTCTATTTTTCTACTAGTGCACCAACAATTACCTCGGCAACAATATCACATAAACTAGTCCTTTCCACATTTCATCATGATATCTACTTCTGTGGTAATTTTATTCACACAAAATCAATGCTATCACACAATACATAATACATATATCACTCAACAACTTTGATCTTTCATTTATATCCTCATGAAGCTTCAAGATCTTTCTCCTTGGTCAGCCAAAATGAAACATGTAACATGAAACGTGTAGTGACTACAACAGTCGGCTCCCAAACATATGTGGTAAGTAAAAATATAAAGTGGTTTAAGAGAAAAATATTATCAAGTTTGTTGTGCCTTGCACACACGCCTCATTTTGCCAAATGGGGACCCCCATTTTTTCTTTGGTATGGAATCTCAACCTTTCTTCCTTATGATGATGAGAGTAAAATTATGTATAGAATGCAAGATTTGTTCCAAATTTGAGTATTTCGCATGTTTGAACTTGTCTGATGCCTTTCATGATTGATTTGGAGGAGTCTTAATTCATTTTATGCTTAAGAAATAGACATCTATTACCTTTTGCACTAAAAATGGGTGTTACTGAAGTTTGCTCTAAAATCCTATGTCACTTCATATAATTCTTAAAACTACTACTGCAGGGTGTGTCATGTTGGAATTCCTATTTTCCATGCCTTAAAATTGCAAAATCATGTCAAATTCCACAAGGTTTCACTAAGGGATCCTTGTTCTTTCATCCTAACGAATGTCCCTGAAACCCTGAAATTGGATAAGTCTAATGTCCTAGAACACTAAAAAACTAAGTCTGAAATCTAGTGGATCCTCAAAAATCTAGAATCTACATGTTAAATCCCATGGATTTAGGACCTATCTCAAATATCCTGAGAGTAGATTTCAAAATATTTAAAGTATACTTAAATATATTTTCAAATATACTATTAGGTAGGGACTTTCAAAATCTAGCAGAAAATATTACCCCAACTAAAGTTTGCACTAATATCCTGTGTCACTGGATATCAGTATTGGACCCCCCCTTTCTGTACTTAGTCCTAAAAATCATGATCACATGATATTTTCTAAAAAATGCACCCACCGGATATGTCCGCTTGCATGTAAAAACCCTTACAATCCTATCAGGTTGAAAATCTTCGCTAAGTAGGTTTGTTTTAGAAGTCTAAAGCACTTAGCGCTAAAACATAAATGCATAGGATCTACGCTAAAAGGCACTATCACGTGATATATCTGGTGGCCTCAAAAAGCTCTGCTAAAACTATAATAGACAAACTCAAAGGTTAGTGGGCATTTTCCTCTTCACATGATATGTCCTGTGATGGCTCATTTCCCACCGATCTTGTGAGTGCCCTTTCACCTGCTTTTTCGACTTGGAGTACCTAGATCTAATTTAGAGCTTCACTACATATGTTCAGTGGTGACACAAAACCCCTCTGATCACATTGAAGCCAAAATCCCTACCAAAGTACTAAATTCGGCCAGCGCTAAAATTAACATCCTTTGCATATATCCTATTGACCTGGAAATCCCCCCTTTTGACAATTTAGCTTGAAAAACTCATTTTTAAGGCATGAAACTTGGATTTTATTGATGAATTTGAATTCCACATCCTTCTATTACATCATGACCAACATTTTTATCATATTTATGTGGATTTTAGGCATGTTTTGCATCAATTAATGTCATTGCACATGAATATCCAGTGACCCCCAATAATCTCGCTTTTTGCAAAAAATGCTATAAAATGTGAAATAAAAGTCTCCAAATAGATCCAAATGGCCACAAAAATATTCTAGATCACCATACATGCCAAATGGGTACTTGAAAATGATGAAAAACTCATAAAATCATGTGAAAACCACTAGATTTGTGGGATTGTTCACAAGGAAGCAATATCGACAATGAGTTGTTCCTAAGTGATCCATGCCTACAAATCCATATGTTTTGACTAATCTTGATGGAAAGTGATTGCTCATGATGAAATTGATGCTTGGCATTATCAATTGCAGGTTTGAAAGGACAAAGGATCTTGTTGGATATATCTTGGAAGGATGAACATAGAGATACAACATTGACCCATAAATGCAAAATCATCATTCTGTCAACCAAATTATTGTTGCACCTATAAGAGAAAGTTAGTATGATGCCCAAGATGATGGAGATAAGTCTTAGAAGATAGAAGATATAGAAGATCATGCCTACATCACTATTGTTCCTACAGATCCACTCCAATGTCCAAGACATGTTCACAACTGTTCTAGCAGTCCAGTCATCAAAAGTTGAATCCAATAAGAATCCAATTAGATAACTCAAAATTTTCTATTTCATCTTGTTATCATGAGCTAAAAAGTTGTAACTTTGTCTTTTTCCTATAAGATAAAAGCAAATCTCAGATTGTAACTACCCACTGACCAAATTAAATGTCATGCAATCTGGCCCAATTGTGTTGAATTAATCTCCACCGTCCATTGAAAAACTTGGTACGGTTGCTTCTCTATATAAAGGCAACCTCTCTCATTGTAAAGCATATAAGGGAAGCACTGAAGAAAGGATTATTGAAACTTTGTCATTTTTGTGAATCAATACAAATAGAATTTCATTTGCCTTTGCCATATGAGTTCATTTTATTGATTGAATATGGTTTTCATGGTTTTTCTTTACCTTTCTGGACAATTAGTTATTTCAATTGCATTCATGGTTAATCATTTAGACATTTGATGGATTTCATGTCCATACCATTGATGGTTTGTTGATTATATGTCATTATGCATGGTTAGTCTATGTTTAGGGGAAAATTGGATTTGTTAGTGTTCTAGATTTTAGATGTTCAAATCTGCCTCTCCACTATACATTGAAGGATCTAGGGTTGAGTGGCAAGCACTATCATACCCTAGATTGCTTGCAGATGTAGGAAAACTTGGATTAGGAAATTTAATTATTAATTTTCCTTCTCTTATGCCCAATTAACCATTAAAACCCTAATTATGTAAATACGACAACAAATTGATGAATAATGAAAAAAGATCTTGTAGACGAGTAAAATACCAAATTACAGAATACCTATTTTTGGGGGTTCCAAAGCGAAACAGTCAGGGACACTAGAGTGGGCACCCCAATCTAAGGTGTGAATTTCTTTGCGAGATCCAAACCTACTTCTAACACTGATCAGTCATGTAACTTTTGTTTCCTGAAACTTGAATGCAGAAGACACTAGAGCAAGCGCCAAAGTCCTAGAAGTGCTATTGTGTCCTTTTCTTTAGATCCTGAATCCTTGATGCTTGCCAATCCTTTCTGCAACTCCACTTTTCCCAAATGTGACACCTGTAACTTGCAATCACAAGACTTGGTTTAGGGGTTGTGGTGTTTAGAGGCTTACCTCAGTCAAGCTCCAGAGGACACTTAAGTCTCTGAACACCATTGTCAGATAAAAGAGTGCATGCGCTTGTGAGGTAGAGGCAAAAACCAAAGGAATCAATGATGAAAACACAATATTATGTCACCTTGTAGTGAAGTTCTCATGGGAGGAAGATGCTCTTCATGCCATGAGGAAATTGATGCTCAAATTTGCAAATATCAACACACAAAACACACAAATCTACTCTTGCAACACAATAGAAAGCCTTGAACCACCTTAAGAATGCCTAAATTTCACCATGATCATCTAGTTTCTAAATGAATTCCTGAGCATGCTTATATATGCAACTACAAGCGCTCCCGCCAAGATTTTAAAAATCAAAACTTACCATGTCAATAAAAGGACCAAGTAACAGTCATAAACTGACACCCAAAAATTAGGGCTACCCCAAAATAGGGCAGGACTAGGGTGCAGGTGCCCAAGTCCTCCTCCCCTATTTTGGGTAGGGTGCAGCTCAAGGGGTACACCTAGGTCCAATTTTCCATGGAAGCTAGGTCTCATTCCATCGGGATGCCAAAATATGAATGAAGATGTCCTAAATGCATACTAAAGACTCAGGAGCTCAACCTTACGAGGGAAAAGCCCCCAAGGGGACATTTTTCAACATTACATTTAACCCCCACTTTAATGTATGTATAAACGCGAGGCCAATACATGCATTAAAGTAAGGTCACACACATAGCAAACACATCAAGCATAGAGAAGACACGCCAATCACATGAAAGATAGTAACAGGCATCCAAAAAATGAAGAAGACAGTTACAATCACACAGAACATGGAGAAAATAGTCAATGCATAGAAGACACATTAATGTATGGAGGACAAAAATGATATCTTTTCTTTTCTTTTTCTCATATATCTGAAATGTAGATGCAAGTACTGGAAAGTAAACAAAACCTCCCATAATATAGGATGCACTCATCAAGAAAGTCTTTAGACTATATTTATGGGGCAACACACACACAAGACACGCAAAACCTCCCAAAATGCAAGATGCACTCATTGAGCAAGTCTTTAGACTGCATATGGGGCAACAAACATGCCACACAACACAAGCATGCCAAAATACACACACTTGAAGACACAGAGAAAATACCACAGAGAAGTGATGGAGTGTACCTATTTCTAGGTCTAGCACCATCTCCGGCACATTACAGGCACACACCGATGATTGGTCTTCACCACAACAATCGCTGAAAACACGCTTAAGGGTTGAGTTAGTCACAGAACCGCTCCCCTCCTCTGCAAAGGACTTTTGAAAATGACAGGATGATGCAATCTTCTCCAAGAAATACACCAGCCCTGCCTCCACAGAGGGATTAAGATAAAAAAAAGGTATACATGATATCTTGCCTCCACAGAGGGCTTACATGATTGATTAATTGATTGCAAACAAACTCAGGATGCAAGATGCACTCATCAAGCAAGTCTTTAGACTGCACCTGAGGACAAGCACATAGCTTACATCTATAACAGATAGCTTACCTTATATATTCCCACACCTTAAGGTGGTTGATATCAGTTATCGATATCTAGGAAGAAAACACACAAGGGAACACTGACTTTTGCAAAGCCCATGCCCCCCAGAGGTGACATGTACTTTATGATCACCAAATGTTCCCACAAAAACATCCCTACAAGAAACATGTTTGTATCTACAAAATCATGATAAATAACAACATTAATGCATATGATTGACCATACAAAGAGCCAAGGTTATGCAATGAATTCATAGTTTGAGGATAACCGTAGGGCTATATCACGAAGCTCTCTGAATCGAGTACCACCAAGGCTAGATTCAAAGGCAAACAAAGGTGCATGGAGTCGCAATATTATTAAGGTTCATAAATACAACAAAAACATCAGAAAATTCACTACGTGAAAAGCACGAGTGCTTCCACTAGCCAAGCATTGGATAAGATATACAACCCCATCATCATATTAGGAACTAAGTCGATTTGTTAATTGCTCTCGAAAGGGACACTAGGTCTGCATCAGTGTAAATGTTTGTCATCATCCACCCACTAGGTGGGAACACTAGAGGAAGGGAAACAATAAATAAGAGAGGAGAAACAAGTGTCTTAGGGATAGTCACATAGGAGGGTGCCCCCAGGTCACCAACCATGACGCTATGTCCGTAAGACAAAACACTCAACAATGAAATCAAATAGAGAAGCAATATAGAAGAATGATGATACAAATAGAAGGTCACAATAGAGGTGGTCTCCTAGTATCTCAAACCTTATGGGAGAATCTGAGGTCATTGCAGGAGGACTAAACAACATATAACACACCACGGGGGAAGCACATCATGAGAGAGATAAAGGGTTAAAGATACTTACCTGTAGGGTCTTCATATTATATGTTAGAGCTCGCGAACTCTTGGAGAGGTATTCAATCATATTTAATGCAAATTTTGAGTGGTTCTTATGAAAATTTTGTTGATTATCGTGTGATGTTTGATTTGTTATTCCTTGTGTAAATATAACTTTTTGTTGCTTATGAGGAGGGGAACCACTATTTTCTTCAATTTTTGGCCATCGTCTAGCTCTTTTTCAATTTTTATCAAGTTTTCACTGTTGGATCTTTCTAGCATAGGGATGGGAATCATCATGTACCATCTTACTTGCTTGTATTGGTTGTTTTTATTATTTTTCAGATGTATCTTGACTATCTCGTGATCCATATAAGGATAATGAAGGAGGAACCTCAACATAAATTCCATTTCTTCGAGGATGAGGTGGATTGTTTATTTTTTTCTTATCCACTTCAACCATTCCTACGATGCTATCATAGTCTAAGTAATCATCCTTGTCTACTTCCATTAAACCTTGTTCCACCATATTATTTTTGCTATGCTTAGGAAAAGGATTAGTGAAGATTTGTAAATTTTGATTCGGCAGAGCAACCGACTTATTTCCATTGTCATTCAGACTTGATACCTGGATGACATTTGAATCAATAATGTCCTGTATTTCATGTTTAAGATGCATACATCATTCAGTGTCATGTCCTTGTGTCTGATGATAATGACAAAAGGCATTAGCATTGAAGTAAGGTCCTTGTTTATTAGGATCAATAGGCTTGATCGGGGGAAGCTTCAGGATATTATTACTCATAGCTTGATTCATGATAGAATGATAAGACTCAAATATCAAAGTACACTTTCTTGGTTGATATGATTCTTTCATTGGATTATTTACAGTAGACACATTCATATTTGGTCCATTGATTTTGATGAAACTCATATTATTATTCCTCTTAAAATTGTTTTGTGATGATCCACCTGTTAGAATCAAGACAGACAACTGAAAGAGGGGTTAATTAGTTGTCCCAAAACTTTCTCTTCTTAATCACTTAAATCCTTCTTGTAATTTAGTAGTATAATAATAAATCAATCATGGAAACTTACTGCAAAAAATCAAGAGTAGAAACACATTAACACATATGACACCAAGTTTTTAACATGGAAAACCCGGTTAAGGAAAAAACCATGGGGTGACTAACCCAAGATTGTATTCTCTTTTAAAAGAATAAGTAGAACAAATGGCACATGCCAATTAAGGCTCATAAGAGGCCCACTACCTACAGGAGACACATGTTGATAACTGAGAGGGGGGGGTGAATCAGTTATCCTAATTGTTTCTTCTTTTGAACTTTCTTATTAATCAAAGCAGCATTGAATTAAACAAACAAACATTATCATGAAATGAGAAACACATGACACAGTATTTTTGACGTGGAAACCCGGTTAAGGGAGAAAACCACGGGGTGATTAACCCAAAGATTATTCTCTGTTAGAAGAATAAGGAGTTACAAAAATGACACTTGCCAATTAGGGCTCACTGCCCGAGCACACTGCTCACAAAGAGGCCCACTGCCTACAAGGAGACACACTGTCTACAAAGAATGTTATATAATACTTGAACTGATTGGAAGCACCTAGATATGCTGGGGTTCAGTTCCGGTTAGGCTCAGTACACTGATCTGCTGCACTTCATCTTTCCTCTGTTCTTTATTCTGCTATCTTTTCACATACCAGATCTTTCTTACTACTTCTGCTCTGCTCTGTACTTATTCACATACACCATCACACAATCACACTTTTCACAACTAAATCCATCCTCTATATATATCCGCACAAGTAATTTCATCACCTTTCTAGTCGGCATCCGGAACAGTCTAGTTTCTTACAAACTCTGTTCTGTCGGCTGAATCCTTGCTCACCAAGCAATGCGGATCAAGCATATACTTGTAGATATCATTAATCATGTTGGCCAAACATGATTCATGCCTTCACAACTTTTACCATCAACAGTAACATATCCGAAAAATATTCTGATGCTCTGTCAGTCAGTTCTTCCTTCTGTTCTCATTCTCTTTCAGGAATCCGGTACTCAGCTATTCATATCTTTTTCTTTGTCCATCACCTGAGGCTAAATCCTTGGAATATACTACTCAAGGTAGTCCTCTTGACTTCCCCAAATCCGCACTACACCAAGACACTTCCTCTGAGAGGTCCGGACCAATCTGTCGGACCTTGCCACATGCTCTGTTCTTGTTCACCAGACCACAACAGTTCTTCATCCTGACTTCCAGTAGAGGCACACCATGACTTGTGGATATGTGGGATGACCTTTGTTGCCATCAATGACAACAACTATGAATCCATATAGTGTCTCTTGCCAACAATCTCCCCCTTTGGCATTGATGACAATACTTAGTGAAAAATGACTAAGTGTTTACACTATGCTCCCCCTTTGCTGATGCTCTATCTTTATATACAATTTTTTGAACTCCCCCTTAGTTGGATTCCTCATTTTTCACTGCTCCTCACTCCCCCTTTGACATCAATGGCAAAGGGTAGGGTCCGCACACCAAAATTTTCAAAAATTTTCTATACATAGCCGCATATTTACATACTCACATAAACTGAAGAATGTCTGCAAAAGATGTCTTCAGTTGGATCAGTTCTGTACCCCAACTTTGCTTCATTCTATCTAAAATTGAAATGTGACCACTCAACAAAAATGTAAAAGCTTCTGCCCTCTTGAGATCTGTCGGATCATTTGTTTGGGCGGTAGTCTGAGCATCACTGATGGCCTCATGCCTAGTTTCTAACTTAGGGATTATAATCCTTCTAAGTTCTCCCATCCGGTTAGTGATATTCTTCCTTTCCTTCTCAAAGTTCTTTATTGCATTTGTGATTGCAATAGTTTGACATTCTTGATTTACTATGGATGAAGAGAGAGGATCAAAACTTTGAGACGAACTTTGTAGTTTGTCCTGTTCCGCTTTTATTTTCTTATCAATTTCTACTGTTGCCTTTGACCAGGAGATACAAAATTTGTAAATATCACCGCCATCCTTAAGAGCATTTTCTAAGCTCTTTATTCCAATACTCATATTTCTCCTATCATTAGAGATTAATCCTAATACTTCTGAAAATCTTTTATCCAAAAATTCCTTCCAGACCTTTTCTTCAGCTGATTTTTCTAGAGAATCAAAATGTGTATCAACACTGCTGACTAAGGTTTTGAGATTACCGGAAGAGGAGGCTGTCGGATCTATCTGGATTGATGGCATAATCTTTTCAAGCACTCCAGAAGCAACCTCTATCAACTCACAGTCTTCCATATGAGACTTTAGGAGTTTTTCATTTACCTTAGCATTTGCAAATGAAGCTATCTTCATTGTCTGTACCGGAGAGAGAGAGTCAAAGTCGAATGGGCCTTTTAGAAGCTCTGGTTCATCAATCTCTAAAGTTTCTTGGCTTAGAAACTTTTGAACAGTTTGTGCAGTGTCTCTTGCCGGAGACAGATGTTTCTTTTCTTATGTAGTTTTGTCCTTAGGAGTCTTATCTCCTTCCACATTCTTACCACTTACAGTTGTGGTTTTCTCTGTTGGATTTTTCTATTTCTCTGCATCCTTGGTGCTATCAGCCTCTTTTTCTTTTTCTGCTGCTTCTTTCTCCTATAATTTCTCTTCTTCTTGGGATTCGGAGACTGTAGGAGAAGCCAGAGAAGAGATGTTAGTCTGTTCTAGTGGCACTTCTTCCGAAGCAGATGATTCCAAGTCCGCAGCTGTTTCTGCACTTAAGTCCTCTGTAATATGAATATTGAACCTTTTGTATATATTCCAGAGGATCTCTTCAGTGTCCTTGGCTACTTTGTCGGTCTCACCAAGCATAAGCTGATTCATCCTTGCTTTGCTTCTGAATTCATCCTTGCAGTCCTTGAATATCATGTTCATGGTTTTGTGATCAATTGAGGGATATAGCTGAATAGCTATCTGTTCCCTGATCTCAAGGTCTTTTGCCATAGCATTGTTCTTTCTTATTTCTAGTTCCATCTCTAGACTCTTTGGAATTTCAGAGATAATCTCAATAAAAGCTTTATTGTAGATGTTCAAGTACCTAATTATAGCTTCCTGCGGGATCTTTTGATCTGCCTCATTGTAGTCATCATAGAATTCAGCCACCGGTTGAAGGTTCCCATCCACAGTGACTGATTTGACTACACTGTCTAGAGACAGGGTGGGCTTTTCAGCAAATTCTTCTGTCATTTCTTCCTTGTCTCACCCTGAAGAGGGTTTACTAGATCCTTTCTTCTTCTGTTTCTTTATTTCTTTCACTCCCTCATCTAACTCAGTTTCTTCTTCATCCTTTTGGCTTTGATAAGCTCTTGAGGCTTTTGTCTTAGATCTCTTACCGGATCAGTGGACTTCCGATTTTGAGCTTTTGGTTTTGATAGGTGTAGATCCTTTTGATGATCTGGTCCAGGTTGAGGATTCCACCGGAGCACTTTTCTTGCTTTTCTTTTCTGCCTCTTTCTTTTCTTCCTCAGATTTTCTTCTCTTTTCCTGGTTGGCATCAAGTGCCTCTTTTGGGATGCCTAGGCCTTGAGCAATATGCTC
The DNA here is from genome assembly GCA_027924645.1 of Cunninghamia lanceolata. Classification (NCBI taxonomy): domain Eukaryota; kingdom Viridiplantae; phylum Streptophyta; class Pinopsida; order Cupressales; family Cupressaceae; genus Cunninghamia; species Cunninghamia lanceolata. The sequence goes on from BSBN01000055.1 coordinate 17,094,583, forward strand.
TACTTCTTTTCTCACCTTCCTCTTTATCTCAGGTTTCCTGAGTTCTACATGGATCTTTACACTCAGCTCCTCAAAGGTTCCAAACCTTTCTGCCTTTGAATCTTTGGGCTGACTTAGCATGTGTTGAACATGTAGCTCCACTATCTGTTCATCCACTTCATACCCCATGGGCATGATCCAGACAGTCCTTGGCTCCACTGCCTCCATTAGGCACTGATCAGTGTCCACCATAAAGCACACTGAGTCTTTGTATTTTTCAACAAGAGACTGGGGAATTCTTTCTCTTGCTTGCATCGTGCTTTGGAAGTTTTTGAAGTATCCCCATAGGGCTGTATTTCTTGCTTTGGCATCCCCAAGCCCATGTAAATAGTCTCTTATCTGGACTGCAACAGGTTTGTCATTCTGCCATGCCCATCCACTTGATCTGGGCAGCTCATTCATGAAGTAGAAAAATAGACATAATATAAGAGTACCATACTTAAAGGAATTCTTTTTGTCCTTGATTTTTTGTATATTTTCCATTAATTGGCTTAAGAGCAGTTCGCAGAGATCATATTCTGCATTCTTCCTTAGCATTTCATAGGCAGTATATACTGCAGTTCTGGATACAGAATTCTCCTTGCTGGAGTGATAGATCTTGTATCCTATTATCATGGATGCATACTTGATATCCGGATCCGAAATATCTTCAATGGTCATTGCCCTCTTATCAAATTTTGATCCAGTGGCCTCAGTTACAATGTTGTTCTTGACAAATTTGAGGATAGGTATCCCTCCAGAAGAGTATAGACCAGTTATTGCCTCTTTTGTGATCTTGCAAGGTCTATCCAGCCATAGGAAGTTGTCATGCATTCTGCTCAATACATATCGGACCCATTCTTCTTCTTCAAAGCAGGGGAAATGAATGAATTGATCAAACTGTTTCTTCTGGATACCCTTTTACTCTGTTTTAAGCTCAAAAGCATTGTCTATCAGTTGTTTGTGATAGAGATCTCTCAATTTGAATTCCCCGAATTCCTCAATGCTTGCATGTATGTAAACCCTAATGTCTTCTGTGTGTAAAACTCCATGAGGAACACTGGAAAATGCTCCTAAGGGATCTACCTCCAATGACTTGTATGGATGTTTCTTAAATTCAGGTCGGGGCCTATCTGAGATTTTTACTATATTTGGAGTAGCCATTTCTTCAAAAGATTTGTAGCAAGATATCGAAAGTGGAAAATACCTTTTGCGTCTTTGGTTACACAGAGTGGCTGGATTGATTTCTATATGTAATGACTTCGGCAGGAGATCTTCGGTGAGCTTGATGAATTTTGTTGCAGAGCTCCGCTTTTCACTTCTTCTTGGATGTGGAATGATCAAGTGATTGTTGAGAAATCCCTTATATCGTTTCGCAAACCCTAATATCTATTTGCAATAAATGCTCCACCTACATTATTCTGGTTTGCCTTATCTGGATAGCTTGGAGTATCCCAGATCAGTCCTGATCTATGAACATCATGCGGATCTTTCAATCATGAATAAATCAAGATGACACATTACAAGAACATCCCAAACATTCTATCCAGTCCGCAGAGTAAAATAATGTACTTCCGGATCTCTCCGGACCCTTTTGTAGTCCTTTGTCATTCCGGAGCATCTCCCAGAACAGGTCTTACTTGATCGATCACAACTTCTTTACATCTTCATGTGGACCTCTAAAATCTTGTCTGGATCATCTCAGGACTTATATCTTCAAACCCTTTACTCCGCATCTTGTGTCACATCCAGCACCACTTGATTGGCTGGGGGAACAAGATTTTCTTTGAGTCTCCCCCTGAGCTAGAGCTCACTTTTTAATTTCTGGAAGGAATATCAGCACTAGAATCTGGTGCGGATCCAGTTTCTGTATTCTCTGAACTTTTCTTTACCCAAATCTTGCTCATCTGATTCCTAACTTCATCCACATTCATCTTTTGTTTACCCTTGTCTTGATTCTGATTATACACAGGACCTCTTTTGTCCTGATTCTTGCTTCTGCAGACTTTAGCATTATGACCGGACCTATTACAGATTTGGCAAATAACATTTCTTTGCATATTTGACTGATAACCTCTTGATCTGCATCGATTAGCCATATGACCTACTCTATTGCATGTAAAGCATCTACCATTGAATGATTTGTTTACTTGCATATTTCTGCATTCATGAGACTTGTGTCCATACCTTTTGCAATTAAAGCACTGTCCGAAGAAGGATGGATTAGTTTGATTCATTCTTTTTCTGCACTGATTAGCTTTGTGACCAAAGTGATTGCAGCTGTGGCAGTATCCATTGAAAGATGGATATCTTTGAGCATTGGGTTGTCTTACCGGAGGTCTTCTAGGCCTATTCCTTGGATTTTCTGATCCAAAATTCTTTTGACTGGATCCGAAGCTTTCTCCTTTCTCATATCCCAAACCGTACTTGTCATCTGTCTTCTTTTGACTTCCAAGAAGTACTTCAAGTTGGGCAGAACTTATCTTGAATTTTTCTTTATATTCATTTGTTGTTTGAAGATCTCTTTTGAGAGAGACAATTTGATCCTTAAGTTTTTCTTCATTATCTTTGGCATCTTCAAGATCAGATTCAAGATGTCTGATAATCCTGTCCATCTGGTGGTATTCTTCTGATTTCTCTTTAAGAGATTGTCTTAGATTGTCTTTAGCTTTTCTTTTTTCTTCAATCTCTTGAGTAAACTTTATAGTTCCTGATTCCATTTCATGTCTTAACATAATGACTTCTTTTGATAACTTTTCACATAACTTGGTTTTCTAAGTCAATTCTTCATTTGTATTGCTTTCTTCAGTTTGGCTTGCCAATTGTTGGAGCAGCTCCTTTCTCTTTTTCATAGAGAGACTTAATTTGTCTTTTAGTTCTCTCATGAATTCATCAGCCTGTTTGAGTTTTTCCTTTAATTCATTGACTTCAGAATTTGACTGTTCAAGATCCTCAAGGGCAGTCTTGAGTTGCTCCCTTAAACCATATGCATCCATTTGAACTCCCAGATCTTCCTCAAGCTATTAGGCTCTATTAGGAGGAACCTTGCTCTGATACCAATTATTGATAACTGAGAGGGGGGGGTGAATCAGTTATCCTAATTGTTTCTTCTTTTGAACTTTCTTATTAATCAAAGCAGCATTGAATTAAACAAACAAACATTATCATGAAATGAGAAACACATGACACAATATTTTTGACATGGAAACCCGGTTAAGGGAGAAAACCATGGGGTGATTAACCCAAAGATTATTCTCTGTTAGAAGAATAAGGAGTTACAAAAATGGCACTTGCCAATTAGGGCTCACTGCCCGAGCACACTGCTCACAAAGAGGCCCACTGCCTACAAGGAGACACACTGTCTACAAAGAATGTTATATAATACTTGAACTGATTGGAAGCACCTAGATATGCTGGGGTTCAGTTCCGGTTAGGCTTAGTACACTAATCTGCTGCACTTCATCTTTCCTCTGTTCTTTATTCTGCTATCTTTTCACATACCGGATCTTTCTTACTACTTCTGCTCTACTCTGTACTTATTCGCATACACCATCACACAATCACACTTTTCACAACTAAATCCATCCTCTATATATATCCGCACAAGTAATTTCATCACCTTTCTAGTCGGCATCCGGAACAGTCTAGTTTCTTACAAACTCTGTTCTGTCGGTTGAATCCTTGCTCACCAAGCAATGCGGATCAAGCATATACTTGTAGATATCATTAATCATGTTGGCCAAACATGATTCATGCCTTCACAACCTTTACCATCAACAGTAACATATCCGGAAAATATTCTGATGCTCTGTCAGTCAGTTCTTCCTTCTGTTCTCATTGTCTTTCAGGAATCCGGTACTCAGCTATTCATATCTTTTTCTTTGTCCATCACCGGAGGCTAAATCCTTGGAATATACTACTCAAGGTAGTCCTCTTGACTTCCCCAAATCTGCACTACACCAAGACACTTCCTCTGAGAGGTCCGGACCAATCTGTCGGACCTTGCCACATGCTCTGTTCTTGTTCACCGGACCACAACAGTTCTTCATCCTGACTTCTGGTAGAGGCACACCATGACTTGCGGATATGTGGGATGACCTTTGTTGCCATCAATGACAACAACCATGAATCCATATAGTGTCTCTTGCCAACAACACATTGTCTATAGAATAATAAATATTACATACTTGAATTGAAGAATAGCATCTTCACCATTATTGAGTCAGTTCCATTTAAGCTCAATATTTCTACTCTACCTTTCACTCTACTCCTCTCTACCACACTCTCATCTCCACCAAGATACTTTTGAAATGACTTCACAACTTCTTATTTATACAAGACTTTTGACTTTGGGATAATCATCCAAGTCGGCATACATTACAGAGCATATACATAAATACAACATGTCTAATTACAAAAGGACTTTACACGGATCAACACACTATCAGCCAGATAGATCTGAGACTTCAATCTTCCTTTAGAAACATGCCATTCTTCACAAAACATCTTAAAGATCACCTGCATGATGTGTAACTCATCCAATCGGCCAAACTTAGGAAGAACATCATCATCCAAAAGTAATTCTTCAATTATGAGCTCAATCTTTAATGCAAACCACCAAAATGAACTAGACACAATCAAAAGACCTCCACAAGCTTGCCTGAATCACCAAGGACATCCACACTACTTCTGTTTACTAAAATCTTTCTCTCCTTCATCTGGAACCTCAAGAACACAATCTGTCATCACTGTCATATTGGAATAGATGCTTGCGGACCTCCAGACCACAAACCAATTGAGTTGTCAATTCACATTGACTTGCTAAATACTCCACCAAATCTACAGAACAAGATACTACATTTCCTGATCTCACCAGACCTATCTGTGTCACTCTATCACCTTTGAACATCTACTAGAACCAATTTTACTCAAGTGGCCATAACTTCTTCAAATCTTCATGCGGACCTCTCAGATCTTTACTGGATCATCTTAAGACATATATCTACAAACCCTTTGATGTGCAACCTCTAGTCTTCATCTTAGCTAGGATCTTTACCTCACTATCTTCACTATTCTTCTCTATTCCTGATAGGACTAATTTTCTCAATATCCTCAGCATACAACTCATCCAATCCTTATCATCAATGCAACAAGAGTATGTTGACATTAATGACAACACCGGTTAGGCCCATACTTGCAATAATCTCCCCCTTGTCATTGATGGAAACATATGATGTGAAAAATTGTTTTGACCATCAAGACAAGAACTTCTCCTTACTGACTGACATAACTCCCCCTATCAACAATAACCATTCACATGTCTTCTTTCTTTACTGCTCCCCCTTTGATCAGCAGCCATTTTTGTTTTTCACATGTCTTCTCTCCCCCTTTGACATCAATGGCAAAGGGAACATACTTGCATCACTCAGAATCATACCAACTGCTCCCCCTGAGTAGCAGCTTCCCATCATCAATCCAGACCACAAGATATGACTATGAGATCCACCAAACTAATACAGATCAGTGCACCTTAATTTAGAACCAGAGGGGTAATAACCCTTAACTTCTCCCTAAGATACTCAAAAGAGTCCTTAGGTGGAAGTTTAGTAAACATAGCTGCAATCTGATCCTTGGAAGTCACAAACTCCAATCTGACTTCATTCTTGTTCACTTGCTCTCTCAAAAAGTGAAACTTGATGGATATATGTTTTGTCTTTGAATGCAACACCAGATTTTTTGATATATTTATAGTACTTGAATTATCATAGAAGATTGTGATAGGTTCCTCATACTCCACTCTGATGTCTCTTAACATTTGCTTCATCCACAATACTTGAGCGCAACTATCTACTACTGCAATATATTTTGCTTCTGCAGTGGACAGAGATATTGCCTCTTGTTTCTTGCTCAACTAAGAAACCAATCTTTTCCCCAAAAAGAATGCTCCACCACTAGTAGTCTTCTGGTCATCCACATCTCTTGTCCAATCTACATCAGTATATGCATGAAGAGAGAAATCATGATCTCTAAGATACCATAAACCATACTCAACTATCCCTTTTAGATATCTAAGAATCCTCTTGATTGCCATGACATGAGATTCTCTAGGATCATCTTGGAATCTAGCAACAAGACCAAAAACATTCATAATGTTAGGTCTAGTTTGAGTAAGATACAATAGTCTTCCAATCATTGACCTATACTTTTTCTGATCAGCCTTAGGAGAGTCATCATCTTTTCTCAATTTACATCCAGTTGCCATGGGAGTACTCATTGGTTTTGAGTCTTCCATCCCAAATTTCTTCAACAATTCTTTCACATATTTGGTCTGTGAAATGAAGATTCCTTTCTTTGTTTGAATGATTTGCAGACTTAAGAAGAAATTCATTTCCCCAAACATGGACATCTCAAATTCACTTTTCATTTGATTTGCAAAAGTTTTGCACATACTATCTCTTCCTCCAAAAATGATATCATCAACAAACACTTCAACAATTAAGATGTTTTCATGATCAATTTTGAAGTACAAGTTACTATCAGCAGTACCTTTGTTGAAACCAATCTTCAAAAGATGCTTACCCAATCTTTCATACCAGGCTCTTGGGGCTTGTTTGAGTCCATATAGTGCTTTCTTCAACTTGCAGACTATATCACCATGATTAGACAATTGAAATCCATCTGGTTGCTTAATGTATACTTCTTCGAAGTCACCATTCGGGAAGGTAGACTTGACATCCATCTGATATACTTTGAATTCCTTGAAGGCAGCAAAGGCAAGAAATAATTTGACTGCTTCAATTCTTGCCACCGAAGTAAAAGTTTCTTCAAAATCAACTCCTTCTACTTGAGAGTAACCCTTGTAGACCAATCTAACTTTGTTTCTGACTACTTTACCATCTTCATTCAGTTTATTCCAGAAGACCCATTTGGTTTCAATCACATTCTTGTCTCTAGGTCTAGGAATAAGATCATGTTGTGTGGTTACACAACATGCCCCATTTTGACTTGACAAAATAGGGACCCAACTTTTTTTGCTTGGCTTGGCTTCTGTTTTCCTTCTTTTCGGTAGTCTGGTAAAAGTAAGTCATACAGGTGATCCTGCATAAGGGAGCTGGGTAAGTCATCATGATGAGGTCAGTTAGTCAAAGTTAATATTTCATGTCAATAACCTCATGATTGGAAAGAGTACAAAACTTCATGTAGGTTTGCCTTTTAGATCACCCTGATATTCCTTAGGGAACGAAAGTTATTGCAAGTCAAAGTCCTGGTCAAACTTGATATTCTGAGGGGGGGTCATATTTCTTAATATCAGTCATCTTAAGAAAGATCACCCCGATCCAATTTTATCACTCGTTAAACCATTTGGTCCAATCCTCCAGACGTCAATTTTACGTGATAGTGGTATTTACCCATCAAACAGCTTCATATATTTTGTGGGGGTCATATTCTAAATATCAGCCGATATTCTGAATATCACCCAATGTTCCGAATATCACCCTATCTTTTGAATATCACCCTAGCACAAAATATCACCCTAGAGCCAATTTGCCGATGACATCATCCAATCTTGATAAATAAAGAAAATCACCCAACAGTTACATCATCATCCCTTTTACCTCGCGGAGGTATATTTCCAGCGATTACCTTTCTACACAATATGACGGTGATGTCATCTTAATCTTTCAAAAGGGGGTCACTTTACTCTTGAGGGGTCATATTTCAAACATCACCCAATCTTTAAAACATGGCCCGATATTCCAAATATCACTTGATATTCTAAACATTGCCCGCTCTCCTCAACTTCAGTTTTCCCGCTCGAAGGCGGAGGGTCATATTACGCATAGGGGGTCATATTTCGAATATCACCTGATCTTCTAAAGATCATCCTGCTCCTCTTGCCCCATGACATTAAATGCACATAAATGAAGTAGGTGTATTCTAGCTGATCGTGAACACGATGCGAACACTTGGCAACGTCCATAGATCCATGGTAGAAGATCAATGGTTTTAATCAATCTAACCTAGATTTTCCCTAATTTACCCTAAGGATGAGATTAAAAGTGAAGTTACAGGCTCATTTGACATTTACCTTGCAAAGAAATGAGTTTTACAAAGGGCAGAACATCCAAGCCCTCGCATGAGCTACTTGCAGACACAAACAGCCTACAGCAGAATGAAGCACGTGACTATCGCCGATATCTAAACCTCTTTTTGGTAGTCATTTGCTTAATCCGGGAGATAAACATAATCAGGTAAGTAATTTGAAACCATCCTATTGTCATTTTCTGTAATATCCAGGTAGGAGATGCTTTTCCATTGGTTTTGCTCTGTAATTGGGCATATCATGATGAAATGAAGATTAATAAGTATAATATGCATGATGCCATGAAAGTATAATGATGTATATGCATGCATGTGGATATTGTTGTAAGACCAGTCATGTTTATTGTAGGCACCTATGGCAGATGTCAGGAAGAACAAGTCTTATGTAGAATTCCTTAGGCCTATGTTTGCTCAACTAGAGGGGGTACAATTTAAGTATGGTGTCATCAGAGACACACACCAAGGAAATATAGATTTGGCAGCATGGTCAGCCAAGATGGGTGAAGATAGAGAGAGTACCTTACTGGATGTTGTCTTTGTATCAGGAATGTGGTATGCAGCCAGATTTCCTTACACCATGGAAACTCTAAAATTGGTAGTTGAGTGTGCCAAATACTACAACCCTAAGACGAGGCGGGTAGAAAAACATGGAAGGGTATATGTAGACCTATCTATCAAAGGAATTACTTCTAATTTCAACCTTCCAATTGGGAAAAAGGTAGTTAGTATGGATCTGAAGAAACTGGAAGTTGAATATACAAACAACAAGAAGACTACAAGAAGGAGGATGTACCAATGGAGGGCAAAGAATAGTCCTTACACTGCCTCTGCCAAATTACTAGTGCACATGTACAAGTTTGATTTTGATGAAGATTATCAATATATGATTGCCTTGCTCAACAGGGTGATAGGCCAGCCTAATGCTGGAAGCCTCAAAGACTGGATGTATGGGATCATCATGATGAGTATCTACATAGATAACAAGCCATTATGGGCTAAGAACATTAGTGATGCCCTAGATGAACAGCTGATGAACCTAGGGGGCCTGGACTGTTCATTTTATATGACTTCATATATTGTATAATCATGTGCTTATAAGGGTACATTTGATGCACTCACTACAGTTGGAAAGATTGCTAGCAGTTTGAATGATGCCCATATATGGGATCATTATCCTTAGTTGCAGAGAGCACACTACCTCCCTGATTATAAATTAGTGAATGATGCATTTTCTATGCATCTGGTAAGAACAATGGAGGAAGACAAAACCAAAAGACTGAGCATGGAAGCTCAGGAGGTTATATACAGACATGGTGCCTGGTTCATCCAGTTTGCCACATTCTCCTACATAAGAGTAGAAGGTTTTGAGGGGTAGCCCTTAATATTACCCAGGTACCCTACTGATGGGGTAATCCTAATGGAATTTCTAAGACAAGTATCAACAATACTAGATGCATACAAGGCAAATAACAAGATTCCTCCAGTTTTGTTTCCAGTAAATATAGGGTGGTATATATGCCCTGATTCAGAAAACATAAAGAAGGCCATAGTGGGTCTGAACATGATGAATTTACAGCCATTCTCACTAGCTAGATCTTATGACCCCTATGGGAGGATGCAAAAGATCATAGGGAAGCCCATCCATGAGAAGCACTTGGAGGATTTTTGGATAGACTATGAGGATGAGGTTGAGGTTAGAAGGAGAAAATACCAGAGACTCACCCTCAACCAGATTAGGACATTTGATTGCATTCCAGTGCCTACACAATTGAAGAAGGATGATGGCAGGTTATTGTCAAATGAGTATGAAGAGAAGGTGTATAATGACACCATTTTAGCCCTTGACCTAACACAGCTTGAAGACATTGCATTGGAAAGGTTTATAGGTGGGGTGTTGTAGTTGACCCAAGCATGGGTAGATGCACAAATAAGTATACTAAAGAAGAAGGGGATGGCCATCACAGTAGATAACAAGAAGAAAAGGCAAAAAATTCCTAATGAGGAATATGATGACTTTCTTGGAGAGAAGAGAAAATCAGATGGAGAAAGGTTGCCACCCCAGAAACAAGGAAAAGGACCTCCCAGTAAAAAGAAGAAAACTGAAGATACACCTAAGGGAGTAATAGTTGAGAGAATAGATATACTAGCTGAGGATGCATCTACATCCGGATAGGCATCAGCCTCATCAGCTCCACCTCCAGAGGATAAACAAAAGCCAAACTTCATAGCAGTATGGAGAGAAGGATATTCTTATTGAGGAGGAGCCTGTAGAGGATGACTCTTTGATGGTCACCAAAAAGAGGAAGGTAGTATGCTTAGCAACTTTGACCCCTAAAAAACTAAGAACATATATGAGGGGTGAAATAAGACATGACCCTAAAATATTAAGGGGGGCTGGTAGTGAAGTATTTAGAAAAGAATTGTAACATGAGGTGCCACTTCCTACCATAATTCAATTTAAAACTGAGAAGGCTAAAGAACAAGCAAAAGAAGCCACTAAAGCAAGCCAGGGTGGTCCTTTCTCATTGGAGGAGACTGTGGACTTGTCAGATGATGAGGTGGTAGACAACATAGCTTCTCAACAGATGGAGACCCTCACTTCAAATACTCGCATGACTCCACATGGAACCCCATCCTCACAGAGGGTGATATTAGAAGAGTTGAAGCAAGCGAAACAAGAGAAAGAAGATAGTCCAGAGAGGACAGCCCAACAAATAGGGCTTGATAAATTAGTTGGTCAGGTGACCAGCCCTACAGTGATAGACCTAACCTATAGAGAGGATGTAAGTCTTGAACATCAAGCAGGTGCACCTAAGAAAATAGATAATATCAAAGTAGCCAAGTAGGCAGAAGTAGAGAGTAACACTCTAGCTATGGGCCAACAACAACAAGATATATCTGATGAGCCCAAAATAGTGGAAGTCTAAGAAAAGGGTAGGAATGATAAGGTCACATCAAGTGAAGATGCCCTCAGGACTCAAGAAACCTCAGGTAATAAAGAAACATCAGGTCATGATGACCTGAAGACTCAGGAGGTAGATATAGCAGGTGCGGATCATAAAGTGATCCAAGATCAAGTAGATGCACCTAAGTTAGATACAATGGTATCTGCAGAGGCAAATGTGCCTCAAGATGAGGAGATTACCAAGGTGGATGAAACAAAAGAAGATGAAGTACAAGATCAGCTACAGGATCATCATGTGGATGCACCACAAGATCCTCCACCGCAAGAAGAGATTCATCAGGAGGAGGAAGTAGAAAAAGATCACCCTCATAAAGATCATCATGAGGAAGAAATAAGGAAGTCACCCTCTCCATCAAGAATAGAGACCGATACAGGAGATCAGGGTGGACATAATGATGATGACGACAATCAAGGATCTGGAGATCAAGTACCTCAATGGCTAGTAGAACAAGAAATAGGTATGGAAACTAGTTTTGAGATTCAAGAGTTTGATGTTTCAACATTATTTTTAGAAACCATTATGAAGCCAAAGAGGAAGGCTAGATTAACCTAGGCCATTAGAAGAGATCTTGCTACGGGTAGAAGGACCGCCTAGGTAGCACTTCCCATGGTTGAAAAAGAAAAAGGCAAGATCACCCTGGAAGAATTCCAGATTACCACAGTTGATTTAGGGTTTGCTAATGAAGACCAAGAAGGTCAAGAAGGGAAGGACATAATAGATTCCTTAACCCAAAGGGTGAAGAAAGAAAAGGAGAAGAATAAGTAGCATAAGGAGCACATTGCTCAGCTGCATGCATACATAAAAGGGTTAATTAACCCTGATAATACAATATTAGATCAGGCAGTCCCATTGACTACTATTTCTTAGGAAGAGGTTAATAAATTAGACCTTATGAAGCATGAGTCAATGATAATGAGAAAGTGGATGTCATCCACACTGACAGGTACTGAAGAAGTAGTGAAGGCCTCTTTGCAGAGGTGGAATTCTTTGGGTATCTCAAGGAGAAAAGTTGAAAAATTACAGATGCAGACCGGAAGAAGGTCATTCTAGTTGGAGAAAGCCTTGAGTGCTTTGGGAGAAATAAAGAGGATTAATCCTTAGGTCCTAATAAGTAGCCAGGTACTGAATAATAACACTCCCATGCTGGTGGATATCTGGTATAAAGATATCAGATTTGAATGTGATGTACTAAATAGGTGCAGCAATAAATTGAGAGATATCAGAATGAAGCTACATGACATGATGTCTTATGAGGCAGAAGTCCTAGAGGCCTTAGAGGGGAAAGTAGAAGGTAAAATTGAGAACCAAAACGTGGACTTTGCTATGAAATCTCTGCATAATAATTTCCAGCCAATGGCTGATGACCCTCGTAACCACTTGATAGAAGAAGCAATGAACAAGATCATGAGGATCAAGGTCAAGGTGGAGAACTACAATGAAACATTGAGCAGCAGGAAAAATAAATTGGAAACCCTTAGGGATAAGTTCTAAGCACATAAGCATGCCATCAGCAAAGCTAAAACTCAGGATGGTGGAGAAATTGAAAGAATAGTGGAAATATATGAAAATATCAAGACAACCATGCAGGTCCATATACAGGGAGACATTCATTAGGATGATGAAGACACGAAAAGTGATGATCATGATGATCATGAAGATGAAGAAGAGGAACCTAATGAGTAGATGAGGAGGTGCCACAAAGGGAAATACATGCATCAGATACTTAGGAGAAAATAAGTTACCTAGATGGTTGCCAGCTGGCAACCTCTGCCACAAGATACATTTGACTAAGTCAAAAGAGAATATGCACCATAGATCTTAATTGATAAATCTTGATCATAGATCATGTGTAACCACTCCTTCACCTTGTTCTATAAAAGTGCAGGGATACCTTGTTTTAGACATTCGAAGCTTAATTAAAATTTGTTTGCTAAAATATCAGGGCCTATTTCAAAGTTATTGTAAGCATACATATTTTTTGCATACTTAATGAAAGAGAAGACCAATTTGATTAAAAATCATCATAAATTCTAAGTAATCTGTGTCTAAATTCTTGATATATGCTTTGATTTGCTGTGTCCCTTGGAGTGCTCATCAGTCTGCATATATTATTTTCATTCATCATCCTTTGAAGTTTGCATCATCTGTATCTAGCTATGGAACATCCTGGTGAAAATATGGTTTGATTTCTTCTTTCTCATGACTGTATCAAGTGTGTATGTGACTCAGTAGCTGAATATTCATCATAATTTGAAGTATTCATTTACATTTCTTTTAATTTCAGAACATTTCACCATCACAATTGCAAATAATAGATAATTAGAAGCAAAACACATGAAATATGCAGACATCTCATAGATACTTGAAGATTTATAGCATATTTGAAGTTAAAGCATGTATAATTGACAAATATCATGCAAAGATTTGAGTACAGACACACTATTTGTGGAAATATCCTGTGTAAATAACTTTCTATGTAGCATCTTTATAGAGACAAAATCCTACTGATGAACTAACGTAAGGCCCCTGAATGGACAACAACAACACACATCAACCACTAAGTAATGTCAGTTGATTAATAACTAATCCATAGAGACTTAGGATCATGAATTCTTTGAATTCCTCGTATCTTTCAAGATGAGTAAAGGTTGATGTGTAACTTTTATTCTATGTTTGTTTATGACTAACATCATGATCAACAGATCCCAAGTGTGATTTTTCTCAATTTGTATTAGCTCTTCCTCCATTGCTTTTGTCCAGCTTTCATCATTGCATGCTTCATTCACTGACTTTGGTTCAATCTTAGAAATCAGACAATACTCTTCTGATTGTTGAGCAATCTTTGTTCTTGTTTGAACACCTTTGCTTTTATCACTATGATCTAATCTTCAGAGTGATTTAGTCTTACATACCTAGGACTTTTGGGAATTTGTTACACTTTTGTTTCTTGAACAAGTTCATTCAAACTTATCTCTTCTTCCTGATTCACCAGATCAGTCTGGATCTGAATTTCAGAAGGGGCTTGAACTTCTTGGACCAACACATTATTCTGATCATCTTCATCATATTCATAAAACCTTGAGGGTTTTTCAATTATACCTTCATCAACCTTCACATTTATACTTTCTATAATCTTTCTCAATCTCTTGTTATAACACCGGTATGCTTTGCTTTGAGTAGAATAACCCAAGAATATTCCTTCATCACTTCTAGCATCAGATTTGCCAATGTCTTCATCTCTTTTAATATAACATTTTCTACCAAAGACTTTGAAGTATTTCATAGTGGGAGTGATGCCAAACTAGAGTTCATAAGGGGTCTTACCAGTATTGTTTTTTATTTGAACTTGATTAAGAGTATAGACAGCAGTGCTTACAACTTCTCTCTAGTAGATCTGAGGAACATTTGCTTCCATCATCATGGTTCTAGATGCTTCCTGGATGGTCTGGTTCTTTCTCTCCACTACTCCATTCTGCTGTGGAGTCCTTGGAGTAGACAACTATCTTTTTATCCCATGTTTCTCACAGAATTCTATGAAATCCCCAGATGTGAATTCTCCACCTCTGTTAGACCTAAGACATTTTATGTTTAATCCAGTTTCATTCTCTACCATAGCCTTGAATATTTTGAATTTTTCAAGAGCCTCAGTTTTCTCTTTCAAAAAAATCACCCACATCATCTGAGAGTAGTCATCAATTAATAACATGAAGTTTCTATCACCTTGCATACTCCTGATTCTTGTTGGACCACATAGATCAATATGAACTAAGTCCAATAATCTGGTAGAAGACTATTCCTTACTTTTGAATGTGACTCTGCTTTTCTTACCCAACTAACATTCTTTTCACAAACTATTAGTAGGTTTCACCAATCTTGGAAGATCTCTTACAGCCTGAGTGTTGCTTATCTTGATGATATTATCAAAATTCACATGACACATTCTCCTATGCCACAACCAACTCTGATCAATTTGAACACATAAACAACTTTTGCTAGTACCAACCAAGGGGAAGATATTACCTTTTGTTTGAGTACTGAATGCAATCTCCGTTCCAAAACTTTCAAAGATCTTACATTTTATATTTTTGAATTGGAGATCATAGCCTTTGTCCACCAACTGTCCAACACTAAGAAGATTGTGCTTCAGACCTTCAACATACAGTACATTACTGGTTTTGTTCTTTCTATCAAAAGAAATGGTTCCTCTACCTCTGATTCTCCCAGCAGAATTATTACCAAATTTTACCACTCCTCCTTCATATCTTTCCAAATCTATAAACTTATTTTTGTCACCTTTCATATGGGGGGAGCATCCACTGTCAATGACCCAATCATCCTTTTCTTCAACTTGGGCAGCTAGAGCTCTTTCTACCATTTTATGATTGACAGATTCAGAGGGCATTGGATCTTCTTCCTTGATGGCAATAAACACCCAGTCACTTTTAGATTTGTTTCCTATCTCTAATTTATCATCAGTTACTCCTTCATCATCATCATCTTCATGAACATAGTAACATTTCTTCTGGAAACTTGATCTGTTGGGATTTGGCCTTGAAAATCTTTCCAGACACCTTGAAGTAAAATGACCAATCTTATTGTACTTAAAACATTTAAAAGGTAATTTCTCTTCATACTTACTAGATCCTCTTGGCAGTCTTTTTGCAATAAGAGCTTCAAGTTGAGCAGCTTCTGCTTCATCTTCTTCTAGATCTTTTCTTGCTTTTTCATACCATAATAGTTTCTTTGAAGAGTTCTCTCTCATATTAAACTTTTGTTTTCCTTTTACAGAGGCACTAGCTTTGAATGTAGATTTAGTCTTGGGGGGTGCATCTCCAAGCTCGACAAATTCAAATGTAGCTAATTTACCAACCAATTGATCTCTTGTGATATTTGAAAAAGATCTAAATTCTTCAATAGCAGCAACCTTGTATTTGTAAGAGTCAAGTAGGGATCTAAGAACTTTGGCAACATCTCATCTTCATCCAAGATTCCACCAGCACATCTAATGCCACAAACAAGCTCATTTACTCTTGGCATAAATGTAGTGATATTTTCATCTTCTCTCATCTTCAAGTTTTCAAATTTTCCTTTTAGACTCTGTAGCTTGGCACATTTAACATACTTGTCTCCTTCATGCAGAAGTTCCAGTTTTTCCCAAATCTCATATGCAATTTTTAGATCAATAACATTTGTCAGCTCTGAATCAGATAAGGCACTTAATAGAGCTTCTTTAGCCCAAAGATTGTTTTTAGCATCTCTGATTTCATCTATAGTTCTCAGACCATTCTGTGGAGGAACATATTTCTTTGAGGCCATGATCCAATATTGCATTCCCATACATTGCAAGTGACTTTCCATGCTTCTCTTCCAAAGAGTATAATTGGTTCCATCAAACCTCAGACTATCCTTCTTGTAGGATGACATCCTAGATCTCCTCAAGTGGTTAAGCTCTTTTAGAGGAACTTGGCTCTGATACCAATTGTTAGAATCAAGACAGACAACTAAGAGGTGGGGGGTGAATTAGTTGTCCCAAAACTTTCTCTTCTTAATCACTTAAATCCTTCTTGTAATTTAGCAGCATAATAATAAATCAATCATGGAAACTTAATATAACAAATCAAGAGAAGAAACACATTAACACATATGACACCAAGTTTTTAACATGGAAAACCCAGTTAAGGGAAAAACCACAGGGTGACTAACCCAAGATTGTATTCTATATTAAAAGATAAGTAGAAGAAATGGCACATGCCAATTAGGACTCATTACCTGAGCATACTGTTCACAAGAGGCCCACTTCCTATAGGAGACACACTGTCTACAGAATAATAAATATTACATACTTGAACTGAAGAATAGCATCTTCACCATACTTGAGTCAGTTGCATTTAAGCTCAATACTTCTGCTCTACCTTTCGCTCTACTCCTCTCTACCATGCTCTCATCTCCGCCAAGATACTTTTGAAATGACTTCACAACTTCTTATTTATACAAGACTTTTGACATTGGGATAATCATCCAAGTCGGCATAAATTATAGAGCATATACATAAATATAGCATGACTAATTACAAAAAGACTTTATGTGGACCAACACACTATCTACCACACAAATTTGAGGCTTCAATCTTCCTTTAGAAACACACCATTCTTCACATAACATCTTCAAGATCATCTGCATGATGTGTAACTCATCCGGTCGGCCAAACTTAGGAAGAACATCATCATTTGGAAGTAATTCTTAAATTACGAGCTCAATCTTCAATGTGAACCACTAACACAAACTGGACACAATCCAAAGACCTCCACAAGCTTGCCTGAATCACCAAGAACATCCACACTACTTCTGCTTACTGAAATCTTTCTCTCGTTCACCTGGAACCTCAAGAACATAGTCTATCATCACTGTAATATTGGAATAGATGCTTGTGGACCTCCATACCACAAACCAATTGAGTTGTCATTTCACATTGACTTGTTAAACACTCCACCAAATGTGTAGATCAAGATATTGCATTTCCGGATCTCCCCGGACCTATTGTGTCACTCTGTCACCTCAGAACATCTACCAGAACTAGTTTTACTCAAGTGGCCATAACTTCTTCAAATCTTCATGCGGACCTCTCAAATCTTTACTTGATCATCTTAAGACATATATCTACAAACCCTTTGATGTGCAACCTCTAGTCTTCATCTTAGATGGGATCTTTACCTCACTGTCTTCACTATTCTTCTCTGTTCCTAATAGGACTAATTTTCTTAATATCCTTAGCATACAACTCATCCAATCCTTATCATAAATGTAACAGGAGTATGTTGACATCAATGGCAACACCACCCATGGATTGACCAACTTGAGCCAATGAGTTTTGGTTTTCATACTGACTAGACGAAAATTGAAATCACGAAGGGTGGTACATAAATGTTGAAAGGAGTTATATTTCATCAAGAGAATCTTATCACAAATATTAGGTTGTAGATTTGCAATGAATATCTTTTGACCATCCTCATATTCCATTTGATATTGAATCTGTGCATAAAGCCCTTGATATTGACTAATGAATTCAGTCAACTTTTCTTTGGGACCTTGTTTGCATTGAACCAAGTCAATAAGAGTGACTTGAAGTCCGATGTTTGCTTGAAAATGTTGTAAAAATTGATCAATCAACTACAAAAAGGAGTGTACGAAATTTGGAGGCAATGAGCAAAACCATTCTAAAGTCGTATCTTTGAGAGATTACGAGAAAAGTTTTGCTAACAAATCCTCTTCAAAATAAAAATCACTACACATAGCTATAAATGTTGTCACATGAATATTAGGATCACCTTTTCCACCATATTTTTCAAAGCGAGGAGTCTCAAACCTCTCAAGCATAGGGGTTCTTAAGATTGCATAGGATAAAGGATTATGGGCATGATATGTTTGTAGACTAGGCTGCAGAGAATTTGTCAAGTTTGTTACCTTTTATTGTAAAGCAGTCATGCCCTGTAAAAGTTGGTTTAGGATGGCATCATTTGGAGATGCAGTTTGTTGTGGGGAATTGGAACCAAAGTTAGGAGGTGAATGAACTTGAGATACAATAGGCAGAGGCTGAGAATATGTTAATGGTAGTTGGCCATAATGATAGGTGGAAGATGGTTGCGAGTATGTAATAGGTGGTTGGAAATGAGTGGAATAGATAGGTGGTTGAGAACAATTATGCATAGAGGAGGTCCCTTTAGGAACCAAATTTTGATAATCAAATCCTATAGCTTTGTAATTAGTGCCATTAGATACTCCAATACTAGTGGTAGCATTACTACAAGTGTTCGCATTAGTTGTTAAGATCATTGACATAAAAGTAGATATTCCCGTAGTCGGTATAGGTGTCGAAACTTGAGTATGAGATGGTGATAGAGTGTTATTTATCACTTGTGCACATTTGGTCACTGGCATAATGTTGGTTTGTACAATATGTACTAGACCATGAATCGCATTAACACCATCTTGTCCTTTTATCAATTCTCTTATGTTATGAATTGTAGGGACAACTTCTTCAGCTATTCTCTCATTTTCCATAAATGATTGATATTCGGCTAGCTTCTTATCCAATTTTTCTATTTTCTCATCAGATATATATCTTGTTGCCTCAATAGTGTTATCAACATCATGAAAATTTTGTTCTTCCATTGAGGTTGGAGGATGTATAATATCTTGCACAATTTGAGTTTCTCCCTTTGTAAAGAAGGTGTCCAAAGTACCCACTTCTTCAAGAGCACTAGATCCCATTAATCTTTTACTTCTTCTCAAAGGGATATTGTTTTTAGGATAGCATGTCATAAAGCTTATAAAAAAGCATACAACACATGATGCACAAACTAAGAGAACAAATCCTAGGAGAAGGATATGATTGACAACCAAAATGCTTGGTTTTTTGTAGTCTTTTCAATGCGAATGAATGAAACAAACAATGTTGTAAGAATTTTGATCAAGGGTAGAAAGTTATATGTATGATATCAGTCCAAAATAACAAAATTATCCTTCTCAACACACTCTTGATGTGATTTTAAGTTAATGTTAGGTTGAAATATAGTGAAAATATGTCGAAATAGGCACTTTTTTCACCAGAACTCACTGCAAAAGAGCATAACAAAGGGTGTTGTGAGGAAAATGATGATGGAAAGAAACTAATATCAGTAATAAAAGCCACTTTATGCAAAAATACCTAACACAACACACTTTTAGTGCCACTTAAGGTAAAACCTTAGTGAAAATATAGCAAAAATAAGCTATTTTTCACAGTTTTTCAATTCCAAGACCTAGAAAAAGAGGTGTTGTAATTAATTTCAGGAGGAAAAGAAAATAACATCAATAATATTAGTCACCTCAATCCATAAAATTGATGACAACACATTTGGAGTGCAAACTAGGTCAAACCCTAGGGCGAAAATAGCCAAAATGTGTAGTCTTTTGCAAAATTTTCACTACAAGAACCTGATAAAAGGGTGATGTCAAGATTTTTATGATGGAAAGAAAATGATGACCCTGATAAAAAAAATTAATTCCAAAATACCTTTCACAACACACTTATGGTGCAAGTTTAGAGAGTCTATAAGGCCAAATTTAGTGAAAATCGTTGTTTTTGAAGCCCTAGGTTTGAGATCTTGGGAAAAAATGCCATGTGAATGATTTGAAGTTTGATTATGATAGAAATTAAATATTCTTAGATCTGAAAATTATTTTCAAGCTTGAACATGTAAAATGCCCGTGCAAATTTCATGAAAATGCATCAAAATTGCTAGTTTTTATTGAAATTTTCTATGCAAAAATGCAAATATTTTAAATCTAAATACAAATTTACACTAAAATGAAAAACTACAGAAAAATGTTAATTTTAATGAACATCTAAAATCAGTAGAAAAATATGAGAAAATATTTTGCCTACTAACCCTAGATTTTAGAATTACTAGGTTATATAAAATTGTCAAAATTTCTATAAAAGCCTAGCAATTAAATGATTAAAATGCAATGCAAATTTATGAATTTTTGGATTTTTATGTATTTTATATCAGATCTGATGCAAAAATGATGAATTAATAAAATTTAGAAAGAACTGATTCAATTTAGTAAGCCAAACAATGCAATTTTTTTGTATTTTCCAAAATTTTCAATTTTTTTGAATTTTCTCAATGAAATAAAATGAATGACTATATGAATGAATGAAATCAATCCAAATCTAAAGACACATAGTCAAGAAGTTGCAATTTAAGTCCAAAAACATGGGTTCACCAAAATTTTTAGGGAAAAATTAGATTTGTTAGTGTTCTAGATTTTAGATGTTTAAATCTGCCTCTCCACTATACATTCAATGATCTAGGGTCGAGTGGAGAACTATCATACCCTAGGTTTCTTGAAGATGTAGGGAAACTTGGATAGGGAATTTAATTATTAATTTTCCTTCTCTTATACCCAATTAAAAATTAAAACCCTAATTATGCAAATACGACAACAAATTAATGAATAACAGAAAAAGCTCTTGCAGACAGGAGTAAAATACCAAATTACAGAATACCTATTTTTGGGATTCCAAAGTGGAACAGTTGAGGACACTAGAGCAAGTGCCCAACTCCAAAGTGCTAGTTTCTTTGCGGGATCTAGAACTCCTTTCGACATTGATCCTATAACTTATGTTTCCCAAAACTCAGATGCAGAGGACACTAGAGTGAGCACCCAAGTCCTAGAAGTGCTCTTGTGTCCTTTTCTTCAGATCTCAAAACCTTGATGCCTGCCAATCCTTCCTACAACTCCACTTTTCCCAAATGTGACACCTGTAACCTGCAGTCACAAGACTTGGTTTGGGGGTTGTGGTGTTTAGAGGCTTGCTTCAGTCAAGCCCTGAAGGACACTTAAGTCTCTGAACACTGTTGTCAGATAAAAGAGTGTGTGCCCTTGTGAGGCAGAGGCAAAAACCAAAGGAATCAATGATGAAAACACAATATTATGTCACCTTGTAGTGAAGCTCTCATGGGAGGAAGATGCTCTTCATGCCATGAGGAAATTGATGCTCAAATCTAAAAATATCAACACACAAAACACATAAGTCTGCTCTTGCAACACAATAGAAAGCCTTGAACCACCTTGAGAATGCCTAAAGTTCACAATGATCATCTAGTTTCTAAATGAATGCCTAAGCATGCTTATATATGCAACCAGAAGCACTCTCGCCAAGATTTTAAAAATCAAAACTTTATTGTGTCAGAAAAAGGACAAAGTAACAGTCATAAACCGACACCTAGAAATTAGGGCTACCCCAAAATAGGGTAGGACTAGGGTGCAGGCATCCAAATCCCCCCTATTTTGGGACAGGTACAGCTCAAGGGGTCCACCTAGGTCCAATTTTCCCTAGAAGCTAGGTCTCATTCCATTGGGATGCCAAAATATGAACTAAGATGTTCTAAATGCATACTAAAGACCTAAGAGCAAAACCTTATGAGGGAAATGTTGATTTAAGATAGACAACTGAGAGGGGGGTGAATCAATTGTCTCAAAACTTTCTTTTCTTTAAACACTTAAATCCTTTTGTATTTCAATAGCATAATAATAACTCAATCATGGAAGCACAATGCAATAAATCAAAAACACATTAACACATATGACACCAAGATTTTAACGTCGAAAACCCAGTTAAGGGAAAAACCACGGGGTGACTAACCCAAGATTGTATTCTTTGTTAAAAGAATAAGAAGAACAAAATGGCACATGCCAATTAGGGCTCACTACCCGAGCACACTGCGCACAAGAGGTCCACTGCCTATAGGAGACACATTGTCTACAAAAAAATAAATATTACATACTTGAACTAAAGATTAGCATCTTCACCATGCTTCAGTCAGTTCCATTTAAGCTCAACACTTCTGCTCTACTTTTTGCTATTCTCCTCTCTAGCACTTCCTCATATTCACTCAGATACTTTGAAATGACTTCACAACTCTTATTTATACAAGACATCGACTTTGGGATAATCATCAAAGTTGGCACAATACACACTTTATTTTATTACAGAGCAAATATACAAATACAACTTGACTTATTGCAAAAGACTTCATGCGAATCACCACACTGTCAGCCACACATATCTAGGACTTCAATCTTATTTGAGGAACACACCATGCTTTGAAGAATATCTTCAAGATCATCTGTAAGATGTGTAAAACATCCAATTAGCCATGATTAGGAAGAACATCATCACCCGGAAGTAAATCTTCAATTACGAGCTCAATCTTCAATACAGATTGCCAACACAAACTAGAAATAATCTAGAGATCCCCACAAGCTTTCCTGAATCACCAAGAACATCCACACCAGTTTTGCTTAATGAAATCATTGACATCTTCATTTGGAATCTTAAGAACACAGTCTGTCATCATTGTCACATTAGAATAAATGCTGGTAGACCTCCAAACCACAAACCAATTGAGTTGTCAATTCGCATTGGCTTCATAAACACTTCACCAAATCAACAGAACAAGATATTGCATTTCTTGATCTCACCAGACCTATTTGTGTCACTCTGTCACTTTAGAACTAGTTTTAATCATATGGAGATAACTTCTCCAAAACTTCATGCAGACCTCTCAAATCTTGATTGGATCATATTTAGACACATATCTACAAACCCTTTGATGCACATTCTATGATCTTCATCTTAGCTAGGATCTTCACTTCATAGAGTTTCACTGTCTTCACTGTTCTTCTCTATTTCTGATAGGACTATTTTTCTCAATATCCTCAGCACACAACTCATCCAATCCTTGACATCAATGCAATAGGAGTACGTTGACATCAATGACAACACTAGTTAGGTCCTTACTTGCAACAATCTCCCCCTTTGTCATTGATGGCAACATATGATGTGAAAAACTATTTTAACCATCAAGACAATAACTTCTTCTCACTAACTGACATAGCCCCCCCTATCAACAACAATCATTCATATGTCTTCTTTCTCTTTACTGCTCCCCCTTTGATCAATAGCCACTTTTTTTTCACATGTCTTCTCTTCCCCTCTGACATCAATAGAAAAGGGTACATACTTGCATCAATCAGAATCATACAAACTGTTCCCCCTGAGTAGAAGCTTCCTATCATCAATCTGGATCACAAGATATGACTGTGAGATCCACTAGACTAATGCACATCAGTGCACCTTAATTCAAAACCAGAGGGGTAATAACCCCTAACTTCTCCCTAAGATACTCAAAAGAGTCCTTAGGTAGAGGTTTAGTAAATATGTCTTCAATCTAATCCTTAGAGGGCACAAACTCCAATCTAACTTCATTCTTGTTCACCTGCTCTCTCAAAAAGTGAAACTTGATGGTTGTATGTTTCGTCTTTGAATGCAACACCATATTTTTTTGATATATTTATTGCACTTGAGTTATCACAAAAGATTGTGATGGGTTCCTCATACTCCACTCTGATGTCTCTTAGCATTTGCTTCATCCACAATACTTGAGTGCAACTACCTGCTATTGCAATATATTCTACTTCTGCAGTGGATAGAGATATTGCCTCTTGTTTCTTGCTCATCTAATAAACTAATCTTTTCCCCAAAAAGAATGCACCACCACTGGTACTCTTCTGGTCATCCACATCTGTATATGCATGAAGAGAGAAATCATGATCCCTAGGATACCATAAACCATACTCAACTATTCCCTTTAGATATCTGAGAATTCTCTTGATTGCCATGAAATAAGATTCTCTAGGATTAGCTTAGAATTTGGCAACAAGACCAACATCATTCATAATGTCAGGTCTAGTTTGAGTAAGATACAGTAGTCCTCCAATCATTAACCTGTACTTTTTCTGATCAACCTTAGGCAATTCATCATCTTTGCTTAGTTTACACCCAGTTGCCATGGGAGTATTCATCGGTTTTGAATCTTCCATTCCAAATTTCTTCAATAATTCTTTCACATATTTGGTCTGTGATATGAAGATTCCCTTCTTTATTTGAGTGATTTGTAGACCCAAGAAGAAATTCATTTCCCCAAACATAGATATTTCAAATTCACCTTTCATTTGATTTGCAAAACTCTTGCACATACTATCTCTTCCTCCAAAAATGATATCATCAACAAATACTTCAACAATCAAGATATTTTCATGATCAATCTTGAAGTACAAATTACTGTCAGCAGTACCTTTGTTGAAACCAATCTTCAAAAGATGTTTATCTAGTCTTTCATACTAGGCTCTTGGGGCTTGTTTGAGTCCATACAGAGCTTTCTTCAACTTGCAGACCATATCTCTTCTTCCTATATTTCAAGATTCTCTGGATCAGTCTGAATTTGAATTTAAGAAGGGGCTTGAACTTCTTGGACCAAAACATCATTCTGATCATCTTCTTCATATTCATAAAACCTTGAGGGTTTTTCAATGCCTTCATCAACCTTCACATTTGTGCTTTCTATAGTCTTTCTCAATCTCTTGTTATAACACCGGTATGCTTTGCTTTGAGTAGAATAACCCAAGAATATTCCTTCATCACTTCTAGCATTAAATTTGCCAAGGTCTTCATCTCTTTTAATGTAACATTTACTACCAAAGACTCTGAAATAGTTTACAGTGGGAGAGATGCCAAACCAAAGTTTATAGGGGGTCTTACCAGTATTGCTTCTAATTTGTACTTGATTAAGAGTATAGACAACAGTGCTTACATCTTCTCTCTAGTAGATCTAAGGAACATTTGCTTCCATCATCATGATTCTAGATGATTCCTGGATGGTCTAGTTCTTTCTCTCCACTACTCCATTCTTCTGTGGAGTACTTGGAGTAGACAACTGTCTTTTTATCCCATGTTTCTCATAGAACTCTATGAACTCTCCGGATGTGAATTCTCCACCTCTATCAGACCTAAGACAGTTTTTGTTTAACCCAGTTTGATTTTCTACCATATCCTTGAATATTTTGAATTTCTCAATAGCTTCAGATTTCTCTTTCAGGAAAGTCACCCACATCATTCAGGAATGATCATCAATTAGTAACATGAAATATCTATCACCTTGCAAACTCCTGATTCTTGCCAGTCCACATAGATCAGTATGTACTAAGTCAAACAATTTGGTAAAAGATTGTTCCTTACTTTTGAATGTGACTCTGCTCTACTTACCCAACTGATAATCTTTGTACAGGCTGTTAGTAGGTTTCACCAGTCTTGGAAGATCTCTTACAGCTTGAGTGTTGCTTATCTTGATGATATTATCAAAATTCACATGACACATTCTCCTATGCCACAATCAAATCTGATCAATTTGAACAAATAAACAACTTTTGCCAGTACCAACCAAGTGGAAGATGTTACCTTTTGTTTAAGTATTGGATGCAAACTCTATTCTAGAACTTTCAAAGGTCTTAAATTTTCCATTTTTGAATTAGAGATCATAGCCTTTGTCCACCAACTGCCCAACACTAAGAAGATTGTGCTTTAGACATTCAACATATAGTACATCACTAGTTTTGTTCTTTCCATCAAAAGAAATAGTTCCTCTGCTTCTGATTCTGCTAGCAAAATTATCACCAAATTTTACAACTCCTCCTTCATATCTTTCCAGATCTATGAATTTATTTTTGTCCCTAGTCATATGGTGGGAGCGTCCACAGTCAATGAACCAATCATCCTTTTCTTTAACTTGGGCAGCTAGAGATCTTTCTACCATTTTATGATTGACAGATTCAATGGGCATTGGATCTTCTTCCTTGATGGCAATAAACACCCAGTCACTTCTGAATTTATTTCCTATCTCTGATTCATCATCTGTTATGTTGGATTCAGGACATACAACTGAGAGGGGGGGTGAATCAGTTGTCCAAAACTTTCTTCTAATTCAAACACTTAAATCCTCTTTGTTATTTAATAACATATCAATTAATCACTTATGAAAACATAAAGCATAAACACTAGAGCAGATACACATCAACACATGAGACACCAAGATTTTGACGTGGAAAACCTGGTCAAGGGAAAAACCACAGGGTGATTAACCCAAGGATTATTCTCTGTTAGAAGAATAAGAAAAATAGATGGCACATGCCAATTAGGGCTCACTGCCTGAGCACACTACTCACAAGAGGTACACTGCCTACAAGAGACACACTATCTATGAAGTAACAAGTATCACAAACTTGAACTGGAGATTGACATCTTTACCATGCCTGGTCAGTTCCATTTAAGCCCAAAAACTCCTGCTCTGCTTTTCTCTCTTCTTCTTCGCTATGCCACGCTCATCACCACAAGACACACTTCAAAATGAATTCACAATCCCTTATTTATACAAGGCATCGACTTAGGAATAATCACCTAAGTTGGCAAACATCTACAACATCATTCGCAAGATGTGTAATACATCCGGTCGACTAGTCTCAAGAAGAACACCAATATCTATGGTTATTCTTCAAATGCAAACTCTAACTTCAATGCGGATCACCATCATTAACTGGACATGATCCAATGATCATCATAACCTTCCCTGAATCACCAAACACATCCGCACTTCATCATCCTACTGGAATTCTTCTCTCCTTCATCTGGAGCTACAAGAACACAGTCTGTCATCACTGTCATAAATGAATAGGCACTTCCGGACCTTCAACCCATGAACTAATCTAGTTGATACTTCACAGGGACATCCTCAACACTTCCTCAAATCCACAGAACGGGATAATGAAATACCGGATCTCACCGGACCTTTCTGTGGCCCTCTGTCACCTCTGAACACCTACTGAAACCAGTTCTACTTGAGCGACCATAACTTCTTCAAAGCTTCATGTGGACCTCTGAAATCTTGACTTGAGCATCTCAAGACTTATATCTACAAACCCTTTAAACTGCATCCTCTGATCCTCAATCTATTGAGGACTTTTACCTTCTTGTCATCACTGTTCTTAACTGTTCCTGATTGAGACTTATTTTCTCAAAATCCTCAGCACACAGTTCATCTAATCCTTCTCATTAATGCAACATGAGTATGTTGACATCAATGACAAACCCAGTTATGCTCATACTTGCAACAATCTCCCCCTTTGTCATTGATGGCAACATATGATGTGAAAAACCATCAAGACAAGAACTTCTCCTTTCTGTCACGGCTCCCCTTTTAGCAACAACCCTTCACATGTCTTCTCTTCCTTTACTAATCCTCCTTTGATCATCAACCACTTGTTTTTCACATGTCATCTCTCCCCCTTTGACATCAATGGCAAAGGACTCATACTTGCAATTCTTACACATCAAAATCATACTAGCTGCTCCCCCTAAGTAGCAACTCCCCATCATCGGTCCGGATCACAAGATATGACTATGATATCCATCAGACTGATGCACATCAGTGCATCCTAGTTCATCACTGGAGGGCAATAACCCCTAACTTCTCCCTGAGATACTCAAAAGAGTCCTTGGGAAGAGGTTTAGTAAAAATATCTGCAAGCTGATCCTTGGAGGGCACATACTCCAATCTGACTTCACCCTTGTTCACTTGCTCTCTTAGAAATTGAAACTTGATAGATATATTCTTTGTCTTAGAGTGCAACACCAAATTCTTAGAAATATTTATTGCATTTGAATTATCACAGAAAATTGTGATAGGCTCCTCATATTCTACTTGAATATCTCTTAGCATCTACTTCATCCACAAAAGTTGCATGCAACTTCCTGCTGCTGCAATGTATTCTACTTCAGTTGTAGATAGGGATATTGCCTCTTGTTTCTTGCTTAGCTAAGAAACCAACCTTTTTCCCAAAAAGAATGCTCCTCCACTTGTACTCTTCCTATCATCCACATCTCCTGCCCAATCTACATCTGTATTTGCATGAAGAGAAAAATTATGATCTCTAGGATACCATAGACCATACTAAACTGTTCCTTTTAAGTACCTAAAAATTCTTTTGATTGCCATGACATGACATTCTCTGGGATCAGCCTGGAATCTCACCACAAGACCAACAGCCTGCATTATATCTGGTCTAGTTTGAGTGAGATACAATAATCCTCCAATCATTGATCTGTCTTAGGAGAGTCATCATCTTTGCTCAACTTACATCCAGTTGCCATGGGAGTGTTCATTGGCTTTGAATCTTCCATTCCAAATTTCCTCAATAATTCTTTCACATATTTGGTCTGAGAGATAAAGATTCCTTTCTTTGTCTGAGTAATTTGCAGACCTAAGAAGAAATTCATTTCACCGAGCATTGACATTTCAAACTCACTTTTCATTTGATTTGCAAAGGTTTTACACATACTGTCTCTTCCTCCAAAGATGATATCATCAACAAATACTTCAACAATCAAGATGTTTTCATGATCAATTTTGAAATATAGGTTACTATTAGTAGTACCTTTGTTGAAACCAATCTTCAAAAGATGTTTGTCCAGCCTTTCATACCATGCTCTTGGAGCTTGCTTTAGACCATACAATGCCTTCTTTAATTTGCAGACCATATCACCATGCTCAGATAACTGAAATCCATCTGATTGTTCAATGTACACTTCTTCTTCTAAGTCACCATTCAGGAAAGCAGATTTGACATCCATCTGATACACTTTGAAATCTTTGAAGGCAACAAATGCAAGAAATAGTTTGACTACTTCAATTCTTGCCACCGGAGCAAAGGTTTCCTCAAAATCAGTCCCTTCTATTTGAGAGTAGCCTTTGCAGACTAATCTGGCTTTATTTCTAATTACTTCACCAACTTCATTTAGTTTGTTCCGGAAGACCCATTTGGTTCCAATCACATTCTTGTTTCTAGGTCTAGAAACAAGATCCCAAGTGTGATTTTTCTCAATTTGCATCAATTCTTCCTCCATTGCTTTGGTCCAATTTTCATCATTGCAGGCTTCATTTATTGTCTTAGGTTCAATCTTTGAAATCAGATAACATTCATCTAAATTTTGAGCTATTTTCTTTCTAGTTTGCACACCTTTGCTTTTGTCACCTATGATCTGATCTTCAGAGTGGTTCAGTCTTACATACCTTGGAACTTTGGGAGTTTCTTGCACTTCTGCTTCTTGATCAGGCTTAGTCAAACCTATCTCTTCTTCCTGATTTACCGGATCAATCTGAATCTGACTTTCAGGAGAGGATTGAGCTCCTTGAACCAGAACACCATTCTGATCATCTTCATCATACTCATAAAACCTTGAGGGTTTCTCTATTCCCTCATCAACCTTCACATTTGTACTTTCTATCATCTTTCTTAGTCTCTTGTTATAACACCGGTATGCTTTGCTTTGAGTAGAGTAACCCAAGAATATTCCTTCATCACTTCTAGCATCAAACTTGCCTAAGTCTTCATCTCTTTTGATGTAGCACTTGCTACCAAAGACTCTAAAATATCTTACAGTGGGAGTAATGCCAAACCAGATTTCATAAGGGGTCTTACTGGTACTGCTTCTGATTTGAACTCAATTAAGAGTATAGACTGCAGTGCTAATAGCTTCTCTCCAATAGATCTGAGGAACATTTGCTTCCATCATCATAGTCCTAGATGCTTCTTAGATGGTCCAGCTCTTCCTCTCCACTACTCCATTCTGCTGTGGAGTCCTCGGAGCAGACAACTATCTCTTAATTCCATGTTTCTCATAGAATTCTATGAACTCACTGGATGTGAATTCTCCACCTCTATCAGACCTCAGACATTTCAACTTTATTCTTGTTTCATTTTCTACCATAGCCTTGAATATTTTGAATTTCTCAAGAGCTTTTGATTTCTCCTTTAGAAAGGTTACCCACATCATTCAAGAATAGTCATCTATTAGCAGCATGAAGTATCTATCACCTTGAATACTTTTAGTTCTTGCCTGACCACAAAGATCAATGTGAACTAAGTCCAATAGTCTGATAGAGTGTTGCAAGTATGAGGTGAACCAGTGTTGTCATTTATGTCAACTTACTCATATTGCATTGGTAAGAAGGTTTGCATGAGTTGTGTGCTGTTGTTATTGAGGAAATCAGTCTCCATCTGGAACAGTGAAGAATAGTGATGAGAAGAAGGCAAATGTACTGTATAGGTTGAGAACCAGAGGATGCGGATTAAAGGGTTTAAAGATATGAGTCTTGAGATGCTTCAGCTAAGATTTCAGAGGTCCGCATGAAGATCTGAAGAAGTTGTGGCTGTCTGTGTGGAACCGGTTCCGGCAAGTGTTTAGAGGTGACAGAGGATCACAGAAAGGTCCAGTGAGGTTCAGAATTGTATTATCCTAATCTGCGGATTGGAAGGAGTGTTTGGGATGTCCTTGTGATGTGTCATCTCGAGTTGTGTATGATTTTGAGGTCTGGAAGTACCTTTTGCATTGTGATAGTGGCAACAGACTGTGTTCTTGAAGTACTGGATAATGAAGAGAAGAATTCTGGTAAGCTGATGAAGTGCAGATGCTTCTGATGATTTAGGGAAGGTTATGATGATAATTGGATCACATCTAGTTCATGTTGGTGGTTCGCATTGAAGTTAGAGTTGGATTTGATGTTATGGCTACCAGTTGTTGGTGTTCTTCCTGTTACAGGCCGACCAGATGTTCTACACGCCTTGCAAATGTTATTGTGATGTTTGCCGACTTAGATGATTGATCCTAAGTTGATGTCTTGTATAAATAAGTGTTTGAGAATTTATTTTGATGTGTGGATTGTGTGGATGAGTGTGGCATAGCGAAGAGAAGTGCAAAAGGCAGAGAAAGGGTTTTGGGCTTAAATGGAACTGATCCGGACATGGTAGAGATGTCATTCTCTAGTTTAAGATTGTGATTCTTATCACTTTGTAGACAGTGTGTCTCCTTGTAGGCAGTGTGCCTCTTTGTGAGCAGTGTGCTTAGGTAGTGAGCCCTAATTGGCATGTGCCATTCATTTTTCTTATTCTTCTAAGAGAGAATAATCCTTGGGTTAATCACCCCGTGGTTTTTCCCTTAACCGGGTTTTCCACATCAAAATCTTGGTGTTCAATGTGTTGATGTTTATCTTCTCTTGTGTTTATGCATTATGCTTTCATGGATGGTTAATTGATATGCTGTTAACTAACAAAGAAGAATCAAGTGTTTGAAGTAAGAGCAAGTTTGTATACAACTGATTCACCCCCCCCTCTCAGTTGTATGCCCTAGATCCAACAATTGGTATCAGAGCCAAGTTCCTTTGAAAGGAGCTTAACCGCTTGAGGAGATCTAGGATGTCGTCATACAAGAAGGATAGTCTGAAGTTCGATGGAACCAACTTCAGTCTCTGGAAAGGTCACATGAAATGTCACTTGGAGTGTATGGGAAAAGCATACTTGGCCATGGTCTCAAAACCATATGTACCTCCACAGGGTGGTCTGACAACTCTGAATGAAATCACAGATGCTGAAAACAATCTACGGACCAAGGAAGCTCTTCTAAGCGCATTGAATGACTCAGATCTCTCAAATGTTATCGACCTACCAACTGCATATGAGATCTTGACTAAACTGGAACTTCTGTATGAAGGAGATGAGTTTGTCAAAAGTGCAAGGTTGCAAAGTCTGAAAAAGGGAAATTTGAAAGATTGAAGATGAGAGAAGATGAAAACATCACTACCTTTATGCCAAGAGTGAATGAGATGGTATGTGGAATTAGAAATGCTGGTGGAACTCTGGATGAAAATGAGATTGTTTGCAAAATTCTCAAATCCCTTCCTACTACCTACAAAATCAAGGTTGCTGCCATTGATGAATTCAGAGCCCACACAACTGTCACAAGAGAACAACTGGCTGGTAAACTAGCTACATTTGAAATGACCAAGTTTGGAGATGATCCACCCAAGACTGAATCTTCTTTCAAAGCCAGTGCCTATGTGAAAGGCAAACAAAGATTTGATCCGGGAGAAAACTCTTCAAGGAAGATGTCATGGTATGATCAAGAAAGAAGAGACATGGAAGAAGAGGAAGCAGAAACAGCTCAACTTGAAGCCCTCATTGCAAAGAGACTGCCAAGAGGATCTGGTAAGTATGAAGGAAAACTACCCTTTAAGTGTTTCAACTGCAATAAGATTGGTCATTTTGCTTCAAGATGTCTGGAAATATCTGCAAGGTCTAATACTAACAGACAAAGATTTCAAAAGAACTACTATTATGTTCATGAAGAAGATGACAATGAAGGAGTAATAGATGATGAATCAAAACTAGGAAGCAAATCTGGAAATGAATGGGTGTTTATTGCCATCAAGGAAGAAGATTCAATATCCTTTGAATCTGTCAATCACAAGGTTGTGGAAAAAGCTTTGGCTGCTCAAGTGGAAGAAAAGGATGACTGGGTTATTGATAGTGGATGCTCTCACCATATGAATGGTGACAAGAATAAGTTTTTAGATTTGGAAAGGTATGAAGGAGGAATGGCAAAGTTTGGTGACAATTCTGCTGGCAGAATCAAAGGTAGGGGAACTATTTCCTTTGATGGAAAGAGCAAAACAGGTAATGTACTATATGTTGAAGGATTGAAGCACAATCTTCTCAGTGTTGGTCAGTTAGTGGACAAAGGCTATGGTCTCTGGTTCAAGAATGGAAGACGCAGAATCTTTACAAGCTCCGGAACTGAAATTGCATCCGGTGCTCAAACAAAAGGTAATATCTTTCATCTAGTTGGTTCAAATAAAAGTTGTCTATTTGTTCAAGTTGATCAGAGTTGGTTATGGCATAGAAGAATGCGTCATGTAAATTTTGATAACATCATCAAGATAAGCAATATTCAGGCTGTAAGAGATCTTCCAAAATTGGTGAAACCTACAAATAGTTTGTGCAAAGAATGTCAGCTAGGAAAACAGAGTAGAGTCTCTTTCAAAAGCAAAGATCAGTCCTCTACCAGATTGTTGGAATTAGTACATACTGATCTCTTTGGTCCGACAAGAATCAAGAGTCTGCAAGGTGATAGATATTTCATGTTGCTAATTGATGACCATTCCTGGATGATGTGGGTTACCTTCCTAAAAGAGAAATCAGAAGCCCTTGAGAAGTTCAAAATCTTCAAAGCTATGGTAGAGAATCAAACCGGATTGAAACTGAAATGTCTAAGGTCTGATAGAGGTGGTGAATTTACATCCGGTGAGTTCATTGACTTTTGTGAGAAGTAGGGTATAAAGAGACAGTTGTCTGCTCCTAGGACTCCACAACAGAATGGAGTATTTGAGAGAAAGAACCAGACCATTCAGGAAGCTTCTAGGACATGATGTTGGAAGCAAATGTTCCTCAGATATTTTGGAAAGAAGCTATCAGCACTACAGTCTACACTCTCAATCGAGTTCAAATCAGAAACAATACCGATAAGACCCCCTATGAACTTTGGTTTGGCATCACTCCTACTGTGAGATATTTTAGAGTATTTAGTAGCAAGTGTTATATTAAAAGAGATGAAGATCTAGGAAAGTTTGATGCTAGAAGTGATGAAGGAATTTTCTTGGGTTACTCACTCAAAGCAAAGCATACCGGTGTTACAATAAGAGACTGAGGAAGATGACAGAAAGTACTAATGTGAAAGTTGATGAAGGAATTGAGAAGCCCTTAATGTTCTATGAATGTGATGAAGATGATCAGAATGATCCTCTGGTGCAAGAAGCTCCTTCCTCCTCTGAAATTTAGATCCAGACTGATCTGGTAAATCAGGAAGAAGAAGTTTGTCTAAATGAGCCTGATCAAGAATTAGTAGTGCAAGAAACTCCCAAAGTTCCAAGGTATGTAATTCTAAATCACTCTGAAGATTTGATCATAGGTGACAAAAGTAAAGGGGTACAAACAAGAAGAAGAATTGCTCAAGATTCAAATGAATATTGTCTAATTTCAAAGATTGAACCTAAGATAGTAAATGAAGCTTGCAATGATGAAAACTGGACCAAAGCAATGGAGGAAGAATTGATGCAAATTGAGAAAAATTGTACTTGGGATCTTGTTCCCAGACCTAGAGATAGGAATGTGATTGGAACCAAATGGGTCTTCCAGAACAAACTGAATGAAGCTGGTTAAGTAATCAGAAATAAAGCTAGATTGGTCTGCAAAGGCTACTCTCAAATAGAAGGAATTGATTTTGAAGAGACCTTTGCTCCTGTGACAAGAATTGAAGTAGTCAGATTATTTCTTGCATTTTCTACCTTCAAAGACTTCAAGGTATATCAGATGGATGTCAAGTCTACCTTCCTAAATGGTGATCTGGAAGAAGAAGTGTACATTGAACAACTGGATGGATTTCAATTGTCTGATAATGATGATATGGTCTAGAAGTTGAAGAAAGCATTGTATGGATTGAAGCAAGCCCCAAGAGCATGGTATGAAAGGTTGGATAAGCATCTTATGCAGATTGGATTCAACAAAGGCATTGCTGACACTAACTTATATTTCAAAATTGATCATGAAAACATTTTGATTGTTGAATTGTTTATGGATGATATCATTTTTGGAGGAAGAGATAGTATGTGCAAAACTTTTGCAAATCAGATGAAAAGTGAGTTTGAAATGTCTATGCTTGGTGAAATAAATTTCTTCTTGGGTCTACAAATTACTCAAACAAAGAAAGGAATCTTCATCTCTCAGACCAAATATGTGAAAGAATTGTTGAGGAAATTTGGTATGGAAGATGCAAAGCCAATGAACACTCCCATGGCAACCGGATGTAAGTTGAGCAAAGATGATGACTCCCCAAAGGCAGATCAGACAAAGTATAGATCAATGATTGGTGGATTGTTGTATCTCACTCAGACTAGACCAGATATAATGCAGGTTGTTGGTCTTGTGGCAAGATTCCAGGCTGATCCTAGAGAATCTCATGTTATGGCAATCAAAAGATTTTTTAGGTACTTGAAAGGAATAGTTGAATATGGTCTATGGTACCCTAGAGATCTGGATTTCTCTCTTCATGCATATATAGATGTAGATTAGGCAGGAGATATGGACGAATGGAAGAGCACCAGTGGTGGAGCATTCTTTTTGGGGAAGAGATTGGTTTCTTGGCTAAGCAAGAAACAAGATGCAATATCTCTGTCTACAACTGAAGTAGAATACATTGCAGCAGTAGGTAGTTGCACTCAAATCTTATGAATGAAGCAGATGCTAAGAGACATTAAAGTTGAATATGAGGATCCTATCACAATTTTCTGTGATAATTCAAGTGCAATTAATATTTCTAAGAATCTGGTATTACATTCTAAGACTAAGCACATATCTATCAAGTTTCACTTTTTGAGAGAACAAATGAACAAGGAAGAAGTCAGATTGGAGTATGTTCCCTCCAAGGATCAGATTGCAAATATCTTTACTAAACCTCTTTCCAAGGACTCTTTTGAATATCTTTGGGAGAAGTTAGGGGTCATGGCCCCTTCGGTGATGAACTAGGATGCACTGATGTGCATCAGTCCAGTGGATATCACAGTCATATCTTGTGATCCAGATTGATGATGGGGAGCTGCTACTAAGGGGGAGCAGCTGGTATGATTCTGATGTATTAGAATTGCAAGTATGAGCCCTTTGCCATTGATGTCAAAGGGGGAGAGAAGACATGTGAAAAACAAGTGGTTGATGATCAAAGGGGGAGCAGTAAAGGAAGAGAAGACATGTGAAAAGTTGATGTTGATAGGGGGAGCTGTGACGGAAAGGAGAAGTTCTTATCTTGATGGTTTTTCACATCATATGTTGCCATCAATGACAAAGGGGGAGATTGTTGCAAGTATGAGGTGAACTAGTGTTGTCATTGATGTCAACTTACTCATATTGCATTGGTAAGAAGGTTTGGATGAGTTGTGTGCTGTTGTTATTGAAGAAATCAGTCTCCATCCAGAACAGTGAAGAACAGTGATGAGAAGAAGGCAAATGTACTGTATAGGTTGAGAACCAAAGGATGTGGATTAAAGGGTTTATAGATATGAGTCTTGAGATGCTTTAGCTAAGATTTTAGAGGTCCGCATGAAGATCTGAAGAAGTTGTGGCTGTCTGTGTGGAACCGGTTCTGGCAAGTGTTCAGAGGTGATAGAGGATCACAAAAAGGTCTGGTGAGGTCTAGAATTGTATTATCCTAATCTGTGGATTGGAAGGAGTGTTTGGGATGTCCTTGTGATGTGTCATCTCAAGTTGTGTATGATTTTGAGGTCTGGAAGTACTTTTTGCATTATGACAGTGGCAACAGACTGTGTTCTTGAAGTACCGGATGATGAAGAGAAGAATTCTGGTAAGCTGATGAAGTGCGGATGCTTCTGATGATTCAGGGAAGGTTATGATGATCATTGGATCACATCTAGTTCATGTTGGTGGTCCACATTGAAGTTAGAGTTGGATTTGATGTTATGGGTACCAGTTGTTGGTGTTCTTCCTGTAACAGGCTGACCAAATGTTCTACACGCCTTGCGAATGTTATTGTGATGTTTGCTGACTTAGATGATTGTTCGTAAGTCAATGTCTTGTATAAATAAGTGTTTGAGAATTTATTTCGATGTGTGGGTTGTGTGGATGAGTGTGGCATAGCAAAGAGAAGTACGAAAGGTAGAGCAAGGGTTTTGGGCTTAAATGGAACTGATCCGGGCATGGTAGAGATGTCATTCTCCAGTTCAAAATTGTGATTCTTATCACTTTGTAGATAGTGTGTCTCCTTGTAGGCAGTGTGCCTCTTTGTGAGCAGTGTGCTCAGGTAGTGAGCCCTAATTGGCGTGTGCCATTCATTTTTCATATTCTTCTAACAGAGAATAATCCTTGGGTTAATCACCCCGTGGTTTTTCCCTTAACTGGGTTTTCCACATCAAAATCTTGGTGTTCAATGTGTTGATGTTTATCTGCTCTTGTGTTTATGCATTATGCTTTCATGGATGGTTAATTGATATGCTATTAACTAACAAAGAAGAATCAAGTGTTTGAAGTAAGAGCAAATTTGTATACAACTGATTCACCCCCCCTCTCAGTTGTATGCCCTAGATCCAACATAGAGGACAAGTCCTTTCTTTTGAATGTGACTCTGCTCATCTTACCCAACTGACATTCCTTGCATAAGTTGTTAGTAGGTTTAACCAATTTTGGAAGATCTCTTACAGCCTGAGTATTGCTTATCTTGATGATATTATCAAAATTCATGACACATCCTTCTATGCTATAACCAACTCTGATCAACTTGAATGAATAAGCAGCTTTTACCAGTACCAACCAAGTGGAAGATATTACCTTTAGTTTGAGTACCGAATGAAATCTCTGTTTCAGATCTTTCAAATATTTTGTATCTTCCATCCTTGAATCAGAGATCATAGCCTTTGTTCACCAACTGTCCAACACTAAGAAGATTGTGCTTCAAACCTTCAACATATAGTACATTACCAATTTTGTTTCTTCCATTAAAATAAATAGTTCCTCTTCCTCTGATTCTACCAGCAGAATTATCACCAAACTTCACCACTCCTCCTTCATACCTTTCCAAATCTATAAACTTATTCTTGTCACCTGTCATGTGGTGGGAGCAACCACTGTCAATGACCCAATCATTCTTTTCTTCAACTTGGGTAGCCAGAGCTCTTTCTACAACTTTTTGATTGATAGATACAGAGGATATTGGTTCTTCTTCCTTAATGGCAATAAACTCCCATTCACTTCTGGATTTGTTTCCTATCTCTGATTCATCATCTATTACTCCTTCATTATCTTCTTCATGAACATAGTAACAATTCTTTTGGAACCTTGATCTGTTAGGATTTGGCTTTGAAAATCTTTCCAGACATTTTGAGGCAAAATGACCAATCTTATTGTAGTTAAAACACTTAAAGGGCAATTTTCCTTCATACTTACTGGATCCTCTTGGCAGTCTCTTTGGAATGAGGGCTTCAAGTTGAGCAGTTTCTACTTCTTCTTCTAGG
The DNA here is from genome assembly GCA_027924645.1 of Cunninghamia lanceolata. NCBI lineage: Eukaryota > Viridiplantae > Streptophyta > Pinopsida > Cupressales > Cupressaceae > Cunninghamia > Cunninghamia lanceolata. The sequence goes on from BSBN01000055.1 coordinate 17,133,014, forward strand.
TCTTTTCTTGCTTTTCCATACCATGACAAATTCCTTGATGAGTTCTCTCCCGGATCAAATTCTTGTTTGCCTTTCATAGAGGCACTAGCTTTGAATGCAGATTCAGTCTTGGGGAGATCATCTCCAAACTCGGTCATTTCAAATGTAGCCAGTTTGCCATCCAATTGGTCTCTTGTGATAGTTGTATGGGCTCTGAATTCATCAATGGCAGCAACCTTGATTTTGTAGGCAACAGGAAGGGATCTGAGAATTTTACCAACAATCTCATTTTCATCCAAGACTCCACCAGCATTCCTAATTCCACACACCAGCTCATTTACTCTTGGCATAAAGGTAGTAATATTTTCATCATCTCTCATCTTTAGTCTTCCAAATTTCTCTTTTAGACTCTGCAACCTTGCACACTTAACGTACTCATCTCCTTCATGTAGAAGTTCTAGTTTAATCCAGATCTCATAGGCAGTTGGTAGGTCAATAACATTTGAGAGCTCTAAGTCAGTTAATGCGCTTAGAATAGCCTCTTTGGTCCGTAGATTATTTTCAGCATTTGTGATTTTATTTAGAGTTGTCAGACCACCCTGTGGAGGTGCATATGCTTTTGTGACCATGGACCAGTACGCCTTTCCCATACACTACAAGTGACATTCCATGTGACCTTTCCAAAGAGAGAAGTTGGTTCCATCAAACTTCAGACTATCCTTCTTGTATGATGACATCCTGGATCTCCTCAAGTGGTTAAGCTCCTTTTAGAGGAACTTGGCTCTGATGCCAATTGTTGGATTCAGGACAGACAACTGAGAGGGGGGGATGAATCAGTTGTCCAAAACTTTCTTCTAATTAAAACACTTAAATCCTCTTTGTTATTTAATAATATATCAATTAATCACTTATAAAAACATAAAGCATAAACACCAGAGCAGATACACATCAACACATGAGACACCAAGATTTTGATGTGGAAAACCTAGTCAAGGGAAAAACTATAGGGTGATTAACCCAAGGATTATTCTCTGTTAGAAGAATAAGAAAAATAGATGGCACATGCCAATTAGGGCTCACTGCCCGAGCACACTGCTCACAAGAGGCACACTGCCTATAAGAGACACACTGTCTACAAAGTAACAAGTATCACAAACTTGAACTGGAGATTGACATCTTTAACATGCCTGGATTAGTTCCATTTAAGCCCAAAAACTCCTACTCTGCTTTTCGCTCTTCTTCTTCGCTATGCCATGCTCATCACTGCAAGACACACTTCAAAATGAATTCACAATCCCTTATTTATACAAGGCATTGACTTAGGAACAATCATCTAAGTTGGCAAACACCTACAAGATCATTCGCAAGACGTGTAATACATCCAGTCGGCCAGTCTCAAGAAGAACACCAATATCCATGGTTATTCTTCAAATGCAAACTCTAACTTCAATGCAGATCACTGTCATTAACTAGACATGATCCAATGATCATCATAACCTTCCCTAAATCACCAAACACATCTGTACTTCATCATCCTACTGGAATTCTTCTCTCCTTCATCTGGAGCTACAAGAACACAGTCTGTCATCATTGTCATAAATGAATAGGCACTTCCAGATCTTCAACCCACGAACTAATCTAGTTGATACTTCACAGGGACATCCTCAACACTTCCTCAGATCTACAGAATGGGATAATGAAATACCAGATCTCACCAGACCTTTCTGTGGCCCTCTGTCACCTCTGAACACCTGTCAGAGCTGGTTCTACTTGAGTGACCATAACTTCTTCAGATCTTCATGCAGACCTCTAAAATCTTGACTGGAGCATCTCAAGACTTATATCTACAAACCCTTTAAACTGTATCCTCTGATCCTCAATCTATTGAGGACTTTTACCTTATTGTCATCACTGTTCTTAACTATTCCTGATTGAGACTTATTTTCTCAAAATCCTCAGCACACAGCTCATCTAATCCTTCTCATTAATGCAACATGAGTATGTTGACATCAATGACAACCCTAGTTATCCTCATCCTTGCAACATGTTACTCCTTCATCATCATCATCATCATGAACATAGTAACATTTCTTTTGAAATCTTGATCTATTAGGATTAGTCCTTGAAAATCTTTTCAGACACCTTGAGGCAAAATGACCGATCTTGTTGTAGTTGAAACATTTGAAGGGTAATTTTCCTTCATACTTACCAGATCCTCTTGGCAGTCTTTTTACAATAAGGGCTTCAAGTTGAGCAGCTTTTGCTTCATATTCTTCTAGATCTTTTCTTGCCTTTTCATACCATGATAGTTTCTTTGAGGTGTTCTCTCCTAGATCATACCTTTGTTTGCCTTTTATAGTGACACTAGATTTGAATGCAGATTCAGTCTTCAGGGGTGCATCTCCAAACTCAGCCAATTCAAATGCAGCTAGTTTTCCAACCAATTGATCTCTTGTGATATTTGATAAAGATCTAAATTCTTCAATAGCAGCAACCTTGTGTTTGTAAAAAGGAGGTATAGATCTGAGAACTTTGGCAACGATCTCATCTTCATCCAAGATTCCACCAGCACATCTAATGCCACAAACAAGCTCATTTACTTTTCACATAAATGTAGTGATATTCTCATCTTCATTCATCTTTAGGTTTTCAAATTTTCCTTTTAGACTCTATAGCTTGGCACACTTAACATATTTGTCTCCTTCATGTAGAAGTTTCAGTTTTTCCCAAATCTCATATGCGGTTTTTAAATTTATAACATTTGTCAGCCCTAAATCAGATAAGGCACTTAGTAAGGCTTCTTTAGCTAGAAGATTATCTTTAGTATCTCTAATTTCATTTAGAGTTGCTGGACCATTCTTTGGAGGAACATACTTCTTTGAAGTTTCGGTCCAATTTTGCATTGCCATACATTACAAGTGCATTCCATGTAGCTTTTCCAAAAATTGTAATTAGTTCCATCAAACCTCAGACTATCCTTCTTGTAGGAAGACATCCTGGATCTCCTCAAGTGATTAAGCTCTTTTAGAGGAACTTAGCTCTGATACCAATTGTTGATTTAAGATAGACAACTGAGAGGAGGGGTGAATTAGTTATCTCAAAACTTTCTTTTCTTTAAACATTTAAATCTTATTGTATTTCAATAGCCTAATAATAACTCAATCATAGAAGCACAATGCAATAATTCAAAAACACATTAACACATATGACACCAAGATTTTAACATGGAAAACCTGGTTAAGGGAAAAGCCATGGGGTAACTAACCCAAGATTGTATTATCTGTTAAAAGAATAAGAAGAAGAAAATGGCACATGCCAATTAGGGATCATTACCCAAGCACACTGCTCACAAGAGGCCCACTGCCTACAGGAGACACACTGTCTTTAGAAAAATAAATATTACATACTTGAATTGAAGATTAGCATCTTCACCGTGCTTGAGTTAGTTCCATTTAAGCTCAACACTTCTGCTCTACTTTTTTCTCTTCTCCTCTCTACCACTTCCTCATATTCACCTAGATACTTTGAAATGACTTCACAACTCTTATTTATACAAGACATTGACTTTGGGATAATCATCAAAGTCAACACAATACATACTTTATTTTATTACAGAGCAAATACACAAATACAACTTGACTTATTGCAAAAGACTTCATGTGAATCACCACATTATTGGCCACACATATCTGGGACTTCAATCTTCTTTGAGGAACACACCATGCTTCGTAGAATATCTTCAAGATCATCTGCAAGATGTGTAAAACATTCAGTTGGCCATTATCAGGAAGAACATCGTCACCTGGAAGTAAATCTTCAATTACGAGCTTAATCTTCAATGCAGACCACCAACACAAACTAGAAACAATCTAGAGACCCCCATAAGATTTCTTGAATCACCAAGAACATCCACACCACCTGTGCTTACTGAAATCATTCACATCTTCATCTAGAACCTCAAGAACATAGTCTGTCATCACTGTCACATTAGAATAAATACTTGCGGACCTTCAGGCCATGAACCAATTGAGTTGTCAATTCACATTGACTTCCTAAACACTCCACCAAATCCGTAGAACAAGATATTGCATTTTTGAATCTCACCAGACATATTTGTGTTACTCTGTCACTTCAGAACTAGTTTTACTCATATGATGATAACTTCACTAAAACTTCATGCGGACCTCTCAAATCTTGACTAGATCATCTTAAGACACATATCTACAAACCCTTTGATGTGTATTCTCTAATCTTCATCTTAGCTGGGATCTTCACTTCATAGAGCTTCATTGTCTTCACTGTTCTTCTTTGTTTCTGATAGGACTAATTTTCTCAATATCCTCAGAACACAGCTCATCCAATCCTTGACATCAATGCAATAGGAGTATGTTGACATCAATGACAACACCAGTTAGGCCCATACTTGCAATAGGAAAAGCCCCCAAGGGGACATTTTCTGACGTTATAGTCTGGACAAATGTTTATTAGATAAGTTTGATTGTGTGAGTTTATTGAGCTGTGCCAGGGATTGGGTGTTTGATGAACCCTTCACAATTTGAAGATCTTTATATTTCCTTAGAATATTACACAATCTTTGTAGAATTGTGGGCTGCCTAGTTAAGCAGAGATTTGGTTATTGTTGGGAATCTATCTATCTATTTATTGATCATTTTTGCAATGGTCTATAGGCTCTCTTATCCCCTCTCCCCCTTTTCCTTTTGTATTTTCTTTATTAGATCCTATTAGATTAATTTTCATATAACTTGCATAGTGTTGTCACAAAATTCATACTTAGCGAATGCAAGTTAGTAGATTATCGGTTGCATGCTAAAATCACATATCCTATAGAAATTTGGGTACATATCAGTTTGTTTATGTATTGTCAAATCACAAAACAGATCAAGGTCATGTGCAATCAAACCCTAATGCACTAAAGTTTTTTTGCATTTCATGTAAGTCCCCTTCATTGGAACAATGAAATACATATCCATTGAGTTATCCTACAAGCTAAGACCTACTTGCATAAACCTTGGGGAAGTCTTTTCTTGGATAAGATTCTTTTGCAAGAGAGGTTAGATATCCTATATATTACCTGTGTTATTATGTGCTAAAAACACCATCAACAAGGTCATATTTTACCTTGGCACACTCTTCCATGCTAGCGCACACTCCAAAACTTTTGACGAGATCATCAAAATACATGAAGTCAGCCTAGGAAACACATCCTTCCACAAAATAGGTCTAGACCTAAAGGAGTACCAGAGAGACCAATATTACATCATGTAGACCACACAAAAAAATATATGATCTATAAATCATCCCTGCACACTCCTACCATTTCAATTTATCACATGCTAGCACAAATATATGAACTTTGATTCTAGTATCTTTAACATAGAATACTTGCACAATCTTGAAGTAATGCAATGAGAATCATACTTGCGGTAAACATAATCATTTGAAACTTGAATAACACATACCAACTAGCCATATTAGATTATCATTCAACCAACAAGGTCAAATACCATTCTATAGTGAATTGTGGTAAATTCAACTATCTCCTTCTACTTACATTAACTAACACCAAGACATGTCTTCACACAGTTGACTCCAGAGAAGCAATTGTGATACATATTATAACTTGAAATTTAATACATGTATACCTAATACTCATATCCGCATGTCCTCCAAACCACAACAACATATCATCATGCACAAAGAATTGCGGAGCATTCTCCTTCTTCTCTATGATTGTACTTACATTGTTTTGCAACTGCCTTCACTGTTTTGACTCAAAAATACTTTGCGGTGACTTTCATCTTCTAAAATTTGAATATACATTCTTTACACTTGTTTCTACTTATCTTCCAAACTGCAAGGCAAGATCTTTAACAATGACGATATGTAATACATTTATCTAAGCCTATGACACCTTCATTGACTTGAACTTTACTTAGATAATTTTCCTTTATCCTTTTACAACTTTCTTCTTTAGGCATAAAACACCATGAGTTCATATCATCATCATACAACAAGAATCCAACTCTACTCATCATAGCCTTCAAACAAAAATATATCAAGGATGTGAAATTTCACATGAACTTCAGAAGATATGGTATGACTGTGTATAGATGGCACTAATTCATCTCCTTTACTTCACAACTCTTCTGATTAACTCCCTATGTCTACTTCTTTGGCCATCACATCATATGCACATCACTCTATTTTTTACCTCATAACACTTTTGATTACTTACTCTATTTTACTTACTCTGTTGTTTCCACTGATCACCATACTACTACAATCTCACTTTGACAACACTTACAATGCAACACTGTATAGCACTGTTGACATCAATGATAATACCTATGCAATAATCTTCCCCTTTGTCATTGATGGCAACACTTATCCTAATATGCACACATTTCTCCCTTTTTGACATCAATGGCAAAGGGCTAGTGGTCTTCCTCTATTTTGGTAAAAACATATAGGCTCCCCCTGTTTGAATATTCCTTATCAGTCAACTCCTCCTGAGGAGTAGCCTCTATCTCTTCATAATTGATGCTAGCAAAATCTAGTTCTTCACTTTCCTTAAGATATACATAGATGATATATACAAATTTCCTGGCACTTATTACTCCTAACTTATTCTTTGCATATCTACAAAATCATCAAAATTTATCTTACCTTCACAAAATTTTCTATTTACTTGGAAGGTAGAACATTCTTGTAGATAACCTTCAACTGGGCAAGTGTAGTATCCTAGTTCTTCTTTGTAGAAGACAAAATGTTTACATAGATTTCAAACTAAATGTATAATTCTTCTACCTCCTCTAGAGTGACTAGCACCTTCACTTTTTGTGCAACATTCTCAGCTTCTATCAAAATGCCAGTCAAAATTGCTAACCTCATACTCACCACTTCTCTCAACTGTCCAATTTCATTCTTTATCTGCTCCCTTTGACCCAAGAGTTTCTTCAACTGAGTATGGAGATTTTCTATTTGGACCCTAATGGCTCCATCTTTATCCTTCAAAGGATCATATACCTTGGCCACTTGAATTATTATGACTCAATAGAGTTAGCTTGATCCTTTATGCTTTTTGTAGTTGTAGGATAGATTAAACAAAATTAATACAAAACTTTGGCTACCTATAAACATTTTTGAATGTTTTTCATATTTTCTTGTAGGTTATTATGTGCCTTTACACATCTACATGATGCATCAACCAATCTTTTATTGTTGATCCCTTGATCTATTATCTTAAACTCAACTTGCTTCTCAAGGTAAGATGAATGAGGCTTGAAACACTCCAACATGAGTTTCATTTGCTGAGTAGGAGGCAAGGATGGATATCATTTTTTCTCAAACAATTCTTCTTGTATTATCTTAATTTCCTCTTCCAACACTTCAACTCCTTCCACTTGTTGCTACAGAATCTCTTGTCATGTGGTAAACTAGAGTATATCTCCTAGTTGTAGCTTTTCAAGGGGAGATATCCTAGACATGTTAACTTGTCCATCTAGCATATGCAACTATAAGAGTTGTGGAGTAACTACTGGTTGTATTTGCATTTGTTGAGCTAAGAACTCCTTAATTGAATAAACTAGAGATGAGGAGGAAGATGTGTCTTGTTCCTTTCTTGAGCTTTCTCGTAGATCAATATGAGCCTGCTTGTCTTGCTATTCATGGTTACCATGTTGTTCGGCATTTACCAAAGGAGGATTATTGTGCACATCACTGTAATTAGGTGAAGCATTTCCTTCACCTTGTTCTACTCGTTATTCATCTTGTGCTATTGTCTCTTCTTTCTCCTCTTGAGTATCTTGCTGATGTGAATCACACGGAGGAGATACTGCACTGTACAGTGGAGAAATTTGTGCTTCCTCCACATTCTCCACTTCTATTCCTTCTAGAATTTTGTTTGTCATAGATTCTATTTTTTTCATAATTCTATCTTTATCACTTTCTTCCAAGCTCATAAGAGTGTCCACCCTTTTCTTTATTCTCAACTCTTGACCTTGCATTTCAGCTAATTTATCTTTTTCTTCCTGTGACATGGAAGATCTGACCTTATCAATGGCTTTTTGTCTTAGCTCATCATCCATTTTAAAAACTTTTTCTCTCCTCTACCTTAGAACATTAGCTAGGCTTTCCAAAACCTTCTCAATAGTGTCATTCAAAGGGACATAAAATTTGAGCATGTACATTACAATAGCTTTCTCAATGGTGCTTTTGTCTTCAGGTGGTACCTCCATATATAAGTTTGCTATATCCTTTAGGATACCATGATACACAATAGCATTGAAAATAGCATCTAATGAAAAAGGTTCATGTTCATGTACCACCAGAGGAGATTTCTTGGACTTCTTCTCTTTCTTCTTTGACTGAGAGGTACCTTCCTCTCTTGCTTCTTCTTCACTCTCTTCTACCTCCTCAATCCTAGCATTCTTTCTTTTAGCAGGTTGCTTTTTCCTTTATTTCTTCTTTTCACTTACTTTCATTTGAGTCAGAATTTTAGATGCAACTCTTCTTTTGGTTGACATAGTTTGATCTGATCTGGAGGGTTGTGGTGCATTCATAGTAGAAAAAATAGATCTGCTAGTCCTTCTTGGTCCTTGTGCAATTGGTGGAATAGTAGGAGCATGATGTGTTTCCTCTGTAGGGACTTCAAAGGTGGATTCAGGTGAAATACCCCATTTCTTATGCAATCCACCTTTATTCTTCTCTAGATGCTCCTCTGCATTTTTCATGTGCTTCTTATTCATGATCTCATCATAGGTCCCAAACCTCTCAGCAGGTGTATCTTTGGGTTTGTTGAGAAAAATATCAGCATAGGCTTTAATTTCTTCATATGAGACCTCATATTACAATCTGGGAATCCAAACAGTCCTAGGCTCAATTACTTCCATATAAGTGAAGTTTGTATCAACCAAAAAGGTAATTTTCTCTTCATACTACCTCACAATATTTTATGAGATTCTATCTCTTGCTTGCATGTTGGTTTGCAAGTTTTTAAAGAAACCCCAGTACATTTGTTTGTAGTGATTAGGGTCATCAAAACCCCTTATATGACTTTTAATTTGTGTTGCAACAAGAACATTTTTTGCCAGACCTTTCCTCTGAAACTAGGTAACTCATTCATGAAATAGAATGCAAGGCAGATGATCAAAGAACCATACCTAAAGTTATATCTAGTTTCCTTTGTTCTCCTTAGGTTTTCCAAGAGGTGTTCTCTCATGACCTCATAGAGGTCAAAGTCCTTACCTTCCTTAACCATTTGGTAAGAAGTATGAATTGTTGTGCTAGTGGTAGAACCCTCTCTATTTGTATAATAGACTTTATAAGTGATCCCCATAGCAACATATTTAACACCTAGATTTGTTATATCACTCACAGTTAAGGCCCTCTTATCAAATTTGGCTCATGTCAGTTCAATGACCTTTTCATTCTTAATAGATTTCATCACTGGTATAGGTTCAATGGAACACAACCTAGTTACTGCCCTAATATCATCTTTGGTGATCAATAGGGTTTATCCAGTGACATAAAATCATCATGAATCTTGATCAAAATGTATCTTACCCATTCATGCTCATCACAAAAATCAAGAAAATCCTTTCATGTGCATAATCACTTGGCTCCCACATTGGCAAAATCTAGTTTGTAACTAACATCATCATCTAGGAGTTGATCTCTAACCTCCTCAAACTTTATATGATCTATTTCATCTAGCTTAGAGTGAATGTAAATCCTAACATTTGTTGGTTCCCAACTTTGCACACACCAAATTCTAAAGGTTTGCCAATTCTTATGATCAAATTCAATGGGAGACTTGGCCAAGAGAGTGGGAGATTATTTACACCTATCTCCCCTACACTTCAGGCTCTACTAAACCTATGGGGTATCCCTTGTCACAATAGCATCAAATGTATCTGTTATTTACAACCAAGTAGATATGTTCTCATATATTTGTAGCAAGATGCATAATATTACCCTTAGACCAACAATATTATTGGGTTATCCTTACTATTTAGACTTGAGAACATGCAATACCTAAACTAAAACAAAGCATAAGATGAAATGATTCAAAGGATTTGTCTTTAAATTTAGTGTTCTTTTAGACCCTTGGTAAATATATTCTAGATCAGAGATTTTTATGGGCAACACAGTCAAACCCAATAATGTAAATGCTTCTTTATGACGCTAAAACTTCATATCCAGAGGATTCATAATGATAATATTATTGCCTTATAGTAATATGTCCAAGAAAGGGTATTTCCTACAACTCTTCTTCAACAATCCCTAATGTAATACATCACTCTAGGTATATCCTATTCAAAGCATGTTTAATCTATTACTTGAATAGAAGCAGTAAATACGAGATTCAATGCAACAAATGTACATAGATGAACTCCAAAATTCTTGATTCTTTCATTCACAAAAGAGATGCTCACATTCAAGGAGACAATTGCAAGAAACACACACATGCAATGCTATTCATATAACTCAATTTCGAAAGAAACAATATCATTCAGAAATTTATTCATTTACACAAGATATGCCTTTGTAACTCAAAATCCAATCACCTTTTCCTACAAAAAAATATTCCCTAAATGCATGGATATCTTGTATCTAAAGCCCAGAATCCCCTTTTTATAATTTTGGAAGCCATATATAAAGGAAATAAACTATGTTAGCCAGGACTTCCCACCACAAATTTTTAATTACACTTATTTAATATTTGTGACTTGGGTATTCATATCTTTGATCTTGATTGGCTGATATTGAATTAAATTTCCTTCTAATTTCTTCATTACATGAAGGTGACAGCTAATATACTTCCATTCAGAAATAATTTTCAAAAATATGCATCACCTCTCCAAACAAGGTTGCATGGCATTTTCCTAGGGAAATAAGCCAAACAATGTATGAAATCCCTATCTAACATATAGTCTTGGTTGTTGTGTTCATACTTTGACCAAAGGGAAACCCAATGAACTAGTGCATCCTTGGGAAAGGAGAGTGGAGTGGGTTATGCACTAGTGTGCTCAGCCCTCTATTGCCTCTATTTTGTAAGAACATTAAAAGAATAATGTTTATTTCATAATATTTACCAACTAAAACATCATATCAAAATTGTTAATTGATTTCTTCTCCCCGTTGGGTTGTTTTTCTTGATGTAGGGGCATTTTGTAGTTGCTGGTAATAAAAGCACATCCCAAACATAATTAAAATCACTTCCCATGCATTAGGAATGGTTGGTAGATGATTTTGAGACCATGGATCAGCAATTTTGAGCCAAAAGAAAACTGCAAAATTTTTCTGTAAAGCCAAAAACATGAATAATCTTCATTCTACAATAATCTCTACTCAAATATGACCAAGAGAGCTCCAGAAACACCTCCAAAGATGATGACACACCAAATCTGTATGTTCATGAATGATTTGGACCAAAAATCTTCCCAAAGAGAGGCCCATTGCACCATTGCAACCATGAGGAAGAAAGGTAGAGTGGGCTATGTGCTAGTGTGTTCAACCCATTTTTGCCTTTATTTCTTGTTTACAAAATACAAACATTATAACATAATGTTTATTTTATAATATTTATTCATTCAAAATATTATATTGCCAATAAATACTAAAAAAAGCATTTTCCAACTTTAAGAAAATTGGCAAATAATTAATTTATCCTTCCTTGCAAATGCTGCAACTTCACTATGGATACACGGGACATCTAAAGGCTATGAAAACTTGCATAGGGCCATAATCAATTATTTAAAATATACCCATTTCCTAAAACTTAGCACCACCAAAAGATTTTTGGGACTTCCTTTGTAAACCAGGCCCTCGCTAGCCATTTTAAAAAAATCATTTTCACACAAGGATACCTCAGATTACCACAAAAATAGAGCTAGAAACATTTGACGGAAAATAAACAACTGGGTTGTCATCAGAATTGGTAAATTTGAACTTTTTTACGAGACCCTCTGGACTTGGCCTAAAGTGGTGACAGATTAAGAAAACCTATTAAAACACATCCTAGGATAACGCAAAGTGGCACACATGCTTTTGATAACCCATAAAAACTTTGTACCAAAGGATTTCTGTTGAAAAATCATAGATTGAGAAATTTTAATCACAGAAGTTAAGAGCATGCTAAGTGCCATGGGGCCTGAAAATCAACTGAAACCATCAAATAAAATGTTGCCAAGCATTGAGAATTTTTCCAAAATTATAGGGGCTAACATGGGCTCTTGTTCAGGGATGCATTCTTCTTGCAAGCATGGTGAGATTCTAGATGTCTCTAGGGTGCAGACCAAATGCCTAATCTATTGGGTTGTTCTGTAAATGTTCCATTTTGTGTCACCTTTAATTTTCATTTGGTGGTGTCGGGCCACCAAAAATGAAGAACTAGTATTTGCCTATGTCAAATATCTTGTTTTCACAAGACATACCCAAGTTCAATCTGGAAGAACTACATTCATTGGTACTATCATTAAATCATATCATCTTATTTCTAACTATGCCACCTTCATCATGGTTTTTTTGATCCATGTTGACAAAAACTAAGAAAGCCACATAGATACTATCCCTTTGCATACATGAATCATAGTTGTGTATTAGTGAAAACATGTCCGAAAGTAAACCATTGGAATCATTAGAAAATGAATAGTTGTTCAAGGATATGTTATCAACATAGGCTTCATGTTCAACTTCTTCAATAGATTGATACTTACTCTTATATACTAACCCAAAGGGTGTATCTAGCACAAATCCCTGAAGTAGGGCAACCTCCAAATGAAGTTGTAACTTATCAAAAATCAACCCCTCAACCTCTCCATGAATGATCAAAGGCTTACCCAAATATGAATTATTTATGTCTCCCTCTTCATGTGTAGATATAACACTAGTGGTTGATCAATTAAGTGCATGCTTAGATATTTCATCCTCATCTATGACTCGAGTCTTCATGGGACTCACAATTAGAAGTAACTCATGAACCTTATGATGCAAATTAGGTATACAAACAAAATTTTTTGATTTATACATATTATCTTGTTTAACCAAATCTCCATATTCTTCTTTCTTGCTTACCTCAAGAGACTTCTCCTTCACCTGCTCAACCTCCATGCATTCTTCCCTTGAAAGAAATAGTGATATAAGGTATTACTCCCTTTTTTTCCTTGCATTATCTAGCTGGTTAACACATTCCTTGACTTGCCAGGTAAGTGTTGTCTTTCTTGGGCAGCCAACAACTTTGTATCCCTAGCTTTTTGTAACCATCCATCACACATATCTTGTGTCTTCTTAACATTCTCCATGGTATGATATACAAAATTAGAGTTGTTGTAGCTTGAATCTTGAACATTCTTCTCATGCCTAACACCCAAAACTTGAGTGCCAACCTTGGGAGAGTCTCCCACCTTATTCTCCTCATATTAAGTAGTTGCTATCTCTATTGTATCCATATGAATATCTTGTTCATACAAAACAAAATCATCCATCTCTTCTTCATATACACTATCATGAATAGTTGGGACATACTAACTTATGAATGCATCATTCTCAATATTTAACTCACAAGCTAAGGATTCATCGTACCTGGTATCTGTGTGTTCCTTTGATTCTTCAACAACAATACTACTACAAGATACAACTTCATATATATCCTTTATCTCATGGTGTATGCAATCTACATCTACATATCTTTCTCCTATGGGTTGATCACAACCTTTATCTTTATCATTGTAGGATTTGCCTTCATTTTCTACCATAGTTTCTTCATCTTTATGTATTATGCCATGACTTTTCTCAATAACATAACTGCTATCATTATTCTAAGACATAACTCTTCCTGCATAATCACCTTTATCTCTTTCCATAATCCCAATCCAATCAAAAATCTAATCAAGATTTTGAGGCTTCAGTTGCTTTGGCAAATTACTCAGACCTGATTCATAAAATTCAAAAAACAAATCAACTCACAAAGAATTCTTGAGTCTATAATACTTTTGGATGTCTAACAAAATTTTCATGAATCATGTATACATAGCAAAGAGTAATTCTCCTTCTTGTTTCTTCAAATCAAGAAATGATTGAATAAAAAAGATAGGATCAACAGTACTTGCAATCTATTAACAAGTTTCTTGAAACACTCTATGATGAAAAACTGGAACAACAAAAGTACATTCATTTTGAAAATTATTTTGATTCTTTGTTTTACATTGCTTATCTTCATAAGATGCTTTACAATAACCAACACTTGCAGACATGTATCCTACAAGCATTTCATATTTCAAATTGTTCTCAATGTCCATTGCAATTTCATAAGCTTGATGAAGTGTAGAAGGTTCCTTATCTTTCAACAAACAACTCATTTCCTCATCAAATTGAAAGGAAGCTAGGTGTGCGGAAACGCTTCCTACACTAATCTATTGAGGAGAGGGCTATGCAAATTCAAATTTATCCTAACTATTATAGCAATGTTAAACCATTAACATGAGATTATAACAACAAAACACAAGAGCCAGAAGAAAGACAGAAGAAGAGAGACAGAGATTTACGGTGGGGAAAACCCTTATCGGGTAAAAAACCCCACACTCAGAAACTTGCATAATGTATTAACAAATCTGAAAGAATGTTTACAATACACTTGCAATGCAAGCTTCAATAGTCTTTGACACTCATGTCTAGAGTCAATCCGGCAACATAACAATACCTGTAAACCTGTGATACAAACTCCATCTCTAAGCACCTGTTTAAATAGAACATACAAGGCAATTTTGGACCTTTCTTGGAATGGGCATCCAATATGGCATCTTGGACCAAAACCCATGCCTAGGGACACTTGGTCAACATTGTAGAATGTGTCTAACACTTGTCCATAGCTCCCATCCCAAAGAGGTCACCTATTTCCAAAATGGGCTATGACAGATGCTCTTACGACACTTACGACCGTCATAGAATCTGTCATAGTGGTTACAACTTACAGCTCTAAGAGAATATGTCATAGACATGCTATAAATAGCATATTCTCTTACAACACATCATATTCCTCCTTGGGGTACCCAAATATGCCTCATTCAAAGATGCTACATGACACATGTCATTACTTGTCTTACAACCTTCTATTCTCGACTCTTACATGTCATAGATTTGTCATAACCATTTCGGTCAAACATTCCTTACACAACATAGAAGATGCCGACACATGGAAGAATATTCCTACCACTAAGTGGGATGCCTATCTCCTCATGTGAGGACAAAATAACAAGTTGTCATAATCCATGTAGGATTGACACATCACCATGCCACATCCCACAATATGACAAAGTGGAATTTCTAATTATTTACAACATAGGTAATTGAATAATAAATACAAACATTACAAATGCAGAGAATTACCAAGGTTGAGACACCTTAATTCCCAACATTTTTCCACTTGTCGAACACCTTGTAAGAGCCAATAGAAAAATAGGATTTAACTGCTATAGGCCGAGAAGCCCATAGACTCCGAACACCATTTAAACTTCTCTGTGCCCACTGGCTTCATCAATGCATCTACAACATTCTTCAAAGTATCTACCTTCTCCAAATTTACCTTTCCATCCTCAACCATGTCCCTCATGAAGTGAAACTAAACATCAATGTGCTTGGTTCTAGCATGGAAAGTTAGATTCTTTACAAGGCAAATTGCACTCTAACTGTCACAACTAATCGTGATCTAACCTGCATCAACACCAATATCAGAACACAATCTCTTAAGCCAAATGGCTTCCTTACAAGCATGAGTTGCTGCCATATACTCATCTTTTGTCATGGACAAAGCAACAATAGGTTGTCGCTTACTCATCCAACTAATAGCACCACCAAACAATGTAAAAACATAAGCACTGGTGGATCTCCTACTATCAATGTCACCTGCCCAATCTGAATCTACAAATCCATGAATATCAACAGAATGCAGAGGTCCTGAAACATTACCATCATAGCGAATGGAATACTTAGAAGTACCCCTCAAATATCTGAACACTCGCTTAACTGCATCCCAATGAACTCGTCTAGGATTAGCCATAAATCAACTAAGGACTCCCACTACTTGGGCAATGTCTGGTCTTGTGAAGACCATAGCATACATCAAACTACCAATAACACTAGCATAAGGTACTCTGCTCATGTCCTCCACCTCACTAGGAGATTTTGGACAATCCTCAATAGACAACTTTGTCCCCAAGGAAATGGGAACACACAATGGTCTACAATCTCCCATGCTGAATCTGTCCAACACGGTCTTAACATACTTACTCTGACTTAACCAAAGTTTTCTATTGGTTCTGTCTCTTCTGATTTCCATTCCTAGAATGTACCTAGCTGCCCCTAAATATTTCATTTCAAACTAAGCTGACAACTGAGATTTAAAATTAGAAATCATATTCTTACCCTTCCCAACGAGCAACATATCATCAACATATAGTGCAACAATGAGAATACAATCACCATCAAACTTATAATAAACACAGTGATCCGATTTCAATCTCACAAATCCAATTGACAACACAAAGGCATCAAACTTCAAGTACCATCTCCTAGGGGATTGCTTCAAACCATACAAAGACTTGTTAAGTTTGTAAACCAAATTTTCTTTATCTTTTACCATGTAATGCTCTGGCTGTGACATGTAGATTTCCTCCTCCAAGTCACCATGAAGGAAAGTTGTCTTCACATCCATCTGTTCTACCTCCAACTCATAAGCTGCTGTGAGAGACAACAGGAATCAAATGGATGTCAACTTTGTAATGGGAGAGAAGATCTCACCATAATCTATACCCTCCACTTGTGAATACTCTTGCGCAACCAATTTGGCCTTATACTTCTCAATACTACCATCTGCACCAATCTTCTTCTTGAACACCCATTTGCATCCAACGGGTTTCCATCCAGGAGGCAAAGGCACCAAGCCCCAAGTTTGATTCATTTCCAAAGAAGCCATTTCTTCTTCCATGGCCTCCTTCCAGGAACCTGCATCCTTCATATCCAAAGCCTCTGATACAGTTCTAGGTTCATCACTATTAGTGAGCAAAGCATAAGCACAACTAGAATCAAGCAATGTAAAACCAAACCTTTCATGTTGCTTCCTTATTCGTGTAGACCTCCTCAAGAGCTGAGGTTGAGGTTCAGCTTCTTCTTCTGAGATTTTAGAGATGCTAGAGCTCTTCTCCTCATCAAGTCCAACATTGTCTTTCTGTTCAGTCTTCTCAAGGGTGAGAGGAAACTAAACAACATCCTCTTTCTTTTCTTTTTCTTCTGGCTGCAAAACAGTGGAAGAAGGTGTAAGCTCTCTGAAGATGACACTACTGCTATACAACAATTTTTTAGCCACGGGGTCCCAAAGCTTGTCTCCTTTCACACCAACACCATAGCCGATGAAGATACACTTAATAGCTTTGTTCTCCAACTTTGACCACTTCTCCCTAGGCACATGTGCATATGCCTCACAGCCAAAAAACATGAAGATGCCTTACTGAAAGCTTTCTACCAGACCACATCTCCATGGGTGTCTTTCCAACAAGAGATGATGTAGGAGATCTGTTTACCAGATAGCATGCAATGGCAACAGCTTCAGCCCAAAACTTTTGTTCTAGACCAACTCCACTAAGCATACTCCTAGCCTTCTCCATCAGTGTCCTGTTCATCCTCTCTACAACTCCATTTTTCTACGATGTGTATGGATTTGTCTTATGTCTTTCAATCCCAAGTTCCTTGCAATACTTATCAAATTCTGTAGAATAGAACTCACCACCGTTGTCAGTTCTCAAAAATTTAATCTTTTTACCAGTCTGATTTTTAGCAAAGGCTTTAAACTCCTTAAACTTGCTATAGACTTCAGATTTGCTTCTGAGAAAATAAATCCATGTCCTTCTACTGTAATCATCTATAAAAGATACAAAGTATACAAATTTTGATAATGAAGGAACATTAACAGGACCAAACACATCAGAATGAATGAGGTCCAACACACCAGAGGACTTATGAGAACTCAAGTAAAAATGAACACGGTTTTGTTTTCCATAAATGCAATGTTCACAAAAGTCAAACTCAAGATTACAATCATCTAACCCCTCAATGATGTTCTTATTTTTTAGGGTACGTAGACCCTTCTCACCAGTGTGGCCAAATCTCTTATGTCATAACATTGTCTTTCTACAGGAAGTTTAACTTCCAATGCATGATTACAACCATCAAGACTAGAAACAATATATTTCTTCACTACTCATTCAGATGGTGGGGATGAAGTGACTGCTACCCTCTTCCTTCAGTCAGAAGAACTATTGCATTGTGCAATGCATGCTTCTAGCTGAAACAGAGTACCTTTCTGAGTACCCTTAGCAAGCACTATAGATCCTCTACTCATCTTGCATCCTTCTTTCGAAAAGGCAACCTACACACCTGCATCATTCAAACTACTTACAGAAAGCAGGTTCCATGCTAATCCTAGGATGTACATAACCCTAGAGATCCCCTTCACTCAACCATTAGGGAATCGGATAGAGACTCTTCCATGACCAACAATCTTCAGATGAGAGTTGTCACCCAGATACACCTTTCCACCATCAAACTTCTCATACTTAGTGAACCAGTCTCGATGTGAGGTCATGTGGAATGATGCACTAGAGTCGATTAGCCACACATCATCAGATGCATGGGTTGCCAGGGCTGTAATGAAGGCATCACTGTCATCTTATGATTTGTCAGAATTTGAATCAGGAACTTTCTTCTTTTTCCTCTTCTCGTCTTTGCATTCCTTTCATAAATGGTTGGTCTTTCCATAGTTCCAACAAAGAGCCTTGGACTTTCCAAGAGATTTGGTTCTCCCACGGGATTTGGATCTACCCTTCTCAGCTTTCTTGTCCTTCTTCTTCCCTTTCTCCTTGGGTCTTCCAAGAAATGCAAGGGCTTCTTTGGCTGCCTCAGAAGACTTTCTCCGCATCTCTTCAAATAATATTGAAGAAACCACCTCTTCCATTTTGAATGTGGATGTGGTGCTTTCGATTGCCATGACAAGATGATCCCATGAGTCTAGTAGAGAACAAAGCAGGGTCATACATGGATCCTCCTCCATCTTTACACCAATAGATGTCAATTCTACAACCAACATGTTAAAGGCATTCATATGCTTAGCCACGGATCCTCCATCCTCCATTCGAAGAGAATACAACTTCTTTCTCAGGAAAAGTTTATTGACAAGGGATTTGGCTTGATACACATCCCCCAACTTCTTCCAAAGGAGTTTTGCAGTAGCCTCCTCATGGACATTTAACAACATAGAATCGGCAAGACTAAGTCTTATGAGACCCTTAGCCTTCCAATCCTTGAAATCCCACTCATCTTGAGTCATTGTAGCTAGTTTAGTTTCGTTCACACTTTCCCAAAGGTCTTGGTCAACTAACTTGTCTTCCATCTTGAGCTTCCACAGTTCGAAATTATTGCCGTTTAACTTCTCTACTTCAAACCTTCCTGATGTGCTTGCCATCTCCTTGCTACAATAAGATACAGAATGCTCTGCACAGACTCCCACTCAATCTAAGATTAGATCAAAAAAAACCCTACCCAACAACTAGGACCAAAGGTGATCAAGCTCGGACACCAACTGAAAGGAAGCTAGGTGTGCGGAAACGCTTCCTACACTAATCTATTGAGGAGAGGGCTATGCAAATTCAAATTTATCCTAACTATTACAGCGATGTTAAACCATTAACATGAGATTATAACAGCAAAACACAAGAGCCAGAAGAAAGACAGAAGAAGAGAGACAGAGATTTATGGTGGGGAAAACCCTTATCGGGTAAAAAACCCCACACTCAGAAACTTGCACAATGTATTAACAAATCTGAAAGAATGTTTACAATACACTTGCAATGCAAGCTCCAATGGTCTTCGACACTCATGTCTAGAGTCAATCTAGCAGCATAACAATACCTGTAAACTTGTGATACAAACTCTATCTCCAAGCACCTATTTAAATAGAACATACAAGGCAATTTTGGACCTTTCTTGGAATGGGCGTCCAATATGGCATCTTGGACCAAAACCCACACCTAGGGACACTTGGTCAACATTGTAGAATGTGTCTAACACTTGTCCATAGCTCCCATCCCAAAGAGGTCACCTATTTCCAAAATGGGCTATGACAGATGCTCTTACGACACTTACGACCATCATAGAATCTGTCATAGTGGTTACAACTTACATCTATAAGCGAATCTATCATACACATGCTATAAATAGCATATTCTCTTACAACACATCATATTCCACCTTGGGGTGCCCAAATATGCCTCATTCAAAGATGCTACATGACACATGTCATTATCTGTCTTACAACCTTTTATTCTCGACTCTTACATGTCATAGATTCATCATAGGAATCCGTCATAGCTGTTTCGGTCAAACATTCCTTACACAACATAGAAGATACCAACACATGGTAGAATATTCCTACCACTAAGTGGGATTCCTATCTCCTCATGTGAGGACAAAATAACAAGTTATCATAATCCATGTAGGATTGACACATCACCGTGCCACATCCCACAATATGACAAAGTGGAATTTCCAATTATTTACAACATAGGCAATTGAATAATAAATACAAACATTACAAATGTAGAGAATTACCAAGGTTGAGACATGTTAATTCCCAACACAAATGCACCAAGATAGAGTGCCAAACATAATGCAACATTTGGCCTGATATAACCTAGAATATGTTTGAGCATCTTAGAAAAAAAATTAAATTAAAGGTTGGGATTAATTCATCATTCTCCTTTAAATGTTCATGAATTGAGTAGCCAATGAAATCACATTAGTCCTTTCACCAAATTATTCTAGAAATGGAATCTCAAGATCTAGCCATGAAGAAATAGAACACAAAGGTAAATCTGAAAACCAATCCCTAGCATCATCATTTAATGACTGAACAATGATCTTTATAACAACATCCTCAGCCTCAATCTTATAATCTCCTATCAAATCATAGAAAATTTGTAGATGCTTGTTTGCTGATTTAGAATTCTTTCCACTATATTTTGGCAAACATTTTCTAACTTCACTAGGAATAATATTTGGATATCCATGAATACTATTAAAATTTAGAGCTTTGTATCTTTCAGTAGAGAATGATTTCTTATAAGAATATGAACATGAATGCTGATCTAAACTAATCATATTGAATGAAAGAGATGAAGTATCTTGGAATATATTGTAGCTTCAAGTAGGTTCAATAGCAGAGTCACCACCTCTCCAAAGAGGAAAAACCATCAAGAAGCCAAAAGATTCTACCTGATCAATTATATTCTAGATTTGATTCACTAGCAAAGCACCTTTTTAAACTCTTTAAGCATGCTGCAACAATTTCTTTCTCTAGGTATGAAGACCTTCACTATCTAACCCTGATGATCAGATCATGATAATGGATTGACTCTTTTCAAATGGATAACTAAACCTTTCCCCAATAGAATCACCATTTTGTTTGTTCCTGAATCTACACACACCAAATTGTAAAGGCTTGCTAATTCTTATGATCAAATTCAATGAGAGACTTGGCCAACAAAGTGGGATATTCTATGGACTAAACATTGAAGTGTTTTATATGGATGATTTTTAAAGGTTCATTGAGCTCTTGACCATCAAAGGTATCTAGCCAATAATCTCTTGAAATGTAGTTGGTGATGATGACATAGGGACCTAGCCAATTAGGTTCAAATTTTCTTTTCTTTTCTTGGTCCTAATTAGTGTTCTTTTGATTTTCTTTTAGTATGAGGTCACTAATCTCAAATTCTCAAGCTCTAATTCTCTTATTGTATCTTTCATAGAGATAATTTTAATAAGACTATAAATGGTTTAGGGTATTGTAATACCTCTCATCATGTAGTTCAAACTCATGTAGGTGTGAAACTCGATACTCCTCATCATCAATGAGGTTATGCAAAGATATGCATAGTGATGAGAGTTCAATCTCAATTGTAAAGATAGGTTTAGAGATAAATACTATGGAATAGGGGATGGAACTAGTGGGAGTGTAGATCCTAGTGTGATAAGCCCATGGGGTGGGATTGAGATGGAGGTGCTAATTACAACCACCATCATTGACAGTCTTTTTCAAGATTTTTATTAGGATTTTATTAGTTGCCCTTGCTTGACTATTTCTTTGGGGATAATATGGAGTGGACTCATGATGTTGGATATGGAAGAACTTGCATAGAGTGCAAACTTCATGATTTTTGAAGGATTTAACATTGTCAATAGAAATGGTAGAAAGGATGGCATACAAGGAAATGAGATTACAGAGAATGAAATTGGATATTTGGTTACTACCTGTGGTAAAGGCGAGGGGAATAGCTTTGACCCATTTAGAAAAGTATTTTGTGGTGATGATAATGAACATATGGCCACTGGATGAGGATGGGTGAATCTTTTTGATGAGATATAGACCTATTGGTAAATAGATTTGTTTCCTTTAAATAACCTTCGTGAATAACTCTATTTCGCCCTTGGATCAACAACAACCTACTTACAATAGTTAAAGAATCGTAAGACTATGTTGATTCCTCTCTGCATTTGAGAGGGACATCTCCCTCGTATGATAGGGGTATATGGATTTTCTAGGGTTTTTAAGAACAAATTGAATAACAAAAACTAATAAAGAAATGAGAAGTAATCTTATTGATTCAAGTTCCACACATTCAAGTTGAGATACCAAAACATAACATGATAATCTTTTCCACATGCAACATTTAAAGGAAATAAAATGGTTATCATTGATTAAACATACAAATATCAACAACAACACATGAAATTGAATTGAACACACATCCAAAATGTTTCTTTATTTATTTCTTTCTTGAAAAATACTATTCACAATGCCTTGTGAAAAAGTGGAACCGCCTTTTGATTGAATTACAATGAATTATATATAGGTGAGGTTAGTAACCACTTAAGGTAACTACCTTAACCACTTCTTATAACTACTTGGAGTAACTAATTCACTTTTTAAGTGCATTGATTTTGAATAACTAATTTTCTTTTACAAAGCTAGTCACTTAGAGTAACTACCTCACTTAGGCACTTAAAATAACTATCATGTGAGAAATAATTAGGATGAACCTAACTTTACAATCAAAAGAGAGAAGATTAGACTCAAAGGAGAAACTCAATCATGATCATTACTTACAAAACAAGCCAAAATCATGACTTTAGCTACACACAAACACAAAAAAAATGGAAACTGTATAATATGCAACAACTACACTTATTCTCTACTTGTCAACGACACTGTTGATGGAGTTGCAAACTCTGGAAACTGATTTTGCAGACCGAATTCTCTTTCTCTAAATATTTTGAAAAGTCAGATGGCTGGGCTAACATATTTACCTTTAGGAATCAGAGTATTTGCTATCCTCATCTTCCAAGTTCTCAGGCTCTTGTGGACATTACTTAATTCTGCCACTATCCTTGATACTTGGGAGGCAGAAATCTTCAATGATGTATAGAGATTGACCAACTTGTCCATTGTGTTCTTGTCAAAAACTTTTCTATTGAAAAGTTGTCAATCAATCATATCTTGAAAAGCATCTTGAATTACCTGTAATTCTCCCATCAATGATGCACTTAGAAGGATGGCACTGAGCTGATCCTAAAGCTTTGCAGACACTTGTTCACAAGCAAGCATTAGCCTATCCTATTCTACTAAAACTTGGTCAATGATTACCAATTTCCAATTTATGCTTTCTACCCAAATTTCCAAGTATTTTTCCTCTATACCAGGTAGGATCTTTTGTTTTACGAGGGTGTTGACATCAATCTCCATCATCTTTGCAAAATCCTTCAGGATATCCCTCCATATCGCTTCTTCTTTCTTGACACTCTTCAACTCTTTTTCAAGGATCTCCTTTTTTATTAAGGCCTCGTCATGGACTGATATTACCTTAACAAAGAAATCAAATGCAATAGACTTGATTTTGTTCACCGAGCTCTTAGTTACTTTCCCATAAGCTTGATATTTCTAGAGATTATCAATTGTGTTTCTCTTAACTTCTCCTTCTCGGCCCCAGATGATTGACTGATGATCAATGCTAAGTGGCATGCTAGAAGTGTCTACTATAGATTTCAAGTAAGAACACAAGTTTTATACTTGTTGTTTCAACTAATCTTTCAACTGCTTCTCCTTTTCAGTCCTTTCCACTAGCCTTGTGGCTACTACATTGAAATTTTGTATGTTAGCCTCATGAGTGGATGGGCCCATATCAATCCTTGACACAACAAAATCTGTTGAAGTGGCTTCATTCACATCTCTTTTAGAGGTGGGCTGAGCTATCTCAAGGCATATATTTCCTAAATTAAAGTCAGCCTTTATTCTCAAAGCCATCTTGATCTTCTTCAGCTTCTCAGATCTCCTAAAAAGATCAGAAAGTGTGTTGAATTCAAGAATCACTAGTTTTTCTACCTTCCTTTTCTTTAATAGGTTCTATTTTAACCATGGGAGGGAGAGATCTTCTAATAGCTCATGTGCATTGCTTGATTGGAGATCTTGTTTTTTAGGTACTGGTGAGGTTGCTTTCTCTTCAACTTATTATGTTTGATACACTGGATCCTTTGAGGAAGGATGCTCCATAACTGAGGTAGAATGAGGTACTTCAAGGAGAGGGGATTCAATGAGTATGGAAGATGATGTAGATGGTATGGCTTTATCAAACCTTGAATCAAACAAGACTTCTTCTTGTTCTTCTTCTTCTTTTGAAGTAGAACCTACTTCTTTTCCCCTTGACCTTAGTTTCTTCTTCTTCTACCTAAGTTCATCTCCACATGTATTTTGGAGATTACTTCTTCTCAAAGGGTCTTCATCTCCACCATTTCCCTAGGTTCTCTAATGAGAAACAACATCAATAACTAGTGTGTGGGAAGGAACTAATGAAGTGGAACTGTCTTGGTGATCACTTCTTCCTCTTGGTGTCTCTTTCCTATTTACCGGTCTCATTGCAGTCATCTAGGATATCTTCTTCTTAATCCAGGATTTTGACTTCTTGATCACAAAACTGGTTCTTTCTCTAACATCTCTAACCTCTAGATCTGCCCAATTAATAGGAGGAAGAGGTTGAGCCTAAATTTCTTCAAAATAGAAGGGATCAATTACATCCGATTCATCATCTTCAATACCTTCAATGACCCATTCCATCTTGAAATCATGAATTTGCTTCAGGGTGAACCTCATCCAATCTCTTTTTCTGACTTCAAATTCATCTTCGTGGTCTTCCCAAAAGTCTTCAAGATTAAGGAAATGAAGATACCAAGGACCAAACTTTAGATTATTCTTGACATAATCTTTGCTATCAAAGGGGAATCTCATCTGGTATGCATACAAGATGATCATGGCTAGGGCCTTCTCCATATTTTTTTCTCTCAAGCTAGATTCACATTTCTAGTGACCGAGGTAAATAGGGAATGCCACTCCCTTGTTCTTCCTATCTTGACATTTCTTTTGAATTGATACCAGTTGTCTGCAAAGCTCAACCAAAACAAGCTTGTCATCCACATACCTTGGCAATTTAGAAGGATAACCATCAAATCTTCCTACTCAAAGGTAGGTGAACCTTGGAAACTGAATGAAGTAACTACCATACTTATTTATCAACAATGACACTTCCTTTGAAATTCTGAGAGATGTATTTCCTTGAAGCAACCTTACTACAAGCATTGTGAAAGAATCATTCACTCATCTAAAACATATAAAACTTTGTGCCAATTGTAATTGCTTGTAGTAATCATAAGCATGTGTTTCCTAATTTAGAACACCCATGGTACTCAAACTAGGCCATGATCTCAAATTGGCAATTTCATATACCAAGTAGGATGATATGTGGAATTGTTGACTGGTCTTGAAGTGGATTAGCTAGTCATGTATGCAGTCACTAATAAGGCAGCCCCAATTAATAAATTGTTTTCCTGCCGATATGACTATGATGAAGAGATACATCCACATTTCAAACTCAGTTGAGTCGGGGCTACCTGTCAACCTATGAAGAAGGGAAATCAGATAGAAGATCTCTTTGATAAAAATAGAACAATGTAGTGTCTTATGAAGTTGAGACTATCTATCTCTTGGTTTTTCTATCCATTCCTTAGCCAAATTGTTCAAGCATTTGCTCCTATTATCACTGAAGTATTTGTAGGGCTTTTGTTTATCAACACAAATAAATTTCTCTTTGTAGGTTAATTAGAGAATTATGGTGATAGAAATCCCATCGAGCTTGGCCAACAGGTGTCCATCAATGGATCTAATCTCTCTGGCTTCAAAATTATACCTCTTTACACATTCTATTACTAGCTCCAAACACTGGACCGCGGTGGGAAAATAGGCTACATTGACTAGGCTACTCTCTGCAATCCTTTGAGATAATTTCGATCATTCTCCTTCCGTCAATGACTTCCTAATTTCCTACAGATCAATATGGCCCATTTTAGTGTCGAATACCTCCCGAAGCATGGTGTCAATCATGGGAGCATACTCGTAGTCTTGAGGTTTGTACTTCTTGATGATGATTTTCACAAGTTCAACACTGTAAACTTTTTAACTAGCTTTACACCCACAACTTATATCTACTTGAAAGTTCCTAAGGGCTTTGTAAACAATTCATTTGCCTCAAGGCTACAAACACCCTTCTTAAGGAATATACTTCACAATGACTGAAATGATGATGAAGATTTCATTCCATGTTCCTCACAAGCCCCCCCCTTGGGTTATTTAGAAGCACATACTTTGCCAAAACATCTGTGTTTGTAGTGACTTAACAAATTGTTTGTGTTCATTTGTCATGTAGAGCAATATCTATTTGCAGGTTGTAATCTTTCTCACGAGGCCGAGGAGCTCACTTACCTTTCATGTCTCTCATTCTTGCTTCAATTTTTCGTGGTTTAGTCAACAAAACTACTTATATCTAGATGACTAGAATCTCCATCCGTGGAGGTAGTCAGTCTAAATTGTAGAATTTCTAAATGACTCCTTCGAGATGGGAATAGAACTAGCATTAGAAGCAATGAGTGTTGGAGCTCAAAACAATCATACATTCTTTGCACTCAGAAAAGCTAGAGAAATGAAATATATGAATACTGAGAAGGCTTCATAAATCAGGAAACTTGCACTCTACCTTGAAGCATTATGTTTGAAATTAGCTATTATTACTTTCTTTATGGTGTTTCTATCCTTGGCATGCCGATTATCGTGCCTCGTGGGAGAGATTGGATGCTTGGTAGTTACTTAGCATAACGTCTGAGTTGTGCTTCATTGAATGATGTTGAGGTGTCTTCTTTTAAAGCCCTTTCAGGTTTCATTATCATTTAAGAAACTCATGATATCAACCGATAGGAAATAACACTTATGTTTAAATGATAATGCATGGTAGAAAGTATCATTTGATCGGCAGTGTTAAGGATTTGGCAGAAGTGCCCACGAGCTGATATTATCAAGACCAATGAGTTTCTTTACATTCAACACTGTATAATGATAACAACCCAATGTCTTTAAGAAAGAGGTTGGTTTATCATGTTGAAGGTGGCAGTTGGGGAGATGGAAGACACAAGTAAATGCAACTTATAGATATTGAATTGTAAGTAGGAATGATGAAGGGAATATGTAGATTCAAATCATTTCAATACATGGTAGAACTTGTTAATTTGTCAAAAAAGTTCAAATTTTGGGTTATCAAAAAGGGGAAAACAACTGGCTCTAACTGGGGACAAGGACTACGAAGGATGTAGACGAATCTTAGTGTCTTTGATAGGACTAGCAACCTTATCAATGGGCAAATAGAGTCAATGCAAGAGAGAGAGAAAATACTGGAATAACTCTTATGGCATGGACAAGCCAAACACAAAACAAGGAGAAAAACAAAATAGAAAGGGGAGAAATAGACCCAAAAACTCCTAATTAACCTATATACAAAGGGTTGGGAATCAATCCCTCTTTTACTAGTTTTATATTTTTAGGTGCTGCCCATTGTAGTACAAGGGTAGGTACGTGTCATCAAGATATGCCAAGTAAAATGAATTGTCCCCACATACTTCCTAACTTGAAATGGTCCTTTCCACAGAGAATCAAACTTTCCATGCATTCCTTTGGGTTCTTTCCTCTTATCCCACAGTAGAACAAGATCTCCTATAGCAAACTGCCTTTGTCTAGTCTTCTTATCGAACAGTTTATTGACCTTTACCTAGTGTTATGCAATTCTGTCAACCACTTGACTCCTTTGTTCTTCTAGTTTCATCAGATGCATGATCCTTTTCTCCAAAGAATCTTTAAACTCATTATCTTCAATCACTGTGTAGAGAGAAAGAGCAGTAAGTTCTAGAGGAATTGGCAATCGAGCATCAATTCTATAAACTTGTTGGAAGGGAGACATGTCAATGATCCTTTTATATGTGGTTTTGTTAGGCAATAGTGCATCAAACAATTTCTTGTGCCAATTCTTCTATTTTTCTTCTACTAGCTTTCGCATGATAGAGATAAGCTTTTTGTTGGCAGACTTTGCCAATCTGTTCCCCTTTGGATAATAGTCAGAGGAATGTGCAAGTAGGATATCATGCCGATAATAGAAATCATAGATTTCATAAGAGGAGAAATTTGAAGAATTATCTGTGACAATTTTATGAGGCACACCAAATCTCACAAGAATATTCTCTTTTAGAAAATCACACATTACCTAGGAGGAATCTTGTCAGACTAGAATCACTTCTACCCATTTAGTGAAATAATTTGTGGCCACCAAGATGTGTGTATGTCTAGTGCTAGATGTTGGGTGAAGTGGACCAATGAAATCTAATCCCCACTGTTGAAAAGGTTCTTCAATGACAACAGGCTTTAATGGTTGTGTGGCTAGCTTGACCTTGCCTTTGAATTGCTGGCATGATTCACACCTTTTCACCCATTGGTCTGCATCTTTGAATAAGCTAGGCCAGTAATAATTATGTCTTACAATCTTATAGGCTATGACACTGGAAGAGAAATGACCCCTGCAGGCTTCGTTATGAAACAATTGAAGTAATTTTTCTTGTTGTTCTTTATCCACACATTTTAGAAAAGTTCCATTGATCCCTTTCTTGTATAAACTACCTTCCCAAATAATATATCTTTCAACTTTCAATTTGATCACTCTTTTCTTCTTCAGAGTTAAGTGTGAAGCACATTCACCATATGTTAAGAAATAGGCAATATCTAAGAACCATTCATCTGTCAATCCTACAAACAACACTTGAGGTAGCTCGGCATTCTTTTCTAGAGACTCTTCAATTGTGCCATTTTCAGCTATGAGCTTACATAAGCCTCTCCATCATACCAATTTGGTTGGCTTAATATCAATATTGTATTCTTGAAGAAGCCCTTTTATTAACACCTATTTCTTGCTAGGTAAGTATGGTTTTAATCGTAGTGTCTGATACGAAAACCTTAGAATGCGAATCGAGGATATAAAACCTGAAATGTTTTACTACCTTGACCACTATGTAAGCATGCTTTTCTACTAGAGAATAATTCATCTCATACTTTTTCAAAGGAGCACTCATAAATTCAATAGGTGCTTCTATATGATCATCATTTTGTTGAGTCAAGATAGCAGATAAAGTATGTTCTGAAGCATAACAATATATAATGAAATCTTTTGAAAAATTAGGATGAACTAAAACTAGAGCATTTGTAATTGCAGTTTAATATCTTGGAATGCCTTTTTGCCTTTTTCAATCCATTTGAAGACTACCTTATCTCTCATCATGTCTACAATGTGGTGAGTTAATTTAGAGAAATTTGGAACAAATCTCCTCAAGAAGTTGATCTGGCCAAAGAAAGACCTCACTCCTGATTTGCTTGATGGTAATGGCAACTTCTAGATATCTTCAACATGTTTAGGATCAATTCGAATCCTGTCTTTAGCAATCTTCCTTCAGTAACCCCAAAAATGGACTTCTTGGGGTTTAGAGAGATTCCTTGTTCATGGTAATGCTGTAAGACCACCTCCAGATGTTGAATATGGTCTTCTCTTTTTCTTGAAAAGATAGTGAGATTGTCCAAGTACACTTAAATAATCTTGTGTTTCAAATCTCAAAAGGAGAGGTCCATTGCATGTTGGAATGTTGTGTTGTCATTGATTAATCTGAATGGCATTCGATTGTAAGCCAGAGTTCCCCAAGGTGTTGTAAAAGACGTTTTATGTTTATCCTCTGGGGGAACTTGTATCTAATTATATCTAGAAAACCCATCAAGTAATGACATCATCTTAGATCCAACAATAGTTTGCAAAACATGATCCGTCATGGGTAGAGGGTAGTTGTCTTTTAAAGATGCTTGGTTAATATTGTGAAAATTGACACAAATCATTATTTCACCATTCTTTTTTTTCACAGGTACTATATTTACTACCCAAGTTGAATGATGAATGGCATATATAATTCTGGCCTTTAACATCTTATCAATCTCTACAAAGATAGCACTAGCAAATTTAGGATTGAATTGCCTCTGGTTTTGCCTGAAAGGAGTAGCCCTAGGTTTGAGAGTGATATAATGCTTAAATTTTCCACCCATGAAATTATTCAAATCATCATAGCACCATGCAAACACATCTTTATATTTGACCAACAAGGTGATGAACTTCTTTCTTTCATCTGGCGAACATGCTTTTCCGATGCAAACAATTTTAGGATCATCTTTAGTGCCTATGTCCACCTTGTCATACTGAGAAAGATTGGGATTGTTCTCTTGAGCCTTATTCTTAAAATAACAATTGTGCTTATCAAACAGGCTCTCTAGAGTAATCAAACCCTTTGATATGGTGTTCCCCTTTAATTGCAACACTTCATCTTCTGCAAAAGTATCACTTCCTTCAAATAACAAATTGACAAAAGTACCGATCTTCTCCAAAAAAGACACGATCTTTTTATCATCATCAAAAACCTACCAATGTTTATCATTATCAGGCATGCTTGGTTGATACACTAATTCAATCTTATATTGATCTTTGTTAAACTCTGGATGTGGAAGTAAAAGAGCCGTAGAAACAGCAAGGTAGTCAGCTTTAGAATTAAGATTTCGAGGAATCACCTCTATGGAGAAAGCATCAAAGAACTCTATTTGATCCCATACTAAGTTTTGATATCTTTTCAACTTGTCATTCTTTGTTTGAAATTGATTTCTTACTTTCTTGATGACTAATTCTGCATCTCTGAGTACTCTCAACATTTTGATTCTTTTTTCTTTTGCAGTCTCGAGGCCTAAATGGAGTGCCTCATATTCTGTTGTATTATTAGTGTTGTCAAAAACTAATTTGAAATCCATAGGAAACTTCTCCCCTGTAGGTGAAATAAGAACAATTCCAGTCCCTGAACCAGAAGAAGAACAACTATCATTGAATTCTATAGTCCAAAGTCCAGAAGACATGTTAGGAGAGATAACTTCAGGGGCTACCTCCTTTTACTACATGAGCATATATGTACTTGGTCTAGTTTCTTCATATAGTATCTCTGCTCTTGGATCATCTAATTTTAGGACTGTATACTTTGCCTTGGGTTTTGGATTTAGCCTGACTTCTTTTCCATGGATTGAGATCAAGGCATGGGACCAATCTAGTTGTATTTCTCCACCTAGATATTTACAGAAACTTCTACTAAGTAGCATGCCATAGCTTGCGGGAATGTCAACAACTAGAATTGTAAGCTTTAGTTTCTTTTGGGGGAAGCGGTTAAAGCAACTTGTGCATCTTTAAGCTGACCTACTAATAGGACCATTTTAGACTCCATTGAGTAGACTTTGCCTGATGGTTTATTTAATGACAAGCTGAGAGCATGAGCAACTTTAGCAAGCATAACATTGTCAGAAGCCCCAGAATCTATTATGCAGTTACTTAGTTTACAGCCAGCTATATATAAAGAGACATAGAATGGGTCAGGCTTATCTGGGAGAACAACATTTACCAGTGGAGTATCATTTTGTGGAGATTCATTGAAGAGATCATCATGTGAAAGTTCTTTATGTTGTGAGTCATTTGACTGTTGATGTACTGAAGAAGAAGGATCAAGTTTTCCTTTAACAATATGCAACAATCTCTCCAACTGATGAGGATTCAACTTTAAGTAATCAAGTTGAGAAATTTGCACCTTTGTTTTCTTGCAATGCTCTATGAAATCAAATGTATCATCAAGCAAGGGAAATGAATCACCAAGAGGGGAACCTTGTGTACCTTTATCTTTCGTGCTCATAAGAGGTTGATTTTCCATAGGATGTTTTCTTGTTAGAATCTTCAGAGTATTTTCTGGAACTTTATGGGCAGATTCAACTTTGGATTTTCCTTCATTCTTTTGATACTAATTTCTTGTGAAGACATTACAAGAATGATTGTTAATATCGTGAACCTCTTCTCTTTCATTATTAGACTCATACTCAAGAAAGCTGATTGTGGGTTGGTCATAGGTCTCATTTGTCTCGTCCTCTTGAGAGACATACTCTTCTATTTTCTCGCTTGATAGATTCATCTGCATGAACTTTGCCATTTCAGGACAAGTGCTTCCATCATGGTCAATAGTCAAATGAAAATCACAAATAGCTGCAATTTGTTGCTGACTGGAAGAAGGATGTTCAATAGCTAGTATTTGTGCTGGAGGAGGAAGCCTAGGTGGCTTGTTCTGCTGATATGGTACATGATTTCTTTTGGGTATATCTTGATATAATAGAGGTGGATTGTGAGGAAGTTGTTTCTTAAGTAGGAGCAAATCATTTTCTATCTTCTAAATCATCAAGTCTATAGTAGATGGATTAGAAGATTGTACCTTCCCTTTCTACAAGTCTTTATTCCATTTTCTGATAGTCAATAAATTATCTTCAATTTCAATGGCCATGGTTTGTGTAGCTTCCAAATCAGCCACTCGTTCTCTTCTCAAATGAAAACTTATATCTGGAGGTTGCACATTTAGAAAGAAACAATTTTGATTCTACGTAGTTGGTCTTTTAGTATTTTCAATTCTATTCACCAACATGTTAAAATGAGCCACAAACTCCTGCATCAACTCATGAATCTCTTTCTTCATTTAAGTAAGTTGTGCTAATAGTGAATGCTCATCTTTGGTTCTCTTGAAACGGTCTTCAAAATTTTGGTGCATAGTCGCCCATGAGTTTATAGTTCCAGTAGGCAAATGTTGAAACCATTCTGCTGCTCCTTCTATCAAAGATTCTACAAACAACTAGACAGAAACATCAACACCTAGAACACCACATGCAACAAAGAAGGCGTTAATGTGCTCATCTGTAGAAACTTTTCCATCTCCAGTGAATTTGGGTAAACTTTCCTGGATCCATGTGGTAAGTCATGTAATTGATTACCCAAGGTGAGGGGGCCAATAGCTGCTCCCCAAGGCACAGGCTAAGCCATTTGTAGTGGTGGAGTTGGTTGAAGATTTATGACAATAGGAACTATTGTCCCGTGCAAGGTTAAGGCCTGGTAAGTGGAAGAGGAGATAGAGGTTCTAGTAGGACTTCTTGTAGGTGAAGGAGGTCTGCTAAAAGATTTAATATTCCTTCTTGGGGGAATAAAAGATTGAGAAAAATCAAGACTTGCTAGCTTTTCAAAATCGGGATCTAGGATACCCTTTTCACGGTCTCCTCTGGTATATCTCTTGGTGGCTAGGTTGATTTTGAGTAGGATTCACAGGGCGATACTCTTGAATAGGCTGAATAGGTGGACCAACTTGTCTATCCCTTCTTGGAGCTATTTGAATAGGAGCACGTCTTTTAGTTATTTCCAATTCCTCTTCTGCAATGCCTTGAGCTATTAACTGAGCATGAACACAAATTTCCGTTCCCATATCTTCTTCTTCATCAAGTACCACATATACTTCTTGATATTGGTGATTTGACTTCCTATATCTCCAAGCCAATACTCATAAGTCAGTAATTATATCTTCTTTCTCAAGGTCCAACCAATTAACATTAGGTTGTAAAACAGGTCCAGCTCTACATTATAGCACCATATTTATTGATCAAATAGATTTTCTTTAAACACATTAAGGTGACTTTTTCCAAACAAAAGAAATATGTTCAAATAGTCCCCAATAGAGTCACCAAAAAAATTTGTTGGTAAACAGATTTGTTTCTTTTAAATAAACTTTGTGAATAACTCTGTTTTGCCCTTGGATCAACAACAACCCACTTACAATAGTTGAAGAATTGTAGGACTATGTCGATTCCTCTCTACGTTTGAGAGGGGCAGCTCCCTCATATGATAGGGGTATATGGATTTTTTGGGGTTTTTAAGAACAAATTGAATAACGAAAACTAATAAAGAAATGAGAAGTAATCTTATTGATTCAAGTTCCACACATTCAAGTTGAGATACCAAAACATAACATGATAATCTTTTCCACATGCAATGTTTAAAGGAAAGCAAATGGTTATCATTGATTAAACATATGAATATCAACAACAACAAGTGAAATCAAATTGAACACACATCCAAAACATTTCTTTATTTCTTTCTTTCTTGAATAATACTATTTGAGTCCTTTACACAATGTCTTGCGAAAAAGTAGAACCCCCCTTTGATTGAATTACAATGAAGTATATATAGGTGAGGTTAGTAACCACTTAAGATAACTAACTTAACCACTTTTTATAACTACTTGGAGTAACTAACTCTCTTTTTAAGTGCATTGATTTTGAATAACTAATTTTCATTTACAAAGCTAGTCACTTAGAGTAAATACCTCACTTAGGCACTTAAAATAACTATCACATGAGAAATAGTTATGATGAACCTAACTTTACAATAAAAAGAGAGAAGATTAGACTCAAAGGAGAAACTCAATCACGATCATTACTTACAAAACAAGCCAAAATCATGACTTGAACTACACACAAACACAACAAAAATGGAAACTGTACAATATACAACACTACACTTATTCACTGCTTGTCAATGGCGCTGTCGATAGAGTTGCGAACTCTAGAAACTGATTTTGCAGACCGGATTCTTTTTCTCTAAACATTCTAAAAAGTTAGATGGCCGGGGTGATAGATTTTCCTTTAGGAATCAAAGTATTTGCTATCCTCATCTTCCAAGTTCTCAGGCTCTTGTGGACATTACTTAATTCTGCCACCATACTTGATACTTACGAGGCAGAAATCTTCAATGAAGTATAGATATCGACCAACTTGTCCATTGTGTTCTTGTCAAAAACTCCTTTGTTGAAAAGTTGCCGATCAATCATATCTTGAAAACCATCTTGAATTACCTATAATTCTCCCATCAATGATGCACTCAGAAGGATGGTGCTAAGTTGATCCTAAAGCTTTGCAGACACTCATTCACAAGCAAGCATTAGCCTATCCTGTTCTACTGAAACTTGGTCAATGATTACCAATTTCCAATTTATGCTTTCTACCCAAATTTCCAAGTAGTTTTCCTCTATACCAGGTAGGATCTTTTGTGCTACGAGGGTGTTGTCATCAATCTCCATCATCTTTGCAAAATCCTTCAGGATATCCTTCCATACCGCTTCTTCTTTCTTGACGGTCTTCAACTCTTTTTCAATGATCTCCTTTTTTATTAAGGCCTCGTCATTGACTACTTTTGCCTTAATAAAGAAATCAAATGCAATAGACTTGATTTTGTTCACCCAGCTCTTAGTTACTTTCCCATAAGCTTGCTATTTGTAGAGATCATCAATAGTGTTTCTCTCAACTTCTCCTTCTCGGCCCCAGATGGTTGACTAATGATCAATGCTAAGTGGCATGGTAGAAATGTCTACTATAGATTTCAAGTAAGAAGACATGTTATGTACTTGTTTTTTCAACTGATCTTTCAACTGCTTCTCCTTTTCGGTCCTTTCCACTAGCCTTGCGGCTACCACATTGAAATTTTGTATGTCAGCCTCATGAGTAGATGGGCTCATATCAATCCTTGACACAACAAAATCTATCAGAGTGGCTTCATTCACATCTCTTTCAGAGGTGGGCTGAGCTATCTCAAGGCACATATTTCCTGAATTAGAGTCAGTCTTTATTCTCGAAGCCATATTGATCTTTTTCAACTTCTTGGATCTCCTGAAAAGATCAAAAATTGTGCTAAATTCAGGAATCACTAGTTTTTCTACCTTCCTTTTCTTCAATAGGCTCTGTTTTAACCATGGAAGGGAGAGATCTTCTGATAGCTCATGTGTATTGCTTGATTGGATATCTTGTTTTTTAGGTACTGGTGAGGTTGCTTTCTCTTCAACTTGTTCTATTTGATACACTGGATCCTTTGAGAAAGGAGGCTCCATAACTGAAGTAGAATGAGGTACTTTAAGGAGAGTGGATTCAATGAGTATGGAAGATGATGTAGTCAATATGGCTTCATCAAACCTTGAATCAAATAGGACTTCTTCTTGTTCTTCTTCTTCTTTTGAAGTAGAACCTACTTCTTTTTCCCTCAACCTTGGTTTCTTCTTCTTCTGCCTGGGTTCATCTCCACATGTGTTTTGGAGATTACTTCTTCTCAAAGGGTCTTCATCTCCACTATTTCCCTAGGTTTTCTGATGAGAAAGAACATCAATAATCAGTGTGTGGGAAGGAACTGATGAAGTGGAACTATCTTGGTGATCACTTCTTCCTCTTGGTGTCTCTTTCCTATTTACGAGTCTCGTTGTGGTCATCTGGGATATCTTTTTCTAGATCTAGGCTTCTAACTTCTTGATCACAAAACTAGTTCTTTCTTTGACATCTCTAACCTCTAGATCTACCCAATTATTAATAGGAAGAGGTTGAGCCTATATTTCTTCAAAATAGAAGGGATCAATCAGATCCAATTCATCATCTTCAATACCTTCAATGATCCATTCCATCTTGAAATCATGAATTTGCTTCTGGATGAACCTCATCCAATCTCTTCTTCTGACTTCAAATTCATCTTCACAGTCTTGCCAAAAGTCTTCAAGATTGGGGAAATGATGATACCCAGGACCAAGCTTAAGATTGTTCTTGACATAATCTTTACTATCAAAGGGGAACCTCATCTAGTATGTATACAGGTTGATCATGGCTAGGGACTTCTCCATATTTTGAGCTCTCGAGATGGATTCACATTTGTAGTGACTGAGGAAAATAGGGAATGTCACTCCCTTATTCTTCCTATCTCGACATTTCTTTTGAACTGATACCAACTGTCTACAAAGCTCAACCAAAACAAACTTATCATCCACATACCTTGGTAATTTAGAAGGATAACCATCAAATCCTCCTACTTGAAGGTAGGTGAACCTTGGAAACTAAATGAAGTAGCTGCCATACTTCTTTATGAACAATTATGCTTCCTTTGAAATTCTAAGAGATGCATTTCCTTGAAGCAACCTTACTGCAACCATTGGGAAAGTATCATTCACTCATTTGAAAAAAATAAAATTTTGTTCCATTTGTAGTTTCTTGTAGTAATCATAAGCCTATGTTTCCTAATTTAGAACACCTGTGGTACTCAAACCAGGCCATGATCTCAAATTGGCAATTGCATCTACCAAGTAGGATGACATGTGGAATCATTCACTAGTCTTGAAGTGGATTAGCTAGTCATGTATGCAGTCACTGATAAGGGGGCACCAATCAATAAATTGTTTTCCTACCGATATGACAATGATGAAGAGATACATCCACATTTCAAACTTTGTTGAGTAGGGGCTGCCTGTCACTGTGAAGACGAGAAATCAAATAGAAGATCTCTTTGATAAAAAAAGAACAATGCAGTGTCTTAGGAAGTTGAGACTATCTACCTCTTGGTTTTGCCATCCATTCCTTATCCAAATTGTTCAACCATTTGCTCCTGGTATTTGTAGGCCTTTTGTTTATCGACACAAATGAATTTCTCTTTGTAGGGTAATCAGATTATGATGGCGATAGAAATCCCATCGAGCTTGGCCATCAGGTGTCCATCAATGGATCTAATCTCTCTGGCTTCAGGATTGTACCTCTTTGCACATTCAATTACTAGCTTTGGACACTGGACAATGGTACGAAAATAGGCTACATTGACTAGGCCACTCTCTGCAATCCCTCAGGACAATTTTGATCATTGTCCTTCCGTCAATGACTTCCTGATTTCCTGCAGATCAATATGGCCCATTTTAGTGTTGAATACCTTCCGAAGCATGGTGTTAATCATGGGAGCATACTCGTAGTCTTGAGGTTTGTATTTCATGATGATGGTTTTTACAAGTTCAACACTATAAACTTTTTAACTAGCTTTACACCCGTAACTTATATCTAATTGAAAGTTCCTTCCTAAGGGCTTTGTAAACAATTCATTTGCCTCGAGGCTACAAACACCCTTTTTAAGGAATATACTTCACAATGACTGAAATGATGATGAAGATTTCATTCTATGTCCCTCACAAGGCCCCCCCTTGGGTTATTTAGAAGAAGCACATACTCTGCCAAAACATCTGTGTTTGTAGTGACTTAACAAATTTTTTATGTTCATTTGTCATGTAGAGAAATATCTATTTGTAGGTTGTAATCTTTCTTGCGAGGCCGAGGAGCTCACTTACCTTTCATGTCTCTCATTCTTGCTTCAAGTTTTCGTGGTTTAGTCAATAGAACTGCTTATATCTAGACGACTAGAATTTCCATCCGTGCAGGTAGTTGGTCGAAATTGTAGACTTTCTAAATGACTCCTTCAAGATGGGAATAGCATTGGTATCAGAAGCAATGAGTGTTGGAGCTCAGAACAATCATGTATTCTTTGCACTTAGAAAAACTAGTTAAATGAAATGTATGAATACTGAGAAGGCTTCATAAATCAGGAAACTCGCACTCTACCTTGAAGCATTACGTTTGAAATTAGTTGTTATTACTTTCTTTATGGTGTTGCTATCCTTGGCATGCTGATTATTGTACCTTGTGGGAGAGATTGGATGCTCAGCGGTTACTTAGCATAACGTCCGAGTTGTGCTTCGTTGAATGATGTTGAGGTGTCTTCTTTTAAAGCCCTTTCGGGTTTCATTATCATTTAAGAAACTCATGATATCAACCGATAGGAAATAATGCCTATGTTTAAATGATAATGCATGGTAGAAAGTCTTGTTTGATCGGTGGTGTTAAGGATTTGGCAGAAGTGCCCGCAGGTCAATATTATCAAGACCAAGGAGTTTCTTTACATTCAACACCGTATAATGATAACAACCTGATGGCTTTAAGAAAGAGGTTGGTTTATCATGTCAAAGGTGACAGTTGGGGAGATGGAAGACACAAGTAAATGCAACTTATTGATATTGATTCATAACTAGTAACGATGAAGGGAATATGTAGATTCAAATCATTTCAATACATGGTAGAACTTGTTAATTTGCCAAAAAAGTTCAAATTTTGGGTTATCAAAAAGGGGACAACAAGACCCCATTAAGAAGAGGGATAAGGAGTTGTATTAGGTTTCAACACCCGTAATGGTGGGTAGAGTAAGTCTTCATGCTTCTAATAGGCTAGGCGCCATTTGAAATACTAGTATGCATTGTTTTGATGGTGAGCTAGTAATAACTTATTCTTAGAATCTTCTTCACTAGAACTATGCCACTAGTATGGGTACTATAGATACCATCATGGACTTCTTGAAGTGTGAGGTTAGCCTCTTTAGTATTTAGGCACTAAAGTATAGAACCATTAGAGCCTCTTCAATATAGAGTGTCTCCCAAGATGGTGAAGTGGGAGGTGCATTAGAGGAAGGTTTAGCATTGGTTGCATGATAGATTAGGTGGCAGGGT
The DNA here is from genome assembly GCA_027924645.1 of Cunninghamia lanceolata. Taxonomy (NCBI): domain Eukaryota; kingdom Viridiplantae; phylum Streptophyta; class Pinopsida; order Cupressales; family Cupressaceae; genus Cunninghamia; species Cunninghamia lanceolata. The sequence goes on from BSBN01000055.1 coordinate 17,172,803, forward strand.
TTGGTTGTGGAAGTATAAGGTGTATATATGATGATACCATATATCAAAATAGGACCAACACTATCAAATATAAGCTATCAAATTTTGGGGTGTGATATGCTGGTATTAATAGCTATTCAACCAAGAACTCACAACATTGACTATCTTGTGGTATATCCACTAATGACCCAATGCTGGCAATGGCATCTACTACTTTGTAATGGAGGTAGGGAACATGTTCAAATTATATGTGTATAAAGTACTACTTGAAGCTATCTACAATCTATTTATAAGGGATTAACTTGTTTCCTTTTGTTTGATCTTCATCATTTACCTATTTGATCACAAGTTGAGAGTCCTCATAGACCTAGAGCTATTAGATATTCTATTGCACTATTTTTTAAGATCTATAATCAAGGCCTCTTATTTTGCAATGTTGCTCATGCAGGGGAATCCTGACACAGAGGGTCCTCCCCTCTGCTAGGTAAACACAAACAATTTCTTCAACACACATCATTTATAACATAATCTACTCATAATTCAAAGATGGCAAATAGATAATTTTTGTTTCATTTTGTTAAAGCTGTAACAAATAATTCTTTAGTACAAACACAAACAATGGCCTTCAAGGCCTCTCATCTATAATTTATATACACAGATTTCAATCTCGCATTACTACCTCACATTTCTCCTCAAAATCCCATCTCTTCTCATGGGTTTCTGTCTCTTTACTGGGTACACTCTCTCACCTTCCTGGCATTCTCTTCTCTCCGCTAGAACATTCCATCACTCATGTTCTCTACAAGTTCCTCCTTGCAATCTGGTCGAGCCTCTTTTTCTACATTCTCTCTGCTATGCCCTCTAGAGTGGCTTTCACTCCCTTTTTTTTCTTCTCAGTATTGCAGCATTTTTTTTTATTCCTCTTGAGTGTGTCCATTGATTACCATCATCCTCTATTATATTACATTCAATATTGCAATGTTACATGGAAGAACAACTGCTCAACCTCCAGTCAAAATGAATAGTTACACAAAACATAACTGTAAAAGCCCTGATCATAATTTTGAAGGGGAGTAACTCCAAAGTCCTGGCGACAAGCTATGCTCTCCTCGATAAAGTCTTGACCAAAGTTTGTATATCAAAAAGACCTCATGCAAGCTCCCTTTGAAATCACAAAGTCTCATCAATATCCACTTCGCATCCAAGCTTTATCACAATCTCCATGATCTAGGTGGCCTCCTGATTGACCACATTGGGATATCAAGGAGACTCAAGATAGAGTCTTGTGATACTATTTCATGTTGAAATTGCCAAATCATCTCAGGTCAAACATCCTTTGTCCAATCACATTCCATATAGCACCAGCCGGGTCCCACCAAGCATCTATAATTTAAAATATCACCATGTCGAAGGGACAACATATCATTTCCTATCAATATATAGATGTCACTTCGATGAAGGTCATAACCTTTCGCATGGTCCCCACTACCATGTCACTGTCAGCATGTTCAACAGTATCGACCCATAGAATGGACAGGTTCCAAAGTCCCACCAATGAGGCAATGTCTCTTCAATGAAGAGTTAACACCAACTTAGAAGCATATCAGACCATCAAGAGGACATGAAACTTGGTCCCAATAAAATTAGATTGTCATAGCGACAAAAGGAGAAGTTGAACCTGTTGGTTTTTTCCCAGACTGGATGCTTATTCCCAGATTTCCCTACAAGGTAGCCATCAGTGATCAACAGGATCTCTGGGCCAGGGGCCAACAGTGTAGGAGATAGACTCTATAATTTATCTCCTCTTCTTCTTCAGGCTCTGCAAGACCTAGGGGGTATTCCCTACTCAACATCCATGAGGATATGCATGCAAGGCTGGGATGCTGACAGAAAGTAGATAAGTCCTCTTGTAAGTAGACCAAAACTGAAAGATAAGAGCAAAGGGGCTAGCTTTGGGCCTATTTGCAGTTGCAGACAGAGGACTGAGGTTCCTAAAACTAATTCTAATGTCCTAATGGTTGTTTTAGATTTTGATTTGGAGTTTAAGTTTGGATGCAAAGCTGGACATGGTTGTAACACAAACACAAAGCAAGATTGGTGCCTATCCAGGGCCTGGAGTCAGTAGACATACACCTGTGAATGATCAGCATGAACAGCTAAAACTGGATTTCAAGGGGATATATGTGATATCTGCCTTACAGATATCTCCCAATACAGAGTGTTGAGTTATCTCTACTTATGGCATCCCTACTGCAGTATACCCTTCCCAATGTTCAACCTGAAAACAGTTTAATCTACCCCTTGAGCAGAAGTTAAAAGATCAGACATTCAACATAGGAATTCTATGCTCTAGAATCTAAACATTACTCAAATATCCAGATTCAGAAGAAGAATACATGCAATACTGGAGACAGAATTAACACAACACATGCTAAGATTGCATTTCTCATATAAGATTAATCATGAAATCAGTGGGTTCATGCCAAAAAACATACAACAAGAGATACATAAACTCACAGGTTAAGCTGTACAGAGCAACCAGATCAGCTTGTTATGAGTTACAGAGCCAAAAATCTTCAACTTTCAACAACCACAAATGAGTAACACTTCCTGCTTATAACAGCCAGGTAGTGTACCATAGCAATTAATTACAGGGTTGACCAAAAATCCTGCCAGATACACAGTATCAGCAAAATGGCGCTCAAACACATTACCAGATTGGCGCCCAAACATGAATGCAGCAGGTAGGGGAGGAGACAGGAAGATATCTCGAGCCCTGCGCCACTGTCCGCTGATGTACACCTTCAATCGGGTACCAGATCCGCCCATACCTCTGCAACCTTCGCCATTAATGGCGCACCAACCCGCGGCCTTGGGAAAACATCTAACAGTCAATCGCAACCATTTCCCGCCGAGATTCATCATCATGATATTTGAAAATGCAGGATATCAATTATCCCACATGCACCCCGCGATGACCTCATTAACACTTTATATACTAGGTCATGAGCATATATGATGTCGGTGCTTTTGCTCCTGACGACACTAGTATAAGACTTCATCATCATCATCCTCCAGCAGCATGATATCCTGTTGCTTGAAATATCACCCTGACGTCAGCATCATATCGCAATACAATCTGCATGATAATTGCCTTCATCGGCACGACCTGATCCATCGGAGGAACATCCTCCTGCTGAGCTTATACCAAAAGTCTGGCCGATGAACATCCTGATGACGTCATCATCATATCCTGCTGACGTCATCATCATATCTGCCTACTGCGCACCTCCTCATATCTAGATGACGTCATCATCATGTTTGCAAATATCGAGAGATCTCCACAAGATGATCTGTGTTAGAAATATGACCCCCCCCGGACCTTGATGATGTCATCATCATATTAACATCAGGATGATATTCGGAAGACAACCAGATATTTGGAAATATCATCCTGATGCACAAATATCAGGTTGCACTGTAGCTCCACTATAAGATCGGGGCGATAGATGAATATGATGATGCTTGAAAAGATCACCCCCACTAGATAATGCATGAAGCCGGCAGGCGGATATCTCCTTGATATCAGCATCATCATGACGCTGGAACAAATATACACCCGGGTGATATGAAAATATCACCCCCTCCTTCGGAAATATCATGATGCAGATAGGTAGAAAGATATCACCCTGTCATAAGAATGACGTCAGCATCATCAGGATGACAAAACAACGAACATGAAGTGATACAACATCATCAGGATGATATTGACTAAGATCATCCTGACATTCAAAATATGATGACCCCAGTGAATATCGGGTCGCACTTAGAACTCTTCAACAACATCATCAGGATGATCATAACCAAGATCACCCGATGATAAAAATATCACCTCGGCGAAATATCATGAAGGCAGAAAATATGATGACCCTCGCAAGCAACACGGTGATAACTAGAAATATGATGATGATGATGACGACCCTTAAGAAAAAACAAGTCAGGTCGAACAACTTAGAGAATAACCCCTTCAGAATATCAGGGCAACATCATCATCATGTTTGGGCAAGGTGATAAATGGAAGATCACCGGATACTTGAAAAATCACCCCCGCAAGCAAATCAGGGCGCACTGTAGCTCATCAGCAGGATCAGGATAATATCCAAACATCACCCGATAATAAAATATGATGATGACGATGAGAAACCGGTCGACAGAGAACACGATGATGCAGACCATCATCGAAGACAAGATGATGATGATGATCTCCTCCTCAAAGAAAATATGATGCTGCAGCTGAAAAATGCTGAGGAGGTCCAACACTTAGGAAAATGGGCAAGAAGATAAAGGGTTCAAATGAAGAAACCCCCAGATCATGAAAAATCAACCCCAGGTCAAGATGAGTGCTAACAGAACCTTACACATCTTCATCACTACTAGCACATGCATAATATTATAATATTTTCTCATTGAATGTCTTTGCCAAGATGACCAAAATTGAAACCAAACCAAAATGAAAATGAAATGTTTTTGGTGATGCAGGATTGCCCATTCACCCAAGATGTTCCTACATCAAACACCCCAGGTAAAGAGTTTGTGAGCATGGCTCACAAATTTTGGAGTTGACTAGAAAACTACCCTTTTAGACTATAAACAATATGTAGCGAACTCCATCACTGAATCATATGAGATGTAATCAACATTTCTTCCTTCTTCATTTCTAGTATCTTGCTGGAATAAGCATCACTTCCTCCCAACACTCTTCTTCATCATCTCCGTTTCCTTTTGTGGATATATATCCATCATGCACCGGCCTCCTCCTCCTAATATACTATCTACAAATATTCCTCTCTTTTATGGGATCAATCCCAACTCTATCCGTCCACTTTAACCAAACAATCACCTCATTCTCCTTATCTTTAGTGGGTTTTGACCCACCACATATTGACCATCTCCACCAAACATCACCAGTAGCATCCTCTATGGTTTCCACATGGAAATATATATCTTCATACAAATCTGAAACTACTTTTTTTCTTCATACTTGCGGCTCATCATATGCTTTCAAAATAACTTCCTTTTCACAAAAATTTGAAAAACTAAAACATACCTCCACATCCTCTGCTACTACAATAGCCTTTTGCATCAAATTTACTATTGTCTTTTCACTTTCCCTCAAGTGTTCATGCTTGAACAACTTTCCAACCTACTTTGCAGCATCTTCAACTTCAACTACTGTAACCATTTTCTCTTCACCATCTACTACAATCTGTATGCCTTCAAAGAGACATATTTTAGCTACTTCTTCATCTTGTCTTTCTCTATCCTCTAACATGAGGATCTTCTTTGACATTCTTCTATAATTTCTTCAACCTCCTTTTGATTCTTTTGCTCAAGGATCTCCTTATCTTCCATGTCTCCAATGTGACATGTTGTTGCTACATTTTCTTCTCCACTTTCTTCTTCCTCTTGTTTGAGGATATCTCCTTCACACTTTACTACTTCTTCAAATAGAAGTTGTATCTTCCACATCTCTTCCTTCAGTAGGAGATCATCTTCTTTAGCATCCTCATCAAATCTAAGACTCTCCATGTCCACTTTCTAAACTTCATCTTCTAACATCTTCATGGCTGCAAATTCATTAGCCTTGGTCTCTTCCTCAAATCTCAAACTCTCAAACATTGTTTCCTTATTCTCATGCTTTGTAACAACACATTATTTTGTAGGGATCTTACACTTGACCTTCCACACCTTGTTTCTGATAACCTTGGGTTCATCACCATTGATTGCTACTCTTTTCCTCCATATGCTATAATCATATTTATGTCTAGAAACACCTTCTCTATGCCCACTTGCTTGCCAATTTGCCTAGTAATCTAGTTTCCACTTGTTCATTTGCATATCTTTCATTTGTTGTCTTGATTGCCTTCCATCATGGGCTCCCTTGTTTTTAAACCTTTCATCTTCATGGGCATCTTGTCTTGCATCTACAACTTCTTCCAAGGCATCATGAAACTCTAGGGTTTCTTCCTCATCTTCTTTATCTTGTTGAGAGTCTTCAACATCCTTCTCATCTTCACAATGTATCTCTGCTACAAAATTTTCTTGACACACTACTGCAACTAATCTCCTCTTGTTTTCAACTTCAACTTTTTCTTCAGGTGCTATTCTTGCTCCATCTTTTAGCATCTTCAAGGTCTCATCCTTGACCCTCATTGTCACATTCCTCATACTTGCATACACATCTCTAAACATAATATTAGCAAATAAAATTAGAGACCAAAATATCTCTATAAGTGCCTCCTTCATGGACACTCTCCTCTCTTCTTTACTTCTCCTTTTGAGTGCTTATTTCTGCACTTCTTCCTTATTTCCTTTCAAGTCCTATTCGAAGAGAACTTCCTTGACCTCTTCTAGTCCGTGTTGTTCACTTGGCAACTTTCTATTATCCCCACTTTGGTGGGTTCCTCCTATGTTTTCATCTTCTCCTCTCAAGGTAGTATTCTTTTGCCTTTTTCTCTTTTCCATAATCACTTTCACTAGCCATTTCACTCTCTTTCTCATTGGCCACCACCAAGCATTATCTTGGTTTCTTTCTTCCAGATATTGTCTCACTGCCTCCACATCTGTTCTCAACTCAACAAATTCTCTATCAATTTAGGTATCTTGCTTCTTCATCTTGAGACTTTCTTTATTCTTCAATGGTTTAACAATCTCTCTATGAGACTCACAAGTCCCTCTGCTATTACAAGTTCTTGCAACATCCTCTCTCCTCTCAGGATAATAGCCCTCTATAGTTCCCTACAACAATTTCTTCACTGCTATCTTCTACCAACAGGATTCTAGAAGATGTATCACCACATTCTCTTATACCCACTTCCTCTCAGTGGAAGACATTTTGCACCTTCTACCTAGCTTTATCACTGCTAGAGAACAACTATCAAGATTCTTGTAGAATCAATACTTGCTCTTCACACTTTCACTTCTTGCTTTCTACAAAACTCACCCATAGTCCTCGTACCTATCCTACACTCTCAAGAGCTTCAATCTCTGATACCACTTGATGTACAGGGTCCTCCCATTTACCAAGTAAACACAAACAATTTCTTCAACACACAACATCATTTACAACATAATGTACTCATAATTCAAAGATGACAAATAGATAATTTCTATTTCATTTTAAGGTGTAACAAACAATTCTTCAGTACAAAGACAAACAATGGCCTTCAAGGCCTCTCATCTCTCATTTGCATACATGAATTTCAATTTCACATTTCTCCTCAAAATACCATCTCTTCTCATGGGTTTTTGTCTCTTTGTTGGGTACTCTCTCTCACCTTCCTGGCATTCTCTTCTCTCTACTAGAACATTCCATCACTCACATTCTCTGCAAGTTTCTCCTTGCAATCTTCTTGAGCCTCTTTTTCTACATTCTCTCTTTGTTGTGCCCTCTGGAGTGGCTTTCACTCCTTTTTTATTCTTGGTATTGTAGATTTTTTTTTTATTCCTCTTAAGTGTGTCCATTGACTACCATCATCCTCTGTTATATTGCATTTAGTATTGCAGTGTTACATGGAAGAACAACTACTCAACTTCCAGTCAAAATGAATAGTTAAACAAAACATAACTGTCATAGCCTTGATCAAAATTTTGAAGGGGAGTAACTCCAAAGTCTTGGTGACAAGCTATGTTCTCCTTAATGAAGTCTTGACCAACTATTTTTACATTCCAGACGGTGCAAGAAACCAATATATACAGTTCCTATACGTAATGGTCACAATTTAATGTAATTGTCAGAGACACATTGAAGCCATCGAAGAGAGGTCATGCAAGATCCCTCTGAAATTGCAAAGTCTCATTGATATCCACTTCACATCCAAGCTTGATCACAATCTCCATGATACAGGTGGCATCCTCATCAACCGCATTGGGCTATCAAGGAAACTCAAGATAGAGTCACATTGATGATACTATGTCATGCTGATATTGCCAAATCATCTCAGGTCAAACATCCTTTGTCCAATTGCATTCCATGTAGCACCGACTGGGTCCCACCAAGCATCTACAATTCAAAATATTGCCATGTCGAAGGGACAATATATTGTTTCCTATTGATACAGAGATGTCACTTTAATGAAGGTCATAACCTTTCACGTGGTCTCCACTACCAGTATGTTCAATGATATTGACCCTGTTAGCACAGTAAAATTTTCAAAATTTTACTATTCCCTTACTCCATCATATTTGAATAAACCCTAAGGAATATCCCAAAAGGACCACAATATAAAATTTTTTGTATCTCATAAAATGTCTAGGGATGAACAGTGTCAAAAATCATCAAAATCAATCCATCGGCATGAGGTCGTGTGGCTTACACCGATACACAAGGAATTGTTTGAAAACAACCATCGGCATGAAAATAGAGATCGGAAGAAGAATTATGGAGATCACCGATGAAGTAAACAACACCGATGAGTTTACATCGGCAAGAAAGGCAAGTGGTCATGCCGATCGGTATGACAAATATCTATCGGATGATCTTTTAGAAGTTGCCCCGACGGTATATATCATACCGATGAAGCACTTTCGGCAAGAGTTTCACCGAACAGCATGCGAGGGTAACAAAGCAATAGTCATCGGTGAGAAATGAACCATCGGAATAGAGAATAAGTAAGTCTCCGACGATCAAGAGTCCTGGCGATAAGGAAGTTATCGGCAAGACTCACAGCGATGCATCTTCATCGGGATAGCTTGACATATCGGAACAAAAGAAGCAAGTCTTGCCGATTCATAAGTCACGGCGATCAAAAGATATCGGTGACACTTCACTAAACTTTGCCCGATGAAGGATGTGATAAAGGGCATCGGGGAGATGATTTGGATCGGGATATCTTGAGAAAGCTATCCCGATAGAGAATGTCATTCCGATAAAGATAAAAGTTCATACATGAAGAGATTATCGGTAAGACAATAAAGATCGGGGAAACATAATTTTAGTATCCCGATGGTCTCAATCTTCCCGATAAGCAAAGCATATCGGTGGGACTTGCCATATCGCGGAGAGATCTAAAACCCTTGGCGATGAAGGAAATCACGCCGATGGTCGCACCCACTTGAAATGTGATACTACATGGCGTCGGGGATACAATTGAGGGGTCACGCCGATTGACTGTCCGCGCCATAAAAAAGGGGTTGAGGTCGCCCAGACATTTCAAAAAGCACGCCGATAGGAAGAGTTATGGCGATGTGACACTTCACAGCGATGAACATTGAATTGATCAGATAATTAATACAAAACGGCTACAAAGTTCATACGATCATTATAATTGCAAAAAACCGTCCAAGAGCAGAATACAGAAGAATTCTCAGGGCAAAAGCAAAGGTTTCCAATTCCAGCCATCGAGCGACAGGTACGCATACACAAACCACTATATTACCTGTATTTGAATTTCCTACCAAATTTTTCAAAAATGGAAACTTCGGGGAAAGGAAAAGGAAGAAAATCACAAGGGGAAACCAGTAAACCAAAGAAGCAAAAAATTGATCAAACCCCTGAAGAAAAAGTGAAAGACAGAAAACTAAATCAGGACTTGATTGATCAATTGCCTAGGTCAGCTCCCAAGGCCAGGAGGTCTGCCCAACTCAGGGCAGAAGTAGAGAAATTGGAAGACAAACATAAGTGCCTGGGAGATATTTGGACCCCAATTAGGGGATATGAACTCTTCAGGTTCCACTACAACAGAAGATTTAGAAATGCCCCTGTGTCAAACCCGTGGCACATGAATTTAGGCAAACTGGTTGTACCTAATGTATTCTTGAATGTAGAACTCCTGCAACTGTTAGCCAGGCATTACAATTCAGGCCTGAAAGCTATCTGCAACCCTCAAGGAGAACCAATTGTACACCTATCAAAAAATGCTATTTGTGAGGTGTATGATTTGGATGATTTGTGCACTGTCCCTGTTGTTTATGAAGATTTGGATAAAGAATACTGGAGAATGGATACAACCTACAATGGATGGAGGTTACCCATTCATAGACCCAGGATTGAAGGAGAAGTGATACCCTTGACTGAGAATGATGGCCCTCCCTTTCATGTATCCATTTTTGAACCATACATTCAATATACTTACTATTCTGTAGGCCAAGTCCTTGGCTCAGAGGTCCCTGAGTTCATGGCTATTCCTCTAATGGTCATAACCTCTGATATTCAATGTCACAATGCCAGACAATTTGATTATGCCTCCTATGTTGCTACTAGAATAGACTCTGGTTTATCTGCAATAAAAAACAATGCTCCAGCATGCTCTTTTGAGCATTACTCGATGCTCATGCATATGGTCTTATACTACGGCCAGGAAGTAGGATTGTGGCCAAATGAGCTTCAAGTTGTTGCTGCGGGTAAGAAAGGGGAGAAGATACCTGTACAAATGTGGACCAGAATCTGGGATAGCAGGTATGCTAACTCCAGCTATGATCAATTTGAAGAGCATTGTGTTAAAGTGCTGTATAGGTATTTCAACCACCCCTGTGAATATTCAATTTCAGATGAAATAAAAAGATTCCTCAGACCAAAATATTTTGGTGGCCCCCTACTGTCACTCATAATTGGGGAGACTGGTATTGTTTTGAGGATGCTACTATGATCAGAGTGTATGGTTTTGAGGATGCTCCATTTATATTGCCTAAAACTGTCCCTGACAGGATTGCATATTTGGAAATAATTAGGCAAATGCATTGTTCCAATGTCATGCATCTAAGTTCGCATGATAAACAATCATTCATGCCTAGTACTTTGTGTTTTGGAGATTTTACTGTGGTTTCAAAAGAAGGATACAATCTCATTTTGGATAAACTAATGCATTATAACATGGTGACTGCTGAGGTGAGGAAAGGGTTTGACCCTGAGGGTTTCATTGACTATGCAAGAAGAAAACAAAATCTCAGTGGATACATGCACATACACTATCCACATGATGATGTCATTAGAAATTTGGAGGAGGCTGAAGTCGACTTGGTGGTGGAGAAATATAACAGAGATTTGAATGAAAAGAAAAAGTAGTTGGCAGAAGTTGAAGTGGTATCCTCTGAAGAGGAAGAATTGACTGAACAGCCACAAGATAAGACAATAGAAATGTCTAAAAGAAAAATGCAACAATATCAGCCTCCAGTTGTGATACATGATGAGGAGGGGTCTGCTGATGAAGATCCACGCCAAAAGGCTTATGATTCTTTTGTGTCAGATGATACATTCATTCATTCGAAGGAATTTAAATCATTCCTGTATAAATACAAGGGAAAGGAAATTAGAGAGTCAGTAGATAATGTTTCTGCTGACAATGAAAAACAGTTATTAGAGATGTTAAAGGAGACAGTGGACAAGGAAATGCAGGCTATGACACCAAGCAGAGGCAGACAGCTGCTTAAAGATGCAGGGGTTATGATTTTTCCCGGCTTGGATTTAAATTCTGCTCTGGTTTTTGATAGTTTTTTGAATAATGCTGATGATAAGTATAAGCTTACTCCAGAAGGAGTTAATGAAGTCTATATGGGAACGAGATACAATAATGATGAAAATTCTTTAATGATATGGGCATTGTATCCTCCCCATAAGAAGACGGCCATCATAGACACTGAAAAAACTTTTGGCCATGTAATGGCTTTTAGAGCAGGTGAGACTGACCCCATAATTACTGCAGACATTGGTATCAATGTTGCAAAATTGAATAAAGCACAAGCTCAGATGTTAATCAAGGAAAGGGATGCTTATAAGCTGAATTGTGAAAGATTAACAAAGGAGAATGACTACTTGAAGGACGCTGTTAAGAGCACCTTTGGGCAATCTACGAAGAGAATAACTCAAGGTGAGAGCTCACAAAGTAGTCAAGAGATATCCCATGATCAAGCCAAACAAATTCAAATAGATGCATTTGTTACAATACTGCAGAGCAGGTATGCAAACATGGTACGGTGGTTAAACCAGTTTTGGGATAACTACTCAGAAAATCATAAAGCAGTCAAAGAACATGAGAGGCTTGATCAGAGGATACAAGAAAAGGTGATCGAGTTGCAAAACAGAGGTACCACTGATAGCACAGATATCTCTGATGCAAGAGCATTGCTCAAAAGGCACCAGAATTATTATGATAAACTCAAAGCTGATGCTAAGGAAGGGACTGATACATCAGACGCAGGGGTGCCCAGGATATTCAAAGATAATGGAGAGGTAAAGAGCAAAGAAGAGTGGACTATTGATTGTCAAGTTATATTACACAAAGCCACAGGAGCTCTAAAAGATAAAGCCTCTGTATCTACAGAAGTTTGCAAGCAACTGGAGGAAATGGTCACCCTCGATATAATCACCAGGAGTGCAGTCGAGCTTACTGATTCTCACCGTGCACAGGAGTACTTGGATCATCTAACAAAAGTCTATTTATGGCTAAACAGAGCCTAATTAAGATTATGTAATTATTGTTTGTTAAAATCCCAAGAGACTTATTGAAGAGTTGTATCTCTTCGTGAAAATATCTATATAAGTTCAAACAATCTATGCTGAGAAATCATCAGCAGTAGAAGTATTCATATATACATATACATAATATTCCAAAATGACCGTGTTGCATATTTTATTTTGAGGAAGAAATTTGAAGTTCTCTGATTCAGTATTTCTACTTTGGTATCAGTTATTTGTTGAAATTATTCAATCGTGTGGCTGTCTCCATTTCTGCATTTCCCTGTTATTCAGATTAAGATATCAAGTATATATTTAATCTGTCAATACACATTCGCTGTATCTGTGTGATTAATTCGGTTGGTGTCCATCCTAAGGAATTAAACCCTTCTGATTCATTCACAGTAGCCTGGAAGTAGTAAGTTGGGATTACTAAGTAGAGCCATATAATTAGGATTGACACACTGTCTCCAGTAAAATATTATCTGTTAATCTTGTCTTTTCATTTCATTTGGTTCCTTCAAGTAAGGATTAAAATACCTTCTGGTGAATTATAAGATATCTGATTTTATTTGGTTGGATTATCAAGAAGAGTCTGTCAGTCATTTACTTGCACGTTTATACAAGCTATAAACCAGAACTGTGCCAAATATCTAGAATTATTACCATTTAGGAACTACTGTTCTTAGTCCTTCAAATTGACTCTGTTACCCAACAAGGCACTGGTCTCATTCAACTCATTAATTAAAACCTTTTTTGATATTGCTTATACAATTTCTGCCAATCACTTATTAAACATTACACATAGAATTAATTAGTCAGCTTTGTCATCTATCTTACATCCTATGCCATTGTAGATAGACCTAGTTAGTCCATTCATCCACACTCAGACTGCTTTAATATTTCAAGGTTCACCCACCTAGGTGTAGCAGGACCTAAAGTGTAGGAAATCATCAAACCTTGAAGGTTGATTTCGTCAAGTTAGTTCAAAAACGTTGCAAATCCAAATATAGAGCCTGGCATCCTCTTAGGATTAGTAACTTGCATTTTTGAGACCTAACAGACCCATCGAAGGGACATGTTCTAAAGTACCACCAATGAGGCAATGTCTCTTCGATGAAGAGTTAACACCAATGCAGAAGCATATCAAACCATCAAGAGGATAGGAAAGTTGGTCCCAATGAAATCAGATTGTCACCGCAATGCAAGGAGAAGTTGAACCTTACACGTCTTCATCACTACTAGCACATGTATAATATTATAATATTTTCTCATTGAATGTCTTTGGCAGGATGACCAAAACTAAAACCAAACCAAAATGATAATGAAATGTTTTTGGTGATGCAAGATTGCCTGTTTGCCTGAGATGCTCCTGCATCAAATCCTAATTTGAACACTTTTAGTATAAAATCCCCTTGTGGAATGATAAATAAGATACCAACACTCGATTCATGAATGGTATAGGATCCATCAAAATATAGTTTCTAGGGTGTAGGAACTATGTAATTGTGAAGGTAGACTAATCAAGGAATTCCATGACAAGCATATGATTATCTATAAGATGTGCTTCAACTAATTTATCTACAATAACCTAACCTTTGATTTCTTTTTGGTCCACATATTTGATGTCAAACTCACTTAGTAACATGATCCACTTAGCCATACATCCTATTAGAGAAGCTCTATATAAGAGGTACTTAAGTGGATTAATTTTTTATATGAGTTGCTTAATGACTAAGCATGTATTGTCAAATCTTTTGGGAGATGAAAATGCTATCTAGGCATGCTTGTTCCATTGGTGTGTAGTTAATCTCATAGCCAACTAATGTAGTATATTTCCCTTTCATGTCCCATATTGTCATGTTGTACTAAAAGTGTCATCAGTGCAACTAATGTAGATTAGATGTATAGAAATAGGGGCTTGCCTAGTATAAGAGCCAATCGAACTAGAAGTGATGCAAGATATTCTTTGATCTTATCAATGGCCTATTGGGAAGATTTGTCCCACTGAAAGTTATTATTCCTTTTGAGGGGATGGAAGAATGGTTGGCACTTGTCTACTAGTTGTGTAATGAACCTTCTAATAGCCTATATCTTAGCATGAAGATTATGGAGCTACTTTAGATTCTTTAGAGGTGGCATCTCTATGCTGGTTGTGACCTTGGAGAGGTCTAATTCACTAAATTAGTGGGAGATAGTGAAGCCTAGGATCTTTCTTGATGTGATGATAAATACATATTTTTGGGAATTTAGGTAGACCATATGATCTCTCAAGTAGTTAAAGATACATTCAAGGATGTGACTCAAATTCCCTTCTCTTGTTTTGGATTTGCTAAGGAGATCATCTATATCGTCTTCCATGATACCATGAATCATGTCATGGAAGATTACCATCATAGGCCCTCTGATATATAGCCCCAGTGTTTTTTAATCCAAACAACATGACCTAATAGAAAAAGGTACCCCAAGGTACATAGTGAAGGCTATTTTGTGATGATCTTTAGGGGTGATCCAAATTTGGTTATATCTAGAGAACCCATCCATAAGGGAGAGCATCTCATGACCTACTATGAGATCAACGATGATTTTAATGTTGGGAGGGGAAAGTCATCCTTGGGATAGGCTTTGTTGAGGTCTTTGAAATCTATATAAACATAGATTCTTATAGGTTTCTTGTTGACTAACATGATGTTAGATATCCCTTTAAGATGGTTGATCAAGCATATGAATCCCACCTCTAGAAGTTATTGCAGTTGTTTCTTGACTAGTAAGGTGATTCGTGGATGTATTTTTTTGAGCTTTTTATTTACAAGCTTTATGTCAATATGGACTACAAGAGAGGGATCCAAACCTATCATTTTAGCATAGGTGAAATGTTTTGTCTTTTAGCAACTGTGAGAGAGGAAGCTATGTAGGTGACCTTTTGATTGTCTTTTATTTCCAAGTTGATTTCATGTGCGTCATCAATTAGGATGAATGAACATTCTTTCTAATGTGTAACTGCTGGGGGAAGGTTGAGTTCCTCATCCATTGATGCCTCAATAAGGTTTCCATTAGTAGACATGCCTTTATTTCTTTCTCTTATGTCCAATAGTTCCTCAAAGAGGTTTTCACTAGGGGACCTCTCTTTTTCTATTTTCTTTTTTAATTTTTTTAATTTTTTGTGACTAAGAGAATCTTCCTATTCCCCAAAGTAGGTAGCAACATTATGGTTCATATCAAAGCCTATTTTGTGATCTCTTATACAAATATTATCATGGAGTCCCAAGAACTTGGTGATTGCCTTGTCATTTTGAAAGATGTTCAAAGACACATGTTCTCACTCATCCCAATCAATAATGTCAGGATATTAGAGGGGTAAGTAAATGGTGAGGATAGTGGTTTTTGTTGGCAAGAGACACTATATGGCTTCATGAGTGTTGTCATTGATGGCAACAAAGTTCATCCCACACATTCATAGAACATGGTGTGCCTATACTAGAAGTCAGATTGAAGAATACTTTGGTCCGGTAAGCAAGAACAGAGCATACAGCAAGGTCCGACAGTCAGGTCTAGATCTCCTATAGGAAGTATCTTTGTAAAGCATAGACTTGGGGAAGTCAAGAGGAATACTGTGACTAATAGATTCTAGGGATTGAGCCTCTGGTGATGAAAGAGTAAAGAGATATGAGCATCTAAGTATTGAGGTCCGGTTTGGTAGAATAGATAGAGGAAGAACTGACCGACAGAGCATCAAAATTATTCTAGATGAGATATTGATGGTGATCAAGGTTCTTAAGGTATCATCCATGATTGGTCAACATGTTAGATGGCTTCTATAAGTATCTCCTTGATTCGCATCACTTGGTAAGCAAGGATTCAGCTGACAGACTAGAGTTTGGGAAAATATTGACTATTCTGGATGTCGACTAGAAAGAGGATAAAATCCTTTTAGCTGATATATATACTAGATAGATTTGGATGTGAAGGTGTGTGTGGTGTATTGCATGGTGTGAAGAAAAGCAGAAGAGCAGTGTGAAGACAGTAAGACAGGTTCGGAATGTAACAAGACAGTAGCACCTAAGGAGAGTAAGAATGAAGTGCAACAGATCAGTATATTAGGGCTTAACAGGAACTGAACCTCAGCATATGTGGATGCTTCTCATCAGTTCAAGTATCTAGTTTTCTTGTATAAACTATTGTAGGTAGTGAGACTCTTGTGAGCAGTGTGCTCAGGCAGTGAGCCCTAATTAGCAAGTACCATTTTGTACTATCTTATTCTTCTAACAAAGAATACATTCTTGGGTCAATCACCCCATGGTTTTTCCCCTAATAGGGTTTTCCACATCAAAATCATTGTGTCATGTGTATTGATGTTATTTCCTTTTCAAGGTTATGTTTTCTTATTTGATTTGATACTCCACTAATTGATAAAAAAATTTAGAAAGCTAAAATAATTAAGATAATTGATTCACCCCCCCTCTCAGTTATCAACAATTGGTATCAGAGCCAAGTTCCTCCAAACAGAGCCTAACAACTTGAGGAAGATCTGGGAACTCAAATGGATGTGTATGGTATGAGGCAACAACTTCAATCTGCCCTAGTTGATCTTGAGCAATCAAACTCTGAAGTCAATGAATTGAAGGAAAGACTCAAATAGGCTAATGATTCATAAATGAACTAAAAGGGAAACTGAGTATCTCTATGAAAAAGAGAAAAGATCTACTTCAGCAATTGGCAAGTCAAAGTGAAGACAATGGTACAAATGAAGATCTGAAGGAGAAAACCAAGTTATGTGAAAATTTATCAAAAGAGGTCATTATGGTAAGACATGAAATGGAATCAAGAGTTATGAAATTCACCCAAGAAACTGAAGAGAAAAGAAAAAATGAAGATGATCTAAGACAATCTCTCAAGGAGAAGTCAAAAGACTGCCACAAAATGGATAGAATAATTAGGCATCTAGAATCTGATCTTGAAGATGCTAGAGATAATGAAGAAAAACTTGAGGATCAAATTGACACTCTTAAAAAGGATCTTCAAACAACAAATGAATACAAAGAGAAATTCAAGATAAGTTCTGCTCAACTTGAAGTTCTTCTTGAAAGCCAAAAGAGGGTAGATGACAAGCATGGCTTGGGATATGAGAAAGGTGAAAGCTCTGGATCCAGTCAGAAGAATTTTGGATCAGGAAATCTAAGGAACATGCCTAGAAGACCTCCGGTAAGGCAACCTAATGCTCAAAGATATCCATCCTTCAATGGATACTGCCACAACTGCAATAACTTTGGTCATAAAGCTAATCAGTACAAAAAGAGAATAAACTAGACAAATACATCCTTCTCCAGACAGTGTTTCAACTGCAAAAGGTATGGTCACAAATCTCATGAATGCAAAAATATGCAAATGAATAATTCATTCAATGGTAGATGCTTTGCATGCAATAGAATGGGACATATGGCTAATCAATGTAGATCAAGAGGATACCATTCAAATATGCAAAGAAATATTGTTTGCAACAATTGCAGTAGATCTGGTCATATTGCCAAATTCTGTAGAAGCAAGAATCAGGACAAAAGGGGTCCGGTGCATTATAATCAGAATCAAGACAAAGGAAAAGGAATAGTGAATGCAGATGAAGTTAAAAGTGAGATGAACAAGATTTAGGTGAAGAGAAGTATAGAGAATGTAGGGGATGGATCTGCACCAGAATCTGGTGCTAATATTCCTTCCAGAAATTAAAAAGTGAGCTCTGGCTTAGGGGGAGACACAAGGAAAAACATTTTCCCCCAGCTAGTTAATTGGTGCCTAAAATTGGCACATGGGAAGTTGCGAAATAAAAGGTTTCTCAGAGAAACATCCAAAGAAAGCTTGGTAAAGATATGGAAGATCCGCAGGAAGATTTGAAGAGTCTAATCTTCCAAGTTTGATCTGGTTTAACAGTCATTCGGTAAAACAGGATTATCACAGTTAAATCTGGTATGATTCAAATTCGAGGCATTTTTGTTCTGTGGATAGATCAAGTGTTTGGGGAAAGTAAGATAATTTGTTATTAATCACCAAGAATAACTCTAAGTATATCTTAGTGATCCAGAAAAAGATCTTTCTCAAAATAAGAAGAACCAAACAACTGGAATGACTTAAGTTGCTCATTTATTGCAATATGAAATTAGGGTTTTCCCAGAAATAAAAGGGTTCATTTGCTCGTCATTTGCACATTTGCATTCAAGAAAAAGAGAAAAGGAGATCTGCAACAAATTATCTCAAATTCTCAAAAGATCAACCATTGAAGTTGATTCATCAAGCAAATTAGTCTAGCTCTTTTAGCAAACCCTAGAAGAGCAAAAGGTATTTTCCGTTATTGAATATTTCTCTATAAAATCTTTTAAAGATGATTGCACCGAATGTTGTAAAGATCACTGATAGGCCATGTCCAAGATTCAAGAAACATTCATATAAATCCCTAGAAGTTGATCCCCTAGGCACCTTTTCAAGCATTCCTCATGGGGTTCTGCATGTAGAAGATGTTAGGGCATATATTCATGTGAATATTGAAGAATTTGGGGAATCTAAGCTGGTTGATATCTATCACAAGCATTTGATAGATGACTCATTTAAACTCAAAACTTAGTATAAAGGCATTTGGGACAAGCATTTTGCACAATGCATTCATTTCCCTTGTTTTACAGAAGATGAATAGCTCCAGTATGTTCTAAGCAGAATGCATGATAACTTTATATGGTTAATGAGGCCATTTAAGATAACCAAGGATGCCATTAGGGCAGTAACCAGATTGCACTCATCCAGTGGGATTCCTATTCTCAAATCTGTCAAGAATCAAATTGTGAGTGAGGCTACTGAATCAAAATTTGACAAAAGAGCAATGATAATAGAAGACATCACTGATCCGGATGTCAAGTTTGCCTCCATGATCATCGGTTATAAGATATATCACTCTAGTAGGGAAAATTCAGTACCTGGAACTACAATTTACACTGCTTATGAAATGTTGAGGAAAAATGCAGATTATGATCTTTGTGAACTCCTTCTAAGCCAACTAATGGAAAACCTACAAAAGATCAAGAAGGACAAGAAGAACTCCTTCAAGTATGGTGGGCTGATACTATGCTTGTTCTTCTACTTCATGAATGAGCTTCCCAGATCTAGTGGTTGGGTATGGCAGAATGATAGACCAGTAGCCATCCAAATCAGAGATTATATACATGGCCTTGGTGATGCCAAGACACAGAATACAACACTCTAGGGCTATTTCAAGAATTTTCAGAGCATGATGCAAGCAAGAGAGAGAATCCCCTAATCTTTAGTTGAAAAGTATAAAGATACAGTATGCTTTATGGTAGAAATTGATCAATGTCTAATGGAGGTAGTAGAGCCAAGAATAGTCTGAATCATGCCAATGGGGTATGAAGTAGATGAGAAAATTGTTGAGCTACATGTTCAACACATGCTCAGTCAATCCAAGGATCCTAAAGCAGAAAGGTTTGAACCTTTGAAGAATTAAGT
The DNA here is from genome assembly GCA_027924645.1 of Cunninghamia lanceolata. Taxonomy (NCBI): domain Eukaryota; kingdom Viridiplantae; phylum Streptophyta; class Pinopsida; order Cupressales; family Cupressaceae; genus Cunninghamia; species Cunninghamia lanceolata. The sequence continues at coordinate 17,192,736 of BSBN01000055.1, forward strand.
GTGAAAATCCATGCGGAACTAAGACAACTGGAAATAAAAAGAAAAGTGAGGAGGGAAGTACAAGAGTTTGCCAAGAGGCATGGAATTTCAAAAGAGGCACTTGATGCAAATAGAGAGAAGATAGAAAGGGCAGAGAAAGAAAAAGAAAAAGTAGAGAAAGAAGGTGCTCTAGTGGATTTCCCCTCCCAGACCAGATCCTCTAAGACCTCTGCACCTACCACTACAAAGAGCTCGAACGCATCAAAACCAGAAGCAAAATCATCTGGAAAAGGAGAGAAGAGAACCAAGAAAAAGGCAACAAGGTCTTACACAAGCCAAAAGGATGAAGAAGAGACATAATCAGATGAGGAAGTAAAGAAATTGAAGAAGAAAAGGAAAACATCTGGTGAACCCTCTACTGAAGAAGTAATAAAAAAATTTGTTGAAAGGCCCACTCTATCCCTAGATGATGTAGTTAAAGCAGTTACTATGGATGGGAACCTGCAACCAATAACAAAATTCTATAATGCATACAATGATGCAGATAGAAAGATCTTGGAGGAAGCCACAGTTTAGTACTTGAACATATACAATAAGGCTTTTATTGAAATCATATCTCTCATTCCCAAAAGCCTAGAGAAGGAATTAGAGATAAGAAAGAATAATGCTAGGGCAAAGGATCTTGAGATCCAAGAATAGATAGCCATTCAACTCTTTCCTTCAATCACTCAGAAGCAAATGAATATGATCTTCAAAGATTGCAAGGATGATTTTTAGAGTAAGGCTAGAATGAATCAGCTCATGCTTGTAGAAACTGATAAAGTGGCAAAAGAGATAGAAGAAATCCTCTGGAAAGCCTATAAAAGATTCAATATTCTTGTTGTAGAGGATTTAAGTGACGATCCCTTGGGAATGGATAAAAAAGAAGAATCTACTGAGACAGTGGTAGAAGAGGTAAAGGAGACAGGTGAACAAAAAGGTAAGGACTTAGATTCCTCTGCTCCGGAAGAAGAGGTCCATGATCAAGCAAACATCTCTCCTCCAGTTTCCCCTATAGACTCCGGATTCAAAGAAAAAGAAAGAGTACAAGAGAAGATCAGTCAAGAAGCAAAAGAGAAAGAAGATGATAGTAGCAAGGCTACATAAGGAGAGAAAACTCCAACAGAGAAGGCCACAGATGATAGTGGTAAGGCTGCAGAAGGGGAGATAATTTTGTCTCCGGCAAGAGACACAGCAGAAGCAGTCAAAGAGTTCTTGACCAAAGAAATGATGGAATTTGATGAACCGGAATTGCTTCAAGGTCCATTCAATTTTGATTCCCTCTCTCCAATCCAAACCATGAAACTAGCTTCCTTCACTCAAGTAAAGGCAAAAGAAAAAATGTTGAAGTCTCACATGGAAGATTGTGAGCTCTTAGAAACTACATCCAGTGTACTAGAAAAGATCATGCCATCTTTCCAAAAGGATCCTACAGCATCCACATCCGGTAATCTAAAGTCTCTTGCAAATTTTGTTATTACACATTTTAATTCTTTAGAGAAAGCAGCAGAAGAGAAAGTTAGGAAAGAATTTTTGGATAAGAGATTCTCTGAAGTACAGGGTCTAATCTCAAATGACAGGAGATTTATGGATATTGGGATAAAGAGTTTAGAAAATGCTCTCAAAGATGGCAGAAATATTTATAAAATTTATTTATCTTGGCCCAAAGTGACCAAAGATATTGATAAGAAAGTAAAAGAGCAAGAAGATAAACTACTAAGTTTGTCTTAAAGTTTTGATCCTCTCTCATCTCTCGTAATCAATCAAGAATGTCAAACTATTGTAGTCTTGAATGAAATTAAGAAACTTGAGAAGGAGAAGAAAAATAGAATAAGTAGGTTGAGTGAACTTAGAGGGATCATTATCCCTAAGTTAGAGGCCATGCATGAGGCCCTAAGTGATGCTCAGACTACAGCTTGGACCAGTGATCCGACAGATCTAAAAAGGGCAGAAGCTTTTGCATTCTTGTTGAGTGGTCACATATCAATTTTGGATAGGATGAAGAAGAGTTGGGCAATAGAAGTGGTACAACTAAAGACCACTTTTTTAGATATATTTCAGTATATGTAGGTAAAACATGTATATATGTTTTATGTGGCTAAGTATAGATTGTTTTTGGAAATTTTGGTGTGCGGACCCCACTCTTTGCCATTGATGTTAAAGGGTGAGTGAGGAGAAGTGAAAAATGAGGAATCCAGCTAAGGGGGAGCTCCAAAAAATGTACATAAGAATAGAGCATCAGCCAAGGGGGAGTATAGTGTGACACTTAGTCATTTTTCACTAAGTGTTGCCATCAATGCCAAAGGGGGAGATTGTTGGCAAGAGACACTATATGGCTTCATGAGTGTTGTCATTGATGGCAACAAAGTTCATCCCACCCATCCACAAAACATTGTGTGCCTATACCAGAAGTCAGATTGAAGAATACTTTGGTCTGGTAAGCAAGAACAGAGCATACAACAATTTCTGACAGTCAGGTCTGAATCTCATATAGGAAGTATCTTTGTAAAGCGCGGACTTGGGGAAGTCAAGTGGAATACCATGACTAATAGATTCTGAGGATTGAGCCTTCGATGATGAAAGAGTAAAGAGATATGATAATCTAAGTATTGAGGTCCAGTTTGGCTAAATAGACAGAGGAAGAACTGACCGACATAGCATCAAAATTATTCCGGATGAGATATTGATGGTGATCAAGGTTCTTAAGGTATCATCCATGATTGGTTGACATGTTAGATGACTTCTATAAGTATCTCCTTGATTCACATCACTTTGTAAGCAAGGATTCAGCTAACAAACTAGAGTTTGGGAAAATATTGACTATTTTGGATGCCAACTAAAAAGAGGATAAAATCCTTTTAGTGGATATATATACCAGATAGATTTGGATGTGAAGGTGTGTGGGGTGTATTGCATGGTGTGAAGAAAAGTAGAAGAGCAGTTTGAAGACAGTAAGACAGGACTGGAATGTAACAAGACAACAGCACCTAAGGAGAGTAAGAATGAAGTGCAGCAAATCAGTATATTAGGGCTTAACCAGAGCTGAACCTCAGTATATGTGGATGCTTCTCATTAGTTCAAGTATCTAGTTTTCTTGTATAAACTATTGTAGGCAGTGAGCCTCTTGTGAGCAATGTGCTCGGGCAGTGAGCCCTAATTAGGAAGTGCCATTTTGTACTATCTTATTCTTCTAACAAAGAATACATTCTTGGGTTAATCACTTCATGATTTTTCCCCTAACAGGGTTTTCCACATCAAAATCATTGTGTCATGTGTATTGATGTTATTTCCTTTGCAAGGTTATGTTTTCTTATTTGATTTGATACTGCACTAATTGATAAAGAAATTCAGAAAGCTGAAATAATTAAGATAACTGATTCACCCCTCCCTCTCAGTTATCAACAGTTTCTTTAAAAAGGTAGGAGAGATTGAGGTCCTCACAAGAGACAATGATGGTTTTTCCTTCAATATTTTTAATGATGTCAGAGGTTTCTTATACACTCATAAAAGTTTCATAGGGTTAATTAGATAATGGACCAAAAGGTATGTCTCCTAGTCCATAGTGAATAACATAATACTCTATCTGAATTGGGTCAATGATGCCATTCTCATGGAGGCCAAGGCCCTTACCCTTATAGTTCATGTTTTCATAGATATGTAGTGATATAAGGTAGTTCTTCTTTAGGTATTTAGGATAAAATTATTGTTTGTCTATATATAGCCAAGAGTCAATGGAGTCTTCTATATACTCTTTAGCCAAATTTCTTGTAGACATGAAGGTGGTGGGCTCATATATTGTGAGTTTTTGTGTCTTTGAAAGAGGTCATTATTGAGGATGACCATAGGATCATGGAGATCATTGTACAACTCATATTGTCCACATATAGTGTTGATGATCTTGATTTTGGTGGATTTGGGATTTTTGGAAGGGAATGAAGTGGAACAAAGGGTGTTGGGATTCACGTATGAGGATGAATCCTTGACCTCATCATGGGTAGTGATGTTGGTGGTAGGACAATGATGGGTGTTATAGTATGAAGCCTCCATGGATTTACAATATTTGAAAGTTTGTGGATCAATGTGGATAGTGACTTCCACACCATTATGGGGAAATCTTAAGAATTTATCATATGTGGATGGGATGGATTTCATGGCATGGAGCCATGGACAAATAAGGAGGAGATTATAGGGTAGATCATGATCAACAACATGACACATTGTTTATTGTAGGATGGACCCCACTTCTATAGGAAGGTAAATAGTTCCTTTAGACTCTCTTTTTGCATTGTTGAAGGCCTTGTTGGTGATGACATGTAGTTCCAAGTCAACCAAAAAATATCCCAATTATTTTATGAGCCTTAGAGTGCATAGGTTTAAGTTGGATTGATTATCCAAGATGACTCTTTTAAACTTACATGTTTAGCAATCATGACTTTGATATGGAGTGCCTTATTATGTGATGGATCAGTAGGAGGTATATTGGTCTAGCAAAAAGTGAGTTTATAGGTAGATGAGAGGTGGCCTATAAGGGATTTAAATTTGTCAAGGTTGATGTTGTTAAGCACTCAAGATTCTTATAAAGTGTGATTCTAATATATCTATATGGACCAAAAATGTCTTGAGGAGGTCTAGGATGGTTATTTTCATTGGATTTTTCCTAATATTCTCTAAGAGATTGTAGAAAGTGGCTTTTGAGGTGGATGAGGTCTCTTCAGATAGTGATCCTACCACACCTTGTAGTGATGGTGCAATCAAGGGATTTGGATTTGGTTTTTATGGTGGAAACTCATGTGCAGTCAGGTTCAATATACCTTATGATAGAATCATTGGAAGAGGATACTTTGTTGGAATGGATATTATTGGTGTGATTATTATGGGCATGACCCTAGTCTAATGTGGAAGGTTTGGACTAGTTGTGCTTTGGAAGGGGGTCCTAATATATACACAATTGGTCATTCAATGAAGAGGATGAGTTTCCATCTACTTGGATCTCACCACAATCAATAAGATCTTGGATATAGTTCTTAAGATTCATACATTTACAAAAAGAGTGGCCTTTAATGTAGATTTATTTGAAATATTCATTATCTTTATATCACACAAGTTTTGGATTTGTGTCATCGAATGGTCTAATCATCAAGAATGTGACCATGTTTTCCTAAACTAGTTTTTGGAACACAACCTCCATGGGTTCCCCCTAGGAGGTGTACTTGTGCTTTAGATTTTGGGATTGCATTGTTTGTCTTTGTGGAATGGATGTGTTGGTAGGATTTTCAACATTTTGTACTATTTCATTTTCTTGAGATGCTTACATGGCTTACACATGCTTGAAGTTAGTGATGCCATCACTGATGCTATTTTTGTTCTTTGCCTATAATATAGGTTTGTTATTGGATTGGTTATTATCTTTGTCTTTGTTCTAAATTTTGAATAGACCTTTTGAGATAAGGACTTTTTCAATGGTGACCCCCTTTTTTATGATTTCATCAAAGGTAGAGATGCAATGGATTTGAATGTGGAATGTCATCTCTTGATTGAAATTTTAGAAAAAATATTGGTTAGTTGTTTTTTAGGGATTAGCCAATGGAACCAACTTGAGAGACCCCTCCACCATTGTAAATAGGTGGTGAAGTTTCATCACTACATTGTTATGTGTTACATAAATCCAAAATTGTGAGCTCATGGTTAACATTATAGGAAAAGTGAAAAACAAACTTTTCTGATAAGTTGGAAAATGTGGTAATAGACTCTTGAGGTAGATGCGTGAACCACCCCAAGGCTTGATCACCTAGATTTTAGGGAAAGAGTTACAATAAGTACATGTCCCTATATATGACCTATTGGAAGGCCATAAAAATTGTTTGATGTGGTCTTTGGGGTTTCCATTTACCTTGCATTTATTATATTTTAGAATTTCAAAGAGGCGGAAAGGACACCATTATGATTGAATGGTCAAAGGGATTGGGATGAAGATATTTAAATTTATATTTCTTATCTTGTGTCCCACTTTGGAGTCCCTTGATGGAATTCTTCATATCTTGTCACTCTTGATCAAAGGGGGTCCCAAGAGGTGGATTATGGGGTTTGTAGTCAATGGAGCCAAATGGAAATAGTTGTCGGATGTTGTGATCCATGGGATTGGATGATGGAAGAGGTTGTTGAGGTTTTATTTGATATGAGGTGAGTGGAATCACCATGGTTTGATAATAAGTTGTGGGATAGATAGATGTGGGATGAATTTGATATGTTGATGAATTTGGTTGATATGATTGATGTTGAGGATATGAAGTTGTTAGGTAATTTAATGTGGGTTGATATGAGGTCAAAAAATGAGAGATATATAGAGGTAATGTGGATTGTATAGGAGTGGTTTATTGTGAAATGGATAAGGGTGGAAGTGAATAGACGAGGCTTGTCAAAGCAATAAGTGAGGATTGTTCTGGATTGAAAATTATGGGGATGTATTGATTAGATGTCCTAGAGGATAGGGAGAGTGATAAAGGTTGACCTTCATTCAGTTGTTAAGGGGATGAAATGATGAAGCATAGTTGTAATGATGTGGAGGAGGAGGTAGACTACCATTGATTTGTTGGTAGACATGATAGTTGATAAAGTTTTGATGTGATGGTTCAAGAGGGTGACCCTATGGATTTTTGAAGGCAATGATCATGGTGAGTCATGGTGAATGAGGTTCTTGAGTAACTTATCCATGTCATAATGGTGAGGAAGTTTGGCGCCCACATCAATGGGGTGCTCAAGAAATTCATCTTTGTGGTTGTGTATGAAATTATAGAATTTGGTGTCAAGACTTGTGTCATTAGGAGGTCTATGAAGTGAGATGAGTACTAGGGTTGATTGATGGTATTTGATGGCTTGCCATATTCGTGTTGATTTACAAGTATTTAAGGGTCACTTATGTTGTCAAGATAATCATGAGGTGAAGAGGGACCCACTTGTGAGTTGCAGCCAAGACTAGAGACAAAAGGGATGTTGGTGTATACCTTTATTCTATAGGCATACACATTTGTAATTAATCATACTTAGGCATATTGACACATGTTCTTTTGAATTGGTCAAAGTAGTTGAGACATTTTGAGAGGTTTTGACTTGCATCAACACCTCACGCTATGTTTGTGGGAGGTTACTCACCACAACTCCAGGTAGAGGAGTCCTATCCTATTTCATGGAGATTAGGGTACCTACCCTTCTCTATTTATACTTGCCTCATTTGATAATACAAACTAGTCAATTCCATTGCAATTTGTGTGCTTGTTAGTCTATTCCATGATCTTGGTTTTCTACATGGTATTAGAGCTTCTTGTATTAGTTTCAAGCCATTATTTTCTTGTTGTGCTACTCGCCCCCGTTCATGCTAAGCTTCATACTGTGAGGTCTTGTTCTTTGTTTGGTTTTTTTATTAATGGTGTTTGTTTGTATTCAGGAGGACGTGCTACAAGCATAATCACCCATTTCAAAGGGTGATCAAAGGTGTTATTTAGCCCTTTGAGAAGCCTATGAAGGTGGTCATTCAACCCTTAAAGTGCCTATGAAGTTACTAGCCAGACGCCCTCACAAGGGCTTGCTTCAATGCCCCTTTAACACCCCTTCAAACACCCTTAATAGGCTTTGCAAAGGGTTTCGACAACACCTAAAATGCTACACAAGTAGAATTCCTCTAGCAATTCCAAGATGAGGACTTTTCATGCCACCAAAATGCCCTCACGTACCCTTACAAATAGCAGTCACAAAGCCCTCATTAGGCCTTGCATTTCATCCATCTCTGGCCTCTCTAAACGACCTGATTTGCCCATGTTCGGTGTAATATAGGGTCTATTTGCTACAACAAGGAAGCTCGACGGGTGTCAATATTATTGGCATAGTTTGAGACACTATTCATCTAAAAAATAGGTGAAATTACTAAGGTAAGAAACTCAAGGAGTGATGTCAATGAGGGGAAGGGGAGGCCATTTGAAAAGTTTATCCCCAAGTCCCGTTGGGTTTTAGCCGCTAGTTGTGTACATCTCAAGGGGGCTTAAATTTCCTCCAATTTTTTTTCTCACTCACAATTTTTGCATGGAAAATTGATTTTCTAAAAATCTGATTTTTTTTCCTACTAGTGAAGGTTTTTTGTAATTGCATAAATATTGCAACTTCAATAACTTTTGCAAATCAACTCAGAATTGAGTGCTTCTTTTTGCAAAAGTGAATGTTTTTCATCATGGATCCAACTAGCATAAAACCACATTGAAATTATAAAGTTCCTATTTATGCTCTTTTTGGGTGACCTAAAGCACTCCTATAAAGTGCCAAATTTGGGGGCCAAATACATAATTAAAGGGGGGTCTTGTGTTTTCATTTTTCACAAGCCACTAACTTTATAAAGTATCACTTTAAGGGGGGAAAATAAGCAAAGAGTAATCATACACTCAACTTATAAAGTGCCACTTTACATAAAGTTCAATTAGGGATCTAACTAATCTAGGTTGCCTAATGTGTTGATTTCTATTGTCTAGATGAATTAACTTGTTCTAATCATGGGATATGAAACCCACTCTTCTGTAATCAACCTAAACAAGAGAAACTAGAAGTCTTGGTGTGAAGGCATCCTAAAACATCTTAGGATCCATAATCTCATACTCCATCTATATGGACTTGTCTCTGAACCTGGTATATAATCTTAAAAGGCTAAGTGGTTTAATCATCGTGATCACATTGTTGGATTGATTAGTTTACATATTCTAGATATCACTTTGTATACCATCATGGATATTAACTATCCACATTCATTATGGATCAAAATTTAGGAGTTATATGGAGACTCAAATGTTTCTCCATTCCCACATGATCCTACTTTGATCACAACTCACATCCCTAATCATGATACAAAAATAGAATGTTCTAGTGACATAGAAGAAGTCATCACTCCTATTGTTACTTCATCAGATTCTAGGGTCGCTTCTTTGAAAGCTTCTAGTGCTTCTTTGTAATAGGATATTAGTCTTCCTAGCATTGCTGATTGGGATAGATTTCTACCTGACATCACTTGTCTATTTATAGAGTCCCACGTTGCTGACATGGAAGCACACATTGAGGACATCCCTCTTCTCTTTGATGACAATTTTGATGAAGTTGCATCAACATTGTTAACTTCAGATATTCATGCTCTACATTGTCCTACACATGGTTCTAGATCATCATCATCCTCATCTATTGTGCATGCACCTGATTTGATTATGGCATCCTTCGGCATCAACATGGGGACACTTGAGCACTCTTCGAAGACATAAAAATGGGCTTCATCATCCTTGGATTAGCTTCAACATGATTCAAGATCATACATACATCTTCTCACATGGGGAGATATCCTACATCTCAAGGTGGTTTCTTTTCTTCTGAAAGGAAGGAACATTTTTTGGAATTCTTGGATCTACATCTGTATCAAACATTGTTCAGCATTCTTGGATCTACATCTACATCCTTTGTTGACTATTCAGCATCACTGCAGTAGGACATGTACTATGGGGGGGTCTCATTGACTTTTCTCATTTTCTCTCCTATAGGGGGAATCTTTTATTGTACTTAGTGAAAAAAGTAGTACTTCTTCACCTGTATAATCTCTCTTTTTGGAGGATTTTTTTTTTCCCACTAGGTTTTCTATCTTACTCCAGTTTTGAGAGTTTGCATTTTACTTGAATACCTTATCAAGATTCATGGCTGGGACTCATTTTTCTTTTACATTATACATGGGTACCTCACCAAGCTTATAGCTAGGATCCATTTTTCATAATACTCACCTATGCTATGCTTAAGGGTGGGTGTAGGTGTATACCTTTAATCTATAGGCATACACATTTGTAATTAATCATACTTAGGCGTATTGACACATGTTCCTTTGAACTGGCCAAAGAAGTTGAGACGTTTTGAGAGGTATCGACTTGCATCAACACCTTGCGCTATGTTTGTTGGAGGTTACTTGCCACAACTCTATGTAGAGGAGTCCTATCCTCTTTTCATAGAGATTCGGGTACCTACACTTCTCTATTTATACTTGCCACATTTCATAATACAAACTGATCAATTCTATTGCAATTCATGTGCTTGTTAGTCTAATCCATGATCTTGGTTTTCTACAAGGGATTTTGTTACAAAGGTCCAAGTTCTTTCAAGATTGGGATCTAGTTATTGGGGCATGAAATGGAGGTGTGATTATGGATTAGGATTTTGATGACGATGGTAAATTGAATTTGAAAATCTTTGAAGAATTTGGAGATGAGGTTGATTATGGATATGATAAGGGTTGGGTTAGATTTGGATGGATTAATTTTGATTGGATTAAGCTCGATTAGGGCACTAAGATGAGTGGATGTCAAATGATATCTAGTTTATGGATTTGGATCAGATGTCAAGACCTTAGGATAATTGTTTTGATTAGATGAGGGATTAATTTCCATACTTAAGATAGACAAAGTTATTAAGAAAAAATTGATTTGGTTTGATTATGGATTTGATCTCTACACTTAAGATAGGAAAATTTATTAAGCAAGAGGTTAGGGATTGATTTGATTAGATTTTTATAATTAGAATAGGCTACATTCCTATGCAAGTTTGAATTAAGGATGATGGGTTTGATTTAAGGTCTTGATCTTTGATTTTGAGGTTGGAATAATATTTTTGATGTAGATGATGATTAGACTCTAGGATTAGATGATTATGATGATGATTAGGTTAGCTATTTAAGGATGAGGTGGACTTGGATTTTTAGCACTCATCAACATTTAAAATAAAATAGGGTGATTTAATTTGGGGGTTTTATTGGATAGATGCAGTTGGACTTGAGTTTTGGTGAGGTTTAGGATGGATCATGCACCAAAAATAGAATGCATGTATGCCAAAAAAAATGGAGACACTAGTTTATGAATACAAATGCTAAAAGGTGTTGGGATAGAATATTGGCCACCTAGGACAAAGGTGACAAAAGTTTAACACAAGATGTATTTTTTTGTGTGAACGTAAATGCTAAAACAAGGATCTGGATGTGCTAATTTATGCTAACTTTTGAGTTGAGTGACTTGAAGGAATTTGTGGATTTTGAGGTGAATTTTTTAGATGTTGAAGAATGATTTTAACTCATAAAATGGATGAATGATTAAGTGGATGTGCTTAGTATCTCTAACTTTCAAATTTGGATGTTTAAATGTTTCAACCTTTGGCAAAAAGATTTTGATGTTTACAAAGTTGGATTTTCACTTAAGGTGTTAAAATCTTTGCAAAGGTTTTGGATGTTTTGGATTGAACAAAATTCATAAGTCTCCACAAGAAAACATTCCAATCACATGAACAAGCCTATACTATTCAAGTAGGTGTGTATATGCATGTAGGCCTACCATTAATGCTTTGTCTAGTAATGAGTGTAAAGCCCATGATGAGGCATTGACCATTTTTATCATCCAAGATCACTCTATGGTCTGAGAGGAGAGAATGCATAGCATACAAACCTAGTTTTGGGGGCACATGTGAGTAGCTTCTTAGTGTTATTTGCTAATCAATGCACCACATACACGTATAGTTGATGGTCTTAACTAAAATTTACAAGTTGGTAGGGGATGTCCTCAATATATCCAAGAGTACGAGAGGCTGAAGTACATGAACTAGAGTCTCATCTACAAGCATGTGATCATGAGATAAGTCACTTTCCACTTCACCTCATCTCCTTATGAAAAAGGGTGACAAGGCTATGCTAGACATGATGATGAACTCCTTTGAGGTACATCTTACAATCTCCCCCCTTTATATACACACTAGAATGTCTGGTTCAAGTCATCCCAAAAGGTGATGAAATCCAAGGGTAGACCTACTATGATTAAAGTAACCCAAGTGCTTTTGATCCCTAAAATCACCTCGTGGAATGAGGGAATAAATACACAACTTGGGTTCTTGAGATAAAAGAAATAAAAAAGGAACAAACTTCAAGATCACCCAAGGGTTTGAGAAGAGAGCATACATATAAGTTTGAACTCACAAACATGGGATATAAGGGACATTCCTCATTAAATATGTTCATATGTGCCTACTCTAGTGATAAATAGATAAATCTTTAATTAGTGAGGCCACAAGAAATAAGTTACTAGTTGCATGACATGTCTTGGACCAATGAAAAGTCTGAAAAGTAGAATATTAGTGATACCAAAGAGCAAATTGATGTTAGGAAAAAGCATAAATTCTAAGAAAATGATAATGTTTTTTTACAAATATAGATGCACCAAAATAAAAATAGAGATGTTGATTTAAAATAGATATGCCAAAACTAGGCACATATGTGCTAAAAGTGAATTTTAGTGATTACTAGCACTTACCATAGAGGTGTTAATTCGTGCTATAGAGGCATTAATCTAAAAATGCATGTGTTGATTCTAGACAGAGGCACTAATTTGTGAAACTTGCATAGAAAAGTGGACAAAAGTTAGGAAAATTTGATAAAATTTGATAACTTGCATAGAAAACTAGTGATTAAGAATTTTGATAACATAACCCCTTGTAAAATTAGAAAAACATAAAAAATAGAGAGTTAAAATGCCAAAAATGATATAATTGAGAGATTTTGTGGTTGGGACAAATGCACCAATCTATAGATGGATGCACCATGGATTTACAAGTGTGCCAAAACTAGTGTTGGATGCACTAAAATGTGACTAGGTCCAAAAACTTGGTGAAATTTGCTAAAAAAATAAGGTTAATCTTGCCAAGATAGAGGGTTAAACAACCTAGAAACTAGTTATATCACAAAACCCTACAAAGTAGAAAGATTAGAAGGTCTAAAACCTTACAAAATGGTCACAAAACATGTTAATAGGGTTAGATGAAGAGTTGCAAAGCATAGAAATGGACATGCTGAAGAAGAAATGCATGTGCTAGTGCATAATGGATGCATCAAAACCAGCACTGTACATGCCAAACCATGAACTTGTAATATAAAAAGCTACATGAAGGCTCCAAAAATGATAAGTTACAAATGTGGGTCCCACTAAGTGTGCCAAGATGTGTGCAAGTGTAAGTAAACCTATACAAACAAGCTATAATGTGCATAACCTGTTCAACTTATAAACAAAAAACATAAAAATAAATAAAAGGACTAGAAAAGTTAACAAAAGCATAAAAAGATATCTCACCAACACAAATCTTTATTGTGGCTAAGTGGTTGTACTCACATGGATCATTATCGTTTAGAGGGTTATGTTAAATGCTCAAATTGGAAGCATAAAACTACATTCAAGAGTTATATTATAAATGGATTGTGAGGGTTCTATTAATACATTTTTTGATGAATAAATGAAAGTCTAGGATTGATTGAAAACATCAATGTATGAGAATACTTGAGAGGATTGGACGCATGAGGGACCTTCAAGTGGTACCTTGTGCTAGGTGCACAAGTGGAGGTCCATGATTCAAGGGGGAATGAAGGGTAGAGGATTAGCTTGGAGGAAGTGGATGGTGAAGATCTAAAAAGTAAATTTTTGGAGTGATGTGTAAATCCTTTCCCATGCCTAAGTACCAATCATGTACAAATCAAGGCCATACCTTTGATCCATGTACACTTTAGGAATTTGTACAAGATTTACCTTTATTAATCATGCTTTAGAATGTGCAAATGATTAAGATAATTAATAATTAGTCTTAGTCATCCAATGATTGATGGATAAAATAGGAATTAAATAGATAGGTATATTTATTTAACTTTTAAATAGGAATGATGAACCTAGTTAAATAAGAATTTGAATTTATTTAACAAAGCTTGAACTATAGATGAAGGATTGAAATGGCTACTTAATTAAATAAATAGTCTTGAGGGTATGTGTAGGATCATGATGGGCCAAACTATACCTCTAAGTGGCAATGAAAATACAAAAAATCAGACTTTATCAAGTTCATGTGAAAATTTGAATGGATTATCTACACATTTTGAAAAAGATGTAAGAATGAAATTTGTAGAGAATTGAATCTAGTTTATAGGCTACTATTTTTTTTTAAAACTAAATTTACTTAGTGAAAATTGAATATTTCAATGAATAGCTATTAAATTTTTCAGAAAAAAATAAAAAGTGGGTGTCATTCCAGCCAACCTAACTATGAGTAAAAATATATATATATATTTTAAACTTTCAAAATAAGTAGAGGACTCATGTCTGGATGTGACGCATATTTATTTGAAATTTTTTTCCAATAAAATAATTAGTTATGATTTTTTTACTGTGACTTTTTTTAAAAACTAAAAAGTAATTTTCTAGCCAACCTAACTCGATAAAAAAAATCAAAATTCAAATTTTTTTTTAACCTATAGCTAGAAGAGTATAGAGTGTGATGTAGGTTTTGGATCTAAAAAAGGTGAAATGGTTTGAAAGTTATTGATGTTTTTCAATCAGTGTATCCATCAGGATTTTAGACACACACTATATAGAAAATTATTAATAATTATTTAACAAAATGATAATTAATAAAATCTTATAATTTTAGAAAGCTAATAATTTCCTCTATAAACCCTTTTCGTCTTATCAATTTTGTATTAAAAAAAGTCGTCAGCACAAAGGGTGAAGTTCGAAGAAGAGAGTGAAACCTGTAAAAATGTTAGAATTGAGGGAAAGTCAACTATGACAACCCCAAGCCTACATACAAGGCAAAAGCGAAGCAAAATGGATATCTGTTTTGCTTTGGTAAAATACCATTTTTCCTTTTTAGGTTTTACAAAATGGATATCCGTTTTTGGTTTCCCAAAATGGATATCCATTTTTCTTTACTCTATATGTTACTCTCTCTCTCTCTAAAGGTGGTCTATCGATATCCTGCAATGGTCATAAGTATTCATCTTTAGCTTTGTGTAAAATGTTAAAAAGGTGGTCTATCGATACCTGCCATATTCTTATGACCATTGCATCTAATTTCATCTATGATCAAAAAGGCTTGTCTATTTTCTAAGTTTTGTAAAGAGCATTGATACAAAATTGTAATGTCCATTTTTAGATTCATTTTCTGCATTTCCTATAATCATGGTAATCTATGAAATTGCATTTTTTTGAGGCATTCTATCAAATAGTTAGCAATGCCTTGTCTATGTTTCCATAGTTTTTATAAATATTTACTAGAAAGTTACCAAATATAATATTTGATAAGAATCCCCCTATCATTATTCTTTTGATGGATGCCCATGTACCATTCCATTGGTGTAAGTAAATAAAATAGTAGAAAAGATAATGGAGTTTGGATATACATGAGTCAACTACATTTGTTTGAAGATTTTTTTAACTTTTTAAACAAATTTCATTATGTTATGCATTGTAATGTTGGCACTTTGTAAGTTCTTTTATGAAATGTATGTAAACATAAGAAAAGTCTACACATAATAGTTGGTCTTTTGGTAAATGAACATTGTGGAACTTTATGAGGCATGGGGATGTTGAACTTCATTGTAATTTACAAGTTTTTGGATGAGTACATTAGGATTATTCATTGATGATACATAATTATTTTCAAAACCTTCATTTATATACTTACGAGATTTTGGGAAGTGGAGTCATGTTTTCCATCTACAACTTTGCAAATGTTCCACTTTTCCACCAAATAGATTAAAATTAGTTTTAATCATGTAAGACTTTGGGAATGTTAAGATAAAATTAAGTTGCCAAAAGTACACCTTGACTCTACATTGCTACTTTTTTGGATCTCTCTCTCTCTCTCTCCTAATTAAATCCTATTCCTAGATTTCCTACTTTTCCTTTCCAATTTGCTTAGGAGAGAGAGAGAGAGAGAGATAGAAAGAGAGTCCTAGTTTTCTTGTTTTCATTTCATTTGTCAATAAGGGAGAGGGAGAGAAAGAGGGGAGAGATAGGGAGATAAAGGAATGATAGGGGAGAGAGAGGCAAGAGATATAGAGATAGCTAGAGAGAGAGGAGATAGAGGGGAGAGATAGGGAGATAGAGAGTGAGCGAGATGTCTAGAGAGATAGGGATATAAAGAGCGAGCGAGAGGGATGATAGAGATAGGGAGATGAGGGAGAGATGGGGAGATAGAGGTTTAGGGTTGCTTAGGTTTAGGGTTTAGGGGTTAGGGGTTAGAGGCATTATTTAGGGTTTTGAGAGAGAGAGAGAGAGGGTTTCTTGGGATTTAGGGAAATTATTTAGGGTTTAGGGGTTTAGGGCTACTTGGGAGACATAGGGAGAGAGATTAAGAGGTAGAGGAACGATAGAGATAGGGAGATAGTGAGATAGAGGTTTAGGATTTCTTGGGTTTAGTGTTTATGGTTTAGGGGTTTGGAGTTTACGATTTAGGGGTTTATGGTTTCTTAGGTTGAGGGTTTAGGGGTTAGGGCTTACAGGCATTATTTAGAGTTTATGGTTTAGGGGTTAGGGGTTAGGGTTTAGGGGCATTATTTAAGGTTTAGAGGTTTCTGGTTTCTCAAGTTTAGGGTTTAGGGGCATTATTTAGGGTTTACAGTTGCATGTAAAAAGAAGTCTCTCTCTCTAAATCCCTCAACCCTAAATAATTCCCCTAATCCCTAACCCCTAACCTCTAACCCCTAAACTCTAAACCTAAGCAACCCTAAACCTCTATCTCCCTATCTCTCCCTTGTCTCCCTCTCTCTATCATCCATCTACTTCTCAATCTCTCTCGGATGTATCTCTCTAGACATCTCACTCACTCTCTATCTCCCTATCTCTCCCTTGTCTCCCTCTCTCTATCATCCCTCTACTTCTCAATCTCTCTTGGACATATCTCTCTAGACATCTCACTCACTCTCTATCTCCCTAACTCTCCCTCTGTCTCCTCCATCTCTCCCAATCTATCTCCTCTTTCTCTCTCTACCTATCTATCTCTCCCTATCTCTTGCCTCTCTCTCCCCTATCATTCCTATATCTGCCTATATCTTTGGACATCTCGCTCACTCTCTATCTCCCTATCTCTCCCTATTTGTTGCAGTACCCGAGGATTCATGTTGATGAATTTGCAAAAGGTCTTAGGGTCCCTAATGTATGTAACTAAATATTCCATTGAATAACAATAGGAATCCATGAAATATTCAAGCAATCAAATGCTCGAAATATGAATGTAAATGAACTAAAGATGCTAGATTTTTATGTTTTTTTTTTTCAAAGTGAATTACATAAAGAAAATGTGTTTTGATAAAATTTATGAGGCACAGAAGTAAATAACAGAAATATCAGTCCTTTAAATCAGATATATGCTTCACAACACACTTTTGAATGCAATCCTAAATGATTGTAAGTCCAAAAACTAGTGAAATTATGCAAAAATATGCAATTTTTTCACAAAATGTAAACATAAATGTCCAAATAAAGACTGTTGTAATGAAATTTAAGATGTGAAGAAGATTATGTAAAGGATATCAGTCAATTAGATCAATAATATCCTTCACAACATGTATTCCATGTAATTTTAATAAGTTTGCAAGTCAAACCCTAGTAAAAGTCAAGCAAAATATGCAATTTTTTCACAATAAAAGCATGCAAACAACTGATAGAAAGGTTTTTGTGTGAAATTTAATGATGTATATCAGATAATGACCATGTAATAAGTCACCTTGTGATAAAAAATCAGACACAACACACCTTTAGAGTGTTTGTAGGGAGTTGACTAGTCAAACCTAGTGAAAAAGCCTAAAAACATGCAATTTTTGATCAAATTTCAATGCAAAAGTGTCAAACAAAAGGTTTTGTAAAGGATGTGACTGAATGAAACAGTAAATAGGTCTGATATAAGTCTGATAAAGTCACAAATTCTATTACAACTCACTTGTAGAGTAGTCTTGTGAAGATAAGCAATGAAAAGCTAGTGAAAAACCCTTAAATCATGCAATTTTCATCAAATTTTCAATGCAATGATGAAATGAAAAGGTGTTGTAAGGAATTTATCAGAGGGAATAAAGTAATATGTCTGATAAAAATCCACTAAGGCCACAAAATCCACTACAACACCCCTAGAATGCAACCCTAGAGAGGAATCTAGTGCAAACCTTAGTGAAAATGCAAGTTTCAA
The DNA here is from genome assembly GCA_027924645.1 of Cunninghamia lanceolata. Lineage (NCBI taxonomy): Eukaryota > Viridiplantae > Streptophyta > Pinopsida > Cupressales > Cupressaceae > Cunninghamia > Cunninghamia lanceolata. The sequence continues at coordinate 17,210,796 of BSBN01000055.1, forward strand.
ACCCTAGGTATGAGATCTAAATGAAATTATGCAATGAAATGGAATGCTACAGGTAAAAATAATACTTTATATGGTGTAAAGGATAGTAGTAAAATCTGAAACCAAATTTTAGCTACCAACCCTAGCTCATGCACAAACTAGGTCTCATAAAAACACACAATTTCAAGCAATTTTGACCAAATGGACAATGAAAATGCAATACAAATTAGTAATGGATGATGAATTTTTGAATTTTATATCATAATTTACAAACCATAAACCATAAAACTCTAAACCTGAACCCCTAACCCTAAAAAAATAAACCCTAAACACTAAATAAACCCGAAACAATAAACAATAAACCCTAAACCCTAAATAAACAATGTAAATGTCCAAATAAAGAGTGTTGTAATGAAATTTAAGATGTACATAAGAGTATGTCATGGATACCAATCAATTATATCAATAATATCCTTCACAACATGCATTCCATGCAAGTTTAACAAGTTTGCAAGTCAAACCCTAGTAAAAATCAAACAAAATATGCAATTGTTTCACAATAAAAGCATGCAAACAACTGATAGAAAGGGTGTTGTGTGAAATTTTATGATGGATATTATATAATAACCATGTAATCAGTTACCTTGTGATAAATAATCAGACACAACATGCCTTTAGAGTGTTTGTAGAGAGTAGACTAGTCAAACCTAGTGAAAAAGCCTAAAAACATGCAATTTTTTATCAAATTTCAATGCAAAAGTGTCAAACAAAAGGTGTTGTAAAGGATGTGACTGAGTGAAATAGTAAATAGGTCTTATATAAGTTTTATAAAGTCACAAATTTTTTTACAACATGCTTGTAGAGTAGTCTTGTGAAGATAATCAATGAAAAGCTAGTGAAAAACCCTTAAATCATACAATTTTCATCAAATTTTTAATGCAATCATGAAATGAAAAGGTGTTGTAAGGAATTTAGGGTTTAGGGTTTGGGGCTTAGGGTCATTATTTAAGGTTTATGGTTTATGGGTTAGGGGTTAGGGTTTAGGGTTTAGGGGCGTTATTCAGGGTTTACGATTGCATGTCAAAAGAAGTCTCTCTCTCTAAATCCCTCAACCCTAAATAATTCCCCTAATCCCTAACCCATAACCCCTAAACCCTAAACTTGAGAAACCCTAAACCCCTATCTCTAGGTATCTCTCCCTTATCTCTCTCTCTATCATCCCTCTACCTCTCAATCTCGCTCCCTATCTCTCTAAACATCTCACTCACTCTCTATCTCCCTATCTCTCCCTCTGTCTCCTGTATCTCTCCCAATCTATCTTCTCTCTCTACCTATCTATCTCTCCCTATCTCTTTCCTCTCTCTCCCCTATCATTCTTCTACCTCCCTATCTGTCTGGACATCTCTCTCACTCTCTATCTCCCTATCTCTCCCCTATGTCTCCTCTATCTCTCCCTATCTGTCTCCTCTCTATCTCTCTCTGCCTAGCTATCTATCCATATCTCTCTCTCTTACCTCTCTCCCCCTATCATTCCTATATCTCCCCTCTATCTCTCCCTCTCCCTTATCAATGAAGGAAATGAAAACAAGAAAACTAGGACTCTCTCTCTCTCTCTCTCTCTCTCTCTCTCTCTCTCTCTCTCTCTCTCTCTCTCTCTCTCTCTCTCTCTCTCTCTCTCTCCTAGCACATACCCATTAGGTAGGCTATTTTGCATATAGTGGTCATATCCTTTAGGTCCAATCACCTGTAAACTTCACAAATAGATATAGAGCATAATTCTAAGCATCTTTCATAAAGACCACTTATCTACATAGGTGCAACTAATACCACTTTTTCATTGTTTTCCACATTTAATACTTATTCTTTTCCATTTTCCAACTTGTATTGTTTGTCAAGTTTTTAGTCTAATTGTTAGTCCTAACTCTCGTGGATATTAAAATGTTAGTATAGTTAGATTTATCCTTAGGTAACATTAATTTACACATTGTTGCACAAACAACCACACTAAAAAAAAACCTTACCTAATTAAGGTTAATGTTTAAGGTTATTTCATTTGGTGAGCCAAACATATCCAACTAGTTCAATCTTCTTATAGTCCATCCTTAGCATTCCAAGAGAGTTCATGCCATGTTAACTTTGCATTATGTCCTCACTTTCCTCTTGCTAGTTGTAGTACTCTTTTTTTTATAATCCTATCCCTATATCATACTATTGTTGTTGACTTTTCTTTCCATCTTCATCATCATAGTCCTAGTTATCCTATTTTGAGCCTACCATTATCCTTAGCCATGTCTTGTACTTCTTCTATTCATGTTAATTTTAATGACCTCTAAATTTTCCATAAATTATTCTCCACCAAACCCTAGACCCTCACCCAAATCCTTACTTTTCTAAGAAAAACCCTTCCCCAAACATCATTTGATCATGTGGCTCCTTCCATCACTAGATAGGTGCCCCTACTTTCTATTATTCATCCAATACAATCCCAATATCATAGCTCACATTTCCACACCTACATTCATAGACTCCATTCCCCCTATTGACACCATCATTAATAATCATTCCCTTGAATAATAATTAAACCATGGATTATCCCATATGCCCATCTTACACTTTCCTCACCTTTGAACCCTTAGAAGATGACATTTAGCTATCCCCACCATTACCAATCACACTTTCTAGTAATCCCACATAAGACACCTTACCCATCACTTCACCTAGGTCATCACTAAATAAATCACCTCATTACTCCATTTCAACCATACTCATACCACCCCTTTCTCACTCCACAACCTATATTAATGCATGATTCACCCCATGACATGCTACAGTTACCACAATGCCAATTCACTCTACCATCATTCTTCATATTATATTATGAATCACCATACTTTCTTCTCATTCCTTGAGACATCATACCATGACACGCACTAATGAAAAACATTAAAAAACCAATGAAAAGAATTAAAAAAACCATTTTTATAGTTCTAGGAAGCAGATATCCGTTTCTGGAATATTCCCAAAATAGATATCCATTTCTAGAATATTCCCAAAATTGATATCGATTTCCTAGAACTATAAAAATGGTTTTTTAAACCACAAAACAGATATCCGTTTTAAAACAAATATCCGTTCCAAACGAATATTTCTAACATGCTTATGAAAATCAAAGTTAGCCAATTCGAGAATTTGGCTAAGTAAAGACGTGATTTTTTTTCCATTGCCACTGTTTGTCCACGATGATCCTGCACACACCCTTGATTTATTTATTTAATGTCAAAGGAATAATTAGGTTTTTTTTGTTTGGTGAATGTTTTTTGACCAGAGCTATGAATTAGTGAGGTCACAATGTGGGGGACCTCATCCCTAAGTTCTTTCTGCCACCTATGAGCCTCCTCCCTTTTTGCCTTCCTTTACTCTTCTCCTCCTCCTCACCTCCTTCCTTATCCCCTTTATTCCTCTTCACCTTACTCCTCCTTTTCTCCTCTTCCTTACTCCTCCTAACTCCTCCACCTTACTCCTTCACCTTGCTTCCCTATTCTTCCTCTCCTATCTACCTCTCCTTTCTTCCTCCTCCTCTCTTCTCCTTCTCTCCTCCTCCTTACTCCTCCTCTCCTTCTACCTCTCTCTATTCTTCCTTACCTCCTCCACTCCTCTTATCAGCTACCACCTAACACCCGCCACTGCATTCACTACGGCTTTAAGCCTTCGCTGCAACACCGTCACCGATATTAGCTGCCATAGGGAATGCCACTGCTACTACCTATGCACACTTTTCACCGCCTACTCCTTCCTTCATCCACCATCCCCACACCACTTTGGGGGATTCAAACCTAAGGTAGTGCATCTAGTGCCTTTGCAACTTAACCGTTGCATTGCGGGGTCAACCCTAAATAAATAGTTAATTAATTAAATAATAATATGCTATTTATTTAATATTGGAAGGGAGATTGGAATAATAGAATTTATTTAATTAAGTATGGTAGAGTAATTGAGGGATGACCTAGGGATGATATAAATGGTGTGAGATGATTTCAAGTCTCTACATTTATAACTAAATTTCAAAAATTACAATATTATCATATTCAAAAGAGAGTAAATTTGTTGAAGTAAACATGTTTCTCTTCCAAAAGATAAATTCTTGTACATTTTTCTATTTATTAAATTATTGCATGTTGCTATCAACATTTTGATATTATTTAAGATGTATTTAGCTACAATACTATTTTCTTATAAATTAGTAACTATTTAAGTAATGTTCCTTCAATAATTATAGATAGTATAATTAATTTTATAATTATTTTAATTAATTTTGATACAATTTTTTTTTCATTTGACAAAAAAATTTAACAATTATTTATTTTTCAATTTTTCATGTAACCAAAAAATAATGCAACAATAATTAAGAACTATTTAATAGAATCTAATTATGTGATTGGACTTGCTACAACTTGTGGGAAAATATATGAATTTGGAGCAATGTGCGAAGAAGACTGAAAAAAGTAGGTGACTTGGGCTAGAAGGCCTAGGGTGACATTGAAGATGATATGTATTCAAGGGAGGAGCTAGGTGCAGAGGGGTGAGTAAATGGAAGATATCATATCCCATAGTGGGTCTATGAAGGAGGGTGATGGGTGGACAAGTGCCATCTAGAACATCGACCTAATGCACAGTGGAGCGCAGGAAACCGTGGTTAGTGGTTGTGCCAAGGATGAAAGGAGTGGGGCAAATAGAAGGGCCTTCTGTGGATGCAGTAGCGGAAATTAATTCATCAAAGGCATGTGGCAATGCTGACTCAATGGTAGGAGGAGCAATGGAAAAGGAATTTAACAAACAGAATGCATCAATGCGGAATAAAATTACAAATGGGTGGCATGGGTGGTTCCAAGAAAATAAAGTTTCTAGGGTGGATGCTTCCAATAGCTGGTGAAGCAAGAAGGATGTTAGACTGGAGCATGAGCAGGAGGATTGGACAAGCAGGCCTTCGAAAGGAAAATAAAAGGTGGGGATCAGTGAAAGACCCTCACACAAATATGAAGATTTGATAGGTAAGACACCAAACCCTAGGATGTTAAAACATTTTGTTACTTTGAACAAGAGTCAAATTGAAAAATCCATAGAAAGGATAAAGGAAACTAAGGTTTTTTCCAAATGGGGGGGTTTGTGAGATCTAGAGAGCATAAGAACTTGGTGCTAGGGGATTTGGGGAAACTAGTTTCAGATTAGGCCATTACCAAATGCATTTTTTTAGTTAGAATTCCCCTCCAGTATAGAAAAGTGGAAAGCTCTCAACAGTGGCCTGCACTATCTTGATAGTGCTAGAATGCATTTGATTGATTGACACCCCAATTTCAACCCTTGGAGACATAGAATTGAGGAGGGGCCAGTCTGGATTTGCCTCTACAACCTCCTGGCTAAATCTTGGGATGAAGACACAATCAAATAAATTGGTAGAAGCTTGGGAACGCTCATCTCAATAGATAGAAATGTAGAAGATAGGTGTATGGGGACATATGTCAGACTCTACATGGGGCTAAATCTTCATCAAACTCTACCCTAGGAGATTGAGATCCTTGCAGGAGGAAGATCATGAATTCAAAATGTGATGAGAGAAGACCAAATGAAATTGTGCTCTATTTACAAATCTAAGGATCATGGAAATATGGAGTACAAGATAACTGTGAAGGTAGATAAGACCAATAGGTATGATTGGGATGCTCTGAAATGTCCCCAATCTGATTTTTATTAAATCCCCACAAAATCTGAAAGTGGCTTTGCATTAGCAACACAACTATGCATCACAATTTCTAGAAACTAGTGACTAGTTTGCACAATAAACCATCCAAAATATTGCAACACAACTCCAAACAAATTTTATTATTATTTTCTGATGGAAACACATATGTGCAAGTCTGATACATAATATTTACCCAGCAGCAAACTATCACAACAAATCCGTAATTTCAGCCACAACCCATTAAGCAAAATTCTGAAATATATATAAAATAACTCACTACAAAGCCTCCAAACTCTTAGATTCACACCTAGAACTGATATGGATGTAGAATGATGCTATAGATAATGTATTACAATATCACACACAACAAGCCAAACTCCATACAACAGCAAATGCGAACAACAACACAAACAACTTCTAAACACACTATGAAATCACTACAAAACCCTACAACAACACAAGAACATTGTACTATTGAATCTTGTCTACACAAATGCAATCTCTGAGATAAGATTGTTGTATCAACCCAAGAACACCACCCTCAGGTTACTAGAAACTCATGTCCCCTGGCCATAAGCTTCGTCTTCAATGGTTTCCCTGTCCACTGCAGCTGCACAAGCATCTGCTCTGCAAGAAAGAGAGAAAATGTCATTAGCCTCCCAAAATGAAATGTTGCATTATTTTATGATGTGAGAGGCCATCTTGGGTGTCCAAGATCTCCCATGCCTGAATCTTGGGAGTTACAACTCCCATATGCCACTTGGATGCTTCAAACAATGCCCATTGTCCACTTGTCAAAGGTGTAGTCCCTATTTTTAGCAAATCTCTTCACAAATCTACCCCAAATCTCCATAAAATATTGCCTCTCAAATCCAAATGCCCAAAGGGAATATTTGATCTCTAAATACATTTTATTTAATATTTATTTGTCCTTTAATATTTGAAAATGCATCAGAACAAACATAATATTAAATAATTAATTTCCCTCCAAACTGCCATGCAAAGTGACTTGCAATTTTTGGATAGGAGGGACTTACTAAAAATAGAAAATGTTATTTTTTGAAAGGGGATATGAGATGCTCAATAGGAAGGGCCTAGGGATGAAGCGTCTATGTAGGAAAACCCTTACCTAGATAATGCTCAAGAGAAAGGGGATCCAATTGTAAACATAAAAATGAAAGAAAACCTAGATACTGAATGGGGGCATTGTACTGAGGGCCAAATCATCAACCCCAAATCATCAAAGATATGTGGTCTGGAGGAGTCCTGGGCAATGGTGGTGTATAGACCACCCAAATTGATTGAAGATATGCCACCTGGGTGCCCTTAAAAAGTGGTGAGGGAAGGAGATACAGAGGAGAAGCAAAAGGATGGGAAAGCCTCAAGGAGTGGAAGGGGAAGCAAGGGAAGAAAATGTTCAAGGGGCAATGGGTGAAGCAAGAGGCCTGGATCTTGTTTCTCTCCACTTAGGAACAGAGGAGGGTGAAGAAGAGCTAGAATTAGAGGATGAAGAAAGGGATGTAGAAGAGGAAGAGGTTCTACTACAAGAAAGGACGTTGGAGCAATCTCATTCAAAGCAACGGAAACCAAACATAAAGAAGAGATTGTAGATTGTAGCTAATATAGTGGGATAAATGAAACTCAGATCAGGGAAAGATGTATTCCTTCCCTAGGGGCAATGACAACCATAGATTGGAATGTTAGGGGCATTAGTGCCCCAAAAAAATGGTGTATGGTCAAACACCAAATTGATCAATCAAGAGCTAACATTTTCTTATTGCAAGAATCAAAATTGGGGAAAGTGGAAAGTGATAAAAGACTATAAAGTGTTGGAGGCAATGGAAGGGCCACTTTGTTGAAGCTGAAGGTGCATCTGGGGGACTGGGAATCATATGGAACCCACTATTGATATAAAGGGAAATTGTTGAGGAGGAAAGAAGATGGATCATGTTGAGATGCAAATTGTTGTAGAGGAATAAGCAATTTTTTCTCATAAATGTATATGGTTCAATATCCACAACTGATAAGAGAATCATGTGGCAACAAATCACCAATCGGTTGAAAATTTCAATTGTGAGAAGGGAATCATAGAAAGAGACTTCAATGCAACACTAAATAATGAGGAGAAGAAAGGAGGGTTATTAAGGATCATGACTGTTCTGAAAGATTTTCAAGAATTCATAGACAATAATTAATTAAAAGATGTGGAGGCAAAGAATGGAATTGTAGACACCCAAATTTGTCCATGTCTTGCAACACCTAGTCAAAAACATTATCCTAGACATCATAAGTCATTTTGTCATAAATCCCATCTTAATCCCATCCTTATCCCACTTAGCCAATTAATTAAATAAATTTTATTTATTTAATTAATTTCCAACTCATATCATAATCCCACTTTCTAATTAATTAAATAAATTTTATTTATTTAATTAATTTCCACATCATATCCTAATCCCACTTTCCAATTAGTTAAATAAATTTGATTTATTTAATTAATTTCCACATCATTTCCTAATCCCACTTTCTAATTAATTAAATAAATCTTATTTATTTAATTAATTTCCAACTCATATCCCAACTAATTCAAATAAAATATTTGAATTAAGTCCTCACCTTTCACCACATTTTGACACTTGTCCATCTCTCCATTCAATCATGTGTTGTAGTACAACTTTCATTTAAAATCCTTCACATGTACAACTAATGGGACCTAATTTTAGTATTTATGTACACGGTCACACATGAGCCCTATCCTTCTCCTTACACATGTCACATGACTACAATTTCTTAATGTGCAAGGAAGCCTAACGTAATCCTATCCATCCATTTCATCTAAAGCCCTAATTGATCCTAGCCATCCATTTGAACCAAGCCTTTCCTATAAAGTAAGCCTCTATTGAGCCATTTGAGAGAGGAGATTGGAGGAGATTAGAGGAGATTTTTAGGGATTCTTCTTCATGCAACCTCACTTGGCCAAATTTTCATCTCAAGCCCTCATCCATCATCTTCAATCCATCTAGCTTGCATCTATCAACCATCAACCATCCATCATCTATCTCCCTATCAATGTTATGCTGTAGAATTGAGTAACCAACATATCAAATCAATCAAGCAATTCATCTTGCATCTTTGAGGTATTGAATGATTTGGGTTTAGGTTATGTATTTCATTGTTTGATCATTTCTATTTGCAAATCCAAATTTTTTGATATACATTTTACACGCCCAGTGGGACTCACTTCGCTTGATCTTTTTTGCAGGTTTTTTTAGTAAAAATTTGCATTCATACAACCCACATTGTCGAGTTTTGCAGGTTTAATTAACTTTTTGTTGTAGATCTGCTATTTTTTGGACAGAACCCTAGATTTTAAAGATTTCATCATATATTCCAAATGGCTGTGAATTTTTCTACAAGATTTAAAAAAATGTTTGTCCATGATATAAGGAAGCTACAGCAGAAAATTTTTGGGTTTATCGCAATTTTTGTGGGAGTTATCATGTTTTTATTTTTTTTCATAAAATCACAATTTTGGGTGCAAATCAGCGAATGTTTTAGAAAGTTTTACATTTCTAGAAAGCTCTTGAAATTCTAATGGGGATCTGTGTCTTACATATTTAATTTGGAGGTCATTTACAATGCAAAAAAAATTAGATCTTTACCGACTATAGCTTTTCCATAAATCCATATTTTTGGGCGTAAAACAAGGAATTTTTATGATTTCTTTACATTTTTGGAAAGCTCTCTGAAAATTAATAGGGGTCTCTTCTTTGATTTTTTAATTTTTGAACCAAAATTATCTTGAAATAATCAAATCTAATTTGGTTATGTATCTAAAATTACAATTTTCCTTGCCTAATGAGCTTATTTTTTATGCCTGCATTATAATATCATTTTATGATGTTGTAGGTGATCATAAAGAGATTTAGTAGTAGCAATATCAATCATATACAATAGCTTGGAAAGTGAAAATAATCTGGGTGCATTCATTGCTATCTTTCATCTTTTCATTTCAATCAATCTTGTTTGCAAACACATTTAGATTTTGGGCATAAAATGAATAACTTGTTTTCTATCACATCAAAAATTGGGCTAAAACAAACCATTGTCTTTCATCACATTTGGATTTGGGCTTTAAAACAAACAAGTGCTTGCATTGTCTTCCACACATTGAATTTCTAAGGTTAATGAACCCCATGCGAGTGTGACCAAGTAAATGTGTATGCTCTCTCCTCACGTCTTAACACGAACTTGGAGATCAAAAATATTTACTTGTGTTACTTTTATTTAGCCTTAGAGAGGCTTGCCTTGGTGGGAAAAGAGGTACTCACCCCAAGGGAATGACCTCAAGTGGTACTTTCATACGATCCGCTATAAAAATTAGAGGATAAGGCGAAAGCCAAGTCTAATTAGTATTAGCGCTCACCATACAGTGCTAACTCAAAAGGAGGTGTACCTTTATATATATTAAAACTCCTAGTAGGGTTATTTAAAGTCTTAAGTGGCTTGCTGGATGCTCATGGGGTGCCGGTCCCCCGGATTTTCACTAGAACCTCCTTGTGATAGTGGACTTCCCTTGACTAGGACTTGTTGAATTGTCTTCACGTGCTTGCTTAACCATCATCACGTTCTTCCAAACTAACAACTTGCTTATGTATCTTGTGTGAGTGATTCATATGTGTATATGCATAATGATTTGTTTGAACATTGCCAAATCAAGCTATAAACACCAAACACAAACAAATCAATCTAAACATTCATCCTGGTCAACACACATCTTAAGCATATCATCCACATCATCCAATCTTGTCATTCCATATCACATCCTATTCCATACAAGTCATATCCACATCATCATCGAATCATAACCAAACACTTGCTAAAAAGGACTTAAGATTTAAACACTTGTGTGACATCATGTCAACCTTAGAGGACCTCCACAAACTCCTTCATATGCTTTGCCACATGCATGTAAGCCAATCACCTTTAGAGAAGCAAACCTTTCAAAGCATTCAAGAATGGATTCAAATATGTTGAACAAACCAATCCTCACACATACAATACCTCCTGGAAGAAATCCAATACCTCATGGCCACTTGCAAAGTCCAACGACCATCCTATCTAGCGCATATCCCATCATATCTATCCACTCATCAACCCAATTCGATACCAACTTATTCCATTTCTTCAAATGTTATCCCTTATCCACATCAACACATTCAACTACAACAACATCAACCAATTCAACAATTCCAACAAAAACAAATCATATCACAACAACAAATCTAAACACCATCTCAACCTCAACAAAATCCACCTCATAGCCACATGTCATATCCATCCACTTCCTATCAAACTAATCCACCTATCCACCAAGTCAATGCCACATCAACCTATGAACATCCACCTCAAGCTTATCCAATCCCTCATGCCACCATTCCAATGCACTACCAAGCCCATCCACAAAGCAATCAAGTGATATTACAAGAACAACATCCAAGTCCCAATGGACCTTTGTACATAAATCAAGCAAGTCCAAGTACACATTTTCAACAAGACCACTAAGCACCATTAATAGACCTAAATCCACCTTTGCAACAAGAAGCACATGCAAGTCCAAGTGGCCCTTTATATATAAACCATGCGAGCCTAATACAACAAGACTTAATTACCTTTGACAAGGGAGATACCAATCTAGCCAATGCATCCTATGAGTGGCCTTCATCATCTAATCACCCACCAACACATGAGCCTACTAGCCCTATCATAACACCACCATATGATCCTACCCCTAGTCCATTGGTCCACCAACCTTCATCACCTTCATCCTCATGTTCTACCAATCCTCCACCACATGATCCCTTGGACATAACCATACAACAATTGGTTCAAGCAAATTTGATTAGCCTGCCACCGATAGAACCTTTTGAACCAATCTTTAAAGCCCCTTGGTATAATGAAAACCATTATTGTGCATACCATAGGTATAAGGGCCATACAACAACCAATTGTGTCAAACTTAAGAAATTGATCACAAGCCTCATAAATTGTGGTAAGATTATCCCTTCATCCAATCCAAATCCTAATCCACCCAATCCAATTAGCCCCCAGCCTAATCCTAGTCCTAAGCCTACAACATCATCGGCTATTATTGCTCATCCATTATATTTTCCATCCACCCCTACACTTGCAAAGGATGTGATCCATTGGCTACTAGCTAGGAATAAACTACCCCCATGTCAAACACCCATTCATGAGCCTACCAATGAACTTCCAAAGGTCATGTCCAATCCTATAATCTCATCATGTGGTTTGCATATCCTTGAGCCTCTTCAAGAGCCTTCCATTAACATACCTAGCCCTTTGAGCCCATCATGTGACCTACAAGCCAACAAGTCTATTCAAGAGTCTCCAACCACAAGCCTAAGTCAAGAGCCATCATGCCCTCATGTCGATAACCATCAAGAGTCTATCAAGTCCACTCAAGAACCTTCCACTTTCATCCCAAGTCAAGAGGTATGTCAAGATAATAATCTTAAACATGTGGAAATATTAAACCCTAATCTTAATCAAGATCAAAGCACATCTAAGTTCCACCTATCTATGACCTACATATGGTTTGCCCTTAAGCTATTAGCCATCACCATGACCCTATTCATGAGCAAATTTATCCCTTGTATAGCCCACTTAATCCTATTTTTGCTCATAGTTATGATCAAGGTTCTAGCTGAGATCATGAAGACCATGATGATCCTTTTAGCCAAACTATATCCATCTCATGATCAAGATGATATCTATGATGAAGAACCTATTCAAAAGCACCTTGATCTTATCCATAATCCCATAACCATCCATGAGCAAGATATCCCAACTACTCTTATCCATCCTCCATATAGCCCTATCCATAATGAGCAAACATCCACTTGTCATAATGATACATGTGCCTCTCAAGAACACATAAGCATAGAAGATCAAACAAATAGCTTGGATCTTAGTGAACACAATGCTAATCAAGATCCTAATGATCCTTCATCCCCATCTACCATCGATCCCATTTCAAGTCCGCCACCATATCCAATGGGTTTATCCACATTCATCCATGAATGTTCTTCCTTAGGACAACAACAACCTTTGTCCTCCACTGCATATTCTCCATCCAATAAGGAACTTAAGTCTAGTTCCCAAACTACATCTAGTCCCATATTCAATTGCATCCTGCAAAACATGAACTACAAAGGCAAAGGTCTAGGCCTTTATGAACAAGGTATTTTGGAGCCAAACCATGTCAAGATTCCCCCATGCTCATATGGCCTTGGATACACACCCCAAGGTAAACAAGGCCAAGATGTTGGTAATCCCTTCATGCATCCTAAATCTACCACTTTCTGTCGCACCCCCCATCATCTACCCAAAACATATGTTGCAATTCCACCTCCACCAACTTATAAATGCCAAAAGCATGTGACCATACACCTTCCACCATCCACTTTGCCTCCACTTTTACCAACTCCAAATATCCCTCCATCCACCTTGCCACTGTTGCTTCCAACACCTAACATACCTATCATTCATAAGTATCCTTACATCCCTAATCATGGCCAACAAAAGCACACATTGCCTAAACATGAAGCTTCCACTCATTCCACCAACCTTTCTTCCACCAAACCCATGGGGTTTCAAAATAAACATTTGGATGCCTTTATCTATAAAGCCAAAAATCCAACTAAAACTCCTAAGGACCCTCATGCCTTAGAGCATCAATGTGAAAAGTCTCTAAATCATCCATCTTCTAAGCAAAGTACATTCACAAAGCTATCCAAGCCCATACCTCCAAAAGCAAAGCCCAAAAGCAAAATGGTTTGGGTTCCTAAGAAAAAAGCTAGCAAAGCGAATGAGGCATCCTTATCCACCTCTCAAGAATCCCAATCACCTACATCCATCCAAGAGCCTATTTCCATCCAAAACTTCCATTCTGTTCAAAAATACCACAAGCAAAGCAAAAGCACTAAAAATACTAAATCTATGTGGGTTCCTGAATTATTTGATCAACCATCCCCTAAGAAAACATCTCCATTGCTTCCTACACCGCCATCCCATCAAAAGCTTCAATGTTTAACACAGTGTGTGCAACCATTGGTCACAATTCCCTTCCATTCCAAAATATTCCCACATACCTCCATCTCTTCCCCATCACCTTCCTATGGTCCATGCTTTTGCATAAGCCTATATAAATCAACACCATAAGCCACTAGCCTACCCTATCATAATTCCACATTATAATCTATTATCTACCTAATCCATCTCCCATCCACACAATCCCTTATCAACATCTATGAGCATAATGACATGGTCCATGTGAAGACATCATCCATCTCTAAAGGGACACTATCAATCTTCATAGCACTAGACACTTGAGTCCCTCCTATCCATTACCATGGTGAAATCCTGGCAAACAAGCACCATGTGTAATTGTCATCCCATCTAAAAAAAATAAAAAAAAAAAGCAAAAGAAAAAGAAAAAAAATCAAAATAGTAAAGAGAAATCCCTTCATCCAACGGTGAAAACCTGGTAAACAAGTGCCTTGGATAAGTACTTGTTGATCATGATGTTAGTCATAAACAAACATAGAATAAAAGTACACATTAACCTTTATTCATCTTGAAAGATATGATGAATTTAGAGAATACATGATCCCAAGTCTTGGGTGATTAGTTCTTAATCTACTGACGTTACTCAGTGGTTGATGTGTCTTGTTGTTAATCATTTAGGGGCCTTACGTTCTTCAGTAATTTCTGCAAAGTTCATCATTTTTTCTCCAAATATCCTACCCTATATGTCTGCTCTGCATAAATCTCTAATAATTCTACCTCTACACTATGAATTCACTCAAATAATATGCCTACAGGTAGATATTAGCATGATTTCTACCAGTATTTATGATTCTTTGCATGATATTTTCAACATTACACACATTCAACTTAGAATATGCTAAGGATTTTCAGTTACCTACAAGATGTTAGCATATTTCTTTGTTTTTGCTTATTATTTGTCAAGATTTGCAGTTATGATGATGAATTTATGAAATTAAAATGAGAAAAAGGGTTAAAGGATGAGATTCCCAAAATTACTTGACTTAGATCACTGATCCACATACATACTCCCATACATGCAATGAAAAGAAGGAAACTAGAATCATACTTCACCAGGACATTCCACAAATCCGCATGATCCAGTGCAAATCTTCAAAGGAAAAGTTGACAACAATGTGTAATGAAATGAAAGCGCTTCTATTTGAACACAGCATTCACCATGACATATCTAGAAATCAACTTGAAGATTACGTAAATTTTACAATTAGGATGCAATCTAAAACTTCATCTCCATTTAGTATCTTCAAGAACAGGTACATTTACAGTGATCTGAAGAAAAAACCTTGACATTTCAACAATTTAATCTCCATTAGTCTCAACAATTCGATCTCTTGCTAATTCTACAGTAAATTGGCCTTACTTTGCTAGATATCCCCTTTTTGTGGAGTCTGTGTCTCTTTTTATTTTGACAAGCTCTGACCCTTTTATAGAATAAAAGCCAGAAAATAGTTACAATGATCTAGTGATCAGGATCCTCCCAAAACATTCAACGGTCCAGATGAAAAGCACATGCCTTGCCAGACTGGCAATTATATAGCTGGCACAGAATATTCCAGCATCTTTTATTTGACTCGGTCTCCAGCTGGCAAACAGCCTTTTGACAATATCCTTCTCAGGTTCAGGTTACATCCATATGCGACTTCTGCAATGTTCAGCTTCAAACAACTCTGAGATTTCCTGTAGCAAACAGACAAGCATTAAGCCCAGTGTCATTTGATAAACAACAGGAATTTAAACATTTTATTAAACCAACCCTTTTGTGTAGCTACACGCAATCAGGCTCCAAATCAGTGAAAATCACGCCTAAAACACATAAACAACGCTAAAGCAAGCGAGTCAACCATTGTTGACTAGAAAAATGCATTCTGGTGATCTAAATTTCTATCACTTTGCATTCCCGCCCATTTTTTGGTATATCAAGCTTTGAAATCCTCTTGCATATGCCTTTTTGTACATATCAGGTTGCATCTCATGCACATGTAAGTGGCCCAGACATACAAGGAATTTGCTACTTTTAATATCCTTTCAAATCTGACGTTGTATATCCTACTGCACCCCCCACCTTTGTATCTGAGAAACATACACTTCACTTTGTATATCAGTGGCATCAGGGAGACCAAGCCCTTCGGCATGAAAACTTCATCGCAGACCGATGGCCACATGTTATACCGATCACATTACTTCCATCGGGCAGACCATACCTATCGGGGAGAAAATATTAACCAATGCCGATAAACAAAGTTAGGCCGATGGGCCTTCATCGGGCAGACCACCTCTATCATGGAGAAAATACCAAACATGGCTGATAGTCAAAAGCTATACCGAAGACCACCCATTGGGGAGACAACCTATGTCAGTGAGAAAACATAGAGTTTATCCAACAATAAGAGTTAAGCCGAACCCTATACCATCGGGTAGACCATACCTATCAGAATGAAAACTTAAGACACGACCGACGGTGAAAGTTACACCGATGGGTGGTGGTCCCCACATACCTTTCCTTTTATATCTTTCGATGCACAAAATGTTTGTATATTTGGATATACATTTGGGGTGATACAAGCATTTAACCATTTTCAAACTTTCTTGAGTTCCATGGCAATGTACATTACCGGCCTGCATATCGGGTTATATATCATGAACTTGCTCTTGTATATCGGCGTAATTAAACCTTTGGCGTGACAAAATAAAGCAAGGCCGATATCTAAAATTATACCGATGATCACCTTCCGTCGGCGAGAAAACACCCATCGGGATGACAAAACCAAACACCACCGATGGCAAAAGTCACATCGATGAGCACTTTCATCAGGCAAACCTGACCGACGGTGAAATAAAACAAATCTTGGCAGATGGTGAAAGTTATACCGATGACCATCTCTCTGTCGGTGAAACACATTAGATCAGGCAGATAATAACAAATAAGGCTGATAAACCTATGTAAGGCCGATAACCTTATCCCATCGGTAGGATACTTCCATCGGGATGACAATACAGAGCACTTCCAATGGCAAAAGTATACCGATGAGTATTCTTCATCGGGCAAACCACATATGATCGGTGGGACAATACAAAGCTCCACCGATTGTAAAACTTACACTGATATGCGGTGGTCCCCACAAGACTTCTTTTAGTATTCACCAACACACCTAGAATTTGTATGTATCACCTTATCGAACCTCATCCAAACATTCGATCTAACTTTCATCCATGTAGACTCTGAAACATGCACTTAGTTAATATGAGGCATATTAATTAGTATAACTCCTTTTTCACGAATTAGGACATGATGATGACGTCACCATCAGGAACGAGCTTCATTGTCATGCTACAATACGACCTCATGATCATATCAAAGGAGAATCAGGGGGGTTTAAAATATGATCCTGCTGTTGAGAATATCACCCCTTTGAAAAGATAGGGTCATCATCATGTTATACTTTGTAACGCGGGGGTAAGCTGATGTCAGCGTCATGTTTGCGAAGATCAGTCATATTAGTAAATATGACCCTCTTTTGAATATGCTGGTGTTTTGACAGGTAGATGACCTTCTGATAGGAATTTGACGTGCGCACACCAATATGCAAATGGTAGTTTTTCTAAGCAGGGCAATATTATAATACCAGGATGATATTATAATATCAGGTGATATTATAATATCATGATGACCATTGTTTGGAATATGACCCTCTTCAGAAATCATGGTTGACTAGACCTTTGACATATCATAACTTTCTCATATGGACGAATTTTCAGGTGATATAAAAGGCAAACCTGCCTAGAATTTCAAGCTCTTTCACATGGTAAGCTTTTTGAGGACAGATTTAGACTTTGAGATTTGGCTCAGATTTCAAGATCACAAATATACCTGATATTAGGCATATGCATACTGACTAATAGGACTTTTACCATTACCGCCCAGAGCACAAAAGCAAGGAAACAAGCCAGCAAAGTTGGGCCCCTGTTTTGCCAAGGCAAAATGGGGTGTGTTGTGTAACCACAGAACAGTACCATGATGAAAACCTAGCAAACAAGCGTCATGTGTAGGTTGATCTTCTATGTCACTTACACTTGGGGGCACATTATCTCATCTAACCTATCCATTTCTAAACTATCTATCCCATTATATCATTTCCCATTCAATCCTACCATACTATCCTAGCCTACCATCCTTAGCCATTACATAAATATACCTATCCTATTGAACCCATTTATCCATCCTTCGGACTTTTGATTTTGATGAAGACATAGGGGCAAAATGTTGAAACATGTTTGGATATTTCTTGACATACCTTCTTTCCAAACCAAGTCCTACCCATTGACTATTTATCCATCCCATTTAAACCAATCCATCATGTCCTCCTATCATCATAAGCATCATGTAAAATCCAATCATGTCATCCCATTGTTATAAGCTTTGTCATGCAAATAATCCTAAGCATTACCACCTATAATGGGGCAAGTTCTTCCTATGCAACATAGCCCTTGAAGATCACATCCTAGCTCCCTTATGATCCATCCACTATAGTGTATCCTTATCATGAGCTTTCCACTATAGCCTACCTATCTGTTTATCATGAGGCAAGCATCCATCCCTTATATGGCCTATCCTCTCTTCTATCCATCCAACTCTCATGAACCTTCCATCCCATCCAACTATCATGATCTTTCCGTCACATTTACTATGAGCCCATCCTTTTATCCATCCTTTGCACCTAGACTTGGTTTTTCTCCCTTGTCATTGGTATCTAGCACAAAGGCTACCCAAATTGTAAATCCATTGACATCTCAAAACATTCAAAAACACAAAAAAAAATCAAAATATCCCCAAAAAAAAAACACAAAAAAAATCAAATATTCTCAAAAATTCAAAAAATCAAATATCCAATGAAAAATCCAAGTAATAAAACTAATCACATCATCCAAATGAATCTACTCCATCAACATTAAATCAAAATCAAATCATCATCATCATCAATTCTTCCTATCAATAACATTCATTCATCCATTTCAATCAATCACTTCTTCCAATCATATCAATCAAATCAATCTAAGCAATGATCTTAAATCCAAGTCACACTAATCCATATCAAGCAAGCCAATCAATCAAGGATCATTATCCAATCAAATCAATAAGTTTTTGATCCTAATCTTGTCATGAGCCCAATCAATCATCATCAATCATAATCAATGGGATATAGCATTCCCACATCTTTGTGTTGATATAGGGATATAGTGTTCCCCACAATGACAACACTATCATTATCAATCAAACAATCAATTATTGGCTTATGACTTGACAAGGGCAATACCTTATTTGTTTTACATCCTTTGAGCATACTGAGAACACTTGCTTATGCTTAGATTGAGTGGACACTCTAATCATCACACCATCACTATCATCATTCAAAACAATCCAACCATCAAATAATCAACCTAGCAATAGCAAACATCAACACCAAAGCAAATCAACTCAATCACATCAACTACAATTGAAACAAATCCAATCACTTCAGCAAATCAAAAGTAGCTCAATCCACCACATATCATCACATCATCAACATTTCATCAATCCCAATCAATCCATTTTCATCATCTCATCAATAAACATCATAACTACATCTCATTTCCATCGTTAAGTGCCTTGATCCCGAGGATACAAGGTATGTAGGCAGTCTGGAGTATGAAGGCAGTGCCCAAATTCAGGCATAGGTGATTTTCCTCTTTCTCCTCTCATCATTTCTTCTATCATCATTTCTTCTACATCATCAATAAACAACTTCTTCAAATCAATCTATCATTCAGTCAATCCATTTATAGCAATCCATCATCATCAAAATCATAGCACATCAATCCAACCATCAAATCAATTCATCAAACCAAATCAATCTAATCATCCATTCTTCAAATCAAATCATTCCAAAGAATCCAAGCAATGATCCAAATGAAAGTCAATCCTTAAATCTATACCAATCAAATTAATCAATCAGGCCAAGTTATCCAAACGAAATCCATGGTCTTAATCCTAGCCTTGTTGTAAGCCAAAGCAATTAGCCAATCAGCCAACCAACTCAGCAAATAACCTTGTGTTGATCTAGGGATATAGTTTTCCCTGCCATGACAACACTATCTATCATCATCATCAAACAATCAATCATTGGTTTATAGCTTGATAGGGGCAATACCTTGTTTGTTTTTGAATCATTTGTGCATGCTTTCTTGCTTGCTTGTGTGTGTGTTATCTCTTTATCTTGCATTTGTATCACATCGGTAATCATTCCATCTAATATTCATATCTTGTGTATGTTGGAATAGCTTTTTGCACTATCCTTTGCATCTAAGGTCATATCATACCTTTTGTGCATTAGGACTTTAATGCTCTAAGTTTACTTCCTCATATGTTAGACAAGGTTGTATTATGTTGGGGCATGAGACACATCATCACCTAGGTCCTTATACCTTGGTGCATAACGTCTAGTGCTATATCAAACATCATGGTTGCTCACTTTCATTGCAGCATAACACATCATCATTTCTTGTATCCATTCCCTTATCTTTCTTTTGCAGCCAAACCATTTCATTTCGAGAGCCTACCCGTGTTTGTCTAACCTGCCTATCCTCTCAAGGGGGCATCATGATCCCATTTTATCCTCATCCTCATCATTATCATCATCATCACTATCCTTTTCCTCTATCCATACCTTAGCTTCTTTGAAATGATGTTACTCAACACAAATCTTATCATCTCAAACATCATCTCAAAGAGGGGCAAAATGTAGACACCCAAATTTGTCCATGTCTTGCAACACCTAGTCAAAAACATTATCCTAGACATCATAAGTCATTTTGTCCTAAATCCCATCTTAATCCCATCCTTATCCCACTAAGCCAATTAATTAAATAAATTTTATTTATTTAATTAATTTTCAACTCATATCATAATCCCACTTTCTAATTAATTAAATAAATTTTATTTATTTAATTAATTTCCACATCATATCCTAATCCCACTTTCTAATTAATTAAATAAATTTTATTTATTTAATTAATTTCCACATCATATCCTAATCCCACTTTCCAATTAATTAAATAAATCTTATTTATTTAATTATTTTCCAACTCATATCCCAACTAATTCAAATAAAATATTTGAATTAAGTCCTCACCTTTCACCACATTTTGACACTTGTCCATCTCTCCATTCAATCATGTGTTGTAGTACAACTTTCATTTAAAATCCTTCACATGTACAACTAATGTGACCTAATTTTAGTATTTATGTACACGGTCACACATGAGCCCTATCCTTCTCCTTACACATGTCACATAACTACAATTTCTTAATGTGCAAGGAAGCCTAACTTAATCCTATCCATCCATTTCATTTAAAGCCCTAATTGATCCTAGCCATCCATTTGAACCAAGCCTTTCATATAAAGTAAGCCTCTCTTGAGCCATTTGAGAGAGGAGATTGGAGGAGATTAGAGGAGATTTTCATGGATTCTTCTTCATGCAACCTCACTTGGCCAAATTTTCATCTCAAGCCCTCATCCATCATCTTCAATCCATCTAGCTTGCATCTATCAACCATCAACCATCCATCATCTATCTCCCTATCAATGTTATGTTGCAGAATTGAGCAACCAACATATCAAATCAATTAAACAATTCATCTTGCATCTTTGAGGTATTGAATGATTTGGGTTTAGGTTATGTATTTCATTGTTTGATCATTTCCATTTGTAAATCCAAAATTTTTGATATACAAGAATATTCACATGGTCGAACAAGAGAAAAGGTTTCACAAACATAGTAGAATAGTTGGATATATTTCTACTCTTTGGTGATTGGTAGGGACAAGAAAATCTACTTGAAGCAACTATCTTGCCACTCATAAGATCTGATCACTTCCTTGTACAATTGACAATCTTGTCGAATGAGCCCCCAAGGGGTAACCCTTTCAAATTTGAAAGTATGTGGTTAAGGGATGACAAACTTCTGGATCTGGTGACATGTTGGTGGCATGAAATTCAAATTGGGAATCACTCCAATCCATTCAAACGCAGCAAGAAATTGGGCTATGTTAAGTCTAAACTAAAGGAAAGGAACAAAACACACTTTAAGAACATATTCCTTGAATAAGAAAAAGTATAATAGAATCTGGCTACCTTCAATGAGCACATCATAAGGCATACAATAGGGGAAGAGGAATTTGAAATAGAGAAATCCCTAAATGATGGATTGACAGAAATTTTGAAAAGGGAAGAATGCTATTGGAGATAGAAATCTAGGGAGACCTGGCTGAATGAAGGAGATAAGAACACCAAATATTTTCATATAACAGCAGTGGCTAATAGAAGTAGAAATAGAATCATAAAAATTAGGAGGGAGGATGGCATGATGACATAATCCATTGAGGAGGTCAATGCTGAAGTTGTGAGATTCTTTGAGACAATTTTGAACAAGGAGGCACCAGTCCACATAGCGATGAGGGATAAGATACTTGATTCTATCCCTTCAATGGTCATAGAAGGTTAGAACAAAGGCCCTATTCCACCAAATTGGAAAAGAACAAGTTAAGGCTACCATATTTCAACTCAACCTAGGCAAAGCCCTAGGACCTGATGGCTTTCTAGCTAGATTTTTCCAAAAGTTCTAGGAGATTGTTGGAGATGACCTCACGAGGGTTGTAGAGGAATCTAGACGGAAGATGACCATGCTAGGATCCATCAACCATACCTTCTTGGCCTTAATCGTAAAGAAAAAGAATCCACAGGAAATGGGTGACGTCAAACTGATAGCTCTATGCAATACAGTCTACAAGATCGTGACTAAGATTATTGCCAATAGACTCAAGGAAACCTTGAAATCAATCATTTTAGAAGAACAAAGTGGTTTTTCCCTAGGGAGAATAATAGTGGATGGAAGCATAATAGCTCATGAGACAATTCATTCAGCAAGGAAGGCACGGGAGGCTTGCATGATACTCAAACTAGACATCTTAAAAGCCTATGACTTGGTGGATAGGCAATTTTTGGTTGAAGTTCTTGAAAAGTTTGGGCTTGGTGAAGGATGGATCAATTGGGTCAAAAGCTGCATCTCGACACCAAAATTCTCAATCCTTGTAAATGGCACTGCACATGGCTTTTTCACCTCCTCAATAGGTCTCAGACAAGGAGACCCTCTATCCCCCTTTCTATTCATCATCATGGTGGAGGATTTCGGGAGGGGAATCAATGCAGTAAGGAGAGATGGTAAATGGTAGGGGGTTTTTGTGGCAAATGGGTTGGACAATGTGACCCATCAATAGTTCGTTAATGACACTATTTTGTTTGGTGCTACATGGAGAAGGGAAGCTAGAATCATCAAGACTTTCTTGGATAATTATTGTTTGGCATCCAAATAGGGCATCAATTGGAGGAAATTAGAGGTCTTCTTTCTAAACACCCAACCTAACCTCCAAAAGGACCTGGTGCGAATTTTGAATTTGCGGGTGGTAAATTTTCTGGGGCGTTTCTTGGGAACACCTCTTTTTGCAAGAATCAATAAGAATTGCTAATGGGAGAGCCTATTCAACAGATGAAAGAACAAAATGGGAACATGGAAAGGAAAATGCTATCTTCCACTGCTAGACTCTTGATGGTCAAAGTGATATTATCAGCCATTCCAGTTTACTCCATGGCTTGCTTGAAAATCCCGAAGGCTATAGAAGAAATCCTCAATCAAATTCTCAGCAAATTCTTCTAGAGTGGCCTAGGTGATCAACATAAATTTCCTTTGGTCACATGGAACAAAGTCTGCTCCCTGAAGGAGGCAAGTGGGATAGGCATCAGAGAACTAACAATAATGAACGTATCCATGGGGGCTAAACTTGTATGGAACCTCTATGCCAAAGGGGAATAGAAATGGGTCAGAATTCTTAGAAGAAATGACCTAGATTTAGATGAACCCACCAAGATTCTGACCATTGCTGATCCCCCCAGGGACTCTGAAATCAGGAATTATATAATGGAGTGTAGGGACATTGGCACAAAACATGTATCTTGGGAGGTCAGGAACGGACATAAGGGTAAGTGCAAGAAGATGGGGGGCCAAAAAGGGGTCTTAAGTGGCCACTTTTTTTCTGAAATCAGGAAATACTGGCCTTGGATGAGAAATTGAGCATAGTTACACTCAAAATTTAGAGATGCAACCAAAACAATGTTCGTAGTGCTCCGAGTCTACTTTCTAAACTACTATTTTGTTTTGAAAATGGCATAGATTAAGGGGTTCAAAAGAGGGAGCCACAGAAATTGGTGTTGTTTTTGTCAAAAAAACATAACATAGCATGTTTTGTGGCTCCCTCAAAAGGTCAACTTTTTTTTGGTATTTTTAAAATCGCTTCGATGAGAAATTAGCTAATAGCATGTAGTTTATGCCCAATTTTTCTGATAATTTTTTGATGAATATTTGATTTTTTACTAATTTTTAAAGTGGACACATCCTAAAAAACAGAATTTTGGCCGTGCTACCCCTATAAATTTTGAAAACTAATTGAAAATCATTTTTTTATTTTTTTAATATTTGTAGAATGGAGTCTAGTTTCTAAATATGTAATTTTTTTGAAATTTGAATGAATAGTTATTTTACAATGAAAAAAAGACCAAACAGTGGTTTTTGCATAAAAACGGACACACAAACAAAAGAAATTAAAGATGAAAGGCTTAACATTGTTAAAATGTGAAAAAAATCACATCGTCAAATAGCTAAGAGAAAGCCTAACATTACCCATGTGTTCGATTTGTTCAACCTTGAAACACGTGCAAATCTGAGGGTTAGCACGAACGAAATTATGTGAAATTTTGAAGAATACAGAAAAACACGTCTGTGACTGTTCATAAGGCACTCCAAGCCTTTGGGTTGGAAATCCAAAGCAAATCCCAAGCCCAAGGCTTGGGATTCCCAAAGCAAGAAATAACGCGAGCGCGTTATAACGCGCTCGTGTTATTTATTGCCTTACATTTTCCCGCAAGCCTGTCTTTTCCCATGTTCGACATAACGCGAGCGCGTTATAACGCGCTCGCGTTATGTCCCACTCAAATTTTTTTACATTCAAGGCTATTCATCATGAGGGTTAAGGCATAAAGGATAGAGTTGAAAGGTTTACGGATAAGGGATTAGCGTTTAAGGTATAGTATCGAGCCCGTTGAGGGTCTAGGAATAGGGATAGCGTTTAAGGTTTAGGGATGAGGGATGACAGATTACGGTTGAGGGTCGAGGGATCAAAGTTAAGGGTTGAGGGATTAGGGTTTGACATTAAGGGTTGAGGGTTGAGGTTCAAGGGTCAAGGGTTTAGGGATAGGGTTTAGGGTCGAGGGATTAGGGTTAAAGTAGAGTGTGGAGGGTGTAAGGATTAGGGATAGGGTTGGAGGGTTTAGGGATAAGGGATTAGGGTTTAAGGTATAGTATCAAGTCTGTTGAGAGTTTAGGAATAGGGATAGCATTTAGGGATTAGGGATGAGGGATTATAGTTGAGGGATGATGGATTAGGGTTGAGGGTTGAGGGATTAGGGTTTAGGGATAAGGTTTAGGGTTGAGGGTTTAGGATTAGGGTTTAGGGTTGACGGATTAGCATTTAATGTCGAGGTTAGGGTTAGAGTGTTGAGGGTAGAGGGATTAGGGATAGGGTTTAGGGTTTAAGGTTTAAGGATTGAGGGTTGAGGCTTTAGGGATGAGGGTTTAAGGCTTAAGATATAGTGTCAAGTGTTGAGGGTGTAGGGATAGGGTTTAAGTTTTAAGGGTTAAGGGTTGAGGGATATGGATTAGGGTTTAAGGTATAGTGTTGAGGGTCGAGGGATCAGAGTTAAGGGTTGAGGGATTAGGGTTTGACGTTGAGGGTTGAGGGTTGAGGTTCGAGGGTCAAGGGTTTAGGGATAGGGTTGAGGGTCGAGGAATTAGGGTTAAAGTAGAGTGTGGATGGTATAAGGATTAGGGATAAGGGATTAGGGTTTAAGGTATAGTATCGATTCTGTTGAGGGTGTAGGAATAGGGATAGCATTTAGGGTTTAGGGATGAAGGATTAGAGTTGGGGGATGACAGATTAAGGTTGAGGGTTGAGGGATTAGGGTTTAGGGATAAGGTTTAGGGTTGAGGGATGAGGGATTAGGGTTTAAGGTATAGTGTTGAGGGTTTAGGGATAGGGTTTAGGGTTGAGGGATTAGGATTTGACGTTGAGGGTTGAGGGTTGAGGTTCGAGGGTCAAGGGTTTAGGGATAGGGTTGAGGGTCGAGGAATTAGGGTTAAAGTAGAGTGTGGAGGGATGACGGATGATAGATTAGGGTTGAGGGTTGAGGGATTAGGGTTTGATGTTGAGGGTTGAGGGTTTAGGGTTAGGGTTGAGAGATGAGGGATCAGAGTTAAGGGTTGAGGGATTAGGGTTTGACGTCGAGGGCTGAGGTTCGAGGGTCAAGGGTTTAGGGATAGGGTTGAGGTTGAAGGGATTAGGGTTTAGGGACAAGGTTTAGGGTTAGGGTTGAGGGATTAGGGTTTAAGGTATAGTGTTGAGGGTTTAGGGATAGGGTTTAGGGTTGAGGGATTAGAGTGAAGGGTTGAGGGATTAGAATTTGGCGTTGAGGGTTTAGGGTTTAGGATCAGGGTTGAAGGTCGAGGGATTAGAGTTAAGGGTTGAGGGATTAGGGTTTGATGTTGAGGGTTGAGGGTTGAGGTTCGAGGGTCAAGGGTTTAGGGATAGGGTTGAGGGTCGAGGAATTAGGGTTAAAGTAGAGTGTGGAGGGATGACGGATGATAGATTAGGGTTGAGGGTTGAGGGATTAGGGTTTGATGTTGAGAGTTGAGGGTTTAGGGTTAGGGTTGAGAGATGAGGGATCAAAGTTAAGGGTTGAGGGATTAGGGTTTGACATCGAGGGTTGAGGTTCGAGGGTCAAGGGTTTAGGGATAGGGTTGAGGTTGAAGGGATTAGGGTTTAGGGACAAGGTTTAGGGTTAGGGTTGAGGGATTAGGGTTTAAGGTATAGTGTTGAGGGTTTAGGGATAGGGTTTAGGGTTGAGGGATTAGAGTGAAGGGTTGAGGGATTAGAATTTGGCGTTGAGGGTTTAGGGTTTAAGGTATAGTGTTGAGGGTTTAGGGATAGGGTTTAGGGTTGAGGGATTAGGGTTTGACGTTGAGGGTTGAGGGTTGAGGTTCGAGGGTCAAGGGTTTAGGGATAGGGTTGAGGGTCAAGGAATTAGGGTTAAAGTAGAGTGTGGAGGGATGACGGATGATAGATTAGGGTTGAGGGTTGAGGGATTAGGGTTTGATGTTGAGGGTTGAGGGTTTAGGGTTAGGGTTGAGAGATGAGGGATCAGAGTTAAGGGTTGAGGGATTAGGGTTTGACGTCGAGGGCTGAGGTTCGAGGGTCGGGTTTAGGGATAGGGTTGAGGTTGAAGGGATTAGGGTTTAGGGACAAGGTTTAGGGTTAGGGTTGAGGGATTAGGGTTTAAGGTATAGTGTTGAGGGTTTAGGGATAGGGTTTAGGGTTGAGGGATTAGAGTGAAGGGTTGAGGGATTAGAATTTGGCGTTGAGGGTTTAGGGTTGAAGGTCGAGGGATTAGAGTTAAGGGTTGAGGGATTAGGGTTTGATGTTGAGGGTTGAGGGTTGAGGTTCGAGGGTCAAGGGTTTAGGGATAGGGTTGAGGGTCGAGGAATTAGGGTTAAAGTAGAGTGTGGAGGGATGACAGATGATAGATTAGGGTTGAGGGTTGAGGGATTAGGGTTTGATGTTGAGGGTTGAGGGTTTAGGGTTAGGGTTGAGAGATGAGGGATCAGAGTTAAGGGTTGAGGGATTAGGGTTTGACGTCGAGGGCTGAGGTTCGAGGGTCAAGGGTTTAGGGATAGGGTTGAGGTTGAAGGGATTAGGGTTTAGGGACAAGGTTTAGGGTTAGGGTTGAGGGATTAGGGTTTAAGGTATAGTGTTGAGGGTTTAGGGATAGGGTTTAGGGTTGAGGGATTAGAGTGAAGGGTTGAGGGATTAGAATTTGGCGTTGAGGGTTTAGGGTTTAAGGTATAGTGTTGAGGGTTTAGGGATAGGGTTTAGGGTTGAGGGATTAGGGTTTGACGTTGAGGGTTGAGGATTGAGGTTCGAGGGTCAAGGGTTTAGGGATAGGGTTGAGGGTCGAGGAATTAGGGTTAAAGTAGAGTGTGGAGGGATGACGGATGATAGATTAGGGTTGAGGGTTGAGGGATTAGGGTTTGATGTTGAGGGTTGAGGGTTTAGGGTTAGGGTTGAGAGATGAGGGATCAGAGTTAAGGGTTGAGGGATTAGGGTTTGACGTCGAGGGCTAAGGTTCGAGGGTCAAGGGTTTAGGGATAGGGTTGAGGTTGAAGGGATTAGGGTTTAGGGACAAGGTTTAGGGTTAGGGTTGAGGGATTAGGGTTTAAGGTATAGTGTTGAGGGTTTAGGGATAGGGTTTAGGGTTGAGGGATTAGAGTGAAGGGTTGAGGGATTAGAATTTGGCGTTGAGGGTTTAGGGTTTAGGATCAGGGTTGAAGGTCGAGGGATTAGAGTTAAGGGTTGAGGGATTAGGGTTTGATGTTGAGGGTTGAGGGTTGAGGTTCGAGGGTCAAGGGTTTAGGGATAGGGTTGAGGGTCGAGGAATTAGGGTTAAAGTAGAGTGTGGAGGGATGACGGATGATAGATTAGGGTTGAGGGTTGAGGGATTAGGGTTTGATGTTGAGGGTTGAGGGTTTAGGGTTAGGGTTGAGAGATGAGGGATCAGAGTTAAGGGTTGAGGGATTAGGGTTTGACGTCGAGGGCTGAGGTTCGAGGGTCAAGGGTTTAGGGATAGGGTTGAGGTTGAAGGGATTAGGGTTTAGGGACAAGGTTTAGGGTTAGGGTTGAGGGATTAGGGTTTAAGGTATAGTGTTGAGGGTTTAGGGATAGGGTTTAGGGTTGAGGGATTAGAGTGAAGGGTTGAGGGATTAGAGTTTGGCGTTGAGGGTTTAGGGTTTAGGATCAGGGTTGAAGGTCGAGGGATTAGAGTTAAGGGTTGAGGGATTAGGGTTTGATGTTAAGGGTTAAGGTTCGAGGGTTTGATGTTGAGGGTTGAGGGTTGAGGTACATTTCGGTGTGACATTTAAATTGTCTTGCCGATATACACTGTAAAGGTTATTTTGTGGACTTTCAAGGATTTTTTCACCTGTGTTAATGTTCAACTTGTTTCGCTCTGCATCAAGGGATTACGGTTTGACGTTGAGGGCTGAGGTTCGAGGGTCAAGGGTTTAGGGATAGGGTTGAGGTTGAAGGGATTAGGGTTTAGGGACAAGGTTGAGGTTGAGGGATTAGGATTTGACATTGAGGGTTGAGGGTTTAGGGATAGGGTTGAGGGATTAGGATTTGACATTGAGGGTTGAGGGTCAAGGGATCAGAGTTGAGGGTTTAGGGTTTAGAGATCTATAGGAGGACAAAACGCGAGCGCGTTATAGCGCGAGCGCGTTATAACGCGCTTGCGTTTTGTAATTCTACTAAAATGGTAAAAAAGTGGTTACCCCCGTGATCCAGGCCCACATGCTCTGTTTTCTTACTGATTCTGTGCGTGCTCTGACAAAAAAGAAGTGCTTTCATGCTATTGGGAAGTTCACATGCACATTTGACACATTGTACCACCTTTGCATGATCTTTCCACCACCTTTTCTACTTTGCCAACTTGAGAAGGAGGAAATAACATAGTTTTCAAACCAAATTTGATATATATCTATACAAGTTTCAATTTTTGTAGTATTGCAATGTTAATTTTGATTCAATTTTAAGAATTTAACATTGAAAAGGAAGCAAGTGGTGAGAAACTCAAATTGTTGAGGAGTTTGATGCAAGAAGATAAAAACACTACATAATTGGGTACTCTCTCCATTCAAATCTTCATTTTTTAGGTATGTCAAGTCTTTACATGCATGTTCTTTACATTTTCCTTATTTCGGATTGAATTACTTTATCATGCATTATCATACATGTTTAAAATAGACACATTTCCAATCAAGAAAGCAACCTACAATCTCACATGATGCCATGTATATTTTCTACACTTGGGCTCTTTAATAATTATGTGTAATAAACAAACCTTAGTTCATACCATGATGTCAAACTATACAAGAATAAATCCTTACAACATAAAAAAAATACAATCCCACTATTATCATGTATTCATTTCTTAGGAACTAATATTGGTCTCTTTATCATGCTACAGACAAATTCTCCGTCATGCCGAGGAAACGATCAAGAATTAAACCAACACAGGAAGAGATAGAAGCTAAGAATGCAAAGAAAGCAATGGCTATGAGGGAACTTCGTGAGAAGAGGAAATTGGACACGATAAATGAAGACATACCAATTGAAGAGGAACCACAACCATCACAAAGAGATATGGTATTGGCGGCACAAAGAGAACGAATGCAAAAACTTCGTGGTACGAGAGATTTAAATACCATAGTTGGAGACACATCCTTTATCGCAAGACAACATGTAGGGACACCATCTACCACATCTCAAGTTGAGAGTACATCATCACTCACATGTGATGAAGGAGGTACGCCATCGTTCCCACCTCAACCTCAAGGTATGTCATCTATTCCATCTTCGATCGAAGGTATGCCATCTAACCCATCTCATTTAAATATTGATGAAATTCCTAATGTTGAGATGAATTTACCTAACTTGACACCACCTAGAATTTTGCATAGAAAGCCAAAGTATTTGATTGATATTGATGAGAATATTTTGCAGCCAATGGAAGGTAAGATTCCAAAACGCACTTGTAGAAGATATGCTAATAAGATTTGGAGATTGTTCTTTGAAAAGTTAAATGAGACTGCAAGATGTCAACTATTCGTTGAAATGATGCGAAGTATAAAGTATAGGTCTATCATGAAGATTCTTGGGTTGAGAACATCAGAGGCTTCAAGTGAAAAATCTATTGTCAAGAATCTAATGAGTGCGTATGAGAGTGTGGGTAACACCTCACGCACAAAAGATAGTAATGCAACACGGCGTGTGATTACATCGACTATAGTAAGTAGTCAAACGAGGAAATCTCGTCTTATTAGAAAGACAAGTCAAAAATTGAGAATTAATAGGAAAACTTTATCAAGAGCCGTTGGAAGACGCCAAAGAATTGAGGACACTAATGCCAATGAATTATGGGCGTTCTCGGGGAGACTACCACGAAAAGATAAACCAATTGTTGAAGCATTGAGGTCACTAATTGAAGACTTTTGGAAGAATTACACAAGGGTATCTCCGAATCAAAGGGATGTGGTAAGAAGGAGAATTGGTAGTCAGAACCGCGAGCCACATCCAAAGCATTTTTTGGATGAGACTCAAACACAGTTTTATGGTAAATTTCTAGAGAAGTATCCTCAAATTAAAATTTGTCAAAGATATTTTGAAATGCTAAAACCTTTCTATGTTAAGATAAATCACACACGCACTACTTGTTGTTGTAGATTACATATTGAATTTTCTAACCATTTTGATGCTTATAGGTCTATATGTTTAGATATGCATACTAACAATGATTTGCAGGGTTGTGCCATATGTGCCCCACCAACATCTTCAAGAGATTTCATATCAAGAATTTTATGTGAAAGAGAGGAAGGTCAAATATTCTACAAGAAATTATGCTTGGATGGCACATGTCATTGTTGCGGTGGCTTGCAACATTTGCCAATATGTGAACATATGGAAATAACACATGCGGTTGGAAATGAACTAGTAGAATTTGGCAAGTATAAAACAGTGGCATACAATACAAAAGATGGTAAAGAAGCAAAGAGGTGTGAATTAGTTATTGAAAAGATTCCAGTGTATCAGTTTATGCCTATATTTCGTGACAGCATAGTGTATGAGTATGCAAGACATGCCCATAGAGCTCGATGGTTGGACTTGCAATTCAAGTTATGCAAGGACAAATTTCCAGTTGGTAGCATTGTTTCAGTCGTCGACTTTGCAGAGAACTACAGTCTACAGCCACAGCGTGAGGTGCAATCACAATATTACAACTCCACACAGGTTTCTATATTTGTGCACATCGCATTCATTCATGCGAATGATAGTACAGAGGATGACAGAAAGATCACAAGGGAGTATCATTTCTATATTAGTGATGATCGCACGCATTCTACGGAGTTTGTGCAAGGTTGCTTTCAGGTGTTCTATAATGATTTGGCTAGAAGGGGCATATCGTTCAGTCAGCATATCATATGGTCGGATAATTGTGCATCACAATTCAAGAACTCACGGAATTTCTATTGGCTGAGTAGGAGGCATAATTTTACAGGTATTCAACATATGTGGAACTTTTGTGAGGCCGGGCATGGAAAGGGGGAGCATGATGGTGCAGGAGCATGTATCAAAAGAGCCATAGCACGAGAAGAGTTAAAGTATAAAGACAATGCAAAGTTGACAGATGCAAAATCGATTGTCGAGTGGTGTAATGCTTCCATGGGTCCAAGTAATGAAGGTAAGTCTTTAGTTCGTAGATTTTTTTGGTTGATAGATGATACTAACATTGCACCATATGAGGATTGTTGTACACTGACAGGATCAAATGAGATGCACTCTTTCAGAAGTTCAATTGCAGGTTCATGTAGTATCCATACACGAAAGATGTCATGCTTTTGTTCTTCCTGTACAATTCAAGTCTGGGATGAGTGCGAGTCAAAGGAGTGGGTTGACGAATGGCAGTTAAGTTATCTTAGCCCACTTGACATGTATCGACCCCCGACGGCACTGGAACTAACACAGATGGAATCGTCAGTTGACTTTGACCACATATCAGATTTAGTTCAACCAGGTAATATAGGGCACATATATGCATCTAATTTCATCTAGTTCAACCAGGTAATGTCATCTTACTTTGTAGTGTTTTTGTAATGTTGACTAATTTCATCTAATTTGCTACACATATCAATGTAGGACACGTATATGCAGTTATTGCAGATGAAGATAATGAAGAGGGAACAGATTATTACTTATGCCGTTGTGTTGAGGCCAAAAAGAAATTGGAGGCCCCTGTTACAGATGGAGAAAACATTGAATACCCTACAGGATCAGTGGTTATTACTGGAACATGGCTTAGAAGGTACCCACATAAGAGTGTTAATATTTGGCTATTTCAGGACTTTGACATGCATCGAAAGATTCTTCATTACTCGAACCTTGTCGTGGCATCCAATGTTCATTTGATAAAGTATCGGGGTAGACCTTTGAACAAAATATTGTGGAAGGTGCGTGAGTCTGACCATGAAGCAATACTTGACACAATAAAGAGTAGAGCAGATCCAGATGGTTCATTGGATTAATTTGTAAGTATTCACATTGATTTTGTAAAGTTATGTTACATTGAGTTGTAAGTATGCACATTAATTTGTAAGGTTTGTCTTTTTTTATTTCCTCCTGCATTTTTACACATATGTACACATTTTTCCATCATCATGTTATGCATTTTTGGTGTCCTGCTCCTGATGCGACCAAACTCATAACTCACCCTACTAGACACCATTTGATGATCTCTCCAACACTCTGGATCCAGGGCGCCCAATCATGATGATGACCTATATACCATTCTCCCAAGGCGCTCATAATGAATGAATGATAAGGAGCGCCTTGACCTCTATAATCAAGGTGATTTTAAGTCACTTTGAGTCATTTGGGGTCAGTTTGAGTCTTTGAGTCATGTTGCAAAAAAGTGTCAATGTTGTCAAGTTGCACAAAGCAACCTTTGCATTTTTGGTGTCTTGCTTGTGATGCGACCAAACTGACTGTTCCAACGCATCTAAATGGGTACATTTATGCTAGGCATGGTCCTATTTCTCACCCAGACATGTTGAAACAGTCGGAGCTACATTGTACCGACGATATCCCTGAAGAGTCCAAAGTGCAAAAAGGCAGCAATCTTTGACGAGATGTTACTCAAAAACTGTGTCACTTAGAAACATTCCGTCTGAGGCAACGGGATCACGTAGAGTGCCTCTACAATAACCTCTCTCGGTTTTTTTATAGCTCTTAGGCATTTGCCCGTGGTGAAAGGTTTTCTGTTGCCCCAAAAATCGTCAGAAGGAGGCAGTGTAAAGTTGCAAAGGGGTGTAACTTTCGTCCTGCTCCTGATGCGACTAAAATGACTGTTCCAACGCATCCGAATGGGTACATTTATGCTAGGCATGGTCCTATTTCTCACCCAGACATGTCGAAACAGTCGGAGCTACATTGTACCGACGATATCCCTGAAGAGTCCAAAGTGCAAAAAGGCAGCAATCTTTGATGAGATGTTACTCAAAAATTGTGTCACTTAGAAACATTCCGTCTGAGGCAACGGGATCACGTAGAGTGCCTCTACAATAACCTCTCTCGGTTTTTTATAGCTCTGAGGCATTTGCCCGTGGTGAAAGGTTTTCTGTTGCCCCAAAAATCGTCAGAAGGAGGCAGTGTAAAGTTGCAAAGGGGTGTAACTTTCGTCCTGCTCCTGATGCGACCAAACTGACTGTTCCAACGCGTCCGAATGGGTACATTTATGCTAGGCATGGTCCTATTTCTCACCCAAACATGTCGAAACAGTCGGAGCTACATTGTACCGACGATATCCCTGAAGAGTCCAAAGTGCAAAAAGGCAGCAATCTTTGACGAGATGTTACTCAAAAACCGTGTCACTTAGAAACATTCTGTCTGAGGCAACGGGATCACGTAGAGTGCCTCTACAATAACCTCTCTCAGTTTTTTATAGCTCTGAGGCATTTGCCCGTGGTGAAAGGTTTTCTGTTGCCCCAAAAATCGTCAGAAGGAGGCAGTGTAAAGTTGCAAAGGGGTGTAACTTTCGTCCTGCTCCTGATGCGACCAAACTGACTGTTCCAACGCATCCGAATGGGTACATTTATGCTAGGCATGGTCCTATTTCTCACCCAAACATGTCGAAACAGTCGGAGCTACATTGTACCGACGATATCCCTGAAGAGTCCAAAGTGCAAAAAGGCAGCAATCTTTGACGAGATGTTACTCAAAAACCGTGTCACTTAGAAACATTCTGTCTGAGGCAACGGGATCACGTAGAGTGCCTCTACAATAACCTCTCTCGGTTTTTTATAGCTCTGAGGCATTTGCCCGTGGTGAAAGGTTTTCTGTTGCCCCAAAAATCGTCAGAAGGAGGTAGTGTAAAGTTGCAAAGGGGTGTAACTTTTGTCCTGCTCCTGATGCGACCAAACTGACTGTTCCAACACGTCCGAATGGGTACATTTATGCTAGGCATGGTCCTATTTCTCACCCAAACATGTCGAAACAATCGGAGCTACATTGTACCGACGATATCCCTGAAGAGTCCAAAGTGCAAAAAGGCAGCAATCTTTGACGAGATGTTACTCAAAAACTGTGTCACTTAGAAACATTCCGTCTGAGGCAACGGGATCATGTAGAGTGCCTCTACAATAACCTCTCTCGGTTTTTTATAGCTCTTAGGCATTTGCCCGTGGTGAAAGGTTTTCTGTTGCCCCAAAAATCGTTAGAAGGAGGCAGTGTAAAGTTGCAAAGGGGTGTAACTTTCGTCCTGCTCCTGATGCGACCAAACTGACTGTTCCAACGCGTTCGAATGGGTACATTTATGCTAGGCATGGTCCTATTTCTCACCCAAACATGTCGAAACAGTCGGAGCTACATTGTACCGACGATATCCCTGAAGAGTCCAAAGTGCAAAAAGGCAGCAATCTTTGACGAGATGTTACTCCAAAACCGTGTCACTTAGAAACATTCTGTCTGAGGCAACGGGATCACGTAGAGTGCCTCTACAATAACCTCTCTTAGTTTTTTATAGCTCTGAGGCATTTGCCCGTGGTGAAAGGTTTTCTGTTGCCCCAAAAATCGTCAGAAGGAGGCAGTGTAAAGTTGCAAAGGGGTGTAACTTTCGTCCTGCTCCTGATGCGACCAAACTGACTGTTTCAACGCGTCCGAATGGGTACATTTATGCTAGGTATGGTCCTATTTCTCACCCAAACATGTCGAAACAGTCGGAGCTACATTGTACCGACGATATCCATGAAGAGTCCAAAGTGCAAAAAGGCAGCAATCTTTGACGAGATGTTACTCAAAAACCGTGTCACTTAGAAACATTCCGTCTGAGGCAACGGGATCATGTAGAGTGCCTCTACAATAACCTCTCTCAGTTTTTTATAGCTCTGAGGCATTTGCCTGTGGTGAAAGGTTTTCTGTTGCCCCAAAAATCGTCAGAAGGAGGCAGTGTAAAGTTGCAAAGGGGTGTAACTTTCGTCCTGCTCCTGATGCGACCAAACTGACTGTTCCAACGCGTCTGAATGGGTACATTTATGCTAGGCATGGTCCTATTTCTCACCCAAACATGTCGAAACAGTCGGAGCTACATTGTACCGACGATATCCCTGAAGAGTCCAAAGTGCAAAAAGGCAGCAATCTTTGACGAGATGTTACTCGAAAATCGTGTCACTTAGAAACATTCCGTCTAAGGCAACGGGATCACGTAGAGTGCCTCTACAATAACCTCTCTCGGTTTTTTATAGCTCTGAGGCATTTGCCCGTGGTGAAAGGTTTTCTGTTGCCCCAAAAATCGTCAGAAGGAGGCAGTGTAAAGTTGCAAAGGGGTGTAACTTTCGTCCTGCTCCTGATGCGACCAAACTGACTGTTCCAACGCGTCCGAATGGGTACATTTATGCTAGGCATGGTCCTATTTCTCACCCAAACATGTCGAAACAGTCGGAGCTACATTGTACCGACGATATCCCTGAAGAGTCCAAAGTGCAAAAAGGTAGCAATCTTTGACGAGATGTTACTCGAAAACCGTGTCACTTAGAAACATTCCGTCTGAGGCAACGGGATCACGTAGAGTGCCTCTACAATAACCTCTCTCGGTTTTTTATAGCTCTGAGGCATTTGCCCGTGGTGAAAGGTTTTCTGCTACCCCAAAAATCGTCAGAAGGAGGCAGTGTATTAAGTCAGGATGAAAGCCTATTCACTCTAGGCGCCTGTTTTTGACCAAATCACACATGCGCCTTGAACAACTCTGTCTTCAAGGCGCTTTTCTCTAATCTCTGTAACTCTCCAAATCCACTAAGGCGCAAATTTTACCTCTTGGGCTCAAGATATAGGTTCTTCATCCAAGGCGCCAGAATGGTCCAAAGGCGCATTTCACCTCTAACCTCACCTCTGACCTTACTTGGAGGCGCTAAACCTCATCTCATTGCTCTCCTCCATTACAAGCGCTCACTTACCTCAATCTTGGGCGCATACCAACATCCCAACATCCAAATCACCTAGGCGCTCAAAACCTTCAAGACTCAAGGTGCATTTTATGATCAAACAAGGTATCTCCTGAACAAGGCGCTCATAGTCTCATCAGGGCGTTAATCATCATCATGAGCACTCATATTGTTCTAGGCGCACAGTTATCTCTGGAATGCTCAAGGCGCACATACCCTTCTCTAGGCTAGTTTACACTTATTCAAGGCGCTCATTCCAAACTTACATGAACTACTCATTACAAGACGCACAAACTAGATGATCCTAGGGCATAAGGGCGCTCATAGGAGTTGTTATGTGTCATTTTGGCCAAGGTTTTCTGGAGCAGTGAAGACATTAGGAAGGGGATGATCGTTTGGATAGTTTTGAATGCTTTATTTCTCCTTGTTTAAACTAGGTGCTCACTGAGGATTGGAGTAGCCTTTGCACCCTCACATCACGTTAATCGGTGTTTCAAAGGCAATCATAGTATAGGAAGATTTGCGCCTTGAAGAAGAGAGTTATCTGGTGAGTGCTTAGGAGTTCTGGCACCTAGGGGAAAGGTCTAGGTAGAGCGCCTTCAGACTTTCACAGTGAAGTGCCTTAAGGAGTTGGATGATGTTTTTGCCTAGAGTGGAGATGATGTTTTTAGCGCCTTAAGGATGATGATGGAGCGCTTTGGAGTCAGGTTAGTCTGGAGCACCTTAAGAAGGTAAAGCACTTCAAATGTAAACACAAGTGTTTTGAGTGCCCTAATGAGAAGTTGTCTTGGCACCATAAGTTGTTCAAACGAAGATATGCGCCTTGGATAGTTGCAAAGACCTAATTTAGCGCCCAAGGTTGGAAGACTCTTTGTGAGCGCCCAATGTTTGAAAGCTCTTTGTGTTTGGTGCATTAAAATGAATTTGGCACCTAAATAGTATTGAAACACTCAACTGAGCGCCTAAAGCCCATGAGAGAAGTGATATGCGCCTTGATAGGAATATCATGGAAGATGAGTTTACTGAATGGCGCCTTGAATGACTTGGTTGATTAAGTGTTTTAGCACCTAGATATGGGATGAATCATTGAGCGCCTTTGGTTGAGATGATGTCAGCACCTTTGAGATTATAACACCTTGGAGTCAAGTTCGAAGGAGCACCTTGAGAAGGTAAAACACTTCAAATGTTTTCAAGGAATTGGAGAAGTCACTTAGTGCCTAGAAGGAATTCCAGAGCAAGAGGGTTGGAGCGCCTTGACCTTCAAGTCAGATATGCGCCTAGACCTCTACCCTTTAGCAAGTTGAAGCCCTCTGAGCCTTGACAACGTGAGAATGCCTTATAGTGAATATGCGCCTTGGGCAAGGTTGAATACAAAGTTGAGGAGTATATCATAATGAGTAAGTGCACTGTAGGGTTAGATGATAAAGACTAGTGCCTTGAGTGTCTTGGTCAAAATTTTGACGTGAGAAGTCTTACAAGATCAAACCCTGGAGTGCGCCTTAGAGAGAACCTATTGATCCTTTGCTTTGACAAGATTTGGGCGCCAGAATGATCCTTAATAAATGGAATGTATCTACACCAATTTTGCGCCTTTAGGGAAGTGATGGTGGCCAGAATGATCCTTAATCTCATGTTTGTGCGCCTAGGTCTAGAAGCAAGATTTGAGCGCCTTAGGATAGGGTTTTTTGCACCTTGTCTTGGAGAGTGAATTTGCGCCTTGGATGATGTTGAAGCGCCTTGGGATGAAATGCGCCCAAACTTATAGAGGGCCTTCAGTGAGGGAGTTGAAGAGAGTGCTTAGAGGAAGGATAGCCTTAAGATCAAACTAAGTACTTAGAAACCTAAGATTAGCGCCTTATTTGAAGTTATACACCTATTCTGGCGCCAGAGAGTGAGTTTGAGTGTGAAGAAGTGAATGTCTGCGCCTTGAAGGGGATACAAAGGGAAGATGATGCACCTTGATGGGTTGATGATGGAAATTTGCGTTTTGGAGCTAAATGTGCGCCTTGAAGGAGATAGTGCATAGAGGTACAATGAATCTTCCGGAGAACATGGATAGACAACTAAGTCTCCAACTTGAGTCTTCTAAGTGAATTGGATAATGAAGAGAGTCTAGTCATTTTGGGCGCTAGTATCAGGATGAATCATCCAAAATGGGTGCCTAGAACTAGAAGGCGCCAATGCATGAGTTCAAGGATCCTCCATTGGAGCGCCTAGCCCAGATGGCTATAGATTGAAAGTTTTAAAGCTAAGTGATGTCTCTTACGTGAATTCCTAGCCCAGGTGCATGTGTTGGGAAAAACTCTTTGGCTCTGGCGCCTAGAATTGGGAGCTTTGTAAGATGCACCAATTGATGAAACATTTCCATTTTGCGCCTAGAATAGAA
This sequence comes from Cunninghamia lanceolata, assembly GCA_027924645.1. NCBI lineage: Eukaryota > Viridiplantae > Streptophyta > Pinopsida > Cupressales > Cupressaceae > Cunninghamia > Cunninghamia lanceolata. Next base: position 17,250,287 of record BSBN01000055.1, read on the forward strand.
CTCTCTCACATAGTTGAAATTGACTTGATAGAAGGAGATAAGTCTTAAGGACTAGTTTGACGCCTCACTTGCCTATCTCACCTTTGAAATGTGCTTTGGTTGATGATCATCATTGATGGAACCTAGTGAAATGTAAAGCTATTTGCATCTCCAGAGTATCAAAATTGGATTAGGAGATCATCCTTGCAGTTGAGATTGACAGAGAAGTGTTAAAGGAATCACTTCAAATGGGCGCCTAAGCTAGTTGAGGCGCATATCAATTCCACTGTAACTCCAGACTGACGCTTAGGATCCAGTCATCTCCTAAGGCGCAGTTCCATTCACCCATGACCTCGCTTGGCGTCTAAAACTTGGAAACTCCTTTGGAAAGCTCCTGTTGCGCCTAGAAGATGAGTTTGGGATATCAACTTGCAAAAGGCTTAGAAACTCTTCAAAGATGTTAGGCACAATCCCATGGCACTGGAGCTCAGTTTTGGCGCCTTCAAGGAATAGCACATGAAGGAACTTGGGAGGTCAGGTGCTTGTAAAAGGGAACACCTTGGAACATCTTCCAGGGGTTGAAGTAGTAAGAAAACATCAAGTGAGTCTAGGCGCACTCCCTTGTGTGAACAGTTTAGCTCTGGCGCCTAGCCACAGAGTGAGCCAGAAGAAGTAGTTTGGACATTAGAAGATAGGCGCTCATTCTACAATGAAGCATTCCACCTTCCTAATCAACAAAGACTTGCAAGAATTGACAAAGGAAGCTAAGGCGCACCTTCTACTTGTTTCCACCTCCAGAATGCGCCTAACCTTGAAAGGGGGTTCAAAGATGTTTGTTAGACCTTTTCACTCAAGGCACTCACCTTAGGCGCACTTTCTAAGTCCTTGTCACCTCAAGGAAACACCTAGTTTGGAAGGCGCTTGCCCTGTTCTCCACTCCTTTCAATTGGCGCCTAGAACACAGAATGCATCAAAGGAGCGCCTAGACTCCAGAGGGCTGATTTGGGCGCCTAGCATTTAAAACACTTTCATAATGATGATGTTTTGGCGCCTACTCTTGGAAACAATCCAGAGCATCCATAAACTCTAATTGGCACCTAATGTTGACAAGGCGCAACTTCAGGAGGAGGTCACCTCAACTTGGCGCCCAAGTCAGAAAAACCTGTAAATCCTTCAAATATGCACCTACCTTGTGAGGTGATGAGTTGAACATTCCAAATCTTCAAATGTTGCTCAAATAAGGAAGACATTGTAACATCAAGGCTTCAAGGCCTGTCCTTGTATTTCCATTGAATGAGTTGTACTTCATGCTATTGAAAGCATTTTCCATGTAATAAGACATTGCAAGTTGATTGAATCAAGTAACAAGACAAGTACCCAAATCTAATGTTGTTTCATTCAAATAGTTATCTTGATGTATATCTTTATGTTATTGAAGTAGTTGATGAATTGTTAGCAAGTAAAAGTGTTTAAGTAAGGAAAATTTTTCGTAGAACTAGTTGGGTATCTTACACTTACACCATGCCTATCCATCAAACATCACAATGCAATCAAAATCCTAACAACATGCCCATGATCCAAGATCAAGTGCAATCATGCAAAGATATTATCAATCACAAGCCTATTAAGAATGAACTAGAGTCTTCTAGTACCATACTTTTCCATCAAACACCATCATGTAATCCATGGCCTGTCAAGCCTATCAAAGAAAATGCAAACATCCTATGTAATACAATCAGACTTTAAATATTTGAAGTAGCCATCTACAAATATCCATTCAAAAATGGATTTATAATGCAAGTATGGACGCCATCAATAAAAAATATTTGTATTAACCAAATATCCATATACGCATACATCAATATCTGTCGATATAAGTATAACATATATACAAAATAGCCATATAGGCTTACAAGAATGCCATATAGGCATACAATGTCAACTATGTACAATACAAAATATATGTCCACAAATGCCATATAGGCATACAACAGAGGAACACAATAAAAAGTCATTCCCCTCTAGCTGGTGAAGAGAATAAATCACGAGCAGCCTTTGATCTTCTAGGGGATGGAGACATGCATGTGGGTGGTCTACTACGAACCCGAGGGCTACTTCTCCTATTTAGTTCTTCCTGCACCTTTACCTGTTACAAAAAAAAGTATAGATATTAATATATAGAAATTACATGTTATAAAAAAATGAAACATTTAACAAAATAATCACTTACCGCTAACATATAATCTGTCTGCTCTCTTGCCTCAGTAGCAGGAAAAGGCCCTGGTGATGTCATGTCCTATAGAAACCATCCAGATAGAAATTAAACTTCAAATCAATAATCTTTTGATTTTTCAAAAATAGACAACTATAACAATGAATGTAAATTGAAATTTACTAATCTGCCTCATACCCCTGTCAATGCCATAGAGCTATGAATCGCAGAGGCCACACCCTGCTCCATTGCCCTATGAACATGGGGAGGTGTATCCGCAGCCTACATCATCTGGAAATAAAACAACATTATTCAATTACGAAAACTATAATAGTGATGCAAATCATAGCTCCTAACATACACACACGCTCATCTAAACATGGAAGTACACACAATAAAACACACAAATCACATACAAAAATTTAGTAAGTACAATTCATTCATTAAACTATTTATTTTATTACCTCCGTAAAGCTTTGAAGTCCACCACCGCTGGCAGGTGTTGCCATGAAATCTACAGTGTTAACCTATTCAACATCCAAAATCAGAAATTAGAATACCATTCATATAACGATGCTATTCACATGTAATATTTATAATTGTTTACTAGTTACATACCTCGACAGTAGATGATCTAGTGAAAAATGTAGGTGGAGAACCACTGAAAACTGCATCGACGCTATGACCCTGAAATTTCATTAAAATCATCAATTTAAATTAGTTAATCTTGTATTTCAAAAATAAAATTTAATAAATTAAATTCAATAAACTTGCTAATATTTACCTGAGTATCAAGGCCGAAAGTCTCACTCAGGAGGGTATCTGTCATCGCCATCTGCTCAGCTGCAGATGTAGCCTGTGCACCTGCGTCCTGACTGTCCATGGGGTCATAACCACAGGCTGACCCGCAAGCCTGGCAAGTATGCGGTGGGACCCTACTCCTCGCACTATCTCCCAACCCACTCTATGTTGCAGGATCGGCATGCTCTATGATGCTCTGGGTCAAGGCACTAATCGACCTCAGTGTATCGACCTCAACACTCTCCTTCACAATGGAAGGAATAGAAACATGCTCGTGGGCTGGTCTGCTGATTACTCGTCTCACTACCTGCTGTGGGTCAAGACGTGCCCCTGGTCTATCCTGTGCTGAGCCCCCACCTCTACCCTGGAAGTCCCGCATATCAAAATAGTTTGGCACTTTATTGAGGACAAACTCGGAGTAGAGTTTCCTCAAAAAGTATTGCGGGACCTCATTGTTATTGCATGGAGGATGGTCAAAAACCATCCACCACCTCTGCCCGAAATTGTCCCTTATCGCTTGGTTGTTGCACCAATGGATAGGGAACCTCTTGCATGTAATGGGTGGAGGTTGATTTGTTTGTGGGTTTGTGAAAATTGAACACAAGTCTACTTTTGTAATTTGTAATTTTTTGACATCTTGATATGACAATTTATCTGCATAGTAATCTCTAAACTCTCTCTTTTTATCGGTCCAACTAGTTATTTGCTTGCTAATTGAATTTACATTTGATAACATAGACTCAAGAGATTAGGCAAGCGTGGACCTATGCAAGGTTGAAGTGGAAGGATCTTTCAACCTTGCAATTATATCTTCAATTTGTTTTTTGTTGTTTTCAATTTCCCCCATTATATTATCTTGTGTTCCAGGGGCATGTCGAGGAATGAATGGAGGAGGTTGTTGTTCTGCAGGTATTTCTTCCTCAAGATTTTGTGGATTTTGAGGATTTTGAGGAGGAGGAGGAGGTGCATTAACATTTCCTACAATTAATAAAATATGCATCAAAAATCAACACAAAACCTACCTATTTAGGAAGAAATTCAAACAAAAAAACAAAGATAACTCACCCCTTTGGCGTGCTCGACGTCGCGGCGGCATTTCGGCGATGAATCGACAAATCTATTGTGTTGAACGGTGTTTTGTAGAACGCGAGCGCATTTTTGAAGGGTTTTAAGCCGCGGCGGAGGAAAAACTCACAATGAAATAAGATAAAATGAAATGACAGCGTTTTTTTTATATATATAAAGCGCTTTATAACGCGAGCGCGTTATAACGCGCTCGCGTTATGCCTAAATTTTTTTTGAAAATTTTTTGGCCACTTTTTGGCCCCCCATCTTTTTGCACTTACCCATAATGCTTCATTCTAGAATGATTTGTGGGGAGGGTGGGAGACCCTTACTAGTCACCCCAACCTTGATGAAATAAAAAATGAGACCCTTCAAGTATGGGGTAACAAGATTTGCCACTTTAGAACAACAACTATTCAAAATGGGGTGGTTACTTGGGAATGGCATTCTCTATGAGATATTGATGCTCCACAAGATTAGAAAGTGGTGCTAGCCATAATTCTAAGAAACAGATCCTTTGCCCCTTCTAACCAAATGGATGTCATAAGATGGTGTATATCATCTAGGGGATCCTACAAGGATAAATGTGGGTACAAAGTGAAGGAAGTTGCAATTACTAAATAGAACTGGCTAAACAATTTGATCTGGAATAAAAATTATCTTCTGAAATCAAGGGTTTTTGCTTGGTTGGCACTATAAAAAAGAATTCTCACTAAGGACCAGTTGGCTAAAATTGGAGTGCAAAGGTCAGGGTGATGTGTACCATGCAAAATTAGCAGTGAAAATGCCAATCACATCCTTTTGACCTATCCATATGTAGATGAGTGCTAGAAGTTCATTATGAGGAAGGTGAACTTGCATTGCTCGATCCCTCAAGATATTGAAGCTTGGTTTAATTTCTGGCCAGAATACCACAAGAAGTCAGTATTTGGAAGCCTTTAGAGTGTTATTCCATCAATTCTCATTTGGGAATATGGAAGGAACAAAATAGGTAATTTTTTTAGGATAAGGAATTGGAAGTTGAGATGCTCTGCTGCAAAATTGAAGGTCACTTTGCAGAACAAGTCAATGAGGCTGCTCATAGAAAATCAAGCAAAAAGATGATTTTTACGAATTGGGATGACATGATAACAAAAGAGTTTACTGGTAAAAAGATTCCTTCTGTGTGTGGTGATGGGGTGTCTGGGAGGGTAAAAAAGATGGAGGTGAGGTGGGAGGCCCCAAAATTATGATGGATCAAGATCAATTTTGATGGAACCTTGAGGGGCAACCCTAGTTCAAGTGGTGCTGGATATGTTATGCACAATGATTAGGGGAAGGTACTTGTAAAAACATCCATCGAATTGGGAACTAGCACAAACAACGTGGCAGAATTTAGGGTAGCTTTGATTAGACTTCAAATGGGGTGTGAAATAGGTGCCAAGCATATCCATCTTGAGGGAGACTCCCTCATAATGATAAATGCCATCAGGCTTAACTATTCACCAAATTGGAAACTTGGATAGTGGCTACGACCCATACATGAACTGTTAGAGGGGTTTGAAGAATACAAACTAAGCCACATATTTAGAGAAGGCAATGAATTGGCATATGGGCTGGAAAAAGTGGCAGCAGAAAGGTCACAAAACTAAAGACATAGGAAGCGTGGGTTAGAAGCAGATTGCTCCGTATGGCAAGGATGTGGATGATACAACCTCTCGTACATTTCAGGGACTAGTGGCAATCATTATTAGGCAAGTGCAATAATCCGCTTATATGATGTGAAGTTAATCCTAGGAGGATGATGAAAGAAGCTGAGCTTTGTCACTTTGTGTCCGGTGGTGTGGAAGGTATGGTGATTGGCTGATTCCACTAAGATTTTTGATTGCAATGCCAATCACAAAATCTAAAATATTGATCTGGATGATACACTAATCAATGAGTGATTAAGTAGCACATCATTTCGACAAAGGGTTGGCATCTACAAATAGGGCTAGGAGGTGGCAGATGACTCATTCATTCTCTGAATGAGCAATGCTCTTAATAGTAGGGTGATGGATATGCCAATTTGCTTGGACTCCACAAAGAAGCATATGTCCTTTTGAGGGGAGATTATGGATAAGAGGTTGAAGGCCATTCTCACCTCAGACCATCCTCTCATTTTGCTGGTGGTGAAAAGGTGCTAGGGAAGGAGTTTTTGATCACCCATCTTCTATATAGGGTCAATACAAACATTACAGCTATGTTTCTGGTAGTTCTTCTATATATGGGGGTAGGCAAGGCCATGGAGAAGTTGTTGTGCCAAAAGGTGTTCTTGCATGCCTTTCTTGACAAAATCACTATGGCCCTAGACAATGTGGATGTCAATTTGCTCATGCCACTACTACAGAACTACTACATGTCATGGGGCTATGGTGCGAAGGTGAGGAAATTCCTAGTAGCCTACACTATAAAGCCAGAGGTGATGGAAAGGTGCTAGGAGGAAATGAAATGGAGCATTACCTTTCTGGGATGGATGGCTGGCATTGTTCGGGTGCCTAGCACCAGTTGGGTAAAGGGGTACATATGGAAGCTGAAGGGATGGAATTGGAAGGTGAGATCGGGGATGACAAGGACTAGGGTCTGGGCAAAGGTGAGGAATGGGTGGAGAATGATGTTAAAGACATTGAGGAGATAACAAACAATCTAGATCATCATGCCTATGGAATTGAATGCCCTGTGGTTGCTGGAGCTCTTGTGGCATGACAACTGCGAGAAGAAGATGAAGACTAACTCTAGGAAAGTGATGTGTTTTGGGTCGGTGTATATTTTGTCCTTCTATGTATTTTACTTGTTAATAGTCAATGGGTCAGTAAGCCCAATTTTGTAACTATGGGGTCAATAGTTGTATGTAATAGGGTCTTGAATGGCATAGGAAGTGTAGTCCAAAGGTGTCTCAGTGTTTGGTGGATGGGCATAAATGTAAAAGGTGAGAAACAAATAGCAAGTGTTGTAATGGGATGGATCACTATGCTGAACTCACATTGTAATCTTTTTGATAATTAATACAAAGGATGTTGCCCCTTGGCAACTATTTACCAATTAAAAAAAAGAACTATTTAATAGAATAACACATAAACATTATTATTAATATAAATTTTCCATTCTCACAAATTTAGTTTTATATATACATATACTTCTCTTCTTTCATCTTCCCTACAATAAAGGTATATTGTGGAAAGCATGCTTATTTTATACATTTATAGCAATGTTTATAGATCACATTTTTATAATTTGTTAAATCCTAATTGAATCTTTTATAAAAAAAAATATAACACATGTTCTATTTAAAACTTTGTTAGTAGCTACAAACTCATCAATTTATAGTGAAAATTCTCTCATGGGACATTTGGAAATTTGTACAATCACCTCCCTTTTATAAAAATATAATGTCTTTTATATTTAAAACTTTGTTAGTGGCTACAAACTCACCAATTCATAATGAAAAATCTCATGTGGCCTATGGAAATTTGTACAATCACCTCCCTTTTATAAAAAATATATTGCCCTTTATATTTAAAACTTTGGTAGTGGCTATAAACTCACCAATTTATAGTGAAAACTATCTCATATCACCTGTGAAAATTTATACAATCACCTCCCCTTCAAGAATTTGTTCTTCAACCTACAAAATCTTTTATTATAAATATTAGAATATTTCTCTTCTTTTTCTTCTTTGAATTTTTTTATTTTAGTTTCAAATAAATTTTATCTTATCTTTTCTACACACACACACACACACACACACACATATATATGGCAATATGCAATTAGTAAAAATTGGTGATTGTATTAATTTAATGTTTTTGATTAAGGCAATTAGCTAACAAGGGGTTGAACCCTTAACAACAATGCCCCAAGGGAAGAAAAACAAAAAGAACCTGATCCCAGAAGGAGCAGATCAGGAACAACAGAATGACAACATAGGGACAACAACCCAACTGGAGAACACAATAAGGAGCTACACAACCCTTGAACCTGACCTACAAAATCTAAATCCCTTGCCACCTAAAAGCAAAGGACCTCTCTTCCTACGCTGAACCACTGTCTAGGAGGGCTTTGAACTAGCACCAATAGCGCAAGGACAGAGGGGAACCTTGCCTGAAGCCAAGAGCAAAGAGGGCTCACGATGAAGCCCATGAAGAAACCCAACAAAAGGATCTGCACGCAGGGAAACTGAGACTAAAGATGGCAGAACTGAAGAAGAAGAAACCAAAATAGGAGAAGTAGCAGGCTGTCCAAGACTGGAGGAGTAGACAAATGAGCAGAAAGGTGATTGGAAGAGACCAAAGAGTGCGAGAGAATCGCAACAGCAGTAACCACCCCATCAGAAATAGCACCAAAAAGGAGCCCAGCATCCTTAGAGGATGCATCCCCCATAGACGAACCTTCCTCTAGGGAAGCACTGACAATCAGGTGATCCAGGAGAGCATCCTTCCACCAAGTTGTAGCTCCCCAATAGTGCAAGAGAGGACAACCATAGGCCAAATGACCAATAGCAAAATACCTTCTACACCTAAAAGGGAGACCCTCATAATCAAGAAGTTATTTCTAGGGCCTATCCCCTACCATCAAGATCACATCCCCATGAAGAGGTGTTGATATGTCAATATCCACAAGGATACAAGCTATTGTGGAATGTCCCATGAAAGAGGTTGTAGAATCAACCTTAAGGAAATGACCAATAGCATTACCAATGCTCTCGTAGTAGGAATCCTCCCAAAACCGGAGAGGGAGATTTGGGAGACGGACCCAAATAGGTCTAACGTTGAACGGCTTAGTTAGGGGATTGAAGGATAGAGTCCAGGGCTTGATGGAAAGGGAGTGCTCCCTCCACAACCAAACCTTGCCATCGAGCACTAAGTCTCACTGCTTTGAAGAAGCAAATGTCACAATAAAGAATCCTCTAGCAGACAGAAACAACTTCATTTTACCTTCAATCAAAGACTTCCAAGACTCCAATTCCCAATTGTGGAGATTGGGCAGGGAAGGCCAAAAGCCATTGAACCTACAAATCACTCCTCTGCTGTGATAGAAATCCACATTTTCTGAGACCTCTTATCCACACACTACAACTAGAGACTCCCAAGCACAAGGGATAGGCTGAGAACTAAGCCAGGGTGAGTGGGTTTGAGCACCAGAACCATCCACAGTAGCAGAGAAAGACATCTTAGGGCCCCTAGGAAACTGGAGCCCCACAGCAGACCCGCCAACAGCAACATCCCTGACCAAAGGGCCAGAGACACCCAAATCAACGTCGAAACCCGTATCTATGAGAGACCAAACCCTAAGCCCATCGTTAACATGAACATGTCCCTACCCAACCCCAATAGACACTTCATTGCTCGTAGGCACACCCGAGGCAGCCTCACCCTGCACACCGAAGACAGAGTCGATGCCAGTCCGACCCATAGTCTACATGGGCACCAAGAGCAGTGAAAGCTCCATCCCCCATCCAATGCAATTCAAACCTGTATTTTCCCACTCAGCGACCATCTGTTTGCTAGTTCTCTCCCAATATGTTAAAGTCTTAAATGTTTTTTAAAAGGAAAACATATATTAATTTAATGTTATTCTTTTGTGCAATTGATTATACTTGTCCATCGAAACTCATTGTTCAAAATTATATGTATAAATTTATTTCATTTTCTTGATAATTTAAGTTACAATTTAAAATAAATAAGTATTTATAAATTATTAAAGTTTCTATTTTTTCAAACAATTTGTATTAGAATTTTTTGATATTGGTTCTTAAATAATTTCATTATTTTTTAAATTTTTCTATTAGTTTAAAATAATTTATCTTTTATAATTGTAATGGTAATTTTTTATAATCATGTCATTTTTCATTTAATTTTGTGTTTATTTTAAAGAAAATATATTGATACATAATTTATATAGTGAGAAATGACATGATCTTGTATAAAGTTGGGCTCATTTCCCTAGTGTTTTATTCATCCATTCATATCCATATCCCTACCCTATTTTCACATACATATCTATCCATTTGTGGCATTTACCTACTTACTTACCTCCATTTTTTTAGCCATAATAGCTGACACATTTCTTTTGTTATAGGGCAACCTCATGGTCAGGAACTTGTCCTCTTCTTTTTCAAAATTTAAATTCAAATTTTGGCCAAATCTCTCCATTCACCTTCCTACCTTGAGCCAACAAAACACATGCTAGGAAGATTTGATTTTATATGTTAGTATTTAAAGACATTCAATACATTCATTCTAAGAATCAAGGAAATATCAAGTAAAATCAAGCAATCATTCATCCTAAAGCATTGAAAGTGATTAATAGTGAGACAATTTGATTTGGTGCACTAAAGTAGTAACAAATCCGCATATTAGTGCCCCTGTTTATTGTTTTCAACCTTTTATACATATTTCCAAGGGGTTGATCTAGGAAGAACTTGTCTCCTCATGACATAACATCAATCCTTCAATGGTATTTGTAAATATTGTCATCCCTGCAGCTATTAGAAAAGGTAGAAGACATTGAGATCCACCAAAAGAGCAAGCATAGAACTACAGTCTGTAAGGAAGAATCTAGACTCTAAAAACTAGTCCACAACTATGAATCTCCTAGACATGCAAACTTGTCCTATGATAGAACACAAATCCAAGCGTAGAACTACATAGTCTATAAGGAAGAATCTGGACTCTAAAAACTAGTCCACAACTATGAATCTCCTAGACATGCAAACTTGTCCTATGATAGAACACAAATCCAATACAGATCTCGAAACACTTCATTGACAAAGAAACATTATTTCTTGAACATACATATAACATCTAGAATCTTCCTTAAAAATACCCAATCTTAAATCAACGAACTAAATAAACAAATTATCACATTTACAATTTCTTTTTATAGATTAATAAACCTAAATATTTTCCCTTACAACCATGCAACTAAGTTTTCTAAAACAACCGTACATTGCACTTCTAATTTCTTGCTTCATTCTAGACTCTAGTCTATTAAATTTGAAAATGAGCATGCCTGTCTAAAATGTAAGATTCAAGCATTGTGATATATTCTACTTTATCAATTAAGTAGATCAGGGTTGACGGCTTTTACATCCACGTTTCTGAATTTCATGAGAATTTTACTTGTCATTCTGTTAATCTTCTGAGTCAATTCTTGTTCTTTTTATGACAATTGAAAACGATGATATGTAACGAAGACGAGAATGTAGCCTAAAATATTAGGGACATTGTGAAAAGCTTTAGCGTCTTCTTCGCCGTAGATTTTCATTGTTGATGTTGCCAAAAACACTGCCATTTTATAATAGGCTATGTTCTTTTACGGATCTTATAGGTCATAGTTTTTCTTTGTTAAGATACAAGATTTAGAATCTAAGAAAATCTGAACATCTTGACTATATTGTATTTTCATAGCGAACTTGTCTGTACTCTTTGAAAGGACTTAATTATATTTTGTTTTCTTTTAAATCTTAGGGAACCGACAATGATATTTGATCGCTAGTAAGAGTTCTTTGGAAAATTGAGTAAGTTTTGTTTACATTAGCGTATTATGACTATGAGCACTATGAAGATGAAAGCACAAAGTTATGTTAGAATTCTAAATATAAATAGAAAAGAAGAGTTAAGAAAGAAACTAAAAGTGGAAATGAGAGGGAAATAGTTTCTAGTTATAACAATGATATAAAGAAAGACAAGAAAGGGTTCAATATAGTAAAAGGATATTTTCTGAATTGCTTTTGATTTCTTGCCTCTTTCTTCTGTTGATGTTGTGGCTTCTGCTGTTAATTTTCGCCCTAATAAAATTAATGATCAAAAGGTTATTATGCATCATACGAATTTTAAATAGTTTTTCATGAAGATCAACAAAATGAAATTGAAGATCTCCTTAATGACTGAGTGGAATGTAATGGAAGAAATTAGTAAACTAAAAATAGAAATTTTCAAAAGGGATGAAAAGATAGAAGTGTTAGAGAAGGAGCTAGTGAAAATCAAAACCAATTTGAGGAGGGTAGTAAATATAAGTAATACCACCATCAAAAACCTTGCTAACATCGTCAAAATGTTGCAAGGGAGGCTAAAATCTCACTCTATCCAAGATGAAGTTGGGCCAAGGCAAGAACTAGCGAGAACAAAGCCAAGGTGATGAAGGAGGTCGATAAGGACAACACTGCCTTCATGAGTGAACCTGAAATCTTTGCAAGAGGAATGGGATGTTGTTGTAGCTTTTACTAAGGTCTAACTTCTTTTGGGTCTGTTCTGTTATCATTTTTTGTGGTAGCTTTTACTCTTGTTACATTCTAGTCTTTGGTATCTTGCGGTGGCTTGGACCTTACTTTTTTTAAATTCTATTGCAGGTTCTCTATATTTTTCTTGTACATGGGTTGATGCCCTTTCAAAAACTTTCCTTTTACCCTTTATCAAAAAAGAATAAAAGATTTATTTTGTAAATTTATTAAATTTTACGAATTGTTATTTTAAGAAATGACTTTGATCAAAATAGAAGTAAAAATTAAATTTCAATTCAATAAATAGTATTAAAATGATATTAATTAATCTTTTAATGTGTAAAAAACAAATTAATAACTTATAGAGTAATGAGAATTTTTGAAATGATAACTCATATAATCTATATTGAAATTGTAACAATATTAAAAAAGTTGATATTAAAAAGATACAAGGTAAAAGAGATAGAAATAATATCATTATTAAAGGGGTCAAGGCTGAGTGCAAGTGTTGAAGATTGAAGATAAAAAGGAATATCAAACAAAGAAGTTACCACTTGATGTTTAAGAAGAAAGATATTAGAACCTCATTTTGTTCTTATAGGATTGTTAAGAGTAGCATACTTGTCTCCAACGATAAAAAATAACCTCCTCTCAGCTTCAAAATATAGTGTTCTTATAATTTCCCTTAATCAAAGAAATAAGTTGATTTATTTGAACAAGGATAAATGAATAGTATCAATATCATACATAAATGATAATATAAATCTAATTGAACACTTTCTTAATACTAAAAATCATATTCTATTAGAATCCACTTTATATTAAAAAAAAACACTTATTTAAAAATTTAGAAACTATTACAAATAACAAATATCAAAATAAGGTTACCTAATTTGGGTCAAGCTTTGATTCCACCTCAAAGTTTTTTGGTGAGGTTTGGTTTTGAACCTCCTTGATTGTGGTCTTGGATGTCCTTTTGCTGTGGCCTTACTGTTTTAGGCCTATTTTTTGTGTTGGGTCTGTCTCATGTTGTGGTTGGTTCCTAATTTTGTGTTATTGTCTCTTGTGGTTGTTGGATATTCTTATTGTACAAGGATTTTGGATCCTTTCAAAACCTTTTTGGTTCATAACTCCAATTAAAAGGACTTATCTAGTAAAAACAAACACCAAAATAATCTTCACAAAATTAAAACTTATTTTATATAATCAATAAATATCTCATCCTCAATATATCTATAAATATTTATTTTTATACATAAAATGCCAACAAATAAAAATTAAGAAAAAACAAATTAATATAAAAATAAACAAACACTAAATTTTATGTTCATAAAATCTCATTAATAATTAGATATAATTAGATAGCCTTGTACAAGAATCTATTATGTTTAATTACTGTATATAATATGATACTAGTATGTAAGATAATATTACATAAAATAAATTAAAAGATAAAAAGGCAAGATGAATGGCAAATTCAACCAGGATTGCAGCATGTAGCTTTCCTGTTGTTTGGCCATGTGTGGCTGTAGTTGATCTTGCTGCAGCTGTTGTAACTATTCCATAAATTATGCTTGATCTAATGAGAAAAGATTGTTGCATGTGAAACTCGGTGTTGAACCAAAATTCAGAATTGTAATGATTACTCATTACATCATGTTGGCTAATGAAATTTACATAATTTAGAATAGTAATGATTACTCATTACATCATGTTGGACAAGGAAAGTTAAATACATGGAGAACATTGACAAATCTCAGCTATGGTTCGAAGTTGGAAGTTGGAACTCTTCTTTAAATTTCAAAAAGATTGCTTTATGTTAGACAAGGACTGCGGACCCTACATTTTAGAAATCAATGACTTACACTCTGCTTCTCTAAGGCTTTTGAGGATTGTTTAGTCGTAGACGTAATTTCAAGATGTTTATTTTTAGGTACATTTGATTTGAAAGGAAAAGTATTTTTTATTCCAAAATGTTGGATAGGAGTTGGCTTCTATTTAATATTAGTATTATTATGTTCAATAGGTTACTGTTTTTTTTGAAGTAATGAGTATCCAATGTATTATGATGTGATATAGCTAAAATAAGCATAAATTTTTTTCATCCTCTATTAAAGATGGTATTTATTCAAATTATTGAGAAGATATGAAGGAAGCAAAATTAATTTAGAGAGGCAAAGACAAGTTAATGAGGCTTCTGAAATGTTGTGAACTACTGCTGTACCTTCTTTTCTTCACATCTCTAAACTGGTTACCCTTCCTTCATGTCTTCTCATCAGTCTAGGTGGATGCTATCTATTGGAGAGGGCTGAAGTCTTGTCTTGGTCATTTTGTTTTGTCACAGTACTTTAGATGCTCAGTATTATAAGGAACTGTACCTTATTCAACATAATATTAATGTTAATATTAGATAGGAGCCAATTCCTAACAAATCTTTTAGATGGTGTTCAGAATTTCAAATTAAATGATCACAATTCCCCTTCCCACTAATAGATTTATAACTTTAACTACTTAATTGTTTTATTTATGATATTTCTATTGTAGTTGCATCCATTTGTTTTAATTTCTGCTTGTTCCTACACTTTATTTTTGCCTAATACAATAAACTTTGAAATATAATGCCATACAACCAAATTTTTAAAATTCTTTACATTATTTTTAATTTAAAATAATTTGCAAACTTTATTTCATTGAAAAAGTGGAGAACATAAAATGAATGGGAAAGTCCTAGCTATGTTTAGTCTTTACTATTAACTTTTCTAAGGATCAATTTGTTCCATGATAAAAAGATACATATTTTCCATATTAAAATAAAAAATTGTTTACTATTTTAGTGTGTATGAATGAAATAATGAGTGGACTGGTAAACTTTACTTTAACTTGCAAGTTTGAAATCTTTCTATTTTTACAAGTTAAAAAATTGGAACTTCTTTATTTTAAAGAGTGCATTTAATGTAACTTTTTTTGATAGGGCAATGTTAAATGGTACTCTACTTAAATATCATCCATTTCAATGGTTAAACAAGTAGTAGTAATTTTACACCTCATCCACAACAAAAAGTACTAAATATTTGTTTTATTTTTATTGGCCAAAATTAACATTTGCCTATTGAAATGGATGATGTTTAAGAATATCAATAGATATAAAAAATTAACCCGGTCAAATTTAACTCTTAAAAACTTGATTTATTCAGGATAAGATACTTATATCTGAAAACAAAGAATGAAATTTTTTCTACAGGTAATACACTCACTTTGGGAGTTATAATTTTCTGTTTTACTAAAACAAAACCATCAATATATAGATCTAAATATAATTTGAACAAATTCCGTGTACTACCATACAAAGCACTGTCAAAAGAACTAGGTTAACACTGTAGCCAAAAGAGAGTTAGTCATATAATTTAGATTGAAAAGGACATTTCATAATCAGAAATTGATAGTCACTTGAGACGGTCCGCCATCATTGAATTTTGGTTCCACGGGTCGTGTGATGGTTCCACCGTCGAGTGCAATCTCTCGCTACCCGACGTTGAATGCTGCACAGATAGTGGATAACAGTCTAGGGTTGGTGTTTGATTGACATGTACTTTGATTGAGTGGGTTGAATTGCATTTTTCATTGAAACATCTCTTCTCGATTCGGTCCACCCACTTCCGAATGACTTGTGAATGTTTTGTGCAGGGGCCCTATCAGATTAAGAAACTTGGCCTAAGCTAAACACCCTACTATCCCAAACCATATCAGATCAAGCTACTTGGCCTAAGCTATAAAAAGTTTAAAAGCACATTGTAGGTGGAAATTCTTTGGGTTTAAGAGATTGATAGATGAGGACGTTGCAGCTGCCCAAGAACACTATGGAAATCACCTGCTCTGTCGGCCTAGAAAGGGACACAGTGGTATCATAACTCCTATGTACAGGAACCAATTCATTTTCACTTCTGCATGTTAACTAATTCATTACACTCAGATGGTTCCATTCAGGCCCGCCTAGCTCTATGAAGCAATCTTTAAACCAGGGTCCCATGATGTTACTTTCTTAATTTTAATTTTAGTTTTGTGTTTTCCAATGGTCACATGCTTCTTGTTTGCTTATTTTTATCTTCTTTTTCACATTTATTGCAGGTAATTTTTGTTTGTATATGTAAAATTTGTGGTTAAGTAATTGTTTTATATTTTATATATTTTTTTTGTTTTAAATTAGTAAAACACAGGTAAAAACTCAGACCCATTACATAAAGCAGCCAAAAAAGTAAGTGAAGATAGTCTCATCAAGCATTACATCCACAAGAAACAAAATAGAGAAAACCAGAAATATCAGCAGAAAACAACTGAAGTAACACAAGAACAACAAAAGAACAGACACATTATAACCAAATTACTGATCAGCCAACTTCTTCAGCCCACTGATTGCCTACTATTCGTGATTCAAGAAGTTCAATTTGTGGAGGAAGGTGACCTCCCCCTAGCTTTCCTCTTCATTTTTGGATTTTTCTTTACCATCCAGCAACTTAGCTCTTGTTCTATTGGCAGGACCTTCCTACACCACAATTTTCTCATTGGTTTCCACCTTCTTACCTTACCTTTTTTCCAACTTAATTATTTTTTGTTAATGATTAAAATTATTCATCTTTAGTAATAGTGATCTTTTTTAGAATATTTAAAAAAACTCAAATAATTAATGAAATATTTGTAGCACTACTTTCACAACCTTTAACATGGGTTATTAGTGTAAGATAATATGCATGTAA
The DNA here is from genome assembly GCA_027924645.1 of Cunninghamia lanceolata. Classification (NCBI taxonomy): domain Eukaryota; kingdom Viridiplantae; phylum Streptophyta; class Pinopsida; order Cupressales; family Cupressaceae; genus Cunninghamia; species Cunninghamia lanceolata. The sequence continues at coordinate 17,267,334 of BSBN01000055.1, forward strand.
ATTCTTAGAGCTTATAGATTAAGATGAAAGTGGTTAAATCACAAATAAATTGTACCATTGGATAGGTATTATTATAGTACTCTCCTTAAGTGCATTATGCCATTCAATGGTCAAACAATCGATAATAATTTTACACTTCATCCACACCAACAAGTGGTAAATATTTGTCCTAATTTATTAACCAAAAGTGATATTTGACTATTAAACTAGATAATATTTAAGAATAGCTCATTATATAGACATCACATACCTATCCTAATATTTAAGTAATTACATCCACTATTGTTTAGACAACAATTTATCTATTAAATTGAGCACAAAGTTGTTTATTTTCATCTTACATATCAAAACATAATACATGACAATCATTTTAAATATATTGAAAAGGTATACACTATGATTACTAATGATAACACCTAAAAAATGTATAAAATATTCACATGCATCAATATGTAAAATCAATTTTATAATATTTTTTATAGTATTCTAATAATTACTTCTAGTGCAATATTTATAACATTGAATGCCTTTTATTCTTCTCAAGCTTTTCCTTCACCAATAACAGTATCCCTATATGTATAATGCTTGAAACATGCAAAGATAACACATGGACAATAAATATACTTCCTACAATATATTGTTGATCCCAAAGACACCAAATAAATGGCTTATAGAGACTAGCTAGTCAAAAGCATATGTTTGGAATAGAAGAATCAAAGTATAAGATCAATAAAGAAGAAAGTAGATGAAAGGATAAGATTTCATTATGAGGAACCAAAAATAAGTAGAGTACAATGTCTATTGATATTTTCTTTTCTTTCTTAAATTTATCCGTTATGTAATTGGTTACCCCTAATGCTTTCTAAATTTTATTGAGTTTATCTTCTATGTAACTAACATGGTCCTTGGTATTCTCTTATTCATTATTTGTTGGTGCTCAAAACCTACCATCTATAGATGATTAGTTGACATAACTTATCATGCAATTAGAATATATTTAAAATTATATATTTTTTATTTATTAAAGGTATATCTTGGATATAAGACAATAACATTGATATAGTAAAGATTTTATATTGTCTTGGTGGTAGTTTTGGAATGAGTTTAAAAATAGGAGTCTCTAAATAAATAATTCAAACCAAAAAGTTTTTCATATTTAATTGTCAATTTTAATTTTTAAAAAGAATAAGGGTTACTAATAAATCTACAACTCTTTATTTCTGGGAGAATTTTAATTCACTATTATTAATAAGTTTTTTAATTTTTAAAGTTATATAAGATAATGTAGATAAAATAGAGGAAAAGTATATTTCCTAAGAAAATTCTCCTTTTATATATGGTCTTAATTGAAATAAGTTTAACTATTTAATAATTTTTTAAAGTAATTATTAGCTCTATGTAATATGATTATTATAATACATTATGTTTCTCAATTAATTTATTGTTTCTTAAATTACTAGTTTAATATAGATTAATGGTATTAGATCCTATCTAATTTTTTTGATGCATTAAATGTAGTTAAGATATGGTAAATTTGTAGTCAATAGAAATGATTGATTAGATTAAATACTTGATATATGCAAGAGGTCATAGATGGGTATGAGGAATGAGTTCTTGACTCCTTCAATCCTTTTAGAGTGTGAAAGACAAGTCTAGAAAGACAACAAATAGAGATGATGTGTTAGTTTGTGTAGATGTCTAGAATGTCCCAAGCACATTGTTACCCACAATAGATAGATCACTTGGTAGGCTTCCAAATTCTAGTTCATACCTTTGAAGAAAAATAGATGAAGATTGTGGTTATGTGCAAGCTACTAATGTACCAAGCTATGGTAATGGATGAAAAATGCCCATCAGGTAGAAAAGTGCTAACATTTTGATGCAGGAGCATCTGGACAAATTAGAGAATAGGCAGAGTGCTTGGGAAAGAGAACCATGTATGGAAGCCACAATGAAGACTCAAAGGTGAGAAAAGGATTTCTATTACAAGCTAAACGGGGGTCTCTCTTACATTAAAGTTTGTGGAACGTTATTATTTGAACTATACTGAAAGTGAATAGTGGTGATGAACCAAACTTGGCTAGAAGGGAAGACATAAGGAAAGGCACGTATTCAATAGAGTCTCAAAAGAGATTAACAAAAGAAAATAGAATGTAATTAAAGGGAGGCATTACAATTTGGTCAGGTAAACAGAGGCGCCAACATTACAAGGGATTGCATATCTCAAACTTAGTAAGAAAGCAATTTAATAACCTAGGAAGTGGTGCAGTCTATATTATGTAGATGAGAATAAAAACAATGCAGAGGTCCCAAAAATAGAGAACATTTAAATGGAGCAACTCTTATTAAAGAAGAAGAGGACGTGGAATTAAAGGAAGTTTGTTTTCCTTTTAAAATTTATAAATTAAAATGTGAGAAGAGACATTAGAAAGGAGAAAGGCACCCATTTTAGGCTTTAAGATCATAAAGAAACTACTACAAAAAAAAATGCCTTTCCTTGGCATCCTTAGCGTGGTAAGGAAGGAGGTGCAAGTTTTAATTAAAGTGTTTTAACTAGCAGTAGAGGAGGCGGGGTGGAAGGTGCCTAGACGGTGCAAAAGAAGCTATAAAATAATGTGAGTGGTGGTATGTTTTGGGGGATAGAGAGAAGAGAGGAGTTGAGATGTGGGAATGAGAGCTTTCCTATGGATAGGCCATGATGGCCATATTTGCAATGTTATTGCAAATCTATGATGTTTGTTGTTGATGAAATGAATAGAAAGGAATAAAATTATTTTTGTGTAATGTTGTGGATTTGATAATGAGTGGTGTGTGTGTGTTGAGTTGAGTTTCTTTTTTTGCAAATAATTGTTAATGTGCTTGAGGAGGTGAGTTATGAGTATGTAGGTGGTTGTTTTTCATTGTATCAGTGGTATCAGAATAGGTTGTTCCTGAGTCTGCAAGCAGATCATCGAATGTGAGACAGTTTGTAGTAGGACCTGTGAGTTGTGGGTTGTGAGAAAGTGCATCCGAGAGTGGCCCCGTGAGGTAGGGGTAGAGGTGGAGGTAGAGATGAGAGTAGTAGCTCATGAGTGTGTGGACAGAACTACCGATTTGAGGCAATCTATGCAAGGACCTGAGGGTCGAGTTGTGAAGAGGAAGTCTCTAAGCGTTGAAAAGAAAATGAAGGGAATAAATGTGAGACCAAGAGTCTGGATTGTCCAGTTAGAAGAAAGAATTGATTTATATAGACTTCAAGAGCAAATGATAGAGATAAGAAAAATGACATGTATAGTTGATGAGATAATGGAAGAGATCTTTGGAATTTTAATTGGAAGAAAAAATAATGCTGGAAAGAAGGAGAAGAAGATTAGAGGAAAGAATAATGTTGTAGATATGAGAGAGATGGCGTAGAATGGGATGAAGGATCTCACGAAGAGGGTGGCAATGCTGACCAGACTAGTTAGGAAAAAAACTAGAAGTTCAGAGTTCAAATTAGAGGAACCTGGTGAGCAAATTGAGAGTTATGTTGAAGAGGAAGATAGTGAGGATGGAGATGTGATTGAAGACATGCTCGAAGAAGGTGAAGGTATAGAAGACATGGAAGTTTCTGTGATAAACCAAGAAGATACAGTAGAGTGTGAAGATGAGATTCTCATGCAAGAGGAATAAAAAGAAAAGGCATTGATTGTGGCAGCATGTCTTGATCAAGGCATGAAGGAGGAAATCAAAATAGAAAATACAACAGACATTGAGGAGCAAAGTGAATCTATAGAGCAAAGCAAAGTTGAAGTAGTAGTGGAGAAGAAAGAGGTTAGTAAGGTAATGCATAATATTTTTCATTTTTATAATGAAGATGAAAGTGGATTGCATGTACATGAAGGGATTGCAATAGTTGGTCATGTTGAAGACATGAAAGAAGAAAGTAGAAGAGGAGTTGTAGTGATTAAAAAGGAAGAAGATATGAGCAATGAAGAAGATGTAGCTGTGGAGATTGAGATGGCAGTGATAGAGTTTGAAAATGTTGTAGCAGATGAAGAGGATAAAGATGATTTATTGTCACAGAGTTTGGTAGTAGAAGAAGAGTGGTTTGATAAGCTTGCTGATGGAGGAAAGAATATGAATGTTACAACAAAGAACAAAGAAGATGATGTTGGAACAATGAAGAAGGATAAGATAAATTTTGGATATGATGATTTTTATTTACCTTCTATAGAAGATATTTCAGTTGTAGAGGATGAAGTTGTGGATTGGTATGTGGATGTTGCATGTTTATGCATAGAGGTTGTAGAGGATGGTGCAGGTGGAACTTGGTGAAGGTGGATAGTTTGTGGTGGGTTGAATCCCATGAAGAAGGAGAGAGGAGAAGAAAGCTATTGGCAAAGGAGGATGACATATGGTGGATGTAGATCCATGAGCGGAGAGAAGACTAGTGAATGGAGTTGTGGAAGAAGGATGGTGCTTGTGCCAATGAAGTGTTGGAAAAAGAGGAAGAAGAAATGATCCTATACATTTATTCCAATGATGGAGTTCATTGTAGGTTGGTTGCAACCTGAAAGGGTAGTTGAATACTCAACTCCACATTTGTGACTGTATGCTCACAAACGTCTTACCTGGCATGTCTGATGCAGGAGCACCTAGGACAAATTAGAGAATAGGAAGAGTGCTTGGGAAAGAGAACCAGATATGGAAGCCACAATGAAGACTCAAAGGTGAGAAAAAGATTTCTATTCCAAGCTAAACAAGGTTCACTCCTACATTAAAGTTTGTGGAACATTATTATTTGAATTATACTGAAAGTGAATAGTGAGGATGGACCAAACTTGGCTAGAAGGGCAGACATAAGGAAAGGCATGTATTCAATAGATTCTCAAAAGAGATTAACAAAAGAAAACATAATGTAATTAAAGGGAGGCATTACAATTTGGTTAGGCAAATAGAGGTGCCAACATTACAAGGGATTACAGACCTCAAACTTAGTAAGAAAGCAATTTAATAACCTAGGAAGTGGTGCAATCCATATTATGCAGATGAGAATAAAAATAATGCAGAGGTACCAAAAATAGAGAACATTTAAATGGAGTAGCTCTTATTAAAGAAGAAGAGGGCGTGGAATGAAAGGAAGTTTATTTTCCTTCTAAAATTTATAAATTAAAATGTGAGAAGAGGCGTTAGAAAGGAGAAAGGCACCCATTTTAGGCTTTAAGATCATAAAGAAACTGCTGTAGAAAAAGAAAACGCCTTTCCTTGGCATCCTCAACGTAGTAAGGAAAGAGGTGCAAGTTTTAATTAAAGTGTTTTAACTGGTAGCAGAGGAGGGGGGGTGGAAGGTGCCTGGAAGGTGCAAAAGAAGCTATAAAATAATTTGAGTGGTGGTACATTTTGGGGGATAGAGAGAAGAGAGGATTTGAGATGTGGGAATAAGAGCTTTCCTGTGGAGAGGCCATGATGGCCATATTTGCAATGTTATTGCAAATCTATGATGTTTGTTGTTGATGAAATGAATAGAAAGGAATAAAATTGTTGTTGTGTAATGTTGTGGATTTGATAATGAGTGGTGTGTGTGTGTGTGTGTGTGTGTGTGTGTGTGTTGAGTTGGGTTTCTTTTTCTTGCAAATAATTGTTAATGTGCTTGAGGAGGTGAGTTATGAGTATGCAGGTGGATGTTTTTCATTGCATCACATTTAGGTTTAGATTTAAATTTGGAGGCAAAGGTGCTAACATTTATATCTCAAATTTAAACTCCCTACAAAATCGCCTATTGACACAAAATATAGACCCAAGGTCTAGATTATCTATGTCCTTGTTGTTACCCCAATGTGATACAATGGTGCAGTGCACCTAGAATAGACATTTAATCAAATTTTTGAAATTTTAGAGTTAAAAGGAAAAATGAGTTTCAAAATAAATGAAATAAATCCTTGAAAGGCATAGTCAAGTAGTGGAGATTGATATTAGTAATGTTTTCCTTAGTGGTCTGCTGTTTACAACAGTGTGATAGTCTAAGAATAGAAAAAAATAGTCTTTTAGTAAAAAAGCACTTTGTTGTGACGTGGTCCAACATTGCCCCATCAGCCATGGGGACCCCTTGATTTGGTGTTTTGGTCTGTGGTCTTGGTCAGAGTTTCTTATCTGCATTGAGATGTTCTTTTCTCAACAGCATGCCCGCTCCCCCTAGCTCCCTGCCTAAGCGGACTTGATTTACCTTCTGGCGTTGCTGTGGATTTCCTATTCCCTTAGCAAGCTAAAGGACTGCTTGAGCGGATCTTCATGACTCGTCAGGAACTCTCCATAATTGGGTTAATCTTCGGTAGGCTTGAATGACCATTTGGGCGAGGTATCTTTGGATGACGTGATTATTAATGGACCATTGGCAGTTATGCAAAACATCATGTAAACGTTCTACTTTCAGCATCAAGTCTGGTGTGAAGCATAACGTCCGCTCCAGGTTGATTGTTTGGACTCTTGGCAGCGATTAAATGCTTGGTGAGCATTTCTCAAATCATACAAGACACCCTCGTAAATGCATGGAGGGGCGGACTTTTAAGAGTCCACTGCAAATCCTGCATTGTGCATGTTGAAGCAAAAAGACCACCAGGATGGAGCTAGATCTTAGGTTTGCAATTTGCTTTTTGGCCAGGTGTGGTAAAGATCTCAAACATTTGCTCTAACCCACTGTAACACCGTCACCTCTTTGGCAATCATGAAGACTCGTTGAAGGAAGCATTAAATGATTTTGTGCAGAGCAAATTTGTTCTATTCTTAGCATACAATTAAATAGGCACTGCACTCTCAATAACGCATGGATAGGGAATTAATTGGGATTCCTGGCAGGAGTTTGAGGCACGTATCTTTCAAATATTGGCTCGTCCTATTTTTAGCCCCATGATTTAATTCAAGTAATGACATTTATGCGGTAGAGGAGGTGGACCGCACTATTTATGCTAGCAAAATCTTTTGAACATTATTGTGAGTAAAGTGCCAAATTTCTAAGCATTCGTGGTATGCGCTGTCCTCCAGAAAAGGTGATTTCACTATGTGAGACGATAGGGATTCAAGGGTGTTTTATCATTTGTTCTAACAGTGAGCTTCGCTTCCTGCATCAGTATTTGGAAACCTGACTATGTTCATGAGTTTTGTCTACAAGAGGGGATCCTTATGAGGTCTATCTGAATGGGTGCTTGGACGTTAAACTAGTTAATATTACATAATATGCCTGGTGTTCTCAAAGCTTCTTGGGTGCAGGTTTAAGAGTGTCTTCCTTGGTTGAAGTCTTCGAAAGTTTAAGAAAGATCACCTTCTATTGCTTGGAAATCGACCTCCCCTCCATTAAAGCACATAAGGGATTACAACACACGATTATTGCAGGTCCATTAGGAGATCAGATTTGACAGGGGCAAATAGGAACTAAGTGTGTTAGTGAGACATTTGGACATTTTGTTCTCATATGAATTACATTATTGTTTTTTCTTTAGTGGAGGGGTGAGATAAATTAAAATCTTGCATTCAAATAATCTCGCATGTATTAAGTGTAGGTTTTGTTACTATTATGTTGTTACTAAATGTCATTTTCGAGATTTTGACATAAGGTGGTTGTGCAGGTGAAAGATGAGTGCGAAGGACAGACAAGCATTGATGAGGAGTGACATGAAGGGAACGTGGCCAGAAACAAAGATCACTTCGAAGTGGCGAAACCTCTATGACACCAATCTGGGGAAGACCAATATGCAAGAGATTCAACAAAAATTGCACAAACCCAATCCATCGGATCTAGTCAGACGAATGTTGAAGAACGGGATTGTGCAAGCTGCTTGTTTCCCGCCAACAATGCTATGTCCAGAACTAATGTTAGAATGTGCCAAGCATTATAATCATGAAAAGAGATGTATTATGAATAGAGAGGGTAAAGTACTTACTTATCTAAGAAAGGAGGCGATCGCGGAAGCTTTTGACATCCCCTCATACAAAACTACTACATTCTGCGACAAGGAGTCTACTTTGCAACTTTATTTGGCTGGACCTGAGAAATGTATGGAGGTAATAAACAACAGTTGGTTGGTGCAACCAAGGCCACATGTGAGTAAGGTACCTAAAAAGCTTCACAAGTCTGACTTTCATCAAGAAATCAACTATATGGTTGTGTTTTTGAACCGCATCATGGGCTGCCCACAATCGGCAAATTTCGATCCTTGGATTTTCTTCTTCATTGAAGAAATTATAAGTGGAAAAAGAATGCTAGATTGGGCTGAAATGATCAGCAGCAACATCGATGATCAAGTGAAGGGTTTACAAGAAACAAAAACATTTTACATGAGCTCATATATTATATATATGCTTGCCAGAAGTGAGAGATATCCAGGATTGAACTGTAAGGAGAGAGTTGGAAACGGAGAAGGACAGTTCAAGGTTTATGATTGCTATCCTTAGTTGCACTTACAGGCTATATCCCATTACAGAAGGTTTAATGATGCCTTTTCCATGCATATTGTTAGATTGTTACAAGGTAGCACATGCAGGAGATTATCGAAGGAGGCCATGAACTTCGTGGCAAAATATGGAAAGTGGTTTATTCAGTTTCCAAGATTCACATACATCCGTATGGAGGGCTTCTCATCATTGCCTTATAGATTGCCTAGATACCCCACTGACAGAATGGTGTTGTTGGAAGTAACACAACAGCTGGTTGCATTCGACAGAGTCCAGAGAAAGAGGAAAAAGACTACAACAAAGTTTCCAATCAGCATCGGGTGGCTTGAGGCTTGCATGTCATTACAAGCTGTTGAAAATTCAGAGATAGAGTTGCAGGCTTACAACTTGGTATGCCACAATGATGCACGCAGTAACTTTGATCCATTTGGCACAGTCAGACAGGAATTTGGAAGCAAATATGAGCACAAACCGCAGCTCGAGGATCATTGGATAGATACATATGATGACATAGAAATAAGAAAGAAAAGTTGCTACCGATTGTCTTTGGATCTGGTCAGATCAACAAGAGTAATCAACATTCCAGATCAGCTTGAGGAGAATCACAAAAGACTTTCACAAAGTTCATATGAAGAGAAAAGAGATAGTCCCTTCACCATCAACTGGTCTGAGCAGGAGGCCACATGCAATGATGATTTCATGATGCCAATTATATCGCATACAAGAAAGTATGTAGACTTCCAGATTCGTAGGCTTCAGGAGAAGAATGTCCAATTGACTTACAACTTGATGGGAGGAGTTAGTGTACATCAGTCCAAGGATACTTCAGGAAGTGGGTCATCCAGTAATTCTAATGGTTCCAAGGGAGAAGGTGATGATCCGCATGAGGGTATTCAGCCAAGTAAGAAGGTAAAGACTAATGATCAGCAGGCAGTTAGTGCATTTTCAAGATAGGAGGGTAATAATACAATAAATATTGATGAAGACGAAGTGAGACCTGATGAGCAGATAGCCTTGAAAATCCAAGATGATCAGGGAAACAAACAAGGTAATCAAATTGGTGAAGTAGTGTCAAAATCAACTAAGGAACAAGAAGTGGTCATGATAGAAACAGAAGCTGAAAATCAAGATGACAAAGAGTTGTATGAGTTTGATGAGGAGGCTCTTCCCACTGTTCAGCATAAGGGAGTTCAAGAAGAAAGTCCGGAAGACCTGTCCAATCTGCCTGAGTGGTTAAGAGATCGAGTCAAGGAAAAGTCTGTTATTGAAAGGGAACCCATACTAAGTTTGGAAGACTTGCTGAGCAGGGCCAAAACTGACAATGGAAAGCAGAAAATTACTAAATTCTCAAAAATCACAAGAGGTAGCTTGAGGTCAAGGCAAGTGCATATTGTTGTCCCAAAAATTAGCAAAGAGGCAGATGGTGGCGTTTCGAGTGCATATGACATCAATACTTTTGATTTGGGACCAGCCACAGCAGAGCAGGAGATAGAAGAGTTGGAAGATTCAGTTGTTGTCATCAAAGAAAGGCTACGGAAGGAACAAGAACAGAGGATTCAGTTAGAGAAGGATAACTTGGCATTTCGGCATTATATTCAACAGTTAATGAGGCCACTAAGCCAAGATGAAGAGATGGTTGCACCACCGGCATTGCTCTCGCAGGAGTCTGTGGTTCATTTGGAAGAAATGAGGTCCTTTTCTCAAGTATTGTAGGACTGGGTAGCAAATTTCAAGATCAAGGCTGATGGGTTCGTGGATGAGATTGTGAAGTTGTACAAGGAGGCTACTTCAACATTTGATAGAGTTTAGAATATTCTAATTACTTGTGCACAATTCAGAAATGTAAGGGAAGAAGTTATGCCTCAGTTGAAAAGGTTGATTTATACTCCAAGTGCCACATTGTTGGATGAAGGGGTGATTGAGCGGGGTCCAACATATAATTTCCATTCTTGGTATTGTGCACTCAGCATAAAGGAGCAAGTTCTGGGAAAGGTTGAGAGTGACTGCACTCAAACAAGAGAGGTACTTCAGGAAATGCAAAACAAAATACTTGTTTTCATTAACAGGGTAGTTGATTCCAATGGAGAGATTGATGAATACTTGCTGAAAGACAAGATGCATGCAAAGTATTTTCGGCATACACAGGCTGTTTCGAGGGAGTTGTTGGATGAAATTTGCACACTTTCCACTTTCATGGGCACGTTTCAGACATCCATGGCTAGTTGGGAAATGACAGTTGTCAAATGTACAGAGGAGCTGCAAATCATAGAGGGCACCATTCAGACTCTGCCAAGTGTCCCTATGGAGGATATTACATGTGTCATCGCTAGATTTGTGGAGTTTACCACAAAAAGGAAAGGTCATAAATGAGGGTATTCCACTTAATTGGTGCATCATTAATGCAGGGTCCAATTTTAGTAAATTTTGTAACCACTTGCCTGTGTGGCATAATATGGGCCCTCAATTTAGAGTTTTAATCTTGGCCATCCATTGAGTTTTGGGGCCTATATAAACCCATTTTGCTCTCATTTGTAAAGGGTGGAATGCTCTGAGAAATTGTTGCTCAAGACTCTGCTGAAATAAATACAAATTCATTGCTGAAATTTTCATGGTGATTTGTGTTGTTTCAAATGAATGCATGGTTTCTAAGTGTTCACTCATAGAATAAGATCCGTTTAGTTTGTTTTCAGCAATTTAGTTTTATGTTTTATGGGAGTTGTTGTTGTTGATTCATGTTTGGTGTCTCCATAGTTCATACCATTTATAATTTGTCGATGGCAGATTGTAGTGCATGGTTAGTCTGAATATCATCTGAGCTTAACTTCAATTACTTTGTGCATGGAAGTAATCTGAAAATCTTACTTTCCCCTTAGAAGATAGCACCACTTTTGTGTAGTTGTTACCTTATGGTGAAGCAAAGTGTGGTTGAGATTCCGGTGAATCAATGGTGATTGCTTGCATTTAGATTAGAGCCTTCTAAACTCATTTCCTTTTGCATTTTCTTTAAAATCTTGTTAGATTTAGATTCAAGAGCTTCCATTGTCATATCTCAAGTTATCGAATTGGTAGACCTTCAAAGAAGCTGTGTTACATGTTATCCAAGAGAAACAAGTTTCCTATTGTTGAGCATTTACGTAAGTCCCTTTGTGTCAAACAGTAATTCGCATCCTACTGCTAAGTTATCCCAAGTCGCAACACAAAAAGTAACTAATCAAGAACCTTGGAGTCTACTCATCTGATCACTTAGCTTAGCATTTGAGGGATTTTGTTCAAGAGAGGATAGAGTACACCAGTATTTTATTCTGCGTTGTATGTGCAAGGAAAACACATCAACAGAATTGGTGCTAGAAGGAGGGCCTCTCTTGGAATACAAAGTTAGACACACTGGAGCGCATTGTTTCCTTTTCACCCGAAAAACACCAGAGGATTCTAAGGTCTACACCGCAAACTTCAAAAGAGTTGATTGAGTTGGATTTTAATTCCAAAGCCAAGCGCAATAAGAAGACAAATTCATCAAGTGAAGGATCACCTAGCATAAGGGTCATTGTAGATTTGTTTCAAACCCCACCACAAAATACAAGAATCGCTTAACCAAGTAATACACAAGGAGTTACACAAATGGTTCTGGTGCAACAAGCAAACTTTCCAATGGCTTGGCTTCCGACAAATGCTTCTCCCCTTGCTGCTTTCACGAATTACCATGAAATGCCCAAGAGTCCTGAACAATTCTGCTCTAAATTTCAAGTCAGTGATGTGAACAGGACAGCAGAGGAACATATTAAGATTTTCGAGGATACTCTTCGAAACAGAAGGATTGAGCATGAGGATGTAGCATGTAGATTGTTTCCTTATTCACTGGGTGAAGATGCATACTTTTGGTATATTCATCTACCTGCAGGTTCCATTAATAGTTGGCAAATACTGAAAAACACCTTTCTAGAAAAGTTCAGGATTCCCATCACTCCATTAGAGCTCTACAAACAGTTTGTTGATGTCAAGAGGCAAGAACATGAACCTATCAGTTCATTCAATAATCATTTTCATAAGGCTTATACAAGGTTGCAAGCTCTGTATAATGTTGATGATGCAATGGCGAGGGAAGTATATTATGCAGCACTAGACCGCCTTACTTCCATGTTTGTGAAGAGAGCAACTACACCTCCAACTACTTTAACGGAGGCCTATGCTGAGGCCCTCAAAGTGAATACTGACTTGGGCATGAATACTCAAGGACCAGTTAATCATATAGGACATCCAGCTATGCCAAATCAGATTCAAGGAATCAACCAAGCTTTGACACAACATACTCCTGTAATGAATCCAATTCTGGCACCTAGCAATCAGATGGTGTTGCATCCAGGAGCACCCATTTCACAAACTTCACCAATGCAACCTGTGTACTTACAAGGGTCTTCATCCTCTACAAGGAGTCAAGAAGAGAAGGATGAAATGAAAGAGTTAATCGATCAAGTGAAGAGATTATCCACTGAAGTTACCCATCTGAGAAATCAAAATAATCATTTACAAAATATGCAAAGAAGTTTTCAAGGAAATCAGAGAGATCAAGGAAATCACAATGGATATCAAGGAAATCAGAGAGACCAAGGAAATTATCAAGGATTCTGATGGACAAATCAAGGATTCCAAAGACAAAACAAAACATGGAATAAATCTCCAAATAATGGAAATGTTCTCTCTCCATTGGAAAACAATTCAAATTCAGATTCTAGACTAGCAAACAAGGTGTTCTTAGCTGAGGCAGCTTTATCAAGTTGGTGTCGATTGCATAACACAAATCAGCATTCTGAGTTGTAGTGTATAGAGTTCAGAATAGCTGCTGATATATTTCAAAAGGAGATGCAAAACACACAAGCTCAAGATGCTCCTCAAGCAATGACAGGATATGAGATTGTTCCTACAACAAGGTATGATCAAGCCTTGATCATTGAAGACTTCACATTTCCTCCTGTGATGGATTATGATGCAATGGAATACAATGGAAGGTTCCCTCCAGCATCTGCAAATGGACCAATTGAAAATTTAGATTATTACTCTCCATTCAGTAATGACTTTCAAGCTGAAGCAGCAGGGGAAGTACAAGCATTTCAACAATCAGCTGGGAATCCACCCCTAAAAGTCTATCAAAGAAATCATCGAGTACAGGAGCCATTAACCTCTTCAGTTCCTCCAAACAATTTTCAAACTCCACCAAATCCAAATGCTAGTAATAATCCAAATTTTCCAAAGGATTCACCAGAGTATAGACAAAGGGATGCTGCTCAAAGAACCACTCCAACGCGAGAAGTTCAGCCACGAGACAATCCACAAGGACCCAATCTTTCACGAGATGGCCCTGCGACAAATGATGGATTGAAACGTCTAAGTTTAATTGTTACTAAAGAATTCAAGAAAGTGAAAGTGAGCATGCCTTTGGTTGAAATGATGAGAATCCCTAAAATTAGAAACACAATTTTAAACAGCTTAAATGATACATCTATTCCAAGGAATGCTATGGTAGGCCCTTCTAACTCATCCCATGTTCAGAATGCACATGTTGTGGAAAGTGTGCCAGAGGGTGTTTCTCCATATATGAACTCAGTATGTATAGCCCACGACCCTACAAAGGATATAAAAGAAGGGAGTATTGTTAAAAGTGAAAAGATCATCAAAAATGAAAGGATTGCAAAAGATCAAATCTCATGGTCAAATGATGTGGAAAAGAACGCACATTCCAAGTTACCAAACGAAAAGTCTGTAGTTTTCTATCAAGGAAGAGATGAGCCTGCCCCATTCCTATTATCAGTCCATATTTTTAGGAAAATGTTACATAATTGTTTGATGGATTCAGGAGCATCAAGCAACGTAATGCCACTCACCATATTTAAAAGATTGAGTTTGATTCCTACTCCGACCACAAAGAAAGTTACACAACTGGATAAGACAGAAGTGCCCGTGGTTGGAGAATTAAATAATATACACATGCAATTGTCATCTGATCCAAGAATCCAAAGCTACATTGATATATCAGTTGTTGATATCCCAAGCGGATATGGCATGCTCCTGAGTAGAGATTGGTCAAGAAGATTGAATGGGTATGTAGCTACCGATTTCTCACACATGTGGCTACCATGGAAAGGAATTCGAAATCAAATCAAAATTGATAATACTCCAAGATTGAAACTGATGATCACAGAATATGGTGAGGACAATGAGGTCCTATTCCTAGAAACTGATCTTGGGAATTACAGGCCAAATATAGAAGAAGTCTTCATGTTACAAGGTTCAAGAATGAAAGAAGATGAAGGTCAGAAATCTTTTGATGAAACTAAAATTTTGCTTGATCACAATTATGAGTCCGCTTCTAATGAAGGAGATGGTACATTTGAAAATTTCTAAAATTTCGTACTCAAGAATGTTCAACAAGCAACAGAGTTGGGTCAGCAAGCAAATGTCAAAGATCTATTATTACCTAACTGGTGCCAGATACATAGTGCTTTTCATTCTGAGTTTTCCTGTGCTATGTGTAAAGTTGCCTTAGAACAAGTATATAGGAGAGTCCCTCAGGCTGTAAAACCAAAAATTCTGGAAGTAAAGAAGGAAGATAACCCTGTCAAATTACCCACTAAAATTGAGATAATTGAAAAATCTGAAAAAAGTGATGATCAACCGAAGAAGGATCCAATTTTACCAAGGACTCCCAAGAAAGGTAAGGTAAGAGAAAATCCAAATAAAGTTTAAATTGATCAAGAAGGTAATCAAGTATGGACTTTGCGTTTTGATGGGTCCAAGTCGAAGCAAGGAGCTGGTGCTGGGTTCGACTTAATCAATCCATCAGGCGAATCATTCTTGGCTGCGCATAGACTGCAATTTCCATGTACAAATAATGTGGCAGAGTATGAATCATTAGTTCATGGGTTATTGATGGCTATCAAGAAAGGAGCTAAGATTCTACATGTTTACAGAGATTCCGAGGTAATTGTCAAGCAAATAAGAAAGAAGTATGTTTGTCATGATAAGAGATTAAAGAGGTATAGAAATCATGTTTGGGATTTGATTGAAAGTTTTGATGCATTCAACATCAAATCAGTTTATAGATCAAAGAATCAAGTTGCTAATTCCCTAGCACAGGCTGCGAGTTCACTTACACCACTTGCCATGAATGGGCTGAAAAAGTTCACTATAGAGTTAGTCTCAGTACCATCAGTCCCTGATAATGTTACAAATTTTCAGGTGTTCAATGATGATAAACACATATTGGATTTCATCACAAATTCTGGGGTTTTTGAGGCTCAAATCATAGATGAAGAAGATTTGGAACAAGCAGAATTTGATGCAGAGGGTATCTTGAACCTAAAAAATAACACAATACCACGAGGGATGGTTGAGTTAGAAAGACTCTTTGATTCAGATCAATTGAGTGCATTGAGAGATCATAAGATTCAAGGAGGTAAATGTGAACCTATCAATATGGGAACAAGTAATGAAGAGAAGAATGTGTTAATAGGAAAGGTGTGTAGACCTGAAGAAAAAGAAGGTATACTCAAATGCATGAAAGAATTTTCAGACATTATAGCATGGAGTTATGAAGATTTAAAGACTTATGATACCTCAATCATTACACACACCATTCCTCTAAAACCCAACAGCAGGCCGTTCAGAGAAAGGCAGAGGCCTGTTAATCCACTTTTAGAACCATTGATATATAAAGAGGTAAAGAAGCTATTGAACGCAAGGATAATATTTCCGGTAAGGCACTCAACGTGGGTCGCCAATCTTGTTCCTGTTCGTAAGAAAAATAGGGAGATAAGGTTGTGTGTGGATTTTAGGAATTTGAATAGAGCATCTGAAAAGGACAATTATCCATTGCCTTCATTGGATGAAGTTTTGCAAATTGTAAATGGTTCCCAGATGATGTCTTTCTTAGACAGATATTCAGGATACAACCAAGTGATGGTGGAACCAGAAGACCGATTGAAGACTACATTCACTTGCAAGTGGGGAAACTATGCATATAGGTGAATGCCATTTGGACTGATTAATGCCGGAGCAACCTTTCAAAGAGCTATGGACATTGCTTTTCATGATTTGATTGGAAAATGTATCATCATATACATGGATGATCTCACAGTTTTCTCTCGCAGAAGGGAAGATCACATAGAGGATTTGAGGAAAGTATTTCAAAGATGTAGAAAACACGGAATCTAACTGAATCCAAAAAAGTGTATGTTTGGAGTAACAGAAGGCAAATTATTGGGACATGTGATTTTAGAGAAGGGAATTTCAATAGATCCAAGCAGAATAGAGGCTATTTCCAAGATTGACATGCCTGCAAGTAAGAAGGAGCTGAAGTCATTCTTCGGGAAGATAACCTTCGTCAGGAAGTTCATTACAGGATTTGCAGAGATCGTTAAGCCATTGAATGACATGATGAAGAAAGATGTGAAGATAGAGTGGACAATTTCTATAAGAAAGGCATTTGAAGAAATCAAACAAGCTATTGCTGATGCTCCTATTTTGATAAGCCCAGACTACACAAGGCCATTTTATCTATATTCGTTTGCTTCAGAGCATACTTGTGCAGCAACTCTCACCCAGAGAAATGAAGAAAAAGATGAACACCCAATAGCTTTCATGAGCACACCATTGAAAGATGCTGAACTGAGATATCCTAATGTGGAAAAGCAGGCTTATGCACTGGTCAAAATGATTAAGAAATTTAGACATTACATTTTGAGAAGTAAAATATATGCTATTGTCCCAGATGTGGCAGTCAAGACCCTGCTTATGTAGAATGAATTGGGAGAAAGAAGAGGCAAGTGGGTCACCACTATTGAAGAATATGATATTGAAATACAACCAATGAAGCTTGTTTGAGGACAAGGAATGACTCAAACAATTGCAACTGATGGACCAGGGTTGGTGCAACAAGTTTATACTCTTGAGGATGTATCATCGATGAATGGTACAATGACATTATATATTGTCTGTTAAATCAGAAGTGTCCGGCACATATGAATTCAACCTAGAAGAGAGCTTTGAGAATAAAAAGTTAGAGTTTTATGCTCCAAGGATTAGTCCTATTCTAAAAGAATCATGAAGGGATATATTTGAGATGCCTAGGAAAGGATGAAGCAGGTCAGATAATGGAACACTTCCACAGCAAATTTGGAACATGTCATGGGGGTGGTTTAGCTACAGCACACCAAATTTTGAGGGCAGGCTATTATTGGCCCACTTTGTTTCATGATGCATATGACCATGTCAAGAGATGTCACATGTGCGAGGTAGCTGCTTCAAGGGAAAGAAATCCAGCCATGCCACTTCAACCGGTGATCGAAGTAAGACCTTTTGCTCAATGGGGTTTGGACTTTATTGGTATGATTAACCCACCTTCCTCGGAACAACACAGGTATATTCTGACTGCTACTGATTACTGTACCAGGTGGTCTGAGGCTCATGCTTTAAAATTTTGTACTTCTGATGTTGTGATTAAATTTCTTGAAGAAAGTATTATCACTAGGTTTGGATGTCCACATGCACTTGTTTGTGATAATGGTCCTACTTTTACTTCACTAAAATTTTCTAACTGGGCTTTTGACTATGGCATTACACTGAAATTTTCATCAAACTATTACCCGCAGGGAAATGGCCTAGCAGAATCCACCAACAAAAACTTGCTAGGTGCAATTAAGAAACTATTGGACAAAAACCCTAGAGATTGGCATACGCAACTTAAGTTTGCTCTTTTGGCAGACAGGACAAGAATAAAGAGTTCCCTGGGTACATCCCCTTATCATCTAGTTTATGGCCAAGATCCTGTATTCCCAATCCAATTGAGAATTCCTACATTACAATTTATGAAAGATTACATGGAAGAAAATGACAGAGTCCAAACTAGGTTGTCACAACTGCTCCACTTAGAAGAAAAATAGAACATGGCACTTGAAAATTTTGCAAAACATCAAGGAGTTGTGAAGAGATGGTTTGATAGACAAGCAAAGATCAAGTCTTTTCATATTTTTGATTTGGTTCTATATTGGGACAAAGCTAAAGAGAGAAAGGGTGGACATGATAAATTTGATAATCTTTGGAAGGGCCCTTACCAGATTGTTGAAATTTTGGGAGAAAATGCTTTCAAACTGAAAACACTCACTGGAGAATCTGTTCCATTGCCCATCAATGGACAATTCTTAAAGCATTATTTCCAACCCTAAGTTCCTTCGAGGACCTATTTGTACATAGTTAGGATAGTTGTTTCTTGCTTTCGTTGGTTGGTTCTAGGGTAAGTTTGCTTCATTTTGGGCTTGTCTGCTTTTGCTGCAGTTTTTGGCTTTCCCTGGGGTCCTGTTTTTGGGTGGTTTTTTCAATAAGAGCACTTCTGGTTGACTTCATGAGGTAATGCTAAGTATATTTTGAGAATAAATATTCATGAGATTCTTTGAGTCAGAAGGTAATTCTCTTTAGTCTATCTTTTTGTTAAGATCTATACTTGACTCGAGAAGGGAATCATGCATTGTATTTTGACATGAAGGTCTTTGATTATATGTTTAAAATGTTTAATCTTTAAATGAATACTTTTTGTTTTCTTTTGATAAGCTTGCGTTAGATGGATAGATTCATTGCAGACTCCATTGTTGGCGTTCGATAGCATGTTTCTTACTCTGGGAAGATAAATTGACTGTTTAGGGCGACTTGAATTGTTTTGAGATCTTATATCTTTTCACTTTTAAAATCTAAAAGTACCTAAGTAAATCTTTGTGATCTCGCATTAAGTGAAAAATCTAAAGGTCCACCTTTTCCGCCATCGTATGTCCACACCCAGCTAGCTGAGTCATCACGTAGCGGTACTGCATTGTACTCTACCAAGTAAAAGCATGTTGAAAATCAAAAGAAAAGAAAAGAAATGAAAGAAAATCACAAATCACACACCATAACACAATTAGATGGACGATTGAGTAATCTTTACCAGGGCTATGGACGCCTGACCAGTAGTAGGGCTCTGCTCGAGTGGAATTACGAGACAAACCCGTCGGGGCTATAGATGCTCACTGGCAGCGGGGCCATGTCCAGGTAGTTCATGAGGTGTGCACTAATCACGTAGCTTAATGCGGAGGAACTAAGGTGATCTTAAGTGCTAATGGATGGAAATGAACCCAATTGCACACACTTGGATCTTTCAGGATGAAAATGGTTGTCCTAAGCTTTTGATTTTGACGCCTTGATTAAGTTTTCATGTTTATTTGACCTAATATGTGGGTGCATGTAGGGAGTTTGAAGTTTTGATTCTTTCTTATCTCTAGAACACTTGAGGATGTTTTAAATGAAATTTTTACCCTAAGAAATTACAGAGATGAAATGTCGTGATACAATTTTTGACTCTTTTCTACTTTCGAGTGCATCTCTTAACTATTAGATGAACTTGACGAGGTTATTTGATGATTTAGGGTTTTGAATGAGTCTTTATTCCTCAAATGTTTAAGAGCATTTCTCTTGTGGAGTCACCAGATGTTGTGACGTGGTCCAACATTGCCCCATCAGCCGTGGGGACCCCTTGATTTGGTGTTTTGGTCTGTGGTTTTGGTCAGAGTTTCTTATCTGCATTGAGATGTTCTTTTTTCAACAGCATGCCCGCTCCCCCTAGATCCCCGCCTAAGCGGACTTGATTTACCTTCTGGTGTTGCTGTGGATTTCCTATTCCCTTAGCAAGCTAAAGGACCACTTAAGCGGATCTTCATGACTCGTCAGGAACTCTCCATAATTGGGTTAATCTTCGGTAGGCTTGAATGACCATTTGGGCGGGGTATCTTTGGATGACGTGATTCTTAATGGACCTTTGGCAGTTATGCAAAACATCACGTAAACGTTCTACTTTCAGCATCAAGTCTAGTGTGAAGCATAACGTCCACTCTAGGTTGATTGTTTGGACTCTTGGCAGCGATTAACTGCTTGGTGAGCATTTCTCAAATCATACAAGACACCCTCATAAATGCATGGAGGGGCGGACTTTTAAGAGTCCACTGCAAATCCTGCATTGTGCACGTTGAAGCAAAAAGACCGCCAGGATGGAGCTAGACCTTAGGTTTGCAATTTGCTTTTTGGCCAGGTGTGGTAAAGATCTCAAACATTTGCTCTAACCCGCTGTAACACCGTCACCTCTTTGGCAATCATGAAGACCCGTTGAAGGAAGCATTGAACAATTTTGTGCAGAGCGAATCTGTTCTATTCTTACCATACAATTAAATAGGCACTGCACTCTCAATAACGCATGGATAGGGAATTAATTGGGATTCCTGGCAGGAGTTTGAGGCATGTATCTTTCAAATATTGGCTCGTCCTATTTTTAGCCCCACGATTTAATTCAAGTATTGACATTTATGCAGTAGAGGAGGTGGAGCGCACTATTTATGCTAGCAAAATCTTTTGAACATTATTGTGAGTAAAGTGCCAACTTTCTGAGCATTCATGGTATGCGCTGTCCTCTAGAAAAGGTGATTTCACTGTTTGAGACGATAGGGATTCGAGGGTGTTTTATCATTTGTTCTAACAGTCAGCTTCGCTTCCTGCATCAGTATTTGGAAACCCGACTATGTTCATGAGTTTTGTCTGCAAGAGGGGATCCTTATGAGGTATGTCTGAATGGGTGCTTGGACGTTAAGCTAGTTAATATCACATAATCTGCCCGGTGTTCTCAAAGATTCTTGGGTGCAGGTTTAAAAGTGTCTTCCTTGGTTGAAGTCTTCGAAAGTTTAAGAAAGATCACCTTCTAGTGCTTGGAAATCGACCTCCCCTCCATTAAAGCACATAAGGGATTACAACACATGATTATTGCAGGTCCATTAGGAGATCAGATTTGACAGGGGCAAATAGGAACTAAGTGTGTTAGTGAGACATTTGGACATTTTGTTCTCACGGGAATCGAATTATTGTTTTTTCTTTAGCGGAGGGGTGAGATAAATTAAAATCTTGCATTCAAATAATCCCGCATGCATTAAGTGTAGGTTTTGTTACTACTATGTTGTTACTAAATGTCATTTTCAAGATTTTGACATAAGGTGGTTGTGTAGGTGAAAGATGAGTGCGAAGGACAGACAAGCATTGATGAGGAGTGACATGAAGGGAACGTGGCCAGAAACAAAGATCACTTCGAAGTGGTGAAACCTCTGTGACACCAAT
Source organism: Cunninghamia lanceolata (assembly GCA_027924645.1). Classification (NCBI taxonomy): domain Eukaryota; kingdom Viridiplantae; phylum Streptophyta; class Pinopsida; order Cupressales; family Cupressaceae; genus Cunninghamia; species Cunninghamia lanceolata. The sequence goes on from BSBN01000055.1 coordinate 17,288,913, forward strand.
CTGGGGAAGACCAATATGCAAGAGATTTGGCAAAATTTGCACAAACCCAATCCATTGGATCTAGTCAGACGAATGTTGAAGAATGGGATTGTGCAAGCTGCTTGTTTCCCGCCAACAATGATGTGTCCAGAACTGATGTTAGAATGCGCCAAGCATTATAATCATGAAAAGAGATGTATTATGACTAGAGAGGGCAAAGTACTTGCTTATCTAAGAAAGGAGGTGATCACGGAAGCTTTTGACATCCCCTCATACCAAACTACTACATTCTGTGACAAGGAGTCTGCTTTGCAACTTTATTTGGCTAGACCTGAGAAATGTATGGAGGTAATAAACAACAACTGGTTGGTGCAACCAAGGCCACATGTGAGTAAGGTACCTAAAAAGCTTCACAAGTCTGACTTTCATCAAGAAATCAACTATATGGTTGTGTTTTTGAACCGCATCATGGGCTGCCCACAATCGGCAAATTTCGAGCCTTGGATGTTCTTCTTCATTGAAGAAATTATAAGTGGAAAAAGAATGATAGATTGGGCTAAAATGATCAGCAGCAACATCGATGATCAATCGAAGGGTTTACAGGAAACGAAAACATTTTACATGAGCTCATATATTATATATATGCTTGCCAGAAGCGAGAGATATCCAGGATTGAACTGTAAGGGGAGAGTTGGAAACGGAGAAGGACAGTTCAAGGTTTATGATTGCTATCCTTAGTTGCACTTACAGACTATATCCCATTACAGAAGGTTTAATGATGCCTTTTCCATGCATATTGTTAGATTGTTACAAGGTAGCACATGCAGGAGATTGTCAAAGGAGGCCATGAACTTTGTGGCAAAATATGGAAAGTGGTTTATTCAATTTCCAAGATTCACATACATCCATGTGGAGGGCTTCTCATCATTGCCTTACAGATTGCCTAGATACCCCATTGACAGAATGGTGTTCTTGGAAGTAACACGATAGCTGGTTGCATTCGATAGAGTCCAGAGAAAGAGGAAAAAGACTACAACAAAGTTTCCAATCAGCATCGGGTGGCTTGAGGCTTGCATGTCATTACAAGCTACTGAAAATTTAGAGATAGAGTTGCAAGCTTACAACTTGGTATGCCACAATGATGCACGTAGTAACTTTGATCCATTTAGCACAGTCAGACAGAAATTTGGGAGCAAATACGAGCACAAACCGCAGCTCGAGGATCACTAGATAGATACATATGATGACATAGAAATAAGAAAGAAAAGTTGCTACCGATTGTCTTTGGATCTGGTCAGATCAACAAGAGTGATCAACATTCCGGATCAGCTTGAGGAGAATCACAAAAGACTTTCACAAAGTTTGTATGAAGAGAAAAGAGATAGGCCCTTCACCATCAATTGGTCTAAGTAGGAGGCCACATGTAATGATGATTTGATGATGCCAATTATATCGCATACAAGAAAGTATGTAGACTTCCATATTCGTAGGCTTCAGGAGAAGAATGTTCAATTGACTTACAACTTGATGGGAGGAGTTAGTGTACATCAGTCCAAGGGTACTTTAGGAAGTGGGTCATCCAATAATTCCAATGGTTCTGAGGGAGAAGGTGATGATCCGAATGAGGGTATTCAGCCAAGTAAGAAGGTAAAGACTAATGATCAGCAGGCAGTTAGTGCATTTTCAAGACAGAAGGGTAATAATATAATAAATATTGATGAAGATGAAGTGAGACCTGATGAGAAGACAGCCTTGAAAATCCAAGATGATTAGGGAAACAAACAAGGTAATCAAATTGGTGAAGTAGTGTCAAAATCAGCTAAGGAACAAGAAGTGGTCATGATAGAAACAAAAGCTGAAAATCAAGATGACAAAGAGTTGTATGAGTTTGATGAGGAGGCTCTTCCCACTGTTCAGCATAAGGGAGTTCAAGAAGAAAGTTTGGAAGACCTGTCCAATCTACCTGAGTGGTTAAGAGATCGAGTCAAGGAAAAGTCTGTTATTGAAAGGGAACCCATACTAAGTTTGGAAGACTTGCTAAGCAGGGCCAAAACTAACAATGGAAAGCAGAAAATTACTAAATTCTCGAAAATCACAAGAGGCAGCTCGGGGTCAAGGCAAGTGCATATTGCTGTCCCAAAAATTAGCAAAGAGGTAGAAGGTGGCATTCCGAGTGCATATGACATCAATACTTTTGATTTGGGACCAACCACAATAGAGCAGGAGATAGAAGAGTTGGAAGATTTAGTTGCTGTCATCAAAGAAAGGCTACGGAAGGAAAAAGAATAGAGGATTCAGTTAGAGAAGGATAACTTGGCATTTCAGCATTATATTTAGCAGTTAATGAGGCCACTAAGCTAAGTTGAAGAGATGGTTGCACCACCGGCATTGCTCTTGTAGGAGTCTATGGTTCATTTGGAAGAAATGAGGTCCTCTTCTCAAGTATTGTAGGACTGGGCAGCAAATTTCAAGATCAAGGCTGATGGGTTCGTGGATGAGATTGTGAAGTTGTACAAGGAGGCTGCTTCAACATTTGATAGAGTTCAAAATATTCTAATTACTTGTGCACAATTCAGAAATGTAAGGGAAGAAGTTATGCCTCAATTGAAAAGGCTGATTTATACTCCAAGTGCCACATTGTTGGATGAAGGGGTGATTGAGCGGGGTCCAACATATAATTTCCATTCTTGGTATTGTGCACTCAGCATAAAGGAGCAAGTTTTGGGAAAGGTTGAGAGTGACTGCACTCAAACAAGAGAGGTACTTCGAGAAATGCAAAACAAAATACTTGTTTTTGTTAATAGGGTAGTTGATTCCAATGGAGAGATTGATGAATACTTGCTGAAAGACAAGATGCATGCAAAGTATTTTCGGCATACACAAGCTGTTTCGAGGGAGTTGTTGGATGAAATTTGCACACTTTCCACTTTCATGGGCACATTTCAGACATCCATGACTAGTTGGGAAATGACAGTTGTCAAATGTACAGAGGAGCTGCAAATCATAGAGGTTACCATTCAGACTCTGCCAAGTGTCCCTATGGAGGATATTACACGTGTCATCGCTAGATTTGTGGAGTTTACCACAAAAAGGAAAGGTCATAAATGAGGGTATTCCACTTAGTTGGTGCATCATTAATCCAGGGTCCAATTTTAGTAAATTTTGTAACCACTTGCCTATGTGGCATAATATGGGCCCTCAATTTAGAGTTTTAACCTTGGCCATCCATTGAGTTTTGGGGCCTATATAAACCCATTTTGCTCTCATTTGTAAAGGGGGGAATGCTCTAAGAAATTGTTGCTCAAGACTCTGCTGAAATAAATACAAATTCATTGCTGAAATTTTCATGGTGATTTGTGTTGTTTCAAATGAATGCATGGTTTCTAAGTGTTCACTCATAGAATAAGATCCGTTTAGTTTGTTTTCAGCAATTTAGTTTTATGTTTTATGGGAGTTGTTGTTGCTGATTCATGTTTGGTGTCTCCATAGTTCATACCATTTATAATTTGTCAATGGCAGATTGTAGTGCATGGTTAGTCTGAACATCATCTGAGCTTAACTTCAATTACTTTGTGCGTGGAAGTAATCTAAAAATCTTACTTTCCCCTTAGAAGATACACCACTTTTGTGTAGTTGTTACCTTATGGCGAAGCAAAGTGTGGTTGAGATTCCGGTGAATCAGTGGTGATTGCTTGCATTTAAATTAGAGCCTTCTAAACTCATTTCCTTTTGCATTTTCTTTAAAATCTTGTTAGATTTAGATTCAAGAGCTTCCATTGTCATATCTCAAGTTATCAAATTGGTAGACCTTCAAAGAAGCGATGTTACATGTTATCCAAGAGAAACAAGTTTCCTATTGTTGAGCATTTACGTAAGTCCCTTTCTGTCAAACAGTAATTCGCATCCTACTGCTAAGTTATCCCAAGTCGTAACACAAAAAATAACTAATCAAGAACCTTGGAGTCTACTCATCTGATCACTTAGCTTAGCATTTGAGGGATTTTGTTCAAGAGAGGGTAGAGTACACCAGTATTTTATTCTGCGTTGTATGTGCAAGGAAAACATATCAACACACTCAGTGGCTATTCTTAGCCTTTCCCATGATGGGAATGAGGTGTTAAGGTTATAAACATATGTAAAAAGCATTGCAAGAGGAGAGAGGGGTCGAATGTATTGTGATTGATGAGGTTTAAGAAAAGGAAATGAGAAAATATTCTTTTGCTGTCCCCATTTCTATTTTTCTATATTTTGCAGTTGTTGCAGACCGTACCATGAATTTGTACAGCATAGTTATTCAATGAAACCTATTGGATGTGATGGATGGGTGATCTAACTATCCAATTCCATTGGTTTGAGGTCATTTCATTCATTTTTGTGAAAGTTATCACGTTTTTGCTAAAAACTGTCTAAAACCCTATCTTTTTTACTGCAACAGTCATGTTCCCGGCCATGGTACGCCTCTGTATGGATAGATATAGGGTCAAGACATATATTTATGGAAATAGGGTTGAGATACCTTTCCAATGGTTCTAGTCTGAGGTCTTGATTCAATTTCTAGAAGGAGATATTGCCTTTTTTTAGGACTGCCTGTGTCATTCCAGCAAACACTTGATTTGGGGGTTTTAGAGAGGTTTTTGGTTTTCCCAACTTAAATTGATGTGTTAGAACCCCAAAATGGGTATAATGAGTGTATAATGGTGAGTTTTCTAATTGGTCTTACATGTAGGAGCAGGGGATGAGCACAAGTTGAAGTTTGGAACCTTTGAGGCCTTATTGCACCTTGTTTTAGCTAACTAGCTTTGGTGGAGTGAAGATTTGGTCATTGAATGAGGTCAAAAGGCCATATACCCATGAAACCTTTGAAATTAGTTCATTTGAATCATAATGGATCCTTTGGAACAAGAGTGAGGTGTTTGGGACTAAGTTGGTGTGTACTTCCTTTGCAAAACCACCCTAATTAGGCCTCTTGTGAAATTGGTACAGTCAAGTTTAAAGTGTTGTGCTCCAAAACAACCCATAGTGCATGTTTAGTATGTTGAAGGGTAAGATAATGGGTATCCAAAAAGCCCATAACAGTTTGGATAGGAGGTTTGAGTTAAAATTTATTGCATGACAGTCCTAAAAGGAGGGCTACAAGGGAGTGAGTGGGTTTGTGAAGGAAGTGGTACAAGGAAGTACCCTCAGTACATTTTGTGAGTTTTGTGAGATTGGGACAGTCAAAACTAGTTGGTCTAAGGTCCCTAGAAAGTTCAAAAATTTTCCCATATATATGAACCTATAAATGGTGTTATTGTGTTGTGTGGAAGCAATGGAGTGTGAGTGGACAGTCTTGTCCTGTCTGATGTCAAATGTTGTTGTTTGGTCCACTGAGGCCTAGATAAGTTGTTTGCCCTACTATCCCCTATATCCTCTTCCTCCAGTGTTGTTAGTTTGATTCTTTGTGGTCTTGTGTTAGTGAGCTCTGCATCATACAATAAGAAGTAAAAACATAATAAGTGTGGTAAATTACACATACACATAAGAAGACGGTCTCATGGGGTTATCAGTGTCTCTTGGAGATTTTGTATCTTGAAATCTATCAGGGGGATCTAAAAAAGGATGTTCTTGAAACATATACGATCGAAGCCTCAACCCATCACCTTGTTGCTTCTCATAAATCTCATGAATTTTAGCCTCTGCGGTTGAAAAATGTTGTTGTGGTTGTTGTTGTCTAGGAGACCTAACATTATTTTGAGAATCATCATTATTCTTAGGACTTGGTGAACCTTCATGGCTGGGTTGAGTAGTTCCTTTGTTTCTATACATTTTCTTTGGTAATTCTTGGAACAAAGGGTTTTGCAGGGATCCTCACCCCTGCATACAACTTTTAATCTTACCGGCTGGGAGATTTTGATCAAAGTCGCCACCCACTAATGGGATTTAACTTAAGTTCTAATTTCTTTTCCAAACATTTCCTAGTGGAGTCACCAAACTGTTGGTGTTCTCAACTGATTGTCTAAGTTTCCCTTAAATGTAGCCACTTTTTATCCACATGATCCTCAGGTCAGTGGCCAACGAATAGGAGATAGACTCTAATGTCTCCTCTGCACTTTAGGCTCTGCAAAACCTAGGGGATATTTCCTTACTCAATACCCATATGGTGAATCTTGATTGTACTTAGGTATTGACACTTCAGCAGATAAATCTTCTATTATGTAGACTAAAACTGTAAGATAAATGTAAAGGGGCTAGCTTTAGATCCTACTTCAATTGTGAATCAGAGGATTTGATAACCTAAATCCTACTCCTAACATCCTACAATTTAAGGCTTTGAGTTGATTCAAATTTTTATGCGTATGTGGTTGTTAGATTGGCGTTTGACTCATAAATTTAATGTAGGCCTTTGATCGGTGCCTATCCAAGGGCATGGAGTCCAACTCAAAACATGTAAATAAATTTCCATAAACCAAACAAACATACAAGTTTCAGAGGGTTATTTGGTTCCTACCTTACAGAGAAGTCCCAATATTAAGTATTTCTATTAACTCTACTAACAAATATCCCTGTTATCACACATATTTCCCCATATTTGACTTAGAGTGTTTTAATTTTGTTCCTTAAATAGAAGAAAGAAGTTAAACATGCAATGCAGCAGATATGCATCCCAAAATTTAGAAAACCCTTAGTTACTTCATTCTAAAGAAAGATGTAGAAAACAATTGGAGATAGTTAATAGAAACACATGCACATCGCATTGCTCATATAAATTAATTTGAAACTGACAAATGGTTTATGAAAACACATACATACATTAAAATAGAACTCACAAGACCATAAAGAGAGCAACTAGCCAAAATTTTGTATTACTTTTACTCCTCAAAATCCCCAAATCTCCAACAACCTTACAAAGTGAGGCAACCGGTTCTTTATAGACACAGAATCTGGTGCCCACATTCATTACATTTTGATGGTTTGGTAAAATTACATTACAAAGTGCCGCTCAAGGGCATTGAGGCATTTATTACATTGAGCCTAGAGAAAAGAGAAAATAATATATTACATGGGATTCAAATAACTGGAGGAGCCCAGCTACATGAATGTAGGGGAGAGGTAGTTGCTCGTTCATTTTAGGCACACTTATCCATACTTCTTCACCCACTCAACATATGATTTCTCTGACTGCCATTGGAATGAGATCACCTTTGAAATGTTGTCATTGTGTCTTGTGCACATGCATCCATCAAAATCTTCATCTCCTTACAGAACAATTAAAAATTCAATAATTCTAGTGTGTGTAGCTTATCCAAAGTTGAACTCAAAATATTCAACCTGCGATCTCCATTAGTATAGTAGGTAGATACTAGTTAACCAATATTGTCACTGAAGTCAACCTTCCACTTGTCAAGATTTTTGACCTGCCCATCTGCCTCCAATATACTAGGCATTATTTGCTTGTCTATCTTTTCCATAAACTGCCTCTTCTTCCCCAAAACATTATCTAGCTTCAACTAAAAAGCTACAACACCTTCAAGAATTTCCAACATGTCAAGGGTCAGCTTCATCTCAGGTGGCGCCTGTGCATCAAACCTTACACACCTGATCGGGTCTCTTAACTCACCAGTCCTTGGTAGCCATGATCTTTGCATTGCCTTGAGGCTTTCCTTGTCCTTTTCATGTTTGTCAAAGTCAGCCCTTAAGTCTAAATAAGACTTCCATGTCTCATCCATCCCTTCCAAAACCCTGGTCACTCTATGCTTGATCAAATTGCTGACCATCTCCTTGAATGAATTTTTATTTTCATCTTTCAATCTCTTCACTTCCTCCTTCAATTCCCTTATTTCTGCCATCAGGGACTCTATGTCAACTGGAAATGATTCTGCTACTGGTATCACAGGTGGAGGAGTGGAAGTACCTGTTGGCAAGATACACAGTGTAGCTTCATGAATGTTGTCATTAATGGCAACAAATTTCATCCCACCCATTCGCAGGACATGGTGTACCTATACCGAAAGTCAGATTGAAGAGTGTTGAGGTCCGGTAAGCAAGAACAGAGCATGTAGCAAGGTCTGATAGTTAGGTCTGGATCTCTTAGAGGAACTATCTCAGTAAAGTGCAGACTTAGGGAAGTCAAGAGGAGTACCATGACTAATATATTCTAGAGATTGAGCCTCCAATGATGTAAGAGTGAAAAGATATGAACACCTAAGTGTTGGGTTCCTTTTTGGCAGAGTAGACTGAGGAAGAACTGACCGACAGAGCATCAGACCTTAATTTGGATGAGATATTGAAGATGATCAAGTTTCTTGAGGTATCATTCATGATTGGCTGACATGATTGATGACTTCTATAAGCATCTCCTTGATACGCATCACTTGATAAGCAAGGATTCAGCCAACAGATTAGAGTTTGGGAAAATATTGACTATTCCGGATGCTGACTAGAATGGTATTGAAATCATTAGTGTGGATATATATACCAGATGGATTTGGATGTGAAGAATTGTGTTGTGTGAAGTGCGAAGAAAAGCAGAGAGCAGAGTGGAAGCAGTAATATAGGTCTAGTATGTGACAGGACAATAGCACCTAAGAAGAGAAAGAATGAAGTGCAGTAGATCAGTGTACTGAGCTTAACCAGAATTGAACTTCAGCATGTGTGGATGCTTCTCATCAGTTCAAGTATCTTGTTACTCTCTTATGACTTGTAGATAGTGAGTCTCTTGTAGGCAGTGAGCCTCTTGTGAGTAATGTGCTCAGGCAGTGAGCCTCTTGTGAGTAGTGTGCTTAGGTAGTGAGCCCTAATTGGCAAGTGCCATTTTGTACTACCTTATTCTTTTAATAGAGAATACAATCTTGGGTTAATCATGCCATGGTTTTTCCCTTAACAGGGTTTTCCACGTCAAAATCATTGTGTTATGTATTGAGTTTATTTATGCTTTCATGGTTATGCATGCTTACTTAATTTGATGTTGCACTAATTGTTAAGGAAGAATAGAAAGTTAAAATAATATAGATAACTGATTCACCCCCCCTCTCAATTATCAACAATTGGTATCAGAGCCAAGTTCCTCCTAATAGAGCCTAACAGCTTGAGGAAGATCTGGGAATCTCAATATGTATGGTATGAGGGAACAACTTCAGTCTGCTCTAGATGATCTTGAGCAATCTCACTCTGAAGTCAATGAATTGAAGGAAAGACTCAAACAAGCTGATGATTTCATAAATGAACTAAAAGAGAAACTAAGTACCTCTATGAAAAAGAGAAAGGAACTACTTCAATAATTAGCAAGTTAAAGTGAAGCCAATGTTACTGATGAAGATCCAAATGAAAAGAACAAATTATGTGAGAAGCTATCAAAAGAGGTCATTATGGTAAGACATGAAATGGAATCAGGTGTTATGAAATTCACTCAAGAAATTGAAGAGAAAAGAAAGACTGAAGATAATTTAAAACAATCTCCTGAAGAACAGTCAGAAGATTGCCACAAAATGGATAGAATAATCAGGCATTTGGAATCTGATCTTGAAGAAGCTAGAGATAATGAAGAACAACTTGAGAATCAGATTGTCACTTTAAAAAGGGATCTCCAAATAGCAAATGAATACAAAGAGAAATTCAAGATAAGCTCTGCTCAGCTTGAAGTTCTTCTTGAAAGCCAAAAGAGAGTAGATGACAAGCAAGGCTTGGGGTATGAGAAAGGTGAAAGCTCCGGATCAGGTCAGAAGAACTCTAGATCAGGAAATCCAAGGAACAGGCCTAGAAGACCTCTGGTATGACAACCAAATGCTCAAAGATATCCATCCTTTAATGGATACTGCCATAATTGCAATAACTTTGGTCATAAAGCAAATCAATGCAGAAGAAGAATGAATTAGACTAATTCATCCTTCTCCGGATAGTGTTTTAATTGCAAAAGGTATGGTCATAAATCTCATGAGTGTAGAAATATGCAAATGAACAATTCATTCAATGGTAGATGCTTTACATGCAATAGAATGGGACATATGGCTAATCAGTGCAGATCAAGAGGATATCAGTCAAATATGTAAAGAAATGTTGTTTGCTACAATTGCAAGAGATCCAGTCATATTGCCAAATTCTGCAGAAGTAAGAATCAAGACAAAAAGGGTCTGGTACATCATAGTCAAAACCAAGACAAAGGAAAAGGAAAAGTGAATGCAGATGAAATTCAAAGGGAGATGAACAAGATTTGGGTGAAGAGGAGTACAGAAAATGTTGAGGATGGATCCGCAACAGAATCTGGTGCTGATATTCCTTCTTGAAACTAAATAGATGAGCTCTGGCTTAGGGGGAGTCACAAAAGATAACAATTTCCCCCAACCAATCAACTGGTGCCTGAAATTGGCACATGGATGGTTGCAGATTAAAAGGGTTCTCAGAGAAACATCTAAATAACCCTTGGGAAATATATGAAAGATTCACAAGGGATTTAAAGAGGTTAATCATCTAAGATTGATCTGGTTTAATAGTCATTCGATAAGAAACAGGATTTTCACAGTTTGATCTGGTGTGATTCCAAACTAAAACATTTTGATCTATGAATAAAGGGGATGATTCAAGGAAAGCAGAGACACTAAAATTAATCACTAAGATCAGCTCTAAGTACATCTTAGTGATCCAAAAAAATCTCTCTCATGATAAGGCAACCGGAATAACTTAAGTTCTGCATTTATTACAAAATGAAATTAGGGTTTGCTCAGAGATAAAAGGGTTCATTTGCTTGTCATTTGTACATTTGCATTAGTGAAAGAAATAAGAAGAGCTCTACAAACAAGTTTGCTTCATCTCTCTCAAGGATCAATCATAGAATTCAAGTCAACCGGTGATCGTTTCGGCTCAATTTGTGAACCCTAAAAGCGTAAGAGGTAATTTTCCGCTCTTGAAATCTCTCTCTGAATCTTTAAAGATGGCTACTCCAAATGTTGTGAAAATTACTGATAGACCATGCCGTAAATTTAAGAAGCATCCCTACAAATCTCTAGAAGAAGATCCCTCAGGTGCATTTTCCAACATTTTGCATGATGTTTTGCATGTAGAAGATGTTAGGGTTTACATTCACGCAAATATTGAAGAATTTGGGGAATCCAAGATGATGGATATCTACCACAAGGAACTGATAGATGACTCATTTGATCTCAAACCCCAATACAAGGCCATCCGAGATAAGCATTTCAGTCAGTGCTTCCATTTCCCCTATTTTGCAAAAGATGAATGGGTCTGATATGTTCTGAGTAGAATGCATGACAACTTTATGTGGTTAATGAGGCCCTTCAAGATAACCAAGGATGCCATTAGGGCAGTTACCAGATTGCACTCATCCGATGGGATACCTACTCTCAAATCTGTCAAGAATCAGACAGTGAGTGAGCAACCAGATCAAAATTTGACAAGAGAGCAATGACTATAGAAGATATCACTAATCCGGATATCAAGTTTGCATCTATGATAATTGGCTATAAGATATATCACTCCAGTAGGGAGAATTTAGTATCTGGAACAACTGTGTATACTACTTATGAAATGCTAAGAAAAAATGCTAACTATGATCTCTGTGAACTTCTTCTGAGCCAACTATTAGAAAACTTACAAAGGATCAAGAAGGACAAGAAAAACTCATTCAACTATGGTAGTCTGATATTGTGTCTATTCTTTTACTTTATGAATGAGCTACCTGGATCCAGTGGTTGGATGTGGCAAAATGACAGACCAATAGCCATACAAATCAGAGATTATTTGCATGGAATTGGTGATGCCAAGGCATAGAATATAGCACTCTGTGGCTACTTCAAGAACTTTCAGAGTATGATGCAAGCTAGAGAGAATTCCCAAATCACTAGTTGAAAAATATAAGGACACAATAGGCTTTATGGTAGAAACTGATCAATGCCTAATGGAGGCGGTGGAGCCAAGGACAGTCTGGATCATGCCAATGGGATATGAAGTAGATGAGAAAATTATAGAGCTACATGTTCAACACATGCCGAGTCAGCCCAAGGATCCCAAGGCAGAAAGATTTGGAACCTACCAAGAGCTAAGTGTAAAATTTCATGTTGAACTTAGACAACCTGAGATCAAGAGAAAAGTAAGAAGGGAAGTAGAAGAATTCACCAAAAGGCATGGAATATCAAAGGAGGTAGTTGAAACAATGCCCAAGCAAAAGATCTAGAAATTTGGGAGCAGATTGCTATTCAGCTCTATCCGTCCATTACCCCTAAACAAATGAACATTATCTTCAAGGACTGCAAGGATGAGTTCTGGAGCAAAGCTAGAATGAATCAACTTATGTTTGGAGAAACTGACAAAGTTGCAAAGGAAACAAAAGATATCCTCCGGAATGCCTTCAAAAGATTCAACCTTCCTATTATAGAGGACTTAGGTGATGAACCCTCTGCCATGGATGACAAAGGAGAATCTATTGAGATAGTGGAAGAAGAGGCAAAGAAGATAGGTGAGGAGAAAACTAAGGATCTGGATTCCTCTGTTACAGAAGAGGAAGTCCAAGAAGAAATAAATATCTCTCATCCGGATTCCCCTGCAGAATCAGGATCTAAAGAAGAAGAAAGATTAGAGCAGCAAACTAGTCAAGAAGAAGAAGTAAAGGAAAAAGAAAAAGACCAAATAGAGAAGACTCTAAGAGACAGTTCTGAGACTGTAGAAGGGAAGAAGACTCTGTCTTCGACAAGAGACACTGCAGAAAATGTCAAAGATTTCTTGACCAAAGAGATGATGGAGTTTGATGAACTGGAACTGCTTCAAGGACCATTCAATTTTGATTCCCTCTCCCCGGTTCAAACCATGAAGCTAGCATCCTTTACTTAAGCAAAGGCAAAAGAAAAACTTCTAAAGTCTCACATGGAAGACTGTGAGCTCATAGAAATTGCATCTGGTGTATTGGAGAAGATCATGCCATCCTTCCAAAAGGATCCTTCGGCCTCCACATTTGATAATCTAAAGTCTCTTGTAAATTTTGTTCATACACATTTTGATTCCTTAGAGAAGTCAGCAGAAGAAAAGGTCCGGAAGGAGTTTTTGGGAAAGAGACTCTTTGAGGTGCAGAGTCTAATAACAAATGATAGGAGAGTTATGGATATTGGAATAAAGAGCTTAGAAAATGCTCTTAAAGATAGCAGAGATATATATATTTTGTTTATCCTGGCCCAAAGTGACCAAGGACATTGAGAAGAAAGTAAAAGAGCAAGAGGATAAACTGTTAAGTTTATCTCAAAGTTTTGATCCTCTCTCCTCTTCCATAATCAATCAAGAGTGTTAGACTATTGCAGCACAAATGAAATAAAGAAGCTTGAGAAGGACAAGAAAAATAGAATAAATAGGTTAAGTGAACTTAGAGGGATCATTATCCCTAAGTTAGAGGCTATGCATGAAGCCCTAACTGATGCTCAGGCAACAGCCCGGAACAGTGATCCATCAAATCTAAAAAGGGTAGAAGATTTTGCATTCCTATTGAGTGGTCATATCTCAATTTTGGACAGGATGAAGAAGAGTTGGGCGACATAAGTAGTACCGTTGAAGACGACTTTTGCAGATATAATTCAGTATATGTAAGTAAAACATGTATATATGCTTTTGTGGCCAAGTATAGATTATTTTTGGGAAATTTTGGTGTGTAGACCCTACCCTTTTCCATTGATGTCAAAGGGAGAGTGAGGAGCAGTGAAAAATGTGGAATACAGCGAAGGGGGAGCTCCGGTAAAGTGTACATTAGAACAAAGCATCAACCAAGGGGGAGTGTAGTGTGACACTTAGTCATTTTTTACTAAGTGTTGCCAAGATACACAATGTAGCTTCATGAGTGTTGTCATTGATGGCAACAAAGTTCATCCCACCCATCCACAGGACATGGTGTAGATTGAAGAGTGTTGAGGTCCGGTAAGCAAGAACAGAGCATGTAGCAAGGCCTGATAGTCAAGTCTGGATCTCTTAGAGGAAGTATCTTAGTAAAGTACGGACTTAGGGAAGTCAAGAGGAGTACCATGACTAATATATTCCAGAGATTGAGCCTCCAATGATGTAAGAGTAAAAAGATATGAACACCTAAGTGTTGGGTTCCTGTTTGGCAGAGTAGACTGAGGAAGAACTGACCGACAGAGCATCAGACCTTAATCCGGATGAGATATTGATGATGATCAAGTTTCTTGAGGTATCATTCATGATTGGCTGACATGATTGATGACTTCTATAAGCATCTCCTTGATACGCATCACTTGATAAGCAAGGATTCAGCCAACAGATCAAAGTTTGGGAAAATATTGACTATTCCAGATGCCGACTAGAAAGGTATTGAAATCATTAGTGCAGATATATATACCAGATGGATTTGGATGTGAAGAAGTGTGTAGTGTGAAGTGTGAAGAAAAGTAGAGAGCAAAGTGGAATCAGTAATACAGGTCTGGTATGTGACAGGACAACAACACCTAAGAAGAGGAGGAATGAAGTACAGTAGATCAGTGGTACAGAGCTACCAATGGAAATGACCTGAAACCCTAGTTTTCCATCGATGTGTCTCTAACACTTCTATCGGCAACATTTGACCTATCAGGTCCTCTGATGTATTTCTTTCCGCTTGTGCTTATCACTCAGACGCACTCAAACTGATACATACATTCTTTGACTGGCCGTGCTGGTTCTGTCTACCGCTTCTATTGGTCGCACCTTGTATCTCTATGCAATGTATATGTGCATTGTATATTTACAATATACAATCATAGGATACAAACCAAACATGCAAACAATTACTTTGACCGGCGTTGACTCCCTTGTATCAATCCGTTGTATCTGCAGAATGTATATTTTGATATACATTCAAATATACAACCCAAAATATGCATTCACCGAATATGCCTCCAGAATATGCTTTTAGGGAAGGTTCACCGCTGACTTCTTTGTATCAACCCGATGTACCTTTGTAATGTACATCCACCACCTACAACCCCGACATGCAACTGACGGATACATAGGAACTGTCACCATGCGACTGTAGTATACCCATGAATTGAACCTAATATACAAAAGCGATATACTCACAGATTGTACATCAACACTTTGCAACATCCACAACATACAAACCCAATGTATGATTGCCAAATATACCCAAACTGGTACCTGGATGCAAAAGTGATATACACCCCACTATCTGCGATAGACAAAATGATATATACACTTATTGTATATCGCATTAAAAGTTGATATACACATAATTTGTATATCTTTCAACTCACGCAGATTTTCACGATTTTAAACAACTTTCTACTTAGCGACTGTGCAGAACTATTTATCCTCCATATGTGTAGCTCTCTACACTTTGTTAACCTTGCATATGCACACACTAGGATTCTGTCAATGCATTTCCCGTAACTGATCCTGCAAATCTGAACATGGACAAACAAAACACAAAAACCCTAAACTAATATATACAACCATTCCACCGATTCAAAGAATCTAACCAGTGGAATGGGCTATGAATCCATCCCGGTCCCAAATAGAAAATTGATTTCACAGTGAATTCAAAATGCCCAAAACCAACACAAACAAGATCTTCTTATTGTTTTCTGAAAAGTATATAGATATCTGATTTCACAGTTGCACTTCACAAAATACAATTTAGTTTGATAACCAGCTTCTCTCAACTTGACCTGATCTAGGGTATTTATCCACTTACTAAGGGTAGTACTGACTTGATTCCTAGTGGTTGGGAGACAATTCCAAGCGACTGGGAGATACTAACCAACTAACAAACTCTTAACAAACTAACAACCTTGTCATGATAGATCGACAAGTGTCCTAGGGGCTTGCACAGAAACCAAGATGCAAACACCAATGACAAGACTGGTCAAAAAGACCTTATTACATTAAATATAGAAAAATACATAAAAATGCATAAGACTCTAGTCTTCGTGGGGTGATCCTGCACCAATTAGTGTACTAAGCTTAACCAGAACTGAACTTCAGCATGTGTGGATGCTTCTCATCAGTTCAAGTATCTTGTTACTCTCTTATGACTTGTAGACAGTGAGTCTCTTGTAGGTAGTGAGCCTCTTGTGAGCAGTGTACTCAGGTAGTGAGCCCTAATTGGCAAGTGCCATTTTGTACTACCTTATTCTTTTAACAGAGAATACAATCTTGGGTTAATCATGCCATGGTTTTTCCCTTAACAAGGTTTTCCACATCAAAATCATTGTGTTATGTATTGAGTTTATTTCTGCTTTCATGGTTATGCATGCTTACTTAATTTGATGATGCACTAATTGTTAAGGAAGAACAAAAAGTTAAAATAATCTAGATAACTGATTCACCCCCCGTCTCAGTTATCAACAGTACCAACCCCTAATGATAGCTTCTCTTTACACTTATTGATCTCTGTAATTGCTTGTGCATATTGTAGCAACAACTCATCATGTTCTTTCTGTAGCTTATTAGTTACTACCTCAGCAAATTGAATAGTTTGCACATTTAATCTTCCATCTTGGGAAGCAGGGGTGTCAGATACCCTCTTGATTATTACATCTCATGTTAACTCCCCCAATCCAATCCTAGGCTTGTTATTGTTTGGGGCTAAGGCCCATATTGCTAATGTCTCAAACCTAGGATTGAAGGCTGCACCAAAGAGAGCCTTCACTACTTGCACATCTATTACATCTGAGTCTTCTCTGGTTATGGTGTCAAATGTAATTGCATTTGACAAAGTCTAGTGAGGGAGAAGAAAGATATTACTCTTAGCAACTAATGACCTCCCTTCCTCTAGAGTCATTTTGCTGATGGCTTGATTGACTTCTGTCAACACTCTTTGAGTGATGGCCTCATATTCGGAGGGGTCATCCCCACTCTTAGCATCCTTAATCTTCTTCTAGAATTCCTCACTTCTTACTTTTAGCACATAACTCCTAAATTCATGAGTGTTAATAAATTCATTATCTTCAAGGAATCTGTTACAAGCCATCACCCTAACATCTTCTATAGTGATGGCCTCATATTCAGAGGGGTCAGCCCCACTCTTAGCATCCTTAATCTTCTTCTAGAATTACTCACTTCTTACTTTTAGCACATAAATCCTAAATTCATGAGTGTTAATAAATTCATCATTTTCCAGGAATCTATTGCAAGCCATCACCCTAACATCTTCTATATCTATGGTTTGGCTTGTCATGGTCCTCATTAACCTATTTTCAGGAAAGGAGTAGGGCCTAATTCGATCAGGTGAATTCACCTGATAAACAACTTCTTGTACCTATTCCTCTACCTCTCCTTCTAAGTCCACAGCCTCCATTTCCTCCTCAGCCTCCAAATCAATTATTTTTGCCTTCTTGGTAGGGGAAGGGTCAATTGATTCTCTCTTTACAACATATCCTCCCCTTGAGCTGCTAGGCAAATAGGAAGGTCTTTCTTCTCTTGTAGGAGCACTAGCAATTAGTTTCTCTGCATTATCCAACATCTTTTGAATTCTCTTTATGGGGTCCTGCACCTCTACAAAGGCACCCTGGTATGCAGTATTCAAATTATTTCTCATCCTTTCTCCTGTCATTATTGTGTCACACTTGATTCTCAAAGTATGGACATCATTCATTGTGAAACAATTTCTGACAGTATCCTCATCAAAGTAGACCTAGTGAATGTACCTCAGTCTCTATTTATTAACCCTGACCCTGTCAATGAAATCCTTAGGGTCAAAAATCCTAGGTTGCTCCAAATACATCCGATAACAATACAACACTGAATTAATCTGATCTAACCCACCTTTGTCAGATGTCAAAAAGTCACTGAATTTGAGGGAGGTGGGGAAAAAAGAACATTTCTTGTGTTTCCTTAGATGCTCTTTATCTAATTCATTTAACTGCCTAATGATTTCCAAAAATGCAATTCTCTGAGGTACATATTTAGGCAGAATGTGGGGAGGGGCCTCACACCCATAAAATCTAATGCAGGTGGTGTGCTCATGGTAAAACCAATCACCCCAATTATGATCAATCCCCAAGTGAGGGGTTCTATCCAAAGGCCTTAAAAAATCTAATACATCTAGATGTAGTCTTTCTCCTTCTGGCTCCAAGAAACTGAGAACTCTCCTCACAAAATATTCTTCAAAGTTTACATAGTCAGCATCGACACAATGCATATCTACCATGCATGTCCACATCTACATAGGCAACATATTTCCCTGTGCATGTGCTATTCTGACATGTAAATTTTGGTGCCACATGCTTGACAAGGCAAACATAAGCATATGACACAACATGGAGTACCATGTGAATTCAGCATGGGCATCCACAGTAAATAACTTGCTCTTGAGTGTTGTCATTCATTTGTGCATTTTATCTGCAATATCAGAAGTATAGTCATATGGCTCTCTAGTCTCTTCACTCTAAATATCCACTGCTATCATCATTAGAGAGATGGACATCCTGTCAGAGGTATCCCTACCTAGCACCTGGCACAAGCTATGATATGTTCTGACAAAATAATGCATGAACAAAGTGCATTGGAAAGGTTCCTCTTCACTATCTGATATCTTCACCAACTTACCATCAACTCCTCTCAGCCTATGCTTGGCTAATTTGAGATCTCTATATACATGCTTGATAGTCTGGTACTTTTTCTTCAATGTACTTAAGTCAATTGGTTTATTAGCTGCAGGGTCTAAGTTAAACATAGTGGCAATGTATCCTTTTGTAAACTTGATAATTTTTGTGCCATTCCGTACTAAGACTGCCCTTGTTTGAGGATTGTACCTCTGTGCTATCACCCTCACTAGGTCTGGATTAGGAAATACATTAGGGCAGATTAGCTTGGCTAAATCAAAGTGCCAAGTGTGGAAGACTGGGGCTTTATAGTCCATTCTACGGTGTCAGTGTTCAAATAAGACCCAATTAGGAATAGGTAATTGGGCATCTCTACAGTTATAGAAAAAGTCAAGGAATTTATCATCTAGCTCACCGAGACCATGCATATTCAGAGCTTTCCTAGAAAAACTAGGGAACTTGACCATAATATCCTCATCTAAGCTATGCTTAGAGGTTGAAGCTTGACTAGCTTGACTCATTCTTTCAAATTGTTTGTAATTGTTATGTTGGAAAAATGCACCCTTGGGGGCTTTTTCCTAAAGGTTTAGCTCTCAGGTCTTTAGATTTGCATTTAGAGCATTTTGCATGTTAAATTAAACTCCTAATGAGAAAACCCATGGGTCTTGTGGTAAATAGGACTTAGGGGGTTGCAATTCAATGAATCTTGACCAAAGACAGGGGCTGGACAAGGGTGCTAGTGCCCTAGTCCAGCCCTGTTTTGGGTCTACCCTAATTTGAAATGTTAGTTTTGTGACCGTTATTTGGTCTCCAGGCTAACATCATAAGTTTCAAATATGAAATTATTGGTAGGAATCTTAATAGTTACATATATAAGCATGTTTAGGTTATCATTTGCAAACTAGGAGATCATTAGCAAGCTTTATGATTGTGAACTATTGGCATACTTGTGATTATCATTATGGTGCAGAGCATAACATTATTATTGTGTTTGTTTGTAGGTTAGATTACATCTTCTCCTCATAGCATTGAAGAGCTTCTTCCTTCCATGAGAGATTCATCATCAAGGTATCATTTATTGTGCTTTATCAATCATTATCATTTGGTTTTTGCCTCTACCTCCCAAGGGCACACACTCTCTCTGACAATGGTGTTCAGAAGACTTGAATGTCTCTCTGGGGATTGACTAAGGCAAGCCTCTAAGCACCACAACCCCCTCCCACACTCCTTGTGATTGTAGGTTACATGTGTCAGATCTAGAGAAAGTGGAGTTGCAGAACAAGAAGGCAGGCATTGAAGATTCCAGATCTAAAAAGGAGTGGACATTGTTCAACTTTTCAGGACAAGGGTGCCATCAACCTTGTCCTCAAATTTCTGGTCGCTGGAAATAGAAGACATAGCAGAGATCAGTGTCAGAAGGATATTAGGATTGTGTGGAAAAAGTTGTACATTGGACTAGGATACCATCACCGTTGTCCTGGATTTTCCCGTTTTCTGACTGTGAAAAATAGTGAGTTAAGGTTCTCTGTCCTTTGTCTATTTCCTGTAGCATTTGTCATAATTCATAGATTTGATTATTGTTTTTCTTAAATTAGGGTTTTAAGGACATAAAGGCATTAATTGGCAAACTTGTATGATCACATCTAAATTTCCCAGTAGAAAACCAAGTGGCAACTCAAATCTAATAGTTGACTCTCCTCTTGATAGGTGAGGCACTCGGTTGAAAAGCCCTTGGAATGTTTTGTGAAAAGGAGGATTCAAAATAAGGAAAACATTAACCCTCATCCTTTTTACACCCAAAAAATTTTGGTGAATTTGTGTTTGGAACTTTTTGGCACCTTTTTGAGTGTTTTTTTGACAAATTTGCATTCATTCATTCTATTGCATTGGAAAATTAACAAAAAATTTGATGTATTTGGAAATTTTTTTAAAAAAATTGCATTCTAGGGTTTAATTTTTGACATAGTGTGCATTCATTCAATTGGATTTAATTAATTGTATTATTTTTACATCAGATCTGAAATTCATCATTTTCAATATTGCATTTGGAAAATTACAAAAAAATGAAAAACTTGCAAAAATTGGCATATTAAGCTTGCATTTTTGTGAAATTTGAATTAATTGGCATCTAATTTAAATTAATTTCTTTAATTTACATTATATCTGATCCAAAATACATAAATTTATCATTTACAATTCATTTGCATGCTTGATTTGTCAAAATTTGCTTGAAATCTTGCATTTTTTTGTGAAAACCTAGTTTTGCATGAACTAGGGTTTTAGTCAAAATATTGTCTCAGATTTTACTACCTTGTAAAAACACTCATGAGGTCTGATCTCTGATGGTAGTGTTGTATTATAGTGTCCTCCTTGTGAGATTTCAGGTATAGGGTTTGAAAACTTGCATTTTTCACTAGATTTGAGCCTATCGTATTGTTAGATTTGCACTCCAAGCATGTTGTAAGGGATTTTATTGCACTAATTAGATGTTATTAGCCTTATAATATTCTGACCCTTCTTAATTTCCTTACAACACCCTTTATTTTGGGCTCTTGCATTCAAATTTTGGGAAAGTCGACATATTTTTACTATCTTTGCACTAGGGTTTGGTCTAGAAAGGCACTAGAAGCATGTTGTAATGGATTTTTTGGCATTATGTGGCTTTTATTACTGTCATAAGTTGATTTCCATCATAATTTTCCTTACAACACCCACTTCCCCACTCTTTGCATTAAGATTTGCTGAAAATTTGCATATTTTGGCCTATTTTCACTAGGTTTTAGCTTATCGACTTTCTAGAGTTGCTTCAAAAGCATGTTGTGAAAGGTATTCTCGCATTAGTGGACTTTTTTTAAGCATATAATTTTCTATCCCTCTTTAAAATATTTACAACACCTCTTCTTTCATTTGTTTGCCTGAAGATTTGGTGAAAAATCACATATTTTCACTAGGTTTTGGCTTATCGACTTTCTAGAGTTGCTTCAAAAGCATGTTGTGAAAGGTATTCTTGAATTAGTGGACTGTTTTTAGGCATATCATTTTATATCCCTCTTGAAAATCTTTACAACGCCCCTTCTTTCATTTGTTTGCATTGAGAAAATTTGAAAAATCAAGCATTTTAGAGCATATTCGACATCACTTTTGCATTTTGTTGTTGCATAAGTTTTGGAAGATATTGAAAATATGATTTGACACTCCTTTGAAAACTTAACAATGGCTTCTCAACATACTAATAATGCTAGGTTTGTTCCTAGGCCTCCTTTGAAAAGAAGAGCCCCTGAGCTTGAAATAACATTCACACCACATGACAAAGAAATGGTACATACTGAAGGGCCTCTTTATATAAAAGTAAAAATAATGGAACAACCTATGCATGGAATACTCATAGATCCTAATTGCATGAAAAATGTGGTCACAGAAGGCTTCCTCCTTAAACATGAAATGGCACAAGAATCTTATGAACCATCATATTTGAGAAATAAAACACATAATGGAGCTTGCATGAAACTGATTGGCAAGATAACTCTAATGGTTTTGGTCTATGATAAAGATGTGGATCAATCATTTGATATAATCCCCTTATCTAACCTCTTCTGTGTAAAACTTGGATATCCTTGGCTAACATCTATGAATGTTGTTCCTTCCATTATTCATAAATGCATTAAATTTCCTTTGCATGGAGAGATCCTCACTACCCGTCGTAATGATTATCAACCTTCGGCTAAGGACAAGAACTTTATTCTTGATTATTTTTGGCCACAACCTAAGATAGATCATGAGCCATGAAGAGATAGAACTTTCATAGAATACAAAAAATATAAAGCAAAACAATTAGCTCGAGTGGCCAGGTCTCCTTTGCACCCAATAAGAGAAGAACAAGAAACAAGCATTAAACAAGACTTTTATGGCTTTGAGAAACTTTTTTACAAAAGGAATGCGGATAAGGAAAGGTCTCATGACCCACCTCATCCATAGAGAGATGGCATCTACATTGAGGTTTAGGTCGCTTGTCATCCTTCAAGGGATCAGGAGGCTTTCATCGACAATAAAATATCCCACCTAGACCAATGAGATCTGAACATGGTGCTTCCTACTCTACTACACAAACAATGGAAAAACATGATAAGATAAGCAACAAGACAAGAAGAAATAGACTAGAAAAAGAAAGGAGGAGGAGAAGACAAGCTTATGCCCAATGGATTGCAAATTAACAAGAGAACATTCAACCTAACATTGAAACAAATCATGAAGAGCTTAAGGATGAACAAGTTGAAAACAAGAACAATAGTTGGGCTTTGGTACCTTACACACCTCTTTCATCTAGCATTTGGGATTGGGAGGATGATGACCTCCTTGATGATGCTTTCTAGCATGGGCCTCTCTACAGTACTTCCCCTGTGATGTGTTATGTGTTGTTAGGCCTCCTAGGATGAACCTTGATTCTCTTGTAAGGTCAAGGATAATAGGATACTACCTATGTCATGACCTTCTTCTATTTGTATCATCATTCTTCTATATCTCCTCTCCTCTAATTTCATTGTTGTGTGATTGTGTCTTACAGACATAGCATTACGGTTGGTGAATTGGGAGCACCCTCCTATGTGATTGTACCTAAGCAACTTGTTCTCCTCTCTGATTTATTGTTTACCTTCCTCTAGTGTTTCCATCTAGAGGGCGGATGACAAAAAACATCTATACTTATGCGAACCTACTATCCCTTTCGAGAGCAATCAAAAAATGGACTTAGTTCCTATGACGACGGGGTTGTAACAAATTATCCGACGCTTGGCTAGTGGAATCACTCTGTGATTTCCCTATCTTGATGTTATGTTGATGTTATCTTATCTTGCTAACAACACTTTAACAATACTGTTACTCCACACACTTTGTTTATCATGAATATCACCTTGCTTGGCTCTTTCATGTAGTTGATCATATGCATTGTTGTTTATCATGATTATTTAGACACTAACACTTTTCTTACAGGGATGTGTTTGTGGGAACATTCAGCAATCGTCAAGTACATGTCACCTCTGGGGGGCATGGGCTTTGTGAGAGCTTGTGTTCTCTTGTGTGTTTTATTCCTTCCTTAACGTGCTTGATATCAGTATGTGACATCAACCACCTTAAAGTGGGGGCATATATAAGGTAAGCTGTCTTCTTTAGATCATAGTAAAGCATGTTTGAACAATCTAAAAATCAATCAAATCATTTAAGCCCTATGTGGAGGTGGGATATCAAGCATATCCTTTGATCTTAATCCTTCATCACGAGGTGGGGATGGTGTATTTCTTGGAATAGATTGCATTATCTTATCAATTTTAAAAGTCCTCATCGCTAGGTGGGGAACGGTTCTGTGACTAACTCAACCCTTAAGCGTGTTTTCAGCAGTTGTTGTGGTGAAGCCCAATCATCGGTGTGTACTTGCAATTTGCCTAAGATGGTGATGAGCCTAGAAATAGGAACACTCCATTGCTTGTATGTCGTGTTTTCTCCATGTCTTTAGTGTGTGTGTGTATGGCGTGCTTATTCTCAAATTGCAAGACTGGTGGCGATGAGCTCCTCTACACTTTTAGATTTGTTTGGTGTGTATGTTATCAAGGTTCAAGACCGGTGGTGAACAGCTCCTCTACACCTTGGGATTTTGTTTGGCATGTTTGTTCTCAAAAAGTGCAAGATCGGTGGTGAACAACTCCCCTACACTTTTGGGGATTTGTTTTTTTACTTTCCTTGTACTTGCATCTTCCATTTCATATGGAAAAATCAAAAAGAAAAAAAATAAAATAATCACTACATTCATTGTATTCTCTATGCTCTCTGTGTCTTCAATGTTGTCTTCTCTGTGTTTTACATGCCTGTAACTATCTTCTCCATCTTTTGTGTGCCTATCATTATCTTCAATGTGTTTGGCATGTCTTCTCTGTGCTTGGCATGTTTGTTGTGTTTGTAGACCTACTTTAATGCATGTATTGGCCTTGTGTTTAATGCATACATTAAAGTGGGGGCTAAATGTTATGCCGGAAAAATGCACCCTTGGGGGCTTTTTCCTAAAGGTTTAGCTCTCGGGTCTTTAGATTTGCATTTAGAGCATTTTGTATGTTAAATCAAACTCCTGATGAGAAAACAATGGGTCTTGTGGCAAATAGGACCTAGGGGGCTGCAATTCAATGAATCTTGACCAAAGACAGGGGGTGGACAAGGGCACTAGCGCCCTAGTCCAGCGTTATTTTGGGTCTACCCTAATTTGAAATGTCAGCTTTGTGACCATTATTTCATCTTCAGGCCGACATCATAAGTTTCAAATACAAAATTCTTGGCAGGAATCTTAATAGTTGCATATATAAGCATGTTTAGGTTATCATTTGCAAACTAGGAGATCATTAGCAAGATTTATGATTGTGAACTATTGGCATACTTGTGATTATCATTGTGTTGCTGAGCATAGCATTGTTATTGTGTTTATTTGTAGGTTGGATTACATCTTCTCCTCATGGCATTGAAGAGATTCTTCCTTCCATGAGAGCTTCATCATCAAGATATCATTTATTGTGCTTTATCAATCATTATCATTTGGTTTTTGGCTCTACCTCCCAAGGGCATGCACTCTCTCTGACAATGGTGTTCAGAAGACTTGAATGTCTCTCTGGGACTTGACTGAGGCAAGCCTCTAAACACCACAACCCCCTCCCACACTCCTTGTGATTGCAAGTTACTGGTGTCAGATCTGGAGAAAGTGGAGTTTCAGAGTAGGAAGACCAACATTGAAGATTCTGGATCTAAAAAGGAGTGGACACTGTTCAACTTTTTGGGACAAGAGCACCATCAACCTTGTCTTCAAATTTCTAGTTATGGGAAATAGAAGACATAGCAGAGATCAATACCAAAAGGAGATTAGGACTATGTGGAAAAAGTTATGCATTGGACTAGGGTGCCATCACCGTTGTCCTAGATTTTCCTATTTCTCAACTACGAAAAATAGTGAGTTAAGGTTATATGTCCTCTATCTATTTCCTGTAGTATTTGTCATAATTCACATATTTGATTACTATTTTTCTTAAATTAGGGTTTTAAGGACATAAAAGCATTAATTGGAAAACTTGTGTGATCACATTTGAATTTCCTAGCAGGAAACCAAATGGCAACTCAATTCTGATAGCTGACTCTCCTCTTAATAGGTGAGGCACTCAATTGAAAAGCCCTTGGAATGTTTTGTGGAAAGGAGGATTCAAACTAAGGAAAACATTAACACTCATCCTTTTTACCCCAAAATAGTAATAAACTAGGGCTTCTTATATTGACAATTATCTACCTTCTTGATCAAGAAATCAACTTAAAATGCACTAAGCACAGTTGAACAGAATGAACTTACTTTTTTTTTACACCTACAGAAACTTGAAATTCTTTCATTGCTCACTTGAGAATTCATTGCGCATCTAAATTTTGTTTGTGCTTGAAGAAATGATGCAAAAAGCCCTAAACTTTCTCCTTTTCAAGCTTCGTAGCATAGGTTCTAAGGCATTAATGGAGGTACCCTTTACCTTAATCTCATTCATGTCACAGGGTGCCTTCAATGTTCCTCATGAAAATTTAAATCTGCGTCGTTGATCTGAGTTTATCTCTGTGAGATCCATGGATGCCATTTACTTGCCAGATTTGAAAATCTTGGTCATCATAGTTGAAAAGTCTTCGGCCAATAAGAATTAGCCAAATCACTTGTACCTCCTCTACTGACCACATCACTTTTTCATCCACCTTGGACACATGGCATCATTTCATGGCATCACAGCTAGGGATGGCCCACCACTTACCTACCCCACACAAGTGCGATAAAGCCTCCATGCATCCACTTTTCATTTGCCTTTTACTTCTTTAATAAGATGAGGCCATGTGTCACCATCTTGTGACCATGTGACAAATATTCCTCTATGGCAAGATACCCTTGCGATGATGTGCAACCATTAGATTAGAGCTTTCCTGCAAATCACTTTTAGACTGACACTTGGCAGCACATAGTTGCTCAATGTAAGATTCTTCAATAAAGGGGCGATAGGCCCAAATTCTTTGATAGGTGTCACGTTGTCACGGCTGTGTAGAGGGATGATGACATCACCTATGATGCATTGCAATGCTATGAAATATATTTATATAAAACCTTATAACCTATGTGAAGACTTAGAACATTGGTTTAATTTTTCACGGGCTATAAGGGGTAAGACTAGGACATGGGGCTGGTCACCTAATGAATATAAAAGCTTTAAGTCATAAATTAAGGGACCAAGAACCTACAATAGGTGGTCAACAAGGATTTAAAAGATAAAGTGCATGAGCTTAGTGACTTAGGCTTAAAAGTTTTTAAAGGCAAAGACTAGCAATTTTACAAACCTAAAACCCTAAACCCTTACAAGTACCACCAATGTCTAAGCTATTTTTTGTTTGTTTGATTCCTTTTGACTATTTTTTCTTTTTTTTTGTAATATTCTACATGGTATGTTAGAAATTGTCCTCCTACATGGATCAGTACAATTTCTCATAAGTTTAGCTCCTCTCCTTTGGTGTCCTTTCAACATGTTTATTTCTAACCTTCCCGAACCCTGATTAACCTATGTCTAACTAAAGAAATTTCATATTCTATGATAACTGATGACTGAACCTGAAAAGAAACTTTGGATTCTAGACATCCTAGACCTCCTTGGTATAGACTTAATAGAAAAATCAAGGCCTAGACAAGGGTACCCACACCCTTGTCCTGCCCTATTTTTCAGTGTTTTGAATCTTAGCGGGGTTTCAGTTCCCACCATGCACCTTGGGATTCCAATTTCAAATTTTCATTTTTGTGTGATATTGACATTTTATTTCAAATATTTAAACCTCTAAGGTTAGATATTTAAAGACATTTGAAAATCATTTTATTACACACAATCTATATGCAAGCCTTCTATGCCAAAACTCTACCAAATTCCCCATTGAAGAACAACACTTTGTTGAAGCTCTTGGATTTATTTGAAGTTACTATCATGGAGATATTCGATAGAGATTAGGAATCAAGATATTTAGACTATCTTGTGCTTCCTAGGGTTTTGTACAACCTTTTGTATGATTAGGAGAAGGGTTGAAGCCTTCAACATTGAGCTTGGAAATCCTCTAGAGATACGGCTACCTCGCCTTCTTGTTCTGCAAGTCTTCATTGCTATGATATCATTGAGGTGATTTTGTTTCATTGAGTGAAGCAAGGTGTTGATCTTTCCTTGACACATGAGTCATATAGGGTTTTACATTTCCTACATACACATTTGTTAGATGAGCACACACATCTACAGATCTTTATTATTAGATATTGTTGATGTAGGAATACCAAAAATGGGGCTTGACTGAGGCAAGCTCTTATATAGCCACAACCATCTTTCTCCTCCTTTTGTATGTGTAGGTCACATTCAAAAAAATCTGACAGAAAGGAGCGATAGAAAGATGGATATTGCGGATACAATCATCGTAGAACTTTTGATTTTGGATTCAAAAACTTCTAAGGCAAAAGAGTGGGCACCCAAGCCCAACTGAGCACATTCTTTGGGATATGGGAACCTCTAGAGGCTGTCAGATACCTGGTATAGAAGATTTGGTCAAACGAAAACTTGCAGGGCTAAAGAGCAGGTGCCCTTGTCCAACAAGCCCTCATTTTCTAGGTGCATACTCTCTGTACCTTTTGCTATGTGTTTCTATGATCTATTTGACTATATCTATGTCTAAAATCTATATGTTCAGTATAATTGATGAATTAGGGTTTTATATTTAGTGAACATCATAAGCTTGTAAAAACCTAATCTAAACATCTAGTCAATCATAGCTAGCAGAAAAAAAAGGAAGTCTAGGAAATATGTAGCTTGATCCCTCAATCTCATCTCCTTACCTCCTTAATGTTTAGCATAGTGAAATTGTGGGGTTTGATTTAGTTTAGTTGAATTCTCATTATCCCACATTTTCCACTAAATATTTTGGTTAACCCGTGCTTTAAAAGAATTTGCATCCTTTTTAATATCATATCTGAATTAGTTTGTTGTCCTAAATCACATTTAGATTACAAACCTCTTTTATGAAAGTACATACATTGAATTTTGAGTGATTTCTTTATCCTTTCATTAAAAGAGTGTGAAATTACAACTTTGTGTTTTACATAGTGCTATTGTATTTCATTTTCACAAAGTTTATGCTATATCATTTTACATTTAAGTCTTGGGTTAATTAGAACATGCTATAATGTCGGATTACTTTTTACAAGACTTTCATGTGTATGATGAGCCGTTTAGTTGTGATGACTTCAATATGTTAGATGAAGCCCTTGAGGACTTTATCTTGATTGAACATTCCACTATGACTCCTAAACTGTCGTTGTTTAAAGTATTAGTAAATTTACAATCTATATTCCTAAACCTCAAGAAGAACCTATGAAGCTTAAGATAGTAGTCAACGTGTGTCCGGATGTGGTTCAACCACACTCTAAACTGGTACTCATTGTTAGAGGTCTTCTACCTTCTTCTCGACCTCCTAATTACATTTATAAATATGCTCAACAAATAACACATCGAAATTCATAATAACCTAGTCACACTATAGTTGCTCATACATATAATACTCGAAATAACAAACAAAGAAAACAACAATCAAGCATTCTAATATATTTACCATCTTCTCAACTTGTGCTTCCTCAAGCACCTCATTTAACAAATAAAATTGGTCAAGACTATGATCTTGTTGAGAAACTTCATGCTACTCCTGCTAAGATTTCTCTTTTAAAACTTATACAAACTTCACCTACATACCATGGAATGCTCCAAGAAGCTTTACAAAAGGTGATTGTGCCACCTGTTGTTGAATGATGTAGCAGCTCTTTTAGATTGTATGCATGCAACAAAAATAGATATTTTGTTTCAACAACTTGAGTTGCCATCTATTAATGTTCAAAATCACTATGATCTTTTAATTATCTCCATTACAATAAACAAGAAACTTATCAAATGAGTTATGATTGATAACAGATTGCCTCTTAATGTTTGTGGTCTTAAATTGTTACGTAAGATTAAGATTGATACTTCTTTGATTAAACCTGATAAAATCAGTATTCATGGGTTTGATAATGTTAGAAGATAGTCTATCGGTACTATAATTTTACTTGTACAAGTTGGGCATGTGACTTTATCTATCTTGTTTCATGTCATGTCTGGTTCTTTATCATACAACATGATTCTTGGTAAACCTTCGATTCATGCATTAGGGGCAGTACCATCCACCCTTCATCATTCAATCACATTTATTTACAAATATAAACTTCATACAATTGAAGTTGATCCTGAACCAAATAATTGATTACACATCTTAGTGTAAGAATAGGTTTTTCATCATAAAGTTTTAAACAACTTGAAATTTGATACATCAACTTCTCTTGCCACAGATAATGTGGTGCAAGAATCTCAACAATCGAATGCATTCCTTGGTGATGATTTGGGTCATTAGATTTCACTGCTACCTCTATGGGAGAATACATGATTAACAACCCTAATCCTAGAACTTTAAATGTTGCATCGATTTCATCAAGGAATTCTAGTCCAAAACCTAAAGTCTCTTTGCTAATAGATACAGATAATACTCTAACTTACACTACAAACTATGAGACTTATGAAGCTCCACCATCTTCTACAAAAATGGCTTCTCTTTATGATCAAGGATTTTAGATCCTTTATAAAAATTGTGATTACATAGGAAAAGGTTGTGGTATTAATCAACAAGGAATTTAGGTACCTATAGAATCTACTTTTGACATTACTCAAGTGGCATTGGATATAATTCTTTCAAGGAATCTAAATCCCGTAGACGACTAAAAATTAATGTGAACATAATATCGATGCTTAATTTGATATTTCTTGAGATGATTGACACAAACTATCTTCCAGGAGAGATTCCTTTAGATATTTTCTCGAAAGATGAAGCAATATTAGAATTCTTGGGAGTTTATGACAATTTTCCTTGTTATCACCATAAGCGACGATGTTCTTATACTTTAAATGTGGATGCATATTTTGGAAAAAATCTCTGATATGATAAATATTACAAATTTAGACTCGTCACAATCACCCAACACCTAGACCATAGTACTTTACTTAATGGAAAGACTATCTATGTCTTCATGGAGAAGGATAATAGAGAAAATATTATCCTTATAGATGATTGTTTAAAAACAAAAGAAAAAGAAGATATGACCAAGCTTTTACATGAATTCTCAGACCTTTTTGCTTGGAATTATTTGGATATGCCTGGTATTGATTCTCAATTGTAACACATAACATTGTACTAAACCAGATGCTAAGCCATTTAATCAAAAGATTTGTAAGATGAATCCTAAGATTGCATTGTTAGTAAAAGCTGAGATAGAAAAGCTCTTAGAAGCTAGTTTTATCCATCTTATTGATTATTCACCTTGGATTTTGAATATTATCATCACCGCTAAAACTAATGGCCATATTTTGATGTGTACCAATTTTAGGGATTAGCATCTTGCTTCTCTAAAAGATTATTTCCCCTTGCCTAACATTGATATGATTGTTGATTTGGTAGTAGGTCATGAATTACTTTCCTTCATGGATGGTTTCTTGGGATATAATCAAATTTTTATAAACCCTCAAGATCAATATAAAACAACTTTTATAACACCTTGGGGTACATTTTTGTTGGGTAGTCATGCCGTTTGGACTTAAGAATGTCAGAGCAACTTACCAATACACTATGATTCTTATCTTTCATGATTACATGCATAACATCTTAGAGGATTATGTCGATGACATCCTTGCAAAGTCTATTCATCACCAAGAACACACCATAACTCTCTGACAAATTTTTGAGTGAATAAAGAAGTACAACATGCGCTTAAATCCCTGTAAGTGCATCTTTGGTGTAGACAATAGAAAATTGTTGGGATTTATAGTCTTGAATCATGGCATTGAAGTATACATGAAGAAGATTGATGCAATTATTAATATGCCACCACCTAAAGAGTATCTCAACTTCATAGTTTGTAAGAGAAGATACAGGTCTTGTCTCACAACTTGCAGATAGGACTCGCCCTTTTACTCAACTACTAAAGAAGGATTCAAGATTTCAATGGAATTTTGAATGTTAGAATGCTCTTGAGGACTTAAAAAGTTATCTAGCTAACCCTCCTATTTTACAACCTACTATTTCTGATAAACCTTTTATCCTCTACACCTCAACATCTAATTATGCTCTCACTACATTATTAGCACAACATGATACTGAAGGCAAGGAATGTGTTGTATATTACATCAGCTGAACATGTACTCAATTATGAAGTGTGATACATTGTCATTGAGAAACAATGCCTAGCTCTTGTCTTCGCAACACAAAATCTTAAACATTATCTTTTTAAATGCTAAGATACATGTTATGATAAAATTTGATCCTTTGAAACATCTATTTGCTAAAACAGATCTTTCAGGTCACCTCGCTAAATGGGTTATGTTATTAACTAAATTTGATCTTAAATTTATCTCTCAAAAAGCAATTAAAGGACAAGAATTAATGGACCATTTAGCTGAAGCACCTTCCCCTTTGCTATAAAAAATTAGGAGACATTTCTTGATAACCAAATTTTAAACATTGATAAGGATGCCAAATGGGAATTATATTTTGACAGATCAAGATGTCGGACTGGCTCTGATGCTAGTGTTATATTAGTACCTCCTTCAGGTAAGCCGATTCCTATGTCTTATCATCTTAATTTCTCATGTACAAACAACATCACTAAGTACGAAGCCCTTATCATGAGACTTTGTGCCACCTTGGCTCTAAACATTTAAAATTTTTCTATATATGGTTATTCATAATTAATTGTGCAATAGATAATAGGATCATATCAAGATAAACAAGACAAATTATATTAATATCTCAATCTTGCCTTATCTTTATTTCAACAATTTACATCTTTTGCAATTGATACTATACTTAGAAAAGACAATCGGCATGCAGATGCAATAGCAAGCACGGATTCTCTTATATCCCTTGTCATTTCACCTGATGAATACACCTTTATCATTCATAATCTCAAGACACCTACATTAGATGAGATGGTATTTTTAGATACTAACCTCTATTGTAATGTGATCTCTGATGAATGGTTCTCCCATATATTCTATTATTTGCATGATGGCACCATTCCTAATTCTAAATCTAAAAATGCATGAGTTTGCTTGTGTAAGCTTGCAACACGTTATATAATTTTGTCTAATGTCTTATATAGACGAAGTTATAATGGTGTTCTTCTTCGATGTCTTAGTAATTCAAAGATCCCAATAGCTATTGAAGAAGCTCACTCCAGTGCTTGTGGAGGCCATTTTGGAGAAAATTCATTGGTACAAAAATTAATACGTGTGGGTTATTATTAGCAATGCATGGAACAAGATTCCTTCACCTATGTCAAAAAGTGCTCGCAATGTCAACAACATAAACATTTAATCCAAGCACCCGCCCAAGAACTTCATGCCCAAGTTTCACCTTGACCATTTTCTATTTGGGGCTTGGACCTAATTGGTAATATCTCTCCACCTTCCTCTCAAGGACATACCTTTATAATCACTGCTACTGACTACTTCATGAAGTGGCTTGAAGTTGTTCCTTTACAATCCAGGACTGCTAAAATAATTTATCATTTTATACAAGATAACATAATCTCTCGATTCGGTATACCTTCCTCCTTCTTTTGAGCCAATGGCATGCCATTCAAGAACAAGTATGTGAATAAATTTCTCAAAAAAATAACACATTCAACATCGCTTCTCTATGTCTTACCACCTCAATTGAATGACCAAGAATAAGCTTCAAATAAAGTTATTGGACAAATTGTACAAAAAAATATTAACAAACATAAAAAAGATTGGCATACACAATTATCTTATGCATTATGGGCCTATAGAAAAAGCATTCACACAACTACTAGAACTACACCTTATAATCTTGTTTATGGCACTAATGGGGTAATGCCCCTAGAATTGGAAATTCCTTTGTTGAGAGTTCCCTTAAGGGACATTATTGATAATGATATGGAATGAGAAAAGAGATTACAAGAACTTGATATGCTTGATGAACAACATATCAACACTCTTGGGCATCTTAAGGCCCATCAAAAGAGTATCCAACAATCGTACAATGAGCATGTCATATATCATTCATTCAACATTGGAGACTTGGTATTATATGCGAGTCAACGCAATGTCAATGCACCTCCTGGAGAAAAAGGAAAGTTCAGCCCTAATTGGCTTGGACCATATGTCGTTATTGAAGCCTTTGGATCAAGAGTGTATAAACTAGCTAATGAACAAGGTACACCACTTAAAGAACCTATTAATACTATGCACCTCAAGAAATTCCATGCTTAAGATTTTATGTTAGATGCTCCTTTACAAAGAAAACTTATTAGTTAGTTAGCTTCAATTTTGATAAGATATGATTATTTTGTCTTAACTCATTTAACATAGCATCTTTTTTTAGTTAATCATTGTTGCATCTTGTTTAAACATGTGTTATTAAGATCACCATTGTATCAACTGAATATAGCATAGAAACTTGGTTATGTGTGAAATTCATTAATCATTGTGCTTTTACTATATGTTATGCAAAGAATTGTTTAGTATGTATCACATTAGCATTAATCCCATTTCCACATAAGCATTAACATTTATCACTAATTGAATTTTATATAAATCACTTGTGATAGATTTAAACAACATTAGAAGTAGTAATAGGAAAAGATCAAATATATAAATATCAGTTTGAATATACATTAGAGATGGAAATCCCGTATATCAAAATGGGATTCCTAATACATAAGATACATAACATAGCTGAACCTCAGTCACTAATTCCCTCAGGGCTTGGTGGTGCATGTGATAGAGGCCTACCCATGTGTGGCTACGGACCATGAATGACTCCTAGGGACACTTGATGACCACAACCCCCTGAGCTCACCTCAAAGCCCTTGCACCTCACCTTGTGACTCCAAATACATCTGGTGGTACCGGTCTCTCTCTAATACTACTCTATCTCACTATGCTTGGGCCTTGTCTCTACCAGCTCTCGCTTGACGTAACTTAGGAAGTAAGATCTCACACACAATAGGATCTCTCCTAGATGAAGGTATGGATGTCACCTAATCTTGTAGTTCCTGGAGCTTTGGCTCCACATGCTTGGCTCGCTGGACAACCTGATCTAAAGTGGACTCCATAGCCACTTTGTATCTCATAAATGACATAAAAATCTCTATGTATCACCCTGCGGATGGCTATGGTGAATATCTTGTCCACACCTGCTACTCATCCACATCGGTAGGAACTATCTCTGCTATGATGCAACTCACAAAATCACGCCATGTGTCTGTCCCAACTACAAAAAGAAAAAATAGAATATGTATCAATATTTGATATAGGCATCATAAATATTAATAAAAAATAGGTACATCTACATAATAATGTCTCACCTAGATCTCCATCTTGCCAAGATGAATCCCAAATTGTTGATGGTGTAACAAGCTCTGCATCTGACTCTACAGCTGGGGGCACATGACTACTGGTCTTCCCTCACTCATGTTGGCTCGATCTCCTAACATCTGTAAGGGTTGGACCACAAGCTCTAGACCATGGTCTCGATTTGGTCTCCTCGTCATCATCTACCTCCTGCTAATCTTGTCATGGTCTCGCTCTAAAGATGTACTGTGATGGGACCTCCTCCTCCTCCTCCTCATCATCATCCTCCTCATCCTCATATAGATCATAGAATCCAACAAAGTCACTAACATCATCTTCTACCCCTGTGTCACTCACGTGACCAGCCCAAGGTCAAGGATTGCTTGTGGGGTGACCGGGAGGAAAGATTAGAGCAGGCCGTATTGTCTGCCACCAGACCTAATATTCTTGGGTGACACTGATGTCATCTGCATCAGATATCAGCTCTGCATCCTCTGTACCATCATCATCACTCAATGTTATATCAGTTATCATCGGTCATCGAGTAGTATTCACCCTGACTGCACTTTGTAGTGAGCGAGGATAGCTCAAATGCACCCTGGGAACATCCTATTTGCATCTGAACTGTTGTGCCACTCTATCAAAATAAAACTAGATGACTATGTGATTGAAGCGACCATCCATTAATTGATTCCTCTGCATCCTAGATAACTACTCGCCTTGACCTACCCATGGTCTATGGCTGTGATATGGTCTCGAAACAATGTCGCTGGACTGCAACATGTCAAATATCACTCTCCAGTACAAAAGATCACTTTGTCTCTAGTATTTGATGAGCAGATAAGCATGTACACATGGATGTGTCCATGGTGGCTCTATAGGGGAACTTGTAGGCCGTGTACACCTGATATGCTTGAACATCCAGATCTATAGTAAGGTACACACCATCAGGCTCTGTGACTCATAATGGACATATCATCCCAACCCATGGTAGAGGTGTGCAATCATATTGCACCCCCATGCATATACTATCATATGCTCCACCATCATGTGAATAGTATTAATTAGGCCCCTAGGAACATGAGTGCCTCATCCATCCTGTGTGATAGCCAATACGATAGTAGCTCTCATAATCCTCCGAACCAAGGGGATGCCAATGCATCCCTACTCTAATAATTAGAGCTGATTGTGCCCTCACTCTGTTCGAGTGACGGTGTGGCCTAAATAGTACATCAATCTCTCTCATGTATACTCCATTAAGTGATGATTTAAGACCCTCACTATCTCTCCTTGAACAGGCAGTAGTAAGATCTGATAGACATCCTCCAGTGTAACCATCATCTCGTTGGTCAGCAAATGGAATGTAGACATGTCTATATCCCACCTCTCCATTAGTACCATGTGAATGCTACAGTGAAACCTCATTGTGGGCATGAAGAACATGCACCATAAACCCACTGCCTCTAGGTGCTCTCTCTCCCCATATGACATAGTACCAATGTGGACTTGTAGTAGCATCATCAGGTGTCTGCCTGTGTGCTCTCGTGTCTCAGGGACATCCTGCAGGTCAAACATATATAAATTACATCAATTCATGTCATCAAAACATCTATAAGCATCTATAACATCAATCCGTACCTGAGGCCCCTCTTCTTAAACTTGGCCACCCTAGGTGGACCTAGGTGCCCTAGGAGGACTTGGGTGCCCCAAGTAAACTAAGGAGCCCAATGAAGACACTTACATCTTGGGTGGACTTGGGCGCCCTAGTTGGGAACCCTTATCTAAACAGATCTCTTCAACATGCAAATCAAGAAATACAAAAAGAACAAGAATACATGAATGACAAAAGTTAGGTTTTAGACCCTACCTCGAGCTCAATGCATCTCTCTGCCACTTAGGCCCAGAGTAAACCCAGTCTCGGTAGCTGGTATAGATGTCAACTCGGCATATCTGGTCGCTCTCCTTCTCCTTCTCTCCTCTACATAATGAAAGTAAGAATGAATGGTGAAAAGTGAAAACTCCTTTTACATATAGTATATGGATGAGAATTCTTATCACTATCTAGGTGCAAAAGTGAATAGTTTTTCATTCAAAAGCCTCTATATTGGGCTGCCAAATTCAGATTTTTATGTCGTTTGTTGCATTGGAATCCTAGTTCTACCCTCCATCTAGCCCAATGTGTTGTTATTTAGTGTTGTTTGCAAAAATGACCCTTGCAACAAATTTTCGCATCAAGTTTCCTTGAAATCGATGCGTGTAGATATTCTCCTTGTTTCTCCTTTTCAGACTAAGCAAGTAGAAACAAGGGGGGCATATATCTCCCTCAATTTCCTCCCTCATCATGTCTCATCACTCAACCCATTAGTGTTTATAACTGACATATTTGTGTGTTGGTTGCAGGATGATTTGATTTTGATTCTGACAAGTGTTCCTTTGTAGGTTGCGGTTCCTAACTTTGTGATCTTGCACAATTACAAACTGGGGGCTTCTTCCTCTTGTGTGGAAACACTTCGGCTTCCTCTATAGTATCCTTTTGGGTATCCTTTTCATGATTGATGTATTTACTTTCCTTTAGTTGCTTATGTACGTACTATCATATGGCGACTAAAGTGCAGGCTAAATGTTATGTCAGAAATTGTCCTCCTACATGGAACAGTACAATTTCTCACATGTTTAGCTCCTCTCCTTTGGTGTCCTTTCAACATATTTGTTTTTGGCCTTCCTGAACCCTAATTGATCTATGTCTAACTAAATAAATGTCGTGTTTTGAGATAACTAATGACTAAACTTGAAAATAAACTTTAGATTCTGGACATCCTGGACCTCCTTGGTACAAAATTGATAGAAAAATTAGGGCCTTGACAAGGGCACCTGCGCCCTTGTCCTGCCCTATTTTTTAGGGTTTTGAATCTTGACAGGGTGTCAGTTCCCGCCGTGAACCTTGGATTCCAATTTCAAATTTTTGTTTTCATGCGATGTCGAAATGTTATTTCAAATATTTGAACTTCTAAGGTTACATATTTAAAGACATTTGAAAATCATTTTATTACACACAATCTATATGCAAGCTTTCTATGCCAAAACTCTGCCAAATTCGCCATTGAAGAACAACACTTTGTAAAATCTCTTGGATTTATTTGAAGTTGCTATCATGGAGATATTCGATGGAGATTAAGAATCAAGATCTTGAGACTATCTTGTGCTTCCTAGGGTTTTGTACAACCTTTTGTATGATCTAGAGAAGGGTTGAAGCCTCCAACATTGAGCTTGGAAATCCTCTGTGGATAGGGTTGTCTTGCCTTCTTGTTCTACAAGTCTTCATTGCTATCATCTCCTTGAGGTGATGTTGTTGTTGTTTCATTGAGTGAAGCAAGGTGTTGATCTTTCCTTAATGCTTGAGTCATCTAGGGTTTTACATTTTCTACATACACATTTGTTAGATGATAACACACATCTACATATCTTTATCATTGGCTATCGTTAAGGTAGGAATACTAAAAATGGGGCTTGACTGAGGCAAGCTCCTATATAGCCACAACAATCTCTCCTTCTTTTGTATGTGTAGGACACATTTGAAAAGATCCAATGAAAAGGAGCAAGAGAAAGACGGATATTGCAGATACAATCATTGCAAAACTTTTGATTTTGGGATTGCAAAAATTTTAGGGCAAAAGAGTGGGTGCCCAAGCCCAACTGAGTATATTCTTCAGGATTTGGGAACCTCCAAAGGCTATCAAATACTTGGTACAAAAGATTTTGTTAGACGAAAACTTGTAGGGCTAAAGAGTGGGTGCCCTTGTCCAACATGGCCTCATTTTCTAGGTGCATACTCTCTTTACCTTCTACTCTATGTTTCTGTGATCTATTTGACTGTATCTATGTCTAAAATTTACTTGTTATAGTATAATTGATGAATTAGGGTTTTATGCTTAGTGGACATCATAAGCTTGTGAAAACCTAATCTAAACATCTACTCAGTTATAGCTAGCAAAAAAAAGAGTCTAGGAAATATGTAGCTTGATCCCTCAAGCTTGGCTGCTTACCTCCTTAATGTTTAGCATATTGAAAGTGTGGGGTTTGATTTGGTTTAATTGAACTATCATTATCCCACATTTTCCACTAAACACTACCCAATTTATCTACCTCATATTCATGAATAATTTGATCTTTCATTCTCTTCATTTCCTATTCAACATTCCTAATTTCTAATACTAGCCCTAGATTTATCATTATAATTTCTTTGTATTTTCTATAGAGTGTTGAAATTGGATTTGTGATTCTTATTTTAATATCAATTTAACCATTTTCTCCATCCTTTCTTCTATTGATAAACATCTCCACATGATGTCTTTCCAGGTACTACTACTAAACACTTAACTAATCATCATTTTATTGATGGGTAATATCTATGTTAAGTCAACCTATTGCATTGTAGGTCTATTTATGATGATGTTGGTGTCTAGAGAGACCATTGGTGTTATCTATTTTTGTGTCACCATAAATTCATTACTTTTTCCTATTTAGTTGCTTGCATGCTAAGATTTTGGAGTCATCAATATTTGTGTATCATTTTTCTCTATATGCTTCTCTTATTATTCTTCTCCCCTTTCTTCTTGAGAACCATCCTCGGTCTTTACTTCAAGGTCCTTCTCTTCCTTCATTTGTTCTTTTTTGGTTCTTGATATTGCATTTCTTCACATGTACCTTCTCTAACTTCTTGTATTATGATATCATCCATTTTGGATCCATATTTCTATTAGTCATTATATGATCTCTCGTGTTCACCTTCTTTTGGTTTCTCAAATTCTTTAATGTTTCCATTTATGATGAATCTTTGGGACTTCCCATTGTCTCAAATGATGATTATAATGCTTTTAAACTGTATCCTACTTTTTTTCCTCTCTGTCATAAATTTATAGTCCCTTTTTAGAGCTTTGACTACCTCATCCTCTAATTCTTGTAATGTCTTTGGATCTATCTTTTGCATGATTAAAGTATCAAGTCTTTTTAATTATTATCTCGTAATCTTGTAAGGTTTATGGCTTTGATTCACTATCTAGTGATACCTTGTACTTTTTTGCTACTTCCTTGTGGGATTTTTCTCTAATTATTTTTCTATTTGGAATACTTCCTCCCTCTTGACATGCTTCATTCTAATATCTATGGCTAGCTCCTATACAAAATTTTGTACCAATTCTTCTACTATATAAGTTATTTTTGAAATAAATGATAATATAACCTTTGAAATGATTATTATATTGGTTGTAGTTGCAAATATGTATGCATGTGCCACTTATAAAGGATTAAATCCTAAAATTAATATGGATCTATATAGTTCGTGCCCATCTCATATGAATGTCTTTGTGTGCTTTCCTCCACCAACTTTACTTCTTGTGACCCTTGCCTAAGTTTGGTCTTCCATACCTTTTGTTAGGGATTTCCAATCATCTTTCCCTTGCTCTTATTTTAATGATTCATTATACTACATTAATTTCCTTTTAGCCTTTTCTTGTCTCATTGCCCTAAATAGAACTTTTTGTTCCTTCTTTTTTTGTGAACTCATCTATAGCAAGGTTTCAGCTGTTTCATCTAGGTAAGTGCATGGAAATGGGGGACAAAAGGGGGTCAAAAGTGGCCACCATTTTTCTAAAATCAGCTAAAGCTAAACTTAGATGAGTAATTCAAGATACATATGTTGAATGCACAAGACAACTAAGAGGTGGGGTGAATCAATTGTATCTTAAAACTTAAAAACCCTCACAAACATTCAAATCCACATTAATTCAATTAACCCTTAATTTGTTAGAATGATTAATCATGAAAGTAAATAATAGAAACATAACCAAATCAACATCATACCCAAGGGGACACTAGATTCATGTGGAAAACCTAAGAAGGGAAAAACCATGGTGAGGATTAGCTCACAATATAAATTAATATCAACATAGAATACAATAAGGCTTACTACCGGAGGGCTCACTGCCAAAGGCTCACTACCAGAATAGAAAAGAAGATAAAGAAGAATGTTACAATGAGAAAACAATCTCAATGTAATAGAGAATTCCACCACATCACCAACACCTTTGCAATCATACTAAAGAATTGTAGACACCTTCTTCTCACTGCATCCAGTAATCTAACACATGAAAGCTTGTACTACACCTTATAAATTTGAACTTTACTACTCTGTAATTTGCATCTTGCACACCACACACATCTCCTATGCATCCCTCAATACCTCAACACTCATTTATACTATATTCAACCTTGAAAACATTCTCCAAGGCTAGTAATGCACCTTAACCAAGTAAATTCAAATTAGGTTGGCACCAAAACATTCTTGTTGTGGAAAGGAATGAAGGTGAACCACCACACACATTATCTTGGACCTAAAAACATTCATACTGGCCATGCCATGCTTCCACAATTATCAAAGCAAATCGGTAATTAGTGTAAATACCCAAGGTTAGCCGAACCTATGTTAACACCATAAACATTTAAGTACACACTTCCTCAAAACCAAGGACAAATCATGGACCTGCAAGCACAAAAATAACGGACAGCCTCCATGAGGACCCCTATGATGATATATAATCCTTGTCACTTACATGTAAGCATTAAATGACATCCTCTCAGTAGCAATCCTCTTGGTGACATGTCATTTCTTCCATCTTATGTTGTTTCCCCTTTGTCATTTTCTCTCTATCTCTATTGTTGACACTTTTTGACACTTGTCGATTTGTGTTTTCTAAGCTTGTGACCCTATTCCTAATCCTTGTATGCATCTTGTAAGTGATTTTTCACCTTTCTCTAATGTTTTTCATCTTCTCCACCCCCTAGAAGCCTTCTAGAGGGCCCCCGAAGCCATCTCCCACTTTTAGTTTTTAGTTTCACTCAACCAATCCACATCTCCCCTATTATTTCTAGATCTCCCGCTGGGAGATCCTACTTTGCAAGTGAAGATTTGGATTCTTACACATGATTGACCTATTTCTAGAGGTAGTGTAGAGTCAAACTCTACATTTTGAGTTTTGCTTGGTCACGGCTCATTGTTTCAGTTTCAGTTTTGCCCTAGTTGCTATAGTTTCTAAGTGTCGAGAATATTGCATGTGTGCTCCTTTATGATTTATAGTTTTTAGATGCTACCAGAATGCGCCATGTATCTTTGGCATAGTTTCTCTTATTTGGTTTCTTCTTGTCTACGGAATGCACCACGTGTCACTGCCACGAGCCTTGGTGGAAACTTTCTTTTGTTTCAGCTTGCATGTGGAAGTTGCCAAGTGTCCTTTTGTTACAGTAGCAGGGCTCTCTGCGTCTATCCCTTTTGATAAGCATTTGTGGTACCGAGACACATATGGTGGGTCTGGGATGTTATAGCATAATTTTTGGATACAGCAAAGGGTGCCACATGCTACGTATGGAAGGTAGCACAAAAGAAGCTATTGATGTTGCCAAAGGTTGCCACGTATGTTTCTCTTATATATTTTAGTTGTATGCGGAGTATGACAAGTGTCATCTTCACAAGGCTTTGAGGGACTCTTTTAATAAGTTTTGGAAACAAGCGGAGGGCGCCACGTTACTTTTGTTGCATCATGTGGTCATTGTCGTGTGTCTCTATTTTGAGAGGTGCTAATATATATGATGGGTCTCATGAGGTAATGCTACAATTTCTAAGGTGATGTGAGAAGTGACAAGTGTCATTGTCCTGGGTGCACAGGACATAAAGTTATGAAGCTTTTAGGATGCACAGAGAGTGCCAAATGTCCCAGTTTTGATCCTCAGGTGCTTCTACGTATTAAGTAATAAGTGTGGCAGATGGTGACAAGTGGTAGTATTATGTGTGTCCCTTTTGAATAGAAGGAAGCTAAGAAGCAAGTGGAAGGTGTCACCTAGCATATTTTGGAGCCATTTAGGAACTTGCGGGTGATGCCATGTGTTGCAACAGAACTATAAGTTACAGTGCCACATATTTTATCACTCATCCAATCAGAATATAGGGAAGGCATAGTTGTAGATTTGGGGAGATTCTCAGTACCAGTTTGAGTCCTAGTTGAGTTATGGTTTTGTTCAGGCTGTTGAGATCCTAACAGCTAGAGGCGATCTTGACTCAAATTTTGTGGCTATAAATAGAGGAAGATTTGTAATACAATTATTATTGATTGAGAATTCAGAGATCTTGTTGTGATCAGATTATATCATTTTGCCTTAGTTTAGTTATTTCTAAGAAGGAAGTTGATATATCTGTACATGTTTCTGCGCCTTTTGTATTTTTATGAATTGTTAATGAAAGAAGCTCTGTTCTGTGTCAGTGGTGATATTTTCTGTGTCTCTGCATAAATATTTTGAGTTTAGCCTTTGATTTTAAATTCATTTATAATCTATCTATGTTAATCATGCAACATTTTCTCTTTAATATAGTTGAATAATGAGAATTTGATCACTGTGTTAGTTACTAAAATACATCTTATCAGGCGCATTGCCATAGAATTGGAAGTTCTATTTATTGTATCTATAATCTTATTTTTTCTTCCCTTTACCTCAAACCCCATTGAAAGGAAGAGCCAGCTTCTATAAAATCTAGAGGCTGTTTCAAGTATCAAGTCCCACATTCTTGAAACTTCCTATGTTGGTGTTGGAACCTGTGCAATTTTATACATCAACAATTTTTGGCATGCCCGGTGGGACCTTTCTTGAAATTTGATCAAGATCATATGAACCAGAGAGCATCAAGGAGTCAGAGCAGTGGACCAACAACAAGAGCACGGTTAACCACCAATCCAGGGATCTTATTGCCTTCATTAGCCACTTCTCCAAGAAGAAAAGTAAATCAAGTAGCAATAGCATCAGGAGCAAACATGGGAGCACTTGTACTGCCATGAAGTTATGTAAACTAGAACAATAGCAACCCCCTTGTTCTCCCAATGCCACCTGATACTTGGGACCCAATTCCAGCCAACACTTTGAATGCTTTACCCAAATTCAGTGGAGAAGATGCCAAGACACCAAGAGAACATCTCCAAGATGTGTCAGATGTGTGTGCATTACATGTTATTACTATAAAAAAAAAATTCTATTAGACTATTGTTACTAATTTTTGTTCACACTAAAATTAGTTTGACCTAAGTGCAGTTGTTCAGAGAGAATAAAAGAAAATTTTGAAGTTATGCATTTAATGAACAGTTGATATCTTGGTAGAGTAGAAATAGACTTCAAATGACAAGATAACCCATCAGTCTAATCAAGACTGATGAGTCATCATGACAAGAGAATCAGATGGCCAAGGTATCAATTGTTCATGAAGTACAATTGTTTCAACAATGTGTTATCTTTCAGGAGTCATAAGTTAAATTGATTATTTAGTTAATTAGATTTGAAATAAAGGAAGAAAGATATTTGTATTGAACTATTATTTCATGTCATGTTTTGAACATACATTCAATATCTGTTACTTTATCCTATGCATTGATTGAAAAAGAAATACACATTTATCAACTGCATATGATAAATTAACTGATTATGTTTAAAAGAGGTGTTCAAATGTGTCCCACACAAGCCATGGGAGTAACTAGACAGAGCAATTGCAGACATGCAAGCTATACATCTAGATGATAAAAGAAATGAAATAAACACATGATAAAATAAAACATCCATCATTGCCTGAGCAAGAAGGTTGTTTTATTGATGTCGGTCTTCAGTCTTCA
Organism: Cunninghamia lanceolata; assembly: GCA_027924645.1. NCBI lineage: Eukaryota > Viridiplantae > Streptophyta > Pinopsida > Cupressales > Cupressaceae > Cunninghamia > Cunninghamia lanceolata. Next base: position 17,333,637 of record BSBN01000055.1, read on the forward strand.
GTCTTTATCTTCATCTCTCATCATCAGTTGAACCTACAAAAAAATTGGGGACAACTTTGTTAGTGCTCCGGATGTTTAAAGTTATCATATGCTTTTATCAAGCAAATATATCTACTTATCACATCATGCATTGCATATGAAAGAGAAGATCAGATAAGTGCTACAAATAAAAAAAATCATGAAGAAGATCAATCAATACCATCAGGTATATTTTATGCTAACTTGTTTGTTCACTGTGCAGGTATAGGACAAGTAATGTTGTTGATTTGAAGAAAAATAAACATGTGGATTAAATGTGGCTCCGACAAGGGTTTGAGCCCAGCATGTTTTCTTTTTTCATTTGAAAAAGAGTATCAGAAAGGACAGGATGCATCATTGAAGTTACATCATGCATCACTAATCAACTTACAAAGAAGTTATGTCATCATGACATTCAATAAGTCAGATCAATTTAGAATGCCTGAATCAAGTTGGCAAACTACAAAAAACAAAAATGTAGCCATAAAAGGTATTTATATCTTTCATATTACTATCAGAGTAATTTATTGCTGTCTTGTTTCTTGTAACAAACAAGACTTAAGAAATGATAGAAGAGTGAATGAGATAAGTACAGTCATCAAGTGCAGACATGATCACATATGTTAAGCAAATTTCTATTGCATATTAGATGGAAGGAACAGGCTACAGGAGCCTTTATTGTTATGCATATGATGTTCAAAGAAGAGGACAAATGACATAATCAAACTAATGTATGCCTTTTCACTCACTATCATATAAATGTTCACATTACCATCTGGTGATGAAAAAAAAGTGACAGAATAGTGCTACAGGAAACAAACTTATACACATGAGCTACAACATACATCAAAGGATTCATCTGATTATAAGCATGGAACAGTAAGCAAATATCATGTTGCAAGTATTCACAATGATCAAATGCAGCCAATGCAAGTGATACAATTGTATTTCTGAGATCAACTAATAGACAAGGGCAATGAGATCAAGTAAATGACATTTTCTGATAGGTATAGGTATATACTAATGAGGGACAACCTAAAATTTAAAAGTGACAGGAGGTCATCGCATAGAGATACAAGAGGATAGATGAAATCTAGAGATGAATTATTGTTCGTGATTAGAACAATCAAGATACATGTTCATCATAGAGAGCATATGATAGGCAACCACCAAATAACATGTTATCTAACTGGTATAGCTACAAATGAAGGTATATCAAAGAAAAATGAATGCTACAGTCTAAGAAATGATGTACAAGTATTACCACTTCTAACAGAAGAATAAATGAAATCTAGAAACAGCAAACCAGGTGATCAAGATAGCAAGACAGAATGCCCTGACTGGTGATAGTCAAACACTATCATTCACATTTCTATGTTAGGTGTTCATTGATCATACATCATATGTCTAAATGATACAGTGATGACATGTATATGCCATGTTCAAAAAAAAAAAAAGATAAATAACTTACTGAACATGCTACAAAAGGAGGAATACAGATACAGGAGGAAAAAACAATAAAGATTCATTATATGCCATGTATATTCTACAGTATGACTTCTGAGATAAATACAAGTTTTCTTCATTTCTAGTCAGTAAAGTGATAACAAGCATTTACCAGAATTGGAAGACAGAAGAGTGTAGAAATGAAAATATTCATGCCTAGAAGAAAAGAAGATACCACCGTATTACAATGAAGTTCAAATATATGTAAACTGTTAAAAGGTGTTTTGAAACCCTAGCCACAACTCTCCCACATACAATCAAATGATGCATATAGTGAAAATTCTATCCAAGTCATGACTAGAAAGATGGGTTTGTATGCATTTTGAAGAAACCCTTAAGTTTCATCTCATAAACCCAAGTGAAGGAAGAAGATTTATAGAGAAGTCTTATAGTCTGGTCGTGCCACATGAAGAGGAGAAATAAGAAATACCCATGTAAGATTATGGTGAAACCCTAACATGATCTCCACATCTACAAAGAAACAACAATGCCATAGTGTGTTTTGGGTATGGCCATGACTGGAAGCTTTTTCTTCAGTCAAAACCCTTGTTACAAAGTGAAACCCTTCATCATTTTTTATAGAAAAAAGTTAAAAAAAAGCTCATAGCATGTGTTTATAGGTGGCTATGCATGGGAAATGCATTTGTATGCATTTCAGGAGAAACCCTCTTTTTTGTATGTGAAGAAGCCTTCATTTTTATGCCAAGAAGTTAAAGATAAACTACATGAAGTGACCATGGCTATGGTCATACAGAGAAGAAAAGAATTCAAAATACCCATATAAAGAGAGGTTGAGACTCTTGTCTCTCTTATATGTAATAAAAGAAAGATATTGATAGTATAGAAGAGCTGCCTTTGTTGCAAAGAGTAAGACTTTAATGGTCGCAGCCTCCTATTGATAGGTCTTTATCATTTCTTGCATATTTCCTCACATTTTATCCAATATATGGAGAGCAATAACAAACAAAAAGCAATAATATATCAAGAAATGCTACAGAAGAAACATGAGGAGCAGAAATGGCCACAGCCATGAAGGAAGCTTCACAAAAAGAAGGAAATACTAGTTAAAGATGAAGGATACAATGCTTATCACCTCTTGCCATTATTCAATGCAAGGAACCATGATGAAAGACAGAGAAAAAGCCAAGAGATAGAAGCCATGAAAACTAGTGAAAACCCTAGTGCATGGAGTTTTAGAGCGGCATCCAGCAAAAAGGAGAAGTGTGAAAGTGAATAACAAGTTTAGGGTTCTTCCTTGTTTTGTTCAAAGCTTCTTTCCCATCTTCTTTTTGACTTCTAAAAATGCAAATTATTACTAAATCCAAATGTCAATCAGGGTCAACATTTCCAAATGATGCTTTCCTAGCAATGATAATAAGGAGTGGCTAATAGTAGAGATGCTTTGCATATCAAATGGTGGTCAGTGGCAATAAGGATAAGGCTTATGCCTTATGATTTCCAAAAAATCTTTTCTTTCCTTTGAGGATGATTACCACATATCAAATGATGCTCAAACCAACATGGTTGACATTGCATGATCTAATATGTCCCTTGTCATCATGTGTTTTGACCCAAAGACAAGATTCCCTTTATGTCACATGTATCATGCAAGATGACCAAATAGGGTCAAAAGATATGATCTCATGCCTTATAAAATTATTATCAAAAGGTCAAAACAAGAAGTGCATGAAGACAAGATATATCTAAGGTGGCAGATAATGGAGAATAGAGTATATATTTTGCATGAAGGAGATGCAAGGTGGATAAGTGCATTATTTGGCATAATAATACACATTGCAAGATGGAAAAGGACTTAGGATTATTTTTGCATGATGGGTGTATGTGGCAGAGGGCTATTTTTTTTTCTTATGATGTTTGGAGTTATAAGGCAGAGAAGAATATTTATTTTCCTTTGAATCAAATATAGAGTTATAAGTATAGTATAAAGTGCCTTATTCATATGTATTTGGAGAAATAAGGGTGTATTTTTCCCCTAGAGTATATTGTCATGCAAGATGGTGTTTTTTTCTCACAAGGAGTAATAAGGAGATGGTATTTATCTCTAAGTCCTATTTTTTGCTAAAATCATGCAATTTAGGCATATGTATTTGGAGTGATAAGGAGTTATATTTTCATGGATGATTTTACAGATTTATTAATTGTAAATGAATAATAAAGTAATATTTTCCAAATTACTTTAGTATTTTTCACAAATTGTAAAGTCAAAGAAGTACAAGTTATAACCAATAATAAAGTAATTATTTTATTACTTTATTATTTACTCACAATCAATTTTGCAAAAGCAAAATTATGCAAATTGATTAATTGAGTTATCTAGGCCACCTAGGAGGTTTTTGCATGATTTGGGGAGTATTTTTAGGGTTCTTGGTCAACTTTTGGTGAAAGTATGTGGAGAGGACTAGATTGGGGCTATTTTTGCTCAATTTGTGGCAGTTTGGGCAACTATTTTTGAGGATTTTTAAGGTTGCTCGTGGGAGATTATTTTTAGAGGTAGCTATCTGCAGTTCATATTTTTGCATGCCTCTTATGAGAGCAAATCCTATATATTGTAAAGTAAAAGCTTGTTATTGCTAGTTCTTACCTTTTTGCTCTTATACACTTTGAGAGAAGAAGATTTTGTAGCTCAATTTTTTATAGTTTTATAGAGAGATCAGCAAGTTATAGGTTCATTTTCTTTATTTTCTTGTAATATTTCCTTTGTTCTTTGAAATCAAGTAGTTGCCTTTCCATATAATGTAAATTGTACGAAGTGATTTGATGAAGTTTTACTGTGTTTAATCATTAAAACCTTTAAAATTATTGTCTCACTATTACTTGGAGCATTAAGCATAGTGTTATTACAGGTCTTAGGTTGTGTTAATGAAAATAATCCTTTTGTGTTGTGAGAAATCTTTTTCTTTCGTAAAAAATATATTTTCAAACCTTCCTTAGAAATACTTTTTGTGATATTTGTGCCAAGATTGGATTGTGTGAGTTAGATTTCTAAGTTGTATTGTGAACCAAATTGCATATTTTCTATCCATATTAGGTGCATCACCAAATTTTATAGTTTCATTTCTTTATAGTTTCCTTCTTACCCTTTTCCAAAAAAAAAAAAATCATACATTCCAATAGAATATTTTAAGGGAACCAACCCATAATCTGGAGGTTCAAACTCATTATAGGTCACCCACAGCCTGAGTTTGTCCCCATGTTTCGAAGGATTACAGAGTGTCACAGCTTTGAATAAGGGTGTAATCCTCATCAACAACAACTGTTAGTAGATTATTTTAAGGGGAAGGCTCTAGATTGGTATAGGTCTTTTCCCTCAAATTCCATATCTACTTGGGATGATCTTAGAAATGCCTTCTTTGCAAGATTCAGTGAAAAGGGTGATAAGTCATCTCTGCTACAACAATTGATTACTATAAAGAGAGCACTTCAAGAAGCCATAATAGACTTCAAAACAAGGTTTCAAAAGACCTGGGATAGAATACATGTTGCAGCTAGACCACCATCAGGTATGGCTATTGTATTCTACCTCAAAGCTTTTAATTCTGATATCTTAGTAATGATATAGTCCCTAGGAGGATAGACCCTACCAAAAGCATATGAATTGGCTGTAAGAGTTGAAAACAATTTGATAAATGATGGAAAATTACCTCCAAGGCCTCCTATGCCTATGTTCCCAGAAATGTGTATCCCCTTGCCGCAAGAGGTCCCTAATCCATCATCTGTGCCTGTATCCATGTACACCTTCCCAACATCTCAATGACCCACTATCCCAACACCTTCCGCCCCTCCATCTGAAATGGATGATGTCAATAATATCCTTAGGACCTTTTCAAATGAGATCATTAATCTCAAGAGGCAACAAACTTCTTATTCGAAGCCTCCTTACTAGGGATTCCAAGGAAATATAACCCCATATCAGCCAAACTAGTACCGAGGTGATCAAAGAATAAATAATCCACAACCTTCAAATCAGTTGGTCATGGTCCCCACACCTTTGCAAGCTATCCCTCCTAACCTAGATAGAGAAATGGTCCTAGACAAAATAACCTAGCAGAAGATACCAATGCCTAGTGTTTTCCTTGCAACAATGCCCATATGCCCAGAGATTGTCCTGGTGCAATTTATAACAAAAGATAGCAGAATAGAGAAGAATGGAGGGCCAAGCTATGGTACCAAATGCTCCCCCATATCAGTCACCTGGTGTTTAGAATGCAGTAATGATGGCTCAGATGTAAGGCATGTCTATCCAACAACAAGAAGAGTTTGCCCCAGAAAATGCTTTGTTTTCATGGATTGAAGATGAAGATTCAGTATTCTTGAATGAAGCATCCACCTCCAAGAAGCCCTCAGTACAGTTAGATTACTACACCAAATCAAAAAGAAGGATGGTTGAGCAACCTGAAGCTCAAAATAATGAAGTTGTTGGGGTTCCTCCTTTCCAGACTCACTATAATCCTGTTTCAAGACAAGAAATACCTCAGCCGGCTCAAAATCAAGTAGTCTCCAATCTAGTGCTAGAAAGAACAAGGTGTTCCTATTACCCTAAGATGTAGACATTGGGACTCGTGAATGTGGTAGAACATCTAAAGAAAATCCTTGCACATGTGTCAATTTAGGATATGCTAGCCATTCTTGAGCAAGAGATACTATTACAAGAAACATTGCAAACTCAAGTTGATCCTAAAGCCACTAGTGCGAAAGAAGGAGGTACTAACAAAGGGAAGACTCAAAGCAAAGATACTCCACCTCTACAGATAGCCGCCCTGCTAAATGCTACTACAGAAGTAAGTAAATCTAGGCCCAAGCCATTTTATCTAACTTTAATAGTGGGCAAGAAACTGCTACATAACTCAATGATAGATTCAGGGGCTAGCACTACAGTCATGCCAAAGCAAATAGAAGATGCTTTAAAAATAGAATATGAGCCACTGGCTAAAGAGGTCATGCAATTAGATGGGAATTTTGTTCAAACCATAGGAAAGATCAAACAACTCCTATTGTAGCTGTATACTTTTCCAAATATAATTGTCAAGTAGGATGTGGTGGTTATTGATATTCCCCTTGTCTTTGGTTTATATCTATCTAGAGATTTCATAGCTAAAATAGGAGGTTACATGTCACTTGATTGGTCACATTTGATTTTGAGAACTAACTATGGGATAAAGATGAAAGTACTGTCTGAGCCCCTATCCAAGGATCATATCACTGAAGAACCAGCCCCAAGGATTGAAGCATCTCATGCTATGATGAATAGGGAGGAGAGAATTTTTTTTGAAGAAGTGGGAGAATGGACCGAATATGATCAACAAGAAGAAGAAAATAGTTAGCTAATGACCATGATGCATAGTGACCCTTATGGAAATTATGACTCTACTGGTTTGGGCACTTATGTAATCTTTTAAGAAGGGCAAGAAATACCAAATGTGATGAGACTAGAGACGCCTAAGGAAAAAGATACAAATAAAGAGTCTGAGATGTGGACCTTGAACTTTGATGGGGCCAGAAGTAAGAATGGTGCTGGGATAGGTCTATGTCTCACTTCCCCAAATGGTGAAAAAATCCTCAGAGCTATACACTTCCAATTCTCCTGCACAAATAATGATGCTGAGTATGAGTCTTTAGTGCATGGTCTTATGTTGGCCAAGAAGAAGGGGATAAAGAATCTAGTAGTCAGAGGTGATTCAAAATTAGTGGTGAAACAAATCAGAGAGAAGGTTGTGGCAAAGAATGTAAGGATGAGATCTTATCGCCACATAATCTGGGACCTAATTGATAGCTTCGATGGTTTTAATATAGAAGTTATCCATAGAACTCAAAATACCGAAGTAGACATCATGGAAAATATTGGTTCCCAATTTGACCCAGCACGTGACTTGCTCATTAATAGTGAGTCAGTAATGGTTATAGTTAGGCCAACAATTCCAGATAATGTCCAAAACTGGCAAGTATTTGACAATGATCTTCAAGTACTTTTATTTCTGTAGCAGTCAGGAGAATTTGTTGACCAATTAGAGCCCAAGATTGAAGAAGCATATGGTGACCAAATTATTCAGTTGAAGTCTAATAAGCTCCCAAAGGGGTTAATCACGCTGGAGAACCTGTTCGACCCAGATGATGTAAGCCTGGACAAAAGGAAATTTAAGGCAAGCAAAGATGATTATTTTGAGATTCAAGTCAGTGAAGAAAGAAAGTTGAAGGTAGGCAATACTACTACTCAAGAAGAGAAAAATAAACTGATTTCCTTATGTAACAAGTATGATAGATTAATTGCATGGACCTATGATGACCTTCATGGTTATAATAGGGATATCATTCAACATACCATAGAACTTGCTAAGGGGTCAAAACCAGTTTGTCAGAAATAAAGACCAGTGAATCCTAGGATCGAACCCTTAATGGTAGATGAATTGCAAAAACTTCTAGAGTCTAAAATTATTTTTCCAATCAAACATTCAACTTGGGTATCTAACTTTGTGCCAGTAAGAAAAAAGAATGTGGACATAAGACTCTATGTAGACTTCAGAGACCTGAATAAAGCATCATTGAAAGATCATTACCCCCTGCCATCCATGGAACAAATTTCGTGAACAGTGGTTGGATCAGAGAGGTTTCCTTTGCTTGATGGTTTCTCAAGGTACAATTAGATCTGGTTGGTTGATGAAGACTAGCATAAAACATCATTCACTACAAAGTGGGGAACTTTCACATATGCCAAAATACCATTTGGTCTTTCAAATGCTGGAGCTACTTTTCAGTGTGTCATGGATATAGCATTTGGAGACCTTATAAATAAGATCATTTTGATCTATTTGGATGACCTTACCATATTTACCAAAGATGCCAAAGATCACTTTGAGCATTTGGAAGCTATTTTTTAGAAGTGTCAAGAATTTAGGATCTCCCCAAATCTTAAGAAGTGTGCTTTTGCTATACCCCAAGGGAAACTTCTGGGACACATTGTTTCAAAAGATGGAATTTCCATTGACCCAAAATGAGTCACAGCTATATTCAATTTATCCTTGCTAGTCAATAAAAAGGCAGTTCAGTCTTTCTTGGGTAAGATCAATTTTGTCAGTCAATTTATATCTGATTTTGTAGGTCTAGTTAGACCCATCACTCTGCTACTAAAGAAGGATTTAATTTTCAAATGGACTACTGAAGGGAGACAAGCTTTTGAAGAAGTCAAGAAAGCTATTGCCACTACCCCAGTACTAAGAAATCCAGATTTCTTTAAGCCCTTCATAATGTATGTATATGGAGGAGAACACAGTGTTGCAGCTGTTTTGACCCAAAAAGATGACAAAGAGGAAGGAGAACATCCAATTGCATTCTTCTCCAAGACCCTAAGGGAGTATGAATCCAGGTATAATTTTGTTGAAAAGAAAGCTTATGCTATGGTAAAATCTCTTAAAAAATTTAGTCATTTAGTGACAGGGAAAAAGATCCTAATATTAGTAGCTCACCCTAGTGTAAGGGAGTATATCATGGAAGGTGAGATTAATGAAAAGAGGGCCAATTAGGTAACTAAAATCTTAGAATATGATGTAGAGGTAAGGCCTACTAAATTGGTCAAAGGCAGGGACTCTACCAATATATTACTCAAGACATAGAGGAGTCAATGCTCGAAGAAGCAGAGAATGAAACAGTATTGAAGCTTCAAGAGATCGATCAATATTCTTGGGTTAGTGACAGAATACAATTCATGAGAACTGGTGTTTTCCCTAATGAACTCTCCTCTAATAAAAGAAGGTATTACAGACAACAGGGAGTTCATTTTATACTAATTGATCATGTTTTGTTTAGAAAGAATGTTGATGGAATACTGTTAAGATGTGTTGAAAATGATGAAGCTCAAAAGATACTGCATGAGTTTCATCACGAAGCCTTAGGGGGCATTTTTCAGCAAGAACTATTGCCATTAAAGTTACACAAGTTGGCTACTTCTAGCCAACATTGTTTATAGATTGTTACCAGATGGTCAAGAAATGTCAAGCATGTCAGTTTTACATTGGAAAGGGAATGAATGCAACACTGCCTTTGAGTCCCATAGTAGTAAATGAGCCCTTTGCTCAGTGGGGTTTAGATTTTATTGGGATGATTAATCCAGTATCAAATATGGGATACAAGTGGATCCTTATTGAAACTGATTACTTTACAATGTGGAGTGAAGTAGTGCCACTCAAGGAAGCTACTGAAAAGACCATCTTAGAGTTTCTTGAGGGAATAGCTACCCATTTTGGCCCTCCCCACACCATCATATTAGATAATGCTAAAGTATTTTTAGGGACTAGACTATCAGAGTTTGCATTAAAAAATGGAATATATCCAAAGACTTCATCAAATTACTATCCACAAGGCAATGGTTTGGCATAATCTACAAACAAAAACCTGATTAGACTCATAAAGAGAATGGGGACTAATCATCAAAGAGACTAGCACAAGTCCATCAATTTAGCACTATGGGTAGATAGAATCACACCAAAGAAAGTAACTAAGAGGTCTCTATACGAGCTAGTCTATGACAAGCATGCAGTGATGCCACTAAGTATAGAAATTATTGCCTTACAGTTGCTTAAACAATTGGAGATAGAAGATATTGGCTTAATGCATGTGAGGCTTGTCGAGTTACTAGAGGTTCAAGAGAAGAGAGAAAGGGCACATGAGTCATTGATAAAGCATCAACAGATTGTAAAGAATTGGTTTGACAGAAAGACCTCCAATCCAAATTTTTAAGTTGGGTCTTTGGTGCTGAAATGGGCTGAGAGAGCTACTAAACTAGGCCGACATAGTAATTTTGACTCATTATGGATAGGTTCTTTTAAGGTTCGTGCTTGTAAGCAACAGAACATGTTTGACCTAGAGACTATGGAAGGAGAGCCTGAAGCGATTTCTATGAATGGGATCTTTTTGAAACATTTTACATAGTCTTGAGACCCACCATGTATCATAGTTAATTAGGTGTCTTTTATTTCCTTTCCCTCTTTTGTCTTGCTTTCCCACTTTTTCCTTTTTAAATAAGTCTTCTAAGAACACGCGTCCGCAGCACAGTGGTCCCTTTTGTTGATAGTTACATTTATCAAGGTCATTCAGTGGTTCCTTAAACTTTAAGAAAGTACCTAATCATTCCAAAAGATCATTTCTTTTTAATACTGATCTGACACGCCATCCCATATAGATTTTCAAAGATACACTAACCATCTTTTTGGTGTTAATGACATTAATAAGATGTGATGGGTCATTAACGCTTCATTATGCCTCGTCGAGCTAGGTTTCAAGCCCTTCAGATTGTTGCATTTTCTATTTTCTCATTCTACATTCTCAGATTTTTTGTTGTTTGTGTCAAAGGTTTCATTCCTTGCCTACAATTCTAGCTAAGTTCAAGTTCGTTTATAGTTTCTTGTTGCTTTCTACGTCCAGAGTTTCTAAAGCTTCTAAAAAAATATAAAAATGTCAGAAGCACAGTCACCACAGGAAGGGTTAGGGCTCTTTGAGCTATCTAATAAATTGAAAGGTAGCAAGTCTTATGCATCTGCACCAGCACAGCTAGAACAAAGCTATCCAAGGACAAGAGTTTTAGATACAGGGGTGACTATAGATTCTACACAAGTAAAAGACTACGCATATGGCATTTTTGACACACATATATAGAAGAACCCAAAAAATCTTTGGGAGGGAGCTCATTAGAGATGCCTTCAGTGAGCTACAAAAGGGGAGTCAAAAACTTTTGGAATAAGGATTTGGACGTATCAATTGGCATAGTTTGTATATCCTATTGTTCACCCTTATCCGAAATTGATTGACATATGTGCAAAGTTGTTTCACCCTCCAACTGCCTCTATTCAACGTGGCCCCTTCATGGTCCAGATATCTCCTAAAGCAATTTGGTATATGCTAGGCTTACAACATGACAAGACAGCTACATTTCCTACAATTCCCAAGTTGTAGAATACATGGGGAAATCTTCATAGTAGGGTAAAATTTTTAAACAATGAAATACATTTAGATGACAACAATACCTAGTTGCCTCTACTACCCATGGGTCGAGCTTAGTTTAATCCTGATGTTCAAGATGCCCTTGCCATTCTGTCTTTTATCTTTGGCCAGTATGATGATTCAATAGTACATGATTGGCAACTCATAGTAATTTTTAGACTTAAAATTGTAGACAAGTCTTAGGAGTATCGTCTCAACTTTTCAGAACAAATCTCTCAGGCTATGGTGGACCAACTCACAAATTTCTCTTAGAATTATGTTTTTAGGTATTTAGCCTACCTATTTCACTTAATGTTGTATCAAAATTATGCTTTCTTTAAGCAATATATGCCTTTAAATATGTATGACCCTTAGTCTAGTAGTAATAGAACAATCCCAGTGTCTGCATGGACCCATGCTCTCTCAGACACTTCAAATCAGTATGAGTTTGCAGAGTGTTTTGTTGCACTCATTTTTGGGTAGTTAGGGTCTGAGCCTATGGAAAATTGAATTACCGAGAGTCTGAGGGGTTTCTTAATGAATTTGAAAATTCCTCATGATTACTTTTTTGGGGCCCATACAACTATTATTAGACTTCATGGCTTCGCTGGAGAGCCTGTCCTGCTCCCAAAGGTGCTAACTCCTAGGGTTACATTTTTAGAAGTGGCTCATCAATTATTTGTTATTGATAATAATTTTGGATATAAAAAGAAGAAGAAAATGTATGATGTTCCTTGGACCAGAGCAGAAATAACAATTGAGAAGAAAGAAACTGAAAACCTCCTATTAAGGAAATTAGCAGTTTTTATGGTTTCCTGATAGTTGAAGATAAGTGGAAGTATGATCCAGATAGCTTCTTAGCTTCTTGGATTGTCAATAACAAGGTTTCTGTGAATTTCAATCATGAGAGATGCTCCTTTTGGGAGAAGAGATCACCAAAGGAGACATTTTATAAAAAGGAATAGGAATATGACCCCAAGAAGCTAATGACTATAGGTCTCAGGGCTACCTTAAAGAAAAAGGAATGGAGTGCTGAGAAAATTGCCGCTTACTGGAAATATAGACAGGAGATATCTGAGCTTATCCATACTTTTGGAGATGTTGAGACTGATGAAGAATGTGAAACGGTCTGGGATGAGTTGCATATGACCCCAGTGTCAAGCCCTGACACAAGTAACATTCCTAGAGGTTTAAGTACAGAAGAGGGAGGGGTATTAGAGGAAGCTCAGAAGCTTGAAGAAATAGAGTCTGGAGCAACAAGAATTCCTAGAGCCCCATGGTCTCCATCTCTTAGTGCTTTATACAAACAAAAGGGGATAGCATCACCGTCTCATGAAACCCAAATAGCTTTAGCATCGAGGGGTCTTAGAGTGGTACCTTTTCATCAAATAGTGATTGATTCAGAGGAGAAAGATCCTAATGACACAGAGGAAATGCTTTTGAAAAGAAAACGTAAATTGGTTTTACAAGAAGAGGAAGAAGATGTATTGGTGTCCCAGCAACAACAAGTTCCTCTGACTTCATTGGCTGCCCAAGTTAGTGTTTCTTCTCCCTTTTCCCCTTCTTTTGTTTCTTCTCATATAGGGGTGTCTATCCAAGTAGCCCAGTCTTCCACACCTGCCACCTCTTATGCACCACTTCAGTCTTTTGTCCCAATTGCCAGTTCACCGGCCATGTCATCACAGGCCATATCTTTGCCCCTATTTTCCCCATCAATGCCCAAGCGGGCTTTACCTTAGTTTGACACAAGCCAGCAAATAACTACCATTCCTTATGACTTGCCCTAGGGTTATCCATTTTCTGGTGGACCCATTACCTCACCTCCTACTTTTCAAGCACAAGCTGACATAGCAAAGAAAGCAAGAGAGGCTCGAATGGAAAAGAAGAGAAAGAAAGAGAATAAGATCCATGTTGTTTCTCACATGAAATCCTTGTTTGATCCTATTCAACAATCTTTGACTATTACCCATTTAGCCCCTAATGTGATCAAACTTTTAGAATGAATGCAGCCACAAGATTATACAATGAATGTAGTGGCCATGGATCTGACTCATTTCAGACCACAAGACAGAGTAGAATTAATCAATGAAACTGCTTCAGTTGTTACCATAGATTATTTGAAGATGTCAAAAAGGTTGCAGAAAGTTGAACCTGACTTAGCAAAAGAAAAACCTACTAATATTAGCTTGATGTTAGAGATACAAGCTAAGGATAAAGAGATTGACACCTTAAATAAGGATTTCCAGTCTACTGTGTCTTTATAGATACATCAAGCATCATAGGCTCAGGTTGCAGCTTTGAAAAATGAAGTAGCAAAAGAGAAAGTTGTTGTCGCTGCATTGAGACAAGAGAAAGCCATTGTGGAGAAGAAGTATCAGGACAAAATGCAAGAGGTTTCTCAGTTACAATAGAGCCTTTCAAAAGAACAAAATCTAAGTAGCACCACTAAAGCCTAATTTATGGCTAAACAACAAAAGACCAAGTAACTAACTATTGGGCTGGCATAGAGGCCACAAAATGCAGGGGTCTTGAATATGGTAAAGAAGCTTTATGCATCTGCATGGAGGAGAATCTCTAAAGAGATTGTTCTTTAAGCCTTCCCTCACTTTCCTGTTAAATGCACAACAATTATGTGAAAAAGTAGAGTCCTCTATTGAGGCAACATTGTCTATTGTTTCTTTGAGGCTTTTAGATTCCTAGCTTTTATTGCAGAAGTTGTATGATACAGTTGATGAGACTTTGTTAGCTACTGGTGTTAGTGATAGAATGATTGCTACAAAAAAGGTAAATGAAGTTTTAAGTTGCAATTCAGCTGCTATGAGTTGTAAGGCATTGCTTGATGTAGTAAAAGAAGGTGTTAAGAATATGAAGAGACACATTAAAGAATTGGTGCAATTGGGGTTGCCTTCCCCTTTTCCTGATGATAGTATAGTTCTTATGACTGATGCCATAAAGGCTTTGCTGCTAACCAAACAAAATGATCAAACTATTTTCCAAGGTCTGAATGATTCTTCTAGTGTGGAAGAAGTGGAAGCAGTCCTAGTTCCAATGACTCATCTTGAATTTTAGTTACATGTTGTGGTACAGATTTTGTAGTCCTCTCATAAGGACATCATCAATTTAGATTTTGCTTTTCAAGATCTGCAGAGTAAACAGGGATTATCAAATTTGGAGTAGTCTATATACCAGGCCGCATTGCAGAAGTTGTGATTCTTTTCTTTGATAGTGGCAATACAATTTTTTTTGGAGATTTTTCTATTGATTCTAGAGTTCTCTCTGAGTAGGCACAAAGGTCCATGTAGTCACCAATAACTATAGAGTCAAACTCTACATTTTGAGTTTTCCTTGGTCACAGCGCATTGTTTTAGTTTCAGTTTTGCCCCAGTTTCTATAGTTTCTAAGCATCGAGAATATTGCATGTGTGCTCCTTTATGCTTTACAGTTTTTAGATGCTACTAGAATGCGCCACGTATCTTTGGTGTAGTTTCTCTTATTTGGTTTCTTCTTGTATGCAAAATGCACCATGTGTGTCATGGGCCTTGGTGAAAAGTTTCATGTGGAAGTTGCCAAATGTCCTTTTGTTACAGTAGTGGGGGTCACCGCATGTATCCCTTTTCATAAGATTTTGTGGTACTGAGACACATATGGTGGGTCCAAGATGTTACAGCATAGTTTTTAGATGTAGCAAAGGGTCCCACATGTTGCACATGGAAGGTAGCACAAAAGAAGCTATTGATGTTGCCGAAGGTTACCACATATGTTTCTCTTATATGTTTCAGTTATATGTAGAGTGTGACAAGTGTCATCTTCACAGGGCTTTGAGGGACTCTTTAAATAAGTTTTGGAAACAAGCAGAGGGTGCCACATTACTTTTGTTGCATCATGCGGTCATTGCCACATGTCTCTATTTTGAGAGGTGCTAATATATATGGTGGGTCCCACGAGGTAATGCTACAGTTTCTAAGGTGATGCAAGAAGTGACAAGTGTCATTGTCCTAGGCATTCAGGACATAAAGTTATGAAGCTTTTAAGATGCATGGAGAGTGCTAAGTGTCCCAGTTTTGATCCTCGAGTGTTGTCGCATATTAAGTAATAAGTGTGGTGGATGGTGACAAGTGGCAGTATTCTGTGTGTCCCTTTGTAATAGAAGGAATCTAAGTAGCAAGAAGAATGTGCTACATAGCATATTTTGGAGCCATTTAGGAACTTGCAGATGATGCCACATGTCGCAACAGAACTATAAGTTATAGTGCCACATATTTTATCACTCAACCAATCAGAATATGGAGAAGGCGTAGTTACAGATTCAGGGAGATTCTTAGTCCCAGTTTGAGTCCTAGTTGAGTTGTAGTTCTATTTAGGCCGTTGAGATCCTAACAATTAGAGGTGATCTTGAGTCAAATTTTGTGGCTATAAATAGAGGAAGATTTGTAATACAATTATTATTGATTGAGAATTTAGAGATCTTGTTGTGATTAGATTATATCATTTTGCCTTAGTTTAGCTGTTTCTAAGAAGGAAGCTGATATATCTATGCATGTTTCTATGGCTTTTGTATTTTGCCAAATTGTTAATGAAAGAAGCTCTGTTTTGTGCCAGTGATGATATTTTCTATATCTCTACATAAATCTTGAGTTTAACCTTTGATTTTAAATTCATTTGCAATCTATCTATGTTAATCATGCAGCATTTGCTTGTTAATATAGTTGAATTATAAGAATTTGATCACTGTGTTAGTTACTAAAATACATTTTATTAGGTGCATCACCATAGAATTAGAAGTTCTATTTATTGTATCTGTAATCTTTTTTTTTCTTCCCTTTACCTCAAACCCCATTGAAAGGAAGAGCCAGCTTCTATAAAATTTGGAGGTTGTTTCAAGTATCAAATCCCACATTCTTGAAACTTCCCATGTTGTTGTTGGAACCTACACAATTTTATACATCAACAAGTAGATCCCCTCCTTTTCATCTCCTCTATCATATCTCATCATGCATTTTCATCCAAACTCCTTTCTTTCTAGATCTTCCACCAAGTGACCCTACTAAATTAGCATCTCCCCTTGGGTGACCCAAGGTCGCCCCCTGGGTATGCCATGGGTGACCCTACTGGTGAAAGGGGCGACCCATGGGCAACCCTGTCACATTTCCAGCTGTGGAAAAACTTGAGTTTCTAACTCAAAAAATCTCTCTTTTCACCCATTTTTCTTCCTGTTTGTATGATTTTTAATCCCTAATATGGAGTTGACTATTTCATCCACCCACACATGCATAAATAGCTCCATTTGATCTAAAATTAACAACTCATTCTCTCTCATGCATCTCTTCTTCTTCTTCACTTCTTTTTGAGTGATAAGATTTTACTGGGTAGAACACTGCAATTTTAGCCCAAATCACTCTTCAATCAACCTTGTTAACTCTTCAATCAAATTGAGTTAACTCTTTCTCTTCCTCACCTCTCATCCCTTCTTATAACCTATAAATATCCCTCTCCCTCAAGCACAAAGGGAGGCAATTTCATTTTGCACACAGTTCTTGCTAAGTTATTGCTCTCCGATCAACATTCTCATGCTCATACAGGACGAAGGTGCCTTTTGTTTGTTCATTGTTCATCAAGATTTCACATAAAGCTCATCAAGTGTCCTTATGTTGTTCAAATCAAGCCATCATGCTCATCAACAAGCTCTCATTGAACTCTCTTTGCAAAACTTCTAAAGCTTCTTTCGCATCTTTTTGTCATCTTGTTGCCAGCAGGTCTCCCTGCTGCTACAAGAGGATATGAGGTTGCCATCAAGGATTTCTGAGGGTAGTGGAGGCTCACAAGTCTTCTTTATTTCAAGTTCCTCTATGTTTTTTGTCAATTGGTAGTAATTAGATAATTGAAATTTCTCTTACAATTAGTAATTTATTGCTTTTTCCTTGATAGAATAGTTAGATCTAGCATTCTAGAGTAATTTGCATTCATAGTATAATTCATTTACTTGCAATTTCGTTTCCTAGATTAAATCATTTCAAGACATTCAAAAACCCCAAAAACATAGAATAATTGCATTAAGTAAAATTCATTGTAGTTGCATTCATCTTTCCCTTCCTAGATTAAAAAGCATCTTTTATTTCCAAAAATACCAAAAAAAGCACAAAAACAAGTTTTACATTTCATATAGTATTGCATCCATAAAATATCAAGAAAAGAACAAAAACATTAGGCATTTAGACAAATTGCAAACTCTTGATATCGTCACAAGGTCAACCATGGTCAATTATTTGGTCAAACCCTTGATATCGTCATAAGGTCAATAAATGTCAACACACAATGAAACCTTAGGTCGATCAAAACCCTAAGTCAAACCCTAGGTCTAGTCAAGGTTAGCTAACATACGCCTATCTCTTGTCTTGGCTCACAAATGTGCTTGGGATAAAGAGGTGAGTGGTTAAGGGCAATCCTTGATGAAATAGAGGAAATCCATCCAATACCACAATAGGATCCATTTGTCTTACAACAACTAGAAGCATTTAGACAACTTCAAATAATAGCTTACCCACACAGAGGTGGAATACTAGAAACCCTAATACAAGAAGAGTAATT
Organism: Cunninghamia lanceolata; assembly: GCA_027924645.1. Taxonomy (NCBI): domain Eukaryota; kingdom Viridiplantae; phylum Streptophyta; class Pinopsida; order Cupressales; family Cupressaceae; genus Cunninghamia; species Cunninghamia lanceolata. Next base: position 17,351,733 of record BSBN01000055.1, read on the forward strand.
AGTGACCGTGCAGGTCATATGATTATCTCCACAACAACAATAATTGAATGAAACATCTACATTAGCACACAACAACAAAGGCCTCAGGACGTACCAACCCCTCTTTGTGAAGTCCAACTTTCCAACGAGCTCGAACACCCCAGTGTCTTGCCTCCTCTTGACTAGCTACTTCCATGAGAGAAAGAGTGACATGGTAGTTCATCTGATGGCAAGGAGGGAAGGGTTCATGTGCATGCTGAAATATAACAAGTGATAGCCCTAGAAAACTGAGGTCATGATTTTGAGCGTACATATTTTGGTGAACCTAACGTGAATTATAAAACCTTCAAGTTATGTGGCTTGCATTCCCATTATTTGGATCTCAAAACTTAAACATTTAAAACACCAATCGTTAAGCATTTTCACTTTATTCTTCATAGCCACTTCCGCTGCTTCAGCTTCTGTCACCTTCTCCATCATCCATTCCATTTATTCTATAGTGTCTAAGGTACCCCTGAATATGACGAAACCTAATCTAAACCAAGGGAATATTCCTTCAAGAGAACTAGAAACTCCTTCTTTCAATAGGTATGTGTTACCTCATCCAGATGCACCAATTACCAACTGCTAGGATTATGAAGACTCTAACTATGAACAAGACCAAAGAGAACCCAGGCATTCTCTGTCATTTAACAACCTAGCTTGGGAACACAATCCATCCATACCAAATGTGCCACATAAAGCTAGGAGGGTAAGGTCAGAAATACATCAACCTCATCAACCTTCCATAAGCACATCCAGTACTCATCTTGATGAAGAAGTGAAATTATTAGAAAGACACCTGCAAGAGGTGAGAGACACTCAAGAAGCATTAAGAGTTTCTTTGTGAGAAGAACAAAGAGAAAACAATGCATGAGAAGAAGCATACCACCATGATAATACTCAAAGAGAAAATCCTAGAAATGAGGAAAGACCTAGAGCTACCACTCCTACAGACTTAATTGCAACTCTAGTGCAAAGGATTGGAACCTTGGAAGAAGAACAAGCTACTCCTAAAAGAAGGTAGAAATCCCATGAACAAGACTAGGGGTCATCTCAGAATCCCCCTATCTCAACTACTATTTGTGAAATGCAAGTAACGACACATTTATGAATGGGAACCCTCCTATTTAGAACAATCCAACAGTGTTGGGAAATCAAACAAATCAGACAATGGGTTATCAAAACCCTCCTACAGGGTTGTTTCTATAACCCCTCAATCACAAAGTGCCTTTCTCAAAATTAAAAGGGGAAGGAGATCCAAATTCACATATCAAAGATTATACCACTGTGATAAGAGAACTCCTCCCTTGGGATGGGGTTGTAGCCAAGATCTTTCCAAAGACCCTCGAAGGAATAGATCTGGATTGGTACTATCATTTTCTAGAGGCTTCAATTCACTGATTTAGACAACTAATGGGAGAGTTTGTCATGGCATTTGACATGAACAAACTTGACTTTGTCACTCATTGGAGGGAAGTCCTTTATTCCTCAACTAGCACCCCAAACATAGACCATTGTGAACTATGTGACCTTTTCTTACATGCCTTAAACAAGGACATGAGAAGGCGTTCAAAAATTACCATACATATCCTATGAAGAAGCATTGGAATGTTCTTTGAGGATAGATCAAGTTGCCATCGATAGTGGCCAAAAGATTTACGATACTAATGGAAGACTGTACATGTGGGGACTGATCATGCAAGTGTTGTACACTCATAATGTATCCTCATTTGGGTTCAGGGGCGCAGCCCCTAAAAACATTTTTCCTTCTTTTTTGCCCATTTGAATTCAGTTGTTAATTCTTGTTAACTAACAAAATAAAAATGACATTGTAAAACCATAATTCTAGAATCTTCCAAAAAGCTTGTTATAAGTGGTTGGGATATATATTGCGGGTGTGATTTTGATATTGTATTGTAGCATTTGCAGTGGTATTGAGTTGCAAGGATTTCTTGTTGTAATCGATTTGATTTACTGGATAATAATATTGGACTCTCTATTAGTGGATATAGCCCGAGTTTGAGTGAATCACATTAAAAATTATCTCTTGTTGTTATTATTTCTATGCATTTTCATTCCTCTGTTTAATTTTTATTTGCATTTAATTGATATCTTCTGCATGCAATTCCTAACAAGTGGTATCAGAGCTGGTTGTGTTTGATTATCATCTACAGGAAGGTCTCACGGTTGAGTTGGAGTCTCATGGTTAAGTGGGAGAAATGCCAGACGAGGGTAAATTGAAGGTAGATAAATTTAATCGGCAGAACTATTAGTTATGGAATATGTAGATGGAGGATTATCTCTATCAGAAGGATATATGGAGGTTGTTGGAAGGAATAGCCAGGAAACTTGTAACAATGACTGATGAGGATTGGAATCTTCTAGACAGAAAGGCATTGGGAAACATTCAGTTGTTCCTGGTACCATCTATGGCGTTCAATATAACAGAAGTGAAGACAACAGATGAACTGATGAAAGCTTTGGCTAAATTATATGGAAAACCCTCAGCCTCAAATAAGGTATTTCTCATGAAGCATTTGTTTAATCTGAAAATGGTTGAAGGTGGATCTATGACAGATCATTTAAATGATTTTAATATGATTACCAGTTAGCTAACTTCTATAAAAGTGAAATTTGATGAAGAGGTGAGGGATCTCTTGGTTTTATGTTCTTTGCCAGAAAGCTGGAATAACTTAGTACTAGTTGTAAGTAACTTTGTCTCTGGTTCAAATACTTTGAAATTTGATTATGTTGTTGGTGTTATCCTTAGTGAGGAAATGCGATGGAAAAGCCTAGGAGGGTCCACATCAAGTAGTGTTTTGAATGCAGAAAGTAGAGGTCGATCTAAGGAGAGAAGAAAAGGTTCTGGAGGTCATGGGAAGTCACGAGGAAAATCAAAGGACAAGAGGTCCCAATCCAGAGGACAGAAGGATTGCTGGTACTATGGGAAACCAAGTCATCTGAAGAAAGATTGATGGTCTCGAAAGAATAAAGAAGGAGACAAACTAGAAGGCAATAAGGAGGCAAATGTGGTAAGTAATAAATCTGAAGATGATACTTTAATTCTTTCCCTAGATAATGTTGATGATTCATGGGTTTTAGATTCAAGGGCCTCATTTCATGCTACGCCCCATAGAAGTTATTTTCTTGATTATATCCAAGGGGATTTTAGGTTGGTTTATTTAGGAGATAACAAACCTTGTCAGATTGTTGGAAAGGGAAGAATCAAGATTAAGTTGCAGAATGGGAATCATTTGCTACTACAAGAGGTAAGGAACATTTCAAGGCTGAGTAGGAATTTAATTTCAGCAGGGCAACTAGCTGATGAAGGTTGCATAGTTACTTTTAGTGATAAACATTGGAAGGTTTCAAGAGGTGCCTTAATAGTAGAAAAGGTGTGAAAGTAGGCACCTTATATCTTTGTACAGGTCATACTATTCCTTCTACTTTAGTTGTTGCAGTGAAAAACCAAACAGGTTCGGGAACAGTTGTTGTGGGTTTGCAGGAAGAGACTGAAATAGTTGCTACAGGTTCTGAGACAACACTATGGCAAAATAGACTTGAGCATTGTTATCACTAGGAATTGCACCTGTATGCAAAGCTGGTGAAGCACTGCAATTCCATGTAACATGGGACTAATTTCAGGTTGTGGGTGCCCTATGACAAAACTAGACCTCCAGATTGTGGGCTGGTTCCCTTCAAATGTTCTATTGAGATGTATATTTTTACTATTTGGGAAAAGGGAAAAAAAAAACTAAGTAAATGCTAAAGGTAAAAATGGTGATGCACCTGATTTGGATAAAAATAATGCAATCTAATCCACAATATTTGCTCAAAAATCTAGCTTTTACACAATCCAGACTTGGCATAAATATCAAAAAAATGATTCTAAGGAAGGTTTGAAAATAGGTTTTTATGAAGGAAAAGGTTTTTTCACAACACAAAAAGACTATTTCTAGTTAACACAACTTAAGACCTGTGACGATTATATGCTTAATGTTGCAAGAAAGGAAGTGAGACAATAATTTTAAAGGTTTAATAGTTAAACACAACAAAATTTCATCAAAATCACTTCAATAATTAGCACTAAATGGAAAGGTAACTTAATTGATCTCAAAGAAACAAAGGAAACTCTGCAAGGAAGACAAAAAGATAACCTGTAACCTATTGATTTCTCAATAAAACTGTCAAGAGTGAGCTACAAAATTCTCCAATCTGTCTGAATCAGAATGAGAATCAAGAACTAGCAAAACCAAACTTTTCCTTTACAATATATAGGACTTCTCTCTCCAGGAGGCATGCAAAAAAAAAATGGACTTGCAGATAATTGCCTCTAAAAATATTGATTCTTGAGCAACCTCTAAAATCCTCAAATTTAGGGCCTAAAACTGCCACAAATTGAGCAAAAATAGCTTCAATTTGGGTCTCTCCATATGTTTGACCAAAAAAGTTTGACCAAGGACCCTAAAAATACCCCTAAAACTCATGCAAAACCTCCTAGGTGACCTAGTTAACTCAACTAATCAATTTGCATGATTTTGCATGAGCAAAAATTGATTGTGAGTAAATAATAAAGTAATAGAAAATTACTTTATTATTGGTTATAATTTATTCTATTTTTGATTTTACAACTCATGAAAAATAATAAAGTAATTTATAGAATATTACTTTATTATTTATTTACAATTGATTTGTATGTAAAATCATGCATGATTAGAAGAAAAATAACACTCCTTATCACTCCTAATACATTTGCCTAATTTGCATGATATGAGCAAAAAATAGGACTTAGGAGAAAAAGAAAACTCCTTATACCTCCATGTGGGAAAAATAACCCCATTTTGCATGATGAATATACATTAAGGAAAAAATTATCTTTATCACTCTTACACATTATATCAAAATGCATCAAATGTATCTTCACCTTATATCTCCATCAAGGACTATTACAACTCCATAATGCATAAAAACTCCATGCATCGAAATGCTCCATTATATTTGCATCATTATATTGTCACCATGCATAACCACTTACCTTGGAAAACTCCATCTTAGTCTCATGCATGCCATGTCTGAAAACACACCCTCTTGGCTTTGTTAGCCACTATGCATAATGGAGGTATCCTTACCTTATAATTTTTTGAATGGAGACAAATAATCTCAAGCATGTGTATCATTGTTTATTCTACGCAATAACCGACCACCAAGGAATCTTTAAAATGTTTATAAGGCATTAAGCCTTTCCCTCACATCACATCGGCCCTCTTGACTTAATAAAAATTAAGCACTAAGCTTTGCTTGTCGGCCACTCCATGTTATGATGGCTAGGATCTTCAAGACAAAAGGTCTTGACCATGGCATTCTTTTGGATAATGTAATTATTTGTTTTTACAAGTCAAAAAACACACTTGGTAAAAGAACCTTCAAACAAAGTAAGGAAACAACCCTAATTTTGTTCATTCTTCATTTGGTTTTCTTTCTTCGGAGCTCTGCAACTACATTATGCCAGCCTTAGGGTTTGAAACTCTCCATCATGGCTTTGGTCTTTCTCCCTTCAACGTCTCTCCTTTATTGAAACCATGGAACTCTGCATGATAAGGAAAAGGTAACACTATTTTTTGTTCCATATGAAGCATTTTATGATACCTGTAGCTTTCTTCTTCATGGCTACGGCCTTCTTTATTTATGTCTCTCCATTAGCTGTGCATTTTTTAATACTTTCCCTCCTTGTTTCTGTGTTCTTCTTCCTTCATGGTCTTCATCTACTCTTGAACATTTAAGGCCACTATGAGGCCATGGAAAGATTCTCTCTGTCAGCAAAAAGAGGTAAGGACTTGGTTGTCTTCATCTTTGTAGTTTCATTTTTTCTTTGGTTTTACTCTTTACAACATGACAAGTCCATTGTTCGACATGGGTATTGCATTTTATAGAAAAAAATGCTATGTCACTATCGGCCATGACTATATGTACCTTCTTTTTGCCTTGATCTGTTTGTATCATGTAGAAACTCTAAGGGTTTAAAGTTTTGAAATGAGGGTTTTGACATCTTTTCTCTATTTTCAAAACTTCTACCTATTATGGCCATGCTCCTCTAAAGATAGGCATTAAATAGTGCAACTGTTGAGGCATTGTGAACTTTGAAGCTAGGGTTTCAACCCTTCTTACATTGTATCTCTTCATAATGCCATGGCCATGCATGGTCTTTACTATTATTTCTTTCTTTTCTGACTTGTAAAGGAACAAAGGTTGAACCCTCTGTCAAGGGTTTTCTCATTTTACACCCTCATAGTTTCAAACGGTTATGGCTGTGACTGTATCATCTTTCTCTTTGAAACTATGTGACTGTGTTTGCAAAAATCTCACTAGGGTTTGATATCTTGACATGGGTATACCTGATATCATGAGAACCTTGCTCTTTTGTCATCGCTATGACTGTATCTTTCTTTTTCTCAACTCTCTTTACTATGGGTGCAAAAATGAACATTAGAGTTTGATATCTTGATCAGAATATACATTTTAGCATGAGTCATATTTCCTTCTATATATCATCTTCTGGAATATGGGCTTTCCTGTAGGAAACAACATTAAGAGTTTGAGGTGTTAATAGATGGAGTTTCTTTCTTTGCTTCTCATAACACCCTCTAACTTTTATGGCATTAATGATGATGATACACCTCCCTTGTCTATCTCACTGTAGCTATTGGGTATAAGTAAGTCTATATTTTGTATGAAAACAAATCTTATGATATTCTGTATGATAGCCACAAATCTTGTGATATTGTTATCATTTAATATTCCGTAGCATACATTGGCACCTCTGTGAGACTCTTCTATAGTATAGATAGCTCTTTAACTTATCTACATATGATAAACTTGTAATCTTGCAAACTATATATGATGGACTATCTATCATATGGCATCGTCCTTGACTGTGTGTTGTTTTTGTTACATCTAGATTCTACCATGGCATAAGGATCATGTTGTCTTCTCATTAGTTGTTTGTATGTTTTCAAAATGCACTTATAGCTATGATTTCATGATCTTATCTCTTCCTTGATGTTATGCACCTGAATGTTTATCACATGTATCACATGTATCATACATCTTCTCCTACACTTGTAGTTGTCTTTGCATTTTAATGGTATACCTTGTGACTTTCATGTTCTTTGTCTTCCTCACTAAAGCATTTGATATAAGTCTTGCTTCTCCTTTCTACTGTTCCTCCTTCTGTCTGATGATGTACCTCTGTAGGTGGATATGGCAACTTATGATGTATCCTGACATATTATGACTATTCTTGCTTTTGCAAAAGCCATAGATCTTGATTTTGTCCTGATTGTTCATGGTGAAAGTGACTGTATATCTCTTTGGCTTGCACTGTATCTCTTCTTAAGGTATGACACCTTCTTGACTGCACCCTGGCATCATTGTATCTTTAGGCATGGGGAATAAAGTTTATCCTTAGATTGTTGCACTCTTTACACTCCACTGTATCCCATGTATTTGACTCTTTGCATGCTCTATACATGATAGTCTCTTACTTTTGAATATGTACTAATTGTCATGTCAGTGATGGCCTATGTAGCTACTCCATAGTTTGTTCTTCTTTTAAGGTCACTAGTAGTAAGTAACAGTCTATATCAATTGATGAAATGTGATCATGTTGTATGCATCTGTCATTTGCATCTTTAGCCTTTAGATGTGAAAGTTACAATTCTCATACTCCTTGTGAAGTTTTACTTTATGATAGTCAAGTTGGCCTTATGTGAATATGATTGTCTTATCCTATAAGATGTCTCTTCTATAGTCCCATGTGACATTTTACCTGACTGTCTTTATGACACACTTGGAACTTGGATGTGACATGATTGTTTAAACTTGATCATTTTAAATGATATGATGATAATAAGAGGAATACCTGGTGCAGAATGCTATCTCATCTTTGAAGTTATACTTGTATTCTTTATTGCATATCAAGGCATTGAATGGTGTCTCTGCTTTTGATGTAATTCATATGGACCTAAGCTCTTGATAACATAGCATAAGGAAACAACATATGATGTAATATGTCCATTACTCTTGATATTTTCTTGATTAAGTAAGAAAGAAGCATGCTAGGCTCAACCCTTGTGGGAGCAATATTTAATCCACATGCTTATTTGTCATCAAATCAGCAACAAAACTTGTCCTATACCTGCACAGTGAACAAACAAGTTAGCATAAAAAACCTGATAGTGTTGATTGATCCTCTTCATGATTTCTTCCTGATTTGTGTCATATATTTGATATGATTTCTCATCTGAATGCATGATGTGATAAGTAGATGTCTCTGTTTGATAAAAGCATGTGATAATTTTAACCATCCAGAGCACTAACAGGGTTATCCCCAAAATTTTGCAGGTTTCAACTTGATGATGGCTTGGAGTGAAGATTGAAGATTTAAGACTTGAAGGCTAGCTTCAACAGCAACCTCCATCATCAAACAATGATGGATGTTTAACCTTATCATGTGTTTATTTCTTTCTCTTTTATGAAATAGATGCATAGCTTGCATGTCTGCAATTGCTTAGTCTAGTTACTCCCACGGCTTGTGTGGGACATATTTGAACACTTCTTTTAAGCATGATCAGTTAATTTCTCTTATGCATATGATGTATATATATTTCCTTTTCAATCAATGCATGAGACAAAGTAACAGATACTTGAATGTATGTTCAAAACATGACATGAAATAATAGTGCAATACAATATCTTTCTCTCTTTTATTCAAAAACTGATTAATTGAATAATCAATCAAACTTGTAACTCCTGAAAGATCAAACTATGTAGAACAACTATATCTCCTTGAATGTTTGATTTCTGGATAATCAATTCTTTTGTCATGATAACTTATAAGTCTTGATTGGACTGATGGGTTATCCTGACAACTAATTTTCTTTTATACTCTATCAAGGCATCAACCATTCAAAGAATGCATAACTTTGAAGTTTTCTTTTATTCCTTCTGAACAACTACACTTAGGTATAACTAATTTTAAGTGTGAACAAAATATTAGTAACAAGCATATGAGTGAAAAAGGTATGCAGGTACTTCATTCTAAGAAAGTTTTACCATGTTTAAAATGTATTAATATGGATTTCTGTGAAAGTTGTGTGTATGGTAAACAAAAGAGAGTTAGTTTTATCAAGGATGGCAAGAAAAAGAAAGATGAAAAGTTGGAGCTTGTGCATATAGATGTATGGGGACTGGCTCAGGTATCTTCTTTCAGTGGCTCTCAGTATTATGTTACATTCATAGATGATGCAACTAGGATGGTTTGGATTTATTTCCTTAGGCAAGAATCTGATGTATTTGAAACATTTAAGAAATGGAGAATCTTGGTTAAGAATGAGACGGGTAAAAGATTAAAATGTCTCAGATCTGATAATAGTGGTGAGTATTGTAATAAAGAATTTGAGGATTATTGTTCCTTTAATGGAATTCGTAGGTAGAAAATGGTTCTAGGGACTCCACAAGAAAATAGAGTGGCTAAGCGCATGAATAGGACAATAATGGAGTGTGCAAGGAGCATGAGATTGCATGATGGGCTACCTTTAAACATGTGGGTAGAGGCTGTCAATGCCATTGTATATTTAATTAATAGAGGTCCTTTAGTTCCATTGGTATGTGGTATTCCAGAGGTAGCATGGACAGGTAAGAAGGTGAGTTATTCTTTTCTCAAAACCTTTGGATGTGAAGTATTTGCACCTATAGATTCTGAAAATAGAACCAAGATGGATGCAAAATCAAAAAAGTGTATCTTCGTTGGATATGGCATTAATGAATTTGGTTATAAGCTTTGGGATGTTGAAAATCTCAAAATTGTGAGAAGTAGGGATGTTGTATTCAATGAGAAGGTGTTGTACAAAGATCAGTTGCAGCATCATGAGAAGAAAGAAAAGGATTATGTAGTATTGGATGATACTCCAGATAGTTATGTTCTAGTGGTTCCTCATGCTCCACAATAGCAACAAGAAATACCACAAACTCTAGTGAATGTTAGATGGTCAACAAGGCTAAGTAGACCTCCTGAAAGGTTTTCTCCCTCTTTGTATTATATTTTATTAACAGATGTTGGTGAACTGGAAGGGTATGATGAAGCTATGCAAGTGGATACAAAGGTTTGGTGGGAGCTTGCAATGAAAGAAGAAATGGACTCCTTGCTGAAAAATCAGACTTGGGAATTACGTAAGTTGCCTGCAGGTAAAAAGGCTTTACCAAACAAATGGGTTGATAGGCTGAAAGAGGAAGATGGAGGTAAGAAAAGATTTAAAGATAGGTTAGTTGTAAAAGGATTTGCATAGAAAAAGGGCATTGATTTTGATGAGATTTTTTCTCTGATTGTTAAGATGACTTCTATTCTTACTATTTTAAGTATTGTGGTTATTGAAGATTTGCATTTGGAATAGTTAGATGTGAAAACTATCTTTCTCCATGGTGATTTGGAGGAGGAGATATATATGAAACAACCATAGGGATTTTTGGTCAAAGGTAAGGAGAAATTAGTGTGCAGATTGAAGAAGAGTTTATATGGCCTGAAACAAGCACCTTAGCAATGGTATTTAAAATTTGATAGTTTTATGACTGAGCAAGATTATAGTCGGTGTAATTCTGACCATTGTGTTTATTTTAAGTGGTTGGATAATGATAGCTACATTATTTTATGTTTATATGTTGATGACATGCTTGTAGCAGGGTCTAACATGGATCACATAAGAGAGTTAAAACAACAGTTAGCACAATCATTTGCTATGAAGGATTTGGGGGCAGCAAAACAAATCCTTGGTATGAAAATTTGTAGAGATAGGAAGAATAGAAAATTGACTCTATCTCAGGTTGATTATGTTGAAAAGGTGTTGCAGAGATTTCATATGGAGAATGCAAAAGTTGTCAGCACACCTTTGCCTAGTCATCTAGAGTTGACTAAGGAGATGTGTCCAAAGACACAAGAGGAGGAGGACAAAATGCCCAAGGTACCATATGCTTCAGCTATAGGAAGCTTAATGTATGCCATGGTATGCACAAGAATAGATATTGCACAAATTGTAGGAGTCATAAGCATGTATACGAGTAATCCCGGATTGGAACATTGGAATGCAGTAAAATGGATTCTCAAATATTTGAGAGGTACATCCAATAAACACTTATGTTTTGGGGGCTCTAATACTAATTTAGCAGGTTATGTAGACTCAGATTTGGTAGGGGATATTGATACTAGGAGGAGTACTACATGTTATGTCTTTACTGTAGGTGGGACAACAATGAGTTGGATCTCACGGTTGTAAAAGGTGGCGGCTTTATCCACCATAGAGGCAGAGTATGTAGCTGCAACAGAGGCAAGCAAGGAGATGATATGGCTATAATATTTCATGGAAGAATTGGGAAAACAATAGGCTAATAGTTATTTGTTTATGGACAGCTAGAGTGCCATACATCTTGCAAAGAATTATGCCTTGCATTCAAAGACCAAACACATAGAGTTGAGGTATCACTTCATTTGATCAGTGTTGGATGATGGACAGTTACAGCTAGAAAAGATACATACAGATGAAAATCTAGTGTATATGTTTACGAAGGCAATGACAATGGAGAAGCTGAGCTCCTCTTCAGCTTCGGTTGGTCTTCAAGACAAAATAATAAAATTAGAACAACAAAGTCCAGGGTGCTTATTTCTAGTGGAAGTTGCACACGTAACGGTGTCATCTAGGACTAGTCTCTAAGTGGGAGATTGTTTGGTGTGGAGCCTGATTAGTCTCCAAGTAGGAGATTATTGGTATGTGGCGATTGATCATGCAAGTACTATACACTTGTAATGTATGTGGTGACTGATCATGCAAGCACTATCTAAATTCTAAGGGGAAGGAGATCCAAATTCACATATCAAAGCTTATACCACTGTGATAAGAGAACTCCTCCCTTGGGATGGGGTTGTTGTCAAGATCTTTCTAAATACCCTCGAAGGAATAGATCTGTATTGGTACTATCATTTTCTAGAGGCTTCAATTCATTGATTTAGACAACTAATGGGAGAGTTTGTCATGGCATTTGACATGAACAAACTTGACTTTGTCACTCATTGGAGGCAAGTCTTTTATTCCTCAACTAGTGCCCCAAACATGGACCATCATGAACTATGCAACCTTTTCTTACATCTCCTAAAAAAGGACATGGGAGAAGATGTTCAAAAATTACCATACATATCCTATGAAGAAGCATTGGAAAGTGCTTTGAGGATAGATCAAGCTGCCATCGATAGTGGCTGGAAGATTTATGATACTAATGGAAGACTCAAAATGTTGGTATGTGGTGACTGATCATGCAAGTATTGTACACTCGTAATGTATCCTCACCGGGGTTCAGGGGTGTAGCCCCCGAATTTTTTTTTCCCTCTTTTTTGCCCATTCAGAGTCAGTTGTTAATTATTGTTAACTGACAAAATAAAAATGACATTGTAAAACCCTAATTCTAGAAGCTTCCAAAAATCTTGTTATAAGTGGTTGGGATGTATATTATGGGTGTGATTTCAATTTTGTATTGTAGCATTTGCAACGGTATTGAGTCGCAAGGATTGCTAGTTGTAATCAGTTTGATTTACTGGATAATAATATTGGACTCTTTGTTGGTGGATGTAGCCCGATTTTGGGTGAACCACGTTAAAAATCATCTCTCGCTATTATTATTTTTGTGTATTTTCATTCCTTTGTTTAATCTTTATTTGCATTTAATTTATATCTTCTGCATGCAATTCCTAACACAAAATGTCCAAAGCAATTGAAGAGGTTACATCAAATGTCTCCTTATACAAAGATGTCAATGTTGTGAAAAGCACTCCCAATAATGACAAATGGTGGTAAAAAGGAAATCAAGAACCAAGTCATCACTCCTACGATCCTAATATGTATTGTTGGTTCCATGGAACAAAAGGTCATGAAATAAAAACTTGCTATGGGTACAACAAAGCTATCTCCAAACTTACTCCAGATCAACATCGAAACTTCCTCAAACTCCTTCAATCTCAAAGGAAGGAGAAGGAACCTCAAAATGAGAAGGGGAAGGCCAATCAAAATAGCTCCAATCATGTAGAGATGAACCAAGAACCATTCGTAATCCAAGAAGAAGAACAAACAAATCAAACAGAAAATGTCTTCTCGCAAGTAATAAATTTGTTGAGAGCCTCCTCCTCACACCAGAAAACATTCTTGGAAGTATTAGAAGTGGGATGTTTGACACAGGAGGAACCACCTCCTTTCATATTTGATATTTCCAAACTTCCTTAGAATGATGGAGATAAGAAAAAGGATTCACCTCTATACATACAGATTCAGGTCGAAGAGGTTACCATAAAAAGAGTAGTGGTGAACGAATGATCAATAGTCAATCTCTTGCTAATGTCATTCCTACAAAGAATGGGATATAGAAAAATAGGAATCAAGCAACAAGATACCACCTTGAGGATATATGACAATCACGATATTCAAACAGTAGGGAAAATTGGTATTCCACTTACTCTAATTGATAAAACTATTTCCATAGACTTCCATGTCATCAACAAAGAAACCAATTACAACATGGTCCTCAGAAGACCTTGGATTCACGCTATGAAGTCCATCACCTCCACCTTTTTTAAAGAAATCCATTTCCATCATTTGGGAAAGGTCTGCATTGTCAAGAAAGATCCTAATCCTTTCAGCATTTACAAGAAGGAATAGGAGGAAAAGGACAAGAAGTTAAAAATGCAAGTAAAAGAAGAAACTCAAGATTCTCAACCAAACATGAGTACTCACAATATATCGTATCAAAGCATGGATGATCTCAGAGAAATCCCCTTTTATCCTCAGACTACCAAGCCTCATGCCCCATTTGTCTTAGCATCCATACTATGCTTTAATGAATGGAACATCAAGAACCTCTCAGTGAGAACAATCGAAATCATCAAAGGAGGAGAAGAAAAAGAGGAAAAAAGAACTCAACCTATGAGTTTGGAGAAACATCTCAACCACAAAATAATCAAAACTTATGGACTCTCCACTTCAAAGGAGCTAGTTGTAAAACCAGAGCAGGAACAGTGATAATCATGACCTCCCTGGAGGGAAAAGTCCTCCCCTTTACCTTTAGGTTGGATTTCTTTTGTACAAACAATATCGCTGAGTATGAAGCCTTATCCCTAGGAGTCATATTAGCCATGACAATGGGGATCAACAAGATCTCTTCCTTTGGAGACTCCCAATTAGTGATAAACCAAGTTGTAGAGAATTATGAAACAAAATCAAAGTGACTATGACCCTATAAAAATCCATCAGAAAATTAGTCCAATTCTTTGACTTCTTCTCTATAAAAGCTGTGATCTATGAGTCAAAATGAAAGTAGAATATAAATCAAATGCAAACACAAATGATTATACCTTCACATTGAGTCACAAATCCAAGATAGTGGGAAGGAGTTGCACCCGATAGCTCCTCAGATTTTACCCAATTTGATTGAAATGTGGATTGCTCAAACGCATTCAACACAATGTAGACAAGAGATTGTATGATGCATACAACACAATGTAGATGAAGGATTTGGACTTAGATGGAGATGGAGATGGGGATGAGGCATAATTTTGGCATTATGAAGGTATGATAAGAGGATTTTGGAGAGATTTTGGCAGAGGTTGGATGCAAGAAGAAGTCTCTCCTAAATGGCTTAGAGAGGGGTCTCATTTATAGATTTTCTGAAAAGAGGATGGAGGGTGAGGATCAAGAGTTGAGATCAAGGGCTAGAAATGAATGAGATTTAGGGTTAGGATTGAAGCCATAGCCTTGTGACAAGTGTCACAAGGGGAGTGGATGAGAGAGATCAAGGGTTGAAGTTTGGTCAATGGGATTGGAGGGCTCTCCTTATTTGTAAATTTTAAATTGACATGGGGAAAGGTGTGGAGGACAAAAATGAATTAAAGATTCATTTTTGGGAAGAGTGGACATGACAAGTGAATTTTTAATTCAACTCATGGGGAAGTGTGAATTAAAAATTCACTTTTATGTGGAGATGTGAAGATGTACTCTTACATGTGTAAGAGAGTGATAAATGAGATGTAAGGAGGATTTGACCATTTGAATAAGAAATTGATTTTTATTCAAAGATGTATGGAAGGATGGGCTAAGTAAGGTTGATTAAGTGTTTAGCTTAATTAACCTAGGTCTAGGGGATAGGCAGGCTAGGGTAGATTGATCAGTAGGATAGATTAATTAGATAAGAATGCTTTATCTAATTAACAAGGATTAGGGGAATGGACAAAATCAATTAAATAAATATTGAGAATATTTATTTAATCAATGAGGATATAGTCATAAGGTATAGTGATAAATTAAGTGACTTAATTGATCACAAGGGATAGACAGATGGTTAGGGATAAATTAATTAAATAAGATGAATTTATTTAATTAATAGGGGCAATGAATTGGTGTAGAGGTACAGGAAACTGGTTTGCAGATCAAGCCAATTTTAGGTGTCTACATTTGCCCCTCTTTGAGATTGTGTTGCGGCTAAGTAACATCATTTCAAAGAAGTTAAAACATAGAGTTGGATTGGGTAGAAAAAATGATTTTGGCTTAGAAGAATAGGGTAAGGTTTGGGGATAATTGGTAAGGGTGATGCCCCCTCGAGAGGATAGGCGGGTTGCAAGAACACGGTTGTGCTCTCGAAATGGAGTGAACAGATTGGTAGAAGTGGTTGGAGGATAAGTGGTGAGATGAAAGAATGATGATGTTGGGAGATTGATTGGTGGATGATCATTGTGCTGAAAATGATTTAGAGCAATCCTAGGTTTGATATAGCAAAGTGGATATTTTCACCAAGGTATACAAGACTAGGGTGATGATGTTTATCCACCATTTGCATGGACTAGACACACAGACAAAGGGATGATCTCATGCATGCCCAAGATAGTACAACCTTGTCTAGATGAGGGAAGGGAAC
The DNA here is from genome assembly GCA_027924645.1 of Cunninghamia lanceolata. Classification (NCBI taxonomy): domain Eukaryota; kingdom Viridiplantae; phylum Streptophyta; class Pinopsida; order Cupressales; family Cupressaceae; genus Cunninghamia; species Cunninghamia lanceolata. The sequence goes on from BSBN01000055.1 coordinate 17,367,750, forward strand.
TCATAGCATAAGTCCTTAGTACACAAAAGGTATGATGAACCTTAGATGCATAAGGAGATCAATATGCTAGAACTGACCCTACGATCTACAAGATATGAATACTAGCTTGGAGTAATGAAACCAACCCACAAGCATAGCATAGAAAAGAAAGACTATGCCCCATTCTAGATGTTTTCACCACATACCATGATATAGTGAGATAAAGGTATCTTTGATGTGATCTTCAAATAGGACAAAAGATAAAAAATCAAAAACCAAAAGACCAACGAACCAAACAAATAACCATTGTATCTCTTGCTAAGATGGATGATGATAGGATAGATTCTACCTATTGTAGGAATGATATATCCTAAGGTAGGAATCGATGGATGACTGGATCATGCTTAGTTGATGTTGTAAGATTGGCTCAAGATATGATGGTGACAAGTTGTGGTTGATGTTGATTTGATAATTGATGATTTTTGTTAAGGGATGATGCTTTGATAGGTGATGCGATGTTTGGATCTAGTGTAAGCTCAGTAGGTTGGATAGGTGCATCTTATGTACCTAAGTACTGGAAACTTCCTGCATATTTCAGACTGCCTACATACCCTGTATCCACGGGATCAAGGCACATTAAGATGCAGGTGATGATGATATGTAATTCTGATTTGTGATGATGATGTGTTGGATGATTTGGGTGATTTTGAGGATGTTGGAAGATGATGATATGTTGATAGAACGATGTTGATTTTTGGGATGGATATTTTTGGGATTTTATAGATTTTTAGATTTTGGATTTTTTGATTTTTCTATTTTTTGGATTATTTGATTTTTGATTATTTTTTGGATTTTTTGATTTTTTTGGATTTTCATATTTTAGAAAAGGAATGTTTATTATGAGATGGTTGCATTGGATTTCGTGTGGATAACCTTTATGCTAGATACCAATGAAAAGGGAACACCAAGTCTAGAGGTGAAGGTGATGGGGTTGTGTTGGGGGATTGGCGATGAAAGGATAATGGATAGGAGATTTTGATAAATGGGTAGATACATGCAGATAAGGGGTTGGATGGGATATAAAGGATCAAGTAGGGATACATGATAAGTAGATGGAGGGATTGTCAGTGGAAGGTGATAGAGAGGAGATTCATGATAGATGGATTGGAAGATAGAGATAGGGATGCAAGATAGATGGATGAGAGATGGGGATAAGGATTTACTCCAAGGACTATGTTGCAAGGAATCATATGCCCCAATGCTTAGGATTTTGCATGATGGGTTCATGTTTCAATGGATGGACTTTGTAGTAGATGGATGGAGGATATGCTTGAATAGGAAGTATGTCGAAAGGTGTCCAAAGCATGTTGTTGATATTTTGTCCCTTGTTTTTATCAAGATCTAAGGAGGGGGATATAGTGGATAGAATGGATGGGGAATGATAGGATAAATAGGGGGTAGTGGATAAGAATATGATAGGATAAGGATACATGGATAGGTTATGCAAAAGGATGTTATGGAGGTGGATGATTAGATGGTTTTGCCCCCAAGTGTGGGGATATAAAATGGATGGAGAAGGGATTACGCACGACGCCCACAAGGGGTTTTCATCATGGTACTTGCCCAAGGCACCACAAGGAGTGGTTTTCACCTTTGGACAGTTTTTTTTCTCTTTACTATTTTCTATATTTTTTTATTTTTTCACTTTTTTGATGGAATGGGGACTCTAGCATCTGTTTCCATAGCAAGGCAAAGATGGTCCCCTGTTGGATAGCATTATGGATAATGATTGCATGGATTGTTGGTAGATAGGAAAAGATGGGATGGATTATGATGTGGATTATGTGGATTATGCGAAAGCATGGACCATAGGAATGTGATGGGGAAGATATGTAGGATAGTGAATGAAAGATGGAGAGATGGGGGTTTGTAACCAAGACCAATGGTTACACACACCATGATGTATTTGGAAGCTTGTACTTTGGACGTGGAGTTGGGAGTAATGGGGATCGGGATAGGGGATTTTTGGATGGTCAATTTGGGGTTTTAGGTACCCAAATGGACTTAGGAATTATGGGATTTTTAGATGGGGAGCGGGATGCTTGGGATTGTGGGGTAGATTGGGATGTGGATGCTTCACTAGAGTTTGGTGCTTTTTGTTTAGGGACCCACACCATTTTTGTTTTTGCTTTTTCTTGTGATGGTGTGGGATTTGATAGCCTTTTGGATTTTTGATTTTGCTTGGAAGGGATAACATCTTTAGGCTTTTGTTCTTTATGAGTCAAGGCATTCAAATTTTTGAATCCCATGGATTTCGGGGAAGCTTCATGGTTTAAAGATGTGTGCTTTTGTCAGTCTTGATTGGGAAATTTAGGTGGTTTATTGGTGGAGGGGTAAAAAGTGGATTTATAGATAAATGAATGAAGGGATTTGAGGATACGGATGTTTGGGAGGATGGGAGGATAAGAGGATTTGTGGCTAGGGATGTTGGGAGTTGGTAGGATAGGAGGTAAAGTGGATTTAATAGGAATATTTGGAATTGGAAGTAGTGGAGGTAAATTTGATGAAGGAAGATGGATGGTCACATGCTTTTGCAAATGATATGATGATGGAGGAGGGATGGTGACATATACTTTGGGGGTGCGATGAGATACACCATGTTTGGGATTGGATGAATGGATTTTGGAAGGTGTGCGGGTGGTACCAACATGTTTAGATTGTTTTTCTTGGGGTGTATAGCCAAGGCCATGCGAGGATGGATGGAATGTGGTGTGGATGGGCTACAAGATGCCTTGTTCATAAAGGCCTAATCCTTTGCCTTGATATCTCATATGTTCGGGTATGTGACATGCGATGGGATGTTTGGTGCTTTGGAAACAAGACGCGAGTTTATTATTTGTTGGAAGAGGATAGGTGGTGGATGGAAGTTGTTCACCTCCTACAAGGGAGTCACCATGGATGAAAGTGCTTTATCCAAGTGAATAGGAGGATGGATTTGGGATGGGATTGGTAGATGGAGGTGAAGGATTCATGGGGGATGGTAAAGGGGTGGTAGAAGATGGTGTGAGATCGATAAGTTGATCAATAGATGGGAGGGGATTAGGGATGGGATTAGATGGAATGGTTAGATCTTGATTAGGAGAAGGGGTTGATGTTTCAACATGCTTTGGATTTGATTCTTGACATAGCTCATGTGCTTGGATAGAAGTGGGAGTGACTTGGATATATGTGGTGGGTGCTTGGATAGATGTGATAGGTGTTTGGATGGGTGCGATAGGTGCTTGACTTATGTGTTCCTGAACATGACTACATGATGGTTCTTGACTTATGATAGGGGGTTGTTCAAGATATTTGGTGGATGTTGGATTGCATGAGGGTGTTTGATTCCTTGCTAATAGCCAATGGATGGCATCCTTCATGAGTGTATGGGTTGAAGAACAATATAATGGATGGATAATGATGGTGGATGGTGTAGGATTAGGGTTGGGATTGGATAGGTGGGTGATGGGATTAGGTTGTGATGGTTCGTGGATGGGTTAAAGGATAGGTGTTGGACTAGATGGTGGTGTTGGAGGGGTGGAGGATTTGGGGGATTCCATTGCTTTGCTTGGTGATGTTCTTTGGAGGAAATCCCACAAGGATTCTTTGGATGTCGTGGTGTTAGGATTTGGAAGATTTGATGGTGGATTAGATGGTGGACGTGTGATAGGAGTTGGTGGATTGGGAGATACATAGGGTGATGGATTAAGATTGGAGGAACATTGTGTTGGGGGGGTTGGGATTGATGGATTGGGGGATTCAGGATTTGCTTGGGGAAATCGTTGTTGATATAAGCTTTGGATTTCAGATATAAGGTGTGATAGATTAGTGTTCCCTTGATCAAAGTAAGCATGACAAAGGTTGGGGGATGGATAAGGTGGAGGTATTGATTGGTTGGATAGGTATGATGGCATGGATGTGTAAGGGGATGGTGATTGATATGAGGGTAAAGGTTGATATGATGAAGGTTGATATGATGGAAGTTGGTATGAGGTTGAAGGTTGAGATGAGGTTGATGGAGTGGATATGTAAGATGTAGGTTGGTGTGAAGGTTGAAAGAATGAAGATTGATATGATGTGGATGGGGATGATGTGTAGGATGTTTGTTGATATGATGAAGGTTGAAAGAATGGAGATTGATATGATGCGGATGAGGATAATGTGTAGGGTGTTTGTTGATATGATGAAGGTTGATATGATGGAAGTTAGTATGAGGTTGATTGTGTGGATATGTAAGATGTTTGTTGATATTATGGAGGTTGGTTAAGGGCTTGGGGTTCTCCAATGATGAGGTGTGCTAAGGGTATATCCTTAATATCATTGTTGCATTTTTCCTTAGCATTAGGATCCATGTTCTCATAGACTTTTATAAGTCTTTGTAAGTGTTGCATTGCTTTATAAGGATCCATTTTGTGGGAGAGATATGAAATGAAATGGAGGATAATGGATGATTGTGATGTTGTGGATCAAATTTCAAGACCTTAGGATGATTTGATTTGCTTCAAAGGATGGATGATTGTCTATACTTAAGGTGGAATAATGACACTTAAGTAATAGAATTGATTTAGTTGATTTGATTGGATGATCAATTAAGGTCTTGATTTTTGATTGGGTTGATTTGGATTTGGAGTTTGATAATGATGTTGGGGGATTTGGATAATGATTGGGATCAATGTTGATGTGATGTGAGGATGACTTGGATATGATTAGGGTTTGATATGGAATGATTAGGGATGATTAGGATGATGTTGATAGGATGAGGATGAAGGATGGAGATGTGACTAGGATGTGCTTAGGGATGATTGGGATTGAGGTTGATTTGACAAGAATGGAGATATTGATGTTGATTGGATAATGATTTGGATAGAATGATGATGATTTGATGATGTAGAGTGACAAGGATATGATTATGATTTATTTAGGATGACTTGGATGTGATTAGGAATGGAGTGGCTAAAAATGGGTGATTAGTTTGAATGTGATTGGATTTAAATGTGTTGGAAGAATGAGGTGAATGATTTGTCTTATGTGTTTGGTGTTTTAGCTTGATTTGGCAATGTTTACTCAAATGATCACACATGTACAATCATGATTCACTCACACAAGACACATAAGCAATTTTGGATTTTGAAAATGAAATGTGATGATGATTAAACAAGCATATGTGGAAGACACATCAATATGCCCTAATGTCTAGTTTGATGTAAGGTATGGCCAATTAAGTTTTGGGCAATGTTTACACAAGGTTGACTAGGAATTGAAAGTGAAATCCTGCCACATAGCCAGGAGAAGGGGGTAACCCACCCTTCACCTTCACTTCCCAAAGGTAGAAAGTTCTTTGGGGCTTAGCCAAGAGTGACAAGATTCTGATTTCAATGAGGGTGTCTTTTGATTCAGCCTCGATTGAGGTCATCCCTAGGGGTGATGAAATCCCCTAGTAGGCCTCCTAGGAAAGGGTAAACAAAAGAAAATCAAGCGAGGCTTTTTTGATCTCCAAGATCACCTTGCAGTGCGAGGAGAGAGCATACACACGCACACTTGATTCACACTTGCAGTGGTTAGTTGCCCTTAGAAAATGAACGTGTGGAGAAGACACTTCAAGTAGTGGTTCTTTTTAGCCCAATTTCAAGATGTGATTGAAGACAATGGTTCATTTTAAGCCCAATTTTGATATGTGGTGAAGAAAAAAGTTCATTTTAGAAGCCCAAATCGAAGTGTGTTTGCAAACAATGATTCATTTTATGTCCTAAATTGAAGTGTGTTTGCAAACAATGATTATGATGAAATGAGAAATAGAATGAGTGCACCTAATTATTTTGCTATCCAAATTGCTATATTTTCTGATCTTGATGTTGTTCCAGCCCCGAATGATCACCTGCAAGTCACAAAATTGAAAACGAAGCAAGTAGACTAGCATAGGAGATTATTATACGAAAATTGATAATTTGATAAAATATTATGAAGAATGAACTGATATGGAAAAATGAAGTGCATGAACAGATTCTTGTAATTCTAAGTAATTTGAAAAAAAAAATCACTGAAATAGGCTGAGTTTTGCAAAAGATATGTGCATTTGAAGTTTTCATGCATGTTTGACTTTGACTACAAAAAAAAGTGTTCAAAATGGTATATTCATCTAAAAATTTCTTCACAACTGTGTAGTTCGCCTCGTCAGCTTTTCGGCAAGTCCTTGTTTGCAAATTTTTGACTCCGTATGTGAAAGTTATGAGAAAAAGAAAAAAATAGCCCTCTTATGGCATGTAGAAGGCACAAGGATACCTGCTAATCGTTTGATGTTACTGTAAGCAGTTTGCCCTAGTGTGGTCACATGCTTAGCTTTAAACCCTGGTGGTTAGGGTCTTAGTAGCTAGTTTGGTGGTTAATACTCAAAATAGCCCCTGGTCAGTCATATGACCAGGGGCTTCACCATGCCAAAAATTAAAACAAATTGAAAGAAATCCTAAATGTAAATGATGTCGGCCTAGTCACTGATGTGACCACAGGCCTGGGTTAGATAAGCGAGGGAAGCCGATGCCCGTAGCAGGTAAGGGTCACACCATAGGGTATTTAGCAGTGACAGTTAGAAGTTAGGGCAATTGCTAGTTAACATTCACAGGTCTGCTAAGGCTTATGACAGAGGTTTCAAGTGAAAGCTGCTACTAACCAATAGTATGTGGTTTGAAAGTCGCTAACCTCTTGTAGACACCTAAAATTGGCTCAGGTTGAATTAAGCAAATATTCTAATATTTATCTTAATTCATATTTTCTTTTGTCAATTAAATAAATATTATAAGTTTATTTGATTGGTTCATTATCCTACAATTAAATAAAATCATTTTATTTAATTAAAATCCCTAAATTCTTCTAATGTCTCAAATCCTAAATCCACCTCAAACTGGGGCATGCATCATTATCAGACTATTTATTCTTTGAAATAAGGTGATAAAACACATTGCTTCAAAGAGGGGCAAAATGTAGACACCTAAAATTGGCTCAGGTTGAATTAAGTAAATATTCTAATATTTATCTTAATTCATATTTTCTTCTATCAATTAAATAAATATTATAAGTTTATTTGATTGGTTCATTATCCTACAATTAAATAAAATCATTTTATTTAATTAAAATCCCTAAATTCTTCTAATGTCTCAAATCCTAAATCCACCTCACCAAATCCACTTCATCAATCCATCTCATCAATCCACCTCATCTCTTCCACCTCACCATGTTGCACATATAATTAAATATTCTTAATATTTAATTAGCTAATATCCTCCAAAATCTAAAAATAAATCTTAATTCAATTATCCTCCACCAAATTGAATATTTAATTCAATTGTTGCCCACTATCCTTCACCAATTGAATATTTAATTCAATTGTCCCCCACTAGCCTTCACCAATTGAATATTTAATTCAATTGTTCCCCACTAGCCTTCACCAATTGAATATTTAATTCAATTGTTCCCCACTATCCTCCACTATTTAATTCTTAATTCAATTGTTCCCCACTAGCCTTCACCAATTGAATATCTAATTCAATTGTTCCCCACTATCCTCCACTATTGAATTCTTAATTCAATTGTTCCCCGCTAGCCTTCACCAATTGAATATTTAATTCATTTGTTCCCCACTAGCCTTCACCAATTGAATATCTAATTCAATTGTTCCCCACTATCCTCCACTATTGAATTCTTAATTCAATTGTTCCCCACTATCCTCCACTATTGAATTCTTAATTCAATTGTTCCCCACTATACTTCACTATTGAATTCTTAATTCAATTGTCATAACCCACTATCCTCTACTATTGAATTCTTAATTCAATTGTTCCCCACTATACTCCACCAATTGAATTGTTCCCACTATCCTCCACTATTGGATTCTTAATTCAATTGTCATAACCCACTCTTCTCAAAAAAAAGGAATGTTTAATTCATCCATTATGAATTAAAGATTCACAAAAAATGAGAGCCATTGATCTCATCTTTTGATCCTCACCCTCCATTGCCTTTTCAGAAAATCTATAAATAAGACTCCTCTCTAAGCAATTAGGGGGACTTCTTTTAGGTATCCTTACCATGTTCAATTTCTTCTAGAAACTTCATTCTGGCATCCTTATCATGCCCACATTCTTCTCAAATCTCCATATTCTAGCCATTCTCATATCATCCATTATCCTTGTGTATGAAGCTCATCTTCAACACAACAAGTATCACAGCCATTTCTTCTTGTTATCTTGAGGAATCGAAGCAAGGAAGCAAGCTCCCTGAGGGCCAATCTTCTTCATTCAAGATCAAGAAAGAATAGGCGAGCAATGGAAGTCGAAAGGTAAAGGTTGTAAGTATCTCTTTGTGGTTATTTATCATTCTTCCTTCATATTTCATTGTTGTATTTGGGTATTATTGTTCTTTATTGATCAAATCCATTTTTCCCATCAACACCTCCAACAGGCGGTGTCAATCCAAATAATAAAAAATGACAAGGATTGGATTAGTGGCGATTGGAAAGCCCATAGCGGCTATCGGGTGGGGATGGGCGATTTGGAGCGGCGGGCCACAACTATGTGAAATGTTAGACCAGTAATCGACCAGTTTTCAACAAAGATAGTTAGGGTTTCCTTAGCAGTCAGTAAGGGTGTTGGAGGTGGCGATCGGGTCAAGGAAGGTTGATGGTTTTCAATGAGCACCGGAATGGTGGTGACTACGGGAGAGCAGGTGGCCTTAGGGTTTTTAGTTTGGGTGTCGGGGTTTTTCACAGAGTCGACAGATGTGTGAGAAATGGGTAGTGATCAAGAGGTATAAGGGTTTTGACAGCTAAAAGGAGCGGTGGTGGGGGTTTGGAAGGTGTCAACTGGGAGGTGAAGCGGTGGCGGGCTTAAACCAGAACCTACAAATCAAATGACCTACAACACAAAAAACCACCGATCATAGGAAATAGACAATGCAAAGATTATTATAGCAAGGGGGTCACGGATCCGTACTGTACGGATCTATATGGTACGGCCTGTGGTCCTAACAAATTTTCAAAAAAATTAAAAAAAATTTGTCACCGAACATAGTCAAATTTACTATCAAAAAACTCAGAAATAGCGTCCTGATCACAATGGTGAGGTCAGTTTTCATCTAGGATGCAACCTGCAATAGTTTACCCCCAAAACTTGCAAAACTTGCTACAACTAGGGTTAGAAAAATGAAGATTTTGACAACAAAACCTGTAAAAAGCGATGATTAGATCCAAGACCAAGCATGCCAATGTGATCTATGAGTCAAAATGAAAGTAGAATATAAATCAAATGCAAACACAAATGATTATACCTTCACAATGAGTCACAAATCCAAGATAGCAGGAAGGAGTTGCACCTGATAGCTCCTCAAAGTTTACCCAATTTGATTGAAATGTGGATTGCTCAAATGCATTCAACACAATGTAGACAAGAGATTGTATGATGCATACAACACAATGTAGATGAAGGATTTGGACTTAGATGGAGATGGAGATGGGGATGAGGCATGATTTTGGCATTATGAAGGTATGATAAGAGGATTCTGGAGAGATTTTGGCAGAGGTTGGATGCAAGAAGAAGTCTCTCCTAAATGGCTTAGAGAGGGGTCTCATTTATAGATTTTCTGAAAAGAGGATGGAGGGTGAGGATCAAGAGTTGAGATCAAGGGCTAGAAATGAATGAGATTTAGGGTTAGGATTGAAGCCATAGCCTTGTGACAAATGTCACAAGGGGAGTGGATGAGAGAGATCAAGGGTTGAAGCTTGGTCAATGGGACTGGAGGGCTCTCCTTATTTGTGAATTTTAAATTCACATGGGGAAAGGTGTGGAGGACAAAAATGAATTAAAGATTCATTTTTGGGAAGAGTGGACATGACAAGTGAATTTTTAATTCAACTCATGGGGAGTGTGAATTAAAAATTCACTTTTATGTGGAGATGTGAAGATGTACTCTTACATGTGTAAGAGAGTGATAAATGAGATGTAAGGAGGATTTGACCATTTGAATAAGAAATTGATTTTTATTCAAAGATGTGTGGAAGGATGGGCTAACTAAGGTTGATTAAGTGTTTAGCTTAATTAACCTAGGTCTAGGGAATAGGCAGGCTAGGGTAGATTGATCAGTAGGATAGATTAATCAAATAAGAATGATTTATCTAATTAACAAGGATTAGGGGAATGGACCAAAATCAATTAAATAAATATTGAGAATATTTATTTAATCAATGAGGATATAGTCATAAGGTATAGTGATAAATTAAGTGACTTAATTAATCACAAGCGATAGACAGATGGTTGGGGATAAATTAATTAAATAAGATGAATTTATTTAATTAATAGGGGGAATGAATTGGTGGAGAGGTACAAGAAACTGGTTTGCAGAGCAAGCCAATTTTAGGTGTCTACAAAAGCCATACCTAGAGAAGAGTACCAAGTAGCAGATTCAATGGCTACATCTGCTGCACTATTTTTGCCACATGCTCAACTTCAGAATTTAGAATACATTACATCAGTTCATGGAGATCCATTGTTGTAAAGTGAAGAATTACCAAGCATTTTGAATTATGCTACGGATCAAATAGAAAAACCCACTCGAGATTACGCTGAGAACGATGAAGCCATATTAGAGTATCTACATGCCTATGACAATGTCCCAAGAGTGTGATAACAAGAAAGGATACATGCTTCTCCCACATCTAGAAGATTATTTTAGGAGTGAAAAAGAAATCCTCTAGATCAAAGAAAATTCAGATTTACCACCTACCCCTCAGAAATTCGAAGAGGGACACCCACCATTAACCGAAGATACCATTGATATCAATGTAGGAACTCTCGAGAAACTAAAAATGTTAAAATTGGGAGGGGAGTTAAAAGATTAGGAGTTGGAAGAATACACTAAGTTCCTTATCAAATATTCTAACATCTTCGCATGGACATACTCAAACATGCATGGATTAGACCCAAAGATCATGGTGCAGAACTTAGTAACAAGCCTGATTCAAAACCCATAAAATAGAAATTGAGGCCCATAAAGCCTCAAGTGGCTGAAATGGTAAAGGAAGAATTAAAGAAATTATTGAATGTCATCTTTATAAAACAAGTGGATTATTCAAGTTGGATATCAAACATTGTCCCAGTTTTAAAGAAAAATAGAAAAATTCATATATGCCTTGATTTTAGGAATATCAATCAAGCTTGCCCAAAAGATGATTTTTGCTTACCATCCATAGATCAATTTGTCAATTCAACCATAGGATATGAAGTATTCTCTCTTATGGATGGGTTCTTGGGATACAATCAAATCAAAATCTTGGAAGTAGATCAAAACAAGACAACCTTCACAACTCCTTGGGGAACCTTCTATTATGTGGTCATCCCATTCAGGATGAAAAACATAGGAGCTACCTATCAAAGTGCAATGACACATATCTTCCATGATTACATCCATAAGATAGTAGAAACTTATGTTGATAATCTTTTGGCTAAATCAAAGAAAAGGTTAACACATGTGGAAGATCTTCGCAAGGTCTTCAATAGGCTTCAAGAATACAAAGTGAGGTTAAATCCTAAAAAGTGTGTTTTCATGGTCACTACAGGAAAGTTGTTGGGTTTCATTGTGTCACAAAGAGGAATTGATGTTGATCTAGAGAAATTTAAAGTAGCCCTAAATGCAACCCTACCAACAAGTGAGACAGCAGTAAGAACAGTTTTGGGATAATTAGGTGCAATCAGGCATTTCATATCGGATATGACTTTTAAGATTCACCTGATCAATTAGTTACTGTAGAAACAAGTTGGTATAACCTAGATGGTGGACTGTCAAAATGCATTTGAGCAAGTAAAGAAGTTCTTGGTGACACCTCACATTCTAATGCTACCAAAACATGACAAACCCTTCATCTTATACTTTAGAGTAGCCAATATCTCCATAGCATGCATGTTGGCTCAAGAAGATGAAGGTGGGAGAGAAAGAGCCATATATTTCATAAGTTGAACCTTGTTGGAATATGAGAAGAATTACACTCAGGTTGAAAAAGAATGTTTGGCCATAGTCTTTGCAACTTGAAGATTATGACATTACATGCTGAATCAAGAAACCTGAGTTATGATATGATCTGAACAATTGAGGATTTTCTTAAATCAGCCAATGCTATCAAGAAGGGTTGGCCGATTTGTGACATTAGTGAGTTCAAACTAACTTACATCAATCAAAAGTCAGTAAAAGGACAAGTGATAGAAGACTGGCTAGCAAACAACCCAGTTCCTCAAGAAGAGCCCATAAACAAAGACTTACCTGGCGAAGAGATTTGCATAATTGATCTTGAGAAATATGCCACTTCATATTGGTATAGAGACATTGTGAACTACCTCGCAAACAAAACCTACCCAAAAATATGATTTTGTTTCCTCACTATAACATATGTTCTAATAGACGATGTGCTTTATCGAAGGGCCCTAGATGAGATGTTTCTTTGATGCGTCGACAAAGAAGAAGCATGTAAAATCCTAGAAGAATGCCATAGAAGAATCTGTGGAGGACATTTTGGTGGTCACACCATAGCAAGGAAAATACATAGGATGTGGTATTTTTGGCCATGTTTACAAGGAGATGCTATCAAATTCATAAAATGATGTCCAAAATGTCATGCCTATGCCCATGTCCACCACACACCAACAAGAGATTTGCAACCAATAGTTACCCCTTGGCCCTTCTCCACTTGGGGCTTAGATTTGGTGGGAAATATATCTCCCCCATCAATGGATGGACATTTGTTCATCATCATCATGACACAATATTCTACCAAATGGGTAGAGGTCATGCCTCTCACTATAGTTTCAGGGACCGTAATCGCCAAATTCATTTTGAATCAAATTATAAGGATTCCCCAAGTGATAGTGATAGATAATGCATCATCATTCAAAAATCCACAAGAGAGTTATGTGAGAGGTTCCATATCAATCATAACTCTCCCTTAGTCTACTATACTCAAGAGAATAGATAGGCAGAAGCCACAAAAAAAAACATTGAAATCAATATTGGTCAAAATCATAAAGAATTCTTAAAGAGATTGGCATTTACAGCTGTATCCATCTCTCTAGACTTACAGAACAAGCATAAGAACTCCAATTAGAACCACCCCTTATGCCTCACTTTGGGTCAGAGCTAGTGTTACCCTTGGAAGTAGAATTACCTAGTCTAAGAGTGTCATTACAAGGACTATTGGATACTGAGGAGTATCGACCGGTAAGATTAGATGAACTAGAAATGATGGACGAATCACACTTAAGAGCTATCCAAAGACATGATTCTCACCTTGCGAGAATGAAAAAGCAATAAAACAAGAAATTCATCCCAAGACCTTTTCAAGTGGGTGACTTAGTACTCAGGATAGATAACTTGATCAATAAAAGAGCCAGTGAAGGATGCAAGTTCAGGCCAAATTGGATAGGTACTTACATTGCTAAAGAAGATGTGAGAAATGGTGCCTATCTCTTGTGCACAATGGAGGGAGAGGAATTTGGTGAAACAGTCAATGCCTTTCACCTCAAGAAATACTATGTCTAAAAAATCAAGAAAAGTTCTAAAACATTAGATACATAGAAACTTGCAAACCCTTGATTCCATCACAAGGTCAAACAAGGTCAACACTTAATCAAAACTTAGATCAAATCAAACCCTAAGGCAAACCCTAGGTCTAGTCAAGGTCATCTCACATATGCCTATCTCTTGTCTCAACTCACAAATGTACCCAGGATTAAGAAGTGAGTGGGTGAGGGAAATCCACAACAAGATAGAGGAAATCCATCCAAGAACAAAATAGGACCTACTCATATTACAACAAGAAGAAGAACATAGAAAACTATTGCTATGAAAAGCATTCATCCAATACATTGAAAGACAACAAACCATCAACGAAAACAACAGCTTACCCACACAGAGGTGGAATACTAGAAACTCCAATAGAAGAAGAGTAACTAGTGACACTTAAGGTCATATTATTCTCTCCATAATAACAATCATTGAATGAAACATCTACATTAGCACACAACAACATAGGCCTCAGGACATGTTGACCCCTCTCTATGAAGTTTATCTCTCCAATGAGCCAGACCACCCCCATGTCTACCTCCTCTCCACTAGAAACTTCCATGAGAGTGAGAGTGACTTGGTGATTCACCCTGTGGCAAGGAAGGAAGTGTCTATGTACGTGTTGAAATCCAACTCAACGGTCCCAGACAACTGAGGTTGTAATTTTGATATATATGCAATTACTCACTTTTCTCAACACTCTTATTTTGATCACTCATTTTTTTATTCACTCAGATTTTAGATTGCTTCCTTCAAATTTTTGATCCTCTTGATATTTTTGGCCAGGAAATATAAGAGGCTAAGCGCCACCTAATTTTTTTGTAATCTAGTCAAACTTCTCTTCTACTAGGGAAGAATTGGGAAGGTCTTCTTGCAAGCTTCCTTTGAACATTCTAGGTTTGAATACTGACTTTGTTTAGATCTAACATCTTGGCTCATTAAGACTGGGATCAGTGTAAATCTAAGATCTAGGCTTTGATTAGAATCATTGGGAATGAAAGGGAAATATGATGATTGTGAAAATGGGGAATCTCTAGGTCCTAAAAGGATCACATATACCTAGGCAATCTTAGACTCCTTACTGTAATGAAAATAATATAAGAGTAAGTCACTAACTATAATGCAAGATGAATAGAATGATACTAAAATGTAAGAAACAAATTCTTTTTGATATTTTTATTTTTATAAATTTTTTTGTATTTTTATGTTTTATGTTTTTTATGATTTTTTAGACATAGTATTTCTTGAGGTGAAAGGCATTGACTATTTTTCCAAATTCCTCTCCCTCCATTATGTACAAGAAATAGGCACCATTTCTGACATCTTCTTTAACCATGTAAGGACCTTTCCAGACCTCCATGAATGTTCTTTTTCGTCTTCTCTTTTTGTTTTTGGTGCTACCTCTTCTAAGGATAACTTCTCCTATTATGTAGGGTTTGTTGTCTAATTCTATTGTTTCCAACTCAGTGGTTTCCCTTGGCAGCGTGAGACAAAGTAAGTCTAGAAAGGCTTGTTGATGGGAAGGGGTCCAATACAGGACTCCATTGCACCTTAGCAATTCCATCAGCATGTTGAATTACTCTTGCATGTAAACTTTCATGTCTTGTCTATCTTGAATGCCTTGCAAAAAATGAAACAATTTGAAGGGAGTTTGTGGCTCCGTTTTCTTGTTAGGAGGGACAAAGCTTATAGTTGTCCTCCCATTTGGTTTTGGTCTTAAATCCATGGAATACCCCATGTAACTTCCTAGCAACTCAAAAATGATAGGATCATCAGTGCCAACTAACACTCTCATTTTCCACTCCTTGTGAAATGTACCCTCACTTTCTTCATCTTCATCTAGAAGTCTTTCAACTATTTCAATTTGTACTAAAGGTGCTTCCCACTCATCGAGTTCATTTGATTGCACCGAGGTAGAGGTTGTCAGTCTCTCTTGTGGTTGATACACCATGAACATCCTAGGTAGCATTCCTATTGAGTTGGTTGATTCATTGTCAATAGAATGCACCTCCTCCATGGGTGTCAATGGTCTATATGAATCCTCTATTGGCATAAGAGGCTCGTATGACTCTGTTTCTTCTGGTATCTTAGGGACATGCAATTTTCTTAAGGGTGACAAAGGAGTGTAATTCTCTATTATATCTTCCTTTGGATCAAAGAAAGCATGTTGGTCTACATTCCTCAAGTCTAACATAGTGGTTCCAAACACTGGACCTTCAATTCTATTAGGTTTCTCCCCTATGTAAGGGAAGAGCTTGTAGGCAGGACAAGTGGATTCCCTATCACAAGAACTCCAAGAATATAGTAAACATCAAAAAGAGTGATAGTCCACTCTCCTAAAACCTATGGGAACCTAAAGGTGTTACCATCCACATCCCAATATGTCAAGATATCATAGCAGATGTGTGCCATAGGATGAATAACTGGCACATAATAGACTTTGGCTAAGCCCACTCTCCTCAAGACATCATGATCATCATCACTCAATGAAGTAAACATCTCTAAGAGCCACAACTACTCTCTACAAGCATTCCATCAAATGTGAATGTCCTGTAAATTAGAAAAGAATTTTAGATTAGATCTCGTCGACTCTCAAAAATCCTAAAAATCATAAAACTTGCAGAAAATCTCACAAAAAAAGTGTATAAACTATCAAAATTACAATAAATAGGCAAACACAGTAGTCAAATTAGATTGAAACTAAGTGAATTAAATGTTAGAAAACATCCAATTTTAGACAAAAATGATTAGTTAGGGTCACCCCTTTCATCAGATCGGATCTCCCCTGAGCGACCCACATGTCAACAAGATCTCCCCCCGAGTAACCCTGTTGTCAGTAGGATCTCCCCCTGAGCGACCCTGTTGTCAGCCAGATCTCCCCCTAGGTGACCTACCTGGCAAAGGAGGTGACCCTATGTGGAGATCCCCTGAATGGAAAGTGGTCTAAAATCTCCATTTCTTAGCTGATTTCAATAAACAAAAGACCGATCCTACTCCAAATGATGAAATAAAGATAATACAACAGAAAAAATCACCAAAAATAGATAACTTTAAGAGATTTTTCACAAAATTCAACCTAGGGTTTAGAGAAGGGTTTTTCACTATTTACGTACCTGATTCTTAGTGGTAGAAGAGGAGGCAGCCATGTTTGCGATCTCCTCGATGATATCTACCCAAAGATTGTTCACATGACCGATTCTATGGCCTATTCACTTGAATCTCACTAATTTCCTTTCACATGACCGATTCTATGGCCTATTCACTCGAATCTTACTAATTTCCTTTCTTTGATTACCCTTAGCTTAGTTTATTTTATGCATTCCTAGATTAGTTTTTGCTTTTATGCATCTCTCATGTGTCATTGTGTGTGCATTCATTCCTACAAGTCTCATCGACAAAGGCAAACAACTAGTTGAACTCTCACAATTTATGGTAAGTTCATCATTTTAATTTTCAATATTCATTTTGATCTATTCAGATGTTAGGCTAAAACTAGTTATTGTAGGAACAAATGTAGGAAAATTGACAACAGGTAAGGCCTAGTTCAGGAACGGTACCTACCCTTCATGTAGACTACCATCCCTGAGGGGGCAAATATATAAGCACAAAAATCACACACAGCCTCCAGAGGACCCCTATGAGGATATATAATCCTTGTCACATACATGTAAGCATGAAATAACATCCTCTCAACATAAATCCTCTTGGTGACATGTCATTTCTTCCATCTTATGTTGTTTCCTCTCTCTCTCTCTCTCTCTCTCTCTCTCTCTCTCTCTCTCTCTCTCTCTCTCTTGTCGAGGCTTTTTGACACTTTTTGACACTTGTCAATTTGTGTTTTCTAAACTCGTGACCCTGTTCCTAAGCCTTGTATGCATCTTGTAGGTGAATTTTCACCTTTCCCAATGTTTTTCATCTTCTCCACCCCCTAGAAGCCTTCTAGAGGTCCCCCAGAGCCATCTCCCACTTTCGGTTTTTAGTTTCACTCAACTAGTCCAAATCTCCCCCTATTATTTCTAGATCTCCTACTGGGAGATCCTACTTTACAAGTGGAGATTTGGATTCTTGCACATGACTGACCTATTTCTAGAGGCAGATCCCTTCCTTTTCATCTCCTCTATAATCTCCCATCATGCATTTTCACCCAAACCCTTTTCTTTCTAGATCTCCCACTGGGTGACCCTACTAAATTATGATCTCCCCCTGGGCAACCCTACTAGTGAAAGGGGTGACCCTGTCACATTTCTAGCCATGGAAAAACTTGAGTTTCTAACTCAAAAAAGCTACATTTTCACCCATTTTTCTTGTAGTTTGCATGATTTTTGATCCCTGATATGGAGTTGACTATTTCATGCACCCACACATGCATAATTAGCTCTATTTGGTCTAAAATTAATAACTCATGCTCTCCCATGCATCTCTTCTTCTTCACTTCTTCTTGAGTGATAAGATTTTACTTGGTAGATCACTCCAATTTTAGCCTAGATTACTCTTCAA
The DNA here is from genome assembly GCA_027924645.1 of Cunninghamia lanceolata. Lineage (NCBI taxonomy): Eukaryota > Viridiplantae > Streptophyta > Pinopsida > Cupressales > Cupressaceae > Cunninghamia > Cunninghamia lanceolata. The sequence goes on from BSBN01000055.1 coordinate 17,385,858, forward strand.
TCAACCTTGTTAACTCTTCAATCAAATTGATTTAACTCTTTCTCTTCCTCACCTCTCATCCCTTCTTCTAACCTATAAATACCTCCCTCCCTCAACGATAAAGGGAGGCAATTTTATTGTGCACATAGTTCTTGCTAAGTTATTGCTCTCTAATCAGCATTCTCATGCTCATACAAGATTAATGTGCCATTTGTTTGTTCATTGTTAATAAAGCTTTCACATAAATCTCATCAAGCATCCTTACGCTGCTCAAGTCAAGCCATCATGCTCATCAACAAGCTCTCATCGAGCTCTCTTTACAAATCTTCTTTCACTTCTTTTTGTCATCTTGTCACCAAGAGGTCTCCCCGCTGCTACAAGAGGATACGAGGTTGTCATCAAGGATTTATGAAGGTAGTGGTGGCTCACAAGTCTTCATTATTTTAGGTTCCTCTATGCTTTTTGTCAATTGGAAGTAATTAGATAATTGAAATTGCTCTTGGGATTAGTAATATATTGCCTTTTCCTTGGTAGAATAGTTAGATCTAACATTCTAGAGTAATTTACATTCATAGTATAATTCATTTACTTGCAATTTCCTTTCCTAGATTAAATCATTTCAAAACATTCAAAAACCCCAAAAACATAGAATAATTGCATTAAGTAAAATTCATTTTAGTTGCATTCATCTTTCCCTTCCTAGATTAAAATGCATCTTTTAATTCCAAAAACACCAAAAAATGCCCAAAAACAAGTTTTGCATTTCATATAGTATTGCATTCATAAAATATCAAGAAAAGAACAAAAGCATTAGGCATTTAGATAAATTGAAAACTCTTGATATCATCACAAGGTCAACCATGCTCAACTATTTGGTCAAACCCTTGATATCATCACAAGGTCAACAAAAGTCAACACACAATGAAACCTTAGGTCAATCAAAACCTTAAGTCAAACCTTAGGTCTAGTCAAGGTTAGACAACATACACCTATCTCTTGTCTCATCTCACGAATGTGCCTAGGATTAAGAGGTGAGTGGATGAGGGCAATCCTTGATGAAATAGAGAAAATCCATCCAAGACCACGACAGGATCCACTTGTCTTACAAAAACTAGAAGCATTTAGACAACTTCAAATACAACAAGTAATCATCCAACAATTTGAAAGAGAACATCAACGTGAACAAGTCATCAATGAAAATAATATCTTGCCCACACAAAAGTGGAATACTAGAAACCCTAATAGAAAAAGAGTAACTAGTGACCGTTCAGGACATATGATTATCTGGGTAGGTGCAAGAAGTTGGGTCCACATAGAACGGATGTTGCAGGAAAAAAAAAAAAGCCCGACAGAAACAGGTACACATTTTAAAAGAAATGGGTACCTGTTTAGGAATGAGTGCCTAAGCCTAAATGAGTACCCGCTTAGGAATGGGTACCCGTTTAGGAACGGGTACCTATTTCTATATAGATATTCAAAATTGAAAAAAATCGTGCGCGCTTTTTTTCCCCACACAAAAGGAATGGGTACCCATTTTAAAATGGGTACCTATTCCTAAAAGATTAGGCTTGGGAAAGGCATGGTAAGCCAGCCCCTTGCCCTAGACTTGCAAGTTTTTTTCTAAGTACAGAACAAGAGAAAAGACTGAGTTTACCTATATGGCTGATGACATTTTTTTTGAATTTTTTTATGAAATTAAAACCCATTACAGATGACAGTGTCTAGTTTTCAAATATGGATTTTTTTTTGGATTGGACTTGTTTTTCTATTTATTATTTAATTTATGAGCAATTGGTCCAAAAATTTGAAATGATAGGTATTTGTATTTTTTAATAACTTTTAATTTTTAAAGTTTTTTTGAAAAAAAAATTATGTCATCAATCTACACATCATTCTTTACACAATGAAAAAAAAAAAATTTATGATTAGTTTTTCTCACATTATGTTGGCCATACACGAGGGTTTTTGAAAATAGCAATTAGGGCCAATAAAAAATTAATAAAAAAAATATTTGGAAAAAAATCATACAAAAATATCCTCATCACACTTCACTATGTTACACATCTTTCCCCAAAAGGATTTAGAAAAATACTTTTATTTAGGTCAAATTATGTTGGTCGTACACGTGCATGGTATGGTAAAAGAAAAGTGACTTTTAAATAGTGGTTTTTAGAAATGCCTATTGAAAATCAATTTGTATATCTGGGTATTAAAATAAATTACATATTTGGAAACTAGACTCTGAGTACTACATTTCATATTACTAACTTTTTTAAGATTCAATCTTTAAGTTCCTCAAATGTTCAGGTCAAATGTGACAAATTATGAAAATCAGGGAAAACACTTCCACTTTTTGGCCAAAAAGTGAACCCAACTTCTTGCACTGACCCATCTCCACAACAATAATCATTGAATGAAACATCTACATTAGCACACAACAACAAAGGCTCGAGGACATGCCAACCGCTCTCCACAAAGTCCAGTTCTCCAACGAGCCAGACCACCCCATGTCTCGCCTCCTCTTGACTGGCTACTTCCACGAGAGCAAGAGTGATGTGGTGGTTCACCCCATGGCAAGAAGGGAAGGGTCCATGTGCGTGCTCTAACCCAATATCCCAAGGCAACTGAGGTTATGATTTTGAGCATACAGGACCACATGCCATGCTTGAGTGCAATCTAGAATATCCCACAAACATCTTGAAATCCAACAAATTCCTTCACAATAACTTTCACCTAAAGAAGGTACACACCCAGTATACTCAAACAACTCTGCCACACAATGCAACTCAAGAAATCAACTTGCAGAGCACCAAACAACAAAAAATTCAACTAAAGGTAGATATGAACCTTATAAACACATTTCTAGAACTGCAAGACCTGAAACCACTCTACAGAGAAATGTGGAGTAAAGACATTTCTCCCAGACACCTCTACAATACACAGTTTACACACTGGTCAACACACCTTCCTTTGCACAATGATCCAACACACTAAATTCTGAATGCAACATCTCTAAACACCTCTGATCAACATTTCCAAACTGCACGAGCAGATCTTCAACATAGAAGCAATGCAGAGCAAAACCAAAACACCACTCTGTATGCCAGATTACCTTTACAACACATTGTTTCCTCTTTTATTCAAATTTTCTAAAAAGCACTTGGAAACCAAGCACTAGAAGCATATCATCAACATCTTCAGCACTTCCTCATCATCAAAGATAACATCAACTCAATATCAACTTCTCACATTCTTACAACAAAATTCTTGCTCATATAGTTGACACCAATAACAACACAAGCTTTTTGATGTCAATGAAAACACTAACTACACATACTTGCAACAACATACACTCAAAATTTGAAGATATGATAAGAACAATAATTGTAGTACTCTGAATCTAGTTTCTAAACTACTAATTTTTTTTAAAAATGGGTAATGTTAAGAGGGTTAAATGTTGAGAGCACACAAAAGTGTTCTTGTTTTTATCACTAAAATATAACATATTGCCTGGTGTGTGCCCCCTATTTTTGTTTCTACATTAGGTACTTTTAAAAACTATTTGGTGGAAATATAGCGAAGAGTGAGTACTACAAGTTGTATATTTTTTATATTTTTCTATTGAATATTATTTTTGTGATTTTTTGAATTGGATACATCCTAAAAATTGCATCACTAAGCGTGCAAGTCAAATAACTTGCAAAAAACTAATTGAAAATGTAATTTTTTTTCTTGAATGTGTATAGAATGAAGTGTAGAAGAATCCTATATATTTTATTTTCAAATTTGGATAAGTGGGTCAAAATTTATTAAAAAAATCAATACATATGTGTTGGAGGAATATCAAGACACTATTCAAAGAAAATAAAAATAAATACCTTAACTTATTCAAAGTATTAGAAATATTATATGGCTAGAAATGTAAGAAGTAGCTCTTTATTTTGGCGGTGGTTTTGTAAAATTTTATTGGAAAATGTGTAAATCTGATGAGGTCAAAGTTTGAATTCAAGTTTTTTAATGTTAAAAACACAAATTTAGGAGCCACAAGAGATGTCCAACCCTTATTGATCTTGAAAATCCAATCCCTAAATGAGAAGATCATAAACCTTTTGAATTCAAGGCATTAAAAATGCATACATGTTAAACCATGTATGTACTATGTTTTTCATAACATGAATGTGTTTTGTTGAAAATCTCAAGGCTGAACACTAACTTGTCTCCCATTTCCATGTACTTACTGATCTATCAGAATATCCTATAATGATGGAGATCTTTCTACCTCAATAGTTTCATTTTTAATTTCTATCTGAAGACAAGAAAATGATAAGAGGAAAATAACACAAAGATAATACAATAACAATACCTTTTACCCCAAATCACCCTTTCTCCTTTGATAGAGTGGAAGTAGAGTGCACCCTAGCTCCACTTGATTTTATATTGATAATGCTTGCTTGATGATAAACTATTTGGATATGTCGATTGCTCACTTTAGCAGCATAATGTTACTTTGAATCTCCTTCTCCATATGACTTGGTTGACAGTTGATTTATAGATTTTTGGGTGATTGGATGGATGTCTAGGATTAAGAGGTGCAGTTAGGAAATGGATGGCTAGGATTAAGAGGTGTAGTATGGAAATAGATGACTAGGATTAAGAGGTGAGAGGTAGAAGCTTCTAGAGCATTTTTATCTGAATGGCTAGGATTGAGAGATGTAGTATGAAATGATTGGTGGAAATGAAAAGTTAGTCTGACATTTGTGGGAATGTCTAGGTTCATTAAATTTAGAAAAGCTCTTAACTAGTCATGTGAGTCTTATTTATTATTTGTGGCAAGTGGAAAATAATTAATAAAATAATAAAAATATTAATAAAATAATAAAATTATTTAATCAATTATTGGACAAGCATAATGTGGGAAGATAAAAATAATTAAATATAATGTATTATGATAATCATGATTAATTAAATAATTTAATTTAGTTAATCATGGGGGAATGCTAAAGGGAAGTCCTAGGATGAATGTGTCACAAATTGATATAAGGTGGTGTCAAAAGATGATGTTAGAGGTGTTGTAAGGATATGGTCAATTCCAGGTGTCTACACTTTATTTTCCCTACTTTCTAGGGGGCTTTTCCCTCACTTCCTCTATACTCTGTCTTATTTGTTTGTATTCTTTATTTCCTAATTTATCCTTTTTGGGTTAGCCTCAAGATTATAATCTTCTGATCCTCATGGAATTTTTACTTTTTCTATTATTGGCCATTTTCCCTCCTCTTTAGTTATTTTAGTGATTTCTAGAGTAGGTGGATCTACTATTTTTTAAAGTTTCTTTCACGTCCTTTTCTTCATTCTTTTTAAATTTCGTGTAGGCATCCCTCTTGGCATGTTTGTCTATGTAGTCTCTCCACATACAAAATCTTTCACCCTAAAGATCCTTCGTGAACTTGTGCAAGGAGTATTCTTGTAGTACTTTCTAATTATTCATCAAAGGCTTCATATGGGAGTTTATGGACCCAAGATGTTATAGGTTATACAACATCATTATGGATATAGTCTATATCAACTACAAATAAGTGTACCTCATTTTTTAATTTATCAACTACAATATGGATATGGACCCAAGATGTTCTAGGTTATACAACCTCAAAATGGTTATACTCTTCGCCTACTCTAGCACTCATCAAAGGCATAGTTGAGACAATTGAAGAGTATCACATTTGGGTGGTCCAGTTGGTGATGGAGAGTTTGGATTCTATTGGTAGAGTTAAGGAGCCGCATACTTGAATGATGGATACGCTTACAGCAGCTTCCTCTAAGGAGTAGTTATGATTGCTTCTTAATCTAATGACTGATGGTTACCTCAATGGCTCTAGGATCCCTGACATTTGGTAGCCCCAAATTGAAAGATGGGGAGTCATGTGAACAACCCAATAGTCCATGCTCAAGAAGTAAGTGTAAAACAAAAAAAAATAGTTACCTTGATGGTGCAGTCATGGTAAGGAGGGTCCACGGAGTGAACTATCCCGGTCGTGCAGCAAGAGTAAACACAACAGAAGCAACTCAATTATATAATACAAATATAGATTCAGATGTTCAATATATCATAGATTCAAAATGAAGATATGTTGGCAACATGCAGGCTTACAAATTAGGGCTCATAGGCCTGATTCTCCAATATGCAAGATATAGCTTTGAAGTGCCTTACAAAAAAAATCCAACTTATCAACTATCTATCTTGTGAACTATCTAACTAACTTTTAATCATGAACTACTTTCCTATGCATCTATTACATGATTATATATCATCTCCATATCACAATAATCATCTGTGTTGGCCAAGAAAGATTACAAACCCCAATGAAAGAGATGTAACATGTAGCAGCAAATAGGTCAGCCTAGAACATATGGAAATCCTTCACAAATGAATGAAACAAGGTTCAGATCTCAAGGAAGGTTGGCCATGTCCCAAAATAACTAGAATCATGTTTCATTTAGCTTTGTAAGTCACAGGAGTTCTCTGTAAGTCTTCTCCATTAACTGTATTGATGCAAGGACTTCCAGAGGTCATAACTTTTGACCCAGAGGTCCGTTCGAGCTGAAATTTGGTGGGTAGGTGCGTCTTGAAGAGTTTATTATTTTTCTCACTGAATTGGTAAATTCAGTAGGTTGCCGTTTTGACACATTTTTGGGACCTTATCCAATCATCTAGGTCCTCAAAAGAGGCTTTAATATTTTTTTTAAGATTTTCCTAGTTTTTTCTAAATATTTTTCTAGCTTTACTATCAATTAGATTAGAAAGTTGACGATTAGTCATTTTTTAGTAAGTTTCAAATATTTGGAAACTTTCATGGTTGTATGCATAAGGATATGAAGTTACCAAAAATGGAAATTTTAGAAAGTTGTGAAAATCTTCCAAAATGGTAATTTTTGTTTTTGTATAAATTGATATTTCTCTTTAGTTGTAGCAGAATGGAATGGAATGAATAGGATTTTGAAAATACTTCTAAGTTTTCTGGTTATTCATTTGTAATAAAAAGATTATTGAGCTTTATTTTTTGAAGTTTGGTTACATCATCTAGTATTAGAGTAGGAAGATGGCTGGGAGAGGAAGAGGAAGAGCAGGTATTGCCTAGATGCATAGGGATATGTAAAATATACAAAGACAAGTACAAGAACTTGTAGGTATGATGGCCAATTAGAGATTGAGACCACGAAGAGATGATTCTGATGAAGAAATAGGCCAAGAAGATGAAGATCAACATGTAGGAATTGAAGAGGAAGCACAATTAGAGAGCCTGACTTTTAAAGAAAGGATGCTCAGAGCATTAGAGGAGAAGGATGTCACAACTCAATTTTTGAAAACTAACATAAAAAGTATATTATATTTGGATTTACTTTTATTTAAGTAATGATGTTTTTAATCTTGTTTAAATTGTAATTCTTTTAGACCCTTTATTTTGTGTTCTATTGACTCTGGGAGTCCTAACTAGGTTTAAAACAACCCTAGGTTGTACCCCTTGGGTTTAGGGACCTTTTTGACTAGGTTAACCTTGGGTTAACTACCATAGGGTCACCTTAACTTGGGGGTGAGGTTAAGTGACGAAAATTGGAAGCTTGGGGGACATGGGATGAGTGGAATCCACACTCATGCCCACTTCCAAGTCATGGAGCACTCCATGATCCCCCTCATTATGGTGGGCTTGTCTCCATGTGCCTCCTTTTGGTGGGGTTCCCTTTTATGTGGGTGTTGTGTCACCCACTCAATGTTATTTTAAGTTTTCTCACCCACTCTATGTTATTTAAAGTTTTCTCACCCACTCTATGTTATTTAAAGTTTTCTCATTTGTATTTTATTCTTCAAGTGGGGTTTAATGGGGAACCTATTGAGTGGGATTACATTGTTTTATGAACACTAGGTTAATGGAGGAAGTGGGGGGTTGAGTTGTTTATTCCTACTTAGGAAATTAGAAAAAAATAGGGAAATTAGTATATTCTTTTAAAATATAAATTATAAGCAATTTAAATGGATAAGATGTGTGGAGAATGCATTAGCATTAAACTAAAGGAGTGGAGGCTGCATGATCAATAAATTAAAGGAGTGGAGGATGCATTTGCATTAAAAAAACAAGGGTGGGGATGCATGGAATTTTCTATAAATGCCTAGAATTTTGAGGAAGGAGACACACTCATCTCTGGTTTGGAGAATGCTCGAGAAATTTGTATGAGCTCTCTCCATTATTTTGTTTTGTTTCTTTTAACTATCTAGTTCTTGAATTTTGTTCATAGCTTTAGTTTGTGATTCATATTAGTGATATGTTGAAATTTAATATCTATGTGAAAATTTTTATGAAAGATTTGATGTATGGAAATAGCATTTGTTTCCCTAACTCGTTGGTCTCTTCCTTCTGTCAATACCCTATTTTAATACCCTCTGACCAGGCACTGACAGGGAAGGACGATAGCTATAGTTGTGGAATTTACCTGCTAATTTCATTTGCTTGAAAGTTCTTAAAGCTTTTTCAACAAATCTAGTTGTCTACCTTCCTTTCTACTATGATGTAGCAAAAAAATCATGTTCACATAATTACCACAGGATTAACTGGCATCAAAATGATAAAGTTTGGGGTGTCCTCAAGATAGCCAGCATTGTGAAGAAGGACCGCCACACATAGCCATCAATGGTAGTTGTAATAAAATAAGGGTTACTCATATGATTGACGTATGTATAACTCTCATCCGCTAAATTTGCATGGCTGCAGGCACCTAGAACACAAGCAAAGCTTACAATGTTAGGATGTAGAGTTGCAATTCCACCATCTGACGAAAAAAAGAAACAAAACAATTCATTTCCATTATGCCTTGTTAGAAATCCATACCCTGTGCCAAAGCTTTTCACTTGCCTAGTGTGGAATGTAACTTTACTCTTGCAAGATTAAAAATAAGAATTAATAATATATAAATTAAGTATGAAAAATAAGAATTAATGTTTATAAACTAAACAATAAATTTCGTTTACTAATAATTATATAAATAATATATTATTAATCATATGAAGTTCATATGTAATTATTCATGAAAGGTTTGATTGCTTCCTTCAAAATAATAATCAATCTTGTTTAGTTACCTTGTGAGACATGGTCTCATATTTAATTAATATTATTGATAAAATCAATAATAGCATGTACATTTCAAAAATAATTATTAAATTAGATATTGTCATTATATTTTGACAATGGAACTATATTTGAAAACTTTTGTTAAGTTTCTTGATACAATTGTGACATGGAAGGAATCATGTGATACGTGTTGACACAAACCTAACTAGACACTCACTGATTCCATACAAAACTCACTAATCAAACAATAATACAAAATTATAGACAACTTTATAAACTCAACTATCGATGAAGTGGAAATTAACTTATGTTTACCTTTTATGATTAAGTATCTAGGTGATTAAGTACCAAAATGTGAAATGGTTAAAATTTGAAATACAAGCACAAATGTCATTTTAAATTAATATTTATGTACACTAAGTTAATTTGAAACCAACCTTAAAATCTACTAGGGAAAATGAATAATGAATGGAGTAAGTAAATTACTTGGTTCCTTGAACATGAAGACAAAGGTATTTTGAAATGGATGAGTTAACGTATTATAAAGTATGATCTTGCTTCAGTCATGCATGGAATTGGGAAGTTCTTTCAAATAGTCATAAAACCTTTACCATTCCTTAGGTATTCAAAAATCATTGTTATCCTTAATCAAGTATATCCAAAGGTTTGTTGATGCTGGAAGTTTACCAGCATTGAGAAATCTATTTTGAATCTCTTCTTACATCTTTTAATTCTGACTAGTTTTAATTTGAAAATGAACTTATAATGGTCATGCAAGAAAATGTCTCAATTAGTCACTCGTGGAATAAAGTCTATTGATGTATGATAAAATAGGTTTTCAATATTCCTTATTTTTTTTCCAAATCTAACCTCTTTCTAATGAGAATTGATAGAATGGATTAAACATTTTCTAAGCAAAATTATCATGCATCTTAATGTTCCTTTATCAATTTTCTTAGTTAGTGATTATGCAAGTTTTTCTTCTCTTTACTCGATAGGTAAACCTTGTAAAGAAACATCCAAACTTGAACAAATCGCAGTGTTTGGTATTGATGGTACCTCTGGGTCACGTTTACGGGTAATGTCGTCGCGTTGAACCAAGTACCTCACGCCTAACATAGCTGCATCAACAACATCTGGGCACCGTCCCTATAAATCGTCAGGGAGTAATAAGGAACATGTTAAAGTTAAATCCGCAGGAAGGGAAAATCTCCTCAGATACCTCACTAAAAAGATTAATTAAAAGAAAAGGTGATACTATCAAAAATTGATGTAGGATGATCAATGGGAAGATCTCATCAGGAAAATATGCGTGTTAGGTAAATTATTCACACTTGAAAATCTTAAACGCCAAACACTCCCAAGAGGTGTGTTTGCAAAATAGTTCCTTAGGAATTCCGTCCATTGTATCACTCGAGTGGGTGGCAATCGGCAAAGAACTATGTATCCACTCACAGCTACATTAACATAGTACAAGACAGAACTACATGTTTGCATTCATTGTGTAGATCACATCCAAAGAGGGCCTTGATCCTATCGATACAGGGTATGTAGGCAGTGTGGATGGTGAAGGATGCCCCCAGTACTCAGGTCCCTCAGATATAGGGTACTCTTTAATAATCACCTTCATAATCTCTATCTCTAGTTAAAAAGTTAACTAGGTAATTTACGAACTCTCCTAGTACTTAGAAGAATCCCTAGGGTGGATTACTTGTATTCGGCGTTGCCGTAAACTGAGGTGAGTAATAGTTGATGTTATGTGTTCCCTGGTCAACGTCCTCAACATAGTGTCTGGGTAGACTGTGGTCACTAGGAAGTGACTCTTGAATCTCTATTGGTTCCAAGGGAGTCAGAAGTCTCTGGCCAGAGTATAATGATTCCTGTCCTATTTAGCCCGGTTGGCTGTTGTGTTTACTTATCCCGTATTGGATAGAGAATTGGTCTGTTTTATCACTAAGCCTTTTGGCCATTATTTGTTCTACCTGAATCAGGTAGCAATAAGGTCCATTAGACCTGGTTCTGTATGAACCTATTTGCCCAAAGGATAGAAGAGCCTGGGTTGGCTTAAGAATGTTTGGTTTTGAACATATGGCCCGTTTTGGCCAAAATTAATGTTCCGTGTGAACATATGGCCGTTTTGGCTAAAAGTTTTCCTGTGTACTCAATGGAAGTTTTGATATCTATCATAAGGACTATTTAAAGTGGTCAATTCATTGACCTGTTCCATTGTACCTTTATGAAGCTTCTAATTTTCCTTCACTACACCAAGGGACTCCCACACCATCATCTTAATTGATACACAGTTGTGCATTTAAAAAAAAAAAACTCTCAAGTTAATTGAGCTACCATACGTCGATGTCTTCCGAGACCTCTTTGATACTCTAAGAACACAACCAAAGATCTATAAAGAGTGCATAGAGGACAAAGAAAGCTGTGATTTTATGCGTAAATTGGAATGGACTTGTAATAGAGAATTTTTTTTTGAAACTTCAAGTTTGGATCAACTGGATCCTTACATGTGGTATCAGAGCGTGGTTCAAACACTCGGCCTAGAGGCCTACAAACTCAAAATTGATAATAATTAGTATTCAAGATAAGAATTGTTATAGATAGATTTAATTATAGTCAATTTGCATGTTGTAAACCAAATTTGTAGCAAGTGGTAAATCACCTCTCTCCTTGTTTCAGAATTAAATGGTGAGAACCCGAAAACAAGGACCAGTTGAAAACCAAGGACATGTTGAAAAACCACCTAAGAACCCAAATACTGGTATTGAAGCAATTATTTAGTTGTTGACAGAATAGAAAGAAAAGTTGAAAAACCTTGAGACAACTGTACAGGACCTGAAGACTAGACAGGGGACTATAGAAAACATTTTGGAACCGGAAAATGAACATCACGGTGCAGAATACACATAGCTCAAACAACTAATGAACTAGAGGTTCCTAGGGCTCGGCGGAATACTACCACTCTAGATATCTCACAAGACCTCAAAAAGATAACTCCTCCTAAGTTTGATGGTAAACATGTGGGGGATGCTGCAGAAGGATGGTTAATCGAAATGGAGAAATATTTCAAACTAAGAAACTACTCAGAGAACATCAAGGCAACCTAGGGAGCCTATCAATTGGAAGGAGAAGCTGCTAGTTGGTGGATAAACATAAAAGAACAATATCGTTATTCAAAAGAAAATCTAACTTGGAGGTAGTTTTTGAGCCACTTCTGTGAGAGATGGCTTCCACAACTATTTTATGATGAGAAGATGACTGAGTTTCTGAATCTTAGACAAGGAAATCTCACAGTCCAATAGTATTGGGATAGATTTGTGAAACTACTAAAATATGTTCCTATCTATGAAAGGGATGAAAGGTCTCAGATAAGGAAGTTTCTTTTGGGGTTGAATACTAATATTGGGGCAGAAGTGGATATGTTTGCCCCTGACAACATGAATCAAGTCTTGGATAAGGCACTCAAATAGGAAAAGAAATTATAGGCACTATCGGTGGCAAAGCAAAACTTTCGGCACAAACAATTTGTCTTCAAAAAGAAACTAGACAATAAGGATAACAGAGGAGCTCAGAAGAACAAGAGGAGAGACTGGGGTAGAACAAAATCTGCTGGTAATCAAGATCATAGGTACAATTACAATAGTAATGTCAGGAGGAATGATGGGAATGCACCACCCCAAATTTCTAATGGACCCCCTGGTGGATGCTTTATGTGTGGAGGCAATCATTATGCAAGGGATTGTTCAAAAAGGAATGGGTACAATCAACCACAGCAACCTCGGCAACATCAAATACATGCTGCCGTCAGATATCAACAAACTCATCATCAAAATGTACCTATGGAGACAAGAGGTATGCTTTTTGGTAAACCTATAACTATTTTGATAGATACTGGTTCCTCCAAGAATTTTATTTCCCCAGAATTGGTAAGAAAAATGTCTTTGCAAACTAAGAATATGGAATCATCATGGACGGTTTAGTATGGGGACAAGGCTATACGGAAAGTAAACAAGTACATAAGAGGAGCACTCATCAAGTTTCCTAAATTAGAAACCAAAGCTGACTTATATGTTGCACCCCTAGAAGCCTATGATGTCATAATCAGAATAAGCTGGCTAACGAGTCATAAGGCTAACATAGATTGCTATACCAAAGTGGTGGAGTGTGTAGATGATAAGGGGTGTAGAGTTAGGATCCAAGGAATTTACAAACCTATATCAGTGGGGACCATTTTTGCTATGCAACTAAAAAAGGCAAAACGAAAACAAGGAAATTAGATATTCCTAGTATCTTTAGATGAGAAGGGAGAAGAGAAAGAAGCCCCTACCTTTGAAAATAGTTCATTCCTTTGGGATTACAAGGATGTGTTTCCAGAAGAACTATTTGGATTACCTCCTAAAAGGGAATTTAATTTTTCAATCGATATACTTCCTGGAACTGCACCTATATCCAAAGCCCCATATAGGATGAACACCACAGAACTCCAAGAGTTGAAAATATAGTTGCAAGAATTGCTAGAGAAAGGGTTGATAAGGCCTAGTGTATCACCTTGGGGAGCACCAGTCATATTTATAAAGAAGGATGGGACACTAAGGTTGTGCATTGACTACAGAATGTTGAATAAGGCCACTGTGAAGAACAAATATCCCTTGCCTCATATTGATGATCTATTTGACCAAATGAGAGGAGCCTCAGTGTTCTCCAAAACTGATCTTCACTCGGGCTATCACCAATTAAGGATAAAAGATGAAGACATTCCAAAGACAGCATTTAGGACGAGGTATGGACACTATGAATTCACTATAGTTCCATTTGGGCTAACAAATGCTCCTGCTGCCTTTATGAATCTAATGAATAATGTATACCACGATTGTTTGGATAAGTTTGTGATTATATTTTTGGATGACATTTTAATATATTCCAAAGATGAAGAGGAACACTTAACCCATCTCCAGGCAGTCTTACAAAGATTACGGAAGCATAAGTTGTTTGGGAAGTTATCCAAATGCTCCTTCTTTGAAAGGAGGGTTCACTATTTAGGGCATATCATTTCAACCGAGGGCATAGCAGTAGATCCTGATAAAGTAAAAGCCATTACTGAATGGCCTATCCCTACAAATGTGACCAAAGTAAGAAGTTTTATGGGATTGGCAGGGTACTATAGAAGGTTTCTGAAAGACTTTTCAAGGATAGTCCATCCAATCACATCCTTACAAAAAAAGAATAAAAAGTTCATTTTGACTGAGCAGTGTGATAAGGCTTTTCAAGTACTGAAGGAAAGGCTAACATCACCTCCAATTCTAAAAGTGCCTGACCCTAATGGTAATTTCACAGTAGTAACAGATGCATCCATAGAAGGACTAGGAGGAGTTCTTTTCCAAGAGGAAGGAGTAGTGGCCTATCAATCACGAAAACTGAAAATCCATGAAGTTAATTACGCCCCCCATGACCTTGAACTTGCAGCCATAGTTCATGCCTTGCAAAAATGGAGACATTTCTTGTTGGGAAAACCATTTGAGCTTAAAACAGACCATCAAGGACTAAAATATATCTTCACTCAACCTCATTTGAATGCAAGATAGAGAAGGTGGTTAGAGTTTCTAAGTGAGTATAATTTTGATATTCAATATATCAAGGGGAAAGAAAATAGGGTGGCTGATGCTCTCAGCAGGAGGAGGCATATAATGGCCATATCCAACTTGCACATAAACCTAAAGCAACAAATACTTTCTGAGCAAAAACATAACCCATGGTATGCTCAGGTTAAGACATCTCTAGCTAACACCCTTGTGGAACCTAAGTATTTGGACTATGCTTTTGATTATGATGGACTAATGAGGTACCAGGGAAGAATATGCATTCCTGATAATGCGGAACTAAGGGGTATGATCTTAGCAAAGGCACATAAGGCTCCCTATTCAAGACATCTAGGAGTGAATAAGATGTATGCAGACCTCAAAAGAACATATTTTTCACCAGGAATGAAGAAGGATGTGGTAGACATAGTTGCTAGATGCCTAGAATGTCAAAGGGTTAAGGCAGAACATGTGCACCTAGCAGGACTTCTTTATCCACATGATGTACCTTTCTATAAATGGAAAGTCATCAGTATGGATTTTTTCCAAGGGCTACCAATGACATCTCATAGGCACAATTACATTTTGGTGGTAGTGGATAAACTCACTAAAGTTGCCCACTTCATACCAGGAAACCTAACAGATGATGCACCTACAGTAGCAAAAAGGTTCATAAAAGAAATTTTCAGGGGATTCTTGAGAAAATCATCACTAATAGAGACGTGAAGTTCACTTCTAGATTTTGGACCACATTGCAAGCTGCCTTAGGAACACAATTGAATTTCAGCACAGCTTATCATCCTGAGATAGATGGACAAACAGAAAGAACCAACCAAATTCTGGAAGACCTCCTTCGTATGTATTGTATGGATCAGCAGACTAAATGGGATGAATATTTGCCATTAGTTGAGCTCACCTATAACAATTCGTTCCAAGCAGTAATAGGTATGGCACCCTTTGAAGCTCTTTATGGGAGACCTTGTCAAACACCATTAAGTTGGGATAAATTGGAAGATAGGATACTGGTTGGCCCTGAAATGTTGAAAGATATGGACAACCAAGTGCAACTTATTCGACAGATGTTGAAGGAAGTCTCAGATCACCAGAAAAGTTATGCAGATAAGAATAGGACACCCAGAAGATTTCAAGTTGGTGAAAAGGTGTTCCTAAGAGTCTGACCTCATAAAAGTTCCATCTCTTTTGGAAGGAAGTCAAAGCTAGCCCCTCGCTATGTCAGACCTTTTGAAGTACTTGAGGAAATCAATCCTGTAGCTTACCACTTGGCCTTACCTCTGACACTGAGCTGCATTCATGACGTATTCCATGTATCCTTGTTAAAAAAGTATATACCTGACCCTAAGCATATTCTCAATTGGAATGCCCTGCAGGTAGAAGAACCAGGTACAATAACAATAGAGCCATGTAGAATCATTGAGAGGTGCCAGTTCCAGCTCCGTAATAGGACAGTGGACCAATCTAAAGTCCAGTGGGACTAGTACACACTTGAGAATGCTACATGGGAAGACACAGTGGAAATGCAACAACTCTATCCGTATTTATTTTGAATAAACTCTAGTTATTTATTAACTTGACAAACTTCAAATCTTGCTTAAGGACAATGATAGTTATGCCTTGTTATCTTTATCTATGTTAAACTATTTTCGAAATATGGACTTTAAAAGTAGATATTCTGATACGGATTTCTATGTTTTGATCTTATTTCTAACATGCATCGGGACGATGCATAAATTTAGAGAACGATGTCACAACTCAATTTTTGAAAACTAACATAAAAAGTATATTATATTTAGATTTACTTTTATTTAAGTAATGATGTTTTTAATCTTGTTTAAATTGTAATTCTTTTAGACCCTTTATTTTGTGTTTTATTGACTCTGAGAGTCCTAACTAGGTTTAAAACAACCCTAGGTTGTACCCCTTGGGTTTAGGGACCTTTTTGACTAGGTTAACCTTGGGTTAACTGCCATAGGGTCACCTCAACTTGGGGGTGAGGTTAAGTGACGAAAATTGGAAGCTTGGGGGACATGGGATGAGTGGAATCCACACTCATGCCCACTTCCAAGTCATGGAGCACTCCATGATCCCCCTCATCATGGTGGGCTTGTCTCCATGTGCCTCCTTTTGGTGGGGTTCCCTTTTATGTGGATGTTGTGTCACCCACTCGATGTTATTTTAAGTTTTTTCACCCACTCTATGTTATTTTAAGTTTTCTCACCCACTCTATGTTATTTAAAGTTTTCTCATTTGTATTTTATTCTTCAAGTAGGGTTTAATGGGGAACCTATTGAGTGGGATTACATTGTTTTATGACCACTAGGTTAATGGAGGAAGTAGGGGGTTGAGTTGTTTATTCCTACTTGGGAAATTAGAAAAAAATAGGGAAATTAGTATATTCTTTTAAAATATAAATTATAAACAATTTAAATGGATAAGATGTGTGGAGAATGCATTAGCATTAAACTAAAGGAGTGGAGGCTGCATGATCAATAAATTAAAGGAGTGGAGGATGCATGATCAATAAATTAAAGGAGTGGAGGATGCATTTGCATTAAAAAAACAAGGGTGGGGATGCATGGAATTTTCTATAAATGCCTAGAATTTTGAGGAAGGAGACACACTCATCTCTGGTTTGGAGAATGCTGGAGAAATTTGTATGAGCTCTCTCCATTATTTTGTTTTGTTTCTTTTAACTATCTAGTTCTTGAATTTTATTCATAGCTTTAGTTTGTGATTCATATTAGTGATATGTTGAAATTTAATATCTATGTGAAAATTTTTATGAAAGATTTGATGTATGAAAATAGCATTTGTCTCCCTAACTCGTTGGTCTCTTCCTTCTGTCAATACCCTGTTTTAATACCCTATGACCAGGCACCGACAAGGAAGGACGATAGCTATAGTAGTGGAATTTACATGCTAATTTCCTTTACTTGAAAGTTCTTAAAGCGTTTTCAACATATCTAGTTGTCCACCTTCCTTTCTACTATGATGCACCAAAACAATCATGTTCACATAATTACCACAGGATTAATTGGCATCGAAATGATAAAGTTTAGGGTGTCCTCAAGATAGCCAGCACCGTGAAGAAGGACCGCCACACATAGCCATCAATGGTAGTTGTAATAAAATAAGGGTTACTCATATGATTGACGTATGTATAACTCTCATCCGCTAAATTTGCATGGCTACGGGCACCTAGAACACAAGCAAAGCTTACAATGTTAGGATGTAGAGTTGCAATTCCACCATCTGACGAAAAAACAAAACAAAACAATTCATTTCCATTATGCCTTGTTAGAAATCCATACCCTGTGCCAAAGCTTTTCACTTGCCTAGTGTGGAATGTAACTTTACTCTTGCAAGATTAAAAATAAGAATTAATAATATATAAATTAAGTACGAAAAATAAGAATTAATGTTTATAAACTAAACAATAAATTTCGTTTACTAATAATTATATAAATAATATATTATTAATCATATGAAGTTCATATGTAATTATTCATGAAAGGTTTGATTGCTTCCTTCAAATTAATAATCAATCTCGTTTAGTTACCTTGTGAGACATGGTCTCATATTTAATTAATATTATTGATAAAATCAATAATAGCATGTACATTTCAAAAATAATTATTAAATTAGATATTGTCATTATATTTTGACAATGGAACTATATTTGAAAACTTTTGTTAAGTTTCTTGATACAGTTGTGACATGGAAGGAATCATGTGATACGTGTTGACACAAACCTAACTAGATAATCACTGATTCCATACACAACTCACTAATCAAACAATAATACAAAATTATAGAGAACTTTATAAATGCAACTATCGATGAAGTGGAAATTAACTTATGTTTACCTTTTATGATTAAGTATCTAGGTGATTAAGTACCAAAATGTGAAATGGTTAAAATTTGAAATACAAGCACAAATGTCATTTTAAATTAATATTTATGTACACTAAGTTAATTTGAAACCAACCTTAAAATCTACTAGGGAAAATGAATAATGAATGGAGTAAGTAAATTACTTGGTTCCTTGAACATGAAGACAAAGGTATTTTAAAATGGATGAGTTAACGTATTATAAAGTATGATCTTGCTTCAGTCATGCATGGAATTGGGAAGTTCTTTCAAATAGTCGTAAAACCTTTACCATTCCTTAGGTATTCAAAAATCATTGTTATCCTTGATCAAGTATATCCAAAGGTTTGTTGATATTGGAAGTTTACCAGCATTAAGAAATCTCTTTTGAATCTCTTGTTACATCTTTTAATTCTGACTAGTTTTAATTTGAAAATGAACTTATAATGGTCATGCAAGAAAATGTCTCAATTAGTCACTCATGGAATAAAGTCTATTGATGTATGATAAAATAGGTTTTCAATATTCCTTGTTTTTTTTCCAAATCTAACCTCTTTCTAATGAGAATTGATAGAATGGATTAAACATTTTCTAAGCAAAATTATCATGCATCTTTATGTTGCTTTATCAATTTTCTTAGTTAGTGATTATGCAAGTTTTTTTTCTCTTTACTAGATAGGTAAATCTTGTAAAGATACTTCCAAACTCGAACAAATTGCAGTGTTTGGTATTTACGGTACCTCTGGGTCACATTTACGGGTAATGTCGTCATGTTGAACCAAGTACCTCGCACCTAACATAGTTGCATCAATGACGTCTGGGCACCGTCCCTATAAATTGTCGGGGAGAACATGTCAAAGTTAAATCTGCAGGAAGGGAAAATCTCCTTGGATACCTCACTAAAAAGATTAATTAAAAGAAAAGGTGAGACTATCGAAAATTGTTGTAGGACGATCAATGGGAAGATCTCATCAGAAAAATATGCGTGTTAGGTAAATTATTCACACTTGAAAAACTTGAATGTCAAACACTCCCGGGAGGTGTGTTTGCAAAATAGTTCCATAGGAATTCCGTCCATTGTATCTCTCGGCTGGGTGGCAATCAGTGAAGAACTGTGTATCCACTCACAGCTACATTAACATAGTGCAAGATAGAACTACATGTTCGCATTCGTCGTGTAGATCACATCTGAAGAGGGCCTTGATCCCATGGATACAGGGTATGTAGGCAGTCTGGACGGCGAAGGATGCCCCCAGTACTCAGGTCCCTCAGATATAGGGTACTCTTTAATAATCAACCTCATAATCTCTATCTCTAGTTAAAAAGTTAACTAGGTAATTTACGAACTCTCCTAGTACTCAGAAGAATCCCTGGGGTGGATTACTTGTATCCGGCGTTGCCGTAAACTGAGGTGAGTACAAGTTGATGTTATGTGTTCCCTGGTCGACATCCTCAGCACAGTGTCTAGGCAGACTATGGTCACTAGGAATTGACTCTTGAATCTCTATTGGTTCCGAGGGAGTCAGAAGTCTCTAGCTAGAGTATAATGATTCCTGTCCTATTTAGCCCAGTTGGCTATTGTGTTTACTTATCCCGTATTGGATAGAGAATTGGTCCGTTTTATCACTAGGCCTTTTGGCCATTATTTGTTCTACCCGAATCAGGTAGCGATAAGGTCTGTTGGACCTGGTTCTGCATGAACCTATTTGCCCAAAGGATAAAAGAGCCCGGGTTGGCTTAAGAATGTTCGGTTTTGAACATATGGCCCGTTTTGGCCGAAATTAATGTTTCGTGTGAACATATTGCCGTTTTGGCCAAAAGTTTTCCTAAGCACTCAATGGAAGTTTTGATATCTATCATAAGGACTATTTAAAGTGGCCAATTCATTGACCTATTCCATTGTACCTTTATGAAGCTTCTGATTTTCCTTCACTACACCAAGGGACTCCCACACCATCATCTTAAATTGATACATAGTTGTGCATTTAAAAAAAAAAAACTCTCAAGTTAGTTGAGCTACCATATGTCGATGTCTTCCAAGACCTCTTTGATACTCTAAGAACACAACCAGAGATCTGTAAAGAGTGCATAGAGGATAGAGAAAGCTGTGATTTTATGAGTAAATTGGAATGGACTTGTAATAGAGAAATTTTTTTTGAAACTTCGAGTTTGGATCAAGTGGGTCCTTACATGTGGTATCAAAGCGTGGTTCAAACTCTCGGCTTGGAGGCCTACAAAATCAAAATTGATAATAATTAGTATTCAAGATAAGAATTGTGATAGATAGATTTAATTATAGTCAATTTGCATGTTGGAAACCAAATTTGTAGCAAGTGGTAAATCACCTCTCTCCTTGTTTCAGAATTAAATGGCGAGAACTTGGAAACAAGGACCAGTTGAAAACCAAGGACATATTGAAAAACCACCTAAGAACCCAAATACTGGTATTGAAGCAATTCTTTAGTTGTTGACAGAACAGAAAGAAAAGTTAAAAAACCTTGAGACAACTGTACAGGACCTAAAGACTAGACAGGGGACTATAGAAAACATTTTGGAACCGGAAAATGAACATCAAGGTGCAAAAGTACACATAGCTCAAACAACTAATGAACTAGAGGTTCCTAGGGCTCGGCAGAATACTACCACTCTAGATATCTCACAAGACCTCAAAAAGATAACTCCTCCTAAGTTTGACGGTAAACATGTGGGGGATGCTGCAGAAGGATGGTTAATCGAAATGTAGAAATATTTCGAACTAAAAAACTACTCAGAGAACATCAAGGCAACCTGGGGAGCCTATCAATTGGAAGGAGAAGCTGCTAGTTGGTGGATAAACATAAAAGAACAATATTGTTATTCAAAAGAAAATCTAACTTGGAGGCAGTTTTTGAGCCACTTCCGTGAGAGATGGCTTCCACAACTATTTTATGATGAGAAGATGATCGAGTTTCTAAATCTTAGACAAGGAAATCTCACAGTCCAACAGTATTGGGATAGATTTGCAAAACTACTGAAATATGTTCCTAACTATCAAAGGGATGAAAGGTCTCAGGCAAGGAAGTTTCTTTTGGGGTTGAATACTGATATTGGGGCAGAAGTGGATATGTTTGCCCCTGACAACATGAATCAAGTCTTGGAGAAGGAACTCAAATAGGAAAATAAATTACAGGCACTATCAGTGGCAAAGCAAAACTTTCAGGACAAACAATTTGTCTTCAAAAGGAAACTAGACAATAAGGATAACAGAGGAGCTCAGAAGAACAAGAGGAGAGACTGGGGTAGAACAGAATCTACTGGTAATCAGGATCACAGGAACAATTACAATAGTAATGTCAGGGGGAATGATGGGAATGCACCACCCCAAATTTCTAATGGACCCCCTGGTGGATGCTTTATGTGTGGAGGCAATCATTATGCAAGGGATTGTTCAAAAAGGAATGGGTACAATCAACCACAGCAACCTCGGCAACATCAAATACATGCTGCCGTCAGATATCAACAAACTTGTCATCAAAATGTACCTATGGAGACAAGAGGTATGCTTTTTGGTAAACCTATAACTATTTTGATAGATACTGGTTCCTCTGAGAATTTTATTTCCCCAGAATTGGTAAGAAAAATGTCTTTGCAAACTAAGAATATGGAATCATCATGGATGGTTCAGTATGGGGACAAGGCTATATGGAAAGTAAACAAGTACATAAGAGGAGCACTCATCAAGTTTCCTGGATTAGAAACCAAAGCTAACTTATATTTTGCACCCCTAGGAGCCTATGATGTCATAATTGGAATAAGCTGGCTAACGAGTCATAAGGCTAACATAGATTGCTATACCAAAGTGGTGGAGTGTGTAGATGATAAGGGGTGTAGAGTTAGGATCCAAGGAATTTACAAACCTATATCAGTGGGGACCATTTCTGCTATGAAACTAAAGAAGGCAAAACGAAAATGAGGAAATCAGATATTCCTAGTATCTTTAGATGAGAAGGGAGAAGAGAAAGAAGCCCCTACCTTTGAAAATAGTTCATTCCTTTGGGATTACAAGGATGTGTTTCCAGAAGAACTACCTGGATTACCTCCTAAAAGGGAATTTAATTTTTCAATCGATATACTTCTTGGAACTGCACCTATATCCAAAGCCCCATATAGGATGAACACCACAGAACTCCAAGAGTTGAAAATACAGTTGCAAGAATTGCTAGAGAAAGGGTTGATAAGGCCTAGTGTATCACCTTGGGGAGCACCAGTCATATTTGTAAAGAAGAAGGATGGGACACTAAGGTTGTGCATTGACTACAGAATGTTGAATAAGGCCATTGTGAAGAATAGATATCCCTTGCCTCGTATTGATGATCTATTTGACCAAATGAGAGGAGCCTCAGTGTTCTCCAAAATTGATCTTCACTCGGGCTATCACCAATTAAGGATAAAAGATGAAGACATTCCAAAGACAGCATTTAGGACAAGGTATGGACACTATGAATTCACTGTAGTTCTATTTGGGCTAACAAATGCTCCAACTGCCTTTATGAATCTAATGAATAGTGTGTTCCACGATTGTTTGGATAAGTTTGTGATTGTGTTTTTGGATGACATTTTAATATATTCCAAAGATGAAGAGGAACACTTAACCCATCTCCAGACAGTCTTACAAAGATTATGGAAGCATAAGTTGTTTGGGAAGTTATCCAAATTCTCCTTCTTTGAAAGGAGGGTTCACTATTTAGGGCATATCATTTCAGCCGAGGGCATAGCAGTAGATCCTGATAAAGTAAAAGCCATTACTGAATGGCCTATCCCTACAAATGTGACTGAAGTAAGAAGTTTTATGGGATTGGCAGGGTACTACAGAAGGTTTGTGAAAGACTTTTCAAGGATAGCCCATCCAATCACATCTTTACAAAAAAAGAATAAAAAGTTCATTTCGACTGAGCAGTGTGATAAGGCTTTTCAAGTACTGAAGGAAAGGTTAACATCACCTCCAATTCTAAAAGTGCCTGACCCTAATGGTAATTTCACAGTAGTAACAGATACATCCATAGAAGGAATAGGAGGAGTTCTTTTCCAAGAGGAAGGAGTAGTGCCATATCCAACTTGCACATAAACCTAAAGCAACAAATACTCTCTGAGCAAAAACATAACCCATGGTACACTCAAGTTAAGACATCTCTAGCTAACACCCTTGTGGAACCTAAGTATTTGGACTATGCTTATGATTATGATGGACTAATGAGGTACCAGGGAAGAATATGCATTCCTAATAATGCAAAACTAAGGGGTATGATCTTAGCAAAGGCACATAAGGCTCCCTATTTAGGACATCCAGGAGTGAATAAGATGTATGCAGACCTCAAAAAAATATATTTTTGGCCAGGAATGAAGAAGGATGTGGTAGACATAGTTGCTAGATGCCTAGAATGTCAAAGGGTTAAGGCAAAACATGTGCACCCAGTAGGACTTCTTTATCCACATGATGTACCTTTATATAAATGGCAAGTCATTAGTATGGATTTTGTCCAAGGGCTACCAATGACATCTCATAGGCACAATTGCATTTTGGTGGTAGTGGATAAACTCACTAAAGTTGCCCACTTCATACCAGGAAACCTAACAGATGATGCACCTGCAGTAGCAAAAAGGTTAATAAAAGAAATTTTTAGGTTGCATGGGATTCCTGAGAAAATCATCTCTGATAGAGACATGAAGTTCACTTCTAGATTTTGGACCACATTGCAAGCTGCCTTAGGAACACAATTGAATTTCAGCACAGCTTATCATCTTGAGACAGATGGACAAATAGAAAGAACCAACCAAATTCTGGTAGACCTCCTTCGTATGTATTGTATGGATCAGTAGACTGAATGTGAGGAATATTTGCCATTAGTTGAGTCCACCTATAATAATTCGTTCCAAGCAGTAATAGGTATGGCACCCTTTGAAGCTCTCTATGGGAGACCTTGTCAAACACCATTAAGTTGGGATAAATTGGAAGATAGGATACTGGTTGGCCCTAAAATGTTGAAAGATATGGACAACCAATTGTAACTTATTCGACAAAGGTTGAAGGAAGCCTCAGATCGCTAGAAAAGTTATGCAGATAAGAATAGGACACCCAGAAGATTTCAAGTTGGTGAAAAGGTCTTCCTAAGAGTCCAACCTCATAAAAGTTCCATCTCTTTTGGAAGGAAGTCAAAGCTAGCCCCTCGCTATGTCGGACCTTTTGAAGTACTTGAGGAAATCAATCCTATAGCTTACCACTTGGCCTTACCTCCGACACTGAGCCGCATTCATAACGTATTCCATGTATCCTTGTTAAAAAAGTATATACCTGACCCTAAGCATATTCTTAATTGGAATGCCCTGCAGGTAGAAGAACTAGGTACAATAACAATAGATCCATGCAGAATCATCGAGAGGTGCCAGTACCAGCTCCGCAATAGGACAGTGGACCAATCTAAAGCCCAATGGGACCAGTACTCACCTGAGAATGCTACATGGGAAGACACAGTGGAAATGCAACAACTCTATCTGTATTTATTTTGAATAAACTCTAGTTATTTATTAACTCGACAAACCTCAAATCTTGCTTAAGGACAATGATAGTTATGCCTTGTTATCTTTATCTATGTTAAACTATTTTTGAAATATGGACTTTAAAAGTAGATATTCTGATACAGATTTCTATGTTTTGATCTTATTTCCAACATGCATCAGGACGATGCATAAATTTAGAGGAGAAGGATGTCACAACTCAATTTTTGAAAACTAACATAAAAAGTATATTACATTTGGATTTACTTTTATTTAAGTAATGATGTTTTTAATCTTGTTTAAATTGTAATTCTGTTAGACCCTTTATTTTGTGTTTTATTGACTCTGGGAGTCCTAACTAGGTTTAAAACAACCCTAGGTTGTACCCCTTGGGTTTAGGGACCTTTTTGACTAGGTTAACATTGGGTTAACTGCCATAGGGTCACCTCAACTTGGGGGTGAGGTTAAGTGACGAAAATTGGAAGCTTGAGGGACATGGGATGAGTGGAATCCACACTCATGCCCACTTCCAAGTCATGGAGCACTCCATGATCCCCCTCATTATGGTGGGCTTGTCTCCATGTGCCTCCTTTTGGTGGGGTTCCCTTTTATGTGGCTGTTGTGTCACCCACTCGATGTTATTTTAAGTTTTCTCACCCACTCTATGTTATTTTAAGTTTTCTCGCCCACTCTATGTTATTTAAAGTTTTCTCACCCACTCTATGTTATTTTAAGTATTCTCAT
Organism: Cunninghamia lanceolata; assembly: GCA_027924645.1. NCBI lineage: Eukaryota > Viridiplantae > Streptophyta > Pinopsida > Cupressales > Cupressaceae > Cunninghamia > Cunninghamia lanceolata. Next base: position 17,411,701 of record BSBN01000055.1, read on the forward strand.
TTGTATTTTATTCTTCAAGTGGGGTTTAATGGGGAACCTATTGAGTGGGATTACTTTATTTTATGACCACTAGGTTAATGGAGGAAGTGGGGGGTTGAGTTGTTTATTCCTACTTGGGAAATTAGAAAAAAATAGGGAAATTAGTATATTCTTTTAAAATATAAATTATAAACAATTTAAATGGATAAGATGTGTGGAGAATGCATTAGCATTAAACTAAAGGAGTGGAGGCTGCATGATCAATAAATTAAAGGAGTGGAGGATGCATAATCAATAAATTAAAGGAGTGGACGATGCATTTGCATTAAAAAAACAAGGGTGGGGATGCATGGAATTTTCTATAAATGCCTAGAATTTTGAGGAAGGAGACACACTCATCTCTGGTTTGGAGATGCTAGAGAAATTTGTATGAGCTCTCTCCATTATTTTGTTTTGTTTCTTTTAACTATCTAGTTCTTGAATTTTGTTCATAGCTTTAGTTTGTGATTCATATTAGTGATATGTTGAAATTTAATATCTATGTGAAAATTTTTATGAAAGATTTGATGTATGAAAATAGCATTTGTTTCCCTAACTCATTGGTCTCTTCCTTCTTTCAATACCCTGTGACCAAGCACCGACAAGGAAGGACGATAGCTATAGTTGTGGAATTTACCTGCTAATTTCATTTGCTTGAAAGTTCTTAAAGCTTTTTCAACAGATCTAGTTGTCTACCTTCCTTTCTACTATGATGCAGCAAAAAAATCATGTTCACATAATTACCACAGGATTAATTGGCATCGAAATGATAAAGTTTAGGGTGTCCTCAAGACAGCCAGCACTGTGAAGAAGGACCGCCACACATAGCCATCAATGGTAGTTGTAATAAAATAAGGGTTACTCATATGATTGACGTATGTATAACTCTCATCCGCTAAATTTGCATGGCTGTGGGCACCTAGAACACAAGCAAAGCTTACAATGTTAGGATGTAGAGTTGCAATTCCACCATCTGACCAAAAAAAAAAAAAACAATTCATTTCCATTATGCCTTGTTAGAAATCCATACTCTGTGCCAAAGCTTTTCACTTGCCTAGTGTGGAATGTAACTTTACTCTTGCAAGATTAAAAATAAGAATTAATAATATATAAATTAAGTATGAAAAATAAGAATTAATGTTTATAAACTAAACAATAAATTTCGTTTACTAATAATTATATAAATAATATATTATTAATCATATGAAGTTCATATGTAATTATTCATGAAAGGTTTGATTGCTTCCTTCAAATTAATAATCAATCTCGTTTAGTTACCTTGTGAGACATGGTCTCATATTTAATTAATATTATTGATAAAATCAATAATAGCATGTACATTTCAAAAATAATTATTAAATTAGATATTGTCATTATATTTTGACAATGGAACTATATTTGAAAACTTTTGTTAAGTTTCTTGATACAATTGTGACATGGAAGGAATCATGTGATATGTGTTGACACAAACCTAACTAGACACTCACTGATTCCATACACAACTCACTAATCAAACAATAATACAAAATTATAGACAACTTTATAAACGCAACTATCGATGAAGTGGAAATTAACTTATGTTTACCTTTTATGATTAAGTATCTAGGTGATTAAGTACCAAAATGTGAAATGGTTAAAATTTGAAATATAAGCACAAATGTCATTTTAAATTAATATTTATGTACACTAAGTTAATTTGAAACCAACCTTAAAATCTACTAGGGAAAATGAATAATGAATGGAGTAAGTAAATTACTTGGTTCCTTGAACATGAAGACAAAGGTATTTTGAAATGGATGAGTTAACGTATTATAAAGTATGGTCTTGCTTCAGTCATGCATGGAATTGGGAAGTTCTTTCAAATAGTCGTAAAACCTTTACCATTCCTTAGGTATTCAAAAATCATTGTTATCCTTGATCAAGTATATCTAAAGGTTTGTTGATACTAGAAGTTTACCAGCATTGAGAAATCTATTTTGAATCTCTTGTTACATCTTTTAATTCTGACTAGTTTTAATTTGAAAATGAACTTATAATGGTCATGCAAGAAAATGTCTCAATTAGTCACTCGTGGAATAAAGTCTATTGATGTATGATAAAATAGGTTTCCAATATTCCTTGTTTTTTTTCCAAATCTAACATCTTTCTAATGAGAATTGATAGAATGGATTAAACATTTTCTAAGGAATATTATCATGCATCTTTATGTTCCTTTATCAATTTTCTTAGATAGTGCAATTTTTTTTCTCTTTACTAGATAGGTAAACCTTGTAATGAAACTTCCAAACTTGAACAAATCGCAGTGTTCAGTATTTATGGTACCTCTGGGTCATGTTTACGGGTAATGTCGTCGCGTTGAACCAAGTACCTCGCACCTAACATAGCTGCATCAATGACGTCTGGGCATCGTCCCTATAAATCATCAGGGAGTAATAAGGAACATGTCAAAGTTAAATCCGCAGGAAGGGAAAATCTCCTCAGATACCTCACTAAAAAGATTAATTAAAAGAAAAGGTGAGACTATCAAAAATTGTTGTAGGACGATCAATGGGAAGATCTCATCAGGAAAATATGCATGTTAGGTAAATTATTCACACTTGAAAAACTTAAATGCCAAACACTCCTGGGAGGTGTGTTTGCAAAATAGTTCCTTAGGAATTACGTCCATTGTATCACTCGAGTGGGTGGCAATCGGTAAAGAACTGTGTATCCACTCACAGCTACATTAACATAGTGCAAGATAGAACTACATGTTCACATTCATCATGTAGATTGCATCCGAGGAGGGCCTTGATCCCATGGATACAGGGTATGTAGGTAGTCTAGACGGCGAAGGATGCCCCCAGTACTCAGGTCCCTCGGATATAGGGTACTCTTTAATAATCAACTTCATAATCTCTATCTCTAGGTAAAAAGTTAACTAGGTAATTTACGAACTCTCCTAGTACTCAGAAGAATCCCCAGGGTGGATTACTTGTATCCGGTGTTGCCGTAAACTAAGGTGAGTACAAGTTGATGTTATGTTTTCCCTGGTCAACGTCCTCAGCACAGTGTCTGGGCAGATTGTGGTCACTAGGAAGTGACTCTTGAATCTCTATTGGTTCCGAGGGAGTCAGAAGTCTCTGGCCAGAGTATAATGATTCCTGTCCTATTTAGCCCAGTTGGCTGTTGTGTTTACTTATCCTGTATTGGATAGAGAATTGGTCCGTTTTATCACTAGGCCTTTTTGCCATTATTTGTTGTACTCGAATCAGGTAGCGATAAGGTCCGTTGGACCTGGTTCTGCATGAACCTATTTGCCCAAAGGATAGAAGAACCCGGGTTGGCTTAAGAATGTTCAGTTTTGAACATATGGCCCGTTTTGGCCGAAATTAATGTTCCGTGTGAACATATGGCCGTTTTGGCCGAAAGTTTTCTTGAGTACTCAATGGAAGTTTTGATATCTATCATAAGGACTATTTAAAGTGGCCAATTCATTGACTTGTTCCATTGTACCTTTATGAAGCTTCTGATTTTCCTTCACTACACCAAGGGACTCCCACACCATCATCTTAAATTGATACACAGTTGTGCATTTAAAAAAAAAAAACTCTCAAGTTAATTGAGCTACCATATGTCGATGTCTTCTGAGACCTCTTTGATACTCTAAGAACACAACTAGAGATCTGTAAAGAGTGCATAGAGGACAGAGAAAGCTGTGATTTTATGTGTAAATTGGAATGGACTTGTAATAGAGAAATTTATTTTGAAACTTTGAATTTGGATCAAGTGGGTCCTTACAAAAAATGATGGGATTAAAATTAAAGTTTCTAATTATGTAGGTAGTCTCAAACCAGAGGAGTTGATAGACTGGTTGAATGACATGGGGAAATTCTTTGAATGGAAAACTATGACAGAGGAAAAGAAGGTGAAGTTTGCATGCACCAAGTTAAAGGGTCATGCAATGATCTGGTGGGATCATATGCAAAAGGAAATAACTAGAAAGGGAAAGAATAAAATCAAGACTTGGAGCAAAATGGAGAAGAAGCTGAGAGAGAAATTTTTTCCTATAGACTATGCACAAGCTCTTTTTCAGAGATTTCAAAATTTGAAACAATACTTATCTACTGTGCAAGAGTATACAAATGAATTTTACAAGTTGTCCATTTGTGTGGAGCATCAATAAACTAATGAATAGATAGCTACAAGGTATATAAATGGTCTAAAATTCTCTATCCAAGATGAATTGAGCATGCATAGGGTTAACAATATGGAAGAGACATACCAATTAGCTTTAAAAGTAGAAGAAATGCAAAGTAGACAATATTTTCAAAGGAATAGAGGAGAAAGGAGAGGAACATCATCTCCATTGCGAGGTAGTTTGAATTATAATCAGGGAGAATCATCCCAAGGAATAAAGAAATCAAAAGATATCTGACAAGATCCTCAAAGTCAACAAAGAGGAAGAGGATTTCAAAGGGGCAGAGGTTACAGTGGTGGTAGAGGATGGGAAGGCCCAGGAAAATCTTTCATTTGTTATAGGTGTGGTGAAGAGGGTCATAGTGCATTTGAATGTCCAAACTATCACATGAAAGAAAGGAACAAGGAGAACAACCCAGGTTGAACTTGGTTCAAGCTAAGGATGAAGGAGAAGGAGAAAAACTAGAGGCTCCACCAGATGTGGGTGAGAATCTCATGATGAGAAGAACAATGGTGATTCCAGAAAAGGAGCAAATATAGATTAAATGTTGTGATGATTCTTGGCTTCGAACCAATATTTTTCAAACTAGGTGCACCTCAAGAGGAACGGTATGCCAAGTTATTATTGATAGTGGCAGTTGTGAAAATATGGTTTCTAGAGAAATGGTAGATAAACTGAACCTACAGTGTGAAAAACATCCCCATCCTTATTGTATTGAATGGTTCAAAAATGGAAATAAAGTCACTATTGATAAGAGGTGTTTAATTAAGTTTTCCATAGGAAAGACTTATAAGGATGAAACATGGTGTGATGTCATTCCAATGGATGCATGCCATGTGTTGTTGGGAAGGATGTGGCAATACGATAGGAAGGTAATGCATGATGGAGAAAAGAATACATACACTTTTTGGAAAGAAGGTTCCAAAGTGATTTTATTGTCTCTTAAGGATGAAAGGAAGGTTGAGAGTATGTTGTCCACAAGAGAACTTATGAAGGAAATGAAGATGATAGGGTTTTGTTATGCACTAGTGGTGCAAAAAGAAGATGGTGAGGAAATACTAGTACCAGCAAAAGAAGCAAAGATACTAGAAGAGTATGTTGATGTTGTGCCAGATGAATTACCCGATGGTCTACCACCAAAGAGAGATATTCAACACCACATTGATTTGATCCTAGGGGCATCTCTACCTAATCAGGCAACTTACAGAATGAGCCCTACACCATGCAGAACTCAATAGACAAGTAACAGACCTCATAAGGAAAGGTGCAGTGAGGGAGAGTATGAGCCCATGTGTTGTACCTGTGCTATTAACTCCAAAGAAGGATGGCATGTGGAGGATGTACATACATAGTAGGGAAATCAATAAAATCACCATCAAGTATCGGTTCCCAATCCCTTGTTTGGATGACATGATGGATGTGCTTGTAGGGGCTAAATACTTCAACAAAATTGATTTGCGCAGTGGTTATCACTAGATCTAGATTTGAGAGGGGGATGAATGGAAAGAAGCCTTCAAGACTAGGGATGGATTATATGGGTGGATGGTTATGCCATTCAGGTTATCTAATGCACCAAGCACCTTCATGAGGTTAATGAATACTCTACTTTGTCCTTATTGGTAAGTTTGTGGTGGTTTATTTTGATGATATTTTGGTTTTAGCAAGAGCAAAGAGGAGCACTTGCAACACTTGAGGATCATATTGGATGTGTTGAGAAAAGAAAAACTCTATGCAAACTTAAAGAAGTGCAGATTTATGCAAGAAAGTCTGGTATTTTTGGGCTTTGCAATCTCTACAAATGGTGTTAAAATGGATACAGAAAAGGTCAGGGCAATTCTAGAATGGCCTAGTCCAATGAGCATAATAGAGGTAAGACATTTTCATGGGTTATCCACATTCTACTGAAAATTCATTCAAAATTTTAGCAGTATTGTAGTACCCATAATAGATTGCACCAAAGGAAGGGAATTTGTGTAGACCAAGGAAGCTGAGGAAGCTTTTAAGTTTTTGAAGAAGAAGGTGACAGAAGCTCCTATTTTAGCATTACCAGATTTTGATAAGGTATTTGAAGTGGATTGTGATGCCTCGCATGTGGGCATTGGAACTATACTTAGCCAAGAAGGTAAACCCATAGCCTTCTTTAGTGAAAAGTTGAATGAGGTAAGGAAGAACTATTCAACTTATGATGTAGAATTTTATGCAAATGTACAAGCATTGAGAAATTAGAGGCACTATCTAGTGCTGAACAAGTTTGTGTTGTTTATAGACTATATTGCCTCGAAATACTTGAACACAAAAAAAATTGAATAGTAGGCATGCAAAATGGGTATCTTTCTTACAAGGCTACAACTTTGTTCTCAAGCACAAGTTAGGAAAACAAAACCGGATTGTAGATGCTTTAAGTAGGCATGTTACACTATTTAAAAAAATGGAAAATGAGGTGATTGGTTTTGATGCCATCAAAGATCTATATGAATCTAACAATGATTTTTGGGAGATTGTAGAATAGTTGAAAACCCTGGTACTGGGCAGCATGGGCCACATTCAGGTGAATATCCTATGCAAGATGGTTATCTCTTTAAAGGAAAGCAATTATGTATTCCAGTTGGGTCCATGAGAGAGAATATTATAAGAGAGCTTCATAGCTATGGGTTAGCTAGACATTTTGGCAAGGATAAGACTATAGCTCTGGTAGAATATAAGTACTACTGGCAAAAGATGAAAAGAGACATAACAAGGCATGTGACAAAGTGTAGAATTTGTTAGATGGCTAAAGGACATTCACAAAATACAGGGTTGTCTATGCCATTACCAGTACCTACTGAACCATGGACCGATTTAAGCATGGACTTTGTGTTAGGGCTGCCAAACACACAATGAGGTAATGATTCCATTTTTGTTGTTATTGATAGGTTCTCTAAGATGGCTCATTTTATTGCATGCATGAAGACTAGTGATGCAACTAGGGTGGCAGAATTATTTTTTAAAGAAATTGTTAGATTGCACGGTGTCCCACAAACTATGACATCTGATAGGGATACCCAGTTTCTTTGTCATTTTTGGAGGACCCTATGGAAAAACATGGGAACCAAGATCTAGTTCAATAGTGCTTATCACCACCAAATAGATGGGCAGACAGAGGTTGTAAATCAAAGTTTGGGAAACCTACTAAGATGCATCATTGGAGAGAAACCTAGACAGTGGGACTTGGCCTTACCATAAGTTGAATTTACCTATAACAGTTTAGTAAATCGATCTATAGGTAAATCACCATTTCACATTGTTTATGGTAGGAATCCTAAGGGTGTTTTAGATTTGGTGTAGCTACAAATTGGAGATAGGATTAGTGATGATGGAGAAGCATATGCATAACATATTCAACAATTATAGAAAGAGGTGAGGCAGAAGCTCCACAAAAGTAGTGAAAAGTATAAAACTACAGTATATGCTGGTAGAAGACATCTAGTATTCAATGAAGGTGACTTAGTCATGGTTTATCTGAGAAGAGAGAGGTTTCCCACTAGAACTTACAAGAAGCTGAAGTACAAGAAAATTGGCCCTTGCAGGATTACAAAAGAAATCAATGATAATGCTTATGAGGTAGATTTACTAGAGCAGTTGGACAATTCTCCTATGTTTAATGTTTTTGATTTATATGCTTTTCATGGTGATGATCATGATGAACACGGTGAGGCTGAAGTAGATTGGAAGCAACAGGTTCCAAGAAAGAAACGAGAAAAGATTACACAGATTCTGGATAAGTAGACTATAAACACTTGACAAGGTCAGTACAACAAGTTTTGGGTACAATGGGAAGGTCTAACACAAGCAAATAACACATGGATTCCAGAATGGGAAGTGAAGAAGCTAGATCTAGACAAGTGGCACAAGTTCTAAGAAAACAACTTGTAGGAGTTGTATTTTTTTCAACGAATAACTAGAAAACTCAAAATTATTTTCAAACTCCTGCTCATTACATTCCATTCTGCTACAACTAAAGATAAATATCAAATTTATACAAAAAAAATTACCATTTTTGGCAGATTTTCACAACTTTCTAAAATTGCCATTTTTGGTAACTTTGCATCCTTATCCGTACGACCATGAAAGTTTCCAAATATTTGAAACTTACTAAAAATGATGAATCATCAACTTTCTAATCTAATTTAAAGTAAAGCTAGAAAAATATTTAGAAAAAACAACTAGAAAATTCTTGAAAAAAACATTAAAGCCTCATTTTGTGGCCCTAGATGATCAGATAAGGTCCTAAAAATGTGTCAAAATAGAAACCTAATGAATTTACCAATTCAATGGGAAAAATAATATGCTCTTCAAGACACATCTGCCCACCAAATTTCAGCTCCAATGGACCTTCCGGTCAAAAGTTATGACCTTCAGAAGTCCCTGCATCATGTATGTCTGAGACTGTCTAAATACTCTATTCTGAGAAAATAGTTGATCTTCTGATAGTGATGTCTTTCCAAAAACTGATCTAAATGATCTAAATTTTGGATATGATGTGCAAGATGATGTTTAGATGCTAAGTCTAGCTCCATAAGGTCTGAAATGAAACTACAGCAAAATCTAGACCAAAATATAGAAACTGCTACTGACTGAATTAACTGTATTGAACTGGAAAATGAAAGAAAACAAATTGAATGCAAATATTTTTGGTTGATGCAAGATTGCTCTACAACTTGGGATTCTCTTGCATTAGACACTAGGGGTTGTTGAAAAAGTGAGTCCCTCACTTTGTTGGGGTTAGAGGAAAACCAAGATGGTTCACCTCAACCTAAGAAATCCAAGATGAATCTTCTTCTGGTCTGCCTTTCCACTTTACCAAATATTCTCTGTATTGCTTGCCTCAGTTCTATGTCCAATTCTACTATCCAAGATGTCTTCAATCTGCTCCAGTGCTTGCTGTGGTAACTACTTCTTCAAGTCTTCTTCAATGATGTCACTAAACTCTCCTTCATGATACTGATATAGGTCTACAATGTTGAAAATAGGTGATATACTCAATGTCTCTAGTAGCTTCACTTCATATGCATTTCTTGAATCAAACTTTCTAAGTATCCTACATGGTCCAAACTTCTTCATCTTCAACTTGTTATATGTCCCTATTGGAAATCTCTCTTTTATTAGATATACCATTACCTCATCTCCAACTGAAAATTCTTTATGTCTTCTATTCTCATCTTGTTTATCCTTATACTTACTATTCATTTCCTCCAAATGCTTCTTAACTTAATTATGCATTGTCTCCATGTGTTCTGCAAATTCTTCTATCTCTACACTCCTCTTATTCTCCAAACTAATATCTCTCAATTCTGCTACTCCTCTAGGGTTAGTTCCTATCACAATCTCAAATGGTGTCTTTCATGTGCTCCTATTCACTAAATTATTGTATGCAAACTCTTCTTGTGATAGAATGAGATCCCAATTCCCTATCTTCTCTCCAACCAAGCATCTCAACAAGTTCTGCAAACTTCTATTTACCACTTCTATTTGTCTAATAGTCTGTGAATGAAATGTTGAACTGAACTTCAAATTTGTCTTCATCTTCTTCCAAAGTGTCCTCCAGAAGTATCCAAGGGATCTTGTATCTCTATCTGAAATTATGCTCTTAGGTAATCCATGCAATCTCACAATCTCCTTGAAAAATAGGTCAGCCACATGCACTGCATCACTTGTAGATTCTTACAAGGTATGAAATGTGCCATCTTTGAAAATCTATCCACCACTACAAATATAGAATCATGTCCTCTCTGTGTCTTCAGAAATCCCACTATGAAATCCATGCTTATGTCTTCCCAAGGTCTCTTCAATACTGTCAAAGATTTGTACAACCCAGTATTCTAACTACTTCCTTTTGTAACTTGACATACTCTACAACTTTGCACAAATTTCCTGACATCCTTATATATCTAAGGCCAAAAATAATGTTCACCTACTAAGGTCATTGTCTTGTCAATTCCAAAGTGTCATGCCAATCCACCACTGTGCTTTTCCTTTATCAGATTGTCTCTCATTGAACTCCTCTAGAGGTATACATAACTGATTTCCTTTGAACAACATACCTTCTTGAATGAAATAGTCTAGCCACTTACCTATGTCTATCACAACAAGTTCCTTACATGATTTCCATGGTTCTACAAAATCAAGGTCTTCTTCATACATGTTCTTCATTTCTTCAAAACCTAATACTTCAACTCTCATGTCTATAAGCAAATTCCTTCTTCTGCTCAAAGCATCTGCAACTTTGTTTGACTTCCCACTCGTATGCTTCAGTACAAAACTATAACTCTACATGAACTCTACCCATCTCATATGTCCCCGATTTAACTTCTATTGACTATTCAAATATTGCAAAGCTTGATGATCTATATACAACATAAATTCCTTAGGAAACAAATAATGTCTCCACTTCTTCAAGGCTTGTATTATGGCATAGAATTCTTGATCATAAACTAAATATCTTCTCCTTGCATCATTTTGTTGCAAATATGTGCCTAATCGGTGTTGTCATTGATGTCAACATATCTTTGTTGTCATTAGTGTCAACTGTATCTTATTCTATTACTTGTTTAGAAGAATTGTATGTTGAGGATATTGAGAAAATTAGCCTCTCCGGAAGAAACAAGTGAGCTACAAAGAAGTTCAATACAGACAGTGAGTTGTATGCGAAAGAACAGTCTGGTAAATTGCTCCGCATTTATTTCTGCTTGAAGGTCATGGTCTATAGATTGGAAGTAAGTTAGAAGTATGTCTAAGGATACTACATTCCAGGTTTGAGCCATCCACATGAAGATCTGAGTGAGTTGTAATCACCAGAGTGAAACCTACTTTTTCTGTAAGTTCAGTTGAGACAGGAAGATAGTATTTGGCTCCTCATTCCTCTACAATAAAGTATTTTGCTCTGCGGCTCTAGAGGGAAGTCTGGGATGATGATAAGTGTCTATAGTTGCAATGGTTCATGGTTTGGTGGTCTGCAAGCTATCTTTCTATTATGACAGTTGAAGACAGTGAAGTTCATGTGTTCCGGTGGGAAGATTCCTATGGATAAAGTGGTTAAGGCTTGTGTGGTTTCCCCTGATGATTACAGCATGCTTGTGGATGTCTCCTAATCATGTTCCTATCTAGACTTTGGTTTGCGTTAATAAATTGAGATGGTGTGTGGAGATTGTTCCCAAATAATGTAGCATGTAACCAGTCTTGGCCAACCTAGTTAATCCCAGTGATTGCAGAGATCTTTGGAAGATTCTAGAAGTGTGTTGTGGAATGGAAGATCATGTTTGAGTCCTAGCTAAGGCATGGCATGATCTGTATTTCAATCCCTTTGCATGATATTGCAATAGGTCAGGACCTATTTTGTAAATGTTTACAATACTGACCTTGGAGATTGTTCCAATGTTTGATGATTGTGATGCCAACCTTGATGATCATTCCAAGGTTAATGTAGTGTATAAATACTTGTAGTTGAGTCATGGAAAAGGTGTTCTTGAATGAAAAATGAAAAAATATTAAGAAAGGCCCAAAGGCAGAGCAAAGAAGAGGCAAAAGAAAGAAGAGGAAGAGCAGAGCAGAGGAAGAGTAGAGCAAAGGAAGAGCAGTGCTAAGGAATTGTTATTCACAATATTGAAAGGTGTTGATCATGGTAGTGAGTTTTGTAGTAAGCCACCAGTAGGGTTTAATAGCCCTCAGGGTGTAACAGTCCTTATTGTATTCTTGCTAGGTTTAGGGTTGAGGCAGTGAGCCTACTAGACCTAGTTGTAATTCATGGCAGTAAGCCAGTATGTTTAGGCTTATGGAGTGACCAAGCCTGAACATCATTATTTCAAGATTGCAATATATATTGAAAGTTACTCCATGGTTTTTCCCCACCTTGGGGTTTTCCATGTAAATATGATGTCTCTTGTGTTTGATGTTGTATATGTGGTTAAGTTTCTAATTTCATGCACTCATGGTTAAATCATAATAACTGTGGATAAGTGATGACTGTTTAAATTGTAGAAAGTGTTTAAGGTTTTGTGACAACTGATTCATCCCCCCTCTCAGTTGTCTGACTCATATCAACAATTGGTATTAGAGCTAAGTTCCTCTAACAAGCTCAAACTTCAATGCGGACCTCCAACATAGCCGTCACATGATCCAAAGATTTCCACAAGTACATTAAATTCAACAAAAACATCCCCACTCCTCCAAATCATCCGAATCACTTGCATCTTCCTCTGAAACCTCAAGAACACTATTTGCCATGACTGTCACATTAGAAAGATTGCTTGTGGACACCCAAACCATGAACCACTTGAATGGATGATACACACTAACTTCCCAAACCTACCTCCTGATCTGCAAATCATCATTTGACATATCCGGAACAATCTAAACCTCTTATCTATCACTCTGTCTCTTCTGAATATTGTAGGAACTGGTTCTACTCAAATGGCCATAACTTCTTCAGATCTTAATGCGAACCTCTAAAATCTTAACTAGAGATTCTTCAAACAAACCTCTACATAGCCATTTGGTCTGCATACATTGATCTTTATTAATTTTTTCAATATCCTCAACAATCTGGTCTTCTATATAGGTAGAAAATTAGGATGCAGTTGACACCAATGACAACAGAAATACGTTGACATCAATGACAACACTGCTTAAGCACATATTTGCAACAATCTCCCCCTTTGTCATTGATGGCAACATATGATGTGAAAAACTAAATTCAACCATCAAGACAAGAATTTTTCCCCCTTTCTCTTCTCACTTCAGCAAAGACTTTCTTCACTGCTCCCCCTTTCATTAGCAACTAGTTTTTCACATGAACTTCTCTCCCCCTTTGACATCAATGGAAAAGGACACATATTTGTAATATTTTGCCCCCTTTTTGTTTCAGACTGATCTCCAAAATTTGTATACTAACTACTCCTCCTAAATAGTATCTCCTTAACATCAATCTGGATCACAAGATATAACTGTGAGTTCCACCAGACTGATGCACCTTAGTGCATCTTAGTTCTGATTAGGAGGGGTAATAACCCCTAACTTCTCTCTAAGATACTCAAAAGTATCCTTGGGAAGAGGCTTAGTGAAGATATCCGCAATCTGATCTTTTGAAGACACAAACTCCAACTTGACTTCATTCTCATTTACCTTATCTCTCAAGAGATGAAACTTGATAGATATATGCTTTGTCTTTGAATGCAACACTGGATTCTTTGAGATGCTTATTGCACTTGAATTATCACAGAAGATTGTGACTAGATCCTCAGACACAACTCTGATGTCTTTCAACATTTGCTTCATCCACAAAACTTGAGTACAATTATTTGTTGCTACTATATACTCTGCCTCTGTAGTAGACAAAGATATTGCCTCTTACTTTTTGCTCATCCAAGAGACCAATCTTCTTCCCAAGAAGAATGCACCACCACTAGTACTTTTGCTATCATCCACATCTCCTGCCCAATCAGCATCTGTATATGCATGAAGAGTGAAGTCATTATCCTTTGGATACCACAATCCATAATCAATTGTCCCCTTGAGATATCTAAAAATTATTTTGACTTCCACAACATGGGATTCTTTTGGATCATTTTGAAATCTAGCAACAAGTCCAACTGCATTCATGATGTTAGGTCTGGTTTGAGTTAGATAGAGCAATCCTCTAATCATTGATCTATACCTTTTCTAATTTACCTTGGGGGAGTCATCATCCTTACTTAACTTGCATCTGGTTACCATAGGTGTGCCTACTGGCTTTGAGTCTTCCATTCCAAACTTCTTCAATAATTCTTTCACATACTTGGACTGAAATATGAAGATACCTTTATTTGACTAAACAATTTGCAGACCTAGGAAGAAATTCATCTCACCAAACATTGACATCTCAAATTCACTTTTCATTTGATCAACAAATGCTTTGCACATACATTCATTTCCACCAAGAATGATATCATCAACAAAGACCTCAACAATCAAGATGTCCTCATGATTAATCTTGAAGTAAAGATTACTATCAGCAGTACCTTTGCTAAATCCTACCTTAAGCAAATATTTATCCAATCTTGCATACTAGGCTCTTGGGGCTTGCTTGAGTCCATACAAAGCTTTTCTCAGTCTGCAGACAATATTTCTCTGATCAGACAACTAAAAACCTTCCGGTTGTTCAATGTAGACTTCTTCCTCCAGCTCTCCATTCAGGAAAGCTGATTTGGCATCCATCTGATAAACTTTGAAATCTTTGAAAGTAGTAAATGCAAGAAATAATCTGACTGCTTCTATTCTTGCCACCAGAGCAAAAGTTTCTTCAAAATCACTTCCTTCCACTTGAGAATATCCTTTGCATACCAACCTTGCTTTGTTTCTTACAACTTCACCATCTTCATTTAGTTTATTCTGGAAGACCCATTTGGTTCCAATCACATTTTTGTCCTTAGGTCTAGGAACAAGATCCCAAGTGTGGTTCTTTTCAATTTGCATCAATTCTTCTTCCATTGCTTTTACCCAATTTCATCATTGTAGGCTTCACTTACTGATTTAGGTTCAATCTTTGAAATCAAACAAATCTCCTCTTGAACTTCAAAAAATTTTCTCCTAGTTCGAACACCTTTACTCTTATCTCCTATGATCTGATCTTTAGGATGATTCAGTCTTACATACTTGAGATTTTTGGGAATTGCTTGAACTTCTATTTCTTGAGCTTGTTCCTCAACATCTATACTATCCTCTTGAGTTTGTAGAGTTTCTAGATCAATCTAGATCTGAGTCTGGGATTGAACTTGTCTTCCTTGACTTGGATTTTCATCTTGATTATCTGAATCATATCTGCAAGCCTTGGCAACTCCTTCTTTGCTCTCATCAACTCTAACATTAGCACTTTCAACAATATTTTTCAACCTCTTGTTAAAGCACCGGTAATCTTTGCTTTGAGTAGAGTAACCTAGAGAAATTCCTTCATCACTTCTTGCTTCAAACTTGCCTAGATCCTCATCTCTTTTGATATAGCATTTACTACCAAAAACTCTGAAATATCTCACAGTAGTCTCATAGTAGGAGGATGACCAAACTAGAGTTCATAAGGAGTCTTAATAGAATTGCCTTTGATCTGCACCTGGTTAAGAGTGTAGACAGTAGTAGTCATAGCTTCTCTCCAATAAACCTATGGAACATTTGTTTCCATCATCATGGTCCTGACAGCTTCTTGAATGGTCCATTTCTTTCTTTCTACAACTCCATTTTTCTGAGGAGTCCTAGGAGCAGACAACTATCTTTTTATTCCATACCTTTCACAAAATGTATCAAACTCACTAGAAGTAAACTCTCCACCTCTGTTGGATCTCAGACACTTTATCTTCACACTAATCTCATTTTCTACCATAACTTTGAACACTTTGAATTTGTCAAGAGCTTCTGATTTTTCTTTTAAGAAAGTTACCCACATCATTCGAGAGTAATCATCAATCAACAACATAAAATATCTATCTTCTTGCACACTCCTAATTCTAGCAGGACCACATAGATTAGTATGCACAAGTTCCATTCACCCACTTAAAAATTGTTCTTTACTTTTGAATGATGTTTTGTTCTGTTTGCCTAATTGGCATTCTCCACACATGCTATCAGGTTTCACAAGTCTTGGAAGATCTCTCACAGTCTGAGTAGAACTTATCTTGATAATGTTATCAAAATTCACATGACACATTCTCCTATGCCACAACTAACTTTGATCTATCTGGGAAATCAAACAACTTTTACTAGAACTACTTAATTGAAGGATGTTACCTCTAGTTTGTGTACTAGATGCAATTTCAGTGTTGGAGCTTTCCAAGATTCTACATTTGCCATCCTTGAATCAAAGATCATAACCCTTGTCAACCAACTATCCAACACTGAAAAGAATATGCTTCAGCCCTTCCACATATAGAACATCACTGTTGTTATTCTTACCATCAAAAGAGATGGATCCTTTGCCACAGATTCTACCAGCTAAGTTATCTCCAAATTTTACAAGCCCACCTTCATATTTTTCAAGGCTTACAAATTTACTTTTATTACCAGTCATATGATGAGAACATCCACAATCAATCACCCCTTCATCCTTTTCAACAACCTGAGTAGCCAAGGCACTTTCCACATTTTCACAGATAGCAGATTTAGTAGACACTGGATCTTCTTCTTTGATAGCAATGAACACCCAATCATTTTTAGTGGACCCTCCATGTCAGATTCATCATCTATGACTCCTTCTTCTCCAGATTCTTGGACATAGTAATATTTCTTCTGACCTTTATATCTGTTAGGGTTTGGTTTTGAAAACCTCTCTAGACATCTTGAGGCAAAATGACCAATCTTATTACAAGCAAAACATTTGAGTGGCAACTTTCCTTCATACTTACTAGATCCTCTTATCATTCTTTTGGTAATAAGAACTTCAAGATTTGCAGTCTCAATTTCATCATCATCAAGATCCTTCCTTGCCTTCACAAATCTATTTAATCTTGTAGAATAGCTTTCACCCAGATCGTATCTTTATTTTCCATATACACTGGCTTTAAATGCAGATTCAGACTTAGGAAGAGAATCACCAAACTCACTTAATTCAAAAGCTGAAATTTTGCCAACCAGCTAATCTCTTGTAACTTCTAAGACAGTCCCGATCTCCTCTATAGCAGCAACCTTATGTTTGTTTGAATTAGGTAAAGATCTAAGCACTTTTGCTACAATCTCTGATTCTTCCAAAATTCCACCAGCACACCTGATACCACACACAAGTTCATTGATCTTTTGCATGTAGATTGTGATGTTTTCATCTTCACTCATCCTGGGATTTTCAAATTTTCCTCTCAAACTTTATAGCTTGGCACATTTGACAAATTCATCGCCTTCATACAAATTATCCAACTTCTTCCAGATTTCATGAGTAGCTTTTAGTCCAAAGACATTTTTCATTTCTGAATCAAACAGGGCACTCAGCAAGGCTTCTTTATCTTTAAGGTTATTTTCAGCATCTTTGAGTTGATCTAGAGTTGAAGGACCTTTCTATGGAGGTTTATACTCAACACTGGTTATCACCCAATAAGCATTGCCCATGCATTGCAAATGGCACTCCATGCAATTTTTCTAAACAAAATAATTTGTTCCATCAAATCTTAGACTATCCTTCTTGTAGGTTGACATCCTGAATCTCCT
This sequence comes from Cunninghamia lanceolata, assembly GCA_027924645.1. Lineage (NCBI taxonomy): Eukaryota > Viridiplantae > Streptophyta > Pinopsida > Cupressales > Cupressaceae > Cunninghamia > Cunninghamia lanceolata. The sequence continues at coordinate 17,429,093 of BSBN01000055.1, forward strand.
CAAGTGATCAAGCTTTTATAAGAGGATCTGGCTCTGATACCAATTGTTGGAATTAGACCAGACAACTGAGAGGGTGGGTGAATCAATTGTCACACAAAATAAACTTTTTTTCCTTTTAACCTTCTTTATTAACTTACTATCAGATTAATTATGTAAACATTAAAGCATGGATCAACAACATATGAGTAGAAACATAAGAAACACACTTGACACCAAAAATTTGATGTGGAAACTTGGTTAAGGGAAAAACCATGGTGGGGGTTAACCCACAAAGATTTGTACCCTGTTAAAAGTACTTTAGAAAAATAGAAGACACATGCCTTTGGGCACACTGCCCAGAGCTCACTGCTCAAAAGAGAGTCTCACTGCCTACATAATTTATTTTAGAATAGAAAGAATTAATTGAGAAATAGCATCTACTTCATGCCTGGTTCAATTTCATTGAATGCTCACAAAACTTTTGCTTTGCCCCAAAAACTTCTCTAATTCTTCATCAAAACATCTCTTGTTCTTTTGCTTCTCCTCTTCTCTGCTCTGCCTTTTGATCCTTTCTTCGGATTATATTGTTTTCGCACAAGGATGATTTTCCACAATTCATCAAGTATTTATACACTTCATCAACCTTGGAATGAACATCAATGTCGGCACTACAAACATTTGACTTAATGTGAATCACTAAGTTATCAGCCTAACATAACTGGGACTCAAATCTTCCTTGATCAACACACCACACTTCAAATAACTACTCTTAGATTATCCACAACATGCTTGAATCATCCGGTCGGCCAAGACTGGGAAGAACATCAACACCACGAAGAAAATATTCATTAACAAGCTCAAACTTTAATGCGGACCTCCAACAAAGCTGTCACATGATACAGAGACTTCCACAAGCACATTGAATTCAACAAAAACATCATCACTCCTCCAAATCATCCGAATCACTTGCATCTTCCTCCAGAACCTCAAGAACACTATCTGCCATGACTGTCACATTAGAAAGATTGCTTGCAGACCTCCAAACCACAAACCACTTGAATCAATGATACACACTAACTTCCCAGACCTACCTCTAGATCCACAAATCATCATTTGACATATCCGAAACAATCTGGACCTCTTATCTGTCACTCTGTCTCTTATAAATATTGTAGGAACTGGTTCTACTCAGATGGCCATAACTTCTTCAGATCTTAATGTGAACCTCTCAAATCTTAACTGGAGCTTCTTCAGACAAACCTCTACATAGCCATCTAGTCCACATACATTGATCTTCACTTATTTTCTCAATATCCTCAATAATCTAGTCTTCTATATAGGCAGCAAATTAGGATATAGGTGACACCAATGACAACAAAAATATGTTGACATCAATGACAACACTACTTAAGCACATATTTGCAACATGTTTATTATCAATATCTCTTCTCTCAACCTCTGTAATACTAGTCTTAGGTGCCACAAATGTTCTTTTGTCTTACTAAAAATCAAAATATCATCCAAATATATAATAACAAACTTACCTAAGAATTTCATCAAAACTTCATTCATCAACCTCATGAAAGTACTTGGTGCATTTGTTAGTCCAAAAGGCATTACTAACCATTCATTCAATCCTTCATTTGTCTTAAAATCTATTTTGGGGTAAAAAGGATGAAGTGTTAATGTTTTCTTTAGTTTGAATCCTCCTTTCCACAAAACATTCCAAGCACTTTTCAGCCGAGTGCCTCACTTATCAAGAGGAGAGTCAGCTATCAAATTTGAGTTGCCACTTGGTTTTCTGCTGGGAAGTTTGGATGTGATCACACAAGTTTGCCAATTGATGCTTTTATGTCCTTGAAACCCTAATTTAAGAAAAATAGTAATCAAATCTGCAAATTATGGCAAATGCTATAGAAAATAAACAGAGGGCAGAGAACCTTAACTCACTATTTTTTGCAAACAGAAAACGGAGAAATCTAGGACAACAGTGATGGCACCCTAGTCCAATGCACAACTTTTTCCGCATAGTCCCAATCTCCTTCTAGCACTAATCTTTTCTATGTCTTATATTTCCCGTGATCTAAAAATGGAGGACAAGGTTGATGGCACCCTTGTCCCGAAAAGTTGAATAGTGTCTGCATTGTTTTAGATCCAGAATCTTCAATGTTTTCCTTCCTACTTTGCAACTCCACTTTCTCTAATCTGACACCTGTTACCTATAATCACAAGGAGTGTGGGAGGGGGTTGTTGTGTTTAGAGGCTTGCCTTGGTCAAGCCCTAGAGAGATATTCAAGTATTTTGAACACTGTTGTCAGAGAAAGTGCATCCCTTGGGAGGTCAAGGCAAAAACCAAGATAAAGCACAATAAATGATATCTTGATGATGAAGCTCTCATGGAAGGAAGAATCTCTTCAATGCCATGAGGAGAAGATGTAATCCAACCTGCAAACAAACACAATAACAATGCTATGCTCTACAATACAATGATAATCACAAGTATGCCAATAGCTTTTGAAACATCAACATCCTCTAGTTTGCAAATGATAACCTAAACATGCTTATAAATGCAACTATTAAGATTCCCACCAAGAATTTCATATTTGAAACTTATAACGTCAGCCTGGAGACTAAATAACAATCACAAAATTGACATTTCAAATTAGGGCAGACCTAAAATAGGGTTGGACTAGGGCGCTAGCGCCCTTGTCCACCCCCTGTCTTTGCTCAAAATTCAATGAAGTGCAGCCCCCTAGGTCCTATTTTCCACAAGACCCATGGGTTTTCTTATCGAGAGTCTGATTTAACATGCAAAATGCTCTAAATGCAAATCTAAAGGCCTAGGAGCTAAACCTTTAGGAAAAAGCCCCCAAGGGTGCATTTTTCCAACATAATATTTAACCCCCACTTTAATGTATGTATTAAATGCAAGGCCAATACATGAATTAAAGTAGGTCCATAAACACGGCAAACACACCAAGCACGGAGAAGACATCCAAACACATTGAAGACAGTGACAGGCATGCAAAACATGGAGAAGACAATACAGTCATGCAAAACATGGAGAATACAATATTGAAGACATACAAAGCATAGAGAATACAATGAATGCAGTGATTATGTTCTTTTTGATTTTTCCATATGAAATGCATAATGTAGGTACAAGGAAAGTAAACAAACAAATCCCAAAAAGTGTAGAGAGCTATTCACCACCGGTCTTGCACTTTTTGAGAACAAACATGCCAAACAAAATCCCAAGGTGTAGAGGAGATGTTCACCACTGGTCTTGTACCTTGAGAACAAACACGCCAAACAAATCCCAAAGTGTAGAGGATCTCATCGCCGGTGGTCTTGCACTTTGAGAACAAGTATGCCATACACACACGCTGAAGACATGGAGAAAACATAGCATAAAAGTGATGGAGTGTTCCTATTGCTAGGCTCATCACAATCTTAGGCACATTGCAGGCACACACCAACGATTGTGCTTCACCACAACAACTACCTAAAAAACACTTAAGGGTTGAGTTAGTCACAAAACTGCTCCCTGCCTCATGATGAGGACTTTTGAAAATGACAGGATAATGCAATCTGCTCTAAGAAATACACCATCCCTACCTCACAATGAGGGCTTAAGAGAAAAATGATATGCTTGATATCATGCCTCCATAGAGGGCTTAAATAATTTGATTGATTTTTAGATTGTTCAAACACGCTTTACTATGATCTAAAGCAGACAACTTACCTTATATATGCCCCCACCTTAAGGCAGTTGATATCACGTACCGATATCAAGCACATTAAGGTAGGAAGAAAACACACAAGGGAACATGAGCTCTCGCAAGGCCCATGCCCCCGGGAGGTGACATGTATGTTACAATTACCAACTGTTCCCACAAACACATCCATTCAAGAAATGTGTTAGTGTCCAAATAACCATGATAAATAATAATGCATATGATCAACTCCATGAAAGAGCCAAGCAAGGTGATATTCATGATAAACAAAGTGCGCAGAGTAGCATTATTGTTAAAGTGTTATCATCAAGATAAGATAACATCGAAATTAACATCAAGATAGAGAAATCACGGAGTGATTCCACTAGCCAAGCATCGGATAATTTGTTACAACCCCGTTGTCATGTATGGACTAGGTCCATTTTTTGATTGCTCTCGAAAGGGACTCTAGGTCCGCATCAATATAATATGTTTTTCATCATTCGCCAGCTAGATGGAAACACTAGAGGAAGGTAAAAAATAAATCAGAGAGTAGAATAAGTGTCTTAGGGACAGTCACATAGGAGGGTTCCCCTAATTCACCAACCGCAATGCTATGTCTGTAAGACACAACACACAACAATGAAATCAGAGGAGAGGAGTTATAGAAGAATGATGATACAAATAGAAGAAGGTCACGACAGAGTCAGTCTCCTAGTATCCTTGACCTTACAAGAGAATCAAGGGTCATCCTAGGAGGCCTAACAATACATAGCACATCACAAGGGAAACACATCACGAAGAGATAAAGGGTTAGAGATACTTGCCTGTAGAGACCATCAGGGTAGTGGTTGTCACGAATCTTGACCTTTATCTTAACAATTAAGGCTTTATCACTTCTTCTCTCTTCCATATGTTCATTAGTTTGTTAGGGTAACCTTGTAGGAAAGGTATCCCTTAATGATGGTTGAGAGTGGATGTTGCCATTTTCTATGTTAGGATCTCTTGAAACTCCATTTGAATGAGATTGTTGAGGAACCTAAAAAATGCCCATTTCAGTCCCTATATAGGGTGTCAGAATACCTTGAGTTTGAGGGATAGTTTTTTCTTTGATATCATGTAAAATTTTATTGTTTTCCAAGGTATGTGGAGGCTCAAGTAAAGGCACATGATCCATTCCTTTGTGTAAAATGTAATTGAGAAGTTCTTGAACATCAAGTGGTAAATTTTCATTAGGTTAAAACAAATGGTCACAAAGAGAATCTGCATCATCCAAAGCTTCATCCTGGTTAGGGAGAGAAGGAAGGGATGGTGGAGTGGTATGGAGAAATGTATTAATGATATCCTTTTCTTGTGCCAATATATCCTCACTAAGCAGGGTTATGTTGGGACAAGTCTCTTTGTTTGATGAATCACCCATTGCTATATCATTCTCATAGGTCTCAGAAAGGATTTTCATTATGTCATCATAAAACAAAGGGAGAGAGGGAACAATTTTATCACCACTACTTTCCCCATGATTGTTTTTAGCCAAAAAATTAGTAAGATTCTCCATGATCGAAGGAAAACATCCATAGTCGCAAGAAAGCTGTCAAAATAGGCTATTGTTCTAAGGATATCACATGTAGTGCTTTTGTTCATGTACATGCCATAGATGTATGCTATTTGAAGAAAAACTTGAAAATATTTATCAATGAATTTGCAAAAATTATCATAATTCATAATTTACTCAAATAAATTTTCCAAAGATGAGTCCTTAGGAAAATCCATGGATGCAAAACTATGTGTAAAAATGATCGTAAATGGTTGATTTTTCAACTTTTCTCAGTGCAAACAACTGAAACAAGAGGTGTTGTAAATATTTTCAAGAGAGATAGAAAATTATATGCCTAATAACAGTCCACTAATTCAAGAATACCTTTCACAACATGCTTTTGAAGCAACTCTAGAAAGTTGATAAGCCAAAACCTAGTGAAAATATGCCATTTTTCACCAAATCTTCTTGCAAACAAATGAAAGAAGAGGTGTTGTGAAGATTTTAAAGAGGGACATAAAATTATATGCCTAATAAAATTCCACCAATGCAATAATACCTTTCACAAAACACTTTTGAAGCAACTCTAGAAAGTCGATAAGCCAAAACCTAATGAAAATATGCGATTTTTCACCAAATCTTCATGCAAACAAATGAAAGAAGAGCTGTTGTCAAGATTTTAAAGAGGGAAAGAAAATTATATGCTTAATAAGAGTCTACTAATGTAATAATACCCTTCACAACACGCTTTTGAAGCAACTCTAGAAAGTTGATAAGCCAAAACCTAGTGAAAATATGTGATTTTTCACCAAATCTTCATGCAAAAGAGTAGGGCAGCGGGTATTGAAAGTAAAATGATGATGGAAAGAAACTTATAACATTAATAAAATCCACCTAATTCCAAAAAATCTATTACAAAATGGCTATAGTGCCTCTCTAGACCAAACCCTAGTGCAAAGATAGTGAAAATATGCTAATTTTCCCAAAATTTGAATGCAAAAGCCCAAAATAAAGGGTGTTGTAAGGAAATTGAGAAGGGGTAGCAAATTATAAGGCTAATAATAGCCAATTAGTGCAATAAAATCCCTTACAACATGCTTGGAGTGCAAATCTAGCAAGACAATAGGCTCAAATCTAGTGAAAAATGCAAGTTTGCAAACCCTATACATGAAATTTCACAAAGAGGTCACTTTAATGCAACACTAAAATTGGACATCAGACCTAATGATTGTTTTGACAAGGTAGTAAAATCTGATACAAGATTTTGACTACAATCGTAGTTAATGCAAAACTAAGTTTTCACAAAAAATGCAAGATTTCAAGCAAATTTCGACAGATCAAGCATGCAAATGAAATGAAAATAAATTGTAAATGATGAATTTATGTATTTTGGGTCATATCTAATGTAAATTATAGAAATTAATTTAAATTAGATGCCAATTAATTCAAATTTCACAAAAATGCAAGCTTAATATGCCAATTTTTGCAAAGTTTCCAAATTTTTCAATTTTTTTATATTTTTTTTAATGCAATATTGAAAATGATGAATTGAATGATGATGAATTTCAGATCTAATGTAAAAATTAGAGAATTAATTAAATACAATTGAATGAATGAAAACTATGTCAAAAATCAAACCCTAGAATGCAATTTTTTCAAATATATAATTTTTTTTTATGAATTTTCCAATGCAATAGAATGAATGAATGCATATTTGTCAAACAACACTCAGCAAGGTGCCAAAAAGTTCCAAACATGGGTTCACCAAAATTTTTTGGGGTAATAAAAGGATGAAGGGTTAATGTTTTCTTTAGTTTGAATCCTCCTTTCCACAAAACATTCCAAGGGCTTTTCAACCGAGTGCCTCACCTATCAAGAGGAGAGTTAGCTATCAAATTTGAGTTGCCACTTGGTTTTCTATTGGGAAGTTCAGATGTGATCACACAAGTTTGCCAATTGATGCTTTTATGTCCTTGAAACCCTAATTTAAGCAAAACAATAATCAAATATGCAAATTATGGTAAATGCTTGTTGTGTGGTTACACAACACGCCCCATTTTGCCTTGACAAAACATGGACCCAACTTTTTCTTGCTGCTTGGCTTGTTGTTTTTCTGCTTTGGGTGGTCTGGTAAAATTAAGTCATGCATGAACACCCTGCAGGGGTGGATAGGTCACCATGATGAGGTCAGTTGTCAAATTTACTATTTCAAATTATTAACCTCATGGTTGGAAAGTGCACAAAATTCCATGCAGGTTTGCTTTTTGGATCACCCCAAAATTCTCTAAGGGAAGAAAGTTATGATAAGTCAAAGTTTCGGTCAAACCTGATATTTCGAAAGGGGGGGTCATATTTCAAACATCAGTCATATTTTATAAGATCACCCCAATGTTGTATTATCACTCGATAATCACTTGGTCTATGAAGTGCGGACATCAATTTTACATAGTGGTCAATATCTACCCGTCAAACAACTTCACATATTTTGCGAGGGATCATATTTTTAATATCCATCATCTTACGAATATCACCCTCTTCACAAAATATCACCCTATGCCAATATGATGATGATGTCATCTAAACCCAATGAACAAAGGAAATCACCCTAATGATGATGTCATCATTTCATTTTACCTCGCGGAGGTATATATCTGATATCCACCATATTTAATAACATGACGATGACGTCATTACAACACAATGCTTAAACAAGGTCACCGACACGGTGATGTCATCCCAAATTTTTTTCCAAGGGGATCATTTTATTTGTAGGGGTCATATTTTGAACATCCCTTGATCTTAAATTAATGACCTAATATACACATGGTCAACATTGACCACATTACCTGATCCTTTTGCATTAGTTTTGTCGCTCAAAGGGAGGGGGTCATTTTATCTAGAGGGGGTCATATTTTGAATATCACCTGATCTTTCAAAGATCACCCCCCTTTCCTTGTTTCCTAATATTAAATGTACTTAAATGTGGTAGATAGATTCCCGTCGATTGCGAATACAATTCAAACACTTGGCATCATCCATGGATTCTCTGCAGAAGATCGATGGATTAAGCCATCCCAATGTAGTTTTACCCTAATTTGCCCTACGGATGCATTTGAAAGGTAACTTTCCAAGGTTATTTTCATTTACCTTGCGAAAAAACAAGAAATTACAAAGCAGAGAAGTCATCAAACCTCATACAGCTACCTATTAACGTACTAGAGCTTTCAGCTTAATGGAAGGGGTGATCTCCAACATTTACAGCCCTTTTCTGTAGTCACCCATCTAACCCAAGAGGAAGGCATTATCAGGTAAGTAATTGAAAACCCTCCTGTTGTCATTTTCTACACATTCAAGTAGAGTATATATACTTTCTTGGGGTTTGACTCTGTAAATATGCATGTCATGATGAAGTGTAAGATGATAGATATAGTATGCATGATGTTGTAGAAGTACATAATGTTATATGAATGCATATGGATATTGTGTGTTAAGACAAAGCATGTTTATTGTAGGAGTCCATGGTAGATCTTAGAAGGAACAGGTTTGATTCAAAATTTCTTAAGCCTATGTTTGTTCAGCCCGAGTGGGTATAGTTTAAGTATGGCATCATTGGTGACACTCACCAAGGAGATACGGACCTGGCGGTATGGTCAACCAGAATAGATCATGATAAGGACAATACCCTTCTAGATGCAATATATGTTTTAGGAATGTGGCATATAGCTAGCTTTCCATATGCCATGGAAACCCCAGAGCTAGTAGTAGAATGTGCTAGGAACTATAACCCTAAGACCAGGTGGGTGGAGAAGCATAGAATGGTATATGCTGACTTTTCAATTAAGGGCATCACCTCTACTTTCAATCTGCTAGTTGGAAAGAGGGTGGTCAGTGTGGATCTACATAAGTTGGACATAGAATACAACAACAATAAGAAGAGTGCAAGGAAGAAGATGTATCAGTGGAGGTCTAAGAACAGTACCTACACTGCCTCAGCGAAGTTGCCTGTACACTTAAATAAATTTGATTTTGATGATGAGTACCAGTACATGATTGCCCTACTAAACAGGATGACAAGTAAGCTTCATGTAGGAAATTTTGAGAATTGGATGTTTGGAATCATCCAGATGGTCCTATACACAGATAATAAGCCATTATGGGCCAAGGTCATCAACGATGCACTAGATGAAAGCATGAGGAACCTGGGAGGTCAGGCATGCATGTTTAATATGACCTCATATGTTTAGTACTCATGTGCTTACAAGGGAACCTTTGATTCCCTGACTACAGTGGGTAGAGCTGGTAGTGATGTAGATGATGCCCACATGTGGGATCACTATCCTCAACTACAAAGAAAGAATTACCTCTTGGATTACAAATTAGTGAATGATGCATTCTCTATGCATCTAGTCAAAACCATGAAAGAGAAGACATTTTGATTACAAATCATCATAAATCTTGAGTAATCTATGTTTGAAATCTGGATACATGCATTGATTAGCTGCATCCCTTGGAGTGCTTATTAGTCTACATGTGTTGTTTTCATTCCTTATCCTTTGAAGTTAGCATCATCCATATCTAGTTGTAGAACATCTTAGTGACATATGGTTTGATTCCTTTTCCTCATGAATGTATCTTGTATGTATGTGGTTTAATGGCTAAAGATTCACTAAAATTAGAAGCATTCTTTTAAATTTCTTTGAATTTCATAACAAATCATCACCATAATTGCAAATAGCAGAGAAACAAAAGCAAATAACATGAAATATGCTGATTTCCCATAGATAATTGGAAATACATAGCATATTTAGAGTAAAAGCATGTTAAATTGACAAATATCATGCAAATTCATACAAATATCCATGAGATACATGCAAATATCCACTTATAGACACATCATTTGAACAAATATACAATGTAGAAGAAAGAACAAGTTCATGATGATCAATAATCAGAAGAATTGATCAAACTTGTAAACATATCAGCTATCTTTGGAAATAGAGTAGAAATAACCTATTTGTGGGGTAAATTTACAAGAAACAGAACAATACTGATCATCAAGACAAATGTAAGACCCCTTGAAATGGAAAACAGCATGTCACATCAACCTTTGAGTAATGTCAGATGATCATGACCTGATCAACAGAGACTTGGAGTCATCAACTTATCATAAGTTGATCATACTTTACAAGATAATAAAGGTTTGTTGTGCAAAATTTTATGCATGTTGTTATAACTAACAATCATCATCAACATAAATTGGTGCTAGAAGGAGGGCCTTCATCAGTAGATTTGTTTGATTTGATGACACAGATAGAAAGGTAATACTCATGCAGCTCTGTATTTCAAGTCATATGCAAAGATTTGTTGTTTTAAGTCCGTGCATGTGTGTCCTATGCAAAATTTTCAAAATTGACCATAAATATTTTGAGCTTTGTGGTTGATCACTGTGATATTTCAAAGATAAGATATATTTCAAGTCTTTTGCTAAAGCTTTGAGGTAATCTACTTAAGAGACTTGATATCCAGTTGCTTGTGTCCCAAAGCCTCATATCACCTCATATTTGCATCATTTCTATAAATATTGCATAAATATCCAGTCAGTTTCAAATTCTGATCATAAATATAGCTTTTGCTAAGGTGTTTTAACTGATCTTTACAGTAAACAAGCCAAATTTTCCTTAAATTCAAGAAATCCTGGCTCTTAGGCCAAATACCAGGTCTAGATCTAGCAGACTCTTTGAAGAATTGCCTATCTGGGGATTTAGACCTAAAATAGTAGATATTCATCATTCTTCTGGTTCTTGTGCGTCAGGAGCTTCACAAGAATGTGCTCCTATAACTCCTATCAAGTTACAAACACCTACAGGACCACCTGTCACACCTCAGGTCCAACCTCCACCAGTCACAATGTCGTTCTTTATTGTAGAGTCACCCCTGACTTTCACTGCATATTGTCCTTTACCTAAAACTCCTGACAAGATTTGTCCTAAATATCATCCATATCAGGCTATTGATGATCACATTAGAACATTCAAGGAAGCTTGTTGTAGGGCTAGAATTGAACATCAGGATGTGGTATGCAGGTTATTTCCATTTTCCTTAGGGGAAGAGGCATATAACTGGTATATCAGTCTTGGTCAAGGTTCAATCGGTTCATGGGCTACCTTGGAGAAAGATTTTAAGGATAGATTCAAAATACATATAGATCCTTCAATGAATTATCATCTGTTTGCCACAATCAAGAGATTTGAAGGAGAACCTATTGCTAATTTCAATGCAAGATTCCAAAAGATTCTCTCAAAGTTAGTTGCTCCCTATACTGTAATAGATGAAGCTGCTAGGAGCATGTACTACTCAGCCTTAGATCCCTTGACTTCTATGTTTATCAAGAGAGCACATCCTGGTGTTACAACCTTGACATGAGATTTTGAAGAAGCTATCAAAGTCAATCAGCAGCTGATCCCTGCTCCAACACCTAATATTACATTTCCTAGACTCCCTGCCTATCCTACATATCATACTTAGCAACAAACCAATGGAGTCATGATACCTCCAGCTATAATGCCAAGTCCTTTACAGATACCTCCACTCACTATCATGCCACCTCCAAATGGAAATGGTCAAATGTTACAATTGTTGATAACTGAGAGGGGGGGGTTGAATCAGTTATCCTAATTATTTCTGTTTTTGAACTTTATTGTTAATTAATGCAGCATTGAATCAAACACAAAAACATTGCCATGAAATAAGAAACACATGACACAGTATTTTTGACGTGGAAACCCTGTTAAGGGAGAAAACCACGGGGTGATTAACCCAAAAATTATTCTCTGTTAGAAGAATAGGAAATTACAAAAATGGCACTTGCCAATTAGGGCTCACTGCCCGAGCACACTGCTCACAAAGAGGCCCACTGCCTACAAGGAGACACACTGTCTACAAAGTGATAAGAATGTTGATAACTGAGAGGGGGGGGGGTGAATCAGTTATCCTAATTATTTCCCTTAATGAACTTTCCTTTTAATTGATGCAGCATAAAATCAAACACAAAACATTAACCATGAAATAAGAAACACATGACACAGTATTTTTGACGTGGAAACCCTGTTAAGGGAGAAAACCACGGGGTGATTAACCCAAAATTATTCTCTGTTAGAAGAATAGGAAATTACAAAAATGGCACTTGCCAATTAGGGCTCACTGCCCGAGCACACTGCTCACAAGAGGCCCACTGCCTACAAGAAGACACACTGTCTACAAAGTGATGAGAATCACAGTCTTGAACTGATTGGAAGCATCTGCATATGCTGGAGTTCAGTTCCGGTTAGGCTCAGTACACTGATCTGCTGCACTTCATCTTTCCTCTGTTCTTTATTCTGCTATCTTTCACATACCGGATCCTTTTTGCTACTTCTGCTCTTTATCTGGATTTATTCGCATAACACTCCACAACAACACACTCTTCACAACTAAATCCATCCTCTATATATATCCGCACAAGTGATTTCATCACCTTTCTAGTCGGCATCCGGAACAGTCTAGTTTCTTACAAACTTTTGTTCTGTCGGCTGAATCCTTCCTCACCAAGCTATGCGGATCAAGCATATACTTGTAGATATCATTAATCATGTCGGCCAAACATGATTCATGCCTTCACAACCTCTGTCATCAACAGTAACACATCCGGAAAGCAGTCTGATACTCTGCCAGTCAGTTCTTCCTCTGTTTTCACTATCTCTTAGGAATCCGGTACTCAACCATTCATATCTTTTTCCTCGTCCATCACTGGAGGCTAAATCCTTGGAATATACCACTCAAGGTAATCCTCTTGACTTCCCCAAATCCGCACTGCACCAAGACACTTCCTCTGAGAGGTCCGGACCAATCTGTCGGACCTTGCCACATGCTCTGTTCTTCTTCACCGGACCACAACATTCTTTATTCTGACTTCCGGTAGAGACACATTATGACTTGCGGATATGTGGGATGACCTTTGTTGCCATCAATGACAACAACCATGAATCCATATAGTGTCTCTTGCCAACAATCTCCCCCTTTGGCATTGATGGCAACACTTAGTGAAAAATGACTAAGTGTTTTCACTATGCTCCCCCTTTGCTGATGCTCTGTCTTTATATACAATTTCCGGAACTCCCCCTTAGTTGGATTCCTCATTTTTCACTGCTCCTCACTCCCCCTTTGACATCAATGGCAAAGGGTAGGGTCCGCACACCAAAATTTTCAAAAATTTCCTATACATAGCCGCATATTTACATACTTACATATACTGAAGAATGTCTGCAAAGGATGTATGCAATTGAATCATTTCTGTAGCCCAACTTTGCTTCATTCTATCCAATATTGAAATGTGACCACTTAGCAAAAATGCAAACGCTTCTGCCCGCTTGAGATCTGTCGGATCTTTTGTTTGGGCGGTGGTCTGAGCATCACTGATGGCCTCATGCATGGTTTCCAACTTAGGGATTATAATCCTTCTAAGTTCTCCCATCCGGTTGGTGATGTTCTTCCTTTCCTTCTCAAGATTTTTTATTTCATTCAAGACTGCAATGGTCTGACATTCTTGATTTATTATAGAGGAAGAGAGAGGATCAAAACTTTGAGATAAGCTTTGTAGCTTATCCTGTTCCTCTTTTATTTTCTTGTCAAATGCTGCTGTTGCCTTTGACCAGGATATACAAAATTTATAGATGTCACCGCCATCCTTAAGAGCATTCTCTAAGCTCTTTATTCCAATGCTTACAATCTTCCTATCCTTAGAGATTAATTCTAATATTTCTGAAAATCTTTTATCCAAAAATTCCTTCCGGACCTTTTCTTCAGCTGATTTTTCTAAAGAATCAAAATGTGTATCAACACTGCTGACTAAGGTTTTTAGATTACCGGAAGTGGAGGCTGTCGGATCTATCTGGATTGATGGCATGATCTTTACAAGTACTCCGGAAGCAGCCTCTATCAACTCACAGTCTTCCATATGAGACTTCAGGAGCTTTTCATTTGCCTTGGCATTTGCAAATGAAGCTATCTTCATTGTTTGTACCGGAGAGAGAGAGTCAAAATCAAATGGGCCTTTTAGAAGCTCCGGTTCATCAATCTCTAGAGTTTCTTTGCTCAAAAATTGTTGAACAGTTTGTGCAGTGTCTCTTGCCGGAGACAGATGTTTCTTTTCTTCTGCAGTCTTAGAACTGTCAACCTCTTTGTCTTTCACCACTGCTTCCTTCTCCTGTAGTTGCTCTTCTTCTTTGGATCCGGAGACTGTAGGGGAAACCGGAGGAGAGATGCTAGTTTGTTCATGAGCCACTTCTTCTGGAGCAGAGGGTCCCAAGTCCTCAGCTGTTTCTGTACCTAAATCCTCTACAACCGGAAGATTGAACCTTTTGAAGGCCTTCCGGAGGATCTCTTCTGTTTCTTGGGCCACTTTGTCAGTCTCGCCAAGCATGAGTTGATTCATCCTGGCTTTGCTTCTGAACTCATCTTTGCAGTCTTTGAAGATAATGTTCATTGTCTTGGGATCAATTTGAGGATATAGCTGAATAGCTATCTGCTCCCGGATCTCAAGATCTTTAGCATGAGCATTATTCTTTCTTACTTCCATTTCCTTTTCTAGGCTTTTAGGAATAAGAGATATTATTTCAATGAAAGCCTTATTATATATGTTAAGATATTTTACTGTGGCCTCCTGCAGAGTCTTTTGGTCGGCCTCACTGAAGTCATCATATGATTCAGTCATTGGTTGAAGGTTTCCATCCACCGTGACCGACTTGATTATGCTCTCTAGAGACAGAGTGGGCTTCTCAACAGATACCTCTGCCATTTCATCCTTGTCTTGGCCTGTGGAGGGCTTACCGGATCCTTTCTTCTTCTGTTTCTTTACTTCTCTTACTCCCTCATCTGATTCTGTTTCCTCTTCATCCTTTTGGCTTCCATAAGCCCTTGTGGCTTTTGTCTTGGATCTCTTACCAGATGCCTGAACTTCCGGTTTTGAACTTTTGGTTGTGGGAGGTGCAGGTCTCTTTGATGATCTGGTCCGGGTGGGAGCTTCAACCGGAGCACTTTCTTTGCTTTTCTCTTCTTCCTCGGCCTTCCTCCTCTTTTCCCGGCTGGCATCAAGTGCCTCCTTTGAGATACCTAGGCCTTGAGCAATGTGCTCTACTTCTTTTCTTACCTTTCTTTTAATCTCAGGTTCCCTGAGTTCTACATGTATTTTTACACTCAGCTCCTCAAAGGTTCCAAACCTTTCTGCCTTAGGATCTTTGGGCTGACTTAGCATGTGTTGAACATGCAGCTCCACTATCTGTTCATCAACTTCATACCCCATGGGCATGATCCAGACAGTCCTTGGCTCCACTGCCTCCATTAGGCACTGATCAGTGTCAACCATAAAGCACACTGAGTCCTTGTATTTCTCAATGAGAGACTGGGGAATTCTCTCTCTTGCTTGCATCATGCTCTGAAAGTTTTTGAAGTATCCCTATAGAGTTGTATTTCTCACTTTTGCATCCCCAAGTCCATGCAAATAGTCTCTTATCTGGACTGCAACAGGTTTGTCATTCAGCCATACCCATCCACTTGTTCCGGGTAGCTCATTCATGAAATAGAAGAATAGACATACAATAAGAGTACCATACTTAAAGGAATTCTTCTTATCCTTCTTGATTTTCTGTATGTTTTCCATTAATTGGCTTAGCAGTAGTTCGCAGAGATCATATTCTGCATTCTTTCTTAACATTTCATAAGCAGTGTATATTGCAGTTCCAGATACAGAATTCTCCCTGCTGGAGTGATAGATCTTGTATCCTATTATCATTGATGCATATTTGATATCCGGATCTGAAATATCTTCAATGGTCATTGCCCTTTTGTCAAATTTTGATCCGGTGGCCTCAGTTACAATGTTGTTCTTGACAGATTTGAGGATAGGTACCCCTCCGGAAGAGTATAGGCCAGTTACTGCTCTAATTGCCTCTTTTGTGATCTTGCAGGGTCTATCTAGCCATAGAAAGTTGTCATGCATCCTGCTCAGTACATACCGGACCCATTCATCTTCTTCAAAGCAGGGGAAATGAATAAATTGCTCAAATTGTTTCTTCTGAATATCCTTATACTCTGGTTTAAGCTCAAAAGCATTGTCAATCAGCTGCTTGTGATAGAGGTCTCTTAATTTGAATTCCCCAAATTCCTCAATGTTTGCATGTATGTAAACCCTAATGTCTTCGGTGTGTAAAACTCCGTGAGGAACACTAGAGAAGGCTCCTAGTGGGTCTACCTCCAATGATTTGTAGGGATGTTTCTTGAATGAGGGGCGAGGTCTATCAGAGATCTTAACTATGTTTGGAGTAGCCATTCTTCAAAGATTTGCAGTGAGGTAATGAAAAACGGAGAATACCTTATGCGCCTTCGGTTTGCACGGAGTGGTTGGATTGATTTCTTTATGCAATAACTTCAGCAGGAGATCCTTGGTGTGCTTGATGAACCTTGTTGCAGAGCTCCACTTTTCGCTTCTTCTCGAGTGCAGAATGAGCAAATAACCTTTGAGAAATCTCTTAAATTGCTCCGCGAACCCTAATATCTGTCTGCAATAAATGCTTCACCTACATCATTCTGGTTTGCCTTGTCTGGATAGCTTGGATTGTCCCGGATTAGTCCTAATCTGAGGATATCATCCGGATCTTTCAATCATGAATAAATCGAGGTAACATATTACAAGATCATCCCAAACACTCTGTCCAATCCGCAGAACAAGATAGTGCATTTCTGGATCTTTCCAGACCTTTTTGTAATCCTTTATCATACCGGAGCATCTCCCTGAACAGGTCTTATTTGATCGATCACAGCTTCTTCATAACTCCATGCGGACCTCTGAAAACTTGACTAAAGTATCTCAAGACTCATATCTACAAACCCTTTGATCCGCATCTTGTGCCACATCCGGCACCACTTGTTTGGCTGGGGGAACAAGATTTTCTTTGAGTCTCCCCCTGAGCCTGAGCTCACTTTTTAATTTCCGGAAGAAATATCAGCACCAGAGTCTGGTGCGGATCCAACCTCTACATTCTCTGAACTTTTCTTCACCCAAATCTTGCTCATCTGATTCCTAACCTCATCCGCATTCATCTTTTGTTTACCCTTGTCTTGATTCTGATTATACACCGGACCTCTTTTGTCCTGATTCTTGTTTCTGTAGACTTTAGCATTATGACCGGACCTATTGCAGATTTGGCAAATAATATTTCTTTGCATATTTGACTGATATCCTCTTGATCTGCATTGATTAGCCCTATGACCTATTCTATTGCATGTGAAGCATCTACCTTTGAATGATTTGTTTACTTGCATAATTCTGCATTCATGGGATTTGTGTCCATACCTTTTGCAGTTGAAGCACTGTCCGGAGAAGGATGAATTAATCTGATTCATTCTCATTCTGCACTGATTAGCTTTGTGACCAAAGTGGTTGCAGCTATGGCAGTATCCATTGAAGGATGGATATCTTTGAGCATTTGGCTGTCTTACCGGAGGTCTTCTAGGCCTGCTCCTTGGATTTTCTGATCCAAGATTCTTCTGACCGGATCCGGAGCTTTCTCCTTTCTCATATCCCAAACCATACTTGTCATCTGTCCTCTTTTGACTTCCAAGAAGAACTTCAAGTTGAGCAGAACTTATCTTGAATTTCTCTTTATATTCATTTGCTGTTTGAAGGTCTCTTTTGAGAGAGGCAATTTGATCCTCAAGTTTTCCTTCATTATCTTTGGCATCTTCAAGATCAGATTCAAGATGTCTGATAATCCTATCCATCTGGTGGCATTCTTCTGATTTTTCTTTAAGAGATTGTCTTAGATTGTCTTCAGCCTTTCTTTTTTCTTCAATCTCTTGAGTAAACTTTATAGTTCCTGATTCCATTTCATGTCTTAACATAATGACTTCTTTTGATAACTTTTCACATAACTTGGTTTGCTCAGTCAATTCTTCATTTGTATTGCTTTCTTCACTTTGCCTTGCCAACTGTTGAAGCAGCTCCTTTCTCTTTTTCATAGAGAGACTTAATTTGTCTTTTAATTCTCTCATGAATTCATCAGCCTGTTTGAGTCTTTCCTTTAATTCACTGACTTCAGAATTTGACTGTTCAAGATCCTCAAGAGCAGTCTTGAGTTGCTCTCTTAAACCATATGCATCCATTTGAAATCCCAGATCTTCCTCAAGCTGTTAGGCTCTATTAGGAGGAACTTAGCTCTGATACCAATTGTTGATAACTGAGAGGGGGGGGGTGAATCAGTTATCCTAATTATTTCCCTTAATGAACTTTCCTTTTAATTGATGCAGCATAAAATCAAACACAAAACATTAACCATGAAATAAGAAACACATGACACAGTATTTTTGACGTGGAAACCCTGTTAAGGGAGAAAACCACGGGGTGATTAACCCAAAATTATTCTCTGTTAGAAGAATAGGAAATTACAAAAATGGCACTTGCCAATTAGGGCTCACTGCCCGAGCACACTGCTCACAAGAGGCCCACTGCCTACAAGAAGACACACTGTCTACAAAGTGATGAGAATCACAGTCTTGAACTAATTGGAAGCATCTGCATATGCTGGAGTTCAGTTCCGGTTAGGCTCAGTACACTGATCTGCTGCACTTCATCTTTCCTCTGTTCTTTATTCTGCTATCTTTCACATACCGGATCCTTTTTGCTACTTCTGCTCTTTATCTGGATTTATTCACATAACACTCCACAACAACACACTCTTCACAACTAAATCCATCCTCTATATATATCCGCACAAGTGATTTCATCACCTTTCTAGTCGGCATCCGGAACAGTCTAGTTTCTTACAAACTTTTGTTCTGTCGGCTGAATCCTTCCTCACCAAGCTATGCGGATCAAGCATATACTTGTAGATATCATTAATCATGTCGGCCAAACATGATTCATGCCTTCACAACCTCTGTCATCAATAGTAACACATCCGGAAAGCAGTCTGATACTCTGCCAGTCAGTTCTTCCTCTGTTTTCACTATCTCTTAGGAATCCGGTACTCAACCATTCATATCTTTTTCCTCGTCCATCACCGGAGGCTAAATCCTTGGAATATACCACTCAAGGTAGTCCTCTTGACTTCCCCAAATCCGCACTGCACCAAGACACTTCCTCTGAGAGGTCCGGACCAATCTGTCGGACCTTGCCACATGCTCTGTTCTTCTTCACCGGACCACAACATTCTTTATTCTGACTTCCGGTAGAGACACATTATGACTTGCGGATATGTGGGATGACCTTTGTTGCCATCAATGACAACAACCATGAATCCATATAGTGTCTCTTGCCAACAAAGAATCACAGTCTTGAACTGATTGGAAGCATCTGCATATGCTGGAGTTCAGTTCCGATTAGGCTCAGTACACTGATCTGCTGCACTTCATCTCTCCTCTGTTCTTTATTCTGCTATCCTTTCACATACCGGATCTTTCTTGCTACTTCTGCTCTGTTCTGCACTTATTCGCATATATCTTCACACAATCACACACTTCACAACTAAATCCATCCTCTATATATATCAGCACAAGTAATTTCATCACTTTTCTAGTCGGCATCCGGAACAGTCTAGTTTCTTACAAACTCTGTTCTGTCGGCTGAATCCTTGCTCACCAAGCAATGCGGATCAAGCATATACTTGTAGATATCATTAATCATGTCAGCCAAACATGATTCATGCCTTCACAACCTTTATCATCAACAGTAACACATCCGGAAAGTAGTCTGATACTCTGTCAGTCAGTTCTTCCTCTGTTTTCACTGTCTCTCAGGAATCCGGTACTCAACTATTCATATATTTTTCCTTGTCCATCACCGGAGGCTAAATCCTTGGAATATACCACTCAAGGTAGTCCTCTTGACTTCCCCAAATCCGCACTGCACCAAGACACTTCCTCTGAGAGATCCGGACCAATCTGTCAGACCTTGCCACATGCTCTGTTCTTGTTCACCGGACCACAACAATCTTTATTCTGACTTCTGGTAGAGACACACCATGACTTGCGGATATGTGGGATGACCTTTGTTGCCATCAATGACAACAACCATGAATCCATATAGTGTCTCTTGCCAACAATCTCCCCCTTTGGCATTGATGGCAACACTTAGTGAAAAATGACTAAGTGTTTACACTATGCTCCCCCTTTGCTGATGCTCTGTCTTTATATATAATTTCTGGAACTCCCCCTTAGTTGGATTCCTCATTTTTCACTGCTCCTCACTCCCCCTTTGACATCAATGGCAAAGGGTAGGGTCCGCACACCAAAATTTTCAAAAATTTTCTATACATAGCCGCATATTTACATACTCACATATACTGAAGAATGTCTGCAAAGGATGTCTTCAATTGGATCAGTTCTGTAGCCCAACTTTGCTTCATTCTATCCAAAATTGAGATGTGACCACTCAACAAAAATGCAAAAGCTTTTGCCCTCTTGAGATCTATCAGATCATTTGTTTGGGCGGTGGTCTGAGCATCACTGATGGCCTCATGCATAGTTTCTAACTTAGGGATTATAATCCTTCTAAGTTCTCCCATCCGGTTAGTGATATTCTTCCTTTCCTTCTCAAGATTCTTTATTTCATTCAAGACTGCAATAGTCTGACATTCTTGATTTATTATGGAGGAAGAGAGAGGATCAAAACTTTGAGATAAACTTTGTAGCTTGTCCTGTTCCTCTTTTATTTTCTTATCAATTGCTACTGTTGCCTTTGACCAGGATATACAAAATTTGTAAATGTCACCGCCATCCTTAAGAGCATTTTCTAAGCTCTTTATTCCAATACTCATATTTCTCCTATCGTTAGAGATTAATCCTAATACTTCTGAAAATCTTTTATCCAAAAATTCCTTCTGGACCTTTTCTTCAGCAGATTTTTCTAGAGATTCAAAATGTGTACTAACACTGCTGACTAAGGTTTTGAGATTACCGGAAGAGGAGGCTGTGGGATCCTTTTGAAAAGATGGCATGATCTTTTCTAGCACTCCAGATGCTACCTCCATAAGCTCACAGTCTTCCATGTGAGATTTCAGCAGTTTCTCTTTGACTTTCTCATTTGCAAATGAGGCTATTTTCATTGTTTGCACCGGTGACAAAGAGTCAAAATCTAATGGTCCTTTTAGCAGGTCCAGTTCATCAATTTCTATAGTGGCTTTTGTCAGGAATTCTTGAACAGTTTGTACAGTGTCTCTTGCCAGAGACAGATGTTTCTTCTCTTCTGCAGTTTTGTCCTTTTGAATCTTTTCTCCTTCCTTACTCTTACCACTTTCAGTTGTGGTTTTCTCTGTTGGGGTGCTATCAACCTCTTTTTCTTTAACTGCTGCTTCTTTCTCCTGTAGTTTCTCTTCTTCTTGGGATCCGAAGACTGTAGGGGAAACCGGAGGAGAGATGTTAGTCTGTTCAGGGCCCACTTCTTCCGGAGCAGATGATTCCAAATCCGTAGCTGTTTCTGCACCTAAGTCCTCTACAACAGGAAGATTGAACCTTTTGAAGGCCTTCCGGAGGATCTCTTCTGTCTCTTTGGCCACTTTTTCAGTCTCACCAAGCATGAGTTGATTCATCCTGGCTTTACTTCTAAACTCATCTTTGCAGTCTTTGAAGATTATGTTCATTGTCTTGGGATCAATTTGAGGATATAGCTGAATAGCTATCTGCTCCCGGATCTCAAGATCTTTTGCATGAGCATTATTCTTTCTTATTTCTAATTCCTTTTCTAGGCTTTTAGGAATAAGAGATATGATCTCAATGAAAGCCTTATTGTATATGTTCAGATATTTGACTGTGGCTTCCTGCAGAGTCTTTTGGTCAGCCTCATTGTAGTCATCATAAAATTCAGTCATTGGTTGAAGGTTTCCATCCACCGTAACCGACTTGATTACACTCTCTAGAGACAGAGTGGGCTTTTCAACAGATACCTCTGCCATTTCATCCTTGTCTTGGCCTGTGGAGGGTTTACCGGATCCTTTCTTCTTCTGCTTCTTTATTTCTTTTACTCCCTCATCTGACTCTGTTTCCTCTTCATCCTTTTGGCTTTCATAAGCCCTTGTGGCTTTTGTCTTAGATCTTTTACCGGATGCCTGGACTTCCAGTTTTGAGCTTTTGGTTGTGGGAGGTGCAGATCTTTTTGATGATCTGGTCCGGGTGGAAGTTTCAACCGGAACACTTTCTTTACTTTTCTTTTCTTCCTCAGCCTTCCTCCTCTTTTCCCGACTGGCATCAAGTGCCTCTTTTGAGATGCCTAGGCCTTGAGCAATATGCTCTACTTCTTTTCTCACCTTTCTCTTTATCTCAGGTTCCCTGAGTTCTACATGGATCTTTACACTCAACTCCTCAAAGGTTCCAAACCTTTCTGCCTTTGGATCTTTGGGCTGACTTAGCATGTGTTGAACATGCAGCTCCACTATCTGTTCATCCACTTCATACCCCATGGGCATGATCCAGATAGTCCTTGGCTCCACCGCCTCCATTAGGCACTGATCAGTGTCCACCATAAAGCACACTGAGTCTTTGTATTTTTCAACAAGAGACTGGGGAATTCTCTCTCTTGCTTGCATCATGCTTTGGAAGTTTTTGAAGTATCCCCATAGGGCTGTATTTCTTGCTTTGGCATCCCCAAGCCCATGTAGATAGTCTCTTATCTGGACTGCAACAGGTTTGTCATTCTGCCATACCCATCCACTTGATCCGGGCAGCTCATTCATGAAGTAGAAGAATAGACATACTATAAGAGTACCATACTTAAAGGAATTCTTCTTGTCCTTCTTGATTTTTTGTATATTTTCCATTAATTGGCTTAAGAGCAGTTCGCAGAGATCATATTCTGTATTCTTCCTTAGCATTTCATAGGCAATATATACTGCAGTTCCGGATACAGAATTCTCCCTGCTGGAGTGATAGATCTTGTATCCTATTATCATGGACACATACTTGATATCCGGATCAGAAATATCTTCAATGGTCATTGCCCTCTTATCAAATTTTGATCCGGTGGCCTCAGTTACAATGTTATTTTTGATAGATTTGAGGATAGGTATCCCTCCGGAAGAGTATAGACCAGTTACTGCTCTAATTGCCTCTTTTGTGATCTTGCAGGGTCTATCCAGCCATAGGAAGTTGTCATGCATCCTGCTCAGTACATACTGGACCCATTCATCTTCTTCAAAGCAGGGGAAATGAATAAATTGCTCAAATTGTTTCTTCTGGATATCCTTATACTCTGGTTTAAGCTCAAAAGCATTGTCTATCAGTTGCTTGTGATAGAGATCTCTCAATTTGAATTCCCCAAATTCCTCAATGCTTGCATGTATGTAAACCCTAATGTCTTCTGTGTGTAAAACTCCGTGAGGAACACTGGAAAATGCTCCTAAGGGATCTACCTCCAATGACTTGTATGGATGTTTCTTAAATTCAGGTCGGGGCCTATCTGAGATTTTCACTATATTTGGAGTAGCCATTTCTTCAAAGATTTGCAGTGAGATAATGAAAACAGAGAATACCTTATGCGCCTTTGGTTTGCACGGAGTGGTTGGATTGATTTCTTTATGCAATGACTTCGGCAGGAGATCTTTGGTGTGCTTGATGAATCTTGTTGCAGAGCTCCACTTTTCGCTTCTTCTTGAGTGCAGAATGAGCAAATGCTTTTTGAGAAATCCCTTATATTGCTCCGCAAACCCTAATATCTGATGGCAATAAATGCTCAACCTATATTATTTTGGTTTGCCTTATCCGGATAGCTTGGAGTATCCCGGATCAGTCCTGATCTGTGAACATCATCTGGATCTTTCAATCATGAATAAATCGAGGTGACACATTACAAGAACATCCCAAACACTCTGTCCAATCCGCAGAATAAGACAATGCACTTCCGGATCTCTCCGGATCTTTTTGTAATCCTCTGTCATACCGGAGCATCTCCCGGAACAGGTCTTACTTGATCGATCACAGCTTCTTCATATCTCCATGCGGACCTCTGAAATCTTATCTGGATCATCTCAAGACTTATATCTTTAAACCCTTTACTCTGCATCTTGTGCCACATCTGGCACCACTTGATTGGCTGGGGGAACAGGATTTTCTTTGAGTCTCCCCCTGAGCCAGAGCTCACTTTTTAATTTTCGGAAGAAATATCAGCACTAGAGTCTGGTGCGGATCCAACCTCTACATTCTCTGAACTTTTCTTCACCCAAATCTTGCTCATCTGATTCCTAACTTCATCCGCATTCATCTTTTGTTTACCCTTGTCTTGATTCTGATTATACACCGGACCTCTTTTGTCCTGATTCTTGCTTCTGCAGACTTTAGCATTATGACCAGACCTATTACAGATTTGGCAAATAACATTTCTTTGCATATTTGACTGATAACCTCTTGATTTGCATTGATTAGCCATATGACCTACTCTATTGCATGTAAAGCATCTACCTTTGAATGAATTGTTTACTTGCATATTTCTGCATTCATGGGATTTGTGTCCATACCTTTTGCAGTTAAAGCACTGTCCGAAGAAGGATGAATTAATCTGATTCATTCTCTTTTTGCAATGATCAGCTTTGTGACCAAAGTGGTTGCAGCTGTGGCAGTATCCATTGAAAGATGGATATCTTTGAGCATTGGGCTGTCTTACCGGAGGTCTTCTAGGTCTATTCCTTGGATTTTCTGATCCAAAATTCTTTTGACCGGATCCGGAGCTTTCTCCTTTCTCATATCCCAAACCATACTTGTCATCTATCCTCTTTTGACTTCCAAGAAGAACTTCAAGTTGGGCAGAACTTATCTTGAATTTTTCTTTATATTCATTTGCTGTTTGAAGATCTCTTTTGAGAGAGGCAATTTGATCCTCAAGTTTTTCTTCATTATCTTTGGCATCTTCAAGATCAGATTCAAGATGTCTGATGATCCTGTCCATCTGGTGGCATTCTTCTGATTTCTCTTTAAGAGATTGTCTCAGATTGTCTTCAGCTTTTCTTTTTTCTTCAATCTCTTGAGTAAACTTTATAGTTCCTGATTCCATTTCATGTCTTAACATAATGACTTCTTTTGATAACTTTTCACATAACTTGGTTTGCTCAGTCAATTTTTCATTTGTATTGCTTTCTTCACTTTGTCTTGCCAATTGTTGGAGCAGCTCCTTTCTCTTTTTCATAGAGAGGCTTAATTTGTCTTTTAATTCTCTCATGAATTCATCAGCCTGTTTGAGTCTTTCCTTTAATTCATTGACTTCAGAATTTGACTGTTCAAGATCCTCAAGGGCAGTCTTGAGTTGCTCCCTTAAACCATATGCATCCATTTGAACTCCCAGATCTTCCTCAAGCTGTTAGGCTCTATTAGGAGGAACCTGGCTCTGATACCAATTGTTGATAACTGAGAGGGGGGGTGAATCAGTTATCCTAATTATTTCTGTTTTTGAACTTTATTGTTAATTAATGCAGCATTGAATCAAACACAAAAACATTGCCATGAAATAAGAAACACATGACACAGTATTTTTGACATGGAAACCCTATTAAGGGAGAAAACCACGGGGTGATTAACCCAAAAATTATTCTCTGTTAGAAGAATAGGAAATTACAAAAATGACACTTGCCAATTAGGGCTCACTGCCCGAGCACACTGCTCACAAAGAGGCCCACTGCCTACAAGGAGACACACTGTCTACAAAGTGATAAGAATCACAGTCTTGAACTGATTGGAAGCATCTGCATATGCTGGAGTTCAGTTCCGGTTAGGCTCAGTACACTGATCTGCTGCACTTCATCTCTCCTCTGTTCTTTATTCTGCTATCCTTTCACATACCGGATCTTTCTTGCTACTTCTGCTCTGTTCTGCACTTATTCGCATATATCTTCACACAATCACACACTTCACAACTAAATCCATCCTCTATATATATCCGCACAAGTAATTTCATCACTTTTCTAGTCGGCATCCGGAACAGTCTAGTTTCTTACAAACTCTGTTCTGTCGGCTGAATCCTTGCTCACCAAGCAATGCGGATCAAGCATATACTTGTAGATATCATTAATCATGTCAGCCAAACATGATTCATGCCTTCACAACCTTTATCATCAACAATAACACATCCGGAAAGTAGTCTGATACTCTGTCAGTCAGTTCTTCCTCTGTTTTCACTGTCTCTCAGGAATCCGGTACTCAACTATTCATATCTTTTTCCTTGTCCATCACCGGAGGCTAAATCCTTGGAATATACCACTCAAGGTAGTCCTCTTGACTTCCCCAAATCCGCACTGCACCAAGACACTTCCTCTGAGAGATCCAGACCAATCTGTCGTACCTTGCCACATGCTCTGTTCTTGTTCACCGGACCACAACAATCTTTGTTCTGACTTCCGGTAGAGACACACCATGACTTGCGGATATGTGGGATGACCTTTGTTGCCATCAATGACAACAACCATGAATCCATATAGTGTCTCTTGCCAACAACAATATCCAGGACATACACAGGTACCTCAGGTTGTGGAACAATCCAACAATAATAGCAATGGATCTTCCTTTTCAAACCTCAAATAGAGAATGTAATAGCCAAAGAGAAGGAAGAGAAGGAAGAAATTAAGGAGATATCGACATAGCTAAGGAAACTCACTACTGAGATCACTCATTTGAGGAGTCAGAATTTCTATTCTCAGCCAAATCAGAATAGAGGATATGCTAATGACAGACCTAATTATCCCAACACTAGGCCAAACAATGGTTCTCTGCCATCACCCCTAGATAATCAGCCCCCTGGTGAACCTAAGCAGACCACTAGAGTAAACCTTGCAGAGGTAGCTCTTATAAACTAGTGTAGGATACATAATACCAATGCTCATGCAGAACTGGATTGTCCTCAGTTCAGGATTGCTACCAATATATTCCAGACTAAAGTATCTAATACTTCAGGTAATCCACCTTGTGTTGAAGGAAATGAAATTGTCCCTTGTGGATATGATTCTGCTCGAGTACTAGAAAATTTCATCAATCATCCTCATTAGTAGACAATGTCACCTCATCAGAATTACACCTTAGCATGTGAAGAGTCAGGCATGGATTTTGAAACCAATTATGTTTTTTGATTTGAAGATGAAAATGAGCCATCAATTGAACATGAAGAAGTACATACTTATCAACAGCAGTATCAGGGTAGGCATAATTACAACCTGAGGAATAATTCAAACAAACCTGCTAGTCCTTTGACTACATCCTTGCCTCCAAATAATTTCAACACTCCTCCTAATCCTAAGGCAAGTAATAACCCTAGATTTCCCAAAGTCAATGCTCAGTACTTAGCACCACAAAATATAGCACCAAAAGCTAGTAACCTACCTCCTGAGTTTGATAAGTTGGTCACATATTTGGCAGATGAAATGAAAAAGATCAAAATCAACCTATCATTGTTAGAACTACTCAAAACCCTAGCTATCAAAAAAGCCTTCATGAAATCCTTAGATGATCCTACTCCAAAAGAGGATAATCACACCTCAAGTCAGACTGGGAATAAAGATCATGCTGATAGGGATGTTAATGTTAAACATAAAGCTCTAGCCACTATTCAGGCTATCGAGACTTCACACATGACTCTTTACAGAGATAAAACTAAGTCACCTCCTTTTATCCTTACCATAAGGATGTTCAGCAAGAATTTACATAATTGCTTAGTAGATTCAGGAGCATCTACTAATGTAATGCCCCTGTCCATATGCAATGCCTTAGGGTTGCATCCTGCTAAGTCACTGAAGAAAGTAACACAGTTAGATAAAATAGAGGTGAGTGTAGTAGGAGAACTAACTCACATCCATATGTAGTTAGCATCAGATCCAAGAATCCAATACTATATTGTTATTCAGGTAGTGGATATGCATGATACCTATGGAATGCTACTCAACAGAGATTGGTCAAAAATGCTCAATGGATACATGTCCACTAATTTTAGTCACATGTGGTTACCTTGGAAAGGAATACCTAATCAAATAAGGATAGATGTTGAGCCTCACATGAAACATATGATCACTAAATATAATAAAACCAATGAGATCATCTATGTAGATGTTGAACCCAGAGTTTACTCCATCAGACCCCAAACTATCAGAATAGAAGAGATCCTCATGTATGATGTTCATGTTCATGATGATAATCTTCAGGATGATAAAATAACTTTAGAGTCTGATTGTAACCCTGAAAATAAGATAGAGGTAGATCACATCAAGAATTTTGAGATGCACTTGTCCAAAGAAGTACAACATTGCCAATTGCTAAAAATGCCTATTCATGATGTTTTGATTGATGGATGGTGCGGGTTACATGATGAGGTGCATTTTGAAAAGACTTGCGATGCTTGCTTAGACATGATGGAATTGGAGCAAGCATGCAGTGAGGCATCATCATCATCATCTGGGGTAAGTTCTGCAGATAGTGATAGTGATACTAATTTTTGTTTGTCATCTACAGGAACAGGAGAAGGCACATATCATGATGAAGGTCCTATTCAGATGGAAGAGATTCTGGTATGTAGCATGAGTAATGCTAAGAGTAACAAGAAAATCACCCTAGGAAGTGATTGCTTGGTAGACTCAGATTATGAACTATTTGATGAAGATAGAGGCAGTAATTTGTCCAAGTTTGAAGAATTTTTATCAAAGCATATTCAAAAGATGATACAACAACAAAGATCTCCACATGATGTCCTAATTGAGGTATGGTGTAGGTTACATGAAGCACCACATTCAGAAACTACTTGTTCATTATGTTTGCATATTCTGAGAAGGCAAATATTGCCTAGTTTAAAGGATTTTCCTTCTAATGGTAAAGAAGAAGAAGGAATATCAGCTTCACATCAGCCAAATAAAGTGAAGTTTGAGAAAATTGAAACACCAAAATTGAAATGGATATCAAATGGTGCAGCTACTAGAGCTAAAAAGAAAAGAGAAGGCCAAGACAAGCCTTTAACTAAAGATAAGCCAGGGATCCTTAGGTTTGATGGATCCAAATCAAGACAAGGGGCTGGAGTAGGGATAGATCTTATTGATCTAGCTAGTAAATCCTACTTAGCAACATATAGATTGCAATTCCCATGCACAAATAATGTGACAAAGTATGAAGCCTTGATTCATGGGATATTGTTTGCACTCAGAAAGAAAGTGAAGATTCTGCATGTCTATGGAGACTCAGAATTGGTAGTAAGACAAGTAAGAGGTATATATTCTGTAATTACAAGAAGTTGTCTAATTACAGATATAGGGTATGGGATCTGATAGAAGATTTTGATGCATTCAACATCACCCATGTACCTAGAGAACAAAATCACAGGGTAGATGCCTTGGCCCAAACCACGAGTACTTTGGAACCATTGTCCATATCTGGTTTAAAGAGATTTTTAGTTGAATTAGTGTTAGTACCCTCTGTACCAGACAATGTAGTCAACCTTCAAGTGTTTGATGATGACCAACACATTTTAGACTTCCTATCCAACAGAGATGTCTTTGATGCATAGATCCTAGATGAAAGAAATGTGGAAGATCATATCTGGGAAGAAGAAGAGATCCTAGAGTTGCCTAGAAATGAGATTCCTAAAGGAATGATAGAGTTGGAAAGAGCATTTGATTTAGATAACATGCTGAAACAGAAAGATCTCCCTAAAGCAGATGGAAGGGAGTATTCACAGGTTAACATTGGACATGATGATGAAAAAAGGAATGTCTTGATTGGAAAAGTGTGTACAGAAGAAGAACTGGAAGGAATAACCCAAGCACTTAAATATTATATCCATGTTATTGCCTGGACATATGATGAGTTGAAAACTTATGATACATCAATTATCACTCATACTATACCTTTGAAGCCAGATGTCAAGCCTTTTAGACAAAAACAGAGACCTTTTAATGCATTACTGGAGCCCATCATTTTTGAAGTTAAGAAATTGCTTAATGCCAGGATCATATTTCCTGTGAGACATTCCACATTGGTGGCTAACTTGGTCCCAGCAAGGAAGAAGAATGGTGACATTAGGTTGTGTGTAGACTTCAAAAATTTAAATAGAGCTTCTGAAAAGGATAACTATCCTTTGCCTTCTCTAGATGAGGTCCTGTAGATTGTAAATGGTGCAAAGATGATGTCATTCTTGGATGGTTCTTCAGGTTACAACCAAGTGATGGTAGACAAGATAGATAGATTGAAGACTGCATTAACCACTAAGTGGGGAATATTTACCTATAGGCGCATGCCTTTTGGATTGATAAATGTTGGAGCCACATTTCAATGAGCAATGGATATAGCCTTTAGAGGACTAATTGGTAAATGAATAGTCATATACATGGATGACTTGACAGTTTTCTTTAAAGAGAGAGGGAATCATGTGGAAGACCTCAGGAAGGTACTAAAGAAATGTGAACATTATGGAATATCCCTAAACCCTAAGAAATGAATATTTGGGGTAACCACAGGGAAGTTATTAGATCACCTGATAACAAAGAATGGGATCATCATTGACCCTGAGAGAGTAGAATCACTTATGAAGATACAACTTCCTGGAAGTAAGAAGGAGCTCAAATCTTACTTTGGTAAGATTAATTTTGTTAGAAAGTTCATTACTGGCTTTGCAGAGATTGCCATACCATCAAATGCCATGCTCAAGAAGGATGCCAAAATTGAGTGGACACCTGAAGCTAGAGTAGCTTTTGAAGATATCAAGAAAGCCATATTTAATGCTCCAGTTGTGATCAGTCCAGATTATACCAAGGACTTTTACATTTACGCATTTCCTTCAGAGCATGCATCTGTAGCAGTATTAACATAGAGGAATGAGACTAAAGAAGAAAAGCCCATAGCCTTCATGAGTTGTCCTTTCTAGGATGCAGAACTCAGATACATGGATATTGAAAGACAAGCACTTGCTCTAGTTCAAGTAGTAAAGAAGTTCAGACATTACATCTTAAAAAGTAAAGTGATTGTTGTGGTACTAGATGCAGTAGTAAAGATGCTTTTAATGCAAAGTGAACCAGGTGAGAAGAGAGCCAAATGGATTACTATCCTCCAAGAGTATGATATGGATGTAACACCCATGAAATTAGTGAGAGGACAAGCATTGAGTCAGATGATATATGAAATTGATCCTAATATCATGAGCCAGTAGTATGTCATAAATACAAGGGAAGATGGAGAATGGTATTTAGACATCAAGCACATCTTGATCACTAGAAGATGTCCTACAAGATTGTAGGCCTCATAGAGGAGAGCCTTAAAAATAAGATCACAAAAATACATGATAAAAGGAGGAGTCGTTTTCAAGAAGAACTATGAGGGAATATACCTTAGATGCCTAGAAAGGTCAAAAGCAGACAAAGTGCTAGCAGAATTACATGACAAGTTTGGAACTGCACATGGATCATACTTAGCTACCACTCATGCTATCCTTAGGGCAAGGTATTACTGGCCCACTATTTTTAAAGATACTACTGAACACATCAAATGTTGTCATATGTGTTAGGTTTCTACAAATAAAGAAAGATATGTTGCTCAGCCCTTGCAGCCAGTTATGGAGATGCACCCATTTTCTCAATGGGGGATGGATTTCATAGGACCTATTAACCCTCCATTGTCTTCAGGCCATAGGTATGTATTGACTATCACTGATTATTGTACTAGGTGGACTGAAGCTGTCAACAGTAAAACATGCAATGCTGAGGATGTAATCAAGTTTTTGGAAAGCAACATAGTAACTAGGTATAGAGTTCCTTATGCTTTAGTATGTGATAATGGGTCTACCTTTGCTTCAATAAGGTTATCAAGTTGGCCGTTTGACCATGGAATCATCTTGAAATTTTCCTCAAATTACTATCCCCAGGGGAATGGATTAGCAGAATCCACAAACAAGAATTTATTGAACATCATAAAGAAATTGATAGAAAAGAACCCAAGGGAGTGGAACACCCTATTAAAGTATGCCTTGTGGGTAGATAGAACCAGGATGAAGGCTGCATTAGGAAATTCTCCTTTTCACCTAGTATATGGGGTGGATCCCATCCTCCCTGTGAACCTAAAGATCCCCAAACTATAGGTTGCACAAGAATATCTAGGCATAGATAACAAACAAGAAGTCGAGTTGCTTCAATTGATGCACCTAGAAGAAAAAAGGAATAAAGCAATTGATCAATTTGCTAAACATCAAGATGTTGTCAAGAGTTGGTTTGACAAAAGCTAGAGTTAAAGCTTTTAGAATTTCAGATTTAGTCCTTATGTGGGACAAAGCACATGAAAGGAAAGGAGATCATGGTAAATTTGATAAACTTTGGATAGGTCCCTTTCAAGTTTTAGAAATCTTAGGAGACAACACCTATAGGCTTAAGACTTTAATCAGTGAGGATGTTCCATTACCAGTTAATGGACAGTTTCTCAAGCATTACTTTCAAGCCTGAAATAGTGTCATGTAAGTCATGTGTATCATAGTGTGCATATCTGTATAGTTGTTTGTATAGTTTGTTTTTGTTTTGTTTGTTTTCTTGTTGAGTTCGATTTTGGTTAGTCAAGATGATGTAGCTCATCACCCTAAGAAACATAATTAAATTGTTAAGATTCAAGTGATGAGAACAAATTCATATATAGGTTATGAATCATTTTGAGAAGTGTTGGTGATCAGGTCTGTGATATCTTTTCATCAGGGTGCCTTTTCTTGACCAAAGTGATTTTTTCACAATGACTCACCTAATAGCCTTGGGTTTGTGGAACACACAAGTATAGGTGTTAAGTGAAAAATCTAAAGGGACTCCCTTGTTACCAATGCAATCTCCAACCTAAATCAGCAAGTGGCCATACCTTGCACATTAAGCTTACATGATGACATTATATGAATAGGGATATAAATATTGAAAATTCAAAAGAAAACAGAGATTAGGCCATCTAAGTAACAATACCAGGGCTATAGACGCCTGCTGGCAGTGGGGCTCTACTTAGGGGGATTGTATAGATAACCTTGCCAGGGCTATAGACGCCTGTTGGCAGCAAGGCTTTATCCAGGTTGGCTATGAGGGATGCTCCCAAACTATGTAGCTTAACATCAGTTACTCATGTTTTCAACTTACTTTCAAGATGAGGATAATTAATCATTTGCACACACCTGATCCTTTGTTAGCATTGTTGCCATGATGAAAACCTTATCATTCAAAAAGGTTATAATACTTATACTTAGAAAGAGTTAAAATACTATGTTAGAATGTGATCACATCACTTGAATCATTGGAATTTGCTTATGTTCTTTGGTGGTAAGTTGTTGTGGTTACACAACATGCCCCATTTTGCCTTGACAAAATAGGGATCCAACTTTTTCTTGTTGCTTTGGCTTGTTGTTTTTTTTGCTTTGGGCGGTCTGGTAAAATTAAGTCATGCATGAACACCCTACAGGGGGTGGATAGGTCACCATGATGAGGTCAGTTGTCAAATTTACTATTTCACATTATTAACCTCATGGTTGGAAAGTGCACGAAATTTCATGCAGGTTTGCCTTTTGGATCACCCTGAAATTCTCTAAGGGAAGAAAGTTATGATAAGTCAAAGTTTCGGTCAAACTTGATATTACGAAGGTGGGGGTCATATTTCAAACATCAGTCATATTATATAAGATCACCCCGATGTTGTATTACCACCCAATAATCACTTGGCCTGCAAAGTGAGGACGTCAATTTTACATAGTGGTCGATATTTACCCATCAAACGACTTCACATATTTTGCGACGGGTCATATTTTTAATATCCATCATCTTACGAATATCACCCTCTTCACAAAATATAACCCTATGCCAATATGATAATGATGTCATCTAAACCCAACAAAACAAGGAAATCACCCTGATGATGACATCATCATTCCATTTTACCTCACTGAGGTATATATCTGATGCCCACCATATTCAATAACATGACGATGACATCATTACAACACAACGCTTAAACAAGGTCGCCGACATGGTGACGTCATCCAAAAAAAATTTCCAAGGGGGTCATTTTATTTGCGGGGGTCATATTTTGAACATCCCTTGATCTTAAATTCATGACCCGATATACACGTGGTCAACATTGACCACATCACTCAATCCTTTTGCATTAGTTTTGCCACTCAAAGGTAGGGGGTCATTTTATCTAGAGGGGGTCATATTTTGAATATCACCTGATCTTTCAAAGATCACCCCCCTTTCCCTATTTCTTGATATTAAATGCACTTAAATGTGGTAGATAGATTCCTGCCAATTGCAAATACAATTCAAACACTTGGCATCATCCATGGATTCTCTGTAGAAGATCGACGAATTAAGCCATCCCAATGTAGTTTTACCCTAATTTGCCCTACAGATGCATTTAAAGGTAACTTTCCAAGGTTATTTTCATTTACCTTGTGAAAAAATGAGAAATTACAGAGCAGAGAAGTCGTCAAAGCCTCATACATCTACCTGTTAATGTACTAGATCTTTCAATGTAACAGAAGGGGTGATCTCCAGCATTTGTAGCCCTTTTCCATAATCACCCATCTAACCCAGGAGGAAGGCATTATCAAGTAAGTAATTGAAAACCCTCCTGTTGTCAATTTCTACATGTTCAAGTAGAGTATATATGCTTTCTTGGGGTTTGACTCTGTAAATATACGTGTCATGATGAAGTGTAAGATGATAGATATAGTATGCATGATGTTGTAGAAGTACATAATGTTATATGAATGCATATGGATATTGTGTGTTAAGACAAAGAATGTTTATTGCAGGAGTCCATGGCGGATCATAGAAGGAACATGTCTGATTCAGAATTTCTTAAGCCTATGTTTGTTCATCCCGAGGGGGTACAGTTTAAGTATGGCATCATTGGTGACACTCACCAAGGAGATACGGACCTGGTGGTATGGTCAATCAGAATAGATCATGATAAGGACAATACCCTTCTAGATGCAATGTATGTTTCAGGAATGTGGCATGCAGCTAGCTTTCCATATGCCATGGAAACCCCAGAGCTAGTAGTAGAATGTGCCAGGAACTATAACCCTGAGACCAGGCAGGTGGAGAAGCATGGAAGGGTATATGCCGACTTTTCAATTAAGGGCATCACCTCTACTTTCAATCTACTAGTTGGAAAGAGGGTGGTCAGTGTGGATCTATGTAAGTTGGACACAGAATACAACAACAATAAGAAGAGTGCAAGGAAGAGGATGTATCATTTGAGGTCTAAGAGCAGCACCTACACTGCCTCAGCTAAGTTGCCTGTACACTTATATAAATTTGATTTTGATGATGAGTACCAGTACATGATTGCCCTGCTAAGCAGGATGACAGGTAAGTTTCATGCAAGAAATTTTGAGAATTGGATGTTTGGAATCATCCAGATGGTCTTATACATAGATAATAAGCCATTATGGGCCAAGGTCATCAGCGATGCACTAGATGAAAGCATGAGGAACCTGGTAGGTCAGGCATGCATGTTTCATATGACCTCATATGTTGTGTACTCATTTTCTTACAAGGGAACCTTTGATGCCTTGACTACAGTGGGTAAAGCTGGCGGTGATGTAGATGATGCCCACATATGGGATCACTATCCTCAGCTACAGAGAAAGAATTATCTCCTAGATTACAAATTAGTGAATGATGCATTCTCTATGCATCTAGTTAGAACCATGAAAGAGAAGACATTTTTTATTACAAATCATCATAAATCTTGAGTAATCTATGTTTGAAATCTGGATATAGGCATTGATTAGCTGCATCCCTGGGAGTGCTTGGCAGTCTACATGTGTTTTTTTCATTCCTTATCCTTTGAAGTTAGCATCATCCATATCTAGCTGTAGAACATCCTGGTGACATATGGTTTGATTCTTTTTCCTCATGAATGTATCTTGTATGTATGTGGTTCAATGGCTAAAGATTCACTAAAATTAGAAGCATTCTTTTAAATTTCATTGAATTTCATAACAAATCATCACCATAATTGCAAATAATAGAGAATCAAAAGCAAATAACATGAAATATGTTGATATCCCATGGATAATTGGAAATACAGAGCATATTTAGAGTAAAAGTATGTTAAATTGACAAATATCATGCAAATTCATACAAATATCCATTAGATACATGCAAATATCCACTTATAGACACATCATTTGAACAAATATACCGTGTAGAAGAAAGAACAAGTTCATGATGAACAATAATCAGAAGAATCGATCAAACTTGTAAACATATCAGCTATCCTTGGAAATAGAGTAGAAATAACCTATCTGTGGAGTAAATTTATAGGAAACAAAACAATACTAATCATCAAGACAAATGTAAGACCCCTTGAAATGGAAAACAACATGTCACATCAACCTTTAAGTAATGTCAGACGATCATGACCTGATCAAGGGAGACTTGGAGTCATGAACTTATCCTGTGCTGATCGTACTTTACAAGATAATAAATGTTTGTTGTGCAATTTTTTATGCATGTTGTTATGACTAACAATCATCATCAACAATGCTACAGGAAATAAATAGAGGGCAGAGAACTTGAACTCACTATTTTCGGCAGATGGAAAATGGAGAAATCTAGGACAATGATGATGGCGCCTAGTCCAATGCACAACTTTTTTTGCATAGTCCCAATCTCCTTCCGACACTGATCTCTACTATGTCTTCTATTTCCCATGATCTAAAAATGGAGGACAAGGTTGATGGCACCCTTGTCCTAAAAAGTTGAACAGTGTCTGCTTCTTTTTAGATCCAGAATCTTCAATGTCTACCTTCCTGATCTGCAACACTACTTTCTACATATCTGACACCTGTAACTTATAATCACAATGAGTGTGGGAGGGGGTTGTGGTGTTTAGAGGCTTGCCTCAGTCAATCCCTAGAGAGACATTCAAGTCTTTCGAACACCGTTGTTAGAGAGAGTGCATGCCCTTGGGAGGTAGAGGCAAAAACCAAATGATAATGATTGATAAGCATAATAAAGGATACCTTGATGATGGAGCTCTCATGGAAGGAAGAAGCTCTTCAATGCCATGAGGAGAAGATGTAATCCAACCTACAAACAAACACAATAACAATGCTATGCTCTGCAACACAATGATAATCACAAGTATGCCAATAGCTTTTGAAACATCAATGTCCTCTAGTTTGCAAATGATAACCTAAACATGCTTATATATGCAACTATTAAGATTCCCACCAAGAATTTCATATTTGAAACTTATGATGTCAGTCTAGAGACAAAGTAACGGTCACAAAACTGACATTTCAAATTAGGGTAGACCCAAAATAGGGCTGGACTAGGGCACTAGTGCCCTTGTCCACTCCCCTGTCTTTGCTCAAAATTTAATGAAGTGCAGCCCCCTAGGTCCTATTTGCCACAAGAACCATGGGTTCTCTTATCAGGAGTCTGATTTAACATGCAAAATGCTCTAAATGCAAATCTAAAGACCTGGGAGCTAAACCTTTAGGAAAAAGTCCCCAAGGGTGCATTTTTCTGACATAAAAAAAGCAGTCTTTGAATTATCTCCTTCTCTGATTTTGATCTGATAGTAGCCATTCTTCAATTCTATCTTTGTGAAATAATTTGCTCCACTCAAATAATCCATAATGTCATTCATCCTAGGCAATAGAAATCTATACTTAACTGTGATCTTGTTGATTTCTCTAAAGTCTATATACATTCTCCATTCTCCATCCTTCTTAGGTGCTAGCTCTATAGGTATAGCACAAGGGCTCAACCTTTCTCTAATCAAACCTTTCCTTCGCAACTCTCTTATCTATCTATTCAATTCTTCATTCTCTGTTGGTGTCACTTTATCTGCTGCTTTGTTAGGCAAACTAGCTACAGGTATAAGATCCATGTGAAGACTGATACTCTTGATTGGTGGCAATCCTTTAGGTACATTATCTGATATGATGTCTTCATACTCTGTCAGTAACTCAGTTATCTCCTTTGGTTGTGATTCTTTAGTCTATGTCTTTAGGGATTCAAGTTTCTTAGGAATCAAAGCATAACACATGTTCTAATGTCTCAAACCATCCAGAAATTTCCTTCCATCAACTAAACAAATTCTAGCATTCCCACATACTTCACTCTTAGGTTCATCTTCCAAAGGAATCAAAATAATTCTCTTTCCATTTGATGTAATAGTATAGGTATTATTTCTCCCATCATGTACAGCTTTTCTATCATACTGCCATGGTCTACCCAATAAAATTTGGCATACATCCATAGGCATATTATCACACAATACTTCATCATGATAAGATCCAATATGAAATTTTACCAAACATTGTTCACTCACCAATACCTTATGATTATCCTAAATCCATGCTATCTGATATGTCTTAGGGTGTTTCAATCTCTCCAGGTTCAACTTAGTCACCATCTCCTCTGAAACCAAATTATCAGAACTACCACTATCAATTACAACCTTACAACATTTACTCTTTGATTTACATCTAGTCCAGAACAAACTTTTCCTCTACAGTGGTTCCTCATTCGTCTTTGCTTGAAATAGTTCTCTCCTTATGACTAGTGATTCTCCTTTCTTAGGTTTACCAACTGAATTAGGTGATCCAATAGGTTCTTATTCTACATAAGTTGTTCTTGCACTGTTCTCTTTCTTCTTGCTTGTACTTCCATGATGACATTCAAATGCTCTATGTCCTTCACCTCCACACTTAAAACAGGTTCCTCTAAATGTTCTTCTATCAAGTCTTCTTCCATTTCTTCTATATCCTTCACTCCAATAAGAATTAGGGTTTCCTCTATGGTAGAAAGTTATGTCATCTCTCTGGTATGAACTACTATCTCTATCTTCTTTCTTGAATATAGTATCTTGTCTACCTTGCTCTACATATGATCTTTCTCCTCTAGAAAATGTTCTACCTCTCTGAAATTTACCTTCTATACCTCTCTATCTCTACTCATGCTTCTTGTTCAACTTTTCTTCAACCTTCAAGGAAAACTGATATGCTTCTTCCAATTTTGTCATCCTTACTAAACTCAGTTCTTCTTAAATGTTCAATCTCAGTCCATTGATGTATATGAACCTCATCGTTGAACCTTGCCGTTGAACCTTGCTGTTGAACCTCACTGTTGAACCTCGCCGTTGAACCTCGCGTCAAGGTTCAATGGTTCAACA
Source organism: Cunninghamia lanceolata (assembly GCA_027924645.1). Classification (NCBI taxonomy): domain Eukaryota; kingdom Viridiplantae; phylum Streptophyta; class Pinopsida; order Cupressales; family Cupressaceae; genus Cunninghamia; species Cunninghamia lanceolata. Next base: position 17,468,501 of record BSBN01000055.1, read on the forward strand.
GGTTCATCAATACGGCATGGTGAAGTTGGAATCAGCATGAGAATCGTTATCGGTGAGCGAAAAGAAAGCTACACTGATGGTTAAGGTCTAGCTGATAATAGTTATATCGGCGTAAGAAGTATGATCAAGAGAGATGATAAAAGTCTGACTGATAGACATTGTTTGGGCGACGAAAAGTTTACGAAATTCAAAGGCATCAGTGAGAAAGTAACTATCGAGCAGCGAGGATTAACTTATACCGATAGTCATCAGTTTTGCCAATAGAGTATGTCAGAGAGACATCATGGTAAGTCTTGCCGCCAACCAAGAAAATGTAGAATTGAACCGGGCAGTTAGAATACGAACCGGTCTGGAAACTAAACCGTCCTGTAACAAACATGAGCTAATCTATATGATGTAGCATTTTTTTCTGTAAAGAAAAAAAAGGAGAAGAAGAGAAAGATTTTGGGGTTGAGAAGCATTTTGATGTAAGAAACAATTTTGAATAAAAATCCAATTCATCAGTTCGACCAATTTGTGTATTTTTGTACAGTTTTTAGTTTGTCATCCTGAAGTAGATTAGTCATTTCTTTTTCTGGAATTTTGTTCTCTTTTGCAAACCATGACTCTGTATTGATGTTCCTCAAGTTCCTCTGTACAGTATGGAGGACATCAAGAAGAGTCATGCTTTTTGTTTGTTTTTCTTTTGTGGGGTGGTCAGATTGTCGACTAGAGGAAATGCATGCTTGTTCTAGGCAAGCTTAGTAAGGAGTCCGGATAGATAGACAAGTAGGAGAATAGACTTGCAAGGGTGGAAAAACAGAGGTGAAGAAAGTGAGCACCAAGTAGTCAAGACCCTTGAATAGAGAGAGAAGGGTGGACAACGGGCTTAGAAAAGTTATGTGCCATTGAGGCAGTATCTTGGAAGCAGTGAGGATAAGGTATGTGTCCCACACCAAGTAGTTTGATAGAGTTTTCCATCTCTGCAAAGAGTTGAGGAATTTAGCTGACATTTTTGTGTAGAAAGATGTCATGAGCACTTGAATTGGTAGAGAGGCTAGAGTTGTCCAGAGTCTTGAATTGATTCAAGATAGGTAGAATTGACATTCTAGAGTCCCTCCCTATCACTTTCTCCTTGCTTGCTTCACTATGTCCTATCCTTATGATCATCTTATGAAATTCTTCAGTGTACTCCTTCACAGATTTCTCCTTTTGTCTTAGGTTTTGTAATCTCTTCAATAGTTCCAACTCATAGTCAGTAGGTATAAACTAATTCTTCAACTTTGTCACCATTCTATCCCACTTTATGATCTTCTCTTTTCCTCTCCTATTTCTATCCAACTAAACTTCTTTCCATCAAATAGTAGCATGTCCTTTCAACTTAGTCTTTACAAATCTCACCTTCTCTAGATCTTCAATTCCTTCATCTTCAAAGTATTCTTCAAGGTCATTTATCCAATCAATCTTCTCTTCTAGATTCAAATTTCTAGTATAGTTTGATACATCCACTCTAGGTCTTTTCCCAATCTTTGAAATAGATCTCAACATCTTCACTTGATCTAATTCTTCTTCTTCTTCTAGGGTTTCTTTATTTTGATCAACGGATTGAAATTCTTCATCATCAATTTCAACATTAGGTCGAGGTGTATGTTCTCTTCTTCAATCTTCTTCAACATCATCCAATCAAATGTGCATTATTTTCATCATCTCCATCATCTCGTCCATTCTTCTAGACATAGTACCAACAACAGGTATTCTCCTCAGTGGCATCTCTTCCTAGGATCAAGTGTAACTGACTCAAATTTGGTGATCGGGCTACAAGGTGACAACTGCCTCACAATCAATGATCAGTTGACAACACAAGTAGTCTACCTCAGGTTTGGTGATTTGTTCATAGCAAGATCTTATGGAATGTCTTCACAAAATTCACTCCCTAAGGATTCAAACATCACTCTGATGCCACTTGGTGCAGTCATGGTTAGGAGGGTCCATGAAGTGAACTATCCTGGTTGTACAACAAGAGTAAACACAATAGAAGAAACTCAATTATAGAATGCAAATGTAGATTCATATGTTCAATATATCATAGATTCAAAATGCAGTTATGTTGGCAACATGTGGGATTACAAATTAGGGCTCACAGGCCTGATTCTCTAATATGCAAGATATGGCTTTGAAGTGCCTTACAGAAGAAAATCCAACTTATCAACTATATATCTTGTGAACTATCTAACTAACTTCTAATCATGAACTACTTTCCTATGCATCTATTACATGATTATATATCATCTTCGGATCACAAGAATTCTCTGCCTGGGCCAAGAAAGATTACAAACTCCAATGAAAGAGATGTAATGTGTAGCAGTAAATAGGTTAGCCTAGAACATACGGAAACCCTCCACAAATGAATGAAACAAGGTGTGGATCTCAAGGAAGGTCGGCCATGTCTGAAAATAACTGAAATGATGTTTCATATAGCTCTGCAAGTCATGGGAGTGCTTTGTAAGTCTTGTCTATCAACTGTTTGTCTGAGACTATCTGAATGCTCTATTCTAAGAAAGCAACTGATCTTTTGATAGCGATATCTTTCCAGAAACTGATCCAAATGATCTAAATTTTGGATATGATGTGCAAGATGATGTTTAGATGCTAAATCCAACTCTGTAAGGTCTAAAATGAAACTATGGTAGAATGCAGACCAAAATATAGAAACTGCTACTGACTGAACTGGCTGTACTAAAATGGAAAATGAAAGAAAACAAAATGAATGCAAATATTTTTGGTTGATGCAAGATTGCTCTACAACTTGGGATACTCCTATATCACTTGAACTGATTAGGGAGGTTTGAATCTAGTTCATGTATTTCAAAGCAATTAAATATTGTTGTAAACTTTTGAGGGAATCTCAATGCAATGTAAGAGCCCCCCTTGTGTTATAAAAGGGTGGCACTCGATGGTTTCATGGCTCTGGAAAATTTGAAAGGGGCTCTGTAAAGGGAAAGTGGGTTAAGTCTATTGTAGAGTCTCAGACCTTTTTTTGTAAGTCATTTATGATAGCATTGTTGTATCATGAACTATGCATAGATGAATACGTACCACTAAGTAACTATCTCTAGCTTTGAAGTGTAATTCTCTTTTAAATGAAATAATAAGGGATTATAGAATTTGTCATACACATTTGTTGTATTGGGTTCTTCCCATAGTTTTCTTTCTATTTAAGGGATAGTGTAAATACTTGCTTGAGAGGTATAGGAGTATTATAATTTCAAATGGATTACTAAGTATGGTTGTATTGTAGGATTTAGGAGGTGTTACTATCACCAGGTGAAAGTATTTTAATTGACCATTACAAATATGCTTAAATGATGTGATATGTAATATGCAAAATATTGTGACTTTGTAGCCAATGGTAGGCACCAATCAATCTTGTGTAGTCTCCATTTCCAGGATCACAACCTTAAATGCTAAATATTAAGCCATTTGTAATTTATTTATAATTATTTCCAATCTTCATACCAAAGCCTTGAGGGATTACAAGGAATAAGCCACCCATGTGTTCAGTTGTACAAATCCTTGCCAATACATATGAAGCATTTCATCTGCTAGGTACTATGTTTCAACTATGTTGTTAAATTGTATCTAGTGTCATAAAGGAGGACATACCTAAGTATTGTAGATCCTAAAGAGAAGGGAGAGGAGTGTGAAACCAATCTCTCATTCGTTGGCCAAGCTTCACTCAATTTTGATCATAAAGGTTTCCTACCTTTTAGAAATTAGATGGTACAGTTTGGAGAACCAACAGTTGGTAAGGGAAAGGTAAAGTTGTGTTTTAGTGATGGAAGGATTAAAAACCTTAATGATGTTTTACATATTCCAGGACTTGCAAGAAATTTACTTTCTATATCCAAGTTAAATGATTCTGGAATGCATGTGCCATTTGACAAGTCTGGTTGCAGGTTGGTAAGAGGGAATTGGGTGGTTGCTAAAGGATATCAAATTGGAACTTTGTTTAGGCTTAATGCCTCCACTATAAATAATTCAGCCAATGTAATTAACACTAAAAATGCATGTATGTTGTGGCACCATAGATTGGGTCACATAAGTGAAAAAGGTCTTAGGACCATTATTAATAAAAAAATTGGTTGATGGTATTTCTAATTATTCTGTTGGCAAAAATGATTTATGTGAATATTGTGTGTTTGTAAAACTAAATAGATCATCATTTCCTGTTGGAACTAATAAAGCTAAGATTTTATTAGATATTATTCATTTGTATGTATTTGGACTAGTGGATATTGACTCTTTTTGGAAATCTTGATATTATGTTACATTTATTGATGATTTCTCATGATACACTTGGATTTATTTTATGAATGCTAAATCTGAAGACTTCACTAAGTTTAAGGAATTTAAAGCCTTAGTTGAGATACAAACATATTATAAGATAAGGCTTTTGAGATCAGATAATTGTGGTGAATATTGTTCTAAGGAATTTGATGAATTTTGTAAGCATGCAAGTATCGTTCAATAGAAGACTACTCCTTATACTCTCCAACAAAATGGGGTAGCAGAAAGAATGAATTGAACCTTAATGGTAAGAGCTATGAGCATGTTGAGTAGTGCTAAGCTAGATTAGTGCTTTTTGGATGAGGCTGTAAGTACTATTTGTTATTTGATTAATAGATCTCCTTGTTTAGCTCTTGAAGATAAAACTCCTTATGAAATGTGGGTAGGTAGAAAGCCTTATGTTTCACTTTTAAGGATCTTTGGTTGTGAGGCATATGTTCATGTGCCTAAAGAAAAACATACTAAACTAGATCCAAAAGCTTAGAAATGCATCTTTGTAGGTTATGGTGAGAATGTAAAAGGTTACAAACTTTGAAATCCTCTAACCTGAAAAATGATTTCATCTAGAGATGTGATTTTCAGAGAGTTTAGATCTTATTTAGGTGAAGAACAACCAAAAGAGAAAAAAAAGACTAAAGCACTGCACTTTGAGACACATATAGAAAAGTAGGAAGATGCACATGTGGAAGAGCAATTGGATGGATTTGAGGATGGAGAAGAAGAAGAGAGTTTAGAGGGTTCAGATAATGATGTGTAGGATGAGCATATAGAAGAACAAGAAGACCCCCTTACTCAGTTACCTTGAGAAGATCCAAAAGATATTGAAATCTTGTTAACAAGTATAGCCCACCTAATTTATGTTGTGTATTTGCTTTATTAAGTACTAATGATGAACCTAGATCTTTCAGGGAGGCTCTATCTTCAGATGATAGTGAGTCTTGGTTGCAGGCTATGCATGAGGAAGTGATGTCCTTGGAAACTTGTAACACTTGGGATCTTGTTAGTTTTCCCAAAAGAAGGAAACCCATTGGTTGCAAGTGGGTATATAAAAAGAAATTTGGTGCAGATGGTAAGTTAGAATGGTACAAGGCCAAATTAGTGGCCAAGGGCTACTCCTAGAGAGAGGGAGTTGATTTTAATTAAAATTTCTCTCCTCTTGCTAAATTAACTACTATTAGATTATTTTTTATCTATTTCTACTACTTATGATTTTGATTTAGAGTAAATGGATGTTAAAACTACTTTCTCAAGCATGGGGAACTTGAAGAGGAGATTTATATGTGGTAGATTGATGGTTTTATTGTAAAAGGAAAATAATACTTGGTTTGCAGGTTAAAATGATCATTGTATGGTTTAAAATAGTCACACAGGATGTGGTATTAGAAGTTTGATGATTTTGCATTAAAGTTGGGTTTTGTTAGAAGCAAGGAGGATCATTGTGTTTATATTAAGATTATTAATGATTAGGTACCAATTATTGTCTTGTATGTTGATGACATGTTTTTATTGGTAACATCAAGGTGATGATCAGAGAGCTTAAAACTTAGCTTTCTGGCACATTTGATATGAAGGACCTAGGGGGCTGCTAGATATATTCTTGGGATGGAGATCAACAAGGATCAGATACATAAAATCTATGGTTAAGTCAGAGTAAGCATGTTGACACCATTTTGTAAAGATTTAATATGCATGACTATAAACAAGTAAACATTCCTTTTCTAGTTGGCACTAAGTCTAGTTTAGACATGTGTCCTACTTTTGATGATGATTTTGAAGAGATGTCTAAGGTTCGTTATGCTATTCCTATTGGTAGTTTTCTTGTAAGTATGTGCTAATCGGTGGTATCATTGATGTCAACATGTTTGTGTTGTCATTAGTGTCAATCGTGTTCTTGTTTTGTGATAAGTTAGTTGCTTTGTATTGCATTGTATAAGTGTTGAAGATGATAAGAATATGTTCTTGATATTGAGTTTCCAAATGCTTTTGAGAAAATTTAATTCATACTGAAGATAGAGTTGTGAAGATGTATTTTGGCTTACAAGATACTATCTGATTTTTTCTCTGCATTTCTTCTATGTTGAAGACTAGAGTATGAGATTTGGATATGTTTTAGAGAAGTGTTTTAAGATGTTAAATCCAAAATTTGGTGGTCTGGATTGCTGTGCAGTAGAAGTTATGTTCACCATTTTGAAGATTGTATTGATAGGGTTTCTGAGTTATGCAAACATGTCTGGGAGAACGTATTTTTCTCTGCATTTCCTCGTATTTTGGCTTTTAGTCTTGTGGTTCTGGACTTAAGTTTATAAGATTCTTACCTATCTTCATTCCAAAGGATTTGTGATTTGATGCTCCGGAAGGCAAGTTATTGAATAGAAAAACTTAGCAGTGTTGTCTATGATTTGTTTTCAAGTGATATTTGTTGTCTTCAAGTGAGATATGTTGCGGCTAGATTTGTTGGCTCCCATGTGATTTTATGTTGTTCATGGATGTCTCTAGATCCTTTTGAAGGCTTGTGCTTGATCTGCAAGATATGATTGAGTTCTTGGAAGCGTGTGCCTAAGTATTCTTGGTGTTTGCACTAGTTTGGCTGAGTTGGGTGCTAACACTCTTTGTGGATGTGTTTTGTGGATTGTAGAAGCCTGTTAAAGCATGTGAAGATGTATTTGGGTATGAGCTAAGCCATGAAGTGTTCTTCTTTCATTCATTTGCTCCACAAGTTTTTTTAGGTCTAGACCTAATTTGAATTATGTATGTTTGCCGACCTTGGAGATTGTTCCAATGGTTGTAGATTGTATTGCAAACCTTGATGTATGTTCCAAGGTTGATGATTGGTATAAATAAATGTAATGAATCCATGTGTAGGGTGTGAGGGAGTGAAGAGGCAAAGATGAAAGTGTTTGTGTTGTCAGGAAAGGCATGTGATATGTATTGTGCTTCATTAGAACTGAAGTCAGGCATGTTGTAGATGCTATTATATCAATTCATGGTAGTGAGCCACCCCTCTCTACAGTGAGCCATCCCTTGGCAGTGAGCCACCCCTTGGAAATGAGCCCTATTGGTAGTGAGCCCTTTTGTAGTGAGCATTCTTTTTGGCAGTGAGCCTCTTTTGTTATTCAGTATTGTTACTACATTATATTGTGATCTAACACTCACCATGATTTTTCCCTTTTAGGGTTTTCCACGTAAAAATATGGTGTTCATGTGTGTATGGTGTTGATGTGTTTAAGTTTTGATTATGCATTTCATGCTTAATCTTCATAATAGATTAAGAGGTTAAAGCAAGTGAATGTGAATGTGATTTTATTTTTGATACAACTGATTCACCCCCTGCCCCCCTCTTAGTTGTCTTGTGCCTTCAACAAATGGCATCAAAGCCTAGTTCCTTGGAAGAAAGCCTAACAACTTAAGGTAGATCTGGGATGATGCATAGGATGGAGGTTTCTCTACTTATTTTCTGAAATATGAGAATAATAAGCTATCTAATCTTTCTTGTATATGTTGTCTAGAACTCAGTTGTAATTATAGTTAAGATTGACAAGTCTAAGAAGATTATGGAAATAGATTAGAAGATTGCTGATAATATGGAGACTGACTTTGGGAGAAGAAAATTTGATACTGATATGCACCGAAACAAGCTGCCTCTCAAGTGTTTTAAGTGTGGCGAGATTGGTCATTATGCATCAAGATGTGCAAGGAGAAATTTGAGAAGTAAGAAAGAAGAAAATAAAAGAAGAATACCTAAGAGAACCTATTATGATGTTGAAGACTCCTTGCTCACTGATTCAAAGGATGACATTTGCAGTGATGGACCTGAAGGATGTATGAAATAAAATGATTCAGAGGTAAGTCCTGATAGTGAAGATACTTTTCAAGAAAAGAATTATTGGGTTATTGATAGTAGTTCCTCAAATCATATGACTGGTGATAGAAGTAAGTTTATTAATTTTGAAAAATGTGATGAAGGATTAGTTAGATTTGGAGATAACTATACTACTAAGATATGTGGAAGAGGATCAATCAATCTTAATGAAAAACATCATACTAATTATGTTCTTTATATTAAAAGTTTAAGACAAAATCTCTTGAGTGTTGGATAGTTGTGTAGAAAAAGATACAGTCTTGTATTTTAGGATGATCTTTTTAAGATTAGAGAGAAGTCAAGAATTGTGATAGCTGTTGGAAAGAGGATACAAGGAAACCTTTACCATCTCAAAGAAGGTGACAATTATTGCTCTATGACTTAGATTAGTGAAAGTTGGCTCTGACATAGGAGATTCTGTCATATCAACCTTGATGATCTTCTAAGAATAAGTTTAGCTCAAATTGTGAAAGATCTACCAGAGATTACAAAACCTAATAGTATCATCTGCAAGGAATGTCAAGATGGAAAGCAAGCAAGAGGAAGCCTACAAGATGAAGAAAGATCCTCTAATGAACTATTGAAGTTGGTTCATACAAACCTTTGTGGTCCTACAAGAGTAAGAAGCTTCCATGATGAAAGGTATTTTATGTTATTCATTAATGATTACTCTAGAATGACTTGGGTTACCTTTCTTAAAGAAAAATTAGAATCGCTAGATGGGTTTAAAGAATTTAAAGAAAAGGTTGAAAATGAGTTGGATATGAAAATCAAATGTTTTAGCTTTGACAAAGGAGAAGAATTTAATTCTAATAAGTTTAATGTGTTCTGTGAGAATCACAGGATAAAGAGGTAGCTATCTAATCCTAAGATTCCATAGAAGAATGGAGTGATAGAAATAAAGAACATGACTATTCAAGAAGCTGCAAGGATAATGATAGAGGAAGCAAATCTAGTAGAAGTATTTTGGAGAGAACTAATTCACACTACTGTCTACACACAAAATAGAGTACAAGTGAAAGCAAATGATAAAATACCTCCCTTTGAGCTATTGTATGGAAGGACTCCCACTACTAAATATTTCAAAATTTTTGAAAGCAAATGTTTTATCAAAAGAAAGGAAGAAATAGGAAAGGATAATGTAAATTATGATGAAGGTATTTTTCTTGGGTATTCATCTTGGAGCAAAGCTTACCAGTGCTATAACAAGAGACTAGGGAAGATTGTTGAAAGTACCAATGTCAAGGTTGATGAAGACATATAAAAATATTTAGAAGTTAATGAATATGTATCAAACTCAGATAGGGAAGTACAAACTGAAGAAAAGGAAATGCAGGATGATGTACAAGAAGAGTGTTAGATCATTAGTGATAAAAGAAAATGTGAATTGACTATATGCAGAGCTGTTGAAGAAGAAATAAACCTATGTTTGATTTCTAAAGTTGAACCTAAAATAGTGATTGAGGTTGTAATGACATCAAACCCTCATAAGAATGATGTTTGTCCCCTAACATTGAAGAACTCAAAATTGCTCTTGGAGACTTAGAAAGATCTAAAGAAGAAAACATGGACTTAAAAGAGAATATCAAAGAAGCAAATGAATACATCAAAATTTTAAAAGAGAAAGTTAAGAAGCTTAAATAAAGACAAAAAGAGGACAATGAAAAATTGAGGCTAGCAAATGAAGAAAAAGAAAGAATTGAGGAATGTTTGAAAGACAAAATTGAAGACTATACAAAGCTTGAGCAAGAAGTTGTAAACCTGAAGTTGGACTTGGAGAAGGCAAAGAACTAAGAAGAAAAGTTCAAAACAAGTTTAGAAAAACTTGAGATGATTGACAGTCAGAAGAGATCTGATGACAAAGAAGGCTTGGGATTTGAGAAAGGTGAATGCTCCAAATTAGGTCAAACAATGACTTTTCTAAAAACGAGGACAAACACAAGCAGATCCAAAATCACAGTGGACCATGAAAACCACCAGTCAGGCAACCAAATGCTCAAAGGTATCCATCTTTCAATGGTTATTATCATTAATGCAATAAATTTGGTCATAAGGTTACTCAATGTAGGAGCAGAATCAATCAAAATTTTCCATCTTTCTCTAGCCAGTGCTTTACTTGCAAGAGAGTTGGTCATAAAGCTAGTGAATGTAGAAGTCAGATAAGGAAGGGTTATAGTGATGAAAGGAATACTCAATTCTTCAGTGGCAGTTTACATGCAATAGATCTGGACATAAGGCTAACCATTGTAGGTTCAAAATGACTGGAAGGTACTACAGTCAAAGAAATGTTGTGTGTTATGATTGTAATAGGCCCAAACATATTACAAAATTTTGTAGAAGAAAGAACATGAAGAAGGATAACTTGATAGAAAAGAAGAAAATAGTGCAAAAGGATGATCTGGTAGAAACCAAGAAGGAGATGAACAAGACATGGTATTGGTTTTCGAATGGGCAGAGGGTTTTGCCAACTCCAATGCATAGGCAGATTCAGCCAACAGATATGGGAGGTTGCGTGAGCTGCCTCCCCTTCACTTCTAGTTCTGCCACACCAAGGGGGGTATCCCTATTTGCTAAAGATGTAACATTTGACTCACCCAATGACACAAAAATAAAGCTTGACAACAACAGGCAGAATATTCTCATGTGTGTACCAAGATGTGCATGATACATCACAAGGTTGGCAACATTCTTGGACATATTTATCTGGTTGGGGATGAGAGTATGCAGGGGTCCTAATCCTACTCCTACAAACTAATAGGATGGAAGTTATGAAAAGATGGGTTTTATGTTTTGGATGCAAGACAGGGGGTTTTGGATCATAGCTACTAACCCAAGAGCAAACTGGTGCTTATCTCAGGGCAAGGAGTCAACTAGACGTATACAGGAGAATGGATTGCATTTTGGATTCAAGTTCCAAGAGGTTAGATTGATGCTTGCCTTACAAACATCACCCAAGAATAGGTATTTAGCTGCCTCTACTCACATATATCCCAACTGACATAAAACCTTCTCCATACTTCACCTAAAACAATTTAATCCACTCCTTGAATGGAAGTTAGAGATGAAGCATTTGATACAAAAATCTATACCCCAGAACCTGAGAAACCCTTAGCAGCCAGATTCAAAAGAAGGAAATGCATGCAACACATGGAGATAAGCAGCTAAACACATGCATAAGAGCATTTTTCATATAGAACAATAATGAAACTGAAGATAACTGCAATGCACATTCATAATGCAACTCATAAACTCCAAAAAATGAGATAGAACAAGGAAATGCCCTATTTTTCGTTATTCACGCAAAAATGCCCCAAGTCTTCAACAACAACAAATGAGTAACACAGCCCCCTATATATAGCAAGGAAGCTGCACTCGGCATTAATTTCCATGGCAATTCAAAATTTGCCAGATACAGTGCATCATGAGAAAATGGCGCTCAACACATTGAATGCAGTAGGTAGAAGAGGAGACAAGGAGTGGTCTTGAGCCTTGCACCACTGCTTGGTGATTCACATCTTCAATCAGGTGGTAGATCTGTCCATGCCTTCACCCATACCTCTATAACATCTACCATTAAAGGCATACCAATCCGTGGCCTTGGAAAATGCAGTAGACTGTGCACTTTTGAAACTTTCCCGCCAAGAATCATGACCTGACTTTTCAAATCATGTAGGAACTAATTATCCCACATTCACCCCGCAGTGACCTCCTCAACACTTTATAAACTAAGTCATGAACACATATGATGTCTACAATTTTACGTTGCGTGACCAATGAATCATCCACCAAGACCCCATCATCATGATGTGCACCATCAGTGAACCTCCTACATGATATCGTGATATTCAATATCAACCCAATATTTCACATCACCCTGATGTGAAATATCACCCTTATCAAAAATATCACCTCGATAAGAAACATCACCTGATATAAAATAATAGCCTGATGACCATGCTCATCGATGCAATCCTGACGCATCAGAGGAAAATCCTCCTCATCATATTCATACCAAATACTTCACCGATAAGAAACATCACCTGATATAAAATAATAGCCTGATGACCATGCTTAAAAATTTCAACTATGACCCCATTGGACCTAGATGACGTCATCGTCACATTGACATCAGGATGATCAAGCGAGCATGAGGTAATAACACAGCATCAGGGTGACCTTAACTAAGATCACCTGATATTTGAAACATGACCCCTCCTTCGGGATATCGGGTCATATTGAAACCTTGCGGCAGCACCAAGGTGATCTTTGAATATGACTGATATTTGAAACATCACCCCCTGGGCAGAAGATCAGGTCATATATGAAATATGACCCCCCCGCAAGAATATCTGGATGACAGAAACCCTGACTTAGAACTTTTTGGATTTTTTGGGAAGGTACCTACAAAATTAATTGCTTGAAAATTGAATGTTCATGCAGGCACCAACATTGGCTCTGTCTAGGGATGCATGCCTCTTGTAGGCATGGTGAGAACCATAGATCTCTGGAATGCAGACTAGTCCCCTATCCATTGGGTACAGAGTCATGAAGCTACAGTGACCTGCATCGCAGATCACACTTGGTAGCCCAAGGCCACCAAGAAAGGAAAATCCTGTATCTCCCTTTGTCAAACACCTTGTTTTCATTTGATATCACTGGATCAAGCCTGAAGATGCTGCCATGATTCACCCACAAACAACCCTTGTCATTTGTATATTCAACCATCTTATTTAGTTTGTCACTATCAACCTTATGCAAACAACCATCAGCATCAAGCAACATGTGAATGTTATATTTATCAAACAATGCAGTCCCATATGGCATATAGCACTTATCATCATCTATATCAGCAACATGCATTGCAAAATGATCTCCTAGCTGGACTGAAAATTGAAAGCACTCAAAGTCTGCCACAAAGCTAGAAGCATCAGGCCTCATTTTATCATAAGCTGGCATATCAAAGAAAAAGCTTTCAAATCCATAATTGTGCACATCATGCACACAACCATCAGCTGCACCAAGCTGGAAAGGATCAGGCTCTGGCACCTCTCTACAATAACCTTCATGATGTATGTTGGTTTCTCTTTCATCAGGATGAGAATCAAAATCCATATCAATAATGGTGCCATGACCTTCACCATACTCAAATAGATCCTCATCACTATATGTGTCAAAAAAGGTTGATCCAGGTGTTTCAGCTTCATTATGGTATGTCATTGGTTCATGGGCAGTAGAACATACATTTTCATTACTAATGAATTCCTTGTGTGGAGGAGTATCATCCTGTGTGTCATAAACAAAACTAAAATCAAACAAAGAACAATCATGCTTAGCACTAGCACTTGTTTCAATCCCTGATTGCTCTTCATCATCTCCATGTGTCTGAATAAAAGGCAGTGATTCAAACATGGGATTGCTCTATTTTCTTATTTCTTCTCTATCCTGTGCACAATACAAACAATCATCTCCACAAATCCACTCAAACAAGTATTCATTGTTGTCCATAACCACATCATTGTTTCCAAAACCAGACACCTCAACTTTGCAATGGGAGTCATCATTGATCCTTGCATTGGCATCCTCAACTGGTGAACAACCTATTTGAGTATTGTCATTAGCATTATGTTCAGACATAGCATCATTGTCAACTTCTATCTTCTCATTTACACATTTATCTTCAAATGATGCCATGATCACTTGGTCATTTGTAGCTACACAACTATTAATCATAGCAAAGCTTGTGGACAGGGAATTCAGCATGTGCTCATTTCTCATTATTTCTGTATTTTCTAAAAACTCATATGCCATTTGCATACTTGATATCTTGAATTCCCTCAACAATGCACTAGAGCCCTCCTCAAAACCTTCAAAATATATGCCAATGCAGGCTGAAGTATCAGGTCTGAAGTCTTCAAGAATTTGTGAAAGGGCTACTACAAATCTATGACTGAAATCAATACACGACTCTTCATCTTGTTTTCTAATTTCCATTAATCTTGTAACAAGATCAGCAGGTTCTCTTGCAAATTCTTCTCTAAAACAGTCAACAAGTTCATCCCAATAGGCAAAGGATCTCTTTGAAAAGCTCAAATACCAATCTCTAGCTTTTGCACCAAAGGATCTAACAAAAAACCTCATCCACATGTCCTCATCTCTAAATGAGTGTCTTTCCATAAAACTGTGAAAATCTTGGATATGTGCACCCCCATCACACACACTGTGTCCACTAAATCTAGGCATCTGATTATAAATTTTAGCATGCATACTTTCAACTTCGTAATCAACCCATGACAAATCTAATTGGTCATATAAAGGATCAAAAGGGCTGACAAGAGGTTTAGCATTTTGGCTAGTAGACACAACAGGGTCACTATTTAACCGGGCCTGCCTAGCCTCTAAGGATATCAACCTATTCTTTATCTCTTCAATTCTTTTACACAACATTTCATCCCCCTCTTGACTGAGTATGGGTGAATACATATTTGGATTCATATAAATTTCACTCTTCGACATCATATGTCTGCCTAAGACCTAAGGCTTCCCCTGGCATCTAACTTATGCAATAAAACAACAAATATAAGTGGGAAGGAGCTAAGTACATTTTCTCATCCAGATGTTGAAATCATGAACAGAACATTCTTTTATCACAACAACATACATCAACCTTTCATGTGCACTTAAATCTTATTTGTAGAGTCGCCACCTCTCTAAAGAGGATAAAATTTTCAAACAACTAAAAGCTCATCAAATATTTTTCTAGGTTCATTCCACCAGTAGAGCACCATCATTCACATGAAAGAACCAGAAATCAGCAATGATTTCATACTATTTGACTCTTGGTCCCCAGTAGAGTCACCAAATCTGTTGGTTTCCGAATGGGCAGAGGGTTTTGCCAGTTCTAATGCATAGGTAGATTTGGCCAACAGATATAGGAGGTTGCATGAGCTATCTTCCCTTCACTTCTGGTTCTGCTGCACCAAGGGGGGTATCCCTGTTTGCTAAAGATGTAACATTTGACTCACCCAATGACATAAAAATATAGCTTGACAACAACAGGCAAAATACTCTCATGTGTGGACCAAGATGTGCATGATACATCACAAGGTTGGCAACATTCTTGGACATATTTATCTGGTTGGGGATGAGAGTATGCAGGGGTCCTAATCCTACTCCTACAAACTAACAAGATGGAAGTTATGAAAAGATGGGTTTTATGTTTTGGATGCAAGACAGGGGGTTTTGGATCATAGCTACTAACCCAAGAGCAGACGGGTTCTTATCTCAGGGCAAGGAGTCAACAAGACATATACAGGAGAATGGATTGCATTTTGGATTCAAGTTCCAAGAGGTTAGATTGATTCTTGCCTTACAAACATCACCCAAGAATAGGTATTTAGCTGCCTCTACTTACATATATCCTAGCTGACATACAACCTTCTCCATACTTCACCTAAAACAATTTAATCCACTCCTTGAATGGAAGTTAGAAATGAAGCATGTGATACAGAAATCTATACCCCAGAACCTGAGAAACCCTTAGCAACTAGATTCAAAAGAAGAAAATGCATGCAACACATGGAGACAAGTAGCTAAACACATGCATAAGAGCATTTTTCATATAGAACAACAATGAAACTAAAGATAACTGCAATGCACATTCATAATGCAACTCATAAACTCCAAAAAATGAGATAGAACAATAAGGAAATGCCCTGTTTTTCGTTATTCACACAAAAATGCCCCAAGTCTTCAACAACAACAAATGAGTAACACAACCCCCTATATACAACAAGGAAGGTACACTCAACATTAATTTCCATGGCAATTCAAAATTTGCCAGATACAGTGCATCATGAGAAAATGGCACTCAACACATTGAATGCAGCAGGTAGAAGAGGAGACAGGGAGTGGTCTCGAGCCTTGCGCCACCGCCTGGGGATTCACATCTTCAATCGGGTGGTAGATCCATCCATTCCTTCACCCATACCTCTGTAACATCTGCTATTAAAGGCATACCAACCCACGGCCTTGGGAAATGTAGTAGACCATACACCTTTGAAACTTTCCCGCCAAGAATCATGACCTAACTTTTCAAATCATGTGGGAACTAATTATCCCACATTCACCCCGCAGCGACCTCAACACTTTATAAACTAAGTAATCATGAACACATATGATGTCGTGCAATTTTACCTTGTGTGACCAACGAATCATTTGCCAAGACCCCATCATCATGATGCACACCATCGGTGAACCTCTTGCATGATATCCTGATATTCAATAGTAGTTCGATATTTCACATCACCCTGATGCGAAATATCACCCTTATTGAAAATATCACCCCGATAAGAAACATCACCCAATATAAAATAATATCCTAATGCATTGGAGGAAAATCCTCCTCATCATATTCATATGAAATACTTCACCGATGATCCACCTGTACTTGTTCATGTCCTCATTAGTGACTGGTGGGACCCTCATCATACCTGCTAATAATAGCATGTCAAAGACCACATGATGCATCCCACCGACCCTGATGATGTCACCATCATATTGCAATATCGGGGTGATCTTCACAAGATGACTGATGTTAGAAATATGACCCCCCTCCTTCAGAATATTAGGTTGGACTAAAAATTTCAACTATGACCCCATTGGACCTAGATGACGTCATCGTCACATTGACATCGGGGTGATCTTAACTAAGATCACCCGATATTTGAAACATGACCTTGAAACCTTGCGGCAGCACCGGGGTGATCTTTGAATATGACTGATATTTGAAACGTCACCCCCTGGACGGAAGATCAGGTCATATATGAAATATGACCCCCTAGCAAGAATATCTGGGTGACAGAAACCCTGACTTACAACTTTTTGGATTTTTTGGGAAGGTGCCTGCAAAATTAATTGCTTGAAACCTAAATGTTCATGCAGGCCCCAACACGTGGATCAACAAGGATATAAATGAAGTTCAGTACAAGCTTGTGCCAACATCTGGTATAGATGTTTCCTCCAGTAACTAGATGCATGTTGAAGTGCATCAGTCTAGTATGTTTTAGGAGCCATTCTTTTCTAGACTGATGATGGAGGCTACCTCTTAGGAGGAGTAGGTAGTGATACTAGAGAATGTTGTAGTCTGAAGGAAGCATTTAGGGTAGTTAAGAACAAGTACAAGTATGTGCATTAGAAAGAGAAGTGTTGCCCTTTTCCATTGATGTCAAAGGGGGAGAGAGTTCATGTGAAAAACTTAGAGAAAAAGAAAGCATTCAGTAATCAGAGAGAATTCAGATGTGTAAAGAGAAAGGGGGAGTTTTGATGCAGATTTGTGTCTTAATGGTGGAACATGTTGTTCAATTTTTCACATCATATGTTGCCATCAATGACAAAGGGGGAGATTGTTGCAAGTATGTGCTAATTGGTGTTGTCATTAATGTCAACATGTTTGTGTTGTCATGAGTGTCAACTATGTTTTTATTTTGTGATAAGTTAGTTACTTTGTATTGCATTGTATAAGTGCTAAAGATGATAAGAATATGTTCCTGATATTGAGTTTCCAAGTGCTTTTGAGAAAATTTGATTCATATTGAAGACAAAGTTGTGATGATGTATTCTGGCTTACAAGATACTGTCTGAGTTTTTTCTCCACATTTCATCTATGTTGAAGACCGGAGTATGACATTTGGATATGTTTTAGAGAAGTGTTTGAAGATGTTAAATCTAGAATTTGGTGGTCTAGATCACTATGCAGTAGAAATTATGTTCACCAATTTGAAGACTATATTTGATAGAGTTTCTAAGTTATGCAAAGATCTCTGGGAGAAAGTATTTCGCTCTGCATTTCTCTGCAGTTTGGTTTTTGGTCTTGCGGTTCTGGACTTAAGTTTATAAGGTCCTTAGCTATCTTCATTCCAAAGGATTTGTGATTTGGTAATCTAGAAAGCAAGTTATTGAATAGCAGAACTTAGCAATGTTGTATGTGATTTGTTTTCAAGTGATATTTGTTGTCTTTAAGTGAGGGGTAAGTGCAAAAAGATGGCAAGCCAAAAAGGGGTCTTAAGTGGCCACTTTTTTTTTTAAATCATGAAATGTTGGCCTTGGATTAGAAATTGAGCATAGTTACACTTAAAATTTGAAGATGCAACCAAAACAATGTTCATAGTGCTCCGAGTCTACTTTCTCAACTACTAATTTTTTTTAAAAATGGTATAGATTAAGGGGTTCAAAATAGGGAGCCACAGAAATTGGTGTTGTTTCTATCAAAAAAACATAACATAGCATGTTTTGTGGCTCCCTCAAAAGGTTAAATTTTTTTTGGTATTTTTAAAAATGCTTTGGTGAGAAATTAGCTAACAGCATGTTGTTTATGCCCGATTTTTCTAATAATTTTTTGATGAATATTTGATTTTTTACTAATTTTCAAGGTGCACACATCCTAAAAAATAGAATTTTGGCTGTGTTGTACCCCTATAAATTTTGAACACTAATTGAAATTTTTTTTTAATGTGTAGAATGGAGTCTAGTTTCTAAAAATGTTTTTTTTAAATTGAAATTAAAGATGAAAGGCTTAACATTGTCAAAATGTGAAAAAAATTATGTTGGTAAATAGCTAAGAGAAAGCCTAACATTACCTAGGTGTTTGATTTGTTTGACCTTGAAACACGTGCAAATTTGAGGGTTAGCATGAAAAAAATTATGTGAAATCTTGTAGAATTTGCAAAAACACGTCTGTGGATGTATGCTTGTATGTATGTATGCTTGTATGTATGCCTATATGTATGTATGTATGTATGTATGTATGTATTGATGTATGTATGTATGCATATATGTATGTATGTATACTTGTATGTATGTATGTATGTATGGATGCCTATATGTATGTATGTATGTATGTATGTATGTATGTATGTATGTATAGTGTCAAGGGTAGAGGAGGGTAGAGATGGGGGGTGAGGCAAATAGGGGAGGAGAGGGGTGGATAAGGGTTTAGGGTTTAAGGGTTGAGGGTTTAGGGTCAAGGGATTAGGGTTTAGGGTTGAGGGATTAGGGTTTAGGGTTGAGGGTTTAGGGTTTAGGGATAGGATTTAGAGTTTAGGGATAAGGGATTAGGATTTAGGACCTTGACGGATTAGGGTTTAGGGTTGAGGCTTTAGGGATAACGTTTAGGGGTGAGGGATTAGGGTTGAGGGTTGAGGGATTAGGGTTACGGTAGAGTGTTGAGGGTAGAGAGATTAGGGATAGGGTTTATGGTTGAAGGTTTAGGGTTGATGGATTAGGGTTTAGGGTTGAGGGCTTAGGGATAAGGGATTAAGGTTTAAGGTATAGTGTCGAGGGTTTAGGAATAGGGATAGCATTTGGGGTTTAGGGTTGATGGATGTAAGGGTTTAGGGTTTAGTGATAAGGAATTAGGGTTGAGGGTTGAGGGATTAAGGTTTAGGGTTGAGGGATTAAGGTTTAAGGTTGAGGGTTTAGGGTTTAGGGATAGGGTTTAGAGTTTAGAGTAAGGGATTAGGGTTTAGGACCTTGAGGGATTAGGGTTTAGGGTTGAGGCTTTAGGGATAGCATTTAGGGTTGAGGGATTAGGGTTAAGGTAGAGTGTTGAGGGTAGAGGGATTATGGATAAGGTTTAGGGTTGAAGGTTTAGGGTTTAGGGATAAGAGATTAGGGTTTAAGGTACAATGTCAAGGCTTGAGGGTTTATGGATAGGGTTTAGGATTTAAGGTTTAAGGGTTGAGGGTTGAGGCTTTAGGGATAAGAGAGAGACCTAGATGGCTAAGGGTTGAGAGATAGGGGAGAGATGGGGTGAGGCATATAGGAGAGGAAAGGGGTGGATAAGGGTTGAGGCTTTAAAGCTTTAGGGTTGAGGGATTAGGGTTTAAGGTATAGTGTCGAGGGTTGAGGGTTTAGAGATAGAGTTTAGGATTTAAGGTTTAAGTGTTGAGGGTTGAGGATTTAGGGATATGGTTTATAGTTTAAGGGTAAGGGATTAGGGTTTAGGGTTGAGGGATTAGGGTACCATAAATTATAATTAGGGATTAGGGTTTATGGTTTAGGGATTAGGGTTTATGGTTTAGGGATTAGGGTTTAGGGTTTATGGATGTACAATTAGGGGATACCATAAATAAACTAGAATTTAGGCAGGGTTGGGAAAATTTTGTGAATCATCTTGGGCTGGAGATTGGAGATTTTGTTGTGTTCAAGTACATATCCATGTCATATTTTAAGGTTAAGATATTTCAAAGAATAGGGTGTGAAAAATATCAATGCTCTTTAGCTTATCAATACCAACATTAATATAGATAAAAGATGTCCTTCTTCTAATAGAGTATGTAGTTCAAGTCAACCAATGGGCAACAATTTGCTGAATGAATTGGTTTAATGGGTCTGCCTCCTTCAAAGTTATGCTTGGAGACTTTACACAAAAACTAGTAATTGTATACATTATTTTTCATTCTTTTGTTTCCTGTACACTATTAAGAACTTGTAAAATCTAATTGTGTAATGTGTTTATGGCAGCGCATTCCTCCTGCATTTGTTTCATAGTTTATAGACAAAACAGATGAACATATGGTGTTGCAAGGCCTAGGTGGGCAGGAGTGGGATGAACAATTAGGGGGTACCATAAATAAACTAGAATTTAGGCAGGGTTGGGAAAATCTTGTGAATCATCATGGGCTAGAGATTGGAGATTTTGTTGTGTTCAAGTACATATCAAAGTCATATTTTAAGGTTAAGATATTTCAAAGAATAGGGTGTGTGAAAAATATCAATGCTCTTTAGCTTATTAATACCAACATTGATACAGATAAAATATGCCCTTCTTCTAATAGAGTATGTACTTCAAGTCAACCAATGGGTAGCAAGTTGCTGAATGAATTGGTTTCTAATGGGGAAAACAACAATGATGTTGAAGCAATGGAAGAAAATCAAAATTGTAAGTCTAATTTAATTTATTTCAACTTTCAAAGTAGGCATTTGAATTGTAGCTTTACCAGGAAGATTGGTATAATAAAAACTTATTTATGTTGTAGGCCATTCTTGGAAGAACCCTAGACATTATGGACCTTCTCATCTAGAAAAGCACATGATAGTGAACTTTGCCCCTTATTTCAAATTAGATAAACCTTTTTATTCAATGAAAATGAAGTCACAGAATGTAAATTGACCAATAGTGTTGACGGTTTAGGGTTTAGGAATAGGGATGAGGGATTAGGGTTGAGGGTTGAGGGATTAGGGTTGAGGGTTGAGGTATTAGGGTTGAGGGTTGAGGGATTAGGGTTGAGGGTTTAGGGATAGGTTTTAGGGTTTAAGTTTTAAGGGTTAAGGGTTGAGGAATAGGGTTTAGGGTTTAGGGATAAGGGATTAGGGTTTAAGGTATAGTGTCGAGGGTTGAAGGTTTAGTAATAGGGATAGTGTTTAGGGTTTAGGGATGAGGGATTAGAGTTAAGGGTTGAGGGATTAGGGTTGAGGGTTGAGGGTTTGAGGTATAATGTCGAGGGTTGAGCATTTAGGGATAGGATTTAAGGTTTAGGGTTGAGGGATTAGGGTTTAAGGTATAGTGTTGAGGGTTGATGGTTTAGGGATAGGGTTAAGGGTTGAGGGATTAGGGTTTAGGGTTGACAGATTAGGGTTTAATGTTGAGATTTGAGGGTTGAGGGTTTAGGGATAGGGTTGATGGTCAAGGGATTAGGGTTAAAGTAGAGTGTCGAGGGTAGAGGAATTAGGGACAGGGTTTAGGGTTGAAGGTTTAAGGATTCAGGGTTGAGGCTTTAGGGATGAGGGTTAAGTGATTAGGGTTTAAGATATAGTGTCAAGCGTCGAGGGTTTAGGGATAGGTTTTAGGGTTTAAGTTTTAAGGGTTAAGGGTTGAGGGATAGGGTTTAGGGTTTAGGGATAAAGGATTAGGGTTAAAGGTATAGTTTCAAGGGTTGAGGGTTTAGGAATAGAGATAGCATTTAGGGTCTAGGAATGAGGGATTAAGGTTGAGGGTTGAGGTTTGAGGGATTAGGGTTGAGATTTGAGGGTTGAGAGATTAGGGTGTAAGGTATAGTGATGAGGGTTTACGGATAGGGTTTAGGGTTGAGTGACTAGGGTTTAGGGTTGAGGGATTAGGCTTTAAGGTATAGTGTTGAGGGTTGAGGGTTTAGGGATAGGGTTTAGGGTTGAGGGATTAGGGTTTATGGTTGACGGATTAGGGTTTAATGTTGAGAGTTGAGGGTTGAGGGTTAAGGGTTTAGAGTTTAGGGATAGGGTTGATAGTCAAGGGATTAGGGTTAAAGTAGAGTATCGAGGGTAGAGGAATTAGGGTTAAAGTAGAGTATCGAGGGTAGAGGGATTAGGGATAGGGTTTAGGGTTTAAGGTTTAAGGATTGAGGGTTAAGGCTTTAGGGATGAGGGTTAAGGGATTAGGGTTTAAGATATAGTGTCTAGCGTCGCGGGTTTAGTGATAGGTTTTAGGGTTTAAGTTTTAAGGGTTAAGGGTTGAGGGATAGGGTTTAGGATTTAGGGATAAGGGATTAGGGTTTAAGGTATAGTATCGAGGGTTGAGGGTTTAGGAATAGGGATAACATTTAGGGTTTAGGGATGAGGGATTAGGGTTGAGGGTTGAGGGATTAGGGTTTAAGGTATAGTGTTGAGGGTTTAGTGATAGGATTTAGGGTTGAGGGATTAGGGTTTAGGGTTGACAAATTAGGGTTTCACATTGAGGGTTGAGGGTTGAGGGTTTAGGGATATGGTTGAGGGTCGATGGATTAGGGTTAAAGTAGAGTGTCGAGGGTATAGGTCTTAGGGATAGGGTTTAGGGTTGAAGGTTTAAGGTTTGAGGGTTGAGGCATTAGGGCTGAGGGTTAAGGGATTAGGGTTTAAGATATAGTGTTGTGGGTCAAGGTTTTAGGGATAGGTTTTATAGTTTAAGGTTTCAGGGTTAAGGGTTGAGGGATAGGGTTTAGGTTTTAGGGATAAGGGATTAGGGTTTAAGGTATAGTGTCGAGGGTTCAGGGTTTAGGAATAGGGATAACATTTAGGGTTTAGGGATGAGGGATTAAGGTTGAGGGTTGAGGGATTAGGGTTTAGGGATAGGGTTTAGGGTTTAGGGTTTAGGGTTGAGGGATTAGTGTTTAAGGTATAGGGTTTAGGGTTGAGGGATTAGGGTTTAGGGTTGACGGATTAGGGTTTGACGTTGAGGGTTGAGGGTTGAGGGTTTAGGGATACGGTTGAGGGTGGAGCGATTAGTGTTAAAGTAGAGTGTTGAGGGTATAGGGATTAGGGATAGGGTTTAGGGTTGAAGGTTTAAGGATTGGGGGTTGAGGATTTAGGGCTAAGGGTTAAGGGATTAGGGTTTAAGATATAGTGTCATGGGTCAAGGTTTTAGGGATAGGTTTTTGGGTTTAAGGTTTAAGGGTTAAGGGTTGAGGGATAAGGTTTATGGTTCAGGGATAAGGGATTAGGGTTTAAGGTTTAGTGCCGAGGGTTGAGAGTTTAAGAATAGGGATAGCGTTTAGGGTTTAGGGATGAGGGATTAGGGTGGAGGGTTGATGGATTAGGGTTGAGGGTTGAGGGATTAGGGTTAAGGTAGAGTGTCGAGGTTTTAGTGATAGGGTGTAGGGTTTAGGGTTGAGGGAATAGGGTTTAAGGTTAAGTGTTGAGGGTTTAGGAATAGGGGTTAGGATTTAAAGTTTAAGGGTTGAGGGTTGAGGGTTGAGGCTTTAGGGTTTAGGGTTAAGTGAGACCTAGATGGCTAAGGATGGATGGAGAGGTAGACAAGGAACGACTGAGAGACATAAAGAGGGGACAGGTAGAGAGATGAGGGGGAGAGATAAGTGAGATATAGAGAGGTGAGAGATAGAACATGAGCTAATGGAACTAGAGGTGAGAGATATTACAAAGGTACTATCAAAGGTGAGATAGGCACAAATATTTATGGATCAATCTATAGGAGAACAAAATGCAAGCACGTTATAATGTGCTTGCATTTTGGTTTGCTTTACAAATGGTAAAAAGGATGAGACCCCCATGATCCAGGCCCACATACACTATTTTCATGTTGTTTATCCATGTGTTCTAACAAAAAAAAGTGTTTTCATGCTATTGGGAAGTTCCACATGCACATTTTGCACATTCTACCACCTTTGCATAAAATTTCCACCACCTTTTTCTACTTTACCAACTTATGAAGGAGGAAATAACATAGTTTTCATATCAAATTTGATATATATCAATTCAAGTTTCAATTTTTGTAGTGTTGCAATGTTAATTGTGATTGAATTGTAGGAATTTAACATTATAGATTGGTTAATAGTATTGTTGTTACTAATTCTATTTAAGTGTTATTCAATTTACCGTTGAAAAGGAAGCAAGTGGTAAAAAACTCAAATTGTTGAGGAGTTTGATGAAAGAAGAAAAAAACACTACATAATTGTGTACTCTCTCCATTCGAATCTTTATTTTTTAGGTATGTCAAGTCTTTACATGCATGTTCTTTATATTTTCCTTAATTCTATTTGAATTACTTTATCATACATGTTTATATCACTTGTATCCAGTATGCATAGTAGGCTGGAGAACTTCTACAAACACTAAAACAATCAAATTTCCAAATTCTAGAGTCCCAACTTAGTGATTACCTTCACAATCTTCTATCTCCCTTGTAAGACAACAAACAGGGTTTTTGTGGTATATCTTGTAGAAAACAACTCCAACCCACAATACAAAAGTTGTTTAAGATACCCTTTTAGGAGTTTTAAAACATATCCAAAATTTAAGGGTGGTTGTTTTGTAATACAAGACCTTAAAATTGACTATCCCACTTGACAAGAGGCCTAATTAGGCTTGTCTAAATAGGTCACTACAGGTTTTTTTATCTCTAGGCTTCCAATCTTCAAACCAAGACTCCAAACATGTCAAATTGGGTCTGCCTCACCCTTTTCAAGCATTACAAACACCTTCCAAAGAGTTTCTCTACAAACCCTAATCCTTATGCAACTTAATTGCCTAAAAACATGAGTTTTTAGCCTAGAATAATTTGCCTCTAAAATGCACATGATTATCTACTTGAGTTTGGCATTACCATATTAATAAGCCTTGACTTTAATAATTGTCTCTTGATATCCCTTCTTCACCCTATACACTAATCGAAAGCATGCCCTAGTGTGATGTCTCCCATGATCTCAATCACATATCCTTTCATGACTAGATGGTTATCAACAAGTAGTCAACATGAAGTCCCATGTACTCTTCACTTGTAGCCTCAATAGGTGACTCTCCTTTGACCTTGTCCTCATAGAACTGAAGTGAACTTTGTACCATAATTCTTTGTATGGCTGCAATAACATTGTGCAATAATGCTTTGTATCACTTGTACCTATTTTGGTTGAGTGACATTTACTCTTCTACATGATGATTGTATGTACATTTACTATGAAGGGTTGAATGACATATATTTTAGTTATTTGTATGGATTCATTTCTTAGGAACTAATATTGGTCTCTTTATCATGCTATAGACAAATTCTCTGTCATGCCAAGGAAACGATCAAGAATTAAGCCAACACAGGGAGAGATAGAAGCTAAGAATGCAAAGAAAATAGCGGCTATGAGGGAACTTCGTGAGAAGAGGAAATTGGACATGATAAATGAATACATGCCAATTGAAGAGGAACCACAACCATTAAAAAGAGATATGGTATTGGTGGCACAAAGAGAACAAATGCCAAACCTTTGTGCTATGAGAGATTTGAATACTGTAGTTGGAGACATGTCCTCTACTGCAAGTCAACATGTAGGGACACCATCTATCGCATCTCAAGTTGAGAGTACATCATCTCTCACATGTGATGAAGGAGGTATGCCATCATTCCCACCTCAACCTCAAGGTATGTCATCTATTCCATCTTCGATTGAAGGTATGCCATCTAGCCCATCTCATTTAAATATTGATGAAATTCCTAATGTTGAGATGAATTTACCTATCTTAACACCACCTAGAATTTTGCATAGAAATCCAAATTATTTGATTGATATTGATGAGAATATTTTGCAGCCAATGGAAGGTAAGATTCCAAAATGCATTTTTAGAAGATATGCTCATAAGATTTGGAGATTGTTCTTTGAAAAGTTAAATGAGACTGCAAGATGTCAACTATTCATTGAAATGATGCGAAGTATAAAGTATAGGTCCATCATGAAGATTCTTGGGTTGAGAACATCAGAGGCTTCAAGTGAAAAATCTATTGTCAAGAATCTTATGAGTGCATATGACAGTGTGGGTAACACATCACACACAAAAGATAGTAATGCAACACAGCGTGTGATTATATCAACTTTAGTAAGTAGTCAAACGAAGAAAGCTCATCTCATTAGAAAGATGAGTCAAGCATTGAGAATTAATAGGAAAACTTTATCAAGAGCCATTGGAAGGCGCCAAAGAATTAAGGACACCAATGCCAATGAATTATTGGCATTCTCAGGGAGACTACCATGAAAAGATAAACCAATTGTTGAAGCATTGAGATCACTAATTGAAGATTTTTGGAAGAATTACACAAGGGTATCTCCGAATCAAAGGGATGTGGTAAGAAGGAGAACCAGTAGTCAGAACTGTGAGCCACATCCAAAGCATTTTTTGGATATGAATCAAACATAGTTTTTTGGTAAATTTCTAGAGATGTATCCTCAAATTAAAATTTGTCAAAGATATTTGAAATGCTGAAACCTTTATGTGTCAAGATAAATCACACATGCACTACTTGTTGTTGTAGATTACATATTGAATTTTCTAACCATTTTGATGTTTATCAGTCTATATGTTTAGATTTGCATACTAACAATCTTTTGTAGGATTGTGGCATACATGCCCCACTAACATCTTCAAGAGACTTCATATCAAGAATTTTATGTGATAGAGAGGAAGGTCAAATATTCTATAGGAAATTATGCTTGGATGACAAATGTCAGCATTACGGTGGCTTGCAATGTATGCCAATATGTGAACATATGGAAAGAACACATGCGGTTGGAAATGTACTAGTAGAGTTTGGCAAGTATAAAATAGTGGCATACAATACAAAAGATGGTAAAGAAGCAAAGAGGTGTGAATTGGTTATTGAAAAGATTCCAGTGTATTAGTTTATGCCTATATTTCATGACAGTATAGTGTATGAGTATGCAAGACATGCCCATAGAGCTTGATGGTTGGACTTGCAATTCAATTTATGCAAGGACACATTTCCAGTTGGTAGCATTGTTTCAGTCATCGAATTTGCAGAGAATTACAGTCTATAATCACATCATGAGGTACAATCACAATATTACAACTCAACATAGGTTTCTATATTTGTGCATACGCGAAGTATCCATATGCAAAAGATGTCATGCTTTTGTTCTTCATGTACAATTCAAGCGTGGGATGAGTGCAAGTCAAAGGAGTGGGTTGATGAATAGTAGTTAAGTTATCTTAGCCCACTTTACACGTATCGACCCTTGATGGTACTGGAACTAACAGATATGGAATCATCAGTTGAATTTGACCACATATCAGATCTAGTTCAACCAGGTAATATATCTATTTGCATAGTTTTTGAAATTCTTAATGTTATCTTACTTTGTAGTGTTTTTGTAATGTTGACTAATTTCATCTAATTTGCTACACATATCAATGTAGGGCATGTATATATAGTTATTGAAGATGAAGATAACGAAGAGGGAATAGATTATTACTTGTGTCGTTGTGTTGAGGCCAAAAATAAATTGGAGGCTCCAGTTACAGATGGAGAAAACATCAAATACCCTACAGGCTTAGTGGTTGTTACTGGAACATGGATTAGAATGTACCCACATAAGAGTGTTAATGTTTGGCTATTTGAGGACTTTGATACACATCAGAAGATTCTTCATTACTTGAACGTTGTTGTGGCATCCAATGTTCATTTGATACAATATCGGGTAGACCTTTGAACAAGACCTTGTGGAAGGTGTGTGAGTCTGACCATGAGGCAATACTTGACACAATAAAGAGTAGAGTAGACCTAGATGGTTCGTTGGATTAATTTGTAAGTATTCATATTGATTTTGTAAAGTCATGTTACATTGAGTTCAGCAAGTATGCACATTAATTTGTAAGTTTACATAGGTTTTTTTTATTTCCTGCTGCATTTTTACACATATACACATTTTTACATCATGGAAGAAGCCTATCACTACACAACTATCATTAAGGAGGA
The DNA here is from genome assembly GCA_027924645.1 of Cunninghamia lanceolata. Taxonomy (NCBI): domain Eukaryota; kingdom Viridiplantae; phylum Streptophyta; class Pinopsida; order Cupressales; family Cupressaceae; genus Cunninghamia; species Cunninghamia lanceolata. Next base: position 17,496,904 of record BSBN01000055.1, read on the forward strand.
TTCAATACTAAAGGAAAAATAGGACAAATCTCCCATACCAATGAAAATGTCTTGTTGTATTCTATTTTCTTTCTTATGCTCTTATTTCTATGTTATAAGTCTATTGAACAAAAAATATCACATGTTTAGCCATTGTTATTGGTATAAATAATGTTTGAAGGTTATTGCAAGGCTTACTCAAGTAATATTCATAGTTGATGACAAATACATGAGGGATATCCTCTCTATTTATGGATCAATCATAGAGTAGTATGTGTCTTCATTTTATTGGCAATAAACTTGACCTTCCTAGGATCATTATCATCCAAGTTTTTGGTGTCAAAGTACCTTTTAAGATCCTTCACCAAACCATGTAATGTATAAAATATAGGTAATGTATAAAATATAGGTGTCTCTAGGTGTCTTGGTTTCTAACTAGATAATAGGTGTCTCTACTTGTGTCTTAGGTATATACTATATGTCAACTAGGTAGATAGAGACTAGAAAAAAGGCATTTAGTCTAATATAGGTGTCTTAGGTAGATACTATATATCAACGACCTGTCTAGAGACTAGAATAAGGTATAATCTAGAATGATCTAGGTGTCTTCTAGGTAGATACTGTATATCAACTACCTCTCTAAAGACTAGAATAAGGTATAATTTAATCTAGGTGTCTTAGGCAGGTGCTATATGTCAACTAGGTCTACCATAATAGGTGTCTTAGGTAGAACTATAATCTAGGTGTCTAGGTGACTTAGGTCTAGACTACGATAAGGTATAAAGTCTAGGTTTCTTAGGTCTACTATGTCTATAAAATCTAGATACATACTATACAATAGGTGTCTTAGGTGTCCTACGTCTACTAGAATACATGTGTCTTAGGTCTTAGGTGAGGCCACATGAGCTTCCACCTTCACGTGGTTGGCCTTATCAGTATAGAATATTTATATTTCATGAAGCTAAGGGAAGCTCTTTTTCTTAATAGGAAAACGTTATCAACTTTAGTGTCCTCATGGTGCAGGGGCACACAAGTTGTCATGCCTACAAGAGGGGTCAAAAAGTGAAAATTTGTTTTGATTGAGTCAATTGTATGTAATAAGGTCTTCTAAGACCATTTCACATGTTTTTGAGTCAGCTTGAGTCTTTGAGTCCTGCTTTTGATGTGACCAAACAGACAGTTCCAACGTGTTCGAATGGGTATGTTTAAGCTAGGCATGGTCCTATTTCACACTCAAACATGCTGAAATAGTTTGAACTACATTGTACCGGTGATATCCCTAAAGAGTCCAAAGAGAAAAAAGGCAGCAGTCTTTGACGAGTTGTTACTCAAAAACTGTGTTACTTAGAAACATTATGTCTGAGGAAACGTGATTATGTAGGGTCCCTCTATAATAACCTCTCTCAGCTTTTTATATCTCTAAGGTGTTTACTGGTGGTGAAATATTTTTTGCTGCCCCAAAAATTGTCAGAAGGAGGTAGTGTAAAGTTGCAAAGGGGTATAACTTTCATCCTACTCCTGATGTAGCAAATTGATAGTTCCAACGCATCTGGATGGGTATGTTTAGCCTAGGTATGGTCCTGTTTCACACCCAAACATGCCAAAATAGTTTGAGCTACATTGTACTAGTGATATCCCTAAAGAGTCCAAAGTGCAAAAAGGTAGCAATCTTTGATGAGTAGTTACTCGGAAACCTTGTCACTTAGAGACATTTAGTCTGAGATAACGTGATCATGTAGGGTCCCTCTCTAATAACCTCTCTCAGTTTTTTATATCTTTGAGGTGTTTGCCCGTGGTGAAAGGTTTTCTGTTGCCCTAAATATTGTCAAAAGGAGGTAGTGTAAAGTTGCAAAGGGGTGTAACTTTCATCCTACTCCTAATGTGGCCAAAATTATAATTCCAACACATTTGGATGGGTACATTTAGGCTATTCATGGTCCTTTTTTGCACCCAAACATGCCAAAACAATCCGAGCTACATTGTACCGATGATATACCTGAAGAGTCCAAAGTGCAGAAAGGTAGCAATCTTTGACAAGCTGTTACTCAGAAACTGTGTCACTTAGAGATATTCCATCTAAGGCAACACAATCATGTAGGGTCCCTCTATAATAACCTCTCTCAATTTTTTATATCTCTGAGGCGGTTACCCGTGGTGAAAAGTTTTCTTCTGCCCCAAAAACCATCAGAAAGAGATAGTTTAAAGTTGCAAAGGGGTGTAACTTTTGTCTTGCTCCTGATGCGACCAAACTAATTGTTCCAACACATCCAGATGGGTATATTTAGGCTAGGAATGGTCTTATTTTTGACCCAAACATACTGAAATAGTCGAAGCTACATTGTACCAGTGATATCCCTAAAGAGTCCAAAGTGCAAAAAGGTAGCAATCTTTGACGAGCTATTACTCAGAAACTATGTCACTTAGAGACATTCCGTCTAAGGCAACACAATCCTATAGGGTCCCTCTACAATAACCTCTCTCAATTTTTATATCTCTGAGGCATTTGCCCATGGTCAAAGGTTTTCTACTGCCCCAAAATCATCAGAAGGAGATAGTGTAAAGTTGCAAAGGGGTGTAACTTTCATCCTGCTCATGATGCGGCTAAATTGACTGTTAAATTGACTATTCCAATGCATCCAGATGGGTGCGTTTAGTCTAGGCATGGTCTTGTTTCACACCCAAACATGCTGAAACAGTCTGAGCTACATTGTACTGACGATATCCCTAAAGAGTCCAAAGTGCAAAAAGGTAACAATTTTTTACGAGTTGTTACTCAAAAACCATGTCATTTAGAGACATTTCATGTAAGGAAACACAATCACGTAGTGTCCCTCTACAATAACCTTTCTCAATTTTTTATATCTCTGAGGTGTTTGCCTGTGGTGAAAGGTTTTCTACTGCCCCAAAAGTCGTCAAAAGGAGGTAGTGTAAAGTTACAAAGGGGTGTAACTTTCATGCTACTCCTGATGCAGCCAAACCAACTATTCCAACATGTCCAAATGGGTACATTTAGGCTAGGTATGGTCCTGTTTCACACCTAAACATGCCGAAACAATCTGAGCTACATTGTACCGGTGATATCCCTGAAGAGTCCAAAGTGCAAAGAGGTAGCAATATTTGACAAGCTGTTACTAAAACATTGTGTCACTTAGAGACATTATGTCTAAGGAAACATGATCATGTAGGGTCCCTCTACAATAACCTCTATCAGTTTTTCATATCTCTGAGGCATTTGCCTGTGGTGAAAGGTTTTTTGCTGCCCCAAAAATCATCAGAAGGAGGCAATGTAAATTTGCAAAGGGGTGTAACTTTTGTTCTTCTCCTATTGCAGTCACACTGATAGTTCCAACGCATCTAGATGGGTAGGTTTAGGCTAGGTATGGTCCTGTTTCGCACCCAAACATGCTGAAACAGTCCGAGCTACAAACACTAACTAGTCTTCAATCTTCAAACAATACAAATACTATGATATCCTACATAAAACTGATCAATCCTCATGTAGACATGTAGATATTCTTTCCAAAAACTCATATCGATGACCAAAATCTTTAAAACATGTCGTATAGATCTCATTCTGAAATTTACTGGCCCTCTGCATCATATTACAAGCCCTAAATGATAAAATTCCTTCACAATTTCTCTGCAATTTCCTTGAAAGACACCATTCAATCATCAGTTATTCTTCATTATTCTTTTCATGTTGCACATCATCACTTAGGTATGTCTCTGTATGTCATCATAAACCAAGTCTCACATCATAAACTATCACACCGAGAGAGAAAACAATTTTCTTTGTCCATTTCAATGTTGAGCAAAATTAAAAAGTTGTCTTTTAGCCTTTTATAAAGGCATGCCCATCAAATTCAACCGCATAGAGATGACCATTTGTCTTTCAAATGCCTTTTAAATACAGACCTTTCGATTCCTTTTTCCGGCCCTCATATCAGTTAAATATGACCTTCGATTATGATTTGATGCTCGGGCTTATGAGATTTTATCGAAGAGGCTAGTTGAGTTAGGTTGAAGGGCCAGTGAAGTAATGACTTAAGGACCCTTTAGTAGGTTGACTTAAGTGATAGTAACCTATGATTATAAGTCAATATTAAATTAAAACAAAAGTGCATTTCACACACGATAGGCAATTGAGGGTTTTAAATTCTTAAGAAAAGTAGATTCTTTTTAAGGTTTAATGCCCAATATACAAACCCTAACTATCAATAAGAAAGACTTAAACATTCTAACTTTCATCAAGAGATATCTAGGACATTTCAGAGACCTTAGGGACATCAAAAGAAATACATTAGACTATGACACTTATCATAGGCTTAGGGTTCTAAGACATGAACAACTTCACATTCGAATCAAACTCATGACTCCCCTTGATAAATATAACTCTCCTTGATGATGACATTGAAGTATGATTATGAAAGCTTGTGTCTTTTTTGACTTCTTATTGCATGAACAAAACCACATCCACCATGAACATGAACCTTGCATCATATGAACCATGTTTCTCTTGTGCAGCATCAACATGAACTGAGAGACCTTATCATGAAAACCATATTCACAACATCATGCACCTCATGACTATTACCTACCTTGACATCAATGACAAACAACCTTGACCCTTTGACATCAATGATAAACAATCTACAAATTGCTTTATGGAATTAGAGTCAAATTGGTAAATGTGATGACATGATACATATTAACATGGTGAGATGCAAAGTATACATTTATAATATTAACCACATTCTCAAAGGGATTGTTGATGACTTATGGAAGCCTATAGCCCCAATGTTATGTTGCATACTCAAATTAGGTAAGACTCAATGTACTCGCATAACCTTGCCTTATATGCAAGAGGAATTACATTTAATAACCACAATGGTCATCAAGTGCTCATAAGCATATGATTTTGACTATCTTATTCAAGACAACAAACATACTCTTTGCATCCCAATATGGTATAATAACAAGAAATTAAGAAATATTTTCAATTGAGCAACTCATAAAGAATATGGATCAGCATACTCATTTGAATATTTTTAATTGAGCAACTCATAAAGAATATGAATATTTTCTATTCAACATGATGATTCATTTTTATTTTAAATACAACTTTTACCTTTTAGTTCCAGAATGAGGTTTAGGTGATACTTGAATAACAATAGCTAGCTTATTGGATCAACAAACATCCTATGTAATACAATTGGACTTTAAATATTTGAAGTAACCATCTACAAATATCCATTCAAACGTGGATTTATAATGCAAATATGGATGCCATCAATAAAAAAGATTTATATTAACCAAATATCCATATAGGCATACATCAATATATGTCGATATAAGTATAACATATATACAAAATAGCCATATAGGCTTACAAGAATGCCAGATAGGCATACAATGTCTCCTATATGCAATATAAAATATATGTCCACAAATGCCATATAGGCATACAACAAAGGACCCCAATAAGCATCCATTCCCCTCTGTTCGGTGAAGGGAATAGATCATGAGTAGCCTTTGATATTCGGGAGGATGGAGACGTGTATGAGGGTGGTCTACTATGAACCCGAGGGTTGCTCCTCCTATTTAGTTCTTTGTGGATCTGTACCTATTACAATAAAAAGTATAGACAATATATATAAATTACATGTTATAAAAAATAAAAAATTTAACAAAATAATAACTTACCGCTACCATATAATCTATCTCCTCATTTACCTTAGTAGCAGGATTAGGTTGTGGTGATGTCATGTCCTATAGAAACCATCCAGATAGAAATTAAGCTTCACATCAATAATCATTTGATTTTTCAAAAATAAACAACTATAACAAAAAATGTAATTTGAAATTTACTAATCTGCCTCATACCCTTGTCAAAGGCATGGATCTATGAATCGCAGTGGACACACCATACTCCATTGCCCTATGAACTTCGGGAGGTGTCTCCACAGCCTGCGTCATCTAAAAATAAAACAACATTATTCAATTACAAAACTAGAATAGTGATGCAAGTCATGGCTCCTAACATACACACATGTTCACCTAAACATGGAAGTACACACAATAAAGCACACTATGATATTCATTGTCACCAATGCATCACTATGATACAACTAGACACAATACTCATAATCACAATGAATATTTTTCTCTCTTGGTGATATACTATAGCTCTTTCTTATGCTTCCTCAAGTCTCCATTGCTATTGTGCTCTTTTGGTACATATTTATGTGAGTTCTTGGAGGATTTTGTGCTCTCTTTCATCTCAAAGAATATAGTAGTATTAAATGAAGGGTACTCATTAGACTTAGATGGGTTATATGTAGGATCAGATGTAGGGATGGAAGAAATTGAACTAATAGGATTGACATAAGTTTGTAGGGGAAAGGGTTAGTCTAGATTTGAAGATTTTGGTTAGGGGTGACTTGTTGCCCCCATAATTAATACCTAAAACCTAGATGATGTTCATGTCAATAATATGCTATATAAGTTGTCATAGGTTGATGCCCCTCTCTGGTGTCATGTCCTGGGGTCTAATTGGTGGTAATTGGATGAGATTATTAGAGAGAATTTATTGAAGAATAGTGTGGAGGGGATCAACAAGATTTGGTAGACATGTATGGAAAATGTGGTATCATAGACAAGGCAGTGAGCTATTTGAAAAGATGTCTCAAAGAAAAGTGGTCTTATGGTGATGTCCTTGTCTATGCATCTGCTTTTCATGGCATTCCATGAGAGCACCTTTCTTTGAGGTATTTTTTCAAATTTAACTATATTGTAATTGAAATTTTGTCATCTATCAACATCTAGCTATTAGTTATGCAATATCTAATAATGCTTTGAGTTTGAAAGATGTGCAATGCAATGTAATCAACGATATGAATATAAAATACAAAAATCTAGTAAGTACAATTCATTAATTAAATTGTTTATTTTATTACCTCAGTGAAGCTTTGAACTACACCACCACTGGTAGGTGTTGCCATGAAATCTCCAAGATTAACCTATTCAACATCCAAAATCAGATATTAGAATACCATTCACATAACAATGCTATTCACATGTAATATTTATAATTGTTTACTAGTTACATACCCCGACAGTAGATGTCATAGTGTAAAATTTAGGTGGAGTACTGCTAAGAACTGCATCAATGCTATGACCCTAAAATTTCATCAAAATCATCAAACTAAATTAGTTAATCTTGCATTTCAAAAATAAAATTTAATAAATTAAATTCAATGAACTTGCTAACATTTCCTTGAGTATCAAGGCCAAAAGTCTCACTCAAGAGGGTATATGTCATCACTATTCGCTCAGCTGTAGATATAGCCTGCGCATCTATGTCCTGACTATCCATGGGGTCATAACCATAGGCTGACCTGCAAGTCTGACAAGTATGGGGTGGAACCCTACTCCTCGCACTCTCCCCCGACCCACGTTGTGCTGCAGGACTGGCATGCTCTGTGATGCTTTAGGTCAAGGCACTAATGGATTGAAGTGTCTCGACCTCAACACTCTCCTTCACAATAAAATGGATAGACACATGCTCATGGGCTAGTCTACTGACTACTCATCTCGCTCACCACTGTGGGTCAACACGTGCCCCTAGTCTATCTTGTGCTGAACCCCCACCTCTACCCTAAAACTCTCGCATATCATAATAGTTTGGCACTATATTTTTGACAAACTCGCAGTAGAGTTTCCTCAAAAAGTATTGTGGGACCTCATTATTATTGCATGGAGGATGGTCAAAAACCATCCACCACCTCTACCCAAAATTGTCCCTTATCACTTGGTTGTTGCACCAATGGATAGGGAATCTCTTGCATGTAATGGGTGGAGGTTGATTTGTTCGCAGGTTTGTGAAAATGGAACACAAGTCCAATTTTGTAATTTGTAACTTTTTTACTTCTTCATACAATAGCTTGTCTACATAATACTCTCTAAATTCTCTCCTCTCTTCTGACCAACTAGATATTTACTTGCTAATTAAATCTACATTTGATAACATAGATTCAAGAGATTGAGCAAGCGTGGATCTATGCAAGGTTGAAGTTGAAGGATCTTTCAACCTTGCAATTATGTCTTCAATTTCTTTTTTATTGTTTTCAATTTGCCCCATTATATTTTCTTGTGTTCCAAGGGCATGTCGAGGAATGGATGGAGGAGTTTGTTGTTCAGGTTGTTCTTTAATAGGTATTTCCTATTCATGTGATTTAGGATTTTTTGGATTTTCAGGAGGAGGAGGAGGTGCATTAATATTTCCTATCAATTAAGGAAATTTACATCAAAAGTCAACTTAAACCTACCTATTTAGAAACAAATTCACACAAAAAATAAAATAAAACTCACTCCTTTGCCCTACTTGACATTGTGGCGGCATTTTGGCGATGAATCAGTGAGATTTTGGTGTCAAATTTGGTCTTCAAAAATGTGAGCGTGCTCCTTAGGGTTTGCAGGCTACGGGTGCAAAGAAAACAAAAGGAATGAATGAGCAAAAATGCTCTTTTTTTATATAGTTAAACATAAAACGCGAGCACATTATGGCTTGGTTTTGCTGAGCTTTAGGCTTGTCATCACCAAACCATAACGTGAGCGCGTTATAACGTGCTCACGTTATGGCTTAATTTTTTTTAAAAAAAGGTTGGACACTTTTTGGCCCCCCAACTTTTTTCACCCGCCCTGAGATCTATTGTGGCTGGATTTGTTGTCTCTCGGGTGATTTTATGTTGTTCGTAGATGTCTCCAAATCATGTTGAAGGCTTGTGCTTGATCCATAATATATTATTGAGTTCTTGGAAGCATGTTCCTAAGTATTCTTGGTGTTTGCACTAGTTTGGCCGACTTGGGTGCTAGCACTCTTTGTGGATGTGTTTCATGGATTGTAGAAGCATGTTGAAGTGTGTGAAGATGTATTTGGCTCCAAGCTAAGCCATGAAGTGTTCTTCTTTCATTCATTTGCTCCACAAGTTTGTTTAGGTCTAGACCTAATTTGAATTATGTATATTTTTCAACCTTGGAGACTTTTCTAATGGTTGTAGATTGTATTGTCGACCTTGATGTATGTTCCAAGGTTGATGATTGGTATAATAACTGTAATGAATCCATGTGTAGGGTGTGAGGGAGCGAAGATGTGAAGATGAAAGTGTTTGTATTGTGAGGCAAGGCAGGTGATATGTATTGCGCTCCATTGGAACTAAACTCATGCATGTTGTAGATGCTATTATATTAGTTCATGGCAGTGAGCCACCCCTCAGCAATGAGCCCTTTTACAATGAGCATTATTTTTGATAGTGAGCCTTGGGTAGTGAGCCCTTTAGCAGTGAGCCTCTTTTGTTATTCGGTATTGATACTACATTATATTGTGAGCTAATACTCATTGTAGTTTTTCCCTTTTAGGGTTTTCCACGTAAAAATCTGGTGTTCATGTGTGTATGGTGTTGATGTGTTTAAGTTTTGATTCTACATTTCATGCTTAATCTTCATAATGGATTAAGAGGTTAAAACAAGTGAATGTGAATGTGATTTTTTTTTTTGATACAACTGATTCAACTCCCCCTCTCAATTGTCTTGTTCCTTCAACAAGTTTGATGTATGCAATGGTTTGTACTAGACCAGATATTGCCCAGGCAGTGGGAGTTTTAAGTAGGTTTATGTCTAACCCTGGCAAACAACATTGCACTTTTGTTAAGAGGGTGTTTAAATATTTACGAAGAACTTATTATTATTGTTTTTTTTATCACAGTACTAATAATGTGGATAAGTCATTGGTCATATAGGGTTTTGTTGATTCAAATTGGGCAAGTGACTTGGATAGTCAAAGATCCACTAGTGGCTATGTTTTTACTCTGTTTGGAGCTACAGTAAGTTTGATGAGTAAAAGGCATCCTATGGTTGCTTTGTCTACTATAGAAGCAGAGTATATGGGTGCTACACATGCCTCTAAAGAGGCAATATGGTTATAAAGACTTGGTACATGTATTGGTTTTGATTGCAAAATAGTGAGGATTGGATGTGACAGTCAGAGTGCCATTTGTTTAGCCAAAAATCCTATGTATCATGCTCGTACTAAGCATATTGATATTTAGTATCACTTTGTGAGAGAAATGGTTAAGAATGGTAAGGTTTTGATTGAAAAAGTTGGCACTTTGGTTAATGTTGCAGATTCTCTTATGAAACCAATTACTATAGATAAGTTCTCTTGGTGCAGGAAGGCCATTGACCTTAATCACTCTACTTATTAATAATTTTATTACCTCATAGATGTAATTGCAATGTCTAATGTCAATTAGGAGAAATTTGGGATAAGTTGTCATTAACTTTGCAATCCTAACCATTTTCATGTGTCTCCAAAGTTATTGGAAGGTGTTCTCCAATACATAAGAACTTGAGAGATAAAATATTATTTAATTATACAACTTGAACATGTTGTAGTTATCTCATGTGAGGTAGGACCCAATTTGGGTGCCCACTTTGGAATTGGAGCCCATGGAGACTTGGAGTTGACTTCTTGAAGTCTATCTTGACTTGGTGATACTTCCTAGGAGGTGGGACCTATTTTGGGCATCCACTTTGGAGGAGATTCCTTGATGTAGACTTGGAGTTTTCTTTTCTTTTTGCATGAATGGATAATGTTGATATACTTTGCATGAATATGATGTGGGAGAACTTATTAGTGGAGTAAGAGATGCATGATACTTGCATGTTTCTTGCATGATCTTGTATGACCTTACACGAGTTTCCATGTTGTTGCATGTTACTTGTATGAGCTTGCATGGGCTTGTATGTTGTTGCATGTCACTTGTATGAGCTTGCATGGACATGCATGTTGTTGCATGTTGTTTGCATGGACTTGCATGTTGTTGCATGCTACTTGCATGGACTTACATGTTGTTGCATGTTACTTGCATAGACTTGCTTGTTGCATGTGAGTTGCATGTACTTGCATGTGAGTTGCATGTTGTTGCATGTCAGTTGCATGTACTTTCATGCCAGTTGCATGTACTTATATGGTGGTGCACGAGTCTTGCATGTCACTCTAACTTCGGTTCAATTTTGAATGACTCTTGCATGATGCTATAGGTTGTTGCATGACTCTTGCATGATACAAACAAGTTGTTACAAATTAATATTGGGGACATCAATTATGCATGTTGTATGCATGACATTAGTGTGTGTTGGGGCACTTCAGTTAACTAAAATAGATTGGGACACACCCATCTTGAGACTTTCAGTTGACTAATTTTGGATGGGACTACTTGGGCACTCATGTTTGAGACTTATAGTTAACATGGTGATTTCTACTATGCAGCATTGGAGTTCACTATATTGGGCGCTTGGTTTTTGCATGAGGATTTGTCTCATGTTATTGGATATAGTTTATTGTATTTTGAGATCCATGGCTTCTATATAATGATGCCTTGAGTTGGTAGAAATTGATGACAAGTTCTGAAGTTGAAGGAGTAACGAAGTGCTACCAGAATTCAAAGATGATTCAGTATTAAATGTAAACTTGATTATAAGATTTAATACACACATAACATCTCTTTGGGTGTGAAGTTTTTTTCCATAAGGGTTTCTCCACATATATTATGTGTCAACTTCTATCATGATTTTTTTCTTCTCTACTACATTGATTGAAAGTGCAAAATCACTTACATATAAATTGAAACTCATTAATCTAATTTTCATATTTGAACACACATATTAAAGTTTTATAGTAGCAGTTTCACCTTAGTTTCAACAAGCAAGATGTTGTTGAGAGCTTTGGGTGCTTGTAGGCTTGTAAGAGACCCTTGAATGTGCTTTGGGGTCAAATTTTAGGCCTCTAGGAACTTCACATCCATTCAAAACCTTTTCTTTGCATGTGGGTCACTTGTTTTACTATGAAAAACCCTATTGTTAGTAGGGTGACCTAGATAGGTCTCTTGTTTTACTATGGGTGAGCTAGGAGGGCCAGTGGATGACCTAGACAAGAAATATGAGCAACCTATTCCAAAAAGGGGCAACCCTTGCATAACATGATCTTCTCACATGTTTTTGAGAAAATTGTCTAAAGGAGAATTATTCCTTGGGGTCCGCCTCGCTTTCCTAACACTTGTTTGTATGATACCTTATGTAAATTGAGATTTATTGCACTTTTTGTGTTGGGATTCATGCCTAGTATTAGGAGACTAGCAAAGAGTGTGTTGGGTGAGACCTTGGGTTCCCCTATAATTCTATCTTGTGAATATGTGATTTTTTATTTGAATGTTAGTCCCACATCCTTGGTGATATCTATTTGTGTTGTTTTGACCTTTTTAAAAGTTGAAATGATGTCATGCTTGGCTTTCCAAGTGATAAAGGTCATGGTCCTAGGCATGATCCTTAGAGTTAGAGAATTTCTACATCCTCAGAGTGTTCTCACAGTGACCTTGACTAGTGAGTAAGTCTTCTACTTGTGTCACCATGATTGGTGCATTGGTTTTGTGTGCCCAAGTGTGTCATTGCATTTTGTCATTACATCTTGAGCACCCAGTGGCATGTTGATGTCACATTTATATGATGAATTTTTTTTGTTTGTTCTTCACCTATTAATGTCTTGGGTGAGAGCTTGGGGCACTACACCATCTTTTGTTCATTACCCATGATTATGGCATAAAATAGTAGGGTTTTTGGAGTTATTGAGACTAAGTGTAGGTTCTGGGAGCTAGTTTAGAACATTGGTGAGCTCTATGTATGCCCTTAAGGAACTGTACCACTCACAAAATCCTAAGATGGTTTCTCTATCCATAAGGGCTTGTGTTTCAATGTGTATGAGTTTCATGGCATCTTGTTTACTTTATCATGCCCTCATTTCTATGTTGTGAGCCTAAAGAACAAGAAAACATTACATGATTAACTATTTGTTAGTGGTAGAATAATGTTTTTGGAGGTTTTTGTAAGGCTTACTCTAACGATATCCATACTTAACAACAATGCATGAAATACACTCCCTATTTATGGATCAATTATGGTAAATTAGGAAGATTGCTTCCATTGTGACATCAACCTCATTGGCATACGAATCATGGTATATGAGATTATATGTTATCACAAACCAAGCCTTCCAATCAATATGAGATTAATTTTTTAAATATAGATATGACGATTTTTTAGTTGTAGAACCAATTACAAGATACATATTTTAAACATATCCAACTTAACACAAATAAAATATATGAATTTTATATTACTCTATTATCTAATCGACTTTAATTATCTATCTAAACTATATATTTTTTTAAATTCTCTATAATTGTTTTTATATTTTCCAACTTTTTCCATTTTTCTAACCATTCATGTGAACATATAAACTGATAACTTTTTCAATTTTATTTCCCTGAAAATTTGCACTAGACCTAGGGTTCAATGGCTTTGTAGGTACCTTCACCTTATATTGTAAAATAGTATTCCCATATGTTCCTGGATTTCATGAGGAGTTTTCGTGATGTTTTCTTGATACTCTCGAGTCCCCAACTATTCTTATGTTTGTGATAGACATGGAAACTGATTAGACGTAACAAAAAGGGAGTGTCCCATTACGATCAAATCTATAAACAAGCTAAGATCTACTAAAAGGAATACAAAACACTAGGCATATTGTTATCTAGGTTTAAAGGTCTTAGTCGCCGTAGCTTTTCTTTCTTTATGTAGGCATTTTATGGTAGGTTAAGTTCTTCTAGGGATCTTATTTGCCGTACTTAATTCTTTGTTAAATATCTGGCACTGTCTAGAAGGCCTTACAATATAAATATTATAATGGTGAAATTGGCATACCCATGCCATTTTCCATTTAGTCCGGGTCCACTTTAAGGGAATGTTAAATTAAGATATGGACAAGTATATTTTTATGATTGGTTTTTGGCTTATGCTCCCTTTTTTTTAAAATTTTTATTTACAATCCATTATTAATTCATCATAATTGTATTTTGATTAACATTTATTTTTATATATTTCTTCTCTCCCTTAAAATTATTGTTTTAAACCTAAGGTTCATTTTTAAGTTATTTGGAATTGATTTGGATCAAATCAAAGCCTACAAGAGTGAACCTAAAATTTAAATTTTAACTTTCATGCAACCAACATAAGACATGTTTTTGCAACATGTTGCTATATCATGGTCTTTAAAGACATTCAGTGTGCACTTAATTATACATGTGATTACAAGAAGTAAATAATTAGAGGACACTTCGATTTATAAGGGCAATAAGGAATCATATAAGAGATTTGCATATCTATATATGTTGTATTTGATATCATTCATGACTATTAATTTGGCCCACCAAATAGATTTTGATCTAAGAAAATCTATTTACCTATTGAGATAAAAATTCCTAAATGGTGTCCTTAGACACCACCTTGAAAAGTCCAACTATGTTAAGGATGAAGGCAAACATAATTGTAGGTGCATATTCTCTCATTGATCCTACACATCACATATCAAATATGCATGGTAGATCAATATGTGGCACTCAAGATTGAACCTGCAACATTCTAGAATGAACTACAATGTTTTTCGAGATTACACAGAACATGAGATAATTATCATAAAATATCAATTAATTACCCAACAATGGTGAACTGATTCTTCACAACTTTAGAACCTTTATTCCATCACCAATTTTAGAGCTAAGTACCCCTATCCATTATTTAATTTTTATTTATTTATTACAATTACCTATTTGAGCTTTAGTCAATCTTGGCTAATTGTCTACTATTAATTGCAATTGTTTAATTAACCTATATTATTTATTTATTTATTTATTTTTTTGTTAGGTAAATGCCATCATGGGGATGGCTCCCTTTGAAATATAACACTTGTCAAATAAACTAAATTTATTTATGGGCTATTACTCGAATGAGTATGCCGAATATAACATCTACCTATCTAAAGGCTATCAGTGCCTTTAGAGAATACAACATACTTCCCTCATTTCCAAGTATTGAGGTGATTACATAATTTCATGCATAATCATCATGATGCCGTCTGCGGCCTCCAGCGACCTTCCTATTTGTCCATCAGTGAATTTGCCTTTGTTCTCCTGTAGTAGCTTACAGAATGGCTCCATATTGTGATTTTCTATTCCTTCTTTGTACACTGCCAGCATGTATTTGGCTTTCTGTGAGCCGATCGTTCTTGCATAGGCAGACTTCAGCGTCTCTTCAGCCCGATCCGTGCTCACGTCGTCGATCTGTCCCATTATGACAGTATGATTGGTCTGAGCAACCAAACGGGCTCCCCAGCATACTCCATAGAAAGCTCCTCCCATGATCAGAGATATGTTAGCAAAAAAGAGTTGGTATACGCGACCATCATGAACATGGCCTCCACTCCAAGAGCCCCTGCCGATCACTTGAAGGATCGCTGTCCTTGCCGCTTCCTCCTTTAGTTTGAACAAAACTCCTATTTGCTGCTCCTTCCCCTCCTCCAGACACCTGCACATTATTCCCATGATCCGCGCCATTTCTGAAAATGGAAGGAAGAGCTTTCCTTGGTTAAAAAAACCCCTCCTATCAAAGTTTCCTACTGGCCTTTGTTCCGTCCCATGCTTAACGCGAATCTTGACCATATCTGTCAAAGTAGCCACGGACGTTATTCTCTGAGAGCTCCTCGATAGCTGAGTCCCTATTTCTCGCCGTCAGAAGTGAAGATGGAGGCTCAAATCTCACCTACGGAGGCTCCTTGTCTGACTGAAGTACCGCGGCCATGCTTGTCCATGCTGCTTCGTCCGCACCACTTGTTTCTTGTGAGCCCCCCGTGACTCCATGGTTTGCCAAGAGGTCCGCGGCCCTGTTGGCTTCTCTAAAGACATGGGGAAGTGAAAAGTCTAAAAACCTTAGGTCCTCCTTGATACATTGGATTCCTTTCTTTAAAAGCCAGTTTTCTACATTACTTCGTTGGATTGCACTGATTATTAACTGGGAGTCTCCTTCGATATTAATGTTGACCCATCCTTGTTTCCTACATTCTGCAACTCCCCTTGCCATTGCTTCTAATTCTGCTATGTTGTTTGAAGCTATTCCTAGATGGCTGGACATGGCCCAAACAAGGTCTCCCTTCTCATTCCTTATTATAGCACCATATCCTGCAAGCTCGGGATTGCCTTTTGAAGCTCCGTCAAAATTTAACTTGAGCCTGCCCCTGGGAGGGGCCAACCATCTAACTTGCTTCCTCTTCTTCTTCCCTCCACCTAATCCCTTCGAGATCTTTAGGTCTGTCCATATTTTCATAAGATTGTCATCCCAACTGGTGAAACTGCATCCACCCCTGTGAAGTGCTTTGGAATTTAGAATTTCTATCAGTCCTGATTCTGTCTTTCTTATCAATTTGTCTGTGGATATTTCTTTTTCTTCAAAAATTCTCTGATTCCGTTCTCTCCAGATATGCCACATGATCATGGATGGGGTGGTGGTCCAAATGCCACCCCAAAAGCCTTTCTTTTGTAGCATTGGCCAGCTCTTTAGAAAATCCACTATTGAGGAGTTCATGGCCCCTTTCCATCCTAGTAGATTAAGGAAGTGGTTCCATACATCGGTAGCTACCTGGCATCCTAATAGCAGATGATCTAGTGTTTCCTCGTGTTGTTTATATAGCACACATCTACTTGGTCCATTTATTCCCAATTTCAGTAATCTGTCCCCAGTTAAAATGCTTTTATGAAGTACCGTCCATAAAAAGGCTCCTACCTTGGGCAGTACTTGGTTGTCCCAGCATAATTTTTTGGGCCAGCTATCAATGGTGTTACTATCTCTTTCTAATTTTAAAATGTGGTACCCGAGCTTGACTGAATATTTACCAGATTTGGCTCCACACCATTGTATTTCATCTTCCTCATTGTTGAGTCTAACTCTTCTTTCGCTAAGCACTTCCATATATTTCCTTTTCACTTCCTCACTGATATTATATGCCATCGGGCTTGCCCATTTGACTGTCCCGTCTTCATTTATTCCTTCTGAATAGTGCATCACCTTTTCTCCTTTGTCTTGAGACATTTGTATTTTTAATTCTTGAAATTCTTCTAGAGTGTCTAACGCTGGCCAACCCTCCCATGAATCTGTCTAGAAATTTGCTTTGTCTCCCCTGTTTATGCTCCACGTGAGATGGTTTAGAACCAGAGGTCTACTTTTCTTGATAAAATTCCAAATCACCGAGCCTCCACCCAAATTGGTGATGGTCAGAATTCTGATAGGATCCTGCTCATCCAAATATTTCCTTTGCATTATTCTACACCAGAGTTTCTGTGGTTGCTTGACCATCTTCCATACTAATTTGGCTCCCAGTGCTTCATTTTGGAGTCTCAGCTCTCTCATTCCCATACCTCCTTTGTCCAGTGGACACGTGGCTTTATTCCATCCGATAAGAGGAATTCTTCTTACTTCCTTCGATCCTTCCCACAAGAACCTTTTCCATCCGCTTTCCAAATTGCTTCTGGCTTTATTGGGAACCTGAAAACATGACATTAAGTGGATTGGAACTGCTCCTAAAACTGCTTTAAGCATGGTAATCCTTCCTGCCAAGGTTAACCACCTTCCTTTCCATGCTTCCATTTTGTTTTTGGATTGGGCAATTACTTCTTCCCATAAAATTGATTTGTTTGGTCCGTTGAAACAAGGAGCCCCTAGATACTTTGTTGGTAGTGAGTCCACCTGACACCCTAGTATAGAGGTTAACTGTTGCTACCATCGTTTGGATGTATTGAAAAAGTATATTCGATATTTTTCTGTGTTAATGAGTTGTCCCGAAAGATTTGTATATGTGTCCAGTGTCCTTTTGATGGCCTCTACTTCTGCTAGCGTAGCTTCCCCAAAGAGAAAAATGTCATCTGTGAACTGTGCATGTGTGACTGGCTCTATACCACGGGCCACCCTAATTCCTCTCCAGCCTCCCGTTGCTTGACACTTATGAATCATTTTCCCCAGTGCTTCGGCCATTAAAACAAATAGGCAAGGAGACAAGGGGTCTCCTTGCCTAAGTCCTTGTGATATTTCGAAGAAGCCACTGAGTGAGCCATTGACTGCCACAGACATTCTAGGAGAAGATATACACTGGAATATGCCTTCTAACCATTTTTTGCTGAAGCCCATTTTTTCCAAGACTTTGAGTAGGAAATGCCATTTAACCCTATCATACACTTTACTCACATCAAGCTTAATTAGCATACTTTTCTGCCGATTTTGATTAATCGAATGAATGACTTCATTCACCAGGATAATGCTGTCCACTATTTCTCTACCTGGGGTGAAACCATTCTGATTTTCTGATATTATTCTTCCCAGTATTGGCTTGAGCCTGTTAGCTACTGATTTAGCCAAGATTTTATAAACCGTGTTGCATAAAGAAATAGGTTTGAAGTCACTCACCATTTTGCAGTCCAATTTTTTGGGAATGAGAGTTATCACTGTATTATTTATCTCCTTGACAAATTTATTCTTTTTTCTGAATTCCTCTATGATTTTCCACACCTCTTTGCCCACAATCGACCAGCACTTCTGAAAAAAAAGAGCTGGGAATCCATCCGGGCCTGGCGCTTTGTCTGGGTGAAGCTGAAAGGCGACCTTTTTAACTTCCTCCTCTGTGTAAGGTTTTTCCAAATCTTCTTTCTCTTCTTTGGTAATTATTGGATCTAGACAACTGAGTGCTGGACTAATATCCTTCCAATCTAATCCTTCCTCTGGTGCTAAAAAATTTTGGAAATAATTCACTACCTCCTTTTCTATATCTTCCGTTTTCTGCAACACGACTCCTTCATTGTTCCTTAGTTCTGATATTTTGTTTATCATTCTCCTAGCTTTAACTGAGTTGTGAAAGAATTTCGTGTTCTTGTCCCTCAAAGCCAACCAAACTTCTCTTGCTTTATTCCTCCAATATTCTTCTTCTCTTGCAAGAAGCTCATCCCATTCTGCCATCAGATCTTTCTGTTTCTTGTAATCTCTTTGAAACATTCCATGCATAATTATCTTTAGATTGAGTTCCTCTAATTCACCCTCCACTCTCTCTTTTTCTGCAAAGATGTCTTTAAAAGTTGTTTTATTCCATTCCCTTAGCCTTCTTTTAATATGCGCCAATCTTTTGCAAAAAACAAAGCTGACCGAACCTCCATTTCCATGTATTTCTAGCCACCATTTCCCAATCTGATCTACCAAGTCCTCTCTACACCACCACATTTTTTCAAACTTAAAGTATGAATTTCGAGGTTTGACTAAAACATTAATTTCTAGTTTGATGGGAAAATGGTCTGATAAGGAGCAGGGTTGCATGCTTGATTCTATTCCTAAGTTTGATTCCAACCAATTGGTACTGCATAGAAATCTGTCCAATCTCTCTACTATATTTGTAAATCCTTCTCTTCTGTTAGTCCAAGTAAATTGTCCTTCTTTAGCCGGAATATCTAGAAGGTTCCCTTCCGCTACAAAATCTTGAAAATCCTTGGTGGCTCTATTTTCAGTTCTTAGCCCTCCTGATTTTTCCTCCAGACTTAAAATAGCATTAAAATCTCCCCCTAAGATTATTCTCTCTTCACCAATTCGCCAAAGTGTACTTAGAATGTGATCCCAAACTACTCTTTTGTCCTCTGTCTTGGTAGGCCCATATATGCTAAAAATCCAAAATGTCATATTTGAATGAAAATCAAAGACTTTTCCTACAATCCAGTTTTGGCTTACATCTATTTCCCTGATATCGACTTTGGAAGGATTCCATAGTAAGCTGACCCCTCCTGCTGTGCCTCTGGGTTCGCTAAAAACTCCTGTTAATGGTCTGCAATGTTTTAAGAAATTTGTAGCTTCTTCCTGAGTCAGCCTTGTCTCCTGAAGTAAAATTACATCTATAGTCATCTTAGCAATATGGCACTTGATTGCACACCTTTTGTTAGGGGCATTTAAGCCCCTAACATTCCATGACAGAATTCTCATGGCTTCTCAAGGGAGGTTCTTCCTCCCTTGGATCTCAAGGGAGGTCCTTGGTCTGCTGCATACTCCTCTCTTTTTTCCTTATCGGTCTTCCTTCCTAACTTCCTTGATGATCCTGCCTATCCTCTTGCTCCTCTCGCCCCGGTCTAGCTAATATGTCTAGGATCAATAATACCAATCTCCTCTCTTTCCTCCGCTAATCCTTCGTCTTCCGACCAGGCGTCACCTAGTCTCTCAACTGCTTCCAAGGTTTCCAAAACCACTTCCAGATTGGAGTCCCCTTGATCATGTTGGCTGCCTTGATTCATCCCTTCCTCTGTCTTTTTAGGTGCAGTGGCTTGCTCCTGGGTATCCTTCCTTTGACCAGGTTCCTTTGGTGAATTTAGGGCATGATCTTCTGATTCCATTCCTATCTTAGACTCTGCTTGTTTACCCTCTTGAGGTGAGGCGGCCTCCTTATTTGAAGATTCTGCCGAGACTCTTGCTTCTTCTTTCCAGTTCCTTTTTTGTGTCTCTGTAGCTTGGGGCTCCTCAGTTTGATTCATTTTTTCCACTATCTTGGCTTCTTCCTTTTTTGATTTTTTAGGGCATCTATCTCCCATGTGCCTTCAGCTACCGCATTCAGAGCAAAAAAATTTCTTTTCTTCTAAATTGATATTTTGTTCCCAGATTCCAGCTGAAGTAATCAAATTTATTTTCTTTGGTACTTTTTTAATTGCTATCAACTTAATTCTTGCGAAGAAAATTGAGTCACTGTCTCCCATATCTAAATCCACTGCGTTCCCTAATGTGTCGCCAATATGGTATAAGCATCATCCTGACCAAAACTCGAAAGGTAGGTTGTATAGTCTTATCCAGACAGGTTCTTTGTATGGATCAAAGTTATTAGGGTTGAAATTTGGTCTCCACTTCTGCGTGCATACATAATCTGCCCCTATCTTCCATGGTACTTCTTCCAGAATTGCATTCCTTTCTTTCTCCCCTTGAAAATCCACAACAAAGAATTGTTTAGGGAAGAAGTGTACTATCTCTACCTTCACCCAATGCTCTCCAATCCATTCCTTGATTTGCCGCCTGGATCTGTTCCGCCCTATGACTCTTCCTATTATGGCTATTCGTTCCAAAGCTTCTATATCTTTGTCAACTTTTTCCATCACATTGATTGTCAGTTCCTCATCTTGCTTTGGCGTCGCTCCTACTTTGGTGATTTCCGCATAGCTCCTTCGTTCGCTATTGATTGGAATTGCATTCACCCCTGTCGCTACGTATGGTGCATACCCTTGCTTGTGCCCTGACGCTCCTTTGCCTTTGAAGCTTCCTCTGCTCTTATTTGCGAAACTTGCATTATCCTGCTTGACCGCACCTCCCTGCTTTTTCGCATCCATTTTTTTTGTAATATTTATTTAACATTACATACCTAACCTATATTATTTATTAGTGTAATTTATTCCCCTATATTTTTGGTAAACTTTTGTATCCAACACTCCCTATGGTTTTGCCTTACGACATTACCTTACAAATTACGGTTTTCAAATCTATTTTTACTAAGTGTGTGATATCTTATTTCTAGATTTTCATAGGATTTTATTTGTGCTCTATAGCCTCCTCTTATTTTAGTATTTGTGATTTATTCTATGGCCTTCCTGTAGAGAAAAAGCCTTACATTTTGAGTATATGTTTTGGTTCGTGGTTAGAATCAATTTTGATTCGAAGGGACAGAGGCATCAATAGAAACAATAGTTGAACTTAAGTAAGGGAGTTGTGGCATATATATAATATTGGTGATGGTCTCCTTTCTCGTCAAATGTTTCTATTTAAGTCAGCAGATAGTAGAATCCATGTGTCATAGTGGCACATCCTGGAGCGATATAGTTGAACTGACAGCCTTTTCTTGTTGCATCATTGGCAAAATCATGATACTTGGCATCACTATGCATCATATTTTAACTAACAAAGTTGGTAGGGTTTCTTTTTGCGATATTCGCTACAGAGTGTATAGTGGAATCCATGTGTCATATCCTCACATGTTTTTAAGGCTAGTAGTTCTGACAGTCATTTTTGCTGGCTCCACCAACTGTAATATCAGTATGGAATTGGAAGCAGCGTACATATTTGGTGGGCCCCCTTTTGATTCATGATGTGTCAAGTTTCTAAGGAGGTTTGGTGGGACTCAATGGATAAGGGGAAAGAGATAGACACATGGCATCACCATGCAATTTCTAAGGAGGTGTTTTCTGACAATGTCTTCTTGTTCCGTCATTGGTCGAGCTTCTCCACGTGGCAGCCTTTTCTTCATGTAAAGTATCATAAATCATGCGGGTTAATGAGTCTCTTGAGCTACAGTCCAACTATAGCTAGTAGTTTTATATGCTTTATGTTTTAGTTAGTTTCTAGATAGTTTCCTTAGTGATCTCCGCTCAGTAATTAGTATAAAAATGAGATCTGTTGTTTATTACAAGGATGACAAAATACTCAATATAATAATAAAAGACTAAAATCTTTCACAGATGTTTCTCAGAATGGATTGAATACTGTGTATTTGTGTAATTTTGGCCTTGTATGCTTTGTTCTCCATTCACCAATGAAGAGAAATAACATTATGTGCTAATTTGTGTTAGTCTCTGATCTGTTACATTTGTAATATTGTGGCTTATATGATTCATTGCTAGTAATAACATCTATAATCTACTATGAAATTATGCATATATGCTCTTTGAATAGCTATGATTCATCTTATTGTTATCAGTAATTAAAAATAGTGAGTCCTTTCCTCTTCTACAATCTGAATCTGTTTTGGCGCATCGCCTTAGTTTACATTTCATTCTACAGTCATTTAAATTCAATATTCTTTCTCTTTTCCCCCACATTAAAGAATCAGAAGAAGAGTCAGCTTCTATAAAGTCTGGAAGTTATCTCAAAAGCAAGTTCCACATTTTGATATTTCCCATTGTTGTTAGTTTGATGCAAATTTTACTATCAACACTTTAATTTTCTAACCCTAACCAACCTTGGATTCACCTCTAGGGTTTCATTTTTAGATTTAATTTTTTACTATTTTTTTGATTTTACAAAATTAGAGTGATTTACATTGGTTCATCTTACTCTCTCTCTTTCTCTTAGTCATATTGTTTTGTTTATGCCACAAGCTACTCAAGATCTTATTTTTTGTTTGTAGATGAGTGCTCATTTAAACCTTACCATGGCTAATCAATCTAATGATAATGAGGTCTATTAGATGATGCTCATGTTGACAACAATATAAAGGAGCATGAAGAACAACATGATTATGACCATAATGCAACTTTAGCTAGATAAGATTCTATTCTTATTAGATAATTGCTTGCTGATGCACTAACAAATGTCCAAATTCTTCAACAAGTAGTAATTATTTTACATCAAAAATTAGTAAGTGCTCCTTTTGGCATGGATATTCTTCATGCTATTTGTACTTTGTTGGCATCTTCGATCAGTGTATCCTCCCATCCTTGAATATCTTTCACTAAACTTCTTTTCAAAATTACCACTTCTATGGCTACTACCACTCATGTTGTCACTCTTAGTGTCACCCCCACTAATTCCATACCTACTTCTAGTCATTCATCTCCTTTTACATCAATTAGTGTTCCACTTAGATTTCATCCACCTACACATACCTAATAGTGTTATACCTCATACCCATGTGTCTCACACCATTCCTCCCTCTCACCCCACATTTGCTTCACTTTATAATGTGGTCCCTCCTACAAAAATGACATTAACTTTCATTACATATCCTCATTACAATTTTTTTGTTGCCTCACACACTCCTAATAACACTATTATCCCTACATCCACCTCGGTTAGACTATTTCAACAAATGGCTAGTATTAAGAAGGAAGTAAATGATGTGCCTAATAATAAGGATTCCATCACATGTACTACTTTATTTGAAAGTTCTTACATATTTTTTGCCACCTAGGTTTGTTTCACCAAGATTTGAACTATACAATGGAAAAGATGATCCTATTCTTCATTTGCAAGCTTTCAATGTAGCATGTTTAGATTTTGCATACAAGGATAAAAACTTGGATAAGTTATTTCAAAGAACTCTAAGAGATTATGATATTCATCGATTTTATTCTTTACCTCTAGGTTTCATACATTCATTTGATTAATTAATCACTACATTCTTAAAGCATTTTTAGATAAATATGGGCTTGAGGATAACCATAAATGATTTGACTAAACTTGTGCCCAAAGAAGAAACATGAACCTATAAAAAAAATTGTTATTCATTTTCAGTCAATATGTGACAAACTTAAACATCAATTTAATGATGATGAACTCCAAATTATTTTTCTCAAAGGACTTATTCTTATCATAAAGAATAATGTTCATTTGGGTATTTTTTCTTCTTTTAGAGATGTCCACTCACTTAAAGAATCTTTATGCGAAATTTCTTTTGTTGAGCACACTTGGATACTGAGAGGGGGGGTGAATTAGTATGCAACCAAACTTCAAATGCTCTGGAGTAGATTAAAACTTAAACATTATAGCATTAGCAAAAACATAAAAGATAAACACAATGCATAACACCACATAACACCACATATATGTGGAAAACCCCAAAAGGGAAAAACCATGGTGAGGATTAACTCACGATATATGAAGCTCAAAAATTACAACTTTGTTTTAAGGCTACAACCTAAGAAAGCTACAACTCCTCGCTGACTTTGTTTTAGGGCTACAACTCAAGGAATATACTACTCCTTGAAGAAGGGTTTTAGGTTCACTCCCAAGGAAGCTACAACTCCCTGTAAACTTTGTTTTAGGGCTACAACCCAAGGAAGCAACTACTCCATGAACTAAGAAGAAACTCAGAAAGGATTACAACATGACAGTCCTTCTAATGTCTGAAACCTACAATGAAGCTCATTCCTTTAATGATTGCACTTGTACCTCTTCACTCCTCTTTGATGATTGAATCATTTAGGCACACTCTTCACTTCCCTTCTGTCACAAAAATATCATCAAGATGAATCAGGACAGGCTCTAACACTTCTTCTCTTTCTTCTTTAGTCACACACCATAATGCATATCATATTCATATTCTGCTCTTCCCATACTCATATTCACAATCATACTTCACCTAGATCAACTAGGTTTACAACATATACATGATATTAATGTATTGATTACATTACAAGTCAGCCAATACAACAAGAATATTACAATTATAAGTCATCCAAACATCAAACATCATGAAACATGTAGAGACCAATCCTTAACATGAACTCCACTTAACATCAAGAAGAAAAACACACCTTGTGGATCCCAACACCTGCTTAAATCTATTGTAAACATCCTTCTCAAATTCATCCTTCAAAGAATATCATCTACACGTCACACTAATTTGAAATAGGTCACCCTTAAGCAAGAAAACATGAAACTTGTTACACTTCAGCCATTAAAACTTGGCGGTACTCATGAAAGATTGAACATTGCTTGTGCTTCTCGCAGATGAGTTGCCAAGACCTTTACACCATCTCTAAATACTCCTTGAACTCCACACAACATGAACTTTGTGGTGCACATCACCAACATGTATTCTGAGAATAATTAGGCTTTCAAAACTATCTGTAGCGCACTGTCATTTGGAAAACTAAACTTGCGGACCGTAAAAACATCTAAAACTCATATGGATGCACTCACACACTATTTTTAACATATCCTCAAAACTGTACAGCCATATCTATCACTACAAAGGAATACAAAGCATCCCAACAATCCTTCATCATCACCTCATTCTTCCAGAGCATAGACCAAAACTCTGTCACTTATAACTTTCACTACAGAAGAGAAAATGATATGAAACTTTGGATTTAGCACTTTTACATCACACTGAACTTAACTTCTGAACCACATGACCATTTCTTCAAATGCGGTGGAATGTGGAGCATTTTACCAACCAGTCTTCAAGGCAACTTCTTGCAGCAAAAACCTTCACCAACTTCGAGAGATTAGAACCTTCTTGTAGCAACACATACTTCCTTAGGATCATTAGGAAAGAGCATACAACAAGTTGCAGGTGATGCTTCTAGTTCCCATATTAAGATATCATTCTTCATCTTGATGCTTCTAATTCTCATATTAATATATCACTCTTCATCTTGATGCTTCTAATTTCCATCTTAATATATCATCATGATATCATCTCTATTGACAACAAAAATACTCAATATAGCTTAACAATTCATGGCATCTAACCATGAACATCATCCACATCATTGTTAGCACACCATCAACAAAGCATCAATGACAGTCCAAACTAAGTGTTGGCATCAAATAGCCCAAACTGAGTGTTGACATCAATGACAACCACACAACCACATCAGTGACAACCTTAGGGAACATATGTGAAACAATCTCCCCCTTTAGCATTGATGACAACACACACCTGCTCACTCTCCCCCTTTGATATCAAGGACAAAGGGCAATTTATTCTTCCCCTTAGGTCACAAAACTCTCATTTTCAACCTTCTCCCCCTGTCAGCAACAACACTACCTACTCACCTTGAGAGGTAGCCATCATCAATTCAAGAAAAAGATATATCATGAATTACCCCCTGGAAAGATGCACCAACTATGCATCTAGCAAGAAGGAGGGGCAATTACCCCTAACTTCTACCTGAGATGCTCAAAAGTATCCTTTGCAAGAGCCTTTGTAAAAATATCTGCAATCTTATCCTTTTTTTGAACATACTCCAACTTCACTTCTTTCTATGCAACCTTCTCTCTCAAAAAGTGATATCTAATTGATATATGCTTGGTTCTAGAATGCATCATAGGATTCTTGGAAATATTGATAGCACTTGTATTATCACACAAAATAGGAATACGTTCATCATTATGTACCTTGATATATTTCAATATTTGCTTCATCCACAAATTTTGTGTACAATAGGATGCTGCTGCAATATACTCCACCTCTATAGTTGATAAGGATATTGAACCTTATTTCTTATTATACCATGAAACCAATCTACTTCCTAAAAAGAAAGCAACACCACTTGTACTTCTTCTATCATCAACACAACCAACCCAATCAGCATCAGTGTAAGCACTAAGATCAAAATCATTATCTTTTGGATACCATAAGCCATTATCTGGAGTTCCCTTCAAATATATGAATATTCTTTTTACTGCATTCTCATGAGTTTGCTTAGGATTAGCTTGAAATCTAACAACCACACATACTACATGCATAATACCAAGTCTAGAAGTAGTCAGGTACAATAATCCTCTAATCATAGATCTATAAAGAGTCTGATCAACCTCTAGTGACTCATCTACCTTGCTCAAGTGACAACCTATAACAATAGGAGTACTTACTGGTTTACAATCCTCCATAACAAACTTCTTCAACATTTCTCTAACATACTTAGACTGAGAAATAAAGATATCATCATCTAGCTGAGCAATTTGAAGCCCAAGGAAGAAAAATATCTCACCAATCATAGACATCTCAAACTCTTTCTGCATCTCTTCTGCAAACCTCTTACACATATTATCATCTCCACCAAAGATGATGTCATCAACATATACTGTAACTATCAAAATCATGTCTCCCTCTTTATATAAATATTACTATCTGTGTTACCTTTCTTGAATCCTTGCTGAAGTAAGTACTTATCCAACCTAGCATACCAAGCTCTAGGAGCTTTCTTGAGTCCATATAAGTCTTTCTTGAGTCTGCATACCATGTTTGTATCTTCTAACAATTGAAAACCATCTGGTTGCTCAATGTAGGCTTCTTCCTCTAGATCACCATTCAAAAATGCTAACTCGACATCCATCTGATTAACCTTGAAGTTCTTGTGAGCAGTAAGGGCAAGAAACATCTTGATTGTCTCCATCCTGGCTACTATAGCAAAAGTCTCCTCAAAATTAATGCCTTCAACTTGTGAATAACCTTTACACACCAATCTTGCTTTGTTCCTCACAACTTCACCATATTCATTCAACTTATTCTAGGACACCCACTTTATTACTATAACATTCTTATTGGCTGGTCTGGGAACCAATTCCCATGTTTGATTCTTCTCTATCTAATTCAATTCTTCTTCCATTGCCTTCAACCATCCATCATCTTTGCTTGCATTGGCAAAGGTTTTGGGCTCTACCTTTGAGAGTAGACATAGATTCACTTTCTCACTTGCTTTTGCAAACCTTGTCTTGGTCTTCACACCTTCATTCTTATCCCTAATGGTCTGATCTATTGAATGGTTCCTTTGAAGATACTTTGCTAGAGTTTTAGGGATCTTCTCTTATTCTTGTTCTTTCTCTTCTTCTTCTTCAATGCAGGGAAGTATATCAGATCCACAATCCTCTATTTCTTGTGAGATTTGATAAAAGTCTTCATCTACCTTGAAATCTATGCTTTCAAACATCTTTCCCAATCTCTTGTTGTAGCATCTATAGGCCTTGCTTCTAGTTGAGTAACCAAGAAAGATGACTTCATCACTTCTTGAATCAATATTTCCAAGGTCTTCTTCATCTCTCTTGATGTAGAATTTGCTGCCAAAGATCTTGAAGTATCTGACAGTGGGAGGTCTTCCATACCATAGCTCATAAGGGGTCTTTGTTGCAAGTATGTGCTAATCGGTGTTGTCATTGATGTCAACATATTTGTGTTGTCATTGGTGTCAACTGTGCTCTTGTTTTGATAATTTTTTGTGATGAGTCAGTTGCTTTGTATTGTCTTAAAATGATGAGAAGATATTCCTAATACTGAGTTTCCAAGTTCTTTTGAGAAAATTTGCTCTCCAAGTGGAAACATTGTGTTGTAGAGTATTTGGGCTTACAGAATAAATGTCTGAGTTTTGCTCTGTATTTCCTTAGTTTTGAAGACAAGAGTATGAGATTTGGATATGTTTTAGAGAAGTGTTTGAAGATGCTAAATCTAGAATTTGGTGGTCTGGATCATTGTCTAGAAGAAGTTCCATTCACCAGTATCAAGACTGTGCTCAATAGAGTTTGCAGTGTGACAAAGAGAGTATTTTTCTCTGCATTCCTCTGTGGTATGTTCTTTGGTCCTGTGGTTTTGGACATAAGCTCACAATGTCCTTAGCTTTCTTCTTTCTAAAGATTTTGTGATTTGGTGCTCCAAAAATCAAGTTTTTAATTAGCAGAGTATGATAGTGTCTGATTGAGAGCAGTCTATGATCCATCCTCAAGAAATGTAAGTTGAGATCTATTGTAGTTGGATTTGCTAGTTTCCAAATGACTCTATGTTGTTCGTAGATATCCCCTGAATGCATTGAAGGCATGTGTCTATTCTGCAAGCTATAATGAAACTCTTGGAAGTGTGTGACTTAGTGATTCTTGATATTGTATACTTATTCTAGCTGACTTGGTTAATCACAATTATTGCAGAGATGATTCATGGATTGTAGAAGCATGTACAAGCTTGTGAAGATGTATTTGGGTCTGAGCTAAGCTATGATGTGTTCATTCTTCATTCTTTTCCTCTGCAAGTTTGTTTAGGTCCAGTCCTATTTTGAAATTTTGTATGTATGCCAACCTTGGAGAAAGTTCCAACAGTTGAAGATTGTAATGCTAACCTTGATGTACATTCCAAGGTTGATGATAGGTATAAATACTTGTAATGAAGTCATGAAAGAGTGTGTGTGTGAAGATGTGAAGATAAAGTGTGTGATTGAAAAGGCAGAGCAAGAGAGATATATTGCGCTTCAATGGAACTTAACTCAAGCATGTTGTAGATGCTATGTCACTTCTCATTTTATGGACTATATTATTATTCTAGGTTAGTGAACAACTACCATGATGTTTTACTTCAAGTGAGTTCCACATGTGAGAAGTTAATTATCATGATGTTATATTTACATAAATTAGAAAGTTGATTCAAATATTACATATTATCAATATGATTGTGATGTTTTGCTTCAGCTATGCTTTTGGGAACTAACCTATTGATGTTGAGTTGAGTGCAAATGAATGCAGGTACTCATTGAAAATGAGAACATGGTTGAGGTAGAGATGTTCTAGCCACTTGGCAAGAACTATTTGGGATGGTTAACTCTTATGCAATCACACACTCATGTAGTCTCATATTGTATTTTGAATAGTTTTTTATGCATTAATTGTGTGGATAATAAATGTGATTGATGTTTAGATGCTTAGAAAATTATTGTGTTTTTATTTGTTAGGAAAATCCTTTTCAAATGCATGATTTGATTATAAAAATTAATGTCTTTTTGAATTATATTTTAAATAGTGTATAGTATTTAAATAGTGAATATATGTACATATGGTTGTATCTTATATATTTAAATAAATAATAGTAAATAGTTTCTATTTAATGAGTATAGATGTTTGGAAGACAATATCTAATTAGATTTAAATAATTATATTAAAATTAAATAGATATAAATGATTTTATTATTTAAAAAAAATACTTCTTGATTGATTTAAAGTTATTATGAATTATTAAAAATAAATAAAGTATATTAATAATGTTATTATATTTAGAAATTTAAATAAAGAGAATAAAAAACAACTTATTGTCATGCAAATCATAGTAATTATAATAATAATAAAGCTATTTTATCCTTTACTTCTTCAAAAAAAAATTGGGAGTTTTCACATGCAAACTAAAAATAAAATTGTAGTCTTCAAATCTAAATTTGAACACCAAAATAAGGAGAGCATGGTGAATAAAAGGAAGGATCGACCATTATTTCGGGAGACACAAATGGCAGCAGAGAAAAAGGCACAATTTTTCTATAGCAAAAAGGTAGATTAGCAATACGTTTTTAATCCATCCACAGGTGACCAATAAGCTTAGGTGCTGGAAGCGACAGGAAGGATTTAAGAGCAGTGATTGGAAGATAGAAATAAGGAACGAACAGGTAGATCCGTCCATCTTCCTTTCAGGCAGAAATCCAGGTATTTTCTTTATATGGTTTGCAAAATAATTATTTTTGGTTGATAAAAGCCTTAGTTATTTTTGGCCAATGAAATGTTTATTTCTGGTTTACGTCTTACCTTTTTGGCTGTCAAAAATTGACCCTCCGTTTCTATTGTTCTTGCTTGGTAATCAATCATAGTATGGGTTTCTGGCCTTTATTTTGCTCGACCTGTGTTGTCCTCAAAATCAGCTGCACTCATTTTGTAGGATGAACCCTACGAAACTTGTCTGTTCTGTAGCCTACACTCTAAGCTCGCAAATTGAGGTGAGTCACCTCGTCCTTGTGCGTAGTCCTCTTGCTCCTGAGTATCTATTCGAGTATCTTCTTGTTTTG
This sequence comes from Cunninghamia lanceolata, assembly GCA_027924645.1. Taxonomy (NCBI): domain Eukaryota; kingdom Viridiplantae; phylum Streptophyta; class Pinopsida; order Cupressales; family Cupressaceae; genus Cunninghamia; species Cunninghamia lanceolata. Next base: position 17,528,133 of record BSBN01000055.1, read on the forward strand.
ATTTCTTGAAATTTGTGCAAGTTGTTAAACTAGTTTTCACAATTTTAAGGGAGTTAGAGATTTTTTGTTTACATGCAGGGGCGACAGTTTTTGCCACCAGTGCATGTTTAAGTTCTTGAGATATGTAGGGGTGGCAAAAATTGCCACCCAAGCATGTTGCTTTTGTCTTAGTTGCAAGGCCAGCAATTTTTTCTGCCCATGCATTTCACCGTTGCCTTTTAAGTGTTGGAGCGGTAAAAATCACCGCTATGACATGTTTAGTCATTAAACTTCATAAGTGCAGGGGCGGTGAAAATTGCCACCCGTGCAATTTAAGTTTATGTTGAGTCCAATTAATGCACTTCGTGTGAGTGTTTCTAAAAGACATTTATATGTTTTATTATTTTCTTTTTAGTTTTCATTTTAATCTTATTTGTTTCTGCCACTCACGTGAGCTCATTTGAAACCTTATTGATCGCCTTTTGCATTTTGGGTGCATGATTGTCGGATTTGAGAGTCGGCATGAAGATCAACTTTCGTTTGTTATCATCAAGTGGTTTTTTCTTTATATTTTCATTTTGTATTTTTCTTTTCCTAAATTGTTCTTACCTTTTTAAATGTCGTTTTGTTTCCTGTTGATCTCTTGTTTTCTTTTACCTTTTAGATATCATCCTTGTTTAGGTTTTGGTTTCTTTTGGTTTTTATCTTAGTTGTTAAGTGTCTGTGTTTAGAGGTGGAAGGGTGATGAACCGTCACTCTCACCTTTATTTTTATTTTTTATTTTTGGAATACCTGATGTAAGGGTGACGAATTTCACTGCCCCTACATGAAACTCTAACTACGTCAGATGTGATAGCGGCAAATTTTGTCGCTCAGGTTTTGCTTCTTTGTGAGGATTTACCCTAAGTGAAAGGGTAGAGAAATTCACTGCCCCTACGTGAAGTTTTGATGAGTTTGAAGTAACATGTAATGGTAGTGGAAATCGCCGCTCCAACATCACAAACTTTATCTCCCATATGCAAAAGCGGCCAATTTTGCTGCTCGTACATTTGACAATGCTCTATCCTTAACATGCAGGAGTGGCAAAATTTGCCACCCTGACATTTGCAACTCCACTTGACATGCAAGGGCGGTGAATTTTTCTGCCCATGCATTCACTCTCCTGAATTTTTCTAACTCTAGAGAACTTTTAGAATTGCTATCCTGAGATTGCTTTCGTCCGTTTCTTTGCCACACTTGCTTTTTGGCCTTTTCAAGATCATCCTTGTGATCATGATCATCAACATACAGATTCCCAAAGTTGCCCATTTTTCCCCTAAACTACAAGATCATGACTTTTTGTTGTGGTTTCTTTTGCGAATTGTCGAGGTCATCACATGATCTAAAAGAGTTTGAAGATCAAGGTTTCTCAGTGGCTTCTATGGATAAGTTGTCAGATATACAGTTGACCTTGAACATTCTCAAGGTAGTTCTGGATAAGAATGAGAAGACTGCTACTTCTGTGAAAGCTTTAGTAACAAGGGCTTGTATCATTTCCAAGGACACTTCTGAACTAGATAACCTTGGGATGCAAACAATGTTGGAAATGTTTGAGGATTTTCTGAAGAAGAATGGGAATGGGAGTTGATGAAAGCCATCATGCCTTAGAACATTTTTGTAGTTTCATATGTACTTTTCATTTAGTTTTAGACACTTTTACATGTACTTTTCATTTAGTTTTAGACAATTTTACATGTACTTTTCTCATATGTAATTACATGTAAAAACATAGGAAGTCCCAAGTCAATAAGGACTCCTATTTTTGAATAAGTCAAAGTAGTTAGGTTTTTCCTAAATTTTCTCAAGGCCTCTCCGTATAAATAAAGAGGGCCTCTATTGTAATTTTTATCTTTTAATCTTATGCAACAAAGTGCTACCCAAATTGAGACTCAACTTTGAGACTTTGTGTTCAAATTCTATGATCAATTCCAATCAATAAAGAAGGTGAGTTTTGATATCAAACTTTGTGTTGAATCGAATTTGTATGAGTGAGGATGTACATATGGCATTTTTTCTAATTTCTCTTGTTGATTAATTGGATAAAGTGGTGCTTGGTTGTTACGATTGGAGGATGTTCAAGATAAGTTATATAAACTTTGTGTTATATTATTTCCTTGAATCTATGTGTGTTGAAAGCGTTTCTTGGTGAAGAATTATAAAGACTTTGAGCTTGTAATTGTTCACTTTGTATATGAATCGTGTTGAGAACTTTAGACTTTGTGCTATGATTTTCAATCACCTTCACATGGATCAGTGGTGTTGTTAGTTGACAGACTTTGTGCTCCATCTAGTGATACGGTTACTTTTAAAATATTTCTAGGGATAATTTGAAGACTTTGTACTTGAGATTATTCACTTGGTTCGTGAATCTTTTTGTGAAGTAAGTTGAAAGACTTTGTGCTTCAACTTACAAGAATATTGTTGATTATTGTTTAAGTGTAGAAGCATTATTAAATATTACCGTGAAACATTGTAAACATCTTTTCTGAAAGAAGAGAAAAGGATGAATGTAACACACCCCTAAAGCTAGTATTTAGTGTAAATAAGTTTGTAATAGTTAAAAGGAAACCTCCCCTTACTGAGAGGAGAGATTTATCTCATCACACTGTAGTTGATATAACCATTTTCCCATTAGTTATCTAAACGACAAAATATTCACCCAATAGTTTTTGGCAACTCTACTAGGGATCGAGCGTGCAACCAAGAGCCTCTCACCTTTGGTTGAAGCATGCTAGCCTCATCTTTGTGTAATATATTTTTGTTATATCTTCTCTATTGTTTGTTAAGAGTATGGCTGTCCCAGGTCCATGGGGAAATGCATTTGGTCCTTTGAAATTAACTTAGGCTCTACATGAACTACCTTGGGGTTCACATAAGAACTTTCCTAAGTTCTACAGGGATGGTAAACAACATTCGGATGAGCACATTGCAGCTTTCTACATTGCATGTGGTGTTCTCAGAGTTGAGTATGAAGATGTTTTTGTGAGACTATTTGTAGAAACACTCCAAGGTGTTGCAGCTGATTGGTTCTATCACCTTGCACCTGGAACTGTCACTGGATGGAATACACTTCGAACCTAGTTCAAAGCTAGATTCAAGATAGCAAAAGATGCTTATGCCTTGTTGGCCCAACTTACTCAAATGAAAAAGGAATCACATGAGCCGATGAGTGAGTTCATGGCAAAGTTTAATAAGCTAAATATCAAGATCCCAACTGTTGCTCAACCTACAACTAAGAACTTAAAATGCTCTTTCATCAATTCACAATTGCTGAAAGTAAGTTTTCTTTTATGAAGAGCAGCACCAGTTGATCTTGCAATTGCTCATAGTTGGGTAGTTGAAGTGGAGGATGATTTGATCTTGGCGGGAAAGTTGAAGAAGGATTTTATTAGGCCTAATGAGTAGCTCCCTTTGGCTTTATCTTCTACAAGCACTATGGATCCTATAGTGCAAAAGTTGGCTGATGAGCTGTTAGCTCTAAAAAAATAGGTGTCACAGAGTTTGTCCATTCCCCTCTACAAGGACATACCAAGGGAAACTTTTCCTAATGCTCTGAATTACCAAGGTAATGCTTCAAGGGATCAGAATCAAAATAGGTTTCCTCCACAATGAGGAATACTTGCTTTGGAAGCACCACCTATGAATGCAACAATCTTCTATTATGAATCTAAGCAAGACAGTCTTCTTCAACCAGAATATGATCAGGGAGAAGATGATGCTAATCTTTTCATGGAAAGTGAAGAGAAATTAGCTGGTGACTCTACCATCGATTTCTTGAACTTGGAAGATGAGATGGGGCAAAAAGAAGAAGTTTTTGGTGAATCCTATGTTGTTCTCACATGGCCACAGAATCAATTTGATCATAAATATATGGCTAGTGATAACCAAGTAAGTACATCAAATCTTCATCCTTCATCCCTTGTTCCTAAGACCAGTACCCCCAATGTGAAACCTCAAGATGAGAGTTTTCCGTCTTCTGTAGCAAGTCCATATCAGCTTGTTGATATCATAGATCATGTTGAGGAGACAAAGATTCAAATGTCTAAAGCAAGAATACTTGTTAAGGGTGTTATGCAGGAAGTTCATCTTGAAAGGGAGGCCAAGTACATAGTGACCAAGTTTGAGGATCTGAAGACTCAGATTCTCTTTGAGTTTTTTGATATGGGTACTTACTTCTTGATCTCTAATGAAGAGCTTGAGTTACTGGATAGTGTTTCAAATGGAGGTCTAGAAACAGATGGATCGTTCTCTTCAAGTGAAGAGACTTCGCATCTAAAAGGAAATATGATTTCCAAAAGACTAGTTTTTCTGGAGAAATCTTTTAATGAGCATGATCACTTTGTCAAACGGCAATGATAGTTGGGACCGAATTCATCAGCAAGAGTGGGACAATTCAATCTAGATGTAGAAGAAGATCCCAGAATGGAAAACACTGGGAAGTGTTACTCTTTCAATAGTAAAAGAAAAAGAAATGGAATACCTTTTCTGCTGCCTCGTAGCAGACAGCATCTGAAGCTTTTCTCAAAGTAAAGCAAAAGATTAGTTTGTGAATTTTTGTATAGTTTTTGTGTCTTTTTATTTTTAGTGTTTTTATGTTTTTGGTTTAGTCTTTTTGTGTCTTTTTGTTTTGGGTAGCTTGACTCTATGGCCCAATAGCATGGATGAAGGCACTTAGAGACTGGATTCTTCTCCCTTTGATTGTTTTAGAGAATAATTGAAGCAAGTTCCCCAGTTAGAGCCAGCTGTTGTCCTCAAAATCAGCTACACTCATTTGGTAGGACAACCCCTACGAAACTTGTTTGTTCCATAGACTACACTCTAAGCTCGCAAATCGATGTGGGTCACCTTGTCCTCATGCGTAGTCCTCTTTCTCATGAGTATCTATTTGAGTATCTTCTCATTTTGATTTCTCAAAATTCGCACAAGTTGTTAAACTAGTTTTCACAATTTTAAGGGAGTTAGAGATTTTTTGTTTACATGCAGGGGCGGCAGTTTTTGCCACTAGTGCATGTTTAAGTTCTTGAGATATGCAGGGGCGGAAAAAATCACCACCCAAGCATGTTGCTTTTGTCTTAGTTGCAGGGGTGGCAATTTTCACCGCCCATGCATTTCACCATTGCCTTTTAAGTGTTGGAGTGGTAAAAATCACCGCTATGACATGTTTAGTCATTAAACTTCGTAAGTGTAGGGATGGCAAAAATCACCACCCGTGCAATTTAAGTTTATGTTGAGTGCAATTAATTCACTTTGTGTGAGTGTTTCTAAAAGACATTTATATGTTTTATTATTTTCTTTTTAGTTTTCATTTTAATCTTATTTGTTTTTGCCACTCGCGTGAGCTCGTTTGAAACCCTAGTGATCACCTTTTGCATTTTGGGTGTGTGATTGTCAGATTTGAGAGTTGGCATAAAGATCAACTTTTGTTTGTTATCATCAGGTGGTTTTTTCTTTATATTTTTGTTTTGTATTTTTCTTTTCCTAAATTGTTCTTACCTTTTTAAATGTTGTTTTGTTTCCTATTGATCTCTTGTTTTCTTTTACCTTTCATCTATCATCCTTGTTTAGGTTTTGGTTTCTTTTGGTTTTTATCTTAGTTGTTAAGCATCTATGTTTAGAGGTGGAAGGGCGATGAACTGTCACTCTCACCTTTATTTTTATTTTTTATTTTTGGAATACCCAATGTAACTCTAACTACGTCAGATGTGCTAGCGGCAAATTTTGTAGCTTAGGTTTTGTTTCTTTGTGAGGATTTACCCTAAGTGTAAGGGCGGCAAAATTCACTACCCCTACAAGAAGTTTTGATGAGTTTGAGGTAACATGCAATGGTGGTGGAAATCGCCACTCCGACATCACAAACTTTATATCCCATATGCAAAAGTGGCCAATTTTATCGTTCTTACATTTGACAATGCTCTATCCTTAACACGCAGGAGCAGCAAAATTTGCCTCCCTAACATTTACAACTCCCCTTGACATGCAAGGGTGGCAAATTTTGCCACCCATGCATTCACTCTCCTAATTTTTTCTAACTTTGGAGAACTTTCAGAATTGCTATCCTAAGCTCGCTTTCATCCGTTTCTTCGCCTCGCTTGCTTTTTAGCTTTCAAGCTCATCCTTGTGATCATGATCATCAACATATAGTTTCCCAAAGTTGCCCATTTTTCCCCTAAACTGCAAGATCATGACTTTTTGTTGCGGTTTCTTCTGCAAACTACTAAGGTCATCACATGATCTAAAAGAGTTTAAAGATCAATCTTTCTCAGTGGCTTCTATGGATAAGTTGTCGGATATATAGTTGACCTTGGACATTCTCAAGGTAGTTATGGATAAGCATGAGAAGACTTCTACTTCCGTGAAAGATTCAATAACAAGGGCTTGTATCATTTTCGAGGACACTTCTAGACCAGATAACCTTGGGATGCAAACAGTGTTGAAAATGTTTGAGGATTTTCTGAAGAAGAATGGGAATGGGAGTTGATGAAAGCCATCATGCCTTAGAATATTTTTGTAGTTTCATATATACTTTTCATTTAGTTTTAGACACTTTTACATGTACTTTTCTCATATGTAATTACATGTAAAAACATAGGAAGTCCCAAGTCAATAAGGACTCCTATTTTTGAATAAGTCAAAGTAGTTAGGTTTTTCCTAAATTTTCTCAAGGCCTCTCCCTATAAATAAAGAGGGCCTCTATTGTAATTTTTATCTTTTAATCTTATGCAACAAAGTGTTGCACAAATTGAGACTCAACTTTGAGACTTTGTGTTCAAATTGTATGATCAATTCCAATCAATAAAGAAGGCGAGTTTTGATATCAAACTTTGTGTTGAATTGAATTTGTATAAGTGAGGATGTACATATGGCATTTTTGTTGATTTCTCTTGTTGATTGATTGGATAAAGTGGTGCTTGGTTATTACAATTGGAGGACGTCAAGATAAGTTATATAAACTTTGTGTTATATTATTTCCTTGAATCTATGTGTGTTGAAAGCATTTCTTGGTGAAGGATTATAAAGACTTTGAGCTTGTAGTTGTTCACTTTGTATATGAATCATGTTGAGAACTTGTAGACTTTGTGCTGTGATTTTCAATCACATTCGCGTGGATTAGTGGTGTTGTTAGTTGATAGACTTTGTGCTCCAACTGGTGATACAATTACTTTTAAAATATTTCTTGGGATAATTTGACTTTGTACTTGAGATTATTCACTTGGTTCATGAATCTTTTTGTGAAGTAAGTTGAAAGACTTTGTGCTTCAACTTACAAGAATATTGTTGATTATTGTTTAATTGTAGAAGCCTTATTGAATATTACCATGAAACATTGTAAACATCTTTTCTGAAAGAAGAGAAAAGGATGAATGTCACACACCCCCAAAGCTAGTATTTAGTGTAAATAAGTTTGTAATAGTTAAAAGGGAACCTCCCCTTTCTAAGAGGAGAGATTTATCTCATCACACTGCGGTTGATATAACCATTTTGCCATTAGTTAGCTAAACGATAAAATATTCACTCAGTTCAACCTGTTACTTTTCTAGGTATAAAGCAATTATCTTTTGACCACCAAAATATTCATATGCTAATTTGTGATTATCCTCTACTTTATCTTGCATCGACCTACTATAGGGCAAAATTTTAGTTTCTTTTAAATTTGATCAATCTATCATTCATCAGTTATTGTCACCAATCTTCTTTAAAGAAACGTGGATATCATGTTTGGCCTGCTATTCCTCCTTATTATCTTGATGTTCTATGTATTATCTTAGTTTATATTTCTAGATTAAATGCTATGGAAATCACCCTTCTTCTGGTCATTACTTTTAACAACTTTGAGCTGAAATCTAAAACAACTCCTATTCGTTGATGAATTATTTTCTGTCAAACATAACTAATACAACTGTTATCTCTCTGTTTGTTGTTAGAATCAGTCTTCTATTTGGAATCAACTATTTTGATTAAACAAGGTGCAAACAAACTTAGATTATAAAAGGGATTCATGTACCTTACCTTCCCTTTTGTGTTTTGTTGTTCAAACACGTTATTTTTAAATATTATCTTTGAATGACAGTAAAGATTATAAACTCTATCTCTATTATAGTTCTGGTTGCAGCTATGATTAATTGTCTTAATGTTATTACAGACATGTTTAATTATTGTCACTAGTTAGACAGTAACTTCCTTATGAAATCAAACCTTTCTATAGTTCTTGTCGCAAGTGCTATAGTAACCTATTTTTAAACTTTTGTAGTTCCTATCGTAGGTGTGACAATAACTCATTTATGGCTTGCAAATCCTGTCACCAATACAATAGTAAGCCTATTATTGAGTTCCCATAGGTTACTGTCACTAGTGTAACAATAAGATTGTTAAATAATTAAGAAAACTTGTTATTTCATGAATATCAGAATGAATAGATTATAGGTGAAAGTTATCTTTTCTACATATGTTAGTGTGATAAAGCAAATTCTGAGATATAAATATCATTGGCTTATTAAAACATATTGAAGAGAATTGAAATACTTGATTTGAATGATTAGGAGACATAATATATTATGGAATTTAAATGAAATAATGACTTAGAATACTTATTACATTGTGAATATGTTAGAGTGAATGGAATATGGACTTGGTAATTAAATCAATTTTTATAGTTTTATAAGATACATTTTGTGTAAATCAAATGATGGATTATTGCTTGAAAGATGTGTTTCATGATTGATGCATGGGAAAGGGATTTAGAAAAGGTCATAGGTGATTTTGGATCTTTATTCATTAATTTGATTCATTTACTTGCTTTTTTACTTCTTGGGGAAAGAACGTAGATTTTTATCTAGGAATGCTATTGGGTTACTTTCTAGGCTAGGATGCCGAATGTGGATTATCAGAGATGGTTTTTCCTCTTTTCGGGAATTGAATTAGGTTACTATGTTAAAGGTTTAGATCTAAACGAGCTGACATTGAAAAAGATGTTTATTTTGTCTAGCAAACTTATATATATATATATATATATATATATATATATATATATATATATATATATATATATATATATATATATCGAATGTGGATTATCAGAGATAGCTTTTCCTCTTTTCAGGAATTGAATTAGGTTACTATGTTAAAGGTTTAGATCTAAACGAGCTGACATTGAAAGAAATGTTTATTTTGTCTAGCAAACTTATATATATATGCCACATCCTGTTGTGAGATAATCTGCATTTCATTATTTAGAATTGCACATTCAAACATTAGGGTTGCATCAGGTGTTCCCTCCTGCCAGTTGTTTCCAAGTAGCTAGACATTTCATGTAGGGCTAGGTTTCCTTTGTTTCATGAAGGGATCTGGGGAAATGTAATTGCTTCATGGTTGGGTGGAAAAGTACCTGGGCCATGTTCCCATGTCTCAACTCACAGGCGGAGGACCACTTGGTTTGTACAAATTGTTGAGCATATTGATTTATTTATTCATGTTGTTCATGATTATTGGATGTATTATGACATGATTGTCAAAGGACTTTGTGTATAATTTTATAGCGCTTTTACCTGGAATGAGCACGTGAGTTGTAAGACTTAATGACTTTATTTGATTTATATTGATGAGATTATCTTTTGCAAGATTTAATGATTCTTATGGATTCTTATTTATGAAGATTTATTGACTCTATTGAATCTTATTGATGAGATTATTGTTTATTTTGATATTGTAATTAAGTGGATTAATTACACCCCTTTTTTTATCTTTTGGAAGTTGTATTTAAGAGGATTAATTACATCTTTTTACTTTTGGCAATGTGATGTTATATTTAAGTGGATTATTTACTTCATTTTACTTTGTGATGGTTTGAGTGATTTTACATGCTACTATATCAGTTCAACCCTTGGCCGTGAGCCACCCACTGGCAGTGAGCCACCCATTAGCAGTGAACCACCCTATTTGGTAGTGAGCCTCTTTGATATTTAGTATTGTTACTACATTATATTGTGAGCTAACACGCACCATAGTTTTTCCCTTTCTAAGGGTTTTCCATGTAAAAATCTGGTGTTCATGTGTGAATGGTGTTGATGTGCTTAAGTTTTGTTTCTTCTTTACATGTTTATTCTTCATATCAGATTAAGTGGTTAAAGCAAGTTAATGTGATTGTGAAATTGATCAATTAAGGTTAAAGTTTTGATACAACTGATTCACCCCCCCTCAGTTGTGTTGTGCCTTCAACAATTGGTATTAGAGCCAGGTTCCTTGGAAGAAAGCCTAACAGCTTGGGATAGATCAAGGATGGCACACAAAAAGGACACACCAAAGTTTGGTGGAACTGACTATGCATACTGGAAGGTACACATGGAAAGCTATCTTATTTCTATAGGTTATAGTGTTTGGATGATAGTCAAAAAGAAATATGAAATACCTAAAGATGGTCCAGAGCCTAAATAAGAAATCAAGGAGTTTGAGTTGAATCACAAATCTAAAAATGCTTTATTGAATGCTTTATCAAATGTTGAAATGGCATAAGTTACAGATCTTACAACTTATAATGAAATTTGGGAAAAATTGAAGAATGTTTATGAAGGTGATGCATGTGTCAGGAAGGCTAAGTTGCAAAATTTAAAGACTACATATGAAACCATGTGAATGTCTCAAGATGATAACATAACAAATTACATATAGAAGATTGATGAAGTTGTCAACAACATCAAGGCCCTTGGTGGAAAGTTAGAAGATGAAGATATTATTGACAAAATACTCAGAACCCTTCCAAAGTCCTATAGTCACAAGGTATCTTCCATTGAAGAGTTGCTTGAGTCAGGTAAACTTATAAAGGATCAATTGCTTGGTAAAGTAACTGCCTTTGAAATAAGGGAATTTGGTACTACTGATGGTCCTATGAAAACTGAGACTACTTTCAAGGCCAAGGAAGAAAAGATTTCTAGATCAGAGAAGTATGCTGTGGAATCCAATGAAGAAGAATTTGCAGAACTTGAGGCAAAATTTGCAAGCAAAATAAAAAAGAGGTAGCAAAGGAAAGTTCAAAGGTGAGTTACCCTTCAAATGTTTCAATTGTGGAAAATTGGTCACTATGCTTCAAGATGTCCTGACAGAGCCTTAAAATTCAATGAAAGTAAAGGAAAGATGGTAAGAAAGAGTTACTTTGTTAGAGATGATGATGGTGTAACTGATGATGAGTCTAGTTCTAATCATGGCAATAGTAGTGAATGCTTGTTTATTGCACTTAGAGAAGAATTTGTTTCTTCTAACTTTGCTAGTTGTGTGAAGGATGGAAGTTTAGAAGAGTTGTCTGCATTTCATGCTGAAAAGGAAGATGAATGGATCATTGATAGTGGATGTTCAAATCACATGACTGGAGACAAAAGTAAGTTTGTCAAGTTTGAAAAGTATGATGGAGGACTGGTAAGATTTGTGGAAAAGGAACAATTACTTTTGATGGCAAGCATAATATAGATGATGTTCTTTATGTCAAGGGCTTGAAGCATAAACATCTAAGTGTTGGAAAAATGTGTAACAAAGGATATAATCTTGTGTTCAAGGACAAAGGATGTGAGATATGAAAAAGCTCTAGAACTATAATTGTTGCTGGTAAAAAGACTCATGGCAATGTCTATCACTTGAAAGGTATTGACAACTGTTGTTTGTTGGCTAAGACAGATGAAAGTTGGCTATGGCATAGGAGAATGGGTCACATCAACTATTATAATCTAGTGAAAATAAGTACTGCTTAGATTGTAAGAGATCTACCTAAGATTGTGAAGCTTGCCAATGTTATATGTAAAGATTGCTAATTGGGGAAGATGACAAAGACCACCATCAAAAGTAAAGAATAATTCTTTGTCAGTCTGCTGGAGTTGGTGCATATAGACCTTTGTGGTCCTACAAGAGTAAGAAGTCTACAAGGTGATAGGTATTTCATGCTTCTTATTGATGATTATTCAATAATGACTTGGGTTACTTTCCTTAGAGAAAAATCAGAAGCCCTAGACAAGTTTAACACTTTCAAAGCTATGGGTAAAAATAAATTGGATCTAAAAATCAAGTGCTTAAGGTCTGTTAGAGGATGTGAATTTACTTCAAATGAGTTCAATTCTTTCTATGAAGAACATGGAATAAAGAGACATTTGTTTTCCCTTGGACTCCTCAGCAAAATGGAGTGGTTGAAAAGAAGAATAGAACTATTCAAGAAACTGCTAGAACAATGATCAAGGAAGAAGACCTACTAGAGGTGTATTGGAAAGAAGCAATACACACAGCTGCTTATATTCAGAACAAAGTGCAGGTCAGAGAAAAAGAGACCAAGACACCTTATGAACCATTGTATGGTAAGACTCCTACAGTTAAATATTTCAAAGTTTTTGGAAATGTTATATCAGAAGAGATGAAGAATTAGGGAAATTTTATACTAGATGTGATGAATCCATATTCCTAGGCTACTCAACCAAGAGCAAGGCTTACCAGTTCTATAATAAAAGACTGAAAAAGATCATTGAAAGTGCAAATGTGAAGGTAGATGAAGATCTTCAATTGGATGGATATGAATCAGATGAACCTATTGTCACAAAGAAGGTATAAAAAGGAAAAGAAAAGGAAGTTCAGACTGAAGTACAACTTGCTCCTAAAAGAATTCCAAAGACTCCCAAGTATGTGCAAAGAGATCATTCTGAAGATTAGATTATAGGTGATAAAAGGAAATGTGTATTGACAAGAAGACGAGCTGTAGAAGAATAAGTAAATGTCTATTTACTTTCAAAGGTGGAACCTAGACAATAAATGAAGCTTGCAATAATGAACATTAGGTCAAGGCAATGGAAGAAGAATTAATGTAGATTGAGAAGAACAAGACTTGGGAACTTGTACCTAGACCTACAAACAAGAATGTGATTGGAACAAAGTGGCTTTTCTGGAATAAACTAAATGAGGTTGGAGAAGTTGTGAGAAACAAAGCAAGACTTGAGTGCAAGGCTACTCACAAGTAGAAGGGATAGACTATCAGGAGAATTTTGCTCTAGTGGCTAGATTAGAAACAATCAGACTATTTTTGGCTTTTGCTGCACATAAAGATTTCAAGGTGTATCAAATGGATGTGAAATCTGCCTTTCTCAATGGTGAGTTAGAAGAAGAGGTATACATAGAGTAACTAGATGGATTCTAGTTATCAGACCAACTAGATATGGTGTGCAAGTTGAAAAAGGCTTTGTATGGATTGAAGCAAGCTCCCAGAGCTTGGTATGAAAGACTGGATAAGTATCTACTACAATAGGGTTTCAGTAAAGGGTCTTGAGATAGCAATTTGTATATCAAGGCAAGAAAAGATCAAATCCTAATTGTTGAAGTCTATGTGGATGATATTATATTTGGTAGAAATGAAGGAATGTGTAAGAATTTTGTGAATGAGATGCTGAAGGAGTTTGAGATGTCCATGTGTGATGAGACAAATTTCTTCCTTGGATTCCAAATCAATCAGACAAATAAAGGTATCTTCATTTCTCAATCAAAGTATCTTAGAGACTTATTAAAGAAGTTTAGAATGGAAGACTCTAAACTGGTAAGCACTCCTATGATTATTGGATGTAAGTTGAGAAAAAATGATTAATCTCCTAAGGTTAATCAAAGCAAGTACAAGTCAATGATTGGAGGACTGCTTTATCTGACTGCCACCAGACTAGATATCACACATGCAGTTTGTCTTGTGGCTAGATTTCAATCAAATCCTAGAGAATCACATGTTGTGGTAGTGAAAAAGATTTTTAGGTACTTGAAAGGTACTCCAGCTCATGGTCTATGGTATCCAAAGAATAATGACTTCTCCATAAGTGCCTATACAAATGCAGATTGGGCCAGTTGTGTTGATGAGAAGAAAAGCACAAGTGGAGGTGTATTCTTCCTTGGAGATAGGGCAGTGTCCTAGCATAGCAAGAAACAAGAATCATTCCCCTTATCTACTACATCAACATAATATGCTACTGTAGTAACATGTTGTACTCAGGTGTTGTGGATGAAACAAACATTGAAGGATATCAAAGTTGAGTATGATGAGCCAATCCCTATTCTTTGTGATAACACAAGTGCCATAAACATTTCAAAAAATCTAGTGATGCATTCAAAGACAAAACACATTTCAATTAAGTATCACTTTTTGAGAGAAAAAGTTGTAGAAAATGTAGTATAACTTGATTATGTGCCTACAAAGGATCAATTTGTTGATATATTCACCAAGGCTCTTCCAAAGGACACTTTTGAGTATCTCTGGGAAAAATTTAGGGGTTATTGCCCCTCCTTCATTGAACTAGGTGCATAAGAAGATGCATCAGTCTAGTGTGTCTCAAAGAATATTTTCTTCTAGACTGATTTAGGGGGCTACCCTTCAGGGGGAGCAGGTAGTGATCTGAGATGATTGTTGTAGTTAGGGGAGTAAAGAATGATTCCAATATGATTAGAGAAGAAGTGTGCAAGTATGTGCAGTGGAGCAAATATGATGTCCTTTTCCATTCATGTCAAAGGGGAGAGAAATCATGTGAAAAACTCAGGGGGAGAAAGTGTTTCAGATGTGTAAAGAGAAAGGGGAGATGGTGATGAATGTCGTTTCTTGTCTTGATGGTTTTTCACATCATATGTTGCCATCAATGACAAAGGAGGAGATTGTTGCAAGTATGTGCTAACTAGTGTTGTCATTGATGTCATCATATACGTGTTTTCATTGGTGTTAACTGTGCTCTTGTTTTGATGAGTGTTTATGATTAGTTAGTTTCTTTGTATTGTCCTAAGATGATGAGAAGATATTCCTACTATTGAGTTTCCAAGTGCTTTTGAGAAAATTTTCTCTCTAAGTGGAAATAGTGTGTTGCAAAGTATTTCTACTTGCAGAATAACTGTCTGAGTTTTGCTCCGCATTTCCTTAGTTTTGAAGACTAGAGTATGAGATTTGGGTATGTTCTAGAGAAGTGTTTGAAGATGCTAAATCTAGAATTTGGTGGTCCAAATCGCTATGCATAAGAAGTTCCATTCACCAATATGAAGATTGTGCTTGACAAAGAGAAAGTATTTTGCTCCACATTCCTCTGAAATATGTTCTTTGGTCCTATGGTTATGGACTTAAGCTTACAAGGTCCTTAGCTTTTGTCATTCCAAAGATTTTGTGATTTGGTCCTCTGAAAAGAAAGTTTTTGATTAGTAGAGTATAATAGTGTCTAATTGAGAGAGGTTTGTGATCCATCCTCAAGAAATGTAAGTTGAGATCTATTGTGGTTGGATTTGCTAGTTTCCAAATGACTCTATGGTGTTCATAGATATACCCTGAATCATTGAAGGTGTGTTTCTATTCCGCTAGCTGTAATGAAACTCTTGGAAGCATGTGACTTAGTGATTCTTGATGTTTTATACTTATTTTAGCCGACTTGGTTAATCACAATGGTTGCAGAGATGATTCATGGATTGTAGAAGCGTGTCCAAGCATGTGAAGATGTATTAGTGTTTGAGATAAGCTATGATGTGTTCATTCTTCATTATTTTCCTCTGCAAGTTTGTTTAGGTCTAGTCCTATTTTCAAATTTTGTATGTATGCTAACCTTGGAGAAAGTTCCAACGGTTGAAGATTGTAATGCTGACCTTGATGTACATTCCAAGGTTGATGATATGTATAAATACTTGTAATAGAGTCATGAAAGAGTGTGTGTGTGTGTGTGTGTGTGTGTGTGTGTGTGTGTGTGTGTGTGTGAAGATGTAAAGATAAAGTGTGTGATTCAAAAGGAAGAGCAGGAGAGATATATTGAACTTCAATGGAACTGAACTCAAGCATGTTGTAGATGCTACTATATCAGTTCAACCCTTGGCAGTGAGCCACCCACTAGTAGTGATCCACCCTATTGGGTAGTGAGTCCTCTTGGTAGTGAGCCTCTTTGATATTTGATATTGTTACTACATTATATTGTGAGCTAACACTCACCATGGTTTTTCCCTTTCTAAGGGTTTTCCACGTAAAAATATGGTGTGCATGTGTGAATGGTGTTGATGTGCTTAAGTTTTGTTTCTTCTTTTCATGTTTATTATTCATATCAGATTAAGTGGTTAAAGCAAGTTAATGTGATTGTGAAATTGATCAATTAAGGTTAAAGTTTTGATACAACTAATTCACCCCCCTCTTAGTTGTGTTGTGCCTTCAATAGTCTTAGTGCCATTGACCCTTAGTTGTACTCTATTAAGCAGATAGACAGTAGTGTGAACTACTTCCTTCTAGTTATATCAGGTAGATCTACTCAACATTTCTCTAGCCATCTCTTGCATAGTCCTATTCTTCCTTTCCACTACCCCATTCTAGTGAGGGGTCCTAGGAGTAGACAAATGTCTCCTAATACCATGATCTTCACAAAACTTTTCAAATTCATTTGAAGTAAACTCACCTCCTCTATCAAAACTTAAGGATTTGATCTTAGCATCCATTTCATTCTCAACTATTGCTTTGAAAATCTTAAACTTATCAAAGGTTTTTTATTTTTCTCTTAAGAAAGTAACCCAAGTCATTCTAGAGTAATCATCAATAAGCAACATGAAATACCTTTCACCTTGTTGACTCTTTATTCTTGTAGGGCCACATAGGTCAGTGTGAATCAGCTCCAATGGCATTGTAGAAGAATACTCCTTGCTCTTGAAATTTGTCTTTGTCTACTTTCTTGTTTGACATTCCTTGCATAATGTGTTTGCAGGCTTGGTTATCTTAGGCATATCTCTCACCGCATGAGTAGAGATGATCTTTACCATATTGTCAAAGTTGATGTGTCCCATTCTCTTGTGCCATAGCCAACACTAACTAGATTGAGCCAATAAATAGGTTCTTCCATTTACCTCCTTTAGATGATAGATATCTCCATGAGTCTTAATACCTTCTGCAACAAGTCTTTCGGACCCTGCCTTCCTGATTTCACAACCTTTGGCATGAAAAGTAAGACTATATCCTTTACTATACATTTGACTGACACTAAGAATCTATTGTGCTTTAGCACTTTGACATAGAGGACATCCTCAGTCATTTTCTTTCCATCAATAGTTATAACACCCTTTCCATAGATTTGTGCTGACTCATCACCACTGAACTTAATAGCTCCACCATTTCACTTCTTAAGGCTGATAAACTTCTCCTTATCACCAGTCATGTGGTTAGAACAACCATTATCAATTAACCAAGCATTGGCTTCTTCTTTTGTATGAAAGTAAGTCCATACAACCAATGATTTTTCATTATCTTGATCATTCTGCAAGGTATCAGACTTTTCATAATTCCCAAAATCATCCCTTTTGTCACCAACATTCAGGGGCATGAAAAGTGTTTCATCATTTGAATCATCATGATCCTCATCTTCTAAAGAACAACTACTCTCCATGGAATACATACTTCTTTTGGGGTTCTCTTTTTGTATTTGACGGTGCCCCTCTTTAATCTTCTTACAAATTTTGCCTCTACCTCATCAAGGTCATCATCTTGATCAGCTGCTTCATCTTCTATCTTCATACTTGCTTTGAATTCTACTTCCTTCTTTGGAGCACCTTTGTCAAATTATCTCATTTCAGAGGCTATGAGAGAGCCAAAGAATTGATCTATTATATATTTATCCAAATTCTGTGTCTCCTCAATAGCAAACACCTTATGACTATAAGATTTGGGAAGAGATCTTAGAACCTTCTTCACAATATCATCGTCTTTCACTTCTCCACGAAGACCTCTGATATGATTAACTATTTCATCCACTCAGAGCATGTAACTATTGATGTCTTTGTCATCCTTAGGGTCTCAAATGTCCTCTTGAAGATTTGCATCTTGGCTTTCTTTACTTTACTATCTCCTTCATAAATGCTACTAAGTTTCTCCTAGACATCCTTAGCAGAACTACAACTCATTACCTCCAGATGTTATGAATCAACTAGCTCACTCATGATAGAACTCTTTTCCTTGGCATTGTTCTCTTACAACTTAATCTCATCTACATCTATAGGATCACTAGTAGGAGCAGTGTAACCCTTCTTGACAAATTGCCAAATACCAAACCCTAGAGAAGATAGATAGTTTTCCATCCTTAGCTTCCAAAAGGAATAATTTGTTCCATCAAACATAGGTGCCTTGTGAGATACATTATGAGCCATCCCAGACCTTCCTCAAGAGGTTAAGCTTCTTCTGAGTAACTTAGCTCTGATACCAATTGTTGAACACACTTAGATACTAAGAGCGTAGGGTGAATCGGTATGCAAACAAACTTCAAATCCTCCGGAGTAGATTAAAACTTAAACATTACAACATTAGCAGAAAAATAAAAAGATGAACACAATGCATAACACGAGATATATGTGGAAAACCCCCAACAGGGAAAAACCATGACAAGGATTAACTCACAATATATTAAGCTCAAAAAGTACAACTTTGTTTTAGGGCTACAACCCAAGGAAGCTACTACTCCCTACTGACATTGTTTTAGGTCTACAACCCAAGGAAGATACTACTCCCTAAAGAAGGGTTTTAGGGTCACTCCCAAGGAAGCTACAACTCCCTGGAAACTTTGTTTTAGGGCTACAACCCAAGGAAGAAATTACACCATAAACTGAGAACAAACTTAGAAAGAATTACAACATGACAGTCCTTCTACTATCTGAAAATAACAATCAAGCTCACTCCTTTGATGATTGCACTTCTGTCTCTTCACTCCTCTTTGATGATTGAATTAGTTAGGCACACTCTTCACTTCCCTTCTATCACAAAAATATCTTCAAGATGAATCAGGACAGGCTCTAACACTTCTGCTCTTTCTTCTTCAGTCGCACATCATAATGTATATCATATTCACATTCTGCTCTTCACATACTCATATTCACAATCATAGTTCACCTAGATCAACTAGGTTTACAATATATACATGATATTACATTGATTAAATTACAAATTAGCCAATACAACAAGAATATTAAAATTATAAGTCGGTCAAACATCAAACATCATGAAACATGTAGATATCAAGCCATAACATGAACTCCATGTGACATCAGGATGAAAAACACACCTCGTGGATCCCATCACCTACTTAACCTGGTTGTAAACATCATCCTCAGTATCATCCTTCAAACAATATCATCTGCACATCATGCTCATTTGAAATAGGTCACCCTTAATCAAGAAAACATGAAACTTGTAGTACTTCAGCCATTACAACTTGGTGGTACTCATGAAAGATTGAACATTGCTTGCACTTCTCGCAGATGA
The DNA here is from genome assembly GCA_027924645.1 of Cunninghamia lanceolata. NCBI lineage: Eukaryota > Viridiplantae > Streptophyta > Pinopsida > Cupressales > Cupressaceae > Cunninghamia > Cunninghamia lanceolata. The sequence continues at coordinate 17,547,394 of BSBN01000055.1, forward strand.
GTTTGTAGTGTTGGCAAGAGACACTGTGTAGCTTCATGAGTGTTTTCATTGATGGCAACACAGTCCATCCCACACATCTATAAGACATGGTGTGTCTTTACTGGAAGTCAAATTGAAGAGTATATTGGTCCAGTAAGCAAGAACAGAGCATGCAGCAAGGTCTGATAATCAAGTCCAGATCTCTCAGAGGAAGTATCTTAGCAAAGTGCAGACTTGGGGAAGTCAAGAGGAGTATCATGACTGATATATTTTAGGAATTGAGCCTCCAGTGATGAAAGAGTGAAAAGATATGAGCACCTAAGTGTTAGAGTAGACTGAGTAAGAACTAACCAGGAGAGCATCAGACCTTAATCCAGATGGGGAATTGATGGAGATCAAGTTTCTTGAGGGATCATTCATGGTTGAATGACATGATTGATGACTTCTATAAGCATCTCTTTGATACGCATCACTTAGTAAGCATAGATTCAGCTGACAGACTAGAGTTTGGAAATATCTTGAGTTTTCTGGATGCTGACTAGAAAGATGATTGAAATCATTGATGCGGATATATATACCTGATTTATTTTAGTATGAAGATGTGTGTGGTGTATTGGGAAGTGTGAAGAAAAGTAGAGAGCAGTGTGGAAGTAGTAATACAGGTCTGGTATGTGACAGGACAATAACATCAAAGAAGAGGAAGAATGAAGTGCAGTAGATCAGTGTATTGAGCCTAACCGGAACTGAACTTCAACATATGTGGATGCTTCTCATCAGTTCAAGTATCTTGTAACTTTCTTTATAACTTGTAGACAGTGAGTCTCTTGTAGGCAGTGAGCCTCTTGTGAGCAGTGCGCTCGGGCAGTGAGCCCTAATTGACAAGTGCCATTTTGTACTACCTCATTCTTTTAATATAGAATACAATCTTGGGTTAGTCACCCTATGGTTTTTCCCTTAACAGGGTTTTCCATGTCAAAATCATTGTGTTATGTGTATTGAGTTTATTTTTATTTTCATGGTTATGCATGCTTATTTAATTTGATACTGCACTAGTTGTTAAAGAAGAACAAAAAGTTAAAAATTCTTGATAACTGATTCACCCCCCTCTCAGTTATCAACAATTGGTATCAGAGTTAAGTTCCTCCCAATAGAGCCTAATAGCTTCAGGAAGATCTGGGAATCTCAATGGATATGTATGGTATGAGGGAACAACTTCAGTCTTCCCTATATGATCTTGAATAGTCTCACTCTGAAGTAAATAACTTAAGGGAAAGACTCAAACAACCTGATGATTTCATAAATGAACTTAAGGAGAAACTGATTATCTCTATGAAAAAGAGAAAGGAACTACTTCAGCAATTAATAAGTTAGAATGAAGCCAATGATACTAATGAAGATCTGAATGAGAAGAACAAATTATGTGAGAAGCTATCAAAAGAGGTCATTATGGTAAGACATGAAATGGAATCGGGGGTTATGAAATTCACCCAAGAAATTGAAGAGAAGAGAGAAACTGAAGATAATCTAAAACAATCTCTCAAAGAGAAATCAGAAGACTGCCACAAAATAGATAGAATAATCAGGCATTTGGAATCTGATCTGGAAGAAGCTAGAGATAATGAAGAACAACTTGAAAATTAGATTGACACTCTAAAAAGGGACTTCACATAGCAAATGAATACAAAGAGAAATTCAATATAAACTCTGCTCAGCTTGAAGTTCTTCTTGAAAGCCAAAAGAGAGTAGATGACAAGCAAGGCTTGGGGTATGAGAAAGATGAAAGCTCCAAATCTAGTCAGAAGAACTTTGGATCAGGAAATCCAAGGAACAGGCCTAGAAGACCTTCGGTAAGGCAACCTAATGCTCAAAGATATCCATCCTTCAATGGATACTACCACAATTGCAATAACTTTGATCATAAAGCAAATCAGTGTAGAAGAAGAATGAATCAGACTAATTCATCCTTCTCCGGACAGTGTTTTAATTGGAAAATGTATGGTCACAAATCTCATGAGTGTAGAAATATGCAAATGAACAATTCATTCAATGGTAGATGCTTTGCATGTAATAGAATAGGACATATGGCTAATCAGTGTAGATCAAGAGGATATCAGTCAAATATGTAAAGAAATGTTGTTTGCTACAATTGCAATAGATCCAGTCATATTGCAAAATTCTACAGAAGTAAGAATCAGGACAAAAAGGGTCCAGTGCATCATAATCAAAACCAAGACAAAGGAAAAGGAAAAGTAAATGCGGATGAAATTCAAAAGGAGATGAACAAGATTTGGGTAAAGAGGAGTACAGAAAATGTTGGGGATGGATCTGCACTAGAATCTGGTGCTGATATTCCTTCCGAAAACTAAATAGATGAGCTTTGGCTCAAGGGGAGTCACAAAAGAAAACAAGTTCCCCCGGCCAGTCAATTGGTGCCTAAAATTGGCACATGGAAAGTTGCGGATTGAAGGGTTATTAGAGAAACATCTAAATATACCTTGGTAAAGATATGGAAGATCCACAAGAAATTTAGAAGAGGTTAATCTACCAAGATTGATCCAGTTTAACAGTCATCCGGTAAGAACAGGATTTTCACAGTTAGACCCAGTATTGTTCAAATGGAGGTATCTTGATCTGCGGATAAATGGGATGATTGGAGAAAGGTAGATAGATTGCTAATATTCACCAAGAATAACTCTAAGTGCATCTCAGTGATCCAGAAAGATCTCTCTCAGAAACAAGAAAAACAAGGCAACCAGAATAACTCAAGTTGTGCATTTATTACAAAATAAAATTAGGGTTTGCTTAGAGATAAAAGGGTTCATTTGTTCATCATTTGCACATTTGCATTAGTGAAAAGGATAAGAAGAGCTCTACAAACAAGTTTTCTTCATCTCTCTCAAGGATCAATCACAGATTCAAGTCAACTGATGATCTTTTTAACTCTTTTTGTAAACACTAGAGGTGTAAAAAGGTACTTTTTGCTCCTGTAAATCTCTCTCTGAATCTGTTGAAAGATGGCTACTCTGAATGTTTTTTCAAAATTACTGATAGGCTGCACCCTAAGTTTAAGAAACACCCTTATAAATCTCTAGAAGCAGATCCTTTAGGTGCATTCTCTAGCATTCCGCATGGGGTTTTGCATGTTGAAGATGTTAGGGCATACATTCATGCGAATATTGAGGAATTTGGGGAATCCAAGCTGATGGATATATCATAAGCATCTAATAGATGAATCATTTGAACTCAAACCTTAGAACAAAGCCATCCGGGACAAGTATTTTGGATAGTGCATTCATTTCCCCTATTTTGCAAAAGATGATTGGGTCCGGTATATTCTGAGCAGAGTACATGACAACTTCATATGGTTAATGAGGCCATTTAAGATCGCAAAGGATTCCATTAGGGCAGTGACTAGATTGCACTCATTTGGTGGGTTACCTACTCTCAAATTAGTCAAAAACCAAACTGTGAGTGAGGCTACCAGATCTAAATTTGATAAAAGAGCAATGACAATTGAGGATATCATAGATCCGGATATCAAGTTTGCCACCATGATAATTGGCTACAAGATATATTACTCCAGCAGAGAGAATTTTATATCCGGAACAACAATTTACACTACTTATGAAATGTTAACAAAGAATGCTGACTATGATCTTTGTGAGCTCCTTCTGAACCAACTTTTGGATAATCTGCAGAAGATAAAGAAGGATAAGAATAATTCCTTCAAATATGGTGGCTTGATACTCTGTCTATTCTTCTATGACATGAATGGGCTACCTAGATCTAGTGGCTGGATATGGTAAAATGATAGACCTGTTGCCATACAAATCAAGGATTATTTGTATGGGCTTGGTGATGCCAAGGTACAAAATTCAGCACTGTGGGGTTACTTCAAAAACTTCTAAAGATTGATGTAGGCCAGAGAAAGAATTCCCCAATCATTAGTTGAGAAATACAAGGATACAGTGTGCTTTATGGTAGACACTGATCAATGCCTAATGGAGGCAGTGGAGCCAAGGATAGTCTGGATCATGCCAATGGGGTATGAAGTAGATGAGAAAATTGTAGAGCTACATTTTCAACACATGCTAAGACAACCCAAGGATCCTAAGGAAAAAAGGTTTGGAACCTTTCAAGAATTGAGTGTGAAAGTTCATGTTGAACTTAGACAACCTGAAATCAAAAGAAAAGTAAGAAGGGAAGTAGAAGAATTTGCCAAAAGGCATGGGATATCAAAGGACGTAGTTGATGCCAATAGAGAGAAGATGGAAAGGGTAGAAAAAGAGAAACAAGATGTAGAAAAGGAAAGTGATCTAGTGCAAGCCCCTTCTCGGACCAGATCCTCCAAAAGCTCTACACTTGTCACCTCTAAGAGCCAAAAAGCATCAAAATTGGAAGCCCAGACATCCAGAAAGGGAGAGAAAAGAACAAAGAAAAAGGCAACAAGGTCCTATACAAGTCTCAAGGATGATGAAGAGACAGAGATAGATGAGGAAGTAAAGAAAATGAAGAAGAAGAAGAAGAAGAAGAAAACATCCGGTGAATCCTCTGTTGGTCAAGGAAAGCAAGAAAAGACAGAAGAATTTATTGAAAAACCTACTCTCTGCATTGATGATATCACCAAATTAGTCACTATGGATGGGAACCTAAAACCAATGACTAAGTTCTATGATGAATATAATGAAGCTGACCAGAAGATCTTGCAAGAAGCTACAGTCAGGTATTTAAACATCTACAACAAAGCATTCATTGAAATTATATCTCTGATTCCTAAAAGTCTAGAAAAGGAACTAGAAATAAGAAAGAACAATGCTAAGGCAAAGGATCTTGAGATCTGGGAACAGATAGCTATTCAGCTCTATCCTTCAATCACTTCGAAACAAATGAATATGATCTTCAAAGATTACAAGGATGAGTTTTGGAGCAAAGCTAGAATGAATCAGCTTATGCTTGGAGAAACTAACAAAGTGGCAAAAGAGACTGAAGAGATCCTCAGGAATGCCTATAAAAGATTCAATATTCTTGTTATAGAGGACTTAGGTGATGAACCCTCTGTCATGGGTGACAAAGGAGAATCTACTAAGATAGTTGCAGAAGAGACAAATGAGACAAGTAAAGAGAAAGCTAAGGACTTAGATTCCTCTATTTTAGAAGAGGAAGTTCATGGACAAGAAGACACCTCTCTTCTGGATCCCCCTGTAGACTCTAGAATTGAAGGAAAAGATAGAGAAGAAGAGAGCTTCAATCAAGAAGAAGAAGTGAAGGGAAGAGAAGAAGGTCAAACAGAGAAGACCACAAGTGACAGTGTTAAGGCCACAGAAGCAAAGGAAACTCTATCTCTGGAAAGAGACACTATAGAAGCTGTCAAGGACTTCTTGACAAAACAAATGATGGAATTGGATGAACCGGAGCTACTTCAAGGACCATTCAATTTTGATTCTCTCTCCCTGGTTCAAACAATGGAGATAACATCCTTTGCCCAAGCAAAGGCAAAAGAAAAACTCCTGAAGTCTCACATGGAAGACTATGAGTTAATAGAAATTACATCCGGTGTGTTGGAGAAGATCATGTCATCCTTTTAGAAGGATCTTTCAGCTTCTTCATCTGTCAATCTAAAATCTCTTGTTAATTCAGTTAGCACACATTTTGATTCTTTGGAAAAAGTAGCAGAAGAGAGTTTGGAAAGAATTTTTGGATAAGAGATTCTTTGAGATACAAGGATTTATAACCAATGATAGGAGAAATATGGATATTGGGATAAAGAGCTTAGAAAATGCTCTTAAAGATGGCAGAGAAGTATATAAATTTTGTTTATCTTGGTCTAAAGTGACAAAGGATATTGAGAAGAAAGTGAAAGAACAAGAGGATAAACTGTCAAGCTTCTCTCAGAATTTTGATCCTCTCACCACATCCATAATTAACCAAGAATGTCAGACTATTGCAGTCATAAATGAGATAAAGAAGCTTGAGAAGGAGAGGAAGAATGTCATAAGTAGGATGGGTGAACTTAGAGGGATGATTATCCCTAAACTAGAGGCCATGCATGAGGCCCTAACTGATGCTTAGACCACAACCTGGACCAGTGATCTGACAGATCTAAAGAGGGCAGAAGCTTTTGCATTCCTATTGAGTGGTCACATCTCAATTTTAGACAGAATGAAGTAGAGTTGGGCAACAAAATTTGTCTAGTTAAAGACAACTTTTGTAGATATACTTCAATATATGTAAGTATAACATGTATATATACTTATGTGGCTAAGTATAGTTGGATTTTTAGAAATTTTTGGTGTACGGATTCTACCCTTTGTCATTGATGTCAAAGGGGGAGTGAGTAGCAATGAAAAATGTGAAATCTAGCTAAGGGGGAGCTCTGGAAAAAAGTACATTAGAACAGAGCATCAGCCAAGGGGGAGTGTAGTGGGACACTTAGTCATTTTTCACTAAGTGTTGCCATCAATGCTAAAGGGGGAGATTGTTGGTAAGAGACACTGTGTGGCTTTATGAGTGTTGTCATTGATGAGAACAAAGTCCATCCCACACATCTGCAAGACATGGTGTGTCTTTACTGGAAGTCAGATTGAAGAGTATTTTGGTCCAGTAAGCAAGAACAGAGCATGCAGCAAGGTCTAACAATTAGGTCCGGATCTCTCAAAGGAAGTATCTCAGCAAAGTACGGACTTGGGGAAGTCAAGAGGAGTATCATGACTGATACATTCTAGGGATTGAGCCTCTGGTGATGAAAGAGTGAAAAGATATGAGCACCTAAGTTTTGGGCAGAGTAGACTGAGGAAGAATTGACCGACAGAGCATCAGACCTTAATTTGGATGGGGAATTGATGGAGATCAAGTTTCTTGAGGGATCATTCATGGTTGACCGACATGATTGATGACTTCTATAAGCATCTCTTTGATACACATCACTTAGTAAGCATGGATTCAACTGACAAACCAGAGTTTAGAAATATCTTGAGTTTTCTGGATGCTGACTAGAAAGATGATTGAAATCATTGATGCAGATATATATACCTGATTGATTTTGGTATGAAGGTATGTGTGGTGTATTGGGAAGTGCAAAGAAAAGTAGAGAGCAGTGTGGAAGTAGTAATACAGGTCTGGTATGTGACAGGATAACAGCATCAAAGAAGAGGAAGAATGAAGTGCAGTAGATTAGTGTATTGAGCCTAACTGGAGCTGAACTTCAACATATGTGGATGCTTCTCATCAGTTCAAGTATCTTGTAACTTTCTTTATAACTTGTAGACAGTGAGTCTCTTGTAGGCAGTGAGCCTCTTGTGAGCAGTGTGCTCAGGTAGTGAGCCCTAATTGGCAAGTGCCATTTTGTACTACCTTATTCTTTTAATAGAGAATACAATCTTGGGTTAGTCACCCCGTGGTTTTTCCCTTAACAAGGTTTTCCACATCAAAATCATTGTGTTATGTGTATTGAGTTTATTTTTGTTTTCATGGTTATGCATGCTTATTTAATTTGATACTGCACTAGTTGTTAAAGAAGAATAGAAAATTAAAAATTCTTGATAACTGATTCACCCCCCCTCTCAGTTATCAACAGGTAGGACCTATATACCATCTCCAAACACTCCTTGAACTTTGCACAACAAGAACTTTGTGGTGCACATCACCAACATGTATTCTAAGAATAATTAGGCCTTCGGAACTATCTGTAGCTCACTATCATTTGGAAAATTGAACTTGCGGACCATCAAAATATACGAAACTCATATAGATGCAATCATACACTATTCTAAACATATCCTCAAAACTGCATAGCCATATCTATCACTGCAGATGAATATGGAGCATTTGAATAATCCTTTATCATCCCCTCATTCTACTAGAGCACAGAGCAAAACTCTATCACTTATAACTTTCACCATGGAAGAGAAAATAATATGTAACTTTAGATGTAGGACTTTTACATCATACTAAACTTAACTTCTGAACCGCATGACCATATCTTCAAATGTGGTGGAATGTGGAGCATTTTACCAACTAGTCTTCAAGGGAACTTGCAGCAGAAACCTTCGCCAACTTCTGGAGATTAGAACCTTCATGTAGCAACACATACTTCCTTAGGATCATCTAGAAAGAGCATACAACAAGGTGCATCCCATTCTTCTAATTCCCATCTTAATATATCATTCTTCATCTTGATGCTTCTAATTCCCATCTTAATATATCCTTCTTCATCTTGATGCTTCTAATTCCCATCTTAATATATCACTCTTCATCTTGATGCTTCTAATTCCCATATTAATATATCATCATGATATCATCTTGGTTGAAAAAAAACATACTCAATATAGCTTAACAATGCATGCCATCTAACCATGAACATCAACCACATCACTGTTAGCACACCATCAACATAAGAATCAATGATAGTCCAAACTAAGTGTTGACATAAAACAACCCAAACTGAGTGTTGACATCAATGACAACCACACAACCACATCAGTAACATATGTGCAACATATTGTATCTAACACACTTAAGTATGGATTATCTACAACTTCTTACACTTGAAAGTTTTAAAATTCTAGTATTTTTTCAACGGGTAATAATCTCTGAGAAATAAAAAAAGTTCAACTAGTTAATAGTTACAATGTTCCTACTTGAAAAGAAAATGCTCCTATGAAATTTACAAAGTTGCAAGAACATTTGGACAATGTGCTTCAAAGTGTATTGAAATCAAATTTGATTAATGTGGAGTCATCAGATTCAATTCCTATACACCATGATACTTTGGATTATCAATATATTAATTCTTAAGTTCAAACACACATTAATACTTTTGAGGGAATGATATATAATGTCACAACACATATCTTCTTCCTCATATAAAGATACAAATGAAAGATAATCTATGATGTGTGAGAGCTATAAGAAGGAGTTACATTGTTGACTTGGCCAAGATGACCAAATTATGATGCATGTTATTGTGCATCATAAGGCATATTTGAATGGGTTTGAATATACCAAAATGGAGAATCTAAATTGATGAGAAACATATGACATACTCTATGAAAATTTATGAAAAGTATAAGAGAATATTTTATTTGTAGTTTGGAAGACCATGACCAACTTGGACATTGAATCTGGGCCAAATATGGCATCACATTTGGGTCACAGTTTTGGGACATGATTTGGGTAAACTACATTTGGTTTGTGGTTTGACATTTATCTATTTATTAGATTCTACAAATGGAGGTTTCATAATGAGTTTTGTAGGTACTATTATGCTACAAGAATTTATTAAAATCTACATGTTGGTGATCCTCCTATAAACGCTCAGAGTCTACAGGTGTATTAAAGTTGTGTTGATTACTAAATAATACATTGAATTTCTTTAGAGTGTAGTTTTTTTTTCTTAAAATTGTTTTCTCCATGTAAATCACTATCTTATGATACAATTATTTTTGTGTTATTTCCTTGAATCTGAATGATTAATTTAATTTCTAAATACCCCTCATCTCATATATTAGTGTACAAAGCATATTTTACACCTCTACTTTCTATCAATATGATCCCTATCATTCTTTTTTCTTATGATCACACATTTTAGACCCTTAAATGACTTTGTCCTATGAATTTAATTAATACTTTTATGACCCTCATCTTGCATTTAGGGCCATATTCGTATTTTCCTTTTTTTTGTATTTTGGGAGCATTCATTCTCACATGCATCTTCACATCTATAACCTATGTTTCTATGCTTGTATTCTTATATTTTAGTTCAATTATTTTTTTATATGCTTACATGATCCTTATATGGCCTTTAGTACATTAGTTTATGATTTTCCTATATTGGAAGCAACATTATACCTTTATGCTCATCTCTAATTTATTGTTTTTACATTTTTATAACTTATTCAATTATTTTATATTCTTTATCATTATCATTATCATATATTATTTTCCTCTCCCCAATTTCATTCATACTTTGTATGCAATTAATTGGAGAGGGGGAATTTATTGTTGCCAACACCTTTTATATTTGAGTTTTCAAATAATGACTTGTGCTAGGCAAGGACTCATCACTATATCCATATAGAGCTTTATCATATATACAACTACATCACACATTGATATTTCTTATATTACATGCCTACATCTAGTAGATATTTAGTGTATTTTCCACATCACATAAATATTCATTTTATTGTATGTCCACATTGCATGAAGATTTATCCCAATAATTGCAGTCTATGGAGTCTCATGTATATCATCACATTATGTGGAGTTTTGGATCACATTGCCACATCACATGGAGATTTGAATCACATTACCACATCATGTAGAGTTTTATCACATGGACACATTATGTAAACTCATATCACATTACTACATTGAATGGAGTATTTTTCTATGACATTCTATATATTAAGAATTTCATATGAGTGTATTCTTTTGGATTGAACTTTGTGTTATTTTTTGAACATCCTGCTTCTAGATGAAGAATTTATATCCCTTCTCCCTTCTTTAAATTTTTCTTAGATAGTTGAAGTAGCTTAGAGTTTGTGCTTATTTTGATTATGAGGCTAGAGCTACTCATTGCATAAATTTTTATCTTTTAGTGACAACACAATAGTATATCCAAGAAATTAGCATTGTTGGGCCACCAAAATCAATATTTTTAAATTTTGTCAATTATATACTCAATAAATAGTCAAGAATTTAAGGATGAAGTAAACTAATAAGTTGTGGTATTTTTCATGCATATTCAATTTATAATTTTGAGACATAAATAACTATTTATATCACTTTTTTAAATAAGTTTTTATTCTTTTTCTATTATTTATATAGAGTGGTATTTTACCATAATACATAACTTTCACTAAATAGAAAATATTTTATGATTTCTTGGAATTAGATCATGTTGCAAGTATGTGCTAACCGGTGTTGTCATTCATGTCAACATATCTATGTTGTCATTGGTGTCAACTATGCTCTTGTTTTGATGATTGTTTGTGATGGGTTAGTTTCTTTGTCTTATATAAGTGCTGAAGATGATGAGAAGATATTCCTAATATTGAGTTTCCAAGTGCTTTTGAGAAAATTTTCTCTCCAAGAAGAAATAGTGTGTTGCAGAGTATTTTGGCTTGTAGAATAACTGTCTGAGTTTTGCTTTGCATTTCCTCTATGTTGATGACTAAAGTATGAGATTTGGATATAATTTAAATAAGTGTTTGAAGATACTAAATCCTAAATTTGGTGGTCCAGATCATTGTGCAGCAAAAGTTCTATTCACCAGTTTGAAGATTGTGCCTAATAGACTTTGCAGTGTGACAAGGAGGAAGTATTTTTCTCTACATTCCTCTGTAATATGTTGTTTTGTCTCATGGTTCTACATATGTGTTTCTAAGGTCCTCAACCATCTTCATTCCAAAGCATTTGTGATCTAGTGCTCTGGAAGGCAAGTTTTTGATTAGCAGAGTTAGATAGAGATTGTGGTAAGCAGACTGTGATTTGTTTTCAAAAGATTATTGTAATATTCAAGTGAGATTTGTTACGGTTGGATTTGATGGTCTACAAATGATTCAATGATGTTTCTAGAATGTTGTGAAGGCATGTAATTGATCTGTAAGCTATAATGGAGTTCTTGGAAGTGTGTGACTTAGAAATTCTTGATGTTGTATACTTGTTTTGGACAACCTAGTTAGTCACAATTGTTGCGGAGATGATTCATGGATTGTAGAATCATGTCCAAGCATGTGAAGATGTATTTGGGTCTGAGCTAAGCCATGATGTATTCATCCTTCATTTTTTCCTCCGCAAGTTTGTTTAGGTCTAGGCCTATTTTGGAATTTTGTATGTATGCCGACATTGGAGAAAGTTCCAATGATTGAAGATTATAATGCTGACCCTGATGTACATTCCAATGTTGATGATAGGTATAAATACATGTAATGACATTGTGAAAGAGTGAGTGAGAGTGAAGATGCAAAAATAAAGTGTGTGCTTGAAAGGGTAGAGTAGGAGAGATATATTATGTTTCAATGGAACTGAACTCAAGCATGATGTAGATGCTACTATATCAGTTTAACCCTTTCCAGTGAGCCACCCTATTGGGCAGTGAGCCCTCTTGGTAGTGATCCTCTTTGATAGTTGATATTGTTACTACATTATATTGTGAGCTAACACTCACCGTGGTTTTTCCCTTTCTAAGGGTTTTCCAAGTAAAAATCTGGTGTTCATGTGTGGATGGTGTTGATGTCATTAAGTTTTCTTTCTGCTTTTCATGTTTATTCTTCATATCAGATTAAGTAGTTAAAGAAAGTTAATGTGATTGTGAAATTGATCAATTAAGGTTAAAGTTTTGATACAATTGATTCACCCCCCTCAGTTGTGTTGTGCCTTCAACAATTGGTATCAAAGCAAGGTTCCTTGGAAGAAAGCCTAACAGCTTTTGGTAGATCTAGGATGGCAGACAAAAATGACACACCACAATTTGATGGATCTAACTACGCATACTAGAAGGTACGCATGGAAATTTATCTTATTTCTATAGGTTACACTATTTGGATGATAGTCAAAAACAAATATGAAATACCTAAAGATAGTCCAGAGATTGAAGAAGAGATCAAGGAATTTGAGTTGAATAACAAGGTTAAAAATGCTTTATTGAATGCTTTATCAAATATTGAAATGGTAGAAGTTGCGGATCTTACAACTACTCATGAAATTTTAGAAAAATTGAAGAATATTTATGAAGGTGATGCATCTATCAAGAAGTCTAAGTTGTAGAATTTAAAGACTACATATAAAACCATGTGAATGTCTGAAGATGATAACATAACAAATTACATACAAAAAATTGATGAAGTTGTTAGCAGCATCAAGGCCCTTGATGGAAAGTTAGAAGATGAAGATGTTATTGACAAAATACTCAAAACCCTTCCAAAGTCCTATAGGCACAAGTTATCTGCTATTGAAGAGGTGCTTGAGTTAGGCAAACTTACAAAGGATCAATTGCTTGGTAGACTAATTGCCTTTGAAATAAGGTAATTTGGTACTACTGATGGTCCTGTGAAAACTAAGACGACTTTCAAGGCCAAGGAAGAAAAGAATTCTAGATAAGAGAAGTATGTTGTGGATTTAGATGAAGAAGATTTTGCATAACTTGAGGCAAAGTTTGCAATAAGAATAAAAAGATGTAACAAAGGAAAGTTCAAAGGTAAGTCACCCTTCAAATGTTTCAATTTTGGAAAAGTCAGTCACTATGCTTCAAGATATCCTGACATAGCTTTAAAATTCAATGAAAGATAAAGAAATAAAGTAAGAAAGAGTTACTATGTTAGAGATGATGATGGTGCAACTGATGATGAGTCTAGTTCTAATGATGGCAATGGTAGTGAATGCTTGTTTATTGAACTTATAGAAGAACCTATTTTTTGCTAACCTTGCTAGTTGTGTGAAGGATGGAAGTTCAGGAGAGTTGTCTGCATTTCACACTCAAAAGGAAGATGAATGGATCATTGATAGTGGATGTTCAAATTAAATGACTAGAGACAAAAGTAAGTTTGTTAAGTTTGAAAAATATGATGGAGGACTGGTTAGGTTGGTGATGATACAACTAGTAGGATTTGTGGAAAAGGATCAATTACTTTTGATGGAAAGCATAATATAGATGATGTTCTTTATGTCAAGGGCTTGAAGCATGACCTTTTGAGTGTTAGACAAATGTGCAACAAAGGATATAATCTTGTGTTCAAGGACAAAGGATGTGAGATAAGAAAAAACTCTGGAACCATAATTGTTGTTGGTAAGAAGACTCATGGTAATGTTTATCACTTGAAAGACTCTAACAACTATTGTTTGTTGGCTAAGATAGATGAAAATTGGCTATGGGATAGGAGAATGGGTCACGTCAACTTTGATAATCTAGTGAAAATAAGTATTGCTCATATTGTAAGAGATCTACCTAAGATTGTGAAACTTGTTAATGTTACATGTGAGGATTGTCAACCTGGGAAGATGACAAAGACCACCTTCAAAAGAAAAGAACAATTCTCTACCGGTTTGCTGGAGTTGGTGCATATAGACCTTTGTGGCCCTCTAAGAGTAAGGAGTCTACAAGGTGATAGGTACTTCATGCTTCTGATTGATGATTATTCAAGAATGACTTGGGTTGCTTTTCTTAGAGAAAAATTAGAAGCCCTAGATAAGTTCAAAACTTTCAAAGACATGGTTTAAAATAAATTAGAATTAAAAATCATGTGCTTAAGGTCTAACAGAGGAGTTGAATTTACTTTGAATGAGTTCAATGCTTTATGTGAAGAACATGGAATAAAGAGACATTTGTCTCCCCCCAGACTCCTTAGCAAAATGGAGTGGTTGAAACAAAGAATAGACCTATTCAAGAAGCTATTGGAACTATGATCAATGAAGAAGACCTACTAGAAGTATATTGGAAAGAAGCAATACACATTGATGTTTATATTTAAAATAGAGTTTAGGTCAGAGGAAAACAGACAAAGACACCTTATAAACTGTGGTATGGTAAGAGTCCTATAGTCAAATACTTCAAAGTTTTTGGAAGCAAATGTTATATCAGAAGAGATGAAGAATTAGGGAAGTTTGATACTAGATGTGATGAAGGCATATTCCTAGGTTATTCAACCAAGAGAAAGGCTTACCAGTGCTATAATAAAAAACTAAAAAAGATCATTGAAAGTGCAAATGGAAAGGTAGATGAAGATCTTCAATTGGATAGATATGAATTAGATGAACCTGTTGTCACAGAGAAGGTAGAAGAAGGAAAAGAAAAGGATGTTTAGACTGAAGTACAAGTTGATCCTGATGAAGAAAAAATTCAAGAAGATGCTCCTAAAATAATTCCAAAGACTCCCAAGTATGTGCAAAGAGATCATTATGAAGATCATAGTATAGGTGATAAAAAGAAAGGTGTATTGACAAGAAGGAGAGCTACAGAAGAACAAGTAAATCTTTGTTTACTTTCAAAGGTGGAACCTAAGACAGTAAATGAAGCTTGCACTGATGAATGTGATTGGAACAAAATGGTTTTTCTGAAACAAATTGAATGAGGTTGGAGAAGTTATGAGAAACAAAGAAATACTTGTATGCAAAGGCTACTCACAAGTGGAAGGGATAGACTATGAGGAGAATTTTTCTCCAATGGATAGATTGGAAGCAGCTAGACTATTTTTGGCTTTTGTTGCACATAAATATTTCAAGGTGTATCAAATGAATGTGAAATCTACCTTTTGAATGGTGATTTAGAAGAAGAGGTATACATAGAGAAACTAGATGGATTTCAGTTATCAAACCAACCAGATATGGTGTACAAGTTGAAGAAGGCTCTGTATGGATTGAAGCAAGCTCCCAGAGCTTGGTATGCAAGACTAGATAAGTATCTACTACTGCAGGGTTTCAGTGAAGGTTTTACAAATAGTAACTTGTATATTAAGGCAAGCAAAGATCAAATCCTGATTGTTGAAGTCTATGTTGATGATATTATATTTGGTAGAAATGAAGGAATGTTTAAGAATTTTGCAAATGAGAAGCAAAAGGAGTTTGAGATGTCCATGTTTGGTGAGTTGAATTTCTTCCTTGGATTGCAAATCAATCAGATAGGCAAAGGTATCTTGATTTCTCAATCAATGTATCTCAGAGAGTTAATAACGGAGTTTGGAATGGAAGACTCTATACTGATGATCACTCCTATGATTACTAGATGTAAGTTGAGCAAAAATGATGAATCTCCTAAGGCTAATTAGAGAAATTACAAGTCAATGATTGGAGGACTGCTTTATCTAACTACCACCAAACTAGATATCATGCATCCAATTTGTCTTGTGGCTAGATTTCAATCAGATCCCAGAGAATCACATGTTGTGGTAGTGAAAAGGATTTTTAGGTACTTGCAAGGTACTTCAGATCATGTTCTATGGTATCCAAAGAATAATGACTTCTCCCTAAGTACCTATATAGATGTAGATTGGGCCAGTTGTATTAATGGAAGGAAAATAACAAGTAAAGTTGTATACTTCCTTGGAGATAGGGCAGTGTCCTAGCATAGAAAGAAACAAGAAGTAGTCTCCTTGTCTACTACAGAGGAAGAATATATTGCTGCAGTAACATGTTGTACTCAGGTGTTGTGGATGAAACAAACCTTGAAGGATATCAAAGTTGAGTATGAGGAGCCAATCCCTATTCTTTGTGATAACACAAGTACCATAAACATTTCAAAGAATCCAGTGATGCATTCAAAGACAAAACACATTTCAATTAAGTATCACTTTTTGAGAGAGAAAGTTGCAGGGAATGTAGTAAAACTTGAGTATGTACCTACAAAGGATCAAGTTGCTGATATATTCACCAAGGCTCTTCCAAAGGACACTTTTGAGTATCTCCAGGAAAAGTTAGGGGTTATTGCTGTTAGCAAGAGACACTATGTGGATTCATGATTGTTGTCATTGATGGCAAAAAAGTCTATCCCACACATCCATAGAGCATAGTATGCCTATACTGGAAGTTAGATTGAAGAGTGTTCTGGTCCAGTGAACAAGAACAGAGCATGCAGCAAGGTCTAAAAATTAGGTCTAGATCTTATAGAGGGTGTAAATAAGTAAGTTGCAGACTTGGGCAAGTCAAGAGGAATACCATGACTACTATATTCTAGAGATTGAGCCTCCGGTGATGAATCATGGAAAAGATATGAGCATTTGCATGTTGGGTTCCAGACAGGCAGAGCAGACTGAGGAAGAACGGATCATCAGAGTATCAAACTTCAATTCGGATGAGTAATTGATGTTTATTAAGCTATTTGAGGGATAATACATGGTTGGCTGACATGATTGATGACTTCTATGTCTATGTTTTTGATACACATCACATATTAAGCATGGAATCAACTGACATATCAGTGTTTTGTAAATATCTTGAATATTCCGGTTGCTGACTAGAAAGATATTGAAATCCTTGGTACATATATATACCAGATGGATTTCAGTATGAAGTGTGTGTGTGTGAAGATAGAGTGTGCGAGGAAAGGTAGAGATAAGTGTGGAAGCAGCAATACAAGTCTGATATGTGACAGAACAACAACACTAAAAGAAGAAGAAGAATGAAGTGCATTAGATCAGTATATTGAGCCTAACCAGAACTGAACCTCAGCATATATGGATGCCTCTCATCAGTTCAAACACTTGGTTACCTTCTATAAACTTTGTAGATAGTGAGTCTCTTGTAGACAGTGTACCTCTTGTGAGCAGTGTGTTCGGGCATTGAGCCCCAATTGGCAGGTGCCATTTTTTGTATTTCTTATTCTTTTAACAGAGAATATAATCTTGGGTTAGTCACCTTGTGGTTTTTCCCTTAACAGGGTTTTCCATGTCAAAATCCTTGTGTTATGTGTGTTGATTTCTTTTCTTCTCTCATCATTATATATGCTTATATGTTTTGATGTTGCTCAAATTATAAAAGGAAAAATAAAGTAAAGTTATTAGAGATAACTAATTCACCCCCCTCTCAGTTATCTACCTTGTTTTCAACAATTGGTATCAGAGCCAAGTTCCTCTAAACAGAGCCTAACAACTTGAGGAAGATCTGGGAATCTCAATGGATATGTATGGTATGAAGGAACAACTTCAGTCTTCCCTAGATGATCTTGAGCAATCTCACTCTGAAGTCAATAACTTGAGAGAAAGACTCAAACAAGATGATGATTTCATAAATGAGCTAAAAGAAAAACTGAGTATCTCTATCAAAAAGAGAAAGGAACTACTTCAACAGTTAGCAAGTCAAAGTGAAGCAAATGATACTAATGAAAATCTGAATGAGAAAAACAAGCTATGTGAGAAGCTATCAAAAGAGGTCATTATGGTAAGGCATGAAATGGAATCAGGGGTTATGAGATTCACCCAAGAAATTGAAGAGAAAAGAAAAATTGAAGATAATCTAAAACAATCTCTCAAGGAGAAGTCAGAGGACTGCCACAACATGGATAGGATAATCAGGCATCTGGAATCTAATCTTGAAGAAGCTAGAGATAATGAAGAATAACTTGAGAATCAGATAGACACTCTTAAACAAGATCTTCAAACAACAAATGAATACAAAGAGAAATTCAAGATAAGCTCAGCTCAACTTGAAGTTCTTGAAATCCAAAAGAGGGTAGATGAAAAGCGTGGCTTGGGGTATGAGAAAGGTGAAATCTCTAGATCTGGTTAGAAGAACTCTGGATCAGGAAATCCAAGGAACAGGCCTAGAATACCTCTGGTAAAGAAAACAAATGTTCAAAGATATCCATCCTTCAATGGATACTGCTATAGTTGCAACAACTTTGGTCATAAAGCAACTCAGTACAAAAGAAGAATGAATCAGACTAATTCATCCTTCTCCGGATAGTGTTTCAACTGCAAAAGTTATGGTCACAAATCTCATGAATGTAGAAATATGCAAATAAACAATTCATTCAATGGTAGATGCTTTGCATGCAATAGAATGGGACATATGGCCAATCAATGCAGATCAAGAGGATATTAGTCAAATATGCAAATAAATGTTGTTTACTACAATTGCAATAGATCCAGTCATATTGCCAAATTCTATAGAAGAATCAGGATAAAAAGGGTCCAGTGCATCTTAATCAAAATCAAAATAAAGGAAAAAGAAAAGTGAATGTGGATGAAGTTCAAAGGGAGATGAACAAGATTTGGGTGAAGAAGAGTATAGATAATGTTGGGGATGGATCCACACTAGAATCTGGTGCTAATATTCCTTCTAAAAACTAAACAAATGAGCTCTGGCTCAGGGAAGTCACAAAAGAAAATAAATTCCCCTAGCCAGTCAATTGGTACCTAAATTTGGCACATGGAATGTTGTGGATTAAAAGGTTCTCAGAGAAATATCCAAATAACCCTTGATAAAAATATGAAAGATCCTTAAGGAGTTTTGAAGAGTTTAATCAGCCAAGATTGATCTGGATTGACAGCCATCCGATAAAGCAGGATCTTGATAGACAGATCTAGTTTGTTTCAAAATTGAAATATCTTGATCTACGGATTCATGGCATGATTGGAGGAAAGAAGATACATTGTCAATTATCACTGAAAATGATTCTAAGTGCATCTCAGTGATTCAGAGAGATCTCTCTCAAAACAAGGCAACCAGATGACTTAAGTTGTGCATTTATTGCAAAAGGAAATTAGGGTTTGCACAGAGATAAAAGGGTTCTTTTACTCATCATTTGCACATTTGCATTCGAGAAGAAGAAAGGAAGAGCTTTGCATCAAGTTTTTACAACTTTGTCAAAGATCAACTGTAGAATCTGATTCAACCAGTGACCTGTTCCAGCTCTTATTGTGAACCCTAAAAGCATAAAAAGGTATTTCCATTTCTGAATATCTCTCTCTGAATCTTTTGCAAAGATGGCTACTCCAATGGTTGTTAAGATCACTGATAGGCCACGCCCCAAGTTCAAGAAACACCCCTACAAATCCCTAGAAGTTGATCCCTTAAGTGCTTTTTCTAGCATTCTGCATGGGGTTCCGCACGTAGAAGATTTTAGGGTGTACATCGATGCAAATATTGAGGAATTTGGAGAATCTAAGCTGATGGATATCTACCACAAACAATTAATAGATGAAACTTTTGAACTCAAACCTCAATACAAGGCTCACCGGGATAAGCATTTTGGACATTGCATCCACTTTCCCTATTTTGCTGAAGATGAATGGGTTC
Source organism: Cunninghamia lanceolata (assembly GCA_027924645.1). Lineage (NCBI taxonomy): Eukaryota > Viridiplantae > Streptophyta > Pinopsida > Cupressales > Cupressaceae > Cunninghamia > Cunninghamia lanceolata. The sequence goes on from BSBN01000055.1 coordinate 17,567,101, forward strand.
GATATGTTCTTAGCAGAATACATGACAATTTCATGTGGTTCATGAAGCCCTTCAAGATAACAAAAGATGCCATTAGGGCAGTAACTAGATTACACTCATCTGGTGGGTTGCCTGCACTCAAATTTGTCAAGAACCAGATAGTAAGTGAGGCTACTGGATCTAAGTTTGACAAAAGAGCCATGACAATAGAAGATATCATAGATTCGGATATCAAATTTGCCTCTATGATAATTGGTTATAAAATTTATCATTCCAGCAGCGGGAATTCTGTGTTTGGAACTGCAATTTATACAGCATATCAAATGCTAAGGGAAAATGTTGATTATGACCTATGTGATCTTCTTCTAAATTAACTTTTAGAAAACTTGTAGAAGATCAAGAAGGATAAGAAGAACTAATTCAAGTATGGTGGCTTAATACTATGTCTGTTCTTTTATTATATGAATGAGCTACCTGAATCAAGTGGTTGGGTATGGCAAAATGACAGACCAATTGCCATACAAATCAGAGACTATATGTATGGGCTTGGTGATGCCAAGGCTCAAAGTACAACACTCTGGGGATACTTTAAAAACTTCCAAAGTTTGATGCAGGCTAGAGAAAGAATTCTTCAAACAATAGTTAAAAAATATAAGGACACAGTATGCTTCATGGTAGACATTGATCAATGCCTAATAGAGGTAGTTGAGCCCATAATAGTTTGGATTATGCCAATGGGATATGAGGTAGATGAGAAAATCCTAGAGCTGCATGTCCAACACTTACTGAGTCAGCCTAAAGACCTTGAGGTAGAAAGGTTTGGAACCTTTCAAGAATTAAGTGTAAAGATACATGTTGAACTAAGACAACCAGAGATGAAAAGAAAAGTGAGAAGGGAAGTAGAGTAAATTGCCAAAAGATATGGCATATCAAAGGAGGTAGTTGATGTAAATAGAGAGAAAATGGAAAGAGCTGAGAAAGAGAAACAAGAAGTAGAAAAAGAAAGTGTTCCAGTACAAGCCTCCTCCCAGGCTAGATCCTCCAAGAGCTTTGTACCTGCCACCTCTAAGAGCTCAAGAGACTCAAAACTGGAAGCCAAGACATCCAAAAAGGGAGAAAAGAGAATGAAAAAAAAGGCCACAAGGTCATACACAAGCCAAAAGGATGATGAAGAAATAGAGACTGATGAGGAAGTTAAGAAAATGAAGAAGAAGAAGAAAACTTTCGGGGAATCCTCTGCACGTAAAAAAAAAGAAGAAGAGGTAGAAGAATTTGTTGAAAGGCCTATTCTCTCTATTGATGATGTCATCAAGGTGGTCACTGTGGATGGGAATCTGCAACCAATGATAGAATTTTATGATGAGTATAGTGACATAGACAAAAGGATCTTGGAAAAAGCTACAATTAAGTACCTAAATATTTATAATAAAGCATTTATTTAAATCATTTCATTAATTCTAAAAAGTCTAGAGAAGGTACTTGAATTGAGAAAGGAGAATGCTAAGGCAAATGACTTAGAGATCTGAGAACATATTGCTCTTCAGCTCTATCCTTCCATTACTCCAAAGCAAATGAACATGATCTTTAAGGACTGCAAGGATGATTTCCTGAGCAAAGCAAGAATGAACAAACTAATTCTTGGAGAGACTGATCAGGTAGCAAAAGAAACAGAAGACATCCTCTGAAATGCCTTCAAAAGATTCAACCTTCCTATCATAGAGGAAATAGATGAAGAACCTTCTACCAAGGATGTCGAAGGATTAAGTGCATCAAAAGAAGAATCTAATGAGAAAAATGTAGAAGAGTCAAAAGAGATAGGTGAGGAGAAGTCTAAGGACTTGGATTCCTCTATTCTGGAAGAGGAAGTCCATGAAGAAGTTAACATATCTCTTCTGGATCCCCCTGCAGACTCTGGAACTGAAGGAGAAGGAAGAAAAGAGGAGAAATTGAGTGAAGTAGAGGAGGAAAAGGGAAGAGAAGAAGAACAAACAGAGAAGATCTCTGATGACAGTTCTGAGGTTGCAAAATGAAAGAAGACTCAGTCTCTAGCAAGAGACACTATAGAGGTAGTAAAGAGCTTCTTGAATAAAGAAATGATAGAAATAGATGAACTAGAATTATTTCAAGGACCTTTCAATTTTGATTCCCTCTCTCCAGTCTAGACAATGAAGATAGCATCCTTTGCCCAAGCTAAAGCAAAAGAAAAGCTTCTGAAGTCTCACATGGAAGATTGTGAGCTAATAGAGATTACATCTAAAATGCTGGAGAAGATCATGCCATCCTTCCAAAAGGATCCTTTGACCTCTCCATCTAGTAACCCTAAATCTCTGATAAACTCTGTCAACACTCATTTTGATTCCTTAGAGAAATCGGCAGAAGAAAAGGTCTAGAAAGAATTTCTGGGAAAGAGATTCTCTGAAGTACAGGGACTCATAGCTAATGTTAAGAGAACCCTGGATATTGGGATAAAGAGCCTAGAAAATGCTCTTAAAGATGGTGGGGAAATCTACAAATTTTGTCTATCTTGGTCCACAGTGATAGAAGACATTGAAAAGAAGGTGGAAGAACAAGAGGGTAAACTATCAAGTTTATCTCAGAATTTTGATCTCCTCACCTCATCCATAATGAATCAAGAGTGCCAGGTTATTGCCATTATAAATGAAATAAAGAGGCTTGAAAAGGAGAAGAAGAATGTAATAAGCAGGATGAGTGAACTTAGAGGGATAATTATCCCTAAGTTAGAGGCAATGCATGAGGCCTTAACTGATGCTCAGACCACAACCCGGACTAGTGATCCGGCAGACTTAAGAAGGGTAGAAGCTTATGCATTTTTGTTGAGTGGTCACATCTCAATTTTGGATAGGATGAAGCAGAGTTAGGCAATAGAATTTGTACAGTTGAAGACCCCTTTTGTGGATATACTTAAGTATATGTAAGTATAATATGTATATATACTTATGCAGCTATGTATAGGTTGATCCTTGCAAATTTTGGTGTGTGGATTCCACCCTTTACCATTGATGTCAAAGGGGAAGTGAGGAGTAGTGAAAAATGTGGAATCCAACTAAGGGGGAGCTCCGATAAAATTGTACATAAGACAAAGCATCAGCCAAGGGGGAGTTTGCTATGACACTTAGTCATTTTTCACTAAGTGTTGCCATCAATGCCAAAGGGGGAGATTGTTGGCAAGAGACACTGTGTGGCTTCATGATTGTTGTCATTTATGGCAACAGAGTCTATCCCACACATGCGCATAGCATAGTATGCCTATACTAGAAGTCAGATTGAAGAGTGTTCTAGTTTGGTGAATAAGAACAGAGCATGCAGCAAGGTCCGACAATCAGGTCCGGATCTCTCAGAGGGTGTAACTCGGCAAGTTACAGACTTGGGCAAGTCAAGAGGAGTATCATGACTACTATATTCTAGAGATTGAGCCTCCGGTGATGAATCATGGAAAAGATATGAGCATCTGAGTGTTGGATTCCAGAAAGGTAGAGCAGACCGAGGAAGAACTGACCGTCAGAGTATTAGACTTCAATCCAGATGAGTAATTGATGTTGATCAAGCTATTTGAGGGATTATACATGGTTGGCCGACATTATTGATGACTTCTATGTCTATGTTTTTGATACGCATCACATATTAAGCATGGAATCAGCTGACAGATCAGTGTTTTGTAAATATCTTGAATATTCCGGTTGCCGACTAGAAAGATATTGAAATCCTTGGTGCGGATATATATACTAGATGGATTTCAGTATGAAGTGTGTGTGTGAAGATAGAGTGTGTGAGGAAAGACAAAAATAAGTGTGGAAGCAGCAATACAAGTCTAGTATGTGACAAAACAACAACACTAAAAGTAGAGGAAGAATGAAGTGCATTACATCAGTATATTAAGCCTAACTGGAACTGAACCTCATCATATATGGATGCCTCTCATTAGTTCAAACACCTGGTTACCATCGATAAACTTTGTAGACAATGAGTCTCTTGTAGGCAGTGTGCCTCTTGTGAGCAGTGTTCTCGGGCAGTGAGCCCCAATTGGCCAGTGCCATTTTTTGTACTTCTTATTCTTTTGACAGAGAATACAATCTTGGGTTAGTCACCTCGTGGTTTTTCCCTTAACAGGGTTTTCCACGTCAAAATCCTTGTGTTATGTGTGTTAATTTCTTTTTTGCTCTCATGATTATATATGCTTATATGTTTTGATGATGCTCAAATTATAAAAGGAAAAATAAAGTAAAGTTATTAGAGATAACTGATTCAACCCCCCTCTCAGTTATCTACCTTGTTTTCAACAATTGCCCCTCCATTGAACTAGGTGCATAAGAAGATGCTTCAGTCCAATGTGCCTCAAAGAATATTTTCTTCTGGACTGATTTAGGGGGCTACCCTTCAGGGGGAGAAGGTAGTGATCTGAGATGATTGTTGTAGTCAGGGGGAGTAAAGAATGATTCCAATATGATTAGAGCATAAGTGTGTAAGTATATGCAGTGGAGGAGATATGACGCCCTTTGCCATTGATGTCAAAAGGGGAGAGAAATCATGTGAAAAACTGAAGGGGAGAAAGTGTTTCAGATGTGTAAAGAGAAAGGGGGAGATGGCGATGAATACAAATTCTTGTCTTGATGGCTTTTCACATCATATGTTTCCATCAATGACAAAGGGGGAGATTGTTGCAAGTATGTGCTAACCGATGTTGTCATTGATGTCAACATATCTATGTTGTCATTGGTGTCAACTATGCTCTTGTTTTGATGATTGTTTGTGATGAGTTAGTTTCTTTGTATTGTCTTATATAAGTGCTGAAGATGATGAGAAGATATTCCTGATACTGAGTTTCCAAGTAATTTTGAGAAAATTTACTCTCCAAGTAGAAATAGTGTGTTGTAGAGTATTTTGGCTTACAAAATAACTATCTGAGTTATGCTCCACATTTCCTCTGTATTGATGGCCAGAGTATGAGACTTGGATATAATTTAAATAAATGTTTGAAGATGTTAAATCTTGAATTTGGTGGTCCGGATCGCTATGCAGCAAAAGTTCTATTCACTAGTTTGAAGACTATGCCTGATAGATTTTGCAGTGTGACAGGGAGGAAGTATTTTCCTCTGCATTCCTCCATAGTATGTTCTTTGGTCTTGTGGCTCTAGATATGTGTTTCTAAGGTCCTCAACCATCTTCACTTCAAATCATTTGTGATCTGGTTGTTAGGGTTAGCTGGCAGAAGATATCAATTAAACGCAAATAAAGATTAAATAGAGAAATGGAAATACACAGAATTAATAATTGCGAGAGACAAGATTTAACGTGGTTCACCCAAACTCGGGCTACATCCACCAAACAGAGAGTCCAATATTATTATCCAGTAAATCAAAATGATTACAATCAGCAATCCCTACAACTCAATACGGCTGCAAATGCTACAAAATAATGCCCAAACCCTAACCCTTGGCTACCTTTTATCAAGCCTTTTTGTCAGTTACAAAAAATTAGGGTTTTCTTATGTCGATCATAAAAAATAGGATTTTTTTAAGTCAGCCCTAGGATTTTTTTAAGTCAGCCCTAAATTTTTTTTTCTGATCAGTCGCCACCTACCAATAATCTCCCACTTGGAGACTGATCAGGCTCCACACCAACACAATCTCCCACTTGGAGACGGATCCTGGATGAGACCGCTGCGCATGCAGCTCCTACTGGAAATAAGCACCCTGGACTCTACTATTCTATTTTTGTTGTTTTAAGTCTAGAAGACCAACCGAAGCTGAAGAGGAGCTTAGCTTCTCCCTTGTCACTACCTTTGTAAACATATCCGCTGGATTGTCATCTGTATGTATCTTTTCCAGCCGTAACTGTCCATTATCCAACACCGACTGAATGAAGTGATACCTCAACTGTATGTGTTTGGTCTTTGAATGCAAGGCAGAATTCTTTGCAAGATGTATGGCACTCTGACTGTTTGTATACAAAGAACTGTTAGCCTGTTGTTTACCCAATTCTTCCATGAAAGATTGCAGCCATATCATCTCCTTGCTTGCCTCTATTGCAGCTACATATTCTGCCTCTGTGGTGGATAAAGCAACCACCTTTTGCAACCTGGAAATCCAACTCACCGATGTTCCACCTACAGTAAAGACATAACCTGTAGTACTCCACCTGGTATCAATATCCCCTGCCAAATCTGAGTCTACATAACTTGCTAAATCAATATTAGAGCCCTCAAAACATAAGTGTTTATTAGATGTACCTCTTAAATATCTGAGAATCCATTTGACTGCATGCTAATGCTCAAATTCGGGATGACTCATATACCTGCTAATGACTCCAACAGCATGTGCAATATCCAATCTCGTGCATACCATGGCATACATTAAACTTCCTATAGCTGAAGTATATGGAACCTTGGACATTTTTTCTTCCTCCTCTTGTGTCTTTGGACACATCTCCTTAGTCAATTTCAAATGACTAGGCAAAGGTGTGCTGACAGCTTTTGCATTCTCCATATGGAATCTCTGCAACACCTTTTCAACATAAGTAGCCTGAGATAGAGTGAATTTTCTGTTCTTCCTATCTCTGCAAATTTTCATACCAAGGATTTGTTTTGCTGCCCCCCAAATCCTTCATATCAAATGACTGTGCTAACTGATGTTTTAACTCTTTGATGTGATCCATGTTAGACCCAGCTACAAGCATGTCATCAACATATAAACATAAAATAATGTAGCTATCATTATCAAACCTCTTAAAATAAACACAATGGTCAAAATTACACCTGCTGTAGCCTTGCTTAGCCATAAAACTATCAAATTTCAAATACCATTGTCGAGGTGCTTGTTTCAGGCCATACAAACTCTTCTTCAATCTGTACACTTGTTTCTCCTTACCTTTGACCTCAAATCCCTGTGGTTGTGCCATGTATATCTCCTCTTCCAAATCACCATGGAGAAAGGCAGTTTTCACATCTAGCTGTTCCAAATGCAAATCTTCAGCAGCCACAATACTTAAAACAGTACGAATAGAAGTCATCTTGACAACCGGAGAAAAGATCTCATCAAAATCAATGCCCTGTTTCTGTGCAAATCCTTTTACAACTAACCTGGCCTTAAATCTTTTCTTACCTCCATCTTCCTCTTTCAACCTGTAAACCCATTTGTTTGGTAAAGCCTTTTTACCTGCAGGTAACTTACATAATTCCCAAGTCTGATTTTTCAGCAAGGAGTCCATTTCTTCTTTCATGGCAAGCTCCCACTGAACTTGTGTATTCACCTGCATAGCTTCATCATACCCTTCTGGTTCACTAGCATCTGTTAACAAAATAGAATACAAAGAGGGAGAAAACCTTTCAGGAGGTCTACTTATCCTTGTTGACCGTCTAACATTCACTGGAGTTTGTGATATTTTTGGTTGCTGTTGCGGAGCATGAGGAGCCACTGGAACATCACTATTTGGAGTATCATCCAGCACCACATAATCCTTTTCTTTCTTCTCATGCTGCTGCAACTGATCTTTGTACAACACCTTCTCATTGAATATAACATCCCTGCTTCTCACAATTTTTTGATTTTCAAAATCCCAAAGCCTATAACCAAATTCATCAATGCCATATCCAACGAAGGTACATTTTTTTGATTTCGCATCCATCTTGGTTCTATTTTCAGAATCTATATGTGCAAATGCTTCACAGCTGAAGGTTTTCAAAAAAGAATAACTCACCTTCTTACCTGTCCATGCTTCCTTTGGAATACCACAGCCCAAAGGAACTGAAGGACCTCTATTAATTAAATATACAGCAGTGTTGACAGCCTCTGCCCACATGTTTAAAGGCATCCCAGCATGCAATCTCATGGTCCTTGCATGCTCCATTATTGTCCTATTCATGCGTTCAGCCACTCCATTTTCCTATGGAGTCCCTAGAACCATTTTCTACCTATGAATTCCATTAAAGGAACAATAATCTTCAAATTCTTTGCTGCAATACTCACCGCCATTATCAGATCTGAGACATTTTAATCTTTTACCTGTCTCATTCTCAACCAAACTTCTCCATTTTTTAAATGTTTCAAATACATCAGATTTCTGTCGAAGGAAATAAATCCAGACCTTCCTAGTTGCATCATCTATGAATGTAACATAATACCGAGAGCCACCGAAAGAAGATACCTGAGCTGGTCCCGATACATCTGTATGCACAAGCTCCAATTTTTCATTTTTCCTTTGCTTCCCATCTCTGAGAAAACTAACTCTCTTTTGTTTTCCATACACATTACTTTCACAGAAATCCATATTAATACATTTCAGACCTAGTAAAACTTTCTTAGAATGAAGTACCTTCATACCTTTTTCACTTATATGCCCAAGTCTATTATGCCACAGTGTTGTTTCAGAACCTGCAGCAACTTTTCCAGTCTCTTCCTGCAAACCTACAACAACTCTTCCTGAACCTATTTGTTTTTCCTCTATAACATCTAAAGTAGAAGGAACAGTATGACCTATACAAAGATATAAGGTGCCTACTTTCACGCCTTTTGCTACTACTAAGGCACCTTTTGAAACCTTCCAATTTTTATCAGTAAATATAATAGTGCAACCTTGTTCAATTAGCTGCCCTGCTGAAATTAAATTCCTACTGAGCCTTGGAACATGCCTTACCTCTTGTAGTAGCCAATGATTCCTATTCTGCAACTTAATCTTGATTCTTCCTTTTCCAACAATCTGACAGGGTTCGTTATCTCCCAAATAAACCAGCCCAAAATCCCCTTGGACATAATCAAGAAAATAACTTCTATGGGGCATAGCATGAAATGAGGCCCCTGAATCTAAAACCCATGAATCATTAGCATTATCTAGGGAAAGAATCAAAGCGTCATCTTTAGATTTATTACTTACCACATTTGCTTCCTTAGTGCCTTCTTGTTTGTTTCCTTCTTTATTTTTCCGAGACCAGCAATCTTTCTTCAGATGACCTGGTTTTCCACAGTACCAGCAATCCTTCTATCCTCTGGTTTGGGATCTTTTGTCCTTTGATTTTCCTCATGACTTCCCATGACCTCCAGAACCTTTTCCTCTCTCCTTTGATCTGCCCCTGCTTTCTGCAGTCAAAACACTACCTGATTTGGATCCACCTGAGCTTTTCTTATGAATTTCCTCACTCGGAATAACACCAACAACATCATCAAATTTCAGGGTATTTGAACTAGAAATAGAGTTACTAACCGCCATTACCAAACTATCCCAGCTTTCAGGTAATGAACATAATATCAAGAGAGCTCTAACTTCTTCATCAAATTTTACATTTATAGAAGTCAATTGACTGACAATCGTATTAAATTCATTTAAATGATCTGTCACAGATCCACCTTCAACCATTTTTAGATTAAACAAATGCTTCATAAGAAATACCTTATTTAAGGCTAAGGGTTTTTCATACAATTTTGCCAAAACTTTCATCAGACCATCTGTTGTCTTCGCTTCTGTTATATTGAATGCCATTGACGGTGCCAGGCACAACCGAATGGTTCCCAGTGCCTTTCTGTCAAGAAGATTCCAATCCTCATCAAACATTGTTGCCAATTTCTTGGCTACTCCTTCCAATGGCATCCATAAATCCTTTTGATAGAGGTAATCCTCCATCTGTATCTTCCATAACTCATAGTTCTACCCATTGAATTTATCGACCTTCAATCTTCCCTCGTCTGCCATTGCTCCCACTCAACCGTGAGACTTTCCTGTAGATGATAATCGAACACAACTTCGCTCTGATACCACTTGTTAGGGTTAGCCGGCAGAAGATATCAATTAAATGCAAATAAAGATTAAATAGAGAAATGGAAATACACAGAATTAATAATAGCGAGAGACAAGATTTAACGTGGTTCACCCAAACTCGGGCTACATCCACCAAATAGAGAGTCCAATATTATTATCCAGTAAATCAAAATGATTACAATCAACAATCCCTGCAACTCAATACCACGACAAATGCTACAAAACAATGCCCAAACCCTAACCCTTGGCCATCTTTTATCAAGCCTTTTTGTCAGTTACAAAAATTAGGGTTTTCTTATGTCGGTCATAAAAAAATAGGATTTTTTTAAGTCGGCCCTAGGATTTTTTTAAGTCAGCCCTAAACATAGATACATGGCTAGTGTACAGTACTTTCTTGATCAGTCACCACCTACCAACACTGGTGCTCTAGAAGGTAAATTTCTAATTAGTAGAGTTAGACAGAGATTGTGGTGAGCAGATTGTGATTTGTTTTCAAAAGATGATTGTAATCTTCAAGTGAGATTTACTGCAGTTGGATCTGTTGGTCTCCATAATATTTATTAATGTTTCTAGAATGTTGTGAAGGCATTTAATTGATCCACAATCTATAATGAAGTTCTTGGAAGCGTGTGACTTAGTGATTCTTGATGTTGTATACTTGTTCTAGCTGACCTGGTTAGTCATAATTGTTGCAGAGATGATTCATGGATTGTAGAAGCATGTTCAGGCATGTGAAGATGTATTTGGTTCTAAGCTAAGTTGTGATGTATTCATCCTTCATTATTTTCCTCTAGAAGTTTGTTTAGGTCCAATCCTATTTTGGATTTTTTTATGTATGTTGACCCTGGATAAAGTTCCAACGGTTGAAGATTGTAATGCTGACTTTGATGTACATTCCAAGGTTGATGATAGGTATAAATACATGTAATGAAGTCATGAAAGAGTGAGTGAGAGTGAAGATGTGAAGATAAAGTGTGAGATTGAAAAGGCCAAGAAAGAGAGATATATTGCACTTCAATGGAACTAAACTCAAGCATGTTGTAGATGCTACTATATCAGTTCAACCCTTGGTAGTGAGCCACCCACCATCAGTGAGCCACCCACCAGCAGTGAGCAGCCCTATTGGGTAGTGAGCCCTGGATAGTGATCCCTCTTGGTAGTGAGCCTCTTTGATATTTGGTATTTTTACTACATTATATTGGGAGCTAACACTCACCATGGTTTTTCCACGTAAAAATTTGGTGTTCATGTGTGGATGGTGTTGATGTGCTTAAGTTTTGTTTCTTCGTTTCATGTTTATTCTTCATATCAGATTAAGTGGTTAAGGAAAGTTAATGTGATTATGAAAATGATCGATTAAGGTTAAAGTTTTGATACAAGTGATTCACCCCCCCTCTTAGTTGTGTTGTGCCTTCAACAGATCATTGACTGCAATGTCTAGTGCATGGATATTTTTTGGTAAGTTTTATTGAATATTTTATTTATTAATATTTTTTAAACTAATAATAACAAAAATTTAAAATGTATATTTTAAAGTAACACTTTTTTCTTAGCCTATAAACCAAAATTAATTAATTTTTCTTTTTCATTTAAACATGAACATCTATGTGGAGTGTAGTAGCGAATTTTTTAAGTTTTTTTGTGATAAATCTTGTTACTTTTCCTAGTGCCTTGAATAGAGGTGATCATTTTTTATATTCATTATAAAATTAAAAAGTATATAATATTTTAAAACATAATACATATAATTTTTTTAATGATGATATTTAGGGCTATGTTCATGCAAATGGTGTCTTTGAATACGTTCATTTTCAGCTCCCAAAAGGTGAAGTAAAATTGCCTTTTTAAATTAGTATTTTGATAGGAATGGAGGATACTTTGCTAATGATTTGATTTAGGTTTTGAGGTTCTTAAACCCCTTAGTTCAAACCCCCTATATTTAAACAATGTATTTTTTAAATGTGATTTTAGGTAGAAAGAAATTTGGCCTAGAAGTGGAACTCACTTTATGTACTTCAACCTTTTTTTTACTTTTCTATAGAGTACTTATACTAAGGATTTTTCAAGAAGAATGGAAGAATATTATTTAATCTTTTTTCATAGATAATATCCTTTTATGACCATTTGTATATTTAATTTTCATGCTCACCAAGAATGTCCATATACGTTGAAATGCATGCTCATTGTTGACAAGAAAAGAGGAGTCATCAATCAAAGTTTTGAGTCCAGAAGTCTTCCATGTTGTATTTATACCCCAGTGATTATAGTAAGAGAATAATCGGATGGTTTGTGGTAGGAAATATCATCATGCAATAACTTAACAAAACTAAGAATCCATAATAAATAAATTAAACATTCATTTTAAGAATCAAAACCATAAATCATTATATATATGCATTTCATGTATTACAATATCAAAGGTATAATCTCTTCACCATTCTTCTTCCTATTCTACTTCTCTTACTTTATTAATTCTATTCCTTGGTTACTATATGCATATGACTATAATGGGGATGTGTCCCTTACAAAATATGCATTTTCCTACTAGGCCTCATTGACCTTATGCTCTCTATCCCTTTTGCAACCATGTGTGGTGGATTTTGGATGCTATTGTTCATGTGCTATTTCCTTTTCCATCATCATCTCTCTTTTGAAACTATGTCTTTTCCTCAAGACATGAAATTTTTTTATCAATTTGTAGGCATAATATTTGTGTGTATCTCTTTTAGCTACTAAAATGTTATGTCCCATTAGCTCTTTGCTTGTTGTAGCACCTAAATTTGACTATTAACCTGATTAAGGGTCTTCTCTACCTCTATTAGGATGGATGATATCTGAATTTGTAAGATTATCTTCTTTGCATCTTGAAGCAATCCAGTTACATGAGAAAATCTGAGGCTCACCACTTCTTGGAGTTTTTTGATTTGTGCTTTCATCACCTCTCTTTGATCTTGTAGATGTGGAAGCTGAGTGTGCATTGTATCTATTTTCTCTAGTTGTCCCATCCAAATCTTGTATTGCATCATATATGCCAACTACTTGCAAAATTTGTAATTCCATTTGATCTATCTGGTTCGTCAATGCTTTTGTGAGAGTAGGCCATTGTAAGTAAAATTTACATAGTGTATTAATATCCTTGACAATGTTTTAAACAATGTTTATTTGGGTTTTGAAATTTGTATGCGCCACCACACAATTCTTCCTTATTTTATCCATTTTGTTCTTCTTAACCTTTGCTAGTTTTTTATTTCTGATAGTTGACTCCCAATTGTCCATTTTAGATATCATACTATCTATATTTTTTTTTAACTATTGTCCTAGTGGCATAGTTATATCTCTTTGGACCTGTGGTATTTTATTCTGGATTATACTAATAATAGTCTCCAGTTGCTCTATATTTTCTACATGCTATTTCAGAATGTCATCCATGGCTATATTGTGGAATATATCCCTCAGTTGGAACTTTTTTAGGGGTGATATACTAGATAGATCCACCTATGTTCTAGTTAATGGTAGTTGTAGCAATTGTGGTGTTGCCATGGGCTAGATTTGCTTCTATTGGGCCAAGAAATATTTGATGTGCTAAATGGGGGATGTTGTGGTGGAAGTTGTAGCTTTGCCTGATGACGGCAGTTTTTGTGGAGTTTCTTATTGTTTTTACCCATCATAATTATCAGAAAAATCTATATTTGCTTCCTTTTGTGGGTTTCCCCTTTCTTCCCCCAGTGTCACATAGGCATGTTTTATGATTTCAAGTCTCTTGTTTAATTTTATTTTTATCCTCCTCACTGAGGCTCATTAGTGTATCCAACCTTTACTTAGTTATTAATTATTTGTCTTGCAATTGTACCATATTTTCCTTTTCCTCATCTATCAAAGTTGGATCAATTTCTTCTATGGCTTTCTTCCTCTATTTTTGCATCTTTTTCTCTTTTATTTTTGATTGCAGAGGCAAGCTAATCTGGAAACTTTTCTATAATATTATCTAACTGTGAGGCCCACCCTTGGGAGACTATTTTAGTGGCACTATTAGACCTAATTGTATTGCTATACCTAGGCTTACGTTTTGGTATATGGTATGCTGACCTTGTCCAAGTGGTGCAGGAGCACCCCTACAAGACAGGATATAGGTTCATTGTCCGCATGACAGGACATTAGTCTATTTTTAGCATATTTGACTTCATAATGTAATAAGGTCCATTGGACCAATGCATATGTATTAGATCAGCCTAGGAGAGTGTGCAGGTAGTTAGAGTTCGTTATCAGGTTGTCTGAGCTGTCTTCTCCCAGCCGTTTGGAAGCTCCCAGCCGCTGGGAATCGAGTTGGTAGTACTCGTAGGATATTGCTATAAATAACTCAGATCAGTTAGGGTTTGAGATCATATCGGAGTAGTAGTTATGTTATGTTGTACTGGTGATTGAGTGAGATCCAGAGATCAGGCTAGACATTGTGAAACATTGTTGTTCGATAGTATTGTAGAAACAGGACATTTGTGTTTCATCTAAATAAGATCTCATCAATTGCATATCTGGTTTATCAGCTATTTATGTTTTGATTTCTGTTCTGATTACAGGTTAATGGATACTTTCAACCCTTCCACCGGTTGATTCTGTGAATCGGTGGAATGGTCATGCATGTTAGTTTAGGTTGTATTTTAGTTTTCTGTTTATGCATTTCATTGTGTGGGAGATCGATTGGTAGCATGCTGTGAATCAACCTAGCATCCTCATGTGCTAGGGTTTAGGAAGATAAACTGTTAAGTTTTGATCTGAAGGTGATCCGGCCCGACCATCATGTTTTCTTTGTAAAATTGTGCAGTTCTGTGAGTTTGTATGCAACTGACGGATATACAGGGATCTGCATGTGCTTTTCCGGACGGAGTGAATCGCATCAACATCTGTGAGTATATCGCTATCCGGATCGGGTTATGAAGCTGACGAAGACTGTATGTTTTGAATGCATCAGGATGATATAGGTTGGATATATACTCAGTGTGTATATCATCGTCAGGATCATCTTTCGTGTGTATCCATCGTCTGCATATCGCTATCGCATGCAGAAGTGAAAGTTCACTTTTTGGCTAAGGACCAGAAAGGTCATCATCAGGATATTGAAAAGATCATCGGATATTCATTATCATGTTGCGGAGGATATAAGTGTCTTATATCCTGTTGACATCATCATCAGGTGCATTGACATCATCATCGGGTGCAAGTGACGTCATCGTCATTAGGATATTACGAATATCACCCTATGCAAGTTTATCCTACTGTCGCTAAGTGTTTTGGCATCGGCATAAGTCATCGGCATAAAGTTGAGTATCATCATCAGGATGTTTCAATATGACCGGATAAGTCATATCCTGATGCTGTTGTTTGAGTAGTCGGATATCGGGGTGACGTAAGCATCGAGGGAAAGGTGCTTGAAGTTGTCGTCATCAGGATATATGGGAGGAACTGGATATTTTATATCCTGCTGATGAAGATGATGTCGAACATCATGATGATGAAGATAGAGTTCAGCGGTAAGATGAACAGTGAACATCAGGAGGATGTTTGCGCTTGCCGAATGTGATGATGCTGCTGACAGGTGAAAGGCGAAAGGCGATAAGGAAGTGAACAGTAGTTAGCAGGAGGATATTTCATGCCTCTTTGAAATATGATGATGCTGTTTGTGTTAGCAAGAAATATGATGATGATGATAAGCCGATAGGTATTACATACTGCATGTCCAGGATTTTAACATGCTGGTTGTGTTAATGACTCCTCCTTCCCATTTGTAAGCTTCTGTTGCATTTCCTCTGCATCATAGTGGTATCAGAGCAAAGGAAGGATCTTCTGGAAAAGATCAGGATATAGCAGGATGTCAGATGAAGAAGGAACATCTGAGATTCCGGCAAGGATGACCAACGTTGAGTTGGTAGTTCTGGTAAAGAAACAGATTGCAGAGAGCAAGGCCGTGAAGGCTCAGAATCAGGAATTGAAGGATGAGTTAGAGAAGTTGAGGAACAGAGTAGGTTCTGGTAGAGAAGAAGATAGGGAAGAAGAAGAGATCCCTAGTTGGAATGAGGAGGTCGTTCCTGCAGACCAGAGACCACTGTTGAACGCCCTCAAGGCCATGGAGAGGAGAACCATGGATGTGAAATTAGATTTGCCAGTGTTTACAGGAAAGATGGAACCTGATTCAGTGATGGAGTGGATAGACTCCTTGAACAATTTCTTTGAAACGGAGGAGATACCAGAACAACAGAGGGTGAAAATAGCCCAGTCAAAAATGAAAGAAGCTGCCTTGACATGGTGGAATTTTGTCCAAGATGATAGAGTACAGGAAGGAAAGCGTAGAGTCACTACATGGAAGAAAATGATGGCATTAGTAAAGGAAGCTTATGTCCCATTGGATTACAGTATCCAATTACACAAGAGGAAGCAAAACCTGAAGCAGAAGGAGCTAGATGTCAGCTCATATACAGAAGAATTCATGAAACTTTGTATGAAAACAAAGGTAAAGGAAAGTGAAGAAGAGAAGGTAGCCAGATACCTTAATGGATTGAGGTTCAACATTCAAGAAGATTTAAGTCTGCATAATCCAGATACAGTTCAGAAATGCTTTCAGTTGGCATTGAAAGTGGAAGAGAAGTTAAAGACAAAACAAGAACAACACAATAGAGGAAGAGGAAGACAACAAAGGGGTGGAAGAGGTCCTTTTAGAGGTAGAGGACATGGACATGGATATCAAGGAGAATCCAGTCATGACAATAGTAAGGGAAACAATAGTCAGAACCAGGGGGAAAATTATAGTCAGCAAGGAAACTTCAGAGGTAGAAGACCTTTTAGAGGAAGATCCCAGGGCAGAGGATCCATCAGATGTTATAACTGTAACAAAGAAGGCCATATAGCCAGCAGATGTCTAGAAAAGGCCACAAGCTCAACAGGAGAAAGGAGAACAAATCTGATCCAAGAACCTGATAATCAAAGTATGACAGGCTCTAATGCTTTTCAGAGTGTGAATGCTCCTGATAATTATGGATACCCAGAAAGTGGAGAGTCTCTAATGATGAGAAGAACAGTGACTACCATGAAGGTACCTGACAAAGAATCCCCTCAAAGAAAGTCTCTTTTCAGGACTATTTGCAAAGCAGGAGGTAAGGCATGTAAAGTTTTGATTGATTCTGGTTCTACTGAAAATTTTGTGTCTGAAGAAATGGTGACAAAGCTTAAGCTTAGGAGATTACCTCACCCATCCCCATACAAAATCTCATGGCTTACCCAAGGTCAGCAGACAATTGTAGAAGAGCAGGCTTGGGTAGAATTTCAGATTGGAGCATATAAGGATAAGTTGTTGTTTGACATTACCACGATGGATGCTTGCAATCTTTTATTTGGTAGACCATGGCAATATGATTTGAAGGCACAACATGATGGTGTTAGAAACACCTATACAATCACTAAAGATGGTAAGGTTATAAAGTTACTACCATTGACGGAGAAGGAGGAGAAATCTAAAGGAAAAGAGGTGAAGGTAATGCTGATGGAAGGTAAACAGTTCATGAAAGAAGTAGCAGCAGAAGGTGCAGTTGCATATGCCCTAATCCCATGTATGAGGGTGAATAAAGAACAGCAGCAAGAAGTCAAGGAAGAGAAAAAGCAAAGGTTCATAGACTCAGCTATCCAAGAGCTATTGGATAAGTACAAAGGTATCATCTCAGAGGGAATGCCAAGATCCCTACCACCTGTCAGGGATATCAGTCACTGCATAGACTTAATTCCAGGGTCAACACTTCCAAACAAAGCATCCTATAAGCTAACTCCAGAACAGAATGCAGAAGTAGCCAGACAAATTGAAGAATTATTGGATTCAGGTCTGATTGGGAAAAGTTTAAGTCCATGTGCAGTACCAGCTGTACTAGCACCAAAGAAGGAAGGTACTTGGAGGCTTTGCACAGATTCCAGAGCTATTAACAAGATCACAATCAGGTATAGGTTTCCAATCCCTAGGATAGAGGATTTACTTGACTGTTTGGGAGGTGCTAAGTATTTTACAAAAATAGATTTGAAGAGTGGATATCATCAGATCAGGATTAGGCCAGGAGATGAACGGAAAACAGCATTCAAAACTAATGAAGGGTTATATGAGTGGAAGGTTATGCCTTTTGGTTTATCTAATGCACCTAGTACTTTTATGAGGTTGATGAATGAGGTTTTGAAAGAGTTCATTGGTAAGTTTGTCATAGTATATCTAGATGACATTCTGATTTTCAGCAACACAAAAGAAGAACATCTCAGACACATAGATTTGGTTCTTAAGAGGTTACATGAAGAGCAGCTGATGATAAATTTAGACAAGTGTTTGTTCATGCAAGAGGAGATCACATATTTGGGTTTTGTCATTTCACAAGGAAAGTTACAAATGGATAAGGAGAAGGTAAGTGCCATATTGTCTTGGCCAACCCCAAAGACTATGAATGATGTCAGAAGTTTCCATGGGTTAGCAACCTTCTATAGGAAGTTTATAAGAGGATTTAGTCATATTTGTGCACCCATGCTTGATACCATCAAAGGAGGACAGAAGTGCAGATTTGTTTGGACTCAAAGAGCAGATGATTCTTTTGAAACATTGAAGAAGAAGGTGGCACAGCAGCCAGTCCTTGCACTTCCAGACTTTAACAAAATCTTTCAGGTGGAATGTGATGCCAGTCACATGGCCATTGGAGCAGTACTCAGCCAAGAAGGTAGACCTATTGCATTTTTCAGTGAGAAGCTCAATGATGCTAAAAAGAGGTATTCCTCATATGATTTGGAAATGTATGCTTTAGTCCAGTCACTCAAGAAATGGAGGCATTACTTGATGCCAAAGGAATTCATAGTATTCATAGATAACCAGGCTCTGAGTTTCATAAACAGCCAGGAAAAGCTGAACCACAGACACATGAAATGGGTAGAAACCTTACAAGCATTTACTTTTACATTGAAGCATAAGAAAGGAGTCAAGAATAAAGTTGCAGATGCTTTGAGCAGGCGAGTTCTAACAGTCAACCAGATTCAGTTAGAAAGTGTTGGCATTGATTCACTAAAGACCATGTATGAGACTGATGAAGATTTTGGGGAGATATATCATGTATGTACTTCTTTTGGAGAGAAATATCATGTTGAATTCTCTGAATTTTTGATTCAGGATGGATTGTTGTTCAAAGGTGGACAGTTATGTATTCCAAGGTGTTCTATGAGGTTAAACATCATTAAGGAGAAACATTGTGGAGCTATGGCAGGTCATTTTGGTCTAGATAAGACTCTTGATCTTGTCCGAAGACATTACTTTTGGCCTAAGTTACAATCAGATGTCAGAAAGTTTGTAGAGACATGTGTGATATGTCAGAAAGCTAAAGGCAGGTTGACTAATGCAGGTCTATATCAGCCCTTACCCATTCCTTCCAGACCATGGGAAAGCATAAGTATGGATTTTGTCTTGGGTTTACCAAGGACAAGGAAAGGGTTTGACAGTGTTTTTGTTGTAGTGGATAGATTCAGCAAAATGGCACATTTCTTGCCATGCAAAACCACTGCTGATGCTTCATACATTGCAGATTTGTTTTTCAGGGAGATTGTCAGGATCCATGGATTGCCATTGAGCATAGTGTCAGATAGGGATGTGAAGTTTATTGGTCACTTCTGGAGAACTCTTTGGAAGAAACTTGGAACAAATTTGTCTTTTTCCTCTGCATATCATCCTCAAACGGATGGACAGACTGAAGTAGTGAACCGTTCCTTAGGAAATTTGCTTAGATGTTTGACAAAACAACATGGAGAAAGGTGGGATAATATTCTATCTCAAGCTGAATTTTCCTATAATGATACTGTCAATAGGAGCACAGGGAAATCACCTTTCCAGATAGTTTATGGTGTGCATCCAAGAGGAATTTTGGAATTGAGAGATCTACCTACAGTAGACCCTGTTAGTGCAGAAGGAGAAGCTTTTGCAGAAGCCATCAAAGAGGTTCATGATCAAGTCAAGACCCAACTACAACAAACCACCTTGAAGTATAAGGAATATGCTGATAAAAAGAAGAAGGATGTACAGTTTGATGTTGGAGATTTGGTATGGGTTCATTTGAAGAAGGACAGACTTCCTAAGGGAAAATATACTAAACTTATGCAGAGAAAAGTTGGACCATGTCAGATCTTGCACAAGCATGGACAGAATGCTTATGAGATACAACTCCCCCCTGATCTTGATTTGTCCCCTATATTCAATGTATGTGATTTAACTCCATACAAGTCTTATCCAGATGCAGATCAGGATCTCCTACAAGATACAGTCCATGATAACATTCCCAAGCATGATCCTCCACAGTTGCAGAAGGTTTTGGACACCAGAGTGGTCAAACAGACCCAGAACAAACAGTACTTGGAGTATCTAGTCTCTTGGAAGGGAAAACCTAATTCTGAAGCAGTCTGGATGACTGAAGAGTAGATCCAGAAACATGGTGCTGATCTTCATACTCTCATCTCAAGTGGACTTGAGATTTCTTCTTCTGGGGAGTATGGTGCAGGAGCACCCCTACAAGACAAGATATAGGTTCATTGTCCGCATGACAGGACATTAGTCTATTTTTAGCATGTTTGACTTCATAATGTAATAAGGTCCATTGGACCAATGCATATGTATTAGATCAGCCTAGGAGAGTGTGTAGGTAGTTAGAGTTCGTTATCAGGTTGTCTGAGCTGTCTTCTCCCAGCCGTTGGGAATCGAGTTGGTAGTACTCGTAGGATATTGCTATAAATAACTCAGATCAGTTAGGGTTTGAGATCATATCGGAGTAGTAGTTATGTTATGTTGTACTGGTGATTGAGTGAGATCCAGAGATCAGGCCAGACATTGTGAAACATTGTTGTTCGATAGTATTGTAGAAACAGGACATTTGTGTTTCATCTAAATAAGATCTCATCAATTGCATTATCTGGTTTATCAACTGTTTTTGTTTTGATTTCTGTTTTGATTACAGGTTAATGGATACTTTCAACCCTTCCACCGGTTGATTCTGTGAATCGGTGGAATGGTCATGCATGTTAGTTTAGGTTGTATTTTAGTTTTTTGTTTATGCATTTCATTGTGTGGGAGATCGATTGGTAGCATGCTGTGAATCAACCTAGCATCCTCATGTGCTAGGGTTTAGGAAGATAAACTATTAAGTTTTGATCTGAAGGTGATCCGGCCCGACCATCATGTTTTCTTTGTAAAATTGTGCGGTTCTATGAGTTTGCATGCAGCTGACAGATATACAGGGATCTACATGTGCTTTTCTAGATGGAGTGAATCGCATCGACATCTGTGAGTATATCGCTATCCGGATCGGGTTATGACGCTGACGAAGACTGTATGTTTTGAATGCATCAGGATGATATAGGGTTGGATATATACTCAGTGTGTATATCATCGTCAGGATCATCTTTCGTGTGTATCCATCGTCCGCATATCGCTATCGCATGCAGAAGTGAAAGTTCACTTTTTGGCTAAGGACCGGAAAGGTCATCATCAGGATATTGAAAAGATCATCGGATATTCATTATCATGTTGCGGAGGATATAAGTGTCTTATATCTTGTTGACATCATCATCAGGTGCATTGACATCATCATCGGGTGCAAGTGACGTCATCGTCATCAGGATATTGCGAATATCACCCTATGCAAGTTTATCCTGCTGTCGCTAAGTATTTTGGCATCGGCGTAAGTCATCGGCATAAAGTTGAGTATCATCATCAGGATGTTTCAATATGACCGGATAAGTCATATCTTGATGCTGTTGTTTGAGTAGTTGGATATCGGGGTGACGTAAGCATCGAGGGAAAGGTGCTTGAAGTTGTCGTCATCAGGATATATGGGAGGAACCAGATATTTTATATCCTGCTGATGAAGATGATGTCGAACATCATGATGATGAAGATAGAGTTCGGCAGTAAGATGAACAGTGAACATCAGGAGGATGTTTGCGCTTGCCGAATGTGATGATGCTGCTGACAGGCGAAAGGCGAAAGGCGATAAGGAAGTGAACAGTAGTTAGCAGGAGGATATTTCATGCCTCTTTGAAATATGATGATGTTGTCTGTGTTAGCAAGAAATATGATGATGATGATAAGCTGATAGGTATTACATACTGCATGTCCAGGATTTTAACATGCTGGTTGTGTTAATGACTCCTCCTTCCCATTTGTAAGCTTCTGTTGCGTTTCCTCTGCATCACCAAGAGATGATATGGTGTCATTGTGTATCTAACTGTAAGGTAGTTGTGTTGATTGAGTGTGCATAGGAGATGTACACCTTAGCTTGGATTGATTTTATGTCACTTGATTGTGCTTGAAAAGGATCCATAGTGAAATTGATGTGAGTCCACCTTTGTTACACCTCTTGATTTGACTCATTAGACTTGTTACATATGGATTTGTATTTTGACACTGGATATTATTGGGGATAGTTGATCCCATACATTAGACTTTCGATGGCTTTATTTTCTGTTTGAATAGATGGATGTATTGTTATATTATTGATGAGGTGTCTATATATGCATAGGTTATATTCCACTTCTATGATGATGAATGTCTTGAACTACATGTTGTATTTATGGGATGAGCTAATTTGAGTCGATGGACTAGTATATTGATTTATGGTTTTATGAGGAAGATTGTGTTGTTGGAAAGTAAATTAATTTGGGAATATAGTAAATTTTACGATGTTATGGAGGTGACCTAATTGAAATGTATGAACTCATGCGACCTCATGTCTGTGTAATTTGAATTGCTTCGGCTATGATATACATTGGACTATTGATGTGTGTAAGTGTGCAGGTTATTTCCATGGCCAATGGAAATCAGAGGTCTACTAAGTAACTCCTATATTTAACCAGTAATGCCAACCTAATCCCTAAGGTAGATTAAGGTTATTACTGAAATTGGAATGGTTGTAATGTGTTTTATTTGTACACATTGATTTATGAGTCTTCTAAGGTTGTCAAGTAGTGAGGTGGATGATGATTTGTCATCCACGTGTCCATTTTCGTTCATGGGCTTTTGGGGCATTTTAAAATGTGTTTTTAAAGATTTTTATTGATTTTTGTGTGGGTTTAAGGACCCTAGGTCAAGTACCTATGATATAGGTATGTTTTGAGCTTTAAATCTTGGGCCTAGACCAAGATATGATCCCTCAAATTGACCTTGGAAGAAGGGTGATGAGATTAGGTTTTAGGAAGAGGGATAGAGACTTGTCACCATCCCAATCCCAATCTCCTAAGCTCTTACATGTGTGAACACACAATGTAAGAGCTCATGTGAAGAGAGCCCAAGGACATTCCTTTCCCCAATGCCTCACACATGTGTGAGAGCACTTGTGGGAAAGAGGTCTTGTGAGAGTGAATTTGAAGGTGACAAGTGTCCCTCCCCATTCAAGGGAATTATTTTTCCAACCCTATCTATCTCTCCTTTTGGAGAGGAGAAAGGGATTTTTGTCTTTTTAAATTTTGGGATGAGCTTGGGGTCTTGGAGAGGAGTTTTTTGAAGTGTCAGAGAATTCTCGTGTAGATCTTCTTCAACTCCTTCATACTTGGAGAGCTTGAGAGGTGAGCTCTCAAGAGTCTTTAAGCTTCTAATAGTTTTTTTGTTTCCTTATGTAATGCATGTATTTGTATGATCTTGTTTGGTTGTGTTATTGTTTTGACATGGGTTGTTTAAGAAAATTCTCAACACTTGTCTAGAAGAGATTGCCTTGTATTGGGGGTTTGGAGAGAGGTGAGAACCTCCTCAGGGAAAGCTCACTCCTTGAGAGGATTTGTTTGGCTCAAGGCCTTATTTGAGATTGTGGTTGTGTTTGATAAGCAAGAGTGCCCTCCTTGTGATTATTGGAATAATGAGATGGTTAAGTTGTTATAGGATATGATATGGAGGAGAAATGGTTAAGTTGAAAAATGAGAAAGTGGTGTTGAAGAAATAAGAAGTTGGTATTGATGTCTTTCCCTTGGAGTAGAGTAATCCACTCTCTCCCCCTTGTTTAAAATCCATGGTATATAGATTTTGTGTTGTTAGTATCCTTGGTTGGGAATGTTCTTCTTTTCTTGTGTGTGTGGTTCCCTCCCTTGTGTAAGTGTGTATTTCAGGGTTACTTGTAGGCCTCTTAACTTGAGGGAGGCTGCGAGCAAGCCAATGATTTGGTGGTGAGCACCTCCATTAGCTTTGTTGTGTTGTTTTGGCTTATTACAGGTTGGGCTAAGAAAGAAGGAAAGGAGAAAGAGTCTTCTTGTGGATCCTAGGCTCTGTTTAGTGCCTTAGTATTGATCTTATGGCTATGTAAAAGCCTACAAGAGCTTTGTAAATGGGTAGTTAGATGTTGGCTTTACGATCTTCCCTTGTAAACTCCTTTGTATGTTTCCTACTCTTGAAGTTGTATTTATTTGTAAGAAAATTATGAGAGGAAGATTCTTTTCACCATATGTTTGCTATCATTTATTGAAATATTGTAAATCTAGATCAAGTTAAATGCTTCTCTCTCCCCGACATTATTTTATTGATCATTATTTGGTTGCAAATAAATAAATAAATGGTGAGTTTACTCTAGGTTATTTGATTATTTGAAATATGAAAATACATAAACATTCCTACCTCCCTTGCATGTTAAATAAATAGATAATCAAATTGTATTGAGTTGGATTTATCAAAAAGAAAAAAAAAAAGAATTTACATGTCTTTCCAAAAAAATATCTATTTATATGTCTTAAAAAAAGATAGATTTAAGTTTAAAAAAAAAAAGATTTATATGATTTTACAATATATATATATATATATATATATATTGTTAAAAAAAATATTTATAAGTCTTTTAAAGAAAAAGAAGAGATGAGAGTTTCTATATATATATAGCTTGCTATGATTTTTGTTTGGTTACCTCTGCCAAAATAAAATAGAGAAGAACAAGTAGTACTTAGAGTAGTTTTTTTTAAAATGTTAAAGTTAAATATTTTTTATGGCCATTATAATGTATATTGTTTTAGGGTTTTGAAATAATAATAATAATAATTTAAGAAAAAAGGTAGCATGTCGGGGGGCGGTAGCAAGGCTGAAGCCCTGGCAACAACCCTCATCACAGAGAAAGGTAAGGGGGTCGAGGACTCCCGTTTGTAGCTCTGTGGGTGGTGGAAGGCCTCACCCCCAGCCTTGCCGCAAGTTGTGGCCTGCATAGGCCATAGGCCATGGGCCTGTGGACTATGTAGTCCACAGCCCAGCAGTTGATTTTTTTCACCATCACCCATTTTAAAGTAAGACTTGCGCTTTTCATTATCTCTACATTGTTTTTATTAAAAACCCTTAGTTAAAATTTATCTATTATTTTATGTTTGCATCAATATATATATATATATATATATATATTCACTCACTCACTTAAAGGAGAATACTTTAAGTAAACTATCTATTTTATTTTTAGTCTTCAAATAGACTTGGAGGGAAATATGAAGGAGAGCATTTGAATATTTAAAACTTGGAAACCTTAAGAGAAAACATTTAAACTATTAGGCAAATAAAGGGAGTAGAAAATATTATAAAATTAAATTAGCAATGTTGGGAAATAATCTTCCCATGTGGGAAGAGAGTTCTCTCTCTTGTCCTCTATCCCAACCTACAAAATCAAACAACAATTTTGAGAGTAATGTGGGAATCATATGATTTTATAAACTTATTTTAGGGTTGGAGAAAGTTGCCCTAATGATTAGGGATTGGTAAACAACTTTTAAAACTTTGTTCATTTCTAAACCCACTTAAGTGAATATTAGATTATTTGTAATGTTCTATAGTTTGAGATTGAATTATTGCATTTGATTTTTAATTTTCTCCCTAGTTCACTTTAGTAATTTTATGTTGTCAAAATTTGCATTCGAGTTAGTTAATATTATGGCAAATTATTTTACGTTGATTAAATGATAATTTTGTATATTTTAACTAAAGATTTCCCATTTTAAATTATTATAGGTAGGTGTTTTGAAAGGCTTTATATTTAATTTTTTCAATGGTTAGTTTATTGATGTTAAATTAGATTAGGTTAGATTATAGTCTCTTTAACTTCTCCATTATAGTTCCATTATAGTTTAATTTTATATCGATTATTTAATTTCTAGGGTTAGGGTTTCAGCTTAGGTTGAAATCATTTTCTCACTTTCACCTAGAAAACCCTAGGGATGGTTTCTTGATATAGGCCAGCCCTCTTGGTGAAACAAGTTGTGACGCCAACACCCTTAGGTTACTACCATCATTAAAGGGATGCAAAAGGAGTTTTGTATTTTCCTGCATCTTGATTTGCTTCCTTGCCTTAGTGTGGCATCCCTAATGTGTGTTGTGAATACAACAACGTTATGTGCGTATGTTATTGAGTGTGCATGTTGTATGCAAGGGGGTTTTAGCATCGGGTTGGAAAGGTTTTTGTTATTTCAGTTTTCATGACCACATGTAAAATGTGGGCATGACACTAAAGTGTCAGTAGACACTCTAATGTGTCTAATAATTATTTTTTTTATCACCACTTGGTTTTCCAACCCCACTTGGTTGTACATTTTTGTAGTCTACTTTAGCATCCCTTGATTGTTCAACACACTTGTGAGGAGTTCTACATTCATGATGTCCTCCTTCTTAGCATATTCTTCCTCTATCAGTTATATTTATATTGAGGCTTGTTTTCTTTGCCTTGTCATTCTTCTTTTTTTTGGTTGTTGTATCTCTTGTTATCCTTGCTTAGTTTCTATGCTTAAAATTTTGATTATATTTCATTTTACCCCTTGATTTTTTCTTGGATTTTTCTTCTCTAAGCTCAATTGTATTACAATTTTTGAAACCTCCTCAACTAATGGGTCTATTTGTTGTGCTTACGGTAGAGGAGTTATTGATGTTGCTTATGCTGATGTGCTTTGTTTAGTTGTAGCTTGTGACCTTGAGGACCCAAATTCAGTCTTTCAGATCTCTACACTTGTTGTGTAGATGTCCCTTCTTGTGGTGTTTTGTACTTCAAAATCCCTCATTTCTGGTGTAATTTTTCCTCATGCTTTTCCACATGTTCTTCTACACTCTTCTTACTTTGTTTTCTATGAATTTCTTGTATGTGCCAAACCTCTCTATATTTACATCCTTTGGTTTCTTTAGTAAGGCCTTTGCATATGACTCCACTAGGTCATTTCTTATCTCATATGGTAGTTTAGGAATCTATGAAATTCTTGGTTCTACCACGTTGATCAACATATAGTCTTTGTCTACTAGTAAGACAATATCATTGGCATACTTGCAGACCATGTCATATGAGATGTGATCTCTACTTTGTATTGGTCTTGAAGGGATTTAAAGAAAACCTAGTATGTAGCGGTATATGTGTGTTGTCCTTGAATTGGTGGTCATGGGTATTTATTTGTGCAACTATAGACTGGTTGTTTTTCCATGCTTTTCCAAAGAAGGGTAGTAATGCATCCATAAAATAAAATGTTAAGAAAATAATTAGGGTACTATACTAGAATTGGTAATGTGTATTCTTGTTCATTGAATGTTTTTAAGAAGCTAGTCCCAGAGAACCTCGCACAAGTCTATATCTTTCCCTTCCATGACCATTTGATGTGATGTGTGGATTGTATTGTTAGTCATCCAATCCTCTTTGTTTAAGTAGTATATTTTGTATGTGATACCCATGGTGGTATATTGTAAAACTAGATTTGTGATCTTTGTGACATCTTAGCTCCTATCATCATAGATTGCTTTGGTTAGTTTTATGACCTTATCATTTTCTATGGCCTTCTTGGATGGTAGATCCCCTGTTGCATTTAGCCCTGTGACTTCTTGGATGGCTTACTTTATTCTTCTGTAGCATTTTTTAGATAGATATATTCATTATGAATATGGCTTAGAACTATCTTTATCCACCCATGCTTCGCTAAAAATCTAGGAAATTCTTCCAAATATCTAGCTTTTTCTTCTCAATCTCTTGGTATTGGGGCATATATTGTTTTTGATCTAATTGCAATAGAGATCTCCGGAGTGATTCAAATTTTGTGTGATCAATCTCCACGAGGTTTGCATGAATGTACTTCCTTATATGCTTGGTGTATATCACATTAGTTGGGACAATGGAGAGTGGTTTGTTTGGGTCTACCTCTATTGCCTTGTATGGAAATGTCTTGTACTTTAGGTGTAGCTTCTTGAAGATATTGATCAAAGTGGGAGTCAACATTTTTCTTTGTGATTTAGTCTTATTTAGCTTAGTTTGTTGAGATAGTATGTTCATCTTCTTGTTCAAGTTCACATTTTTTCTCAGTATGTAGTGATGAGGGTTTAAGCCTTGCTATATAATCTTAATGGTGGGATTTTGCATTTAATACATTTATCCATTCTATTTTTCAAGTGCTTTTGTAGTTGTTACTTTTTTGTGGCTTGATTTCTTCTAACAATTTATACTTTCTATGATACATATGATTTAATTTTTTTTTCTTTATTAGGTAGTTTGGTGATAAATTTTTAATCTTGCACTATTAACATATCCTGCTAACAATTTTCCTTTTAGTGTTTTTAATCTTACCGTGCCATATTTTGAGATTTCTTTAATGTGATATGGCCCTATCCATCTTACCTTTAACTTCCCTTTCTTTCTAAATTTGTTATCATATAGTAGTACTAGGTCCCCTTTATTGTATACTTTATGTCTTAGATTTCTATCATGCCATGCTTTTAAGCATTTGTATTATAGACTTTGATTATATGCCGCTAATCGTCTATTTTCATCCAATTTGTTCTGAGCTTCTAGTATTTGTTGTCATGAGCTTTCTTCGTCCAATTTGTAGAGTGAGGCAGTACGTAGGTTTGGTACAATAAAATTCATTGATAGAGTGGCATCTAGTCCATCTATATACTAGCTCAAATGGAGAGATTTTGGTTGTCCTTTTATAGGTTGTTCTATAGGTCTCCAATATTCTTGGACTTTTCACATCCCAATCTATTGTGTTCCCATTACACATTTTTGTCAATATAGTGCCTATAATTTTGTTTAGGGCTTCGCTAACTCCATTAGCTTATGGATTGTATGCACTACTTTTGTTATGAGTGATCACGAAATTGTTTGGGAGCTCCATAATTACTTTGTTGACAAAGTGTTTACATTGGTCATTAGTAATACTTAAGGGGAAACCAAACCTTGTTATTGTATTTTCATTTATGAACTTTGTAGCAATTTTTGCAGTACAATCCTTAGTTGGTTTCGTCTTTACCCATTTTTTAATATATTATATTTTGCTGATAATGAATTATCTTTTGTTCATTTTTTTGGTGGCTCAATAGGTCCAATGAAGTCTATTGCCCATTTCTCAAAGGGTACTTCGGCTAGAACTAGCCACAGTGGAATTTCATCTCTTGCAGTGGGTTTACCTACTCTTTGACATATCTCACATTATTTTGCATACAAACTAGAATCCTTAAATAATGTAGGCCACCATAATCTAGAGAACATAACTTTTCTTTAGGTTTAGGAAGTTTGGTTCTTCTTCATCTTTCTAGCATCATGCAGAGCACTTGGACATGGTTTTTTAATAATCCATATACTGTCCAGTCATATAGGTAGACTTCTAGGAAGTCATGATTGAGGTCCTTAAATGCATTGACCATAATGTGGCTGAATACTACTGGCACTTTCTTTAATCCAAAAGGCATTACTATGTACATGAAAGATCCCCATTCTATTACAAATGTAGTTTTTTGTTGATCTTCTCCTACATTTTAACTTGGTGGTATCATGAGAATACATCTATGAATGAATATGCTTCCCTTCTAGCAATAGATTCTAAGACATCTATAGATAGCATAGGAAATGGATCATGGACACAAGTTTTATTTAATTTCTTAAAATCTACACATATTCTAATGTCACTAGTTTTCTTGTTTTTTACTACCATGAGGTTGATCCACTTTGAATATTCTACTAGTTTAATATTCATGCTGCTAGCATTTTATCAATTTATATCTTAACCTTCTTCTTCATGTTGGGGTTTAATCTGTATGGCCTTTTCATGTGGTTTTTCTTTTTCTTTAAGTTGTATTTTCATTATCCTTGCTTCCTCCTTAATTCCTTTTAGGTCTTTGAATGTGTGGGGAAATAAATCTTCATATTCTGATAGGACTTCCACAATTTGTATAACTTCTTTTTCTTCCTAGTAGTCCCCTATTTTTTCCATTTTAGAGCTTCCCTCTATTGCTATGTTTTCTTCTCTCAATTTAAGTGGTTGATTATAGTATTTGTTATTGGATTAAATGTATGATGTTATCACTCTTTCTCCATGCCTAATGTATAAATCAAATTGTTGTTCTTCCTCATTTTCTATTCCATTTTTTTGTGTGGTGTAGCACCTTTTTTCTTAATAGTGGTCATGCATATCCATCCATTATATTAACTTCCATCTGCCTTCATTCCTTGATGGTTCTTATGTGTTGTTAGGAAAAATGTCTCAACCTTGCAACTATGAAAGGTTACTATTCTTCCCAGTTTTGGTCTTTTAGAATATCCTTTATCTTGAAGAATGGTCTAGAACTTTAAAAGTTTCCAAAAGGGATAAAAATGGTGGGACTTACTATTTTTAGTAACTCTACATTTGACATCAAATTGACCTAAAATTTTCCTAGAAGGTGCAAAATTGCTAAGTAAACATCTCAAGTGAGTTTTGACTCAAAATCATACTTGGATTACGAGATATTAAAGTTTCTATTTTTGAAACTATCGGAAAAAGTTTCAAACTTAGTTTTGAGGCACTTAGAGGTCCCTAAACGCCCTAAAAGTTGTTGTAATTGACAAAGTGGGTTATAACTTGATAGACTCTTCACAAGCTTTCCAACTCATTAAACAGTTCGTCAATTGGATACCCAGATCAAAAGTTATGACCTCCCAAAGTTGGACCTCCTATTTTCGGGAAATGTGAAAACGTGTTGGACACTTAAAAGAGTTGTAAAGGGGAGAGTTACACATGCTGGTGTGTGATTTGGCACAAACAAGGCATCTTTGATTGGAGATAATTTGGGTGCACCTTTTGGGTGGTTTCTTGGCTCATGGTTTTGTAATTACCATTGATGGTTTACTGTATTGTATCTTCCATATATTAGGATCTTGAGATGGAGGTTGTGTGTAAGAGTCTTATAGATGTTGAGTTACATCCTAGATCCTTGGTTGGTTATACTCCTATGAAATCTTTCTCTGCAAGTATACTGTAATCTTCTTGATTCCTGAATAATATATTAGGTAGCTTTGGAGTGTGGGGTTTTTTACCTGAAAGGGTTTTCCCCACATATATCCTGTGTTGTGAGTTTTACATTTGAATGTTGTTATTACCTTTCTGTTAATGTGCATCTTAATTTGTAACTGTAAAAGTTAAAATTTGCATAAATCTTTCCTTAGTAGATTAGTGTAGGAAGCATTTTCCACATACCTTGCTTCCTTTCATGTGTGTTGTTTGGTCTGTATTTCTCATAGATTTTCTTTTGTAGGAAGGAATATGATTTCTCTCATCTTTTGAAGTGCATTTTGGATATCCTTGTTGGGATTAGAGAAAGAGAATGTATGTTGAAAATACTTCTGAAGTTCTTCCTAGCTTCTTGTTTCTTCCCTTTTCTCTTGATTAATGTACCAAGTTTGTACCACATGTGTGAGTCTCTAGTACAACATATGTATGTATGGTCTTGCATTGTATTCTCTTTTTGCATCCCATGTAGTAGTGCAAATGTTCAAAAGTTGTTGAGGTGATATAGTACCATCATATTCAAGGATTTACTTATATTCTCCTTCTTTGGGTAAATATCTTATTTTAATAACAATTTTAAAGGCATTCCATCTAGGAATGTTGCCTTTGTGTGTGTTCTACCATCTTGTGGTGCTACAAATTAATGTATGTCATAGTGCATCTAGTCTTAAGTTTTCTCGATCAATGTTTTTGTCCATATCTTCCAAATATGTTGTTAAATCACCTACTCAAGAGTATCTAGGTTATTTGATATGAGAAATTTCACATGATATGTGATTCAATTGTTGTGATTTTTGGAGGGTAGTGTTATTATATGTATTAGATGAGTTTAGTGTTGTTTGCGGTGGGATTGGTGTACTCTCCATAAGTTGCAATAGTTCTTTTTGGACTCTATGTATTTCATAATTTTTTGACTCTCCTTACCTTTTGGGATTGTAACTAATGGTTCATCTCTTAACCAAGCATTAAATACATCCTCACTATCTATACTTTTCTTACTACTATCAATGTATACTTCTCCATTAGAATTTGGCTAGTCAAGTGACTCCAGCTTGGAAAGTATTGCTAGTGATTAGAGCATTTTAGATTCATCTTCCTACTCTTCTTGTGTCACTTCCTCTATATATGGGTTACTCATATCTATGTCCAAGGGTATATGCACTATCTTATAATTGTTTGCAAAGGATAATTCTTCTTTTCTTGAGTCTATGATGCCATTTAAATTCACAAACCATTGTAATCCTAGAAGGGCATTAAAAGTATAAAAAGTTTCATTCATCTCTATTATTTTGATGTCTACTATTTGTTTCACTCCTAGCAGGTTAACCTCTACATTCTTCCATGTTCACATTGTTCCTATTGATGGATAGTTTGTTAGGTTGATGTTATACAAGGTTTCATGTAATTGAGGTTTTCTTACATATTCCCATACCCTTTTAAGAAGCATGTTAATGTCAGTGCCTAAATCAACCATCACTTGTTTGATTTGCCTATGGTTTATGTGTGCATTTATCATTAATGGTTTCATTTTCCACTGTCTTGTTATTTTAGTCAATTTTCTGACATGTGGTAATGTTTGTTTGTTCTATTATTTAGAAAATTGTTTAATTTTTTCTATTAGTTTATGTTGTTCTATGAAAGAGGCTAATTGTTTTAATGTTTTTGCTTCTTTTTCTTAAAAACAAGCATTATAGTACTATTCTTTTTCTTGTTCTCAAGAATTATATTTTGCCTAGCTTCCATGACTATTATGTCATGTTTATATTTAGTGGGGTAAAATTCTTCCACTTCTTCATTATAATTTGATTCTACTATTTCTTTCCTTGCTTTAACAATATCTTTCCCTCTTCTTGTGATTACCACAACATTGGTTTTCTCTTTGTATTCTAATAGGGATTTTTGTCTTATCTTTTCCTTGTTCTCCAAGTATTCTTTTTCCAATGCTACTTCATCATTTAGAATATAAGAATTCTTATGTTTTCTAGTTCTATTTCTTCTTCATGGCATCTTTGTACCCCTTGTAGTGGAATCTCAAGGACTTTTAACGTTATTTTTCCTCCTCTAGTTGTATTAGGACTAGATAACTCATTGCTCTTTGAGTATAGTGAAGCATTCTTAAACTATTGTTGTGCTCTTTCACATGTGAATAGATCATGTTCTGGATTTCCACAAAATCTACATACTTTCTTCTTTTCTTCCTTGCATTCATTCACATAGTGTCCTTGTTTGCCGCATTTATAGTAGGTGTCTTCTTCTCCTCTTCTTATACCCATACCTCTACTTTTTCCTCCTCTACAATTGTTATAATATCCTCTATCTTCATTTGAGTAAGTACATGGATATTATATTTGGTTTCATGGTTGTATATTTTGAAGTATGTGAATATTTCTTCAATTTTTCTAGTTTGGTGTTTTATATCCATGGATTTGGGAATAAAGGGATCATTCAACTAACCCTTTCACATATGATATTTATTGATCAATTGTTTATTTGTTATTGTAGTGGTGATTACACTTGTTGGCAAGTATGAGGTGAGCCAGTGTTGTCATTGATGTCAACATACTCATACTGCACTGACAAGAAGGATTTGATGAGCTTTGTGCTGAGGATATTGAGAAAATTAGCCTCAGTCAGGAACAGTGAAGAACAGTGATGAGAAGAAGGTAAATATACTGTATAGGATGAGAACCGGAGGATGCGGATTAAAGGGTTAGTAGATATGAATCTTGAGATGCTACAGTTAGGATTTCAGAGGTCCGCATGAAGATCTGAAGGAGTTATGGCTGCCGGTATAGAACCGGGTCCGGCAAGTATCCGGAGGTGACAGAGGATCACAAAAAGGTCCGGTGAGGTCCGGAATTGTATCATCCTAATCTGCGGATTGGACGGAGTGTTTGGGATGTCCTTGTGATGTGTCATCCTGGTTTGTGTATGATTTGGAGGTCCGAAAGTACCTCTTGCATTATGACAGTGGCGACAGATTGTGTTCTTGAAGTTCCGGATGAGGAAGACAAGAGATCCCAGTAAGTAGAGGAAGTGCGGATGTATCCGGACATTCAGACAGACTTGTAAAGGTTCTTGAATCATGTTTAGGTTGTGTTGTTGGTCCGCATTGATG
This sequence comes from Cunninghamia lanceolata, assembly GCA_027924645.1. Lineage (NCBI taxonomy): Eukaryota > Viridiplantae > Streptophyta > Pinopsida > Cupressales > Cupressaceae > Cunninghamia > Cunninghamia lanceolata. The sequence goes on from BSBN01000055.1 coordinate 17,601,242, forward strand.
GTAGAGCCCGGAATTGAAGTTATTCTTCTGGATGAAGTTATTGCTCTGTTTAGCCGACCGGATGAGTTGTTCATCCTGCGAATGTTCTTGTGATAGCCGACCGGATGTGTTATTCATCTTGCGGATACTCCTATGGTTGTTTGCCGACTTAGATGCTTGTTCCTAAGTCGATGTCTTGTATAAATAGTGATTTGTGAATTCATTTCAGAGTGCAGAGTGTGGATGAGTATGGTGTAGCGAAGAAAGGTGCGAAAGGCAGAGCAGAGTTTGTTGGGCTTAATTGGAACTGATCCGGACATGGTAGAGATGTCATTCTCCAGTTCAAGACTGTGATTTTTATCACTCTGTAGACAGTGTGTCTCCTTGTAGGCAGTGGGCCTCTTTGTGAGCAGTGTGCTCGGGCAGTGAGCCCTTATTGGCATGTGCCATTCATTTTTCCTTATTCTTCTAACAGAGAATAATTCTTGGGTTAATCACCCCGTGGTTTTTCCCTTAACCGGGTTTTCCACGTCAAAATCTTGGTGTTCAATGTGTTGATGCTTATCTACTCTTGTGTTTATGTATTGTGCTTCCATGAATGATTATTTGATATGCTGCTAACTAACAACAGAGAATAAAGTGTTTGAAATAGAACAAGTTCTATACAACTGATTCACCCCCCCCCTCTCAGTTGTATGCCCTAGATCCAACAATTGGTATCAGAGCTGAGTTCCTCTGATAGGAGCTTAACCGCTTGAGGTGATCGAGGATGTCGTCATACAAGAAGGACAGTCCGAAGTTCGATGGAACCAACTTCACTCTCTAGAAAGGTCGCATGAAGTGTCATTTGGAATGTATGGGAAAAGCATACTTGGCTATGATTTCAAAACCATATATACCCCCACAAGGTGGTCCGACAACTCCTGATGAAACCACAGAAGCTGAAAACAATCTGCGGACCAAGGAAGCTCTTCTAAGCGCATTGAATGACTCAGATCTCTCGAATGTCATTGACCTACCAACTGCATATGAGATCCTAACTAAACTGGAACTTCTGTATGAAGGAGATGAGTTTGTCAAAAGTGCAAGGTTGCAAAGTCTGAAAGGGAAATTTGAAAGATTGAAAATGAGAGATGATGAAAACATTACTACCTTTATGCCAAGAGTAAATGAGCTGGTATGTGGAATCAGAAATGCTGGTGGAACTCTAGATGAAAATGAGATTGTCTGCAAAATCCTAAGATCCCTTCCTGCTGCCTACAAAATCAAAGTTGCTGCCATTGATGAATTCAGAGCCCACACAACTGTCACAAGAGAACAATTGGCTGGCAAACTAGCTGCATTTGAAATGACCGAGTTTGGAGATGATCCACCCAAGACTGAGTCTGCTTTTAAAGCCAGTGCCTATGTGAAAGGCAAACAGAGATTTGATCCGGGTGAAAATTCATCAAGGAAAATGTCATGGTATGATCAAGCAAGAAGAGACATGGAAGAAGAAGAAGCAGAAACAGCTCAACTTGAAGCCCTCATTGCAAAGAGACTGCCAAGAGGATCCGGTAAGTATGAAGGAAAACTACCCTTTAAGTGTTTTAACTGCAATAAGATTGGTCATTTTGCCTCAAGATGTCCGGAGAGATCTGCAAGATCTAATACTCACAGACAAAGGTTTCAAAAGAATTGCTATTATGTTCATGAGGAAGATGACAATGAAGGAGTAACAGATGATGAATCAGATCCAGGAAGCAAATCCGGAAATGAGTGGGTGTTTATAGCTATCAAGGAAGAAGATTCCTTGCTCTCTGAATCTGTCAATCACAAAGTTGTTGAAAAAGCCTTGGCTGCTCAAGTGGAAGAAAAGGATGATTGGGTTATTGACAGTGGATGCTCTCACCATATGACTGGTGACAAGAATAAGTTCTTAGACTTGGAAAGATATGAAGGAGGAATGGTAAAGTTTGGTGACAATTCTGCTGGCAGAATCAGAGGTAGGGGAACTATTTCCTTTGATGGTAAGAGCAAAACAGGTAATGTACTATATGTTGAAGGATTGAAGCACAATCTTCTCAGTGTTGGTCAGTTAGTGGACAAAGGCTATGATCTCCGGTTCAAGAATGGAAAATGCAGAATCTTTACAAGCTCCGGAACTGAAATTGCATCCGGTACTCAGACAAGAGGTAACATCTTTCATCTGGTTGGTTCAAATAAAAGTTGTTTGTTTGTTCAAATTGATCAGAGTTGGTTATGGCATAGAAGAATGTGTCATGTAAATTTTGATAACATCATCAAAATAAGCAATACTCAGGCTGTGAGAGATCTTCCAAAGTTGATAAAACCTACAAACAGTGTGTGTAAAGAATGTCAGTTAGGCAAACAAAGCAGAGTCTCCTTTAAAAGCAAAGATCAGTCTTCTACCGGATTGTTGGAATTAGTACATACTGATCTATGTGGTCCGACAAGAATCAAGAGTCTGCAAGGTGATAGATATTTCATGTTGTTAATTGATGATCATTCCCGGATGATGTGGGTTACCTTTCTAAAAGAAAAATCAGAAGCTTTTGAGAAGTTCAAAATCTTCAAAGCTATGGTGGAGAATCAAACCGGATTGAAACTAAAGTGTCTAAGGTCTGATAGAGGTGGTGAATTTACATCTGGTGAATTCATTGACTTTTGTGAGAAACAGGGTATAAGGAGACAGTTGTCTGCTCCTAAGACTCCACAGCAGAATGGAGTAGTTGAGAGAAAGAACCGGACCATCCAAGAAGCTGCTAGGACAATGATGTTGGAAGCAAATGTTCCTCAAATGTTTTGGAAAGAAGCTATCAGCACTGCAGTCTACACTCTCAATCGAGTTCAAATCAGAAACAACACCGGTAAGACCCCCTATGAACTTTGGTTTGGCATCACTCCTACTGTGAAATATTTCAGGGTATTTGGTAGCAAGTGTTATATTAAAAGAGATGAAGATCTAGGAAAGTTTGATGCTAGAAGTGATGAAGGAATTTTCTTGGGCTACTCCACTCAAAGCAAAGCATATCGGTGTTACAATAAGAGATTGAGGAAGATGATAGAAAGTACAAATGTAAAGGTTGATGAAGGAATTGAGAAGCCTTCAAGATTTTATGAATTTGATGAAGATGACCAAGATAGTGTTCAAGGAACTCAATCCTCTCCGGTGAAACAGAGTCAGCCTGATCCGGTAAATCAGGAAGAAGAGTTAGGTTTAAATGAGCCTGATCAAGAAACAGCAGTACTGGATACTCCCAAAATTCCAAGGTATGTAAAACTGAATCACTCTGAAGATCAGATCATAGGTGACAGAAGCAAAGGTGTACAAACTAGAAGGAATATTGCTCAAGATCAGAATGAATGTTGTCTGATTTCAAAGATTGAACCTAAAACAATGAATGAAGCCTGCAATGATGAAAATTGGACCAAAGCGATGGAAGATGAACTGATGCAAATTGAGAAAAATCATACTTGGGATCTTGTTCCCAGACCTAGAGACAGGAATGTAATTGGAACCAAGTGGGTCTTCCGGAACAAACTAAATGAAGCTGGTGAAGTAATCAGAAACAAAGCTAGATTGGTCTGCAAAGGCTACTCTCAAATAGAAGGAATTGACTTTGAAGAGACTTTTGCTCCGGTAGCAAGAATTGAAGCAGTCAGATTACTTCTTGCATTTGCTGCCTTCAAAGATTTCAAGGTATATCAGATGGATGTCAAGTCTGCCTTCCTAAATGGTGATCTGGAAGAAGAAGTCTACATTGAACAACCGGATGGATTTCAATTGTCTGATAATAATGATATGGTCTGCAAGTTGAAGAAAGCTTTGTATGGATTGAAGCAAGCCCCAAGAGCATGGTATGAAAGGTTGGATAAGCATCTTGTGCAGATTGGATTCAACAAAGGTACTGCTGACAGCAACTTATATTTCAAAATTGATCATGAAAACATTCTGATTGTTGAAGTGTTTGTGGATGATATCATTTTTGGAGGAAGAGATAGTATGTGTAAAACTTTTGCAAATCAGATGAAAAGTGAGTTTGAAATGTCTATGCTTGGTGAAATGAATTTCTTCTTGGGTCTGCAAATTACTCAAACAAAAGAAGGGATCTTCATCTCTCAGACCAAATATGTGAAAGAATTGTTAAAAAAATTTGGTATGGAAGACTCAAAGCCTATGAACACTCCTATGGCAACCGGATGTAAGTTAAGCAAAGATGATGATTCTCCAAAGGCAGATCAGACAAAGTATAGATCAATGATTGGTGGATTGTTGTATCTCACTCAAACTAGACCAGATATAATGCAAGCTGTTGGTCTTGTGGCAAGATTCCAGGCTGATCCTAGAGAATCTCATGTTATGGCCATCAAAAGAATTTTTAGATACTTGAAAGGGACAGTTGAGTATGGTCTATGGTATCCTAGAGATCCGGATTTCTCTCTTCATGCTTACACAGATGCAGATTGGGCAGGAGATGTGGATGACCGGAAGAGCACTAGTGGTGGAGCATTCTTTTTGGGGAAGAGATTGGTTTCTTGGCTAAGCAAGAAACAAGATGCAATATCTCTGTCTACAACTGAAGCAGAATACATTGCAGCAGCAGGTAGTTGCACTCAAATCTTGTGGATGAAGCAGATGCTAAGAGACATCAAAGTTGAATATGAGGAGCCTATTACAATTTTCTGTGATAATTCAAGTGCAATTAATATTTCCAAGAATCCGGTATTGCATTCTAAGACTAAGCACATATCTATCAAATTTCACTTTTTGAGAGAACAAGTAAACAAGGAAGAAGTCAGATTGGAGTATGTTCCCTCCAAGGATCAGATTGCAGATATCTTTACAAAACCTCTTCCCAAGGACTCTTTTGAATATCTCCGGGAGAAGTTAGGGGTCATGGCCCCTCCGGTGATGAACTAAGATGCACTGATGTGCATCAGTCTGGTGGCAATCACAGTCATATCTTGTGATCCGGACTAATGGGGAGCTGCAACTAAGGGGGAGCAGCTGGTATTATTCTGATGCATAAGAGTTGCAAGTATGAGCCCTTTGCCATTGATGTCAAAGGGGGAGAGAAGACATGTGAAAAAAAAAAAACAAGTGGTTGATGATCAAAGGGGGAGCAGCAAAGGAAGACATGTGAAGAGTTGTTGTTGATAGGGGGAGCTGTGACAGAAAAGAGAAGTTCTTGTCCTGATAGTTTTTCACATCATATGTTGCCATCAATGACAAAGGGGGAGATTGTTGGCAAGTATGAGGTGAGCCAGTGTTGTCATTGATGTCAACATACTCATACTGCACTGACAAGAAGGATTTGATGAGCTTTGTGCTGAGGATATTGAGAAAATTAGCCTCAGTCAGGAACAGTGAAGAACAGTGATGAGAAGAAGGTAAATATACTGTATAGGATGAGAACCGGAGGATGCGGATTAAAGGGTTAGTAGATATGAATCTTGAGATGCTACAGTTAGGATTTCAGAGGTCCGCATGAAGATCTGAAGGAGTTATGGCTGCCGGTATAGAACCGGGTCCGGCAAGTATCCGGAGGTGACAGAGGATCACAAAAAGGTCCGGTGAGGTCCAGAATTGTATCATCCTAATCTGCGGATTGGACGGAGTGTTTGGGATGTCCTTGTGATGTGTCATCCTGGTTTGTGTATGATTTGGAGGTCCGGAAGTACCTCTTGCATTATGACAGTGGCGACAGATTGTGTTCTTGAAGTTCCGGATGAGGAAGACAAGAGATCCCAGTAAGTAGAGGAAGTGCGGATGTATCCGGACATTCAGACAGACTTGTAAAGGTTCTTGAATCATGTTTAGGTTGTGTTGTTGGTCCGCATTGATGGTAGAGCCCGGAATTGAAGTTATTCTTCCGGATGAAGTTATTGCTCTGTTTAGCCGACCGGATGAGTTGTTCATCCTGCGAATGTTCTTGTGATAGCCGACCGGATGTGTTATTCATCTTGCGGATACTCCTATGGTTGTTTGCCGACTTAGATGCTTGTTCCTAAGTCGATGTCTTGTATAAATAGTGATTTGTGAATTCATTTCAGAGTGCAGAGTGTGGATGAGTATGGTGTAGCGAAGAAAGGTGCGAAAGGCAGAGCAGAGTTTGTTGGGCTTAATTGGAACTGATCCGGACATGGTAGAGATGTCATTCTCCAGTTCAAGACTGTGATTTTTATCACTCTGTAGACAGTGTGTCTCCTTGTAGGCAGTGGGCCTCTTTGTGAGCAGTGTGCTCGGGCAGTGAGCCCTTATTGGCATGTGCCATTCATTTTTCCTTATTCTTCTAACAGAGAATAATTCTTGGGTTAATCACCCCGTGGTTTTTCCCTTAACCGGGTTTTCCACGTCAAAATCTTGGTGTTCAATGTGTTGATGCTTATCTACTCTTGTGTTTATGTATTGTGCTTCCATGAATGATTATTTGATATGCTGCTAACTAACAACAGAGAATAAAGTGTTTGAAATAGAACAAGTTCTATACAACTGATTCACCCCCCCCCTCTCAGTTGTATGCCCTAGATCCAACAACACCATGGTTCATGCTCTTCTTTTTCTCCTCAAAGTCTGAATAGTAGGGATGGGAAATCATTTGTTTCATGATCATCCCATTCTCCACATATACTGCAATAAACTATTTGTGTTTTCCTAGGAGTTTTCCTTAGGTCTACCCTAAGTGTAATAGCTCTCTTATTTCCTTTGAGCACTAGGTATTCATTTTTTATGTGTTCTTCCCTAGAACAATAGGTACACCATAGATTTGTTCTTTGTATTTGTTAAGTATTTTCTTTCTTATCCATGATTTTTCATTTGATTTTTAGTTTTTCTAATTCTAGTCTCAATCTTTCTATTTTCTTGTTTTCTATAGCTTTTTCTTACCTTCTCCATTTTTTAGCTTCTACTTAGTAGGCTAATGTCACTACCTAGGTTGTCCCACATTACTATGTCCCACTTATGGGACATCCTAATTTTTGCATGAAATCACATATTTTTTAGAAAAATTAATAATTTAAGCCTTGAGGGTTTCCATCTAAAGGGGTTTAATTGAAAGGAGTTATATAAAGCCCCCTTAGATCAAAGCCTCTTGGATAGAACCCTCCTAGTCTTAAATTAAACCCTCGATGGAGTCTCCTCTTCACCTATCAAAATGCTGATAAAAACCAACTTTGCTTCACCTTTTGGGGGTCAAATGAAGTCATTTATAAATTATACTTATTAATTACATATCCCTTTGTATACACTTTCCAAAAAGTATAATTTTGAATAATTTAATTTGATTATTATATTTATTTTCTATTTTCTAGTGAACATAAGTTTTCACCAAAAAAATAGGGTCTCTATTTCACACAAGCAGACAAATAAAAATACAGAAAAAAAGTTCTAAAAAATATTTGTACCCTAGGTATTAATGTCCTTGTTTCAACCAAAAATTAAATTAAATTTCAATACATACAAAACACATTATGTGCTAAGACATAAATCTATGTCCAAATTATAATTAATCTCACTTCAAAAATTATTTAAAAAAATATGCAATAAAAAATTATGAAAAAATATCCATGCCCTAGATATTAGTGTTACAAATCTATATTTTAAAAATTAGAATTTTATCCTTTCTATTAAAAAAGTTGTGTTATGACATAAATGTCACTTTTTAAAAATGTTGTTTATTATAAAAACAAGTTATTAAAATTATGTAAAAAAATCACAATTTATTCCTAATTTTTTTAAAAAAACATGCGTAGAATCTATACACAAAATTTTACAAATTAGTAGTTCGTATCATCTTCAAATTCTTAATGTTTTAGCTTCTATAAGTGTCAAAAGGTGAATATTTGGTTAAAAATGCTAATTTCAATGTTCCACTTTGGCCAAAAAGCTAGGTATTGAACATCCTTCCATGAAATGATGTTTTGATTTCTAGTGTATGCATTGCTTTTCAATTAAAGGTTCTTCTAATTTCGTAGATACCTCTTTAAATCTATGGTTATAACCTTTTATAGATTCACCCTCTTCTTATACCATATCTCTCATTTTTCTTACACTTTCAGTGTTGATTTCTGGTGATTCAAAATTTTATAGAAACTCATCTTTAATGTCTGCCCATTATTTTTCATGTTGTAGGCATGTCTTTCTGTACTAGTTCAATGTGTCATTCCACAAGGTTTCTACAAAATCAAATAGTTTTGTCTGGTTTGTGGTGGTTCCTTTTCTTTGCCACAATGACTCCAGAACAAATATATATTCTATTGCTTTTGTGGCATCATTGCCAAAAGCTAGGAATTTCACTAGTGAGTCCATATTGGAATTAAGTGCTTTGTCTCTTTTGTGTTATTGATTTGTAGTGTTATTTGGTAATTGGCCCTTTTTCCTATAAGTTTTCTTTTGCACTAGTTTATTATTTCTCCCTTTATCTCTAGATAATTGTATATCAAAATATTTTCTTTCTAATATTGCATCATAGTCTTGTACAAATTATTGTTGTTGAAATTCTTATTTCTCTTGAATTTTTAATTGGGTTTGATGTTGAAATCCTTCTTGATTTATATGGCATGGGGGATGACTCTTGGTTAGGGGGTTGCAATTCTTCAAAGTGGCATTTTATTTTAGGATATATCTTTTCATTAGTTAAAGACATATTGTTAGATAATGATGTTTTCCAATCTTCCTTTCTTATTCCCGTTGGATTATTAACCAATTTGAACATGTTATTATTTTCTTCTTTTATCGCTTGATATAATCCCTCATCTCTTAACTTTCCCACACTTTTCATCACTAGTTGATGTAGATACTTTGTGTCAAATCTCAAATATTGTAAATTTTGTAAGGGGTTCAAGAATATTTCAAATCTTTCATCTATTGTAATCTAAAGATTAGATAAGTCAGGTTCAAGGTGTGTTGTTTGATTCAATACTGAAAGTATCAGAGCCTCCATGCGATTACAACCTTCCTCCCATACTTCCTAAAATGTCCCATATTCTTTGATACTTCTCGCTAAATTAGTGAGGATCTCGGTTTCCTTATAGAGATGTGAGTTTAATTTTCTTCGAGTGTCACATAGTTCTACTTCATTGTTATTAGTTGCAACCCCTATCGCATGCTTACTTATACTCCTTTCTTTATAATAGTGTATATTTGTATCTTCCTATTCATCCGCAACCCCTCTAGAGTACTCTAACACTTCCTTTATATGCTTTTTAGCGGCAACCCTTTTGGCACACTCTAACTCCTCTATATCATTTTCAGCTGTAACCCTTCTGGCATGCTCTAACTCTGCCTCTATATCCTTTTCAGCCACAACGCTTCTAGTGTGCTCTAACTTCATTTCTTCAGCTTTCTCCATTCTTTTAAGGTATCTTTCTTATCTTTTTTATGTTTGTTTCTGTCACTTTTCTTCAATATTCAACCCCATAGCTAATTAAATTTTCTCTTTAATCTCCCTTAACTTCTTATTGTCTCCTTTTTCCATGTTTGTTTAAGATGTGGAATTCCATTGATTCTTTATGTATCCCATGGTGTTCATGTTTATCCTAATTTGATTAGTCGCATCTATTCAAGGATCTCTTCAAGATCCCCCCTTTCCATTCATCATCCCCTAGGTGCTTTAGCCCCATCACGAAGTTAAGAGCTAGGGGAATCTACCACAAATTATAAAAAATATTTATTTATAATATCCTTCTCAATAAATTCCTTTACTCTGCAATTCTTATTTTGTATTTTGATTTATTCTTTTACTACTTTACTAGGGCCCCAACAATAGAACCAAATGTTGGTAAGAAAAGAGGAGTCACAAACCAAAGTTCTTAGTCCAGGAGTCTTGCATGTTGTATTTATACCCAATGATTATAGTAAGAGAATGATTAGATGGTTTACAGTAGGAAATAGCATCATGTGGTAACTTAACAAAACTAAGAATCCATAATATAGAAATTAAACATTCATTTTAAGCATCAAAACCATATATCATTCTCTCTCTCTTTATATATATATATATATATATATATATATATATATATATATTCCTAGAGTGTAGACCGGTTAATTGAGTCATTGGAAGATAGACAATCAATGCAATTTTGAAACTCGCCTTAACCTACTATGTCAGAAGTGGGGCATTCCTAGGTTATCACTTGACCCAGAGGACTAGTCAGCTTTCCCACTCAAATTATTGCTTAGTGGCCATAAGGCTGGATACCTCTAAGATACCAATATATATCCACTTCATGTATTACAATATCAGAGGTATAATCTCTTTATTGTTCTTCTTCCTATTCTACTTGTCTTACTTTCTTACTTATATTCCAAGTTACTATATACATATGACTAAATTGGGGATGTGTCCCTTAAAAAATATGTTTTTTCCTACCTAGCCTCATTGGCCTTATGCTCCACATCCATTTTGTGGTCATGTGCGGTGGATTCTAGATGTTGTTATTCATGTTCTCTTTCCTTTGCCAACACTCATGTTATATTCACTTGCACATTAAAGGTGGGAAAAAATGTAATGATGAAATTAGCATATCCATGTCATTTCCCATTTAGTTGCATTCCCACCTTGGTGAAGTGTCTTAATGAAATAATATATTGACAAGTGGCATACTCTTGTATTTAGTTTGTCTCATGGAATGATCCTTATCCATCCTTATTTCCCCTTATTTAAACCAATTCACATACTTTTACCACTTACTAATCATTATTACACTTACCTCCATATATTTTCTCCTTGCCTCAGATTTGTCATTTTATCCCTAAGGTTCACTTTTAAGTGCATTAGGATTGATATGGATTAATCTAGATGCATGTAGGAATGACCCTAAAATTTAAGTTACATCAAATTCAAATTTTATCTTCATGTCTCCTTCCACTACCCATTATGAGTTGACTTAACACACATTTGTGTGAAATTTTGTTTGTCATTGTATTTAAAGACATTCATAAGCGCTTAATTAAAAACATGTGATTATAAGGATAAAACCATCAAAGAAAAATGTTGATGGTTGCTTTGGATCATCAACTCAAGTAGAACAAACGATCATTCTACTTCTCCTGAAAGGTAACCTAATGCTTTTTAGTTTACCCCAAGGTCCTTATTTCATTGGGTCACAATAGTGTTGGAACAGTAGACTGGACAATGTGAGTGTTTGTTCAAGGGGCATGTGCTAGTAATATCAATCTGGAATGCTAAGTAACCTTTGATAGGAAGATATTCAACTATGTACATTATGCTAACCTACTTCTATGCTATAAAAAGAAAAAGGAAAAGAGGCTTAGGGTGTAGAAGAAAGGAAAATATAAAATGATTAGGACAACCTCTACACTTGGTTTTTCACATGATATAATAGATATCAGTGAGATCAAACTAAATATGTAATGAATGACTAGTATTCCACACAATCATGACCATTTCAAGTGTGAGATTCTAAGGGAAATGAGTAGAAGAACAAGAAATTGAAAACACCATATTACACACATAGAATTCAAGACCTCATTCATCCATCAAACTTATGATTTTAACAATTAAATCTAGGATTCACCAACATTGTCATATGCAAAGAAACAAAACACAAGTACATTACCACCATAAGGAAGAAACATAGGAATAGGTCCCAAAATTTGTCTTCTCATTAACTGGCAAAATGTTGGTTGATTACAAAAGAGCACTATTCACACACCCTACACTCATATCAAGTATGCCACTTACATGCCATCCAAAAATATAAGTATAGCTTGCGCTAGCACAAGTTCTCTATGTTTCCCCCCTTCTCTTACAAATGTTCAAAATTCCCTTTTATATATGAGAGTTCACTTGTTCACATTACACACTTTCTCCCTAGTCGGCCTAAAAAGTGCCCTTATACACAAATTACAGTACATAATTTAGCCCTTGTCAGCTAGAATAGTGTTGCTAAGTACAAAATGAGGTTGGCATCATCAAAGAATGAAAGAAGAAAAAACTAAAGAATAAAAGAATAGATGAGAGTGAAGAACAAGGATATTATGTCCCATCTCCAAAATGATCCTTGAAGTTGGTCGTGGCCTCCTAGATGTCATTTATATTCAGACCATTGTGGTATTTGATCTTAATGTGTTGTGAATAAGAAGATTGCTTGAGCTTGTCCTAAACCTCAACCAAGTCCACTAAATGCTATTGGAATTTAGTAAAAAGGGACTTCAATCTCATTAGGTTATCAATGTCCTATTCTGAGAGCTGATGTTGGAAGATGTGAAAGAACTCTTTTATTATTCTGGTTTCAGGGAGGACCACTGAAGATTCATCCTCAAATTGACAAGGGATGGAGCTTACCAATGGTTCTACTTTTTTTGACCCCTCCTTTGCTGCATCAATCCTTTTCTGCAACTTAGACTTACACTTCCCTAATAGCTTAGCCCTGAGGCTTCTTGCTTTGATCCATTCAACAATTACTCCTAGAACATCCTTATTTGAAATTCCTAACTACAAAATTGTGTTTCAAGGTGTAGAATCCATCTTTGTCACAATTGGGATGTATTCCTCCCAAATTAGTAATTCTTCATCAATGCTGCACTCAAGACCTTCAGTTGCCTCTAGCTTTCCCTCAATGACATGATATCTCTTTAGAGCCTCTCTTATGGTTGTTTCTCTGAGGGTTTCTAATGAGTCTTTCCAAACAGTAGCAATAGGGAGAATGCACCGTGGATCTGAAATAAGGTTCTCCTTAGCTATGGCCTCCATCAGGGCAGGAGTAGGGCCACTAGAATCAATTGACCCCACCAAGTGTGTGGAATAAGATGATAGTTGCATCACTTGTTTCTTCAACTCCTCTTTGGTCACTTCATCCTTTTTCATTTTGTCCAACATTGTAGACATAGCATCAGTTAAGGTATTTTTGTCCCCTTTGAAGGTCCTTGAGCATAAGATTACCTATTGAATGTTGTAGTCCTGAGAGCTCATTGCTGCCTCTTCTTTATCTACCAATGGTGTTACTATTTGAGCTATCCTTACACCTTGCTCATTTGTAGAGATATGGGATAGGGTCCTAGCCCTCTTGCTCTTTAGAGGTGCCCCCAGCACTTGGGCAATGGTAGTCAAGTCATCCTCCTTAATGTATGCCCTTATTCTCTTCTTCATTTTCTTATCAAGCCAAACTGGGAGGCCTATTCTAGATGATGTGTCTTTTGGTGGAGAAGGAGCTGGAGGGGGAGATGGAGACCTTGTAGGTCAAGGGGTTAGTATTTGGGTCCTCCCTAACTCTTCAGACTCCCCACCTACCTCCTCTTGTTGCTCAGTAGTGATATTCCCTACCATCTTATCTAATGTGGGCCCTTGGTCACCCATAATTTCCTCAAGGATGCCTTTTATTTTATCTTTGGTAGCTTCTACATGAACCTATGTTTGCCACTCCTTTGGAATCTTAGGCACTTCTACCTATTGATCTTTTGTAACCCCTGACACATCTACCTTACCCTGGTTCTCAGCCACATGGATATCTTCTTTCTCTACCTATTCCTTAGTTGTTTGGCTAGGTGCCATAGGAACATCATTTCTAGAAGGAATAGGAGAAAGGGGAGGGGGAAGGGATGTAGAAGGTGGATACTATGTAGGTGAAGGTTGGGAAGGAATAGAAGGTTGAGAAGTGATGGAAGGTGGGTGAGATGTAGTTGATGGTAAGGATGATTTTTGTGTGGGAGATGAAGGTGGTGAAGTGGATAGTGGAGCAGCTCTAATTTTAGTTGTTGATGCGGTGGAAATGAGGATAAGAGAAGAGGTGGTTATGGTGGTAGGGCCAAGAGTGGATACCACTACATTCACTTCCATTGTCTTTTGTCTACTCCTTGTCATGGTAGGGTCAACCTCTTCAGCTCTAGGTGTTGTACAAGGGCTCTTCTTTTATGTCTTCTTACCTTTCTTCATTGTCCCTTTTGAGATTTCTACCTCCTTTGAGCTTTCTACCTCCTTGGGAGAATTAGGGTGGATCATAGGATAATGCTTTCTTATACAAGCCCTAGCTCTCCTTGACACTTCCTTCGCCCTTCCTTCCATACAAATGTCTTTAGGATTCTCCCACTTGATAGGGGATAAGGGAAGGTTATTTACCTTCTGTGCTTCATAGGAAGGATCTAACACTACACCATCCTCCTTTAAGCCTTTTGGGACTTTGGGGAGCCTCGAGTAATCTAGCCTTTTTAGGAAATGGAGGTTGAGCCTATAATCATCCCTTTTTTGGACCTAATGATCATCTAAGCAATTCTCCCAATGGTCCTCAAAGGTGTATTCATGAATGTACCATCTCATAATCAACGAATTGACCCATTCAATAGGGTCGAACCTACTTTTGATATTATCAAATGAGCTCAAAGAAAGGGCGGCTATCTTAGACTCTGCATGCCTTGCATTGATAATGTTTTGGAAAGAGTATTCCCCTATCTGAATGAGGAACTTGAACATTGACTTATGTTTGTTAGCTATAAGTTGTACACTTCAGATATTTGCCTACATATCTCTAGCAAAATGACCCTATCAACAAGGTACCAAGAAATCTTCTAAGGGGCTTTATGAAAGCCCAAGATCTGATGTAGGTGAAAGTTTGGAACTGGATATACTAGTTACCCCAATTGGCCAGTTCTTTTGTTGCTTCAACTAATAGCCTTTGAGAATAATCATTTTCCAAACCTCTGATAACAACATAAACAAAGGCATCATTTACATTGCATAAACTCTTCATATTGGTCATCAAATCTAGCTGGGGAAAGTAATCATAGACAAGGGCTTCTCCCTATTGGAGAGAGCCCACTTGCAATAATCCTGGGAAGCTAGCCTGATAGGCTAGCAAGTACACCAAATAAGAGGTCATAGAGAACTCCTTTGTTTCCACCACCTCAAATAGCTACTCATCCAATTTGTCACTAATGAATGATCCCCAGTCTATCCTCTTCCCATCAACTATCATCATACAGAAATGGCACATCCATGGGTACCATTTGTTAGTAGCAACTAACCCAAACACTCTGCTTAGGGGGGATGATGAACCTCCTTCCATCTGGTTTGAACTCATGGCATGGCTGAATAGGTTCCATCTTTAATGCATGTTTCCTTTGGGTGATCAGAAGATGTTGGTTCATGTAACTTGTGGTCGTGCCTATCTTCATACTATAGAAAGTAAGGGCCGTGTTCTCTAAAATTTTGTCATAGTCTGCATAAGTAGGTAGACCAAATACCCTATCTACCATATAAGAAGTGAAGTTCAACACTACATGCCTTATAGGCCCAAGGATCTTTTTGCTTCTGATTTTGTATCTTTAGGTGCAGGCTAAGATCAATTCAGGTGCCTATACAATTATAGGGAATGAAGTAGCCTTGAAAAGTCTGAAGTTCTCCATACACTGGGTCTGAAAGGACTTGTTTACTTCACCCCTTAGCTCTTGTACATAGCTCCATGGATCCTGGTACCTAATGTCTATATCGATGATCTTTGGGTATGGATTGGCCAACTTTGAAGTAGGCAAATACCCTTTAAACTCTTGCTTTTTATCTACTAATTATCGTGCCTTAGCCATTTTTCTACATCCATATGGTCATTCCATCACTAGTGTTGCATGTTAACTATATAGGTTATCCATCCTCATACCATCATAAATCTTTAAAATCAATTAAAAGGGCCTAAATATGGCAAGGAATGCAGTTTCTAGCAAATTGTCGAAGATCAGGGGTCAAGCCTAGCCCATTTTGAATGTCAAAATAACAAGAAGAGCTAAGGTGGAAGGCCCGATGCCGAAACTTTGACACTTTAGTCTCTAAAGATAACACTTATATCTCAAGACAAGATTTTGAATCTCGATATAGTTCATATAGTCAGGAGTCATGTGTCGAGTTCTAGTCCTTTTCAAATCAAGTGAAATCAAAAGGGGAAATATACAGGGTGTGATGCCTGAACCATTGTAACACCCCACCAAGGAACCCAGAGGATAACACAACTAAGCTTACAAAAAGGACATTTTTTTTAAATGAAATAAATAACAATAATTGAATATTTATTCATAAAATTTAAATTAAGCTTTATCCTCTAGGGTTCCACAACTACATTACTTAAAACAAGATCTAACCAACATTATGAATTAACTAACAACCACAGTTCATTCTAAGTCTAATTGCATCAGATGAATAAACACATACAATTCCATATTATATCATCAGATAAGTAACATTAGGATCCTACACATAGGATCACAAGTACATAAACAAGTTCCTTTATAAGAGAGTACAACATTACATTGTTTCCAATATCGCTATCCAGCTTACATTGGAGTACATACATCAAGATAACAGTACATGATTCAACTGATATACAAGACTGGAACATGATCATAAGTATCTGTCTCCTCAAGCTAGAGCAAGATCTAAAATCTGTCCTACAAGGTACATCCCTCTTGCACATGAACGACAGCAAGGGAAACCAATGGAGATAAAAGCACAACTACCCAACCATGTGGAACCCTAAGGTCCACCCCCCATGCTAGGAGATAACATAAGGTCCCACAACAATAACCATTCAGGTAGGTAGTAGACTATAAGGAACAAGGACTACACATGACTACAACAACATAGGTCAATATCACAAGTAACTCAAACATCACTTCTAGAGGCAATCACACAATAAAAGGGGAAAACATAATTAGGGAATGCTAGGATGTTGTAGGGAAGAGTGTCATCACATAGCTTGTCATGGGTTGTCTTGGTAGGCCTTCCTAGGCCCTGACCCCCATCTTGGGTTGTCCTGGTAGCCTCTCCCGACCCCCGGCCCCCATACAAACTCATGCGGAATCAACATACCTTTCATGAGGACAAGGTAGTTGATCTTACCATTCCAGGCCTTATCATCTCATCTCAAGCCTAAACGAGCACTTGAGCCATGAGTGAGGCATCCACTTTTCTTGTTTAATGTGAACAACTACCTCGCCCTTTAGATTTATTATTAAGTTATCAGGTAAAAACACAAAGTTGTGTCACACTTTTATAAAGGAAATGACCAACGCTAATCCAATTTTTAAATTTGAATCACTAAAAAGTGACATATATGTTTTGAATTTTGAAATGATGTAAACTAATAAAATATTTATTTTTTAGTATATTTTATGTTTGTATTTTTAAAAAAATTAAAAAACTATTTGAATATAGTTTTAAATAAATTGACACTATAATTTAGTTGTTGATAAAATGTTGAAAAATAAAGGTACATGAGACGTCAATCTTTATATAGTAAATTTTATTTTTTTCTTCAATTTTTTTGTGTATTTATAACTTGAAACTTTAGTGCATGGATATATTTTTTCCCAATTTTGATAAATATATATTTTTAAATAAATAATAAAATGTGCGTGTATTAAAACATAGTTGTTTCCATTTGACATCAACTTTCATATTAACTATTTATCTAAAATAGAAAAAAATTATACCATCTTGATATAGATTCTTTTATCTAGTGCATCATATTTTTTTATTTATTTTTTTAATAAGTTTTACTATTTTTCCTTGACATGGTAATCGACCTAATGTTTTGTGTTGATAACCTACTTTTAGTAAAAATAGAAAGGAAAATATAAATAATAATTTAACTATTAAAATATATATATATATTTGAAAACTAAACTTATAGATCTACAAAAGGGTATTTTTATATTTTTAAAAAAATGTTATTTACACAAGTAGAAGTTGTTGAAATATCAAGTTTTTAAAAAAAAAATTATTTTTTTTAGTAAATTAGCCTCATAGTGGTGCTACATATGTATTTAGCCAACAATTTTAGTTGGAAAAGTTGTGGACATATCTAACTTAGCTAGAATGAATCTTACAAGATCATATGTTTGACCAAAATTGATTTTTAGTTATAAATACTTAAATTCAATTTTGTTGATAAGTTGGCCGAAAGTGTTACACAACTTTGTGCTTTTACCATATCACTGGATTAACAACTTCCAATGGGTTATCCTGACAAGCCACTTTGGGCACCGGCCCCACATTGAAAGCCACTCCCCCTTCACTGGATCTAGATTCACAAAGCCCAAAAGATAAACCAAGCATGAACTATCACATTTCTCAAAATATACATTATTTCACGTTACACAGAGCAAGGCTTTCCCATCTTGCATAATCATCATATTCACATGAATAAGTACACTAAGCAAGGCATAAACTATCTTGCACATGTATCATACCAACATGAATAAGAGACAATATTTCAAGAATACATTTCATTCAACTCACATGATGCACACATAGCCAACCCCACACAATCACACCCTCCTAGGCCTCTTGAAACAACTTCCCCAAATGACACAACTCCTGACACCATTAAAACACAATGGTTACACATCACATTCACTCTCAAATGCACATCTTAAACTAAGATCCCTCATCATTACTTCAATTACAAAACCACAAATGCAACATATGATCTGATGCACTAATAAAGGGTCTTAAAGAATGTAACATTAATTCCAATCATGGTCAATCATCCAACAAACATAAAGTGAATCTATCTCAACAATGCAGAACAATAATATTCTAACTACTAGTAGCAGTTACTAATATGATCAAATGATATAAGTGCCATAAGTAACAATATTTAATCCATTCCTATGCTATTGACAATAGATAATATTGCATGATTTCTAATTAAAACCCAAAATTGATACTTCTACCTTAAATTAGAACTAGGTTGATTATATTCCCTTCAAACACAATAAGTCTCAAAAATTATCATCTAATTTAATTCATTTTTCCTTTTACCATAATCTAATTTTCAGATAAAAGATATAACTTGATAAAAGTTATGTTATTTCTAATGTATTTAAGAGAATATAATTTAATTCCAACATAAACATTTTCATAATCACTACCCCATGTATGATTTTCAATATCTTTTAAGTTATGTTTCTATTATTAAATCCATATTTGACTATATTGCTAATTTTAAATCCTAAGAAAAGAACTTGTATAATTAGGAAAATCAAGAATTGGTCTTCATATAATTGGGTATGGCTGATTTTTGGATATGATTTAGATTGCTAGGCTGTGCACCATATATAAAAATTCTAGAGGAACCCAGTTCATAAAAATAAAGTTATGGCTAATGCAATAGACTATTAAAATAGAGATGAAATGGGTGAAAGAAAGACAATCACAAAATATTCATATCTCTAAAACGACAAACTCAGTACAACTATTTTTTGGATACGATTTAGATAGCTAGGTCATGCACCATATATAAAAATTCTAGAGGAACCCAGTTTGTAAAAGTAAAGTTATGGCTAACGTAACAGACTGAGTTCAGAATATATAGAAAGAGAATTCACAGAATAATATAAAGCTTGCATATTACAAATTCATTTCACTAAATCTAATGCAACAATAAACTAGTTTCATATCTCAGTGCATACCTGGAATATTATTTCTATCACATCTTTACAAAATTTCCCAGCTCACATCCATTCCCCCCCGAAGTCTTTTCTTCTAGAAGCTATAGTTTATGGTGCTAAAAGAAAAATTAAAACTCCCTGAGAGACAGAGAATCGTCTAAACATAAAACATATTCTCGTCTTTTAAATGCATGCTCCTTCCCCAAATTATATCTTCAAATTTCAAAATAAAGTTGAGCATGCATAACCACCCTCATAATTTCTTCGAGAAGATTCTCCTTATTAAAAGCAATAAATTCCACCTTTATTACTTCCTCTCAAAAAGCAATTTCTTTCTACTTACTAAAATTAGTCTCTTACTCAAAAGAAGCAATTATTTCTAAGATTCCCTCTATAATGGCAATAAATTCTACCTTTAATACTTTCCTACAACATGCTATTTTAACCAGACAATAATCTCTCTCTGATTTTATTTTTTTTAGAATTTGCTATATATATAAGTTTTTATGACAACTCATAAATATTATAAATTTATTTTTATTACCACTAACAAAACATTTACTTGTTTATAAAATATTTTCATTTTAATTTTATCAATTATATTCCCATTTTAATAACACTTTATTTTTCCTCATTATAATTATTATTATTTATTGACCGTAAAATAAAATATAATATAATTTCCCATAAACTTAAATTTACATAAAAGCATCTATATTTATTTATTTATCAAAAGTGTCTTCTTAACTTACTAATTTTATTTTAATGCAACAATTAACCAAAGCATTAATCAAACAATTCCAAACAAAATAACCAAAATGCCAAACAATACCTGACACTATGCACGATCAAAAAGCATGACCACAATGACAACGACTGACTATCATGCCCATAAAAACAACACTGACTGGGTGCAAAACTGGATACTCATCCTTTTCAAGGATGATGGCTAACTAGGGGACTATATGTTATCTCCGTTCAACAGTTTCCATTGGGTTTAAGGCATGCTCAGACCTATCAATTCAGGTGGAGTCAATGTCGGGTACTTGCAACTTGCAACACACAGCATGGTCTATGCACAAGCATAATAAATATCAAACAGTCATGGAGTGAAAGAGAATTGCAATGTTGCCAAATGCTCACAAATGAGTGGTACAACATTGTCTCTTTTCACACCACACAATAATCAGATAATCCTATAATACAAAATCAGTCACATAAAAATCAATTCTAACTTATGACAATCATAGTAAGATCAACATCATAATCACCTGAATGTAAAATAATTTCAGAGCATATGAATTATTAGTGTCACAACAAGGATTATCAATAAAACATGTTAACTGTCATATGAAACCACACATGAGGATAATTAGGAATGTCACCAACATGAATGTAGCATCTACCAACATCATATAATGTACAACATCGACTATCTAACATACCCTAAATATTCCTATTATTTTACCTTCATCTTCATGCTCCTTAGCTAGACTATCTACACATCCAAGATGAGAAGGGAGGGGTACTACAACTATGATGATTTACTGAGTGATTGCTACATGGAGGATAGAAGTTATCTCTTACTAATGAAAAATGAAGTTGAAACTAGGGAAGCCCGATGTTCAAACTCTGACAACCTACCAAGTAGACGTGGTGCAGAAGATGGGAGTAATCTCTTTTTAATAAAAATGCACCTTGGAAGATAAAACTTATGACACCCAAACTATGAAACCTTACCATAGTACTCAAAAATAGGGACCAGAAGAAGAGGGAACTCAAGTTGAAAGGGATGATAGAAGATCGGAAGCCTAATCTTTGACACTCCGACACCTTAAAGGAACAAAGGAAGACTAGAAGGCCCTAAGTCATAAAAGAGGAGGATTGAAGACCAGAAGTCTAATCTCTGACCCTCCAATACCTTAAAGAATATGAAGGGAAAAGGGTTTAAGGTACACAAACAACCTCGAATAATGCACCCAAACAAAAAATGGATTCAATGGCCAACATAACAAAGAAAATAAAACCCTAGCCAATAAACCATGAAAGCATAGAAAAAAATGACCCAAATGAATCTAGTTTAAACTAAAATGACAATAAGGGATTGGCCATGGCCCCCATATTAAAATATTAAAGCACACGAAGCAAAATAAAAGGGGAAAATGTGAAACCAACCTAGAAAATACACGCAAATTCAATGAAAGACTTTGAAATCAGGAAGACCACACTTCAACAACAACAAATCTTTACTCCAAGTGAAAAATTATAGTCGTAAACCATGCAATCAGAGGGTACAAAGAAAATTTACAAAGCTTGAAGATAAACTAGATTGCAAGAAATCTTGAATGAAATCAAATGAGTTCAAAAAGCTATAAATGGGCTAACCACATGCGTGGGAGACTGCCATTAATGCACCACCAAGGGTAGGTGGAGGGAAATCAATTCCCATGGCACAAAGTTGGCCAATGATGAGCTGAAAGGCCAACCCCTGATGTAGTGTAAGTGATCCACCAACTCTCTGCTAGGGTCCTCAGAGCCAAGATGTTGGGGGATGGTCTAAAGTCATTCTGAGATGACCAACCTTGACAAACAGTTTCCACACAAGAAAGGCAATGGTCCATAGGTTGGGGCATCAAAGATGATTCTACTATCATGATGGAACGACAACTTTGACATCTCAATGGTTTGGTGGAGCAACCTACAAATATTATTAGGTTAAAGATTTAAAACACAGAGTCTCAGACCTATGTCTTCTGCCATACTAGAAGGATACAGTACGATAGTCCGACAAACATGAAATCATCAAAAACCAAGTCATAAAGATGGAACAACTAAAACTAGATGCTAAAAACTTTGCCCAGGTAAAGATAATGCATGATATTCTAGAGGCAAGGCAAGGCAAAAGAAGAAGGGGGGTCCCTATTTTGGGGCAAAAAAAGGCGTGGGTTGTGAGGAACACAATAGATGCCAACCAAAAAACAATAATGCTCCAGAGCATTCTAAAGCATCAAAGATCAATCAATGACCCAAGACCCTAGCTTCATTAACCATAGTAGGAGTATGAATATCGAGCCTAACCATAAGCAAGAATGAACAAGCACAACATCAAATGCAACTGAAATCCACATGTGTGGGCATGATTCATTCCCCTTCTTTAAGAATACAAGAATGCATTGATCATAAACCAAAAGTTGGGTTAGTTAGAGTACATCTAGCTTTCAGGCGGCCACTTGGACATTGCTCTGCTACCAGCCAAACATCTAAAGCCGAGATGGAGATATCACTAACCCCACCAATAAATTGCTCAACTTCCAGCCAGACATCCATAGCCCCAGTAGAGATGCCTGATCACTGATGTAGGAGCATCTAGAAGTCTTTTAGTGAATTGGGATAGTTAATGTTGAGTTGTAGAGTGCTAGAAAGTGACAATGGGTGTTGTTATATGGAGCCTAATTAGACTTAAAGGTTAAATTTACCCCACTTTTATCGATGCAGTTTCCCTCCAAATTATTAATAATGGGTGTTGTTTAGGGGGTTTGGGGGCAGCGCCCCCAAGACAGGGTGAAGAGGTAGCACCCCTTGCAGGGTCCAATGATTTTTTGTTATTTTATTAAGGTGTCGGGAGTTATTTTTCTATTGGCTGACATAAAAAAACCCTATTTTTGTAACTGACATAAGGCTTGATAAAAGTGGCTAAGGGTTAGGGTTTCTGTTGATGTATTGTAGCATTTTGCAGCGGTATTAAGTTGCAAGGATTACTGGTTGTAATCGGTTTGATTTACTGGATAATAATATTAGACTCTCTATTGGTGGATGTAGCCTGAGTTTGGGTGAACCACATTAAAAGTTGTCTCTTGCTGTTATTATTTCTATGTATTTCCATTCCTCTATTTAATCTTTATTTGCATTTAATTAATATTTTCTATCAGCTAACCCTAACAATGGGGATTACCACATTTTACTGCATCTTCATATTAGAGCTCGTGGAGTAGGATTTAGTTTCTATGACATGAAATCTACATCATATCCATATTTCAAGTGATTCAGACTTGTTTCCTAAGAGTTATCGCTAGCATAAGATCAACTTTTATAGAACAGAGCATTTAGGTAGACAGTTGAGAGGAGAAGGTTTGCAGAACACTTTCGTGACTTGTAGAGCCTAATGTAACATCACACAAGGTAATATGGGATCATATGGACCTTTTTTGAGAACCACACCAAGTTTCATTCATTTGCAAAGCATTACCAAGAGTTGTAGGATGGCCTACTTGTTTCCTACATATTTCATGTGGCAAGTTACCTTTAGGCTAATAGGACAATGTTTTGAAGGCTTGTAGAGGATATAAATGAAGGATAGAAGATTGTTTAAAGGTAGTGAAGAGGTGAGTAAAGAAAGTGTGCAAAAAGATGAATAGTCTGGAGGATGCAGAGGTGTTTTAAGCCTAGCAGAGCAAAAGTAGAGGATAGAGCAGAGAACAAAAGAAAATATAGAGCAACGAATAGAGAAGGAGAAGAAGAAGGAAGACATGGAAGAATGATGTTGTGTCCTATGAATCTTTTGTAAGCCTAGGCTACATCCTAGCACATGAAAAGCCATAGAGGCATATGTAATGAGATTTTGAGTTTTAGTATAATGAGAAGTGATCTTTGAAGGCTGGGATTTTCCCTTTTAGGGTTTTTGTAGAATAAATCTTGTGTCATGTGTTTATGATTTTCTCTTATCATGCTTCTATTAGCTACATTTTGTTGTTTCATTTTTGTTATGATCACGATGTTGGTCATTTAAGGCTACAAGGCTGTACAGTCCTTCATTGGACCCTCCTACCTTGACTACATCTAGTGGTATCAGACCTAGTTACAAATCTATTGGGAAGTTTGCAAATCTATTGGGATGGTTGTGGATCTGTCAGGAAGGAAGAATGTGTTAGAAGGATGTGCAGAACCCTATAGTGCAGTAAGTTCTACCGGAAGGAGAAAAACCATCGCAAACAAAGAATAATCACCATCGAGGAAAGATCAAGGCAAGAAAGATCCAGGTAAGCTTTTCACATTAAGATTTGTTTCAATGGGGAAGATTGGAAAGAGAATGAAGAAAAAAAATGAAAACCTAATATGCAAGAAGGATATTCTAGAAGAAGAATTGTGTGAAATCAAAAGGTATAACTCATAACTAGTAGAGAAGATAAGAGAACTAGGAGAAGATAAATATGATACTCTTGAAGAAGAATTGGAAAATATAAAAAGGAGGAATGATGAATTAGAAGAAGAGTTGAAGTTGTTTGAGTATGTCAAAAGGAGTTTTGAAGAATTGGAAGAAGGATGAAAGTTGTTTGGTCAGATTGAAAAGGGGAACATAGATTTAGAAGAAAGTTTGGAGAAGTTGAAAAAGAAAAATAGTTTAAAAAGGAGTGAAATATCTAGATTAAAAGAATAGGTTAATCAGTTAGAGCAGTCACTTGTAGCATGCAGGGAAGAGGATGAAAGTCTAAGATCTAAGCCTAAATTTTGTGATGTTTCTTGTGATACTAATTATTTGTGTGATACTACAGAAGCTTCTTTAGAAGGTGAGGTTGAAGATAGCAATGTAATTGAATATGTAATTGTTGGTGATGGTGTTGACAAAGAGAGTTCTCTAAAACTATTGGTTACAAAATCATGAAAAGAATGGGATATGAAGGAAAAGGACTGGGAAAGTATCAGCAAGGAATTATAGAGCCTATTGAGCCAGTAATGAGATCAAGAAATTAAGGCCTTGGATATATCAGAGGTGAAGAGAATAAGGGTGTTGTCACAAATTCAAACAAATCAACTCAAGGAAGGAAAGGTATGCATTGTTCTTATTGTAATAGACATGGACATGAAAATGAAATGTGTTGGGATCTATACCCTTGTGAAATCTATGGATTAAAGAATCACTTTGAAAAGATGTGTTTGAATAAAATACGGAGGAGAAATCCTATTATAGATTGTATGCAGATGGATTATGGATGGATTGATGGATCAAAATGGAAATATGCTACTTGCATGTTCAAAAGGTTGTATAGGCTAAAGTATTCATGTGCTGGAGGAAAAGAAGGACCTAGAAAAAAATGCAGAGGGGGAAGACCACATGCAGAGAAATACAAGGATAGTAATTCATACCACAGAGGAATAGATGATAGAATTTTCTAATGCAACGATAAAGGAGGTTATAATTCTTGCTGCAATGAAGGATACCAGAGGGATGAAAGAGGATTTGATAGGAGAGGAACATGTTTTCAAGTATGGAGGTGAAAAGCATCAAGAATTGTAAGTCACATTGTTTAGGGGAAAATGGGATTTGTTAATGTTTTAGTGTTTTGATGTTTAAATCCTCCTTTCCACTATACATTCAAGGATCTAGGGTCGAGTGGTGAGCACTATCATACCCTAGGTCACATGTGAGATGTAGGGAAACTTGGATTAGGGAATTTAATTATTAATTTTCCTTCTCTTATGCCCAATTAACTATTAAAACCCTAATTATGCAAATATGACAACAAATTGACGAATGATGGAAAAAGCTCTTGCAAACAGGAGTAAAATACCAAATTACAGAATACCTATTTTTAGGGTTCCAAAGCAGAATAGTCAGGGACACTGGAGTAGGTACCCAAGTCTAAGATGCTAGTTTCTTTGTGGGATCTGGAGCTCCTCCTGACACTAATCATCCCTGTAACTTCTATTTCCTAAAACTCAGATGCTGAGGACACTAGAGCGGGCACCCAAGTCCTGGAAGTGCTCCTGTGTCCTTCTTTTCTTTAGATCCCAAATCCTTGATGCCTACCAATCCTCCCTGCAACTCCACTTTTCCCAAATGCGACACCTATAACTTGCAATCACAAGACTTGGTTTGGGGGTTGTGGTGTTTAGAGGCTTGCCTCAGTCAAGCCCCGGAGGACACTTAAGTCTCCAAACACCGTTGTCAAATAAAACAGTATGTGCCCTTGTGAGGCAGAGGCAAACACCAAAGGAATCAATTTTGAAAACACAATATTATGTCACCTTATAGTGAAGCTCTCATGAGAGGAAGATGCTATTCATCCCATAAGGAAATTAATGCTCAAATCTGCAAATATCAACACACAAAACACACAAGTCTGCTCTTGCAACACAATAAAAAGCCTTGAACCACATTGAGAATGCCTAAAGTTCACAATGATCTAGTTTCTAAATGAATGCTTAAGTATGCTTATATATGCAACTACAAGCACTCCTGCTAAGATTTTAAAAATCAAAACTTACCGTGTTGGCAAAAGGACCAAGTAACAGTCATAAATCGACACCCAAAAATTAGGGTTGTCCCAAAATAGGGTAGGACTAGGGCATGAACACCCAAGTCCTCCCCCCTATTTTGGGTAGGGTACAACTCAAGGGGTCCACCTAGGTCCAATTTGCCATGGAACCTAGGTCTCATTCCATCAAGATGCCAAAATATGAACTAAGATGTCCTAAATGCATACTAAAGACCCAAGAGCTAAACCTTATGAGGGAAAAGCCCCTAAGGGGACATTTTTTGACGTTACATTTAGCCCCCACTTTAATGTATGTGTAAACACAAGGCCAATACATGCATTAAAGTAAAGTCACAAACACAACAAACATATCAAGCATAGAGAAGACACACCAATCGCATAGAAGATAGTAATAGACATGCAAAACATGGAGAAGACAGTTACAGTCACACAGAACATGAAGAAGATAGTCAACGCATAGAAGACACATTAATGCATGGAAGATAGAAATGATATCTTTTCTTTTCTTTTTCTCATATATATAAAATGTAAATGTAAGTACTAGAAAGTAAACAAACCTCCTATAATATAGGATGCACTCATCAAGCAAGTCTTTAGACTGTATATATGGGGCAACACACACGCAAGACACACAAAACCTCCCAAAATGCAGGATGCACTCATCAATCAAGTCTTTAGATTGCATATGGGGAAACAAACATGCCACACAACATAAGCACACCAAAACACACACACTTGAAGACACAGAGAAAACATGGCAGACAAGTGATGGAGTGTACCTATTTCTAGGTCCAACACCATCTCAGGCACATTATAGGCACACACTAATGATTGGGATTCACCACAACAATCACCAAAAACACGCTTAAGAGTTGAGTTAGTCATAGAACCACGCCCCACCTCCACAGAGGACTTTTGAAAATGACAGTATGATGCAATCTGCTCTGAGAAATGCACCATCCCTATCTCTATAGAGGGCTTAAGATAAAAAAGGATATACACGATATCCCGCCTCCGTAGAGGGCTTAAGATAAAAAAGGATATACACGATATCCTACCTCTGTAGAGGGCTTACATGATTAATTGCAAACAAATTCAGGATGTAGGATGCACTCATCGAGCAAGTCTTTAGACTGTACTTGAGGACAAGCACATAGCTAACATCTACAACAAACAACTTACCTTATATATGCCCCCACCTTAAGGTGGTTGATATCAGTTATCGATATCAAGCACATTAAGGTGGGAAGAAAACACACAAGGGAACATCAACTTTCACAAAGCCCATGCCCCCCAGAGGTGACATGTACTTTGCGATCGCCAAATGTTCCCACAAACACATCCCTGCAAGAAACATGTTAGTGTCTACAAAATCATGATAATCAATAACATCAATGCATATGATTAACCACACAAAGATCTAAGGTTATACAATGAATTTTGAGTTCGAAGATAACTGTAGGGCTATATCATGAAGCTCTCTGAATCGAGTACCACCAAGGCCAGATTTAAAGATAAACAAAGGTGCATAGAGTAGTAGTATTGTTAAGGTTTGTAAATGTGATAGAAACATCATCAAATTTACTATGTGGAAAGCACAAGTGAATTCACTAGCCAAGCATCAGATAAGATATACAACCCCATCATCATATTAGGAACTAAGTCCATTTTTTTATTGCTCTTGAAAGGGACACTAGGTCCGCATCAGTATAATTTTTTGTCGTCATTCACCCACTAGGTGGAAACACTAGAGGAAGGGAAATAATAAATAAGAGAGGAGAAACAAGTGTCTTAGGGACAGTCACGTAGGAGGGTACCCCCAAGGAACCAACCACGATGCTATGTCCGTAAGACACAACACTCAACAGTGAAATCAAAGAGACAATTTTAGAATAATGATGATACAAATAGAAGAAGGTCACAACAGAGGCGGTCTCCTGGTATCCTGAACCTTATGGGAGAATCTGAGGTCATTCCAGGAGGCCTAAACAATTGTAGTCATGATATTTCCATAGTCCATGATGATAGAATTTCAATTCTTCTAGTGGAAAACTGTGTTTGCTTTTTTGTCTCAACGTTTTAGATCACACTCCATGATCCATCATTAGGAGGAAAGGAAAGAATGTGAATGAATTGGATTGTAGAGATGTTTCTTAAAAAGAGAGAGGAGGTTGGCATAGATAGCAAGAAAAACTAGAGGAATTATTAAAAGGGATAAGGAAAAGTAAAGAAAGTTTAAAAATAAGAACATCAAAGAGCAAAAATAAAAAGATAAAAAGAAAGAAACCAAAGAGGTTAAATAAAGAAAAGCTAATGGAGAGGTATGAATAAATAGCTATAAGTATGTGTACAACAATTGAAAAAATAACTCTATAAATGTAAGCAAGAAAGTGCATGTAATACTATATACGAAGAAATAAAAGAGCCTAAACAACACATAACACATCACGGGGGGAAGCACATCACGGGGGGAAGTACATCACAAGAGAGATAAAGGGTTAGAGATACTTACCTATAGGGACCCTGCTGAGCTAGAAGTTGTCTATAAGCAAATCATTGTCGTCATCTTCCCACTCCCTAATGTTGGAGGATAGTGGGACGTATGGTACCATAGCCAAATTCATATCTTGTTCATCATGTTGTTCATCATTAGGATCATTATTGTTTGGTTGAATGTTTGGATTGATGTTTTCTTGTTGAGAGGCAAGGTTTATAGAATATTCTTGTCTTCTTTTTCTTCTTTCTCCTACTTTTCTATTTCATCTTCTTTTACCACTTATCTCTTGTAAGATAGGGCTATCCTCTTTCATAGGCTTATGCAAATTAGAAGATGAATCACCAGGATCAAACCTCATTTGTCACGGTGGAACACTTTGTTGTTGACAATGACCTCCTGATCCCTGTAAGGATTTTGGGGGAGGAACCTTAGCATAGGGACCTTGTCCTTTGAGTCTAAAGTTCTCTTCACATGCGGGTTGTTTATCTTTTGTCATTTCTTGTGTAGGAGGACTAGGTGCTGGATATAATAGTTTCGCTTTGTAATTTCTATAGCTCAAAAATGTAAAGTCTGTTCGTAGCTCTAATTTGTCACTATTATTTTTGTTACAAAAGTAATCCAATGTGAAGTGTTGTTGTGTAGTTGAAGGTTTGTATGTATTTCAATGAATGACATGCACTTATCCATTCAAAGGAAATTTAACACATTTATAAATAGTTGAAGGGACCACTTTCATAACCTTTAACCAAGGGATTCCAAGTTTTATATCAAAGGTATTATAATCGGGGGTAATATCAAACCATTGTTCAACATGTTTGTCAAAGACAGTTACTAACAATGATATCTTACCCAATGGTTTCTTTAAGGTTCTCGTATGTGTTTTAATCATCAAGTTCGAAAGGTTATAGGGACCCTGTATTAATTGATTCGAAAAGAGGAATTTTTGAGAGGCAATGTTACTTATGCAATTAGGATCAATAAGAGTTCCCTCCACATTCTTTCCCATTATTTTCACGGTGATGTAAAGAGGTCCTTCAGAATCACTGATTGTTCTATCATGAGGTGTAAAGATGATTTCAGGTTCGGGAGCCTTTCTTTTCATGTAAGGTCTAGGAGGGAACCTATTGTTACTTGTTGTGTGGTATGCCCCATTTTGACTTGACAAAACAGGGACCCAACTTTTTGGCTTGGCTTGTTTTGTGCTTTCTGGTGGTTTTGGTAAAAGTAAGTCATGTGGATCATCATGCAAGGAGGCTGGGTAGGTCATCATCATAAGGTTAGTTTGTCAAAGTTCATATTTCATTCCAGTAACCTCATATTTATATAAAGCATCAAATTTCATGCAGGTTTGCCTTTTGCATCACCCTGATATTCATTAGGATGTGAAAGTTATGAATGGTCAAAGTTTGAGTCAAACTTGATATCCACAGGGGGAGGATCATATTTTGTAACATCAGTCATATTACAAAAGGTCACCCCGATCTAATTTATGACCTGATAAATCATGCAGTCCAAATGTCTGGATGTCAATTTTAGGTGATAGTGACCTTTAACCGTTAGCAGCCTTATGTATTTCATGAGAGTCATATTTCTTAATGTAACCTAATATTTCTCAATATCCTCCTACCGCAAAATATCCCCCTAAGCAATTATCCTGATGATGTCATTTAAGATAAACAAAGAAACAAATATGACAATGATGTCATCATCACATTCACTTCTCGGGTGCATATTTCCTAAACATGATCCTTCTCGCATAACATGATGATGATGTCATGATGTCATAGCGATGTAATGAGCCAATATATGGGTGACGTCACCATGATATTCCGAAGGAGAGACATATAATTATCTGATCATCATCATTTTTTCAAACATCACCTGATATATTGAAATATCCTCCTGATGTATAAAGTATGACCTAAGGGTGCGTTCATCGCTCGATCTTGTCAAGATGGTTTTTTCTCTCGAAGAGGAGGATCACTTTGGATATCAGGGTGATATTTGAAAATATCACTTGATATCCAAACACCATCATATTTTTGAATATATCCTGTCATATGGATATCACCCCGCTCTCGTTGCTGCCATTGACATTTAATGCACGTAGAGGTGGTAGGTAGTTCCCGCCAACCACAAAACCTGATGAAACACCTGGCGAAATCCTAAGTTTCAGTGATAATAATCAATGATCAAAATCTAATACGCCAGGGTTTGCCCTAATTTCACCCTAATTGCAAGGTTAAAAGGTAAATTCACTTGTCATTCACACTTACTTTGCGATAAAATCATTTTTACAGAGCACTAGCCTCCAAACCCTCATACAGGTGATACTTGTATGAATGAAGCTTACAGGTGGGAAAAAGTGCGCAATTATCAGCAAAATTAACAGCATTTCCAGAATACCACTAGTATAATCAAGGGGATCTGCATAACCAGGTAAGTAATGGAAACCCTCACCCTGTTGCTTCTGCATAATCAGGTATGATGATTTGTAGGTTCTGGTTTATGCATCCCATGATAAGTAATACTGAATAAGTATAGTATGCATGATGTTAGTAGAGATAGATTATTATGTGCATGCTTGTAGATACCCATTATAAGATAGATCTTGTTAATTGCAGATATTCATGGCTGACAAGAGGTTAGCTAAATGTGAGGTTGAATTAAGCAAGCCCATGTTTGCATCTCCCAAAGGAATCTTGTTCAAGTATGGTGCAATTACAGATACACATCAAGGAAGTACTGATTTGGAGGCCTGGTCCACCAAGATGAATGATGAGAAGAATAGAAGCACCCTGTTAGATGTGGTGTTCATGTCAAGAATGTGGAATGTGGCTAGTTTTCCATACTCCATGGAGTCTCTAGAGCTAGTTATTGAGTGTGCCCGGAATTACAATCCAGAAACAAGATAGGTGGTAAAGCATGGAAGAATATATGCAGACTTGTCCATCAAGGGTCTTTCCAAGACATTTGGATTACCATTGGGTAGGAAGGTTAACAGCATAGATTTGAAGAAATCTGAGATTGAATATGAAAACAATAAGAAGAAAGCAAGAAAGACAATGTATCAGTGGAGGGCTAAGAACAACACATATCCTACAGTAGCCAAACTTCCTATGCAGTTGTATAAATATGATTTTGATGAAGAATATCAATATATGATTGCATTGCTTAGCAGGGTGACAGGCCAACCTGATGCTAGTAGTTTTAAAGACTGGCTGTACGATGTCATGATGATGTGCATATATGCAGATACCAAGCCACTATGGGGCCAATTGATAAGTGATGCTCTACATGAGCAGCTGATGAATCTGGGAGGTTCAAATTGTTCATTTTACATGACATCATACATTGTCTACTCCTGTGCTTACAAAGGCACATTTGATGCACTGGTTACAGATGGGAAGGTTATAGGCACAATCAATGCTATGCACATATG
The DNA here is from genome assembly GCA_027924645.1 of Cunninghamia lanceolata. Taxonomy (NCBI): domain Eukaryota; kingdom Viridiplantae; phylum Streptophyta; class Pinopsida; order Cupressales; family Cupressaceae; genus Cunninghamia; species Cunninghamia lanceolata. The sequence continues at coordinate 17,633,836 of BSBN01000055.1, forward strand.
GGATCATCATCCCCAGTTGCAAAGAGTTAATTACCTCCAGGATTACAAATTGGTAAATGATGCATTCTCTATGCATCTAGTGAGAACCATGGAGGAGGAAATGACAAAAAGATTGAGCATGGAGGCTCAAGAAATAACCTACAGGCATGGAGCCTGGTATATTCAATTTGCCACATTTTCTTATATGAGAATTGAGGGTTTTGAAGGACATCCCCTCATGCTACCAAGATACCCCACTGATGTAGTGGTATTAATGGAATTCATAAGGCAGAGCTCCACAATGCTAAAAACATATAAGGATGCTCAGAAAATTCCACCAATTTTGTTTCCAATAACCATTGGCTAGTACATGTGCCCAGATTCAGAGAGTATCAACAAGGTGATGGTCAGTTTGAATAAAATGCAGTTGTAGCCATTCCCACTAATAAGGCCATATGATCCTTATGGGAGAATACAGAAAATAATAGGGAAACCTATTCATCAGAGGCACCTAGAGGACTTCTGGGTGGATTTTGAGGATGAAGCAGAAGCCAGAAGAAGAAGATACCAAAGGTTGACATTGAATCAAATCAAAACCTTTGACTACATCCCCATTCCCTCACAATTGAAGAAAGATGATGGCAGGATAATGGCAGATGAGTATGAAGAAAAGAAGATACATAATGATACAATATCTGTACTTGACCTGACTATATAGGAAGACATATCCTTGGATCCTTTCATTGCCAGGACATTACACCTAACCCAAGCTTGGGTTGATGAACAAATTGAGGCATTGAAGAAGAAGGGTGTTGCCCTTACTGTGGATAATAAAAAGAAAGGATAGGATATTCCTGATGAGGAGTGTGATTATTTTATAACTGAAAAGAGGAAATCAAAAGGAGAGAGGCTGCCTCCACAACAATAGCAAAGCAAAAGACCCCCTAGGGGTAAGAAAGTTGATAAGGAACCAAAAGGGGTGATTATTGAAAGGGCAGTGTTTCTAGCTGAGGGTGCAACAACATCAGGATCAGGATCAGGATCAGCATCACCTCCACGGACAGGTAAACAAAAGTCCAAGAAACATCATACGAAGGAGGCGGTGGTTACTGAGACCCAAGAAGAGGGTCAATCCTCATGAAAATTAGTAGAAGATATTCTTATGGAGGAAGAGTCTGAAGAAGAGGAGGCCCCTTTACTGTTCAAAAGGAAAAGAAAAGCCCCACAGGTGGTGGTAGCTACTACACCTAAGAAACCAAGAACCTCCATGAGGGGTGAGATAAAGCAATCCCATACACTATTGAAAGGGGCAGGTAGCGAAGTTGTCCATAAAGAATTTCAGCATAATGTTCCACTTCTTACCATTGTGAAGTTCAAAATGGAACTTACAGAAGAATAGATGAAAGAAACCTCTCAAGGAGGTCATATCTCATTAGATGAAACAATTAATTTATCTGATGATGAAGTTGTGAAAGAAGTAGCTTCACAGAAGATGGAGACCCTTGCTGTAGGTACACACATGACTCCTCATGGGACTCCATCAATTCAAATGATATTGGAGGAAATGAAGCAAGTGGAAGCTGAAGCAGAAAAGAGTCCAGAGAAGATAGCTCAAGAAATGGGGCTAGACACATTAGTTGCACAGGTGACAAGTCCTACAGTAGTGGATTTGACATATGCACAGGATGCAAGTCCTGAACATCCAGTAGATACACCTGATAAATGAGAACACATGGAAGAAGTGAAGATGGCAGAACCAGAAGGCCATGCTTCAGAAATAAGCCGACAGCACCAACATGATACATCAGCGAAGCCCACTATGGTGGAAGTTCAAGAAAAGAAGGCTGATGAGAAGGATGTATCTAATGATCTTGTTTCTAAGGTTCAGGAAGTAAGTAGTGCAAGTGCAGAACAAATCGTGGTTTCAGAACAAACACCAGCACCTAAGGAGTATTCTGTAATATCCACGGCTATAAATATGCCTCAACTAGAGGATAAGTCAAAAGTGGATGAAGTAATAAAGGAGAAGGATCATGATTATCATGATCATCATATGGACGCATCTCAAGATCCTCCACCTCAGGATGATGCTCCTCCAGAAAAAGAAATTCCTCAATAGGAGGATATACCATAGGATCGCCCCCAAGGTGAGCATCATGAAGAAGAAACAAGAAAATCTCCTTCTCCATCACATATGCTGACGGATACAGGAGATCAAGGTGAACATCATGATGAAGCAGAGAAATATGATCAGGTACTTCGATGGTTGGAAAAAGAAGTAAACACAGAGGTTGGCTTTGAGATTCAAGAATTTGATGTATCTACCTTGTTTTCAGAAAATATAATAAAGCCAAAGAGGAAGGCCAAAATGACTTCGGCCATTAAAAGAGACCCAACAACTAGAAGAAGGACTGCACATGTTGCAATTCCTACTGTAGATAAAGAAAAAGGTAAAATTACTCTGGAAGAATTCTAGATTAATACAGTTGATTTAGGATTTGCAAATGAACACCAGGAGGGTTAGGAGGGTAAGGATATCATTGATTCCTTAACTCAAAGAATTAAGAAAGAGAAAGAGAAGAATAAGCAACATAAAGAGCACATTGCTCAGCTGCATGCATACATAAAAAGGTTAATTAACCCTGATGATACATCAACTGATCATGCAGTCCCATTGACTGCTATTTCTCAGGAAGAAGTAAATAAAATAGATCTCATGAAGCATGAGTCATCTATAATGAGAAAGTGGATGTTATCCACATTTGATGAAGCGGAGGAAGTGGTAAAGGCTTCTCTAAAAAGATGGAATTCTTTAAGTGTCTCCAAGGGAAAAGTTGACAGATTGCAGATGGAGATTGGGAAAAGGTCTTTCCAGCTGGAGAAAATTTTGGTCATCTTGGAAGATATAAGGAGAATTGACCCTCAAGTTTTAGTAAGCAATCAAGTGCTAAATAATAATAATGCATTGTTGATTGACATATGGTATAAGGATACCAAATTTGAATGTGAGGTACTTAAAAGATGCAACACTAAATTAAGAGACATCAGCATAAAGCTACATGATATGATGGCGAATGAAGCTAAACTTTTAGAAGTGCTGGAAGGGAAGGTGGAAGGGAAGATAGAGAATCAAGATGAGGAGTTTGCAATAAAAGCTATACATGGTAATTTCCAACAGGTAGCTAATGACCCCCTAAACAATCTAACAGAGGAAACCATGGACAAGATTATGAGGCTCAGGGTCAAGATGGAAAATTATCATGAGACATCCAGCAACAGGAGAAGTAAATTAGAAAATCTCTAAGGTAAATATCAAATGCATAAGCACACCACCATCAAAGCAAAAACTCAGGATGGTGGAGAAATAGAGAGAATAGTACAACTATATGAAAATATCAAGACAACTATGTAGGTCCATATCAAAGATGACCATCATCATGATGATGATGATAAAGAACAAGATGAAGATGCAACATAAAAGGGGAATATAAGCATCAATTACTTATGAAAATAAGTATTTCAGATAGTTGCCAGCTGACAACTTGTGCCACTTGATAAAGTTGACAAAGTCAAATGAAATACTGACCATAGATATTCATAGATAAATCAAGATCGTAGATCTTTTGTAACAGATTCCTCACCTTGTTCTATAAAAGGTGCAGGAATGCCTCATTTCAAATATTCAAAATTTAATTGAAATCCGTCTGCTGAAATATTCAGGGCTCATTTCAAAGATTTTTGTATACATTTATATCCTTGCATACTTAATGAATGAGAAGACTTGTTTGATTACAATTCATAGTAAATCTTGAGTAATCAGTGTGTGAATTCTGGATATATGTTGTGACTTGCTGCGTCCCTTGGAGTGCATATCTACTTGCATATGTTGTTTTCATACAATTCCTTTGAAGTTAGCATCAACTGTATCTAGCTGTGGAATGTCCTGGTGAACATATGGTTTGGTTTTCTTCTCTTCATGACTGTATCTGATGTATATGTGGTTCAATGGCTGAAGGTTCAACATTCATTTAAAGCATTTCTTTCAATTTCTTTAAATTTCAGAGCATTTCACCATCATAATTGCAAACAATTGATAATCTCAAGAAAATAATACAAATATGTGGACATCTCATAGATAATTGCAAATATTTAGCATATTTGAAGCTAAAGCATGTATAACTGAAAATATCATGCAAAGCTTTAAATATTTCTGTATCATTTAACTGAACAACTGCATAAAAATGACCTCTCTGTGAAAAATCTTTCTAGAAACAATGTCATGATGATGAACTCAACATAAGGCCCCAAAATGGAAATAGCAACACACATCAACCTCTGAGTAACGTCAGATGATTAAGACCTAATCAGCGGAGACTTGAGATCATGAATTCTCTGAATTCATCGTATCTTTCAAGATGAATAAAGGTTAATGTGTACTTTTATTCTATGCTTGTTTGTGACTAACATCATGACCAACATTATTGTTGTGATTAGAGGCCATGTTTATATTCTTAAACCAATGCCAAATCAGATTTTGAAAGCTTTTCAAAATTGGTGCAAAAGACAAGAGCAAAAATAGCCTAAAATGCTTGATTTTTCAATACTTTTTCAATGCCAATGAATGAACCAAAGGGTGTTGTAAGGATTTTAGTCAAAGGCAGCAAGTTATATGTCTAATATCAGTCCAAAAAATAAAATTTATCCTTCTCAACACACTCTTGATGCGATTTTAAGTTAATGCCAAGTCAAAATATAGTGAAAATATGTCAAAATAGGCACTTTTTTCACCAAAACTCAATGCAAAAGGGCATAAAAAAGGGTGTTGTGAGGAAAATGATGATGGAAATAAAATAATATCAGTAATAACAGCCACTTGATGTAAAAATACCCAACACAACACACTTTTAGTGCCACTTAAGGTGAAATCCTAGCGAAAATATAGCAAAAATAGGCTATTTTCCATGGTTTTTCAACTCCAAGACCTAGCAAAGGAGCTGTTGTAATGAATTTAATTAGGTATATAAAATAATATGAATAATATTAGCCACCTCAATCCATAATTTTTTTCACAACACGCTTGGAGTGCAAACTAGGTCAAACCCTAGGGCAAAAATAGCTAAAATGTGTAGTTTTTCACCGAAATTTCACTACAAGAGCCCACTAAAAGGGTGTTGTGAAGGTTTTTATGAGGGGAAGGAAATTATTACCCTAATAAAAAAAAATTAGTGTGAAAATATCCTTCACAACACACCTATGGTGCAAGTTTGGAGAGTCTATAAGGCCAAATTTAATGAAAATTGTTGTTTTTGAAGCCCTAGGTCTGAGATCTTGGGAAAAAATGCTATGAGAATGTTTTGAAGTCAGATTTATGATGAAATTGACTTAGTATCAGATCTAAAAATTATTTTCAAGCTTGAATATGCAAAATGCCTATGCAAATTTAATGAAAATGCATCAAAATTGCTAGTTTTTGTTGAAATTTTCTATGCAAAAATGCAAATATTTTAAATCTAAATGCAAATTTATACTAAAATGCAAGAGTATAGACAAATGTTAATTTTAATGAACCTCTAAAATCAGTAGAAAAATATGAGAAAATATTTTGCCTACTAACCCTAGATTTTGGAATTACTAGGTTATATCAAATTATCCAAATTTCCACAAAACCCTAGCAATTAAATGATGAAAATGCAATGCAAATTTCTGATTTTTTGGATTTTTCTGTAGTTTATATCAGATTTGATGCAAAAAACATGAATTAAGAAAATTTAGAAAGAACTGATGCAATTTAGTAAGCCAAATAATGCAAATTTTTTTGAATTTTTCTAATTTCTTATTTTTTTTGAATTTTTCTCAATGCAATAAAATGAATGACTATATGAATGAATGAAATCAATCCAAATATGAAGACACACACTTGGCAAGTTACAATTTAAGTCCATTCACGTCAGGTTCACCAAAATGTTTAGGGGAAAATGGAATTTGTTAATGTTTTAGTGTTTTGATATTTAAATTCTCCTTTCCACTATACATTCAAGGATCTAGGGTCGAGTGGCAAGTACTATCATACCCTAGGTCACTTGTAAGATGGAGGGAAACTTGGATTAGGGAATTTAATTATTAATTTTCCTTCTCTTATGCCCAATTAACCATTAAAACCCTAATTATGCAAATACGACAACAAATTGATGAATGATGGAAAAAGCTCTTGGAGGCAGGAGTAAAATACCAAATTATAGAATACCTGTTTTAGGGTTCCAAAGTGGAACAGTCAAGGACACTGGACTGGGTGCCCAAGTCTAAGGTGCTAGTTTCTTTGTGGGATCTGGACCTCCTCCCGATACTAATCAGCCCTATAACTTTTGTTTCCCAAAACTTAGATGCAGAGGACACTAGAGCGAGCGCCCAAGTCTTGGAAGTGCTCTTGTGTCCTTTTCTTCAGATCCGAAATCCTTGGTGCCTGACAATCCTCCCTACAACTCCACTTTTCCCAAATGTGACACCTGTAACCTGCAATCACAAGACTTGTTTTGGGGGTTGTGGTGTTTAGGGGCTTGCCTACATCAAGCCCTGGAGGACACTTAAGTCTCTAAACACTGTTGTTAGATAAAAGAGTGTGTACCCTTGTGATGCAGAGGAAAAAACCAAAGGAATCAATGATAACACAATATTATGTCACCTTGTAGTGAAGCTCTCATGGGAGGAAGATGCTCTTCATTCCATGAGGAAATTGATGCTCATATCTACAAATATCAACACACAAAACACACAAGTCTGCTCTTGCAACATAATAGAAAGCCTTGAATCACCTTGAGAATGCCTAAAGTTCACAATGATCATCTAGTTTCTGAATGAATGCCTAAGCATGCTTATATATGCAACTACAAGCACTCCTGCCAAGATTCTAAAAATCAAAACTTACCATGTCGGCAAAAGGACCAAGTAATGGTCATAAACTGACACCCAAAAATTGGGGCTGCCCCAAAATAGGGCAGGACTAGGGCGCAGGCACCCAAGACCTCCCCCCTATTTTGGGTAGGGTACAGCTTAAGGGGTCCACCTAGGTCTAATTTTCTATGGAACCTAGGTCTCATTCCATCGGGATGCCAAAATATGAACTAAGATGTCCTAAATGCATACTAAAGACCCAAGAGCTAAACCTTATGAGGGAAAAGCCCCCAAGGGGACATTTTCCAACGTTACACACGTAGGGACTAATGAAGGGGAAGAAGTAAATAATGCAAAGATAACTTATACAAAAGAAGAAGAACCTATAGAATCATCAAGTTCAACAGACAAATTAGAAGAGGGTGAGACATTGATCTTAAGGAGAATTTTTTTGTAGACTAAACAATTGAAGAACTAGTGCAATCTAGAGAATGTTTTTGTACTAGAGTAAGGGAAATATGAGTAAATAAATAGAGGGAAGTATAGGGAAAGTGCATGTGGAGAAGGAACCAGAATATTTTGATGTGTGTGGAAGGAATTGCAGCTAGAACTAGAGGTTAGAAAGTACCGCAGAAGGAATTCAAGAATGTATTGACTGAATCAAGGAAGCAAATGATTGTTTCAGAGTGTTAGGGGATGCTGAGGCTATTTGAATATTAATTGATTGAAGTTGGTATCAATCTTGAGACAACCTACAAGTGTTTGATAACAGAGTGCCGAACTAAGAAGTAGTTGCAACATTGTAGCTAGATCACTAAACCTAGACCACTAAAAAATGAAAAATTTGAGGTATCTTGTGAAGGAGACTTTCTTAGACCACTAGCCATTGAGGTAGTGCAATGATTTGTAAGCAGAGCACTCAATTTAGATCACCAGAAGTGAGAAGGAAATTGAGGTAGTCCACAAAGAAGACCTATATAGACCACCGACCATGAGGCAGTGCAGTGATTTGTGAATAGATCACCAAACCTATATGAGGATTGAGGCAACTAATGAAGATTACTTGAATAGATTGCCAACCTTGAGGTAGTTGCAAGTACATGTGAATAGACTGTTGAACATACCTTAAGAGATAGCATTGATTTTCACATAATATAGGCCAAAGTGAAGAGGTTCACTTTTCAATTAACGCCAAGAGTCTGATGCAGGAGTATTTAGAAGTCATTTAGTGAATTGGGATAGCTAATGTTGAGTTACAAAGTGCTAGAAAGAGATAATGGGGACTACCACATTTTATCGCATCTTCATATTAGTGCTCGTGGAGTAGGATTTAGTTTCTATGACATGACATCTACATCATATCTAGATTTTGAATGATTTGGACTTGTTTCCTCAAAGTTGTCTCTATTAGAAGATCATGAACTTTTACAAAATAGAGCATTCACATAGATAGTTGAGAGGAGAAGGTTTGCAGAGCACTTTCGTGACTTGCAGAGCCTAATGGAACATCAAATAAGTTAATATAGGACCAGATAGACCTTCATTGATAATTGCACCAAGTTTCATTCATTTGCGGAGCATTACCAAGAGTTGTAGGTTGACCTACTTGTTTCCTACATGTTTCATGTGGTAAGTTACCTTTAGGCCAATAAGATAATGTTTTGAAGGCTTGCGAAGGATATAAATGAAGGATAGAAGATTGTTTCAAGGTAGTGAAGAGGTGAGTAAAGAAAGTGAGTGAAAAGATGAATAGACTGGAAGATGCAGAGGTATTTTACACCTAGAAGATAGCAGAGCAGAAACAAATGATAGAGCAAAGAGTAAAAGAAAATATAGAGTAGCAAATAGAGAAGGAGAAGAAAAGGGAAGACATGGAAGAATGATGTTGTGTCCTATAAATCTTTTGTAAGCCTAGGATGCAACCTAGCACATGAAAAGCCCTAGAGGCATATGTAATGAGATTTGGAGTTTTAATATAATGAAAAGTGATCTTTGAAGGTTGGATTTTTCCCTTATAGGGTTTTACCAAGATAAATCTTGTGTGTTGTGTTTATGAGTATCTCTTATCATTCTATTGTTAGCAGTGTGTTGTTGTTACATATTTGTTATGATCATGATGTTGGTTGTTTAAGGCTGCAAGGCTAGACAATCGTTTGGTCATGCCCACATTTCCCATGCGGTCACGACTCTCAACACACATGTCATGTCCACATTTGACATGTGGTCATGACAAGAAATATGAAAAACTTTTCTGCATGTCCCTAGAACCCCCTCACACGCACTTGCATGCTCAGTGGCAATACGCACAAGGCATAAACGTGTCAATCAAAAATGGGGAATTGCGTCTACCTACGCACTCCCCTATGTGACGAAAGCTGACTAGGGGGTTTGTGACATGATATGCATCGCTACTAGGGTTAGAATAGTTTAAGTTCAAAACCCTAAGTTTCCTAGGTGAAAAGGATGATCTGACAGATTGAAACCAAACCCTAACTCTAATGTGTAGATGCAATTGAACAAATCAAATATGAAAACAATGGCATGATGGTCGCATAATAAAATGGAGTGATTAAAATAAAGTCACAAGAAGCCGAAAAAATAAAACCCTAAAATCTAGGAAAAATTTGACAGCATAACACATTATGAATAATTGAAAGAAATATTCCAAAAGAATTCAGATGAAAATTAATTAAAGACAAAATTTAAATAAACAAGGTATAAAAATAAACTAAATCATCCCAAGATCAAATTAGAAATTTATCACTCATCAAAAGTATAAAAATTTGAATTCAATAAACGACCAATTTGAAATCCACTAATTGAGTCCTTTAATAAATATAATTTCAACAATTATATTTATTAATTAACTCAATTAAAAATAAAGAAAGGGGAGAAATTAAAGCATCTCTCCCCATAAAAAATAATAAAATTGATTAATTTAAAATTTCACAAAAAAGTCTTCCCACCGCAATAATATAAAAACGTGCTAAGAAAAATTAAAATAAAACCCCCAAATAATTTAATCCCACTAAACCAAATTCCCATTCCCATATAATTAAATGCCACATGGGCGTAAAAAAAAATACCAACCCCAAAATAAAATTTATGAACCAAGATAAATTTAAAACACTAAGGGGCAATAATTCAAAAGTCAAATTAAAGAAAAGAAGAAGACAAAGGGGAGTTTAAGTTCCTATTCCCAAGAATAAAAGAAAAAATATATAACTAAATCAAAATAGACTAATTCCCTCTCATTCCCCACTCAACTCTAAATAAATATTTTATCTATTTCTCAAGACGAAGCCCTAATCCATTATTATAGTAGTTTCCTTATGGAAACCCTACCTTCTCTTTTTTTGATTCTCAGCTCATTGGTTTTTCCTCTCTATTGTTTTTTCTTGTTTTTTTTTCTCCATTGTTTATTTGTTGCAGGTTGAAGGTTAAGAAGATGGAGGCAGCCATGAAAATACCTTCTAGAGGAATATTTTCGTTGAGTATACACAATAGTTTTATTTGTGTTATATCTTGTACTTGTATTTGTATGTATTTTTACATGTATATATACATTTCTGGTATATATATAAATAAATACGCATACAATCTAGATCTGAAAGTGTAACAGAAAAAGATATTTTTTTATCAAGACTTAGTGAGTATTTATATATATCATACATTTCAGGTTAAACCGAATGGTAAATGAATAGGAGATGAAAGCAACGTTGGTAGAAAGGGGGCCGCCACCGTGTTACTGGCCATGCCATGGCTGCGAGGGTTGCCGGATGCTAGTGGAACTTAGGGGGTAAGGTGTGGGGGGAGGTACGGCCCCCTCCCAACACCACAGATCCAACATAGTAAGGAGGGGCGGCGGCTGAGGCTGTCGTCCCTCTAATTTTTTTTTTAATTTCCTCATACGAACAATGAACCCTATGCCGTCTAGGGTTCGGCTGAAAGATTAAAAAAATAGTTGTATTTTATATTGATTATAAATGTATGTATCATTGATACATTTTACATTGCATTCTAAAAAAAAACAATATATATATATATATATACAGTGGTATATATACGCTATGTGTTGAAGTCATAGTAAAAAAAAATACTCATTTAACAAAACACCACATATTTATGACTAATATTTATATAAACCCATTTTCTAAATAAAATAATAGGACAATCTATTTCATACAATAACCAAATTTAAATTTCTTTAAGCACCATTACTATATAATTTTTTTTTTTTGTAGAAAATAACTCAACAAAATAATTACTCTTCCTTCTCATTTTGACAGCATATAAGGTAAAACATGTAATATTTCTGTTGGTGCTCGTTTTGACCTGAAGGCTGAGCTTGTTTGTTGGAGGGTTTCTTCCTTCAAACCCTAGGTGTTCCTGTTCATCGGCAAGAGCTTGGTCTATCGGCGAAGGATATTGTGTTTCCACCGACGGTGTTGGTCATGCTGATGGGGGTAAGTCAAGTGTTCATCAGCAAGATTTGGTGTATCGGGCTAGCATTGTTTCGATCTGCTGATGTGAGGAGCTTGGCCGATGAAGAATCATCGGCGTGTGTTTGGCCGACGGAGGAATGAAGCCATGGTTCATCGGCGAGAGTTGTATTGTCGGCCTAGGTATTTTGAATTGTGCCGACGGTGGGAGGCTTGGCCGATGCGATGTCATCGGCGTAGGTCTCGCCGATGGAGGGATGCGAAGGTGAGCATCGGGAGACTTTGGTTGTCGGGCTAGCCGTTGGAGGGTCCGCCGATGGAAAGTGTTTGGCCGACGAGGATGTCATCGGCGTGGGTCTCGCCGACAGAGGATGAGTGTATCGGGGTGAGCAGTGTGGTCGGCCAGGGAGTTTCTTGTTGCTCCGATGGGTAATGTCTCGCCGAGGGAACAAACTTGGCAATGTTTTGGATGGCCATCGGTGTAACCTTTGACATCAGCGTAGGTTTTTTGTTGCTCGCCGATGGTTTTGGTCTCACCGACAGACAAGGAATGTGAAATAGGCATCGGTGAGACCGCTGTGATCGGCAGGAGATTTGTGGGGTAGGCTGATAATGTTTGTCATGGCGATGGGCTGTGGGCAAAGGCATGTGTGTCGAGCGCGGCAAAAGCGCTCGACACTTGGTATGTATGCGACTATGCTTTTAAAGCATTGAAGTTGTCTCCACACCATGCATGTGGGATTTTTCCCCTTGCATTATTTTTTGAACCTGCGAAGGAGGCGTTTTGGCGGGAAACTTCTTTTTGACTGTAGCGACGGTTTTCTAGCGACCGTGGGTGGTTGAGGCCCTTAATGGCGACTGTATCAGGAGTATGGGCGATGGTACAATCGATCAGGCTGCCTGATTGAGAATGAAAACCCCAGATAGTGGCGTGTGGCTCGAGGCCCCCCTTTGTCTGCTGCATTAACATTTTCTAAGCGCCATTCCTTCTGAGGACTGTATCTGGCGGGTTTTTTGTTATAATCATCTAATTAATTGCTGTGGTACACTTTCTGGCTATTATAAGCAGACTGTGTTACCATTTTTCAGGTTGTTGAAAGTTGAACATTTTGGCTCTGTAACACAATACAGTTCATTTTGGTTGCTCTGTATAGCTAAACCTGTGAGTTTATGTATCTCCAGTTGTATGTTTTTGCATGAATCCACTGATTTCATGGTTAAATTTATATGAGAAATGCTATGTTAGCATGTGTTTTGTTAATTCTGTCTCCAGTATTGCATGTATCTTTCTTCTGAGTCTGGGTATTTAAGGAATGTTGAGACTCTAGAACATAGAATTCCTGTGTTGAATGTATGATCTCTTAACTTCTGCTCAAGGGGTAGATTAAACTGTTTCAGGTTGAACATTGGGAAGGGTATACTGCAGTAGGGATGCCATAAGTAGAGATAACTTAACACTCTGTGTTGGGAGATATCTGTGAGGCAGGTATCATATATATCCCCCTGAAATCCAGTTTTAGCTGTTCATGCTGATCATTCACAGGTGTATGTCTACTGACTCCAGGCCCTGGATAGGCACCAATCTTGCTTTGTGTTTGTGTTACAACCATGTCCAGCTTTGCATCCAAACTTAAAATCATAATCAAACTCTAAAACAACCATTAGGACATTAGAATTAGTTTTAGGATCCTCAGTCCTCTGTCTACAACTGCAAATAGGCCCAAAGCTAGCCCCTTTGCTCTTATCTTTCAATTTTGGTCTATTTACAGGAGGACTTATCTGCTTTCTGATAGCATCCCAATCCTTGTATGCGTATCTCATGGATGTTGAGTAGGGAATACCCCCCTAGGTCTTGCAGAGCCTGAAGAAGAAGAGGAGATAAAATATAGAGTCTATCTCCTACACTGTTGGCCCCTGGCCCAGAGATCCTGTTGATCACTGATGGCTACCTTGTAGGGAAGTCTGGGAAAAAACCAACAGAAATTGGCGACTCTGCTAGGGAAATTGTGAAAGAACCCTAATTTACAAAAAGAAAACAGTTCCTAGTAATAGGTGGCGACTCCGAAGTAATCTCCCAACCGGTCAAAGTAAAATTTATATGCAGGGGAGAAGATCCCAATAAAATCCTTTATTTGAAGAGTTACCAGTAACAAGAAGAATGATGTACAGAAGAAAGGGAGCTGTCTCAGTCAGTCGTGAGGGTTCCCCCAGAAAAAATGATGATATGCAAGATAACCCTAGGCCATCAGGACAGCATGCGCCTTACTTTTCAAATGCAAAAGCTGATATTTAGGGTGCATATGAGAGGCAACAGGGTGGTAACATGAGAATGAGGTCAGAGGTGTTCCAAGAACGCCCATTTCTAGACCCTAGTGAAAGGTTTGAAGAGGCAGAGTCTCTGAGGGATGATGAAGATGATGATCAGAATATGGTAAAACCATCCTCCTCTAGGCCCAGTGAGGAAGAACTAGCTGATGAAATTAGGAGCTTAAGGGCCGAGTTTGAATATTAGCAGGCAATATCAATCAGAGATGACTTGAGGAAGAAAGTGCAAGCTTTGAGGACTGCCCAGAATAATTCAATTCCTACCCTTGAGAATGCAAATGTGCAGAGACATCAACAGAGAAATAAAGTGCAACATCAGCATAATGATGAGAGACAAAATGTGAATGATGCTAGGATACCACTGAACAATGTAAGAAACCAGAATGCAAATAGAAATATTAATGTTAATTAGTTAAATAGACAGCCAATGCAGCTAGATAGATTCAGACAGCTGGTATTTGATGGTATTCCTGGGTATCCTAACCCCATTGATAAGCATCTGAGGCTGCAAGTGCCTAAATTTTCAGGAAACAACACTGTGTCAGGAGAAGATCATCTAAAAGCTTTTCAAAATGTCATGGATAACTTTGAGGTTGAACATGAGGATGTTTTCATGAAGTCATTCATGCAATCCTTAATAGATGAGGCAAGAGAATGGTACAAGAATCTGCCTGACCGGAGTATTTCATCATGGGATGATTTTAAAAGGATGTTCAAGGAGCAATATGGTGACAAAACTGACCCTAGCTTTTTTGTAAATGAGTTTACCAGTATCACTAAAGGGTCAAATGAGCAGGTTGCAGATTTTAATGCAAGATTTACTAAAGTGTTAAACAAATTTCCACATCACATGAGGCCAAATGAACCAATGTGCATAATATTGTATATCAATGCCTTTGATGCAAAAACTGCATATGGATTAAGAGATAAAGGTCCTGCTACTCTCAGGGATGCTTTCAGAATTGCAGTGAATATTGAAAACAACAAGAAAGCATCAGGCAAGACTAACAGAAGGGATGATGTGAAAATTCTGCAGAATCCAAACAAGCCTCAGAGCACTCAAGGTAATACATCTGCCCCTAAAGATAAGATAGACAAATTGGCAAATGTTGTTAAGGACCTAAGCTATAGATTAGCTAGAAGTGAAAAAGGGATAGGTCCTGATAGGCAAGTCTATCAAAGGTAGGAAAAGAGGCCATCATTGCATGATATGCCTTATAATACCAATTGGCATGATGGTAAACCTATATTCCCACGTAAAAACACAAATCAAAGAGCTCAACATGTCAAAGAAACTCCTGATCCTCTAAAGAAAGCTGTAAATATTGTTGATGATGCTCCATGGTGTATAATTTGTCAGATGCCACATTCACAGTCACAGTGTATGATTGCTCAGTCCTTGTGTGATAATACTACATCTTGTAATGAATGCAATGAGCCACATTATGTGCAAGATGATGATGTGAATATGATGTCCATAAGCAATGGATACACTCTTTATGATGCTGATGAGAGTACAAATGATGGAACTCAGGGCTGCCAATAGTTCCCATATGATGAAGATGATGAAGTTAACTATGCCTATGCTCAGAACTCACACAATTTTCTGAGTAACTTACAACGACCTTCTGATGAGGAAATTAGGGCCTTCACAGCTGCAGCAGTTGCTCAAGTCAAGAGCAACTACAATCTCAGAGGTAAAAATCAAGTAAGCAGCCCATATCAGTCGAAAGATATTTCTGCAGGTCAGCCAGTGCATGGTCATAAAGGAATTGAATCACAAAAAGGGTAGTGGGGTAATAATAAACAGAATTTTAGACATAGAATAGGTCATGAATCCCAAGGACCAGAAAATAGAATCCCTCAGGCTGAAGATCAAGGTAAAGGTTCCCAAGACAAGAATGATGATCAGGGAACTATTAAAGTAAAAGCTAAATCAGTTCAGGATAAGAATAAGATTGTGGAGCAAGCTACAACTGTTATACAAAATTATGCTCCATTTGATATAGCTCAAGTCCTCTCCCAGGTAAAAGTCTCTGTTCCACTTATGGAACTGATGAAAGTGGAAGAAATTAAGAATAGGACAATATCCCTAATTTCAGGGGTACCTTTTCAAGCTAAACAAAATGTTCAGATCCAGGGTGACAAGCATGTCATGTGTAATGAAGAAGATGAGGCTCCTGAAGTTTATTTAGGAATGACTATGACAAAGTGTCCTTCACAAGTGGAACCATTTTATGTTTCCCTGGTTATAAATGGAAAAATAATCAAAAATTGTATGCTTGACTCTGGAGCATCTACAAATGTCATGCCTTTGGCCATCATGCAACAAGATGGATTGAAAATTGACAAGGCATGTGGAAAATGTTATGCTATGGATGCCAGAGAGGTACTGGTTATTAGAATCATGAAGGATGTAGATTTCAAACTAGCAGCATTTCCTGAAAAGAGATATAAAATGAATATAACAGTGGTTGACATCAAGCCACAGTATGGTATGTTGTTGTCAAGAAGATGGGCAGCACTAATTGGTGGAAGTATGCAGCTGGACCTGTCATATGCCATGATTCCAATGAATGGCAGGGATGTTAAGCTAATCAGAGAACAAAGATCATCAGAGACAGTGGAAGACCAAGAAGCAGAGGAACAGATATGCTTTGTAAACACTGACTGTGATAACTTCAAGGTTGTCTCAGATGATAGAGAAGATAAAAAGAAAAAT
Organism: Cunninghamia lanceolata; assembly: GCA_027924645.1. Lineage (NCBI taxonomy): Eukaryota > Viridiplantae > Streptophyta > Pinopsida > Cupressales > Cupressaceae > Cunninghamia > Cunninghamia lanceolata. The sequence goes on from BSBN01000055.1 coordinate 17,650,192, forward strand.
GTCTGCATTGAAGAATTGGATCAGCAAGGTTTGTGGACCATGTATTTTGATGGGGCTTGCGCAAAAGAAGGCTCTGGAGCTGGAGTTGTTTTTCTATCCCCAACTGGTAAGCTCCTCAGATTCTCTTTCTTGCTGAGGTTTGTTTGCACAAACAACATTGCAGAATATGAGGCTTTACTCTTAGGCCTAAATATTGCTCTCAAACATGGAATCAAAATGCTAAGAGTATTTGGGGATTCTGAGCTGATTGTATCCCAAATTAGAGATAGGTATGCTTCAAAAAAATAAAAGGTTGAAACAATACAAGCATGCTGTTTGGGATACCATTGAACTATTTGATGCATTTTCAATAGGCTAGGTAGAGAGGTCAAAGAATGTTATGGCTGATTTCTTAGCTAATGTTGCAATAAGGCCAGATGACATCACTCTGTCAGATGTTACAAATGTAGAAGTTAAAATCAGGCCTGCAGTACCAGAAAATATATGCAGTTGGCAAGTGTTTAATGATGATAGGGACTTGTTAAAATTTTTGCACTGCATAGATGAATATGAGAATCAAGAAATTAATTTCCAAGCTTTTGTAGATACTATAGATGGAAAAGAAACTCTTGTGGGAAAGGAGATAATTCAGTTGAAGACTAATAAAATCCCTAGAGGGTTGGTAGCTTTGGAAAGAGCTTTTGACAGTAGAGACCAATTGGTCACAAAGACATCTCCCACAAACAAGGAGGATTTAGAAGAGATAAATTTGGGAACATCTCAGACCCCCAAGAAAGTATATATTGGTAAACAACTCAAACCACACATTAGGAGTATGCTCATTGCATTACTGAAAAAGTATAAACATGTTTTTGCTTGGTCATATGAGGACCTAAAAGCCTATAGGGAAGATTTATTCCAGCATGAGATCCCATTGAAGCCTGGAGCTAAGCCATTTAGACAAAGGCAAAGACCTATTAATCCTACCTTAGCTCCAAAGATGCAAGAAGAACTCAAAAGGCTGAGGGAAGCTGGAATAATTGTGCCAATCAGACATTCAACTTGGGTGTCTAACCTTGTCCCAGTCAGAAAAAAGAATGGTGATATTAGGCTTTGTGTTGACTTCAGGAACTTAAATGTATCCTCTTTAAAGGATAACTATCCACTGCCTGATATGGAAGCTATGTTGCAGAGAGTGACTGGTTGTGAACTCTTGTCCATGATGGACGGATTTTTAGGTTATAATCAGGTGAAGGTGAAGGAATCAGAATAGTATAAGACTGCCTTCACCACTCCATGGGGAACTTATGTGTATGTTAGAATGCCCTTCGGACTAACCAATGCAGGTGCTACATTTCAAAGAGCAATGGATGTTGCTTTTGCAGGGTTGATTGATTCAATCCTGGCTGTGTATCAAGATGATCTGACTGCTTATTCAAAGAAAGAAGAGCAACATTGTTTGCATCTAGAGCATATTTTCATAAGAGCACTAGAGTATGGTATTTCTTTAAATCCAAAGAAGTGTGCTTTTGGGGTGGTTGAAGGAAAACTCCTAGGGCACATTGTTTCCAAGGATGGAGTCAGGATAGATCCAGAGAGAGTGGCTGCTATTGACAGAATTCAAATGCCAAAAACTGTAAAAGGAGTTCAGTCCTTCTTTGGACAGATAAATTTTGTTAGGAGATTTGTTCCCAACTTTGCAGAAACCACAAGGAACATTTCCAAGATGATGAGGAAGGATGCCACTGTCCACTGGGAAAGTGAAGCAATTGAATCATTTCAGAGTATCAAAGAGGCAATCAAAATGGCCCCTGTTCTTAAATCCCCTGATTTTTCTAGGCCATTCCAATTGTTTTCATTTGCTTCCTTTCACACTGTTGCTGCATGTTTGCTACAGAAAAATGAAGATGGTTTTGAACAGCCCATAGCTTTCTTCAGTATGTCCTTGCAGGCTTCTGAGTTGAAATATGATATTATGGAAAAATAGGCATATGCACTAGTCCGAGCCATCAAAAGTTTTAGACCATACCTGGTAGGATCACATATAATTGCATATGTACCCCATGCAGCAGTCAAAGACATATTCACTCAACAGGAGGTGACTGGAAGAAGGTGCAGATGGATAAACAAACTATAGGAGTTCAACATAGAAATACAAATTACCAAGTTGGTAAGAGGGCAAGGATTAGCCAAGATGATGGCACAGTCAAACTTGGAAGCATGCCAAGTTAATGCAGTCCAAAATGAGAGTGTAAATGTATCAGGATCTAAATGGTACAAGGATATTATCTACTACTTGCAAAATCTGAATTGTCCTTCCCATTTCAGTGACAGTCAAAAGAGGACTTTAAAGTTACATGCAATCAGGTATGTTATTGTTCAAGGTGAGCTATACTGGAAAAACCCTGATGGTGTGCTGCTGAGATGTGTGGATAAAGATGTAGCTAACAATGTTTTGATTGATATGCATAAAGGATTGTGTGGTGGACATTATACTGCCCAAACAACAGCTCATAAAATTCTCAGAGCAGGATATTGGTGGCCCACTCTTTTTTCAGATGCACAAAGGTTAGTGAGGAAGTGTGACCCTTGCCAAAGATTTTCAGGAAAGCTGAAATATGATGGTGCTTTACCCCTTAGAACTGTAACTGTGGATGCTCCATTTCAGCAATGGGGAATTGACTTCATAGGGGAAATTGCAGACAAATCAAGTGGGGGACACAGTTGGATTTTGGTGGCAACTAATTACTTTACCAAATGGATCGAGGCCATTCCAACTAGGAGAGCTACAAGTAAGGTGGTGACAAATTTCATGCTAGAAAATATTATCATCAGGTTTGGAGTACCATTCAAGATAGTCATTGATAATGCTATGTGCTTCAGATCAGGTGAATTTGTTGATTTTTGCAATAGGTATGGGATAAATCTATCATATGCATCACCATATCACCCACAAGGGAATGGTCAAGCAGAATCAAGCAATAAAAGCATCATGAAAATTATCAAGAGGATACTGGACAAGAACAAGAGAGCTTGGGACTCAAAATTAAAGTTAGCAATATGGGCTGACAGAGTGACAGTGAAAAGGGCTATTGGGATGTCACCCTTTGAGCTAGTATATGGTGCATCAGCCAGATTGCCCATAAACAATCTCCTACCAGTTTACAGATTCATCCAAGAAAATGATGAGGAGATTGAAGACTCCATGACAGAAAGAGTGAATCAGCTGGTTGCACTGGATGAAGACAGAAGGAAAGCCCACCAGATTAATCTCAAGAGACAACAAGATGTGAAATATCAGTTTGACAGGAGAGCTATAAAAAGGAACTTTCAAGTCAATGATCTGGTGCTCATTTGGAATGCAAAAGGTCAAGAAAAGGGTAAACATGGTAAATTTGAACCCTTATGGATGGGCCCATATCAGATTTGCAGTGCTCATGGGGAGGATTCTTATTTCCTCCAGGCCCTAGATGGTGAAGTTCTGGAATTGCCTATGCATGGCCAATTCCTTAAGTTCTATTTTGCATAGATGACTTGTCACTGTGCACATTTGTAAAAACATGTATATAGTGTAAATGTCTTGTGCAGTTCGTGCTTTTTGGTTTTTTGCCTGGTCTGCCCGGAGATCTGGTTCTCGCTGCAGGTTTTCACCTGCACGTCCCCATTCGGAACCAGTGTTGGTGCTCGTTTTGACCTGAAGGCTGAGCTTGTTTGTTGGAGGGTTTCTTCCTTCAAACCCTAGGTGTTCCTGTTCATCGGCAAGAGCTTGGTCTATCAGCGAAGGATATTGTGTTTCCACCGACGGTGTTGGTCATGCCGATGGGGGTAAGTCAAGTGTTCATCAGCAAGATTTGGTGTATCGGGCTAGCATTGTTTCGATCTGCTGATGTGAGGAGCTTGGCCGATGAAGAATCATCGGCGTGTGTTTGGCCGACGGAGGAATGAAGCCATGGTTCATCGGCGAGAGTTGTATTGTCGGCCTAGGTATTTTGAATTGTGCCGACGGTGGGAGGCTTGGCCGATGCGATGTCATCGGCGTAGGTCTCGCCGATGGAGGGATGTGAAGGTGAGCATCGGGAAGACTTTGGCTATCGGGCTAGCCGTTGGAGGGTCCGCCGATGGAAAGTGTTTGGCCGACGAGGATGTCATTGGCGTGGGTCTCGCCGACAGAGGATGAGTGTATCGGGGTGAGCAGTGTGGTCAGCCAGGGAGTTTCTCGTTGCTCCGATGGGTAATGTCTCGCCGAGGGAACGAACTTGGCAATGTTTTGGATGGCCATCGGCGTAACCTTTGACATCGGCGTAGGTTTTTTGTTGCTCGCCGATGGTTTTGGTCTCACCGACAGACAAGGAATGTGAAATAGGCATCGGCGAGACCGCTGTGATCGGCAGGAGATTTGTGGGGTAGGCCGATAATGTTTGTCATGGCGATGGGCTGTGGGCAAAGGCATGTGTGTCGAGCGCGGCAAAAGCGCTCGACACTTGGTATGTATGTGACTATGCTTTTAAAGCACCGAAGTTGTCTCCACACCATGCATGTGGGATTTTTCCCCTTGCATTATTTTTTGAACCTGCGAAGGAGGCATTTTGGCAGGAAACTTCTTTTTGACTACAGCGACAGTTTTCTAGCGACCGCAGGTGGTTGAGGCCCTTAATGGCGACTGTATCAGGAGTATGGGCGATGGTACAATCGATCAGGCTGCCTGATTGAGAATGAAGACCCCAGATAGTGGCGTGTGGCTCGAGGCCCCCCTTTGTCTGCTGCATTAACATTTTCTGAGCGCCATTCCTTCTGAGGACTGTATCTGGCGGGTTTTTTGTTATAATCATGTAATTAATTGATGTGGTACACTTTCTGGCTGTTATAAGTAGACTGTGTTACCATTTTTCAGGTTGTTGAAAGTTGAACATTTTGGCTCTGTAACACAATACAGTTCGTTTTGGTTGCTCTGTACAGCTAAACCTGTGAGTTTATGTATCTCCAGTTGTATGTTTTTGCATGAATCCACTGATTTCATGGTTAAATTTATATGAGAAATGCTATGTTAGCATGTGTTTTGTTAATTCTGTCTCCAGTATTGCATGTAATTTTCTTCTGAGTCTGGGTATTTAAGGAATATTGAGACTCTAGAACATAGAATTCCTGTGTTGAATGTATGATCTCCTAACTTCTACTCAAGGGGTAGATTAAACTATTTTCAGGTTGAACATTGGGAAGGGTATACTGCAGTAGGAAGGCCATAAGTAGAGATAACTTAACACTCTGTGTTGGGAGATATCTGTAAGGCAGGTATCATATATATCCCCCTGAAATCTAGTTTTAGCTGTTCATGCTGATCATTCACAGGTGTATGTCTATTGACTCCAGGCCCTGGATAGGCACCAATCTTGCTTTGTGTTTGTGTTACAACCATGTCTAGCTTTGCATCCAAACTTAAAATCATAATCAAACTCTAAAACAACCATTAGGACATTAGAATTAGTTTTAGGATCCTCAGTCCTCTGTCTACAACTGCAAATAGGCCCAAAGCTAGCCCCTTTGCTCTTATCTTTCAGTTTTGGTCTACTTACAGGAGGACTTATCTACTTTCTGACAGCATCCCAATCCTTGTATGTGTATCTCATGGATGTTGAGTAGGGAATACCCCCCTAGGTCTTGCAGAGCCTGAAGAAGAAGAGGAGATAAAATATAGAGTCTATCTCCTACACTGTTGGCCCCTGGCCCAGAGATCCTGTTGATCACTGATGGCTACCTTGTAGGGAAGTTTGGGAAAAAACCAACAATTTCTTTGATATAATAGGAATTATATAATCTCGTTTTGAAATTTCTCTGAGAATAAAAGGTGGTATACACAACAAATTTCTACATTTCCTAAAACTTTATTCAAGGGTTACTTCAACATTTAAACTCCCTTTCTCTTCCAATATAAAATGACAGTATATACAAGGATCTTTTCTGTCATACTTTCAACAGTCCATGCACAAACAACAATGATGAACATGTATTTCTATTGCATACAAGCAACACTGCATATTCTCTTTTCCACATAGCATACCATAAAAATTTTAATAGCAACACATGTAATTTTTTTTTGAAATAAAGTGACATCAGCATGTACTTTCTTTTGCTTTTCTCCATAAACCCAATACGCAACAATGTGAAAATAACAACAGATTTTTGGATAAATTAAAAAGAGTACTTACAATAATTTTCCTTACAAACAACCAACACATAGGAAAGTTAAATTTGGACCATCATTTACAACAAGGCCTCTAAGGCCATGACTTAAATCAGCCAACTAAAAAATACAGCAAAAGGGCCAAAAGGTCTACTCCGAACTCCATTTTATCCCAAGAAATACCTGCAATAAACACAAGAAGGAAAAAAAAAACCAAGCCATGAAGGAATGCCCTCCTCCCTACCATATACCCACAAGTGGGTCACCCCTGAGCTAGGGAGGTAGGAAATCACACGGTTTGACACACACTGCACAACAATGCAATTTTCCAAACACATATAAAACTTCTGAAAGGTTTGTACAAAAACTAAACTCATGAAAATAAGTTTGATGGGGGTAGGGGAGTGGACCCCTCAACTCAAGAGGTCACTCCATGATCTCAAATCTCCAAGTCTCAAGGCCTCAAGCCATAACCACAAAATACATATCTCTAAATGACTCAACAAAACTATCATGGCACTCTTGCCATAAAAAAAATGCTCTCAACATCAAAGAATAGCCCTTAAGGCTATAAGTAGCACAAAAATAAGGAGGTAACCTCGAGGAGGTTCACTCTCCCCTACCCCATACAAGTTGAGCCTTACCTCCAAATGGAGGTGCTCTCACCAAACTCCCAACCCACACAAAAAGGAAACAATCAACAACATAAAACTACAAACACAACATAAATGAAGTATACATGGGCAAATGGCCATAGCCATGGAGCTTATCTTCAAAAGCCCTAAAAATAGAAGCACATTTGGTGAAGAGCTCTAAGCTTCTCCAAGTCTCCCAATCTCCAAAATTCTCTAATTTCCCAAACAAAGAACTCCAAGAATAGAAGGAAAAAACTAAATGCAAGAACCCCACACTCCTCTTCAAGAGGAGATAATATAGGCCTTCTAATTTGGCCTTGAGGAATGAGAAGGTGACACTTGTGACCCTCTCCTTCCTCATCCCATGCCACTTGCAAGGGAGAGGAAGTGTGAGGGTGACAAGTGTCACCCTCCAAATCCATTCCAATCCTCACCTTATCCACTTGTGGTCACACATGTGTGAGAGAACAAGTGGTGAAGTGGCAATTCCCTTCAAGCCTCCATGAGGATAAGGGATGCCATATGGCATCCTCTTATTCTTTAAAAGAGCCATTTCCCTCCAAGATGCTCTCACATATGTGTAAGAGTCTTGGAGGGAGATCCCACACATTTGGGAGTCTTGGAGATCTCCCAAGTCTTCTTGGTGAAGGGATCCCCAAACTTTGGGAAGGGAGATGAGTCTTTCCCAAGGCATGACTCATTTCCCACCCTTAGCCATTTCAAAATTCGTCACTTTGACTAAACCTCAGTTTAGAGTGACCAAAAGTGGGTTACCCTAAGGTTTAGTTAGTCAAAATTGACCCTAGACCCATGGGTAACCACCTAGGGTAAGTTTTGGGACACTAAGGTACACCAAGGGAGTCATAAATTCACGTTAAATGGCCCATAAATGAAAATAATACCAAGTGGTGTAAAACAATAAAAATATACAACACATGATACAAATTAATTTACAAAAAGGTGTACTAGGCCAAGATAATAAAACAAACAAGTACTTAAACAACATCTGAATCAAACGTGATCCTCATCCCTCTTGGGAATAGATCACTTTCACAGGGAATAACATATGTGTGAACACTACCTCTAATTTCTTGTGGCCTGGGAATATAACCCTGCACAACTAGATCAAGTGTCAATCATATCATGAATAATCATAGCTGAAGCAACTAGAATTAAATTCATGCCATTGTATACAACATTAATCATTTACAACATAATTCAAGATTAAACTGCATTTTCTATCTAATGTCCCATAATCATCATCAATTAATGAACCCACATAATGAACTAGAAATCACATCATTAATCATCATCTAATATATCTCGCATGTCTAATCTCAACATAGCATCATAATATGATCAACTCGAATCACCATATGTCTAATAAATGTCAAATCAAAATCAAGACATATAATCAAATCCGCATAATGGAACAATAGTCTCTAAAAGTCTGATAATGTCATCAACTGAATGTAAATGATCAAAATAAGGAAGGAAAAATAATCAGCCTCACATCCTCCCCCCCTAAGACTAAACTTCTTCCTGGAAGTCATAAAAAAGGTGAGGATAGAGTGCCCTCAAACTAACTACATCCTCCCAAGTCACTATGACCTCATCATAACAATCCCACTAGACCCTAACCTGGTCCAGCTCTTGACCTCGAAGGCCCAGTGTCTGAAAAGCCAATATATGAATTGGCTCCAAAGCCAACTACCCATCCGCCTCTACTTGTAGAGCACTCGAGTCCAATACATGAGATAAATCAGATATATATCGTCTTAATACATAAATATGAAAGACATCATGGATACGTGACAGGCTAGGTGGCAACACTAGATGGTAGGCAACAGGTCCTATCCACTCTAAGATCTCAAAAGGTCCTACAAACCGTGGTGCGAGCTTAGAGCCCTTTCCATAATGGATTGGACTCTTGTGTGGCCTCACTCTAAGGAATACTCTGTCCCCAACTGAGAAGCTCCGATCAAGTCTCTTAGCATTGGCATACTTCTTCTATCTATCATGTGCCTCCTGAATTCTCTACCTAATCAATGTGACCTGCTGCTCCATATTTTGAACCAACTTCGGACCAATGGCAGCTCTCCTCTATCCGATCCCAACTCAATGGTGTCCTGCATGGTCTGTTGTATAAACCCTGAAAAGGAGGCATACCCAACAAGCTGTGATGCCCATTATTGTAGGCAAACTCAACTAGATATAGATACTCCTCTCATCTAGACTGATAGTATGTAACATACATACGAAGCATGTCCTCCAATACCTAATTCACTCGCTTTGTCTGCCCATCTGTCTTGGGATGATAAGCGGAGCTAAATTTGAGTTGTGTGCCCAATGCTTGCTGTAAAGCTCTCTAGAAGGTTGAAGTGAACACTAAATCCCTATTAGAAATGATGTAGCAAGGTACTCCATGTAATCTCACAATATTGTCCAAGAATACTCTTGCCACTGCTGGTGCATTGTACGTCATGTGTACAGGTGAGAAATGTGCCACCTTGGTCAACTTGTCGACTGTCACCATGATGACATCATGGCGATGCGAAGACATAGGAAGACCAACAATCAAATCCATGGAAATGGTGTGCCATTTCCACTCAGGTATCTTGTGAGGGTATAAAAGACCCACTGGATGCTGATGCTCGGCCTTGACCCTCTGGCACTCAAGGCATCGAGCAACAAACTCTGCAATATCTCGTCTCATACCCTCCCAATGGTACAACTGTCATAGGTTAGCATGCATCTTCTTCACCCCCAGATATGTTGCATATGGTGCTCTGTGAGCCTCTGATAACACTACAATATGTATGTCACCTGCACGGGGTACATAGATGTGTTGCCGATGATGAAGTAATCCATTTGCCTCAAGTGAGTACCCTACAAACTTACCCATAAGGGCCCTTTGTGAACTGATCTCCTACTACACCTCAAGAAACCACTCATCCTCAGGCAGATGTTGAATAATGCGTCCTCTCAAGTCCACACTCAGAGTCAAGATCAAGATCTCATGGCACCTTTGACTCAATGCATCAACCACCACGTTCTCCTTCCCTTTGATGTAACGGACATCAAAGTCGTACTCACAAAGAAACTCCATCCAACACCACTGACGGGCATTCAAATTTAGCTATGTAAATATAGACTAAAAGCTGTGATGATCTAAATGAAGCTCAAAGCAACGACCCAATAAGAAATGTCTCCAATGAACTAGAGAATGGACCACTTCTGCAAGCTCCAAATCATGAGTGGGGTAGTTTAGCTCATGGATCTTGAGCTTTCACGACTCATACGCGATCACTCTACCACCCTACATAAGTACAACTCCCAAAACCTCAAGTGATGCATCCGTGAAAACCATAAAATCTATTGTAGGATCAGGAACCGTTAAAATGGGAGTGCTGGTAAGATACTCCTTGAGGACCCCAAAGGCCCTCCCACACTACTCAGTCCATAGAAAACTCTTCCCTTTCCATTGAAGGGAAGTGATGGGGTGTGCTATCCAAGAAAAACCCTCAACAAATCTACAGTCATAACCAGCTAACCCCATAAAACTCCTAAGCTCTGTCACACTGGTGGGTGTTGGCCAATCTCTGATAGCCCTGATCTTCGATGGATGTACTAAGATTCCATTGCTAGATAGGATATGCCCCAAATATTGTACCTTTTTCTTGAAAAATGCACACTTCGTCAAGTTCCCATAAAGATTTTGTTCTCTCAAACACTGTAGAACCTAATGTAGGTGCCCCTCATGCTCCTCCTCGGTCCGCAAATAGATCAATATGTCATCAAGGAAAATGATCATGAACCGATCCAAGTAGGTACGGAACACCCTGTTCATGAGACTCATGAACACTACAGGGGAATTTGTCAAACTAAAGGGGACCATAGTGAACTCATAGTGGCCATATCAAGTCCAGAAGGCGGTCTTATGGATGTCTGCCTCTATGATACACAACTGATGGTAACCAGATTTTAGGTCAATCTTAGAGAACACCCTGGCTCCCTGCATCTGATCAAAGAGATCATCAATCTTGGGCAGAGGATAATGGTTCTTCACCGTCACCTTATTTAACTGCCTATAATCCATGCATAGTTGAAGAGACCCATCCTTCTTCTTTATGAAGATGATAGGAGTGCTCGAAGGTGAAACACTCGGTCGAATGTGCGCCTTCTCAAGCAAGTCCTCAAGCTGTAACTTGAGCTCTGTGAGCTCATGAGTGGTCATCCTGTAGGATGCACGAGACACTGGCAGGGCACCCGGCAATAAGTCAATATGAAAGTCTACCTCACGATAGGGTGGCATCCCTGGTAACTCTGTTGGAAACACATCGGCAAACTCTCCCAGGATGGGATGATCATCCAAGGATGCATTAGGCTCGTCATCTGCTCTATCACTCACTGTAATAGCGAACATCTAGCATCCCTTCTGCATGTAGCACTTAAGCTGCTAAGCGGATATCATATGTACTGTCATGGGCTTCTGAATGCCCACTATCTTGAATGATGTACCATGATCATCTAAACAGCTAATCGCCTTTCGGCGACAATCTAGATTGGCTCGATGAGCCACAAGCCATTCCATACCCAAAACCACATCGTAGGATCCTAATGTCATAACTCTAAGGTCACATACTATGGCAAAGGGTCCCAAAGATATCTCACAGTCATGGACTAAGGCATCTACTATCATCTTGGCCCCTAAGGCCAACTCAACCACCCACCTATCACCCTGCCTAGAGGCCATCAACCTACAATGCTCCACTAACCATGGAGATATGAAAGAGTCAGTAGCACCAGAGTCAAAGAGAATAGAAATGGGGACACCCCTATCATACCTAAGGTCTCAATCACTGATGCCTGAAAATTAGTTTGGTGGTTATCAACCACTGCGAACATATGGTGGGACCTACCCACATCTCCAACCGTCTGCTCTGATCCTCCTAAATAAGGTTGTCCACTACTGTAAAGCCCTGTGGACACTCTCTGGCTAGGTTTCCAGCTCCACCACACACATAACGTGTGCCCCTAGCCTGTACCTATCCAGTCTGAGTCCTACTTGACTACTACTGTCTAGATCTACTTGTGGACCCCTGTGAACCCCTGTATGACTAATGCAACCTTGTGGGTCCCGTAGGTGGTCCCTGCTGCCTCTGATATCTGCGCGGACCCTACTACCGCTAACCTCGATTATGCCCCCATGTGCCCTCTGCTGTGGTTGGGAGCTATGCTATTGCTGTGACTGCTATTGCTGTGGGGGCCTAGGAGGTAAGGATGTGGAACTAAATCCTCCTCTCTGAGCTGGCAATGGTGGTCTATGGTAACTCTACTAATATTGTTGCTGACCCCGATCCTGAAATTGAGGGCATGAGCTCTGCCCTTGACCCTATATCTCCTCAGCTATGTATGCCTTCTCGGCAGCATCACTCAATGTTTGGGGATCTGCCATGCGTACAGGTCCTGCTATGCTATGGTTCAATCCTCTGATAAACTTAGGAACCAAGAGTTTCTCATCATGGAGATACTTTGCATATTGAGACAACTTGATGAATCTACCCTCATACTATGTAATAGTAAGCCATCTCTGTTGAAGGTCATGAAAATCATCTATACGACGCTGCATGTAGTGATCTAATAAATATCATGCATTGAAGTGCTCAATGAAAGTCTCCCATGTGAGTGTGTCTAATGATAGATGGCACTTACACTCCTCAGTGAGCCACCAAGTAGCTACTGCATCTCGCAACAGGTGGACTACCATATGTGCCTTCGTGTTGCCCTCGTAAGGATGCAATGTGAAGCATCTATCTAAGCTGATGAGTCAGTCCTCTACCTTAGCTCCCTCTGTGGTCCTGATGAATGTAGGAGGATTTAGTCTCAACAAATCCCTGATGGGATCTCCTTAGTCTCTGTGCCCTCTGGTAGGCTCATCTGCATAATAATCATAAGGCTTGTGAACAATCTACTCCACTCGCACTGCCTCCTCATGTCTAGCATGATGTGGAGAGCTCTTTCTATGGGCCCTATCGACCGATCCAACCTCCTCTGCCATCGTATCTAGTACCTCAACATATGGCTCCACACGTGGTGCCTCTTGTGGCTCGACGCGGGGTTCCACATGTTGCTTGACAAGTGACTCTTCTCATGGCTCCACGCATGGCTCCTCTCACGGCTCTATGCATGGCTCAGGATGTGGCTCTATGCATGGCTCAACTATGGCCAGTGGTAGCCTATAACACTGCCTATAGTGCCTGTAATATCTGTGGCCCAATGTCTGGTATAGGTAGGGCCGATAGTACCTACGGTACCTGTGGGGTCGATGGTGCCTATCCCTCAGTCAAAGAGTCACTATGAACCTCTATGGACTTTGTGTGGCATGAACGTGCTCGCCGAACTCGTCGGGGAGGCATCCTACAAAAATGAGGTAACCACAAATTAATCAAAGTTGCGAAATAATAATGTTCCCTAAACAAGCCTAGTGTTTAAACTTGGGCTCTGATATCAAATGTCATACCCACATTTCCCATGTGGTCATGACATGTAACACACATTTCATGTCCACATTTGACATGTAGTCATGACATGAAATACGAAAAACTTTTCTACATGTCCCTAGGAACCCCTTGCATGCGCCTGCATGCTCGGTGGCAATACGTACAGGGTGTAAACATGTTAATCAAAATCAAGAAAGTGCATCTACCTACGCACTCCCTTACGTGATGAAAGCCAACTAGGGGGTTTGTGACGCAATACGTGCCGCTACTAGGGTTACAATAGTTTAAGTTCAAAACCCTAAGTTTCCTAGGTGAAAGGGACGATCCGACAGATTGAAACCAAGTCCTAACTCTAATGCATAGATGTAATTGAACAAATAAAATATGAAAACAATGCCATGATGGTCGCATGATAAAATGGAGTGATTAAAAGAAAGTCACAAGAAACCAAAAAAATAAAACCCTAAAATCTGGGAAAAATTTGACAGCATATCGCGTTATCAATAATTGAAATAAATATTCTAAAAGAATTCAAATGAAAATTAATTAAAGACAAAATTTAAATAAACAAGGTATAAAAATAAACTAAATCATCCCAAGATCAATTTAGAAATTTATCACTCATCAAAAGTATAAAAATTTGAATTCAATAAATGACCAATTTGAAATCCACTAATTGAGTCATTTAATAAATATAATTTTGACAATTATATTTATTAATTTACTCAATTAAAAAAAATAGAAAGGGGAGAAATTAAAGCATCTCTCCCCATAAAAAATAATAAAATTGATTAATTTAAAATTTCACAAAAAAGTCTTCCCATCGCAATAATAAAAAAATGCTCTAAGAAAAATTAAAATAAAACCCCCAAAGAATTTAATCCAACTAAACCAAATTCCCATTCCCATATAATTAAATCCCACATGGGAGTAAAAAAAATACCAACCACAAAAAAAAATTTATGAACCAAGATAAATTTAAAACACTAAGGGGCAATAATTCAAAAGTCAAATTAAAGAAAAGAAGAAGACAAAGGGGAGTTTGAGTTCCGTGCACAAAAATAAAAGAAAAAAAAATAATTAAATCAAAATAGACTAATTCCCTCTCATTCCCCACTCAACCCTAAATAAATATTTTATCTATTTCTCAAGAGGAAGCCCTAATCCATTATTATAGTAGTTTCCTTATGGAAACCCTACCTTCTCTTTTTTTGTTTCTCAGCTCATTGTTTTTTCCTCTCTATTGTTTTTTCTTGTTTTTTTTCTCCATTGTTTATCTGTTACAGGTTGAAGGTTAAGAAGATGGAGGCAGCCATGAAAATACCTTCTGGAGGTATATTTTCATTGAGTATACATAGTAGTTTTATTTTTGTTATATCTTGTACTTGTATTTGTATGTATTTTTACATGTATATATACATTTCTGGAATATATATATAAATAAATACACATACAATCCAGATCTAAAAGTGTAATAGAAAAAGACATTTTTTTAAAACAAGACTCAGTGAGTATATATATATCATAAATTTTAGGTTAAACCAAATGGTAAACAGACAAGAGATGAAGGCAATGTTGGGAGAAAGGGGGCCGCCATCATGTTACTGGCCACGCCATGGCGGCGAGGGTTGCTGGGTGCCAGTGTAACTTAGGGGGTAAGGTGTGGGGAGGGGGCCATGCCTCCCCCCACACCCTTGGGTGTGGGGGGAGGTACAGCCCCCTCCCCACACCACAGATCCAACGCAGTAAGGAAGGGAGGTGGTTGAGGCCGTCATCCCTCTAAATGTTTTTTTGAATTTCCTCAAACAAACAACAGACCCTATGTCATCTAGGGTTTGGCTAAAAGATTAAAAAAATAGTTGTATTTTATATTGATTATAAATGTATGTATCATTGATACAGTTTGTCATTACATTCTAAAAAAACAATATATATATATATATATATATATATATATATATATATATATATATATATATATATATATATATATATATACACAATGGTATATATACACTGTGTGTTGAAGTCATAGTAAAAAAAAATACTCATTTAACTAGGACAGTCTATTTCAGATAATAACTAGATTTAAATTTCTTTAAGCACCATTACTATATAATTTTTTTTTGTAGAAAATAACTCAACAAAATAATTACTCTCTTCCTTCTCATTTTGATAGCATATAAGGTAAAACATAGTACTATTTCTTTGATATAATAGAAATTATATAATCTTGTTTTGACGTTTCTCTGAGAATAAAAGGTGGTATACACAGCAAATTTCTTCATTTCCTAAAACTTTATTCAAGCCTTACTCCAGCATTTAAACTCCCTTTTCTCTTCCAATATAAAATGACAGTATACAAGGATCTTTTATGTCATACTTTCAACAGTCCGTTCACAAACATCAATGATAAACATGTATTTCTATTGCATACAAGCAACACTACATATTTTCTTTTCCACATAGCATACCACAAAAATTTTAACAGCAACACATGTAATTTTTTTTTTAAATAAAGTGACAACATGTACTTTCTTTTGCTTTTCTCCATAAACCCAATACGCAACAATGTGAAAATAACAACAAATTTTGGGATAAATTAAAAAGAGTACTGGTGATGATTATTTTTACACATTCATAACAAAAGTTAAAATTCACAAAATGAAACTAAACTGTCTTGAAAGATATGAAGAAATCACTTAAGAGTTCTTAATCCCAAGTTTCTGTATGGTCAGGTCTTGACCTTGTGGACAATTCAGTAGGTTAATGTGAAACTGTAATATTCAAGGGGCCTTACTTGATTTAAGGTGATCTGTGACTCACTGAACTCGAATTATGTAAATTGTTGCAAATATCAACAAATTATCCATCTCTTTGCATAAATTTATTACTATATCACAAAGCTTTGTATTATTTATAATGAAACAAGCTTCTCCTTTCAAATTGATATGAAAATTGTCAAATACTAACATAATGCTGCATGCTCCTTTCAAATGTAAGACAATTTCCTTAAAATCTTTGCGTTTGAGCTAATTATTTCAAAATGTTTGGGGAAAAGTTAGAGAAATTCAAATTGAATATCATTCTACTATAGGATCTAAATGCTCTGTTATTCATGTTGTAAGAAATACATCAAACTTCATCAAATCCACAGACATAAATCTCCAAATGTGAAGCCTTGAGTATTTTCATGAACACACATCCAAGATTGCAAGCTTTTAAAGCGGTAATATTTTAGATACAAGTAAGAGCTAGAAAACACTATGAAAATAGATGCAGAATCCCATATTTACTTGTATTTAAAGTACACAGTCATATAAGGTTTAAAATGTATGAATGACCTTTTTGCTTCATTAATCAAATCAATAGAAAACTTACAAACGTCTTACAGATACAATAAGGAAGATAGATACTCCATGCATTCCTTAGTGTAGACACATACGACCTCCTCCTCTAAACTAAAATACTTCTCTAATTAAAATGTTCAAACAAATTACAAGTGCAAGCTATCCTCCAAAAATCCCTGTGTAACTAACATACAAGTAGCATAGCTTCTTATATAGATTTTGAAGCTTCATACTGCCATGGCTACAAAACTTAATCTATGGTCAAGATCCATCTATTATTGATCAAGGGTGCATATTCATCTCTAATCGTTTCTCAAAATATCTTAATGATATTTTTTCCTCCTCAAAGGTTGCCATTGGAATATTTTCAAAATAAGATTCCCCTTTCTTTGACTTTTGCTTTCTTGTAGACTTTGTCCATAGATACCCCCTTACTTGATCCTTTTCAATATTGTTTGCTCATTTTACATTTTTCTACTCCCTCAAATATGTTTTGAAATTATTACTTACACCTTCTATAAAGGTGTGATCTCCTCCTGGACTATTTGTCCATACATACTCCTACATTGTAACCCCTCCTCTCAGTTTCCTTTCTTCCTTTTCTAAACCTTCCCTCTTCTTCTTGTATTTCTTCATCTTGGCACTTTCCTCCATCAATGAATCAATCATTTTCTTACTGATATATGCCTCCAGATTCTCCATACATGGTGTAAAAATAGCATGGAATTCTGTTAAAGCTCTTTGTAGTTCATATGCTGGTGTATCCATGTACTCATGATCTAAGAGCCTTTCTACTATCCTTTTATGCATTTTGATCATGTCATCTACCTTTTCTTCTAAGTCCCGAGTGGTTGTTAGGCATCTTCTGAGATTATCCTCTTCAAATTTTAATTCTAACCTTGCCTGTGGCACTTGATTTGCCATTGAAGGGGTAATTACTCCTTCATTTATTAATTCTTCTACTCTCTCTTCAATTTCCTCTAACTGTTCCAATTCAGACCTGCATTCCTCTCTTCTAAATTGGCCATTATATACAAGTATACTACATTTATTCTTTTCAATCACAGCCAATTCCCATCTTTTCACCACTTGTTCTATTACCTGTTCTCCTTCTTGCATGAAGTCCTTGAACCATTCTTCAAAACATTGGCTTTAAGCATCTTATTTTCCATGTCTTTTATTTCATCTTTAGATACAACTGCTAATCACTAGGTAATTCTAGCACTATTGTATTGGGATCAAATATTCTCATAATGAATTGTTGTAATTGGGCAATGTGTCCTTTCAAATATTCCTATTTATCTTTATCCTTCCTTAACATTTTTTCCATAACCTAGTGTATATCCTCCCATTTAGTTATGTGTTGTTCCCTTGTTGTATGCCCTAGGTCAAAATTGAGTATTTTATATTCATCTATTGTCATTTCTTCTTTGGCCTTCTCTTTTTGTGGTATGGCCAAGTTCAGCATCTTGGATCGATATGGACCCCTTTGTATTGTTGACATTGTCTTGGCCTTTCTTCTCTCTTTCCTTGGCGTTGTATCTCCCAATAGACTTTTGATGTCAATAGGTACTAATTGTACCTCCTTCTTTTCTTTCCTTATCTCCGATTGTAACCAAGCAGGAACCTCTTTTGTGCCTTCAATAGTTTTTTCTTCATTAATTACCTCTTCTTGAGGTCTTTCTTCTTCTCCCTGCTCTTGTTGTTGCTGTTGTTGTTCTTGTTGTTGTTCCTATTGCTATTGTGGAGGAGGCTGATGTTGAGACTCACCCTCATTTTCTTCTTCTTTAATTTCTGTGTCCCCTCCACCTTCATCTTCTTCCTCAGGACCTTCTCCCTTCAATGATTCCTTTTCTTGGTCCTCTTCCTTATGTGCTTGTTCTATATTTGTTGTGTCTATATCTTTTTCTTATTTTTCAATTTTACCTTCATCAACATTTTTTGTATGTTCTTCACCTTCATGTTTCTTGGCTACATCCTCTATAGTTTCAGCTTCATTTTGTTCTTTTTCAGACATGCTAATTTGCTCTGTATGTGAAGGTGAGCCCCCCATTGTATTAGCCCCATTTATTTATTTTTCCTATTCCTTTCTATTCTTTGTATTCTTCTCTTCTTGACTTTGCTCTCCATACATGTTTAAAATGTTTAATACATCTACACTTAAGGTACCAGCTCCTATTTCCTCTTTGGTTTGAGCAAGTGTTTCCTTTATTGTCTCCTTGGGTCCATCTTCCTTTTCAAACTCTTCAATTTTATGTGCTTCATCTTGCACATCCTTTATTATTTTAGGAGACACCAAGGTACCAAATGGATCTACTGTTCATGATTCTTCTTGTACCCTTTCTTTTTTAGACATTGAGCCTTGTTCAATTTCTATCTTAGCCTAAGTGTTTTGCTCTTCTTCTTCATTTAGGAATTCATTGGATTCTTCTTCTTCAATTCCAACTTCCTTTTCTGAATCTATTTCTCTCTCCCCACTTTCACTACTGTCATCAACAATGCAGACAGTCTCAGTGGTTTGTTTGGCTTCATGTGCTTTTGACCCTTGTAGCATTTCTCCAGCCAATTCTATCTTTACCTGAGCATATGCTTGTCTCTTTTCTGCTGAGGTGGATGTACCGGGTATACCACTCAACTTAGCACCTACCTACTGTGCTCCTATGACTTCACTCATTTTTTAAGTCTCCCCTTTTGATATGCTTTTTGGTATTGCATTTTTAACCTTTTGTCCTATTATTTCTATGGAATCCCATGATTCTTCTATACTAATATCATGGTGTAATGAGTTTGCCTCCACAAATGTGCCTGATGACTCTGCTACTATCACTCCCAATGCATAAGGATCCATCGGAGTAGTATTTTTATCCTTCTCTACAATTTTAGCTTCCACAACCTTTCTTTACTTTTGATAGAAATGATGGAGATCATCACTATGCTCTCTTACTCTCTTTTTCCCTTTCTTTGGATATGTGATCTCCACTCCTTCAGCTTTAAGCTCTTCAATCCTATCTTTTAACCATGTTTTCGAGAACAAGATGACTGGTTTGGACAATGTGTCCAAAGAAGTGTTCCATGGTTGTGTCCAATTAGGCTCTTCAATAGGAGCAAGCCTGACACTTTCATAACTATGATGTAGCAATTTATCATATTCTTTAACCTCTGGGGGAACATATATAACTTCCATAGACCTCATTTGATCAACTGTTAATCTTTTATGAGCCCTCTTTCTTACCTCTTTGTCATTCATAGAGTCTAACCAAAAATCCTCAATATGAATTTGATTTTTAAATTTCTTATCAATTGTATTTTGAATTCTATGGAAGGAATCAAACCTTCGGGCCAACTCAAATTCTTCAAATCCATAATACCTCAATTCTTGTTCTAGATAACCAGTAACCTCCTCACTATAGCATGAATTTCTACCAACTGACCAAGGTAACTTCATATTTCCTCTGCTAAACTTCTTGTACATTTTGAAGGCATTCAAATTCTGCCTTGAGAACTCCAGAACAATTAATTTATTGGAAGGATACCTAGGTAGCATGAAAGGTTTTCCTTCAGTTTTGATATAAGTAAAATGTGGAAATTGAATATACCATGAACTGTGCAGCCTAATTGTTTACTCTACATCTTTAGATAACCTCTTATTTGGCTCTTCCCTTAAAATTCTAACCATGTATGTACAAAACACATCATTTACTAAAGCATACTTCTTCAATGCACTTTCTTCCTGCAAATTAGGGTAATGTTCATATACCAGCTTCTAACCTCGACCATTTCCTAAGGTTCCAATCCTGTCTATCCCATGAATGGTTGAACCTCTGCTGCACATGAATATAATAAGTATGAAGACAAATAAAAAGGCAACAACTTTTGCTTCCTTAGCATCGCCTATTTCCATATCGCTGTGCTTATAGCCTTAGCCTAGTGAATTTGTCCTTGCTCTTTTTCTGTGCCCCTCATGAATTGGATGACAATAAACATCCACGGCTCACACTTAGTGCCATCTTTCAATCCCACTAATCTGCTTAGCATTGTAATTATCAAGTATATTTCTTCTTTAAAGTATATTCTTAGCAGATTCTTGTGCACTCTTGCCACAACTTTGGGTTTGTTTTCTACGCTGTACCAACTGTAGAAGATCTTGCCTCTACACTCTCTTTCATTGTTGTGGAAATCTTCATTGTATTGATCTATATCAATATCCACCATTTTCTCATGTATTTCTAGATTGAATGTTCTTGCAATACCTTTTGTGGATAAATCTGCAATAAGTATATCATGAAACATTATTTTTGTGGTAGCTGGGTCATACAAGTATAAGCAATCTAGACACAAATCCCTAGCTTCCATAGCCAATAGAAAACTCGCAGCCCTATACAATCCACTCTCCCATATACACCTCATGTCAGGTGTAGCGTCAGTAGCTGTGATCTTCTATAAAACATCATTTGCATCATAGTTCCTGATGTTGGTGTCTATCCCCACTCTAGTGTAACTAATCAATGAAGGGTACCCTCTATGTAGGGGCAACTCCTCTTTTTCTATTTCTTTGCGCAGCTTCCTCTATTTTTTAACTTCACCGCCTGTATCTACCTTTTTCTGCTTTGGAGCCATCCTATAGAAAATGCATCCTTTTAACTTTTCATTTTACTTTCTTACCTAGGGTTTTACTATGAATTTTCTATTTTTTACCATTTTACCCTAACCCCCTTTTGTCTTTTCCATTTTGACTTTCACATTTGTTTAACCCAACCCAGCTAATTAACAATTAAACTAGTAATTTAACGAATGTTTACATTTCACAATGAAATTACTGAAATCTACTTGCATTCTTACCAATTGAATTGTAACGGTGTTTTAAGATAAATACCTATATCTCTTGACCACTCAACTTTCCTTCGTTGACTTACTTTACCGTTCTTACTTTGTCCAGCTTCTAGAATTCTGTTGCTTTGATGAATTTTGTTCAATTTCTGTAGTAATTCTTTCTTTCTGCAATTTTGAATTTTGACAAGGCAAATCTGAAAGAAAAATAACTTTAAATTTACCCTAACCCTTTGAACTTTACTCTTTTTGGTGTTAGCTCGGCATTAATTACAATAATTAATGCACCTAAGGCTTCAGCTTTTGTATTTCAGTGTTTTGTTTTAAACTTCTATCCGTTAGTTTATTTTCTACATACATCTCGTTTTCTTGTATCTTTCTTTGTATATTGTTCCTTGTATGACCCCTTTATATCTTTTCAATATACAAACATATATGAAATGAGCCATAACCAATGTTATTTCCCTTTTCCTTTTTATCCATACGTGTATCTTTGATTTGTATATCGCTCTTTGTATGTCTCATAGATATAAGCGCATATACAAACGACCCATACAAACCCCTTTTACCTTTTATCTCCCACGATGTCTTTTATTTCCTTGTATATCAGAGATTTATATTATTAACATACCATCGCCCCAAACATACAAAGATTTTCCTTTATTTAACTTCTTTTCGAATCCGTCTTGCATCTTTTCTTTGTATCCTTTCTTGTATGTCAGCTTGTATATCGGAGATGTATATTGTTAACATACAAGCCTGAGATACAATCCGTAGGACCCACTTTACTTTCCACTTGTATTTCAATGATACAACAATACTTGTATCTACTCTTAGATACAAGCCTTGATACATGCAAATTCCTTTGTATAATCATCTCAGATTTTCAATCCTTTATAGACCAAATTTCATATTCTCCTTGGCTCCACATATGGATATAAAGTGAATGCATCTTTCACTCTACATTAAGATACAATGCATCACTTATATCAGATTTTAATTCTCGATTTCCGTGCTGTATGTATATAAAAAGGTATAAACCCGAAGCATACAACATACAAACCATGAAACATACCTCGATAAAACCAAATTCCACATTCTCCTCGAGTCTGTGATATGTATATCATGTTGTATACCACCTCGTATCTTTCTTTTCACCAAACATACAACCTAATATACAAACTGTGGATTTGACCAATTATCCACTTTACCTCTGAATCCCGTCGGGTCCGACTTGTATGTAAAGAATAAACATTAACAATATACATACAAGTACCATGATGTAATAAACCTAACCACTCTATGCGACTAAGACAATTACTTCACATACAAATGACTTTGTCTATGCAACATACAAACCTTCCTATAGTGCATTTTACCAAAACATGCATATCTTGCAAAATATTGGGAATTTTGAAATAGTTCAAAAAGCAACCCCTATTCATTTTTGACAAAGAATTCACCCCTATTCTACTCTGGTACTTAATGCTTATTTTTTTATTTTTTGAACAAGATTTGTAACTTTTACTTCCTTTTCCCTTTTACCACCAAGCAGACCTACACACAAGCAAAAGCCATAGCCACAACAAGGGTCCTCATTTTGCTAAGAAGTAAACTGGGGCGTCTTGTGAGCACCACAACAACTAGCAGCCAAACAAAACAATTAAATTAAAACCATTAAAGAAAACTAAATGAAATAAATTCATAACTTCCAACTTTCTTTTCTACAGATCATTATTTAATCTGAGACCTAATGTATTCAATAAGGTGCATGAATTTCCTCATTCAATTTAAGTGGGTGCATGTGATTAATAATCCTCATCTTGAAAATAACTTGAATAAACTAGTGACTGATATTAAACTACACATTTGATGTCATTCCCTCATAGCCAACCAGATAGAGCCTTACTTCCAGCAGGCATCTATAGCCCCGACAAGGTTATCGTTACAATTCTCCTAACTAGAGCTCCCCTGCCAGCAAGCATCTATAGCCCCGGTAGAGTTACTTAGATGGCTTAATCTAGATTTTCAATAAAATCTATTTTATTTATTTACTTATTTTTTATATTGTATGTAAGATAGAGACTTTGTAAGATATTACCATTGTTACTTCATGATGCAAGGAGTGATCAGTTGCTGAAAATTAAGCTGAGAATTGTAATGGTAGCAAGGGTAACCTCTGATTTTTCACCTAACACCTACACTGGTATGTTCAACAAACCCAAGGATTTTAGGTGTGTCATTGTGAGAAACTTCCCTTTAATACTTAACCCATATTTATTGAATACAAAATTTCACAAGCTAAACCATTTTCTACATTCATGACAGTCACAACAAGTTATGTATAAGTTTCAAATAATTAAACTAAATGTTTTGAATTTTCTATTGTTTTCAGTGGTTGTTAATCTACTCCTGTATACTTCAAAACAAAACAACATCCATACCCAGGCAACACCACACACAGAACACAAAACAACAAAACAAAACAAACAAAACAAACAAAACTAGACAAAACCCAACAAACTGTACATTATTTACACTATGATACACAACATACCAACTACCCTCATCTCAAGCCTGAAAGTAATGTTTCAAATCTTGGCCATTAACAGGTAATGGCATCTCTTCCCCAGTCAAGATCTTGAGCTTGAACGTATTATCTCCTATTATCTCTGTGACCTGTAATGGACCTAGCCATAATTTGTTGAACTTTCCATGATTTCCTTTCTTTTCATGTGCCTTATCCCAACACAACACTAAGTCTGATATTCTGAATGTTTTGACTCTTGCTCTTTTATCAAACCATCTTTTGACCACTGCTTGATGTTTGGCAAGCCTTTCAATGGCTTGATCTCTCTTCTCATCAAATTGTATATCCTGGCCTCTCTATGATCATCAAATCCTAAATACTCATTAGCAAACTTTCCAGACAGGTATTCTTAAATTCACTGGAAGTATGGGATCAGTCCCATAAACTAGGTGATAAGGCGCATTGCCTAAAGTAGACTTAACCTTAGTCCTATCTACCCACAGCGCATATTTCAACAATGTATTCCATCCACTGGGATTTTTTACAATTAGCTTCTTGATTATATCCAATAAAATCTTGTTTGTGGACTCAGCTAAACCATTCCCCTAAGGATAAAAATTTAAAGAAAATTTTAACACTATCCCATATTCAAATGCCCATTTAGAAAATTTCAGAGAAGAAAATGTAGGGCCATTATCACATACCAGTGCATATGGAGCTCCAAACCTTATTATGATGTTTTCTTCAAGAAATTTGATAACCACCTCAGTAGTAGAAAATTTGCAACATGTGGCTTCAGTCCACCTTGTACAATAGTCAGTTAGTGTCAATATAAACTTATGTCCTACAGATGATGGAGGATTTATAACTCCAATGAAATCCAAGCCCCACTATGCAAATGGACTAGACTCAATGACTGGCTGTAATGGATTAACCTGATTCCTTCCTTTGTCTGCTGTAGTCTCACAAGTGTGACAACTTCGAATATGACTCTGTATCTTTAAACATTGTTGGCCAATAGTATCCCGCTCTTAGTATCTTATGTGTAGTAGCTAAATGAGAACCATGAGCAGTTCCATACTTATCATGCAACTCTGACAACACCTTATCTGCTTCAGTTCTGTTTAAACACCTTAAATATATACCCTCATGGTTCTTCTTGAATAGAAGACCTCCTTGTACTTTTGTGCTTTAATCTTTAAAGCTCTCCTCTGAGAAGACTTCATCTTACTTGGATATTTTCCTAATATAAAAAATGTATTCAAATCATCATACCCGCCTGATGCATCATTAGAATTTAATACATACTATTGCTTCACCAAATTTGGATTTGTGTTTGCTATGGTCTATACTAATGCTTTCCCTCGAACCAGCTTCATTGGAATAATCTCCATATCAAACTCTTGCAATATTGTAATCCATTTAGCTCTTTTCTCTCCAGGCTCATTCTGCATTAGTAGCATTTTTACTATTGCATTTGGTACTATGGCCTTAATTTGACTTTGTAAGATGTAATGTCTAAACTTCTTAACTACTCTTACTAGTGCAAATGCTTGTCTTTTTGTGTCTAGATACTTCAGTTGTGCATCTTTCAGAGGTGCACTCATGAAAGCTATGGGATTTTCTTCATTATCTTCTCCTTTTTGTGTCAAGGCAGCTGCAACTAAATGTGAAGATGCAAAAGAATATATGTAAAATGGTTTGGTATAATTTGGACTTGCTAACATAGGAGCATCAGAAATAGCCTCCTTAATATCTTTGAATGCAGCTTTGGCTACTAGTGTCCATTCTATCTTTGCATCTTTCTTGAGCATGGCGTTTAATGGTTGCACAATTTTTGCAAATCCCGTAATAAACTTCCTAACAAAGTTAATCTTCCCAAAAAAGCACTTTAATTCCTTCTTCTTGTTAGGTAATTGCAATTTTCTTATTCCTTCTACTCTATCAAGATCAATAGATATCCCATTTTCAGAAATGACATGTCCTAACAATTTTCCTTCAATTACACTAAATGAACATTTCTTTGGGTTAAGAGATATCTCGTGCCTTTCACATCTTTTAAGTACTCTTCTCAAATCTTCTCCATGAGTGGATGCATCTTTGGAATAAATAGTTAAATCATCCATATAAATAACAATGCATTTACCTGACAATCCACAAAATGCAATGTCCATGGCTCGCTAAAAAGTAGCACCTGCATTGATTAAACCAAAAGGCATTCTCCTATATGCATAATTTCCCCACTTGCAAGTAAAAGTAGTCTTCAACCTATCTTCTTTATCAACTAGGACTTGGTTATATCCTAAGAATCCATCTAAGAAAGATATCTTCTTAGCTCCATTTACTGCTTGCAGCACTTCATCTATTGGAGGCAAGGGATAATTATCTTTTTCAGAGGCTTTGTTCAAATTTCTAAAGTCAACACATAGCCTAATGTCTCCATTTTTATTTCTCACAGGTACCAAATTAGCTACCCAGGTTGAATGTCTTACTGGGAAGATTATCCTGGTAGATAGCAATTTTTTCACTTCTTCAAAGATTAAAGGCTCTAAAATAGCATTCACAGGCCTTTGTTTCTGTCTAAATGGTTTAACTTCTAGTTTCAAGGGTATCACATGGGTTATGATGAACGTATCATATGTATTCAAATCTTCATATGTCCATGCTATTACATGTTTGTACTCTTTCAGAACATCTACAATTTCTCTTCTTAACTCCTCAGAGCAAGCTTTTCCAATCAATACATTCTGTGGACTTTACTCTGTTCCTAGGTTATATGGATCACCTTTACCCCCTTCAGTTTTGGGCAAGCCTTTCTGCCTAACTATCCCATCAAAGTCAAAAATATTTTCCAACTCAATTACTCCCTTAGGTAAGAAATTACTCTTCAAATTTATTATGTCTTCTTCATCCCAAGACACATCAGGCCTTTCCTATTCATCAATGATTTAAGATTCAAACACTTCATTACAAGTGAGAAAATCCACAATTTGATGATCCCCCTCAAATACTTGAAAATGAGTAACATTATCTGGTATACTCGGAACATTTACTAATTTAATAGAAAATCATTTTAAACCTGACAGTGTTAAGGGTTCCAAAGTTCTAGCAACAACTGCTAATGCATCTGGTCTGTGATTCAATTCTCTAGGGATATGTTCTATGTTAAAGGCATCAAATGAATCAAGTAAATCCCACACCCTATGCCTATAACAAACCATCTTCTTATAATTGCATGCATACAAATTTCTTACTTGTCTGACCACTAACTCAGAGTTTGAAAATACTCTGATCATTTTCACCTTTTTCTTGATAGCCATAACAAGTCCATAAATCAAAGCTTCATATTCTGCTACATTATTAGTATAGGGAAATTGTAGCCTATATGCTGCTAAAAATGACTTACCATTAGGATCTATAAGTTCCACACCTCCACCTGCACCTTGTCTAGATTTAGATCCATCACATTTCAGTGTCCACATGCCCTCTTTGTTCTTTTGACCTTTTATTTTGGCATGTTTTGCCTTTTCTATTACATGTGCGGTACTATCTTGTTTCTTCATGGGTGATTCATTTTGACTTACTTGCATATTTATATTATCAATTTGTAAATCAGAATGATAAGACACTCTTGTCTTTTGTCTCTTTCTCTAAATCTAGAATTAATACATCCATGTTGTCCTAAAAGTATATCTCTAGTTGTTTAGGATTAACCTTTCCTTCCTACAATTCCATCCCCTTTGTGCACATTATGTATTGGTATTCTATAATGTCTCTGCACATTCCACAATTCTCTTCAGAATGAGGCTTATTATGGACTTTGCACATGCTCTTATACAACTTGCACTGAACTGGAATATTTTGTTCAATGCACTTTTCCATTTCCTGCCTAATGATCTGACCAAAACTAGTTATTGCGTTGTCTTCCTCATCAGAAGAATTCTCATCAGACTCAATGAACACTACTGTTTCTTTACTCACAGGTTTTTCTTTAAAATTTAGCATTAGGATTTCCTCAATTTTCACTCCCTTGTTAGTGACTCTATAAACACCAGGTTCAACAGAAGCATATAATATCTCATTAGTCTTGTTGTATTATGTAATCATGTGTTTCATTCTAGGTTCAACTTCTATCCTGATTTGATTTGGAACACCTCTCCAAGGTAACCACATGTGAAAAATCAATGGCCATATATCCATTTAATGTTTTGGACCACTCTCTACTCAACAACTTCCTGTAATTCATAGGTATATCTACTACCTGAATATCAATAAACTAACTCACCCTAGGATCTAAGGCTAACTGCATTTGAATATGCATTAATTCTCCTATCATATTGACCTCAGTTTCATCTAATTGTGTAACAACCTTGGTAGATTTGGTAGGGGTCAGCCCTAAAGTTTTGCATATCCCTAAAGGCATTACATTGGTTGATGCACCAGAATCTACCATGCAATTATGTATGTTCTTTCCCAACATCCTAATGGTTAACAAGAAAGGATGGGCTTCCCTCTTATCTACATACATGACCACATTAGTGTTGGAAGGCTGTTCGGTTTTCTTATTCTTTTCTTTGGGCTGTGGATCTTTACTAGGAACATTCATATCAACAGAGACCTTGCTTGTCATAGATGTATCCAAGGACTTTATGAAAGTATTTATGACCCTTGGACTTTTCAACAATTCACATAAAGGTATACTGAGTTTGATTTTTTTATCTCTTCAGACAAGTAACTCATTAGCCTCATTGTTTTCATTGTCTCTGTTTTCCCTATTTGGATTTTTAGTGCTACTGTCCCACTATTCACATGATGATTAGCCTTTAGTATAGCAGGATTATTACTAGCATTTTGATCTGGAGGAGTATTGAAATTGTTAGAAGGAGTGGAAGTAGTGAAAGGGCCTCCAGGCCTAGTGTTACTTCTTAAATTGTAGGTATGATTTTTGTTAGACTATTGAAAATCCTGTACCTCCTCTGTTTCATATAACACTTCATTTTCAGTTTCAAAGGGAAACTAAAAAGCATTCAATACTAAGGCTGATTCAGGATATAGGTTCTCACAAAAGTAAGGCTCATCTTCTAACAGTTGATCTTCTTCTTCTTTAGTTGCAAAGGTAAAAGTCTCTAAGACTAAAGCAGTCTCAAATCTCGAGGGCACTATTTCATTACCTTTGGGAATGAGAAACTCAGAGGTAGGAGCCTGTACATCTACATTGAAAATACTTGCTGCCAGATGAAACTAAGGGCAATCTAATTTAGCATGTGCATTGGTATTATGAATCTTGCACCATTTCTTTAATGCTAAGTTAGCCATTTGGATTCTAGCTGTTTATTTTGTCTCCTGATTATCCAAATTCTCAAATGGAGAAGCTAGAGTGCCATTATTTGGCCCTGTGTTTCATGTCCTAGGTGGCCTTGGCTGATTCTAATTTCTATTGTTATTACCCCAGGTTTTGTTATCTACAACAGGTCCTCTGTTTTGCATGGCTTGTCCCTGATTATGATTTTCACTCTGACAATAATTCTATCCTTGGTTGGAACCATGACCCTAGTTATAATTTTGGTTATGATTCTGGTTATGGTTCTGACTGTATCCTTGATTATTTCTACCATAGAAATTTTCATTTCTCAGTTGTGTCATTTCAGTAGTCAATCTTCTCAAGTGTGCAGTAATTTTCTTTGATTTCTTCCCTATCCTGTTGTGCCTTTGCCACAAATGTATCCTGAGGAGGATGGAAGAAAGACTGACCATTATTCTGATTGTTATTGGTACTGTTACCAGTATAAGGGACTATAGCCTAGATTGGGGAAGGATTATACACAGGTGTGTATGTAGGAATTGGGTTCAATAGTGGAGTATTGTGTATAGGGACTCCATTCCATGCTTGTGTTTGACTTTGCATCCGAGGGTTTCCTCCATTAAGAAATGGGTTATAAGTTGTTTGCCTCATCTCCTGGTTTACTGAGGCTGCCTCTTTATAAGCCTTGGATATTGTATCTATATCAACCTTTCTTTTGACAAACATAACAGTTAGTGGATCAAGGGCAACCTAATACATGGCTAATAAAGCATATGTAGTCACTATGTAAGGAGCTACTAACCTGGAATAAACCTTCTAAAACCTATCATTAAAGTTATCAATCAACTCTCCTTCACCTCTTTTAATTGCAGCCAATTTATGATATAAGGTGGAAGGATCAACTGGTCCCCTAAACCTAGACAAAAATGCCTCTTCCATAAGTGTCCAAGAAGAAATATAGCCATTAGGCAAGTTAACATACCAGTTAGAAGTCTGCTCATTAAAGGTGTAAGGAAACAACCTACATACAACATCCTCATATTCTAACCTGGCTCTAAAGCATGCCTCCTTGTATATCCTAATGTGATCT
The DNA here is from genome assembly GCA_027924645.1 of Cunninghamia lanceolata. Classification (NCBI taxonomy): domain Eukaryota; kingdom Viridiplantae; phylum Streptophyta; class Pinopsida; order Cupressales; family Cupressaceae; genus Cunninghamia; species Cunninghamia lanceolata. Next base: position 17,680,586 of record BSBN01000055.1, read on the forward strand.
TCTAGATCTTGATGCAATTGATATTTAGGATATATCTTTTCAAGATTTTTTTGCATCTCATGATAATCATTGAATGTTATAGGAGAATTGACATTGAAATAAGCCATTATAGGTCCTTGTGCTGGGCCTGGACCTCTGGGACTACCTGGATTTCTAGGAGGACTAGGACCTTTAGGAGGACTAAGACCTTTAGGAGGGCTATGACCTTTAGGAGGACTAGGGCCTCTAGGAGGACTTAAACCAAGATTCAAAGATCTAAATGAAGAACTGTCAGGACTCACTATGTTATGGATGTTAAAAGGTGATCCAGGAGGTGTTCTAGATGAGCCTCCTACGTTTGATATTATAGGATTCCAAATCAAAGAACCCTTACTCTGCCTTTTATTAGGTAATTGCACAAATGTATCCTCTAAACTAGATCTAGACCTAGTCACTCTACCACTATTATGAGCCAGCTTTACTCAAATCCTACCTTACTTCCAATCAGGCCCTTCTTCTAGCACCAAAAACTATTGAAGATTATTTTAACACATTCATAACAAAAGTTAAAATTCACAAAATAAACTTAAACTTTCTTGAAAGATATGAAGAAATCACTTAAGAGTTCTTAATCCCAAGTTTCTGTGTGGTTAGGTCTTAACCTTGTGGACAATTCAGTAGGTTAATGTGAAACTATAATATTCAAGGGGCCTTACTTGATTTAAGGTGATCTGTGACTCACTGAACTCAAAGTATGCAAATTGTTGCAAATATCAACAAATTATCCATCTCTTTGCATAAATTTATTACTATATCACAAATCTTTGTATGATTTATAATGAAACAAACTTCTCCTTTCAAATTGATATGAAAATTCTCAAATACTAAAATAATTCTGCATCTTCCTTTCAAATGTAAGACAATTTCCTTAAAATCTTTGCGTTTGAGCTAATTATTTCAAAATGCTTGGGGAAAAGTTAGAGAAATTCAAATTGAATATCATTCTACTATAGGATCTAAATGCTCTGTTATTCACGTTGTAAGAAATACATCAAACTTGATCAAATCCACAAACATAAATCTCCAAATGTGAAGCCCTAAGTATTTTCATGAACACACATCCAAGATTACAAGCTTTTAAAGAGGCAATATTTTAGATACAAGTAAGAGCTAGAAAACACTATGAAAATAGATGCAGAATCCCATATTTACTTGTATTTAAAGTACATTGTCATATAAGGTTTACAATGTATGAATGACCTTTTGGCTTCATTAATCAAATCAACATAAAACTTACAAATGTCTTACTGATACAATAAGGATGCTAGATACTCCACGCATTCCTTAGTGTAGACACAGGCGACCTCCTCCTCTAAACTAAAATACTTCTCTAATCAAAATGTTCAAACAAATTACAAGTGCAAATTATCATCCAAAAATCCCTCTATAACTAACGTACAAGTAGCATAGCTTCTTATATAGATTTTGAAGCTTCATACTGCTATGGCTACAAAACTTAATCTATGGTCAGGATCCATCTATTATTGGTCAAGGGTGCATATTCATCTCTAACTGTTTCTCAAAATATCTTAATGGTATCTTTTCCTCCTTAAAGGATGCCATTGGAATCTTTTCAAAATAAGATTCCCCTTTCTGATGTAGAGATGTCAAGTCTCCAATGGTAATCTAACAAGATCAAAAGATTCAAATAACTTGTGGCTTCAACCAATAAGGCTTCTCTACTCTTCTCCTTGCCTTAAACTCCACCAAAGGGCTCAAATTTGGATTCCAACTTCTCAAATGAATTCTTGTACCTTCTAGGGTCTCAACCTACCCCAACCAACAAGATTCAATAGGTTTCATGCACCTTTCTGACCGGTTCTTGACAACTCCCCTTAACCAGGCCTAATCCTTGTAGCCCTGTTCAGTGACTAATTTGCACTTTTCTCCAAACTTTCCCAAAGCACTCCAAAAACTAATGACTTATCTGAGTACCCTCTATTGAGTTCTATAACATACTTCAAAATCATATACTATTGTTTTGGACAAAATATGACTGTCCTAACAACCCAGCTGTCTTCCTGCAGGGCCTAATCCACCCACTTTACAAAGGAACCCTATCAAATACTTATCCCCCTCACTCCAAACCTAAAAAAAGTCTTAGGAAAGGATTAAAAATGAAGGATTTTCAAGGTTTCAACCAGTGGTTTGCTCATTTGCATGTTTAAATACAAAACCCCCCTTTCTAGGCCTCAAAACCTAGGGCTTGCTAGATCTCCCACTTCCAATCACTTTCAGACCTCATTCAAAGGTGTAACACCATATCCTTGACCATATTAACCCTCAGCAAACATAAAACCACCACCTTATTAAGGCCGATCTCCTGCTGCTACAACTGAGCCACCATTTCAATGCTCTTTCCACATGTAATCTCTGACTTTCAATGGTGATCACCTGCCCATTTGCACTCCTCCTACTTTGTCAAGTTAGAAATAATATTATACATATAATCAAGGACCTATTCCATGAGTATCAGGCTCCTACATCCATGGGAAGGTCCTATGAGGCATTGAAACCTCTCAAAATGCATAGGACAGCCTGCTATTCTTTGTAACAGTCAATACAAACAGCAACGAAACTTCCTACAAAAACCTTCTCAGAGCATGAAATGAAGTCTATTAATATTAACTAATGTCCTAATACATTTGCCAACACTCAACAATCAAAAAGATCAACAGAAACAAGAAGGAGGTGCAAGACAAAATTGAATTTTATTGTTATTTGCAGCCTGCCGTACAACTCAAGCTTCCAATATGACTCCTCTATGAGATCTCATGCCTTGGGAAGGCTTATATAACTTTTCCTAACTCCCACAATCAATTCCCAAAGGTTGGAGATGGTTAAACTTCCAAAACCATTCATTTTTTATTTTCCCGCCCAAATGCATTATTTAAAAATTTGAATATTAAACTTTGTTTTAAGTGACTTTTACTCTACCAAATTATCATGGTTCATCATGGTTGATCTTATTAGGATCATTATTCCTTATTCCTAGCCTTAGACACTTCTAATTGACTCTTATTTGACTCTAGAGGCACTATTGACCCACTTACATTATTTTTTTGTCCTAGGGTCCTTACCAAGACCCTCAGGACATTTGATCATTTCATCATTTTGCCCATTACAATATGCCATAATTGGTTCTAGGATGTTCCATTTGATTTGATTTGATCCATGGGCTTCTCCTTTGATCATTTGTGTCTTCTTGCTCTGGGGTGTTCTCTTAGGTGCTCCTGCACCACTTTCTTTGACTTTTGCTTTCTTGTAGACTTGCCCGCAGATACCCCCTTACTTGATCCTTTTCAATATTGTTTGCTCCTTTTACATTTTTCTACTCCCTCAAATATGTTTTGAAATTATTAATTACACCTTCTATAAAGGTACAATCTCCTCCTAGACTCTTTGTCCATACATACTCCTGCATTGTAACCCCTCCTCTCAGTTTCCTTTCTTCCTTTTCTGAACCTTCGCTCTTCTTCTTGTATTTCTTCATCATGGCACTTTCCTCCATCAATGAATCAATCATTTTCTTACTGAGATATGCCTCTGGATTCTCCATACATGGTGTAAAAATGGCATGGAATTATGTTAAAACTCTTTGTTGTTCATATGATGGTGTATCCATGCACTCATGATCTACGAGCCTTTCTACTATCTTTTTATGCATTCTGATCATGTCATCTACCTTTTCTTCTAAGTCCTAAGTGGCTGTTATGCATCTTCTAAGATTCTCCTCTTCAAATTTTAATTCTAACCTTGCCTGTGGCACTTGATTTTCCATTGAAGAGGTAATTACTCCTTCATTTATTAATTCTTCTACTCTCTCTTCTATTTCCTCTAACTGTTCCAATTCAAACCTGCATTCCTCTCTTCTAAATTGGCCATTATATACAAGTATACTACATTTATTCTTTTCAATCGTAGCCAATTCCAATCCTTTCACCTCTTGTTCTATTACCTGTTCTCCTTCTTGCATGAAGTCCTTGAACCATTCTTCAAAAACATTAGCTTTAAGCCTCTTATTTTCCATGTCTTTTATTTCATCTTTAGATACAACTGCCATATCACTACGCAATTCTGGCACTATTGTATTGGGATCAAATATTCCCTTAATGAATTGTTGTAATTGGGCAATGTGTCCTTTCAAATATTCCTATTTATCTTTATCCTTCCTTAACATTTTTTCCATAACCTGGTGCATATCCTCCCATTCAATTATGTGTTGTTCCCTTGTTGTATGCCCTAGGTCAAAATTGAGTATTTTATATTCATCTATTGTCATTTCTCCTTTGGCCTTCTCTTTTTGTGGTATGGCCAAGTTTAGCATCCTAGATGCATCTGGACCCCTTTGTATTGCTGATATTGTCCTGGCCTTTCTTCTTTCTTTCCTTGGCATTGTATCACCCAATAGATTTTTGATGTCAATATGTACTAATTGTACCTCCTACTTTTCTTTCCTTATCTCTGCCCCTAACCAGGCAGGAACCTCTTTTGTGCCTTCAGCAGTTTTTTCCTCATTAATTACCTCTTCCTAAGGTCTTTCTACTTCTCCCTGCTCTTGTTGTTGTTCCTGTTGCTGTTGTGGAGGAGGCTGCTGTTGAGACTCACCCTCATTTTCTTCTTCTTCAATTTCTATGTCCCCTCCACCTTCATCTTCTTCCTTAGGACCTTCTCCCTTCGATGTTTCCTTTTCTTGGTCCTCTTCCTTATGTGCTTGTTCTACATTTGTCATGTCTATATCTTCTGCTTGTTTTTTAATTTTACCTTCATCAATGTTTTATGTATGTTCTTCACCTTCAGGTTTCTTGGCTGCATCCTCTGTAGTTTCACCTTCGTTTTGTTCTTTTTTAGACATGCTAATTTTCTCTGTATGTGAAGGTGAGCCCCCCATTATATCAGCCCATTTTATTTCTTTTTCCTATTCCTTTCTATTCTCTGTATTCTTCTCTTCTTCACTTTGCTCTCCATACATGTTTAAAATGATTAATACATCTACACCTGAGGTACCAACTCCTGTTTCCTCTTTGGTTTGAGCAAATGTTTCCTTTATTGTCTCCTCAGGTGCATCTTCCTTATCAGACTCTTCAAGTTTATGTGCTTCATCTTGCACATCCTTTATTATTTTAGGAGACACCAGGGTACCAAATGGGTCTATTGTTCCTGATTCTTCTTATACCTTTTCTTTTTCAGACAGTGAGCCTTATTCAATTTCCATCTTAGCCTGAGTGTTTTGCTCTTCTTCTTCACTTAGGAATTCACTAGATTCTTCTTCTTCAATTCCAACTTCCTTTTCTAAATCTATTTCTCTCTCCCCACTTTCACTACTATCATCTACAATGTGGACAGTCTCAGTGGTTTGTTTGGCATCATGTGCTTTTGACCCTTGCAGTATTTCTCTAGCCAATTCTGTCTTTACCTGAGCATATGCTTGTCTCTTTTCCTCTAAGGTGGATGTACCAGGTATACCACTCAACTTAGCACCTACCTGCTATGCTCCTATGACTTCACTCATTTTTTAAGTCTCCTCTTTTGATATGCTTATTGGTATTGCCTTTTTAACCTTTTGTTCTGTTATTTCTTTGGAAGCATGTGCTTGTTCTGTACTAATATCGTGGCCTAATGATTTTTCCTCCACAAATGTGCCATATGACTCTACTACTGTCACTCCCAATGCATAAGGATCCATCAGAGTAGCATCTTTATCCTTCTCTACAATTTTAAATTCCACAACCATTCTTTTCTTTTCATAGAAACATTGGAGATCATCACTATGCTCTCTTACTCTCTTTTTCCCTTTCTTTGGATATGTGATCTCCACCCCTTCAGCTTTAAGCTCTACAATCCTATCTTTTAACCATGTTTTCGAGAACAAGATGACTGGTTTGGACAATGTGTCCAAAGAAGTGTTCCATGGTTGTGTCCAATTGGGCTCTCCAATAGGAGCAAGCCTGGCACTTTCATAACTGTGATGTAGCAATTTATCATCTTCTTTAACCTCTGGGGGAACATATATATCTCCCATAGACCTCATTTGATCAACTGTTAATCTTTTATGACCCCTCTTTCTTACCTCTTTGTCATTATTACAATCTAACCAAAAATCCTCAATATGAATTTGATGTTTAAATTTCTTATCAATTGTATTTTGAATTCTATGGAAGGGATCAAACCTTCGGGCCAACTCAAATTCTTCAAATCCATAATATCTCAATTCCTATTCTAAATAACTAGCAACCTCCTCACTATAGCATGAATTTCTACCAAATGACCAAGGTAACTTCAGATTTCCTCTGCTAAACTTCTTCTTGTACATTTTGAAGGCATTCAAATTCTGCCTTGAGAACTCTAGAACAATTAATTTATTGGAAGGATACCTGGGTAGCATGAAAGGTTTTCCTTCAAATCCTTCAATTCTGATATAAGTAAAATGTGGAAATTGAATATACTAGGAACTGTGCAATCTAATTGTATCATTTGCATCTTTAGATAACCTCTTATCTGGCTCTTCCCTTAAAATTCTAACCATGTATGTACAAAACACATCATTTACTAAAGTATACTTCTTCAATGCATTTTCTTCCTACAAATCAGGGTAATGTTCATATACCAGCTTCTGACCTCGACCATTTCCTAAGGTTCCAACCCTATCTATCCCATGTATGAATGGTTGAACCTTTGCTACACATGATTATAATAAGTATGAAGACAAATAGAAAGGCAACAACTTTTGCCTCCTTAGCATCGCCTGTTTCCATATGGTTGTGCTTATAGCCTTAGCCCAGTGAATTTGTCCTTGCTCTTTTTATGCTTCCCTCATGAAATGGATGTCAATAAACATCCATGCTTCACACTTAGTGCCATCTCTCAATCCCACTAATCTACTTAGCATTGTAATTATCAAGTATATTTCTTCTTTAAGGTATATTCTTAGCAGATTCTTGTGCACTCTTGCCACAGCTTTGGGTTTGTTTTCTATGATGTACCAAGTGTAGAAGATCTTGCCTCTACACTCCCTTTCATTGTTGTGGAAATCTTCATTTATTGATCTATATCAATATCCACCATTTTCTCATGTATTTCCAGACCGAATGTTCTTGCAATACCTTCCGTGGATAAATCTGCAATAAGTCTATCATGAAACATTATTTTCCTGGTAGCTGGGTCATACAAGTATAAGCAATCTAGACACAAATCCTTAGTTTCCATAGCCAACAAAAAACCTACAGCCCTGTACAATCTACTCTCCCATATACACCTCATGTTAGGTGTAGCGTCACCAGCTGTGATCTTCTATAAAACATCATTTGCATCATAGTTCCCAATGTTGTTGTCTATCCCCACTCTAGTGTAACTGATCAATGAAGGGTACCCTCTATGTAGGAGCAACTCCTCTTTTTCTATTTCTTTGCGTAGCTTCCTCTCTTTTTTAACTTCACCGCCTATATCTACCTTTTTCTGCTTTGGAGCCATCTTGTAGAAAATGTATCCTTTTAACTTTTCATTTTACTTTATTACCTAGGGTTTTATTACGAATTTTCTATTTTTTTACCATTTTACCCTAATGCCCATTTGTCTTTTCCATTTTGACTTTCACATTTGTTTAACCCGACCTAGCTAATTAACAATTAAACCCATAATTTAACGAATGTTTACATTTCACAATGAAATTACTGAAATCTACTTGCATTCTTACCAACTGAACTATAATGGTGTTTTAAGATAAATACCTATATCTCTTGACCACTCAACTTTTTGTCGTTGACTTACTTTACCATTCTTCCTCCGTCCAGCTTCTAGAATTCTGTCGCATTGAATAATTTTGTTCAATTTCTGTAGCAATTCCTTCTTTCTGCAATTTTAAATTTTGACAATGCAAATCTGAAAGAAAAATAACTTTAAATTTACCCTAACCCTTTGAACTTTACTCTTTTGGATGTTAGCTCGGCATTAATTACATCAATTAATGCACCTAAGGCTTCGACTTTTGTATTTCAGTATGTTGTTTTAAACTTCTATCCGTTAGTTTATTTTCTACATACATCTCATTTTCTTGTATCTTTCTTTGTATATTATTCCTTGTATGTCCCCTTTGTATCTTTTCAATATAGAAACATATATGCAATGAGCCATAACCAATGTTATTTCCCTTTTCCTTTTTATCTGTACTTGTATCTTTGCTTTGTATATCACTCTTTGTATGTCTCATATATACAAGAGCATATACAAACAACCCATACAAACCCCTTTTACCTTTTATCTCCTGCGATGTCTTTTATTTCCTTGTATATCAGAGATGTATATAAATAACATACCATCGCCCCAAACATACAAAGATTTTCCTTTATTTAACTTCTTTTCGAATCTGTCTTGCATCTTTTCTTTGTATCCTTTCTTGTATGTCAGCTTGTATATCAAAGATGTATATTGTTAACATACAAGCCTGAGATACAATCTGTGGGACCCACTTTACTTTCCACTTGTATTTCAACGATACAACAATACTTGTATCTACTCTTAGATACAAGCTTGATACATCCAAACTCCTTTGTATAATCATCTCAGATTTTTCATCCTTTATAAACCAAATTTCATATTCTCCTCGGCTCCACATATGTATATAAAGTGAATGCATCTTTCACTATACATTAAGGTACGATGAATCACTTTTATTAGATTTTTGTTCTCTTTGACTTCCATGCTATATTTATATACAAAGGTATAAACTCGAAGCATACAACATATAAACTACGAAACATACCTCGATAAAACCAAATTTCATATTCTCCTTGGGTCCATGATATGTATATCGTGTTGTATACTACCTTGTATCTTTCTTTTTGCCAAACATACAACCCAATATACAAACTATGGATTTGACCAATTATCCATTTTACATCTGAATCTCGTCAGGTCTGACTTGTATGTAAAGAATAAACATTAACAATATGCATACAAGTACCATGATGTAATAAACCCAACCACTCTATGGGACTAGGACAACGACTTCACATACAAATGACTTTGTCTATGCAACATACAAACCTTTCTATAGTGCATTTTACCAAAACATGCATATCTTGCAGAATATTGGGAATTTTGAAATGGTTCAAAAAGCAACCCCTATTCTGTTCTAATACAGTTTAATGCTTATTTTTTATTTTTTGAACAAGATTTGTAACTTTTACATCCTTTTCCCTTTTACCACCAAGTAGACCCACACACAAGCAAAAGCCACAGCCACAGTAAGGGTCCTCATTTTGCTAAGAAGTAAAATGGAGCGTGTTGTGATCCCCAAAACAAGTACTTACAATAATTTTTCTTGCAAACAACCAACACATAGGAAAGCTAAATTTGGAACATCATTTACAACAAGGCCTCTAAGGCCATGACTTAAATCAGGCAAATAAAAAATATAGCAAAAGGGGCAAAAGGTCTACTCCTAACTCCATTTTCTCCCAAAAAATACCTGCAATAGACACAACAAGGAAAGAAAAACTAAGCCACAAAGGAATGCCCTCCTCCCTACCATAGACCCACAAGTGGGTCACCCCTAAGCTAAGGAGGTAGGAAATCACATGGTTTGACACACATTGCACAACAATGCAATTTTCCAAACACACATAAAACTTCCCAAAAGTTTGCACAAAAACTAAACTCATGAAAATGAGTTTGATGGGGGTAGGGCAGTGGACCCGTCAACTCAAGAGGTCACTCCATGATCTCAAATCTCCAAGTCTCAAGGCCTCAAGCCACAACCACAAAATACATATCTCCAAATGACTCAACAAAACTATCATGGCACTCTTGCCATCAAAAAAATGCTCTCAACATCAAAATAAGGAGGTGACCTCGAGGAGGTTCACTCTCCCCTACCTCATACAAGTTGATCCTTACCTCCAAATGGAGGTGCTCTGACCAAACTCCCAACCCACACAAAAAGAAAACAAGCAACAACATAAAACCACAAACACAACATAAATGAAATATACAAGGGTAAATGGCCATAGCCATGGAGCTTACCTTAAAAAGCCCTAAAAATGGAAGCACATTTGGTGAAGATCTCCAAAGTTCTCCAAGTCTCCCAATCTCCAAAATTCTCTAACTTCCCAAACAAAGAACTCCAAGAGTAGAAGGAAAAAACCAAAATGCAAGAACCCTACACTCCTCTTCAAGAGGAGATAATATAGGCCTTCTAATTTGGCCTTGAGGAATGAGAAGGTGACACTTTTCACCTTCTCCTTACTCATCCCATGCCACTTGCAAGGGAGAGGAAATGTGAGGGTGACAAGTGTCACCCTCCAATTCCATTCCAATCCTCACCTTATCCACTTGTGCTCTCAAACATTTATGAGAGACCAAGTGGTGAGGTGGCAATTCCCTTCAAGCCTCCATGGAGGATAAGGGATGCCATGGAGTCTTGGAGACCTCCCAAGTCTTCTTGGTGAAGGGATCCCCAAACTTTGGGAAGGGAGATGATTTTTTCCCAAGGCATGACTCATCTCCCACCCTTAGCCATTTCAAAATTCTCCACTTTGACAAAACCTTAGTTTAGAGTGACCAAAAGTGGGTTACCCCAAGGTTTAGTTAGTCAAAATTGACCCTAGACCCATGGGTAACCACCTAGGGTAAGTTTTGGGACACTAAGGTACACCAAGGGAGTCATAAATTCACTTTAAATGGCCCATAAATGAAAATAATACCAAGTGGTGTAAAACAATAAAAATATACAAGACATGATACAAATTGATTTACAAAAAGGGGTACTAGGCCAAGATAATAAAACAAACAGTACTTAAACAACATTCGAATCAAATGTGATCCTCATCCCTTTTGGGAATGGATCAGTTTCACAGGGAATAACATATGTGTAAACACTACCTCCAATTTCCCGTGGCCTGGGAATATAACCCTGCACAACTAGATCAAGTGTCAATCATATCATGAATAATCATAGCCGAAGCAACTGGAATTAAATTCATGCCATTGTATACAACATTAATCATTTACAACATAATTCAAGATTAAACTACATTTTCTATCTAATGTCCCATAATCATCATCAATTAATGAACCCACATAATGAACTAGAAATCACATCAATAATCATCATCTAATATATCTCGCATGTGTAATCTAAACATAGCATCATAATATGATCAACTCGAATCACCATATGTCTAATCAATGTCAAATCAAAATCAAGAGATATAATCAAATCTGCATGATGGAATAATAGTCTCTAAAAGTCTGATAATGTCATTAACTGAATGTAAATGATCAAAATAAGGAAGGAAAAATAATCGGCCTCACACCTTCATTGGACCTACCTGCCTTGACTACATCAAGTAGGAATTGCAGTTGGAACTGGAGGTTAGAAAGTACCGTAGAGGGAATTCAAGAATGTATTGATTGAATCAAGGAAAAAAATGATTGTTCTGGAGTGTTAGGAGATGCTAAGGCTATTTGACTCTTAATTCATTGAAGTTGGTATAGATCTTGAGGCAATCTACAAGTATTTGACAATAGAGCATTGAACTGAGAGGTAGTTGCAACATTGTAGATAGACCGCCAAACCTAGATCACTACAAAATGAAGAATTTGAGCTAGATTGAAAAGGAGACTTTCTCAAACCGCTCACCATTAAGGTAGTGCAATGATTTGTAAGCAGAGTACTAAATTTAGATCACTGGAAGTGAGAAGGAACTTCAGGTAGTGTGCAGAGAAGACCTATATAGACCGCCGACCATTAGGCAGTACAACGATTTGTGAACAGATCGCCGAACCTATATGAGGATTGAGGCAACTCGTGAAGATGAATTGAAAAGACTGCCAACCTTGAGGTAGTTGCAAGTACCTATGAATAGACTGCCAAACATACCTTAAGAGACAACATTGATTTTGACATAATATAGGCCATAATGAAGAGCCTCACTTTTCAATTAACCCCAAGAGTTTAATACAGGAGCATCCAGAAGTCATTCAGTGAATTAGGATAGTTAATGTTGATTTGTAGAGTGCCAGAAAGTAATAATGGGGACTACCACATTTTATCACATCTTCATATTAGAGCTCACAGAGTAGGATTCAATTTCTATGACATGTCATCTACATCATATCCAAATTTCAAGTGATTTGTACTTGTTTCCTCAGAGTTATCTCTATCAGAAGATCATCAACTTTTACAAAATAGATCATTCAAGTAGATAGTTGACAGGAGAAGGTTTGCGGAGCACTTTCATGACTTGCAAAGCCTAATGGAACATCACACAAGGTAATATGGGACCAGATAGACCTTTGTTGAGAACCACACCAAGTTTCATTCATTTATAGAGTATTACCAAGAGTTGTAGACTAACCTACTTGTTTCCTACATGCTTCATGTGGTAAGTTACCTTTAGGTAGACAAGATATTGTTTTGAAGGCTTGTAGAGGATATAAATGAAGGATAGACGATTGTTTCAAGGCAGTGAAGAGGTGAGTAAAGAAAGTATGTGAAAAGATGAATAGTCTAGAAGATGCAGAGGTATTTTAAGCCTAGAAGACAGTAGAACAGAAGTAGAGGATAGAGTAGAGAGCAGAAGAGAATACAGAGTAGCGAATAGAGAAGGAGAAGAAGAGGGAAGACATGGAAGAATGATGTTGTGTCCTATGAATCTTTTGTAAGCCTGGGCTATGACCTAGCACATGAAAATCCCTAGAGGCATATGTAATGAGATTTGGAGTTTTAATATAATGAGAAGTGATCTTTAAAGGCTGGGTTTTTCCCTTTTAGGGTTTTCCCAAGATAAATCTTGTGTCGTGTGTTTATGATTATCTCTTATCATTTTGTTGTTAGCTGTATGTTTTTGTTACATCTTTGTTATGATCATGATGTTGTTTGTTTAAGGCTGCAAGGATAGACAATCCTTCATTGGACCCTCCTACCTTGACTGCATCAAGTATGAATTGTAGCTAGAATCTAAGGTTAGAAAGTACGGTAGAGGAAATTCAAGCATGTATTGACTGAATCAAGGAAGAAATTGATTGATCCAAAGTGTTAGGGGATGCTGAGGCTATTTGACTTTTAATTGATTGAAGTTGGTATTGATCTTTAGGCAGTCTACAAGTATTTTACAATAGAGCACTGAACTAAGAGGTAGTTGCAACATTGTAGCCAGACAACCAAACCTAAACCATCATAAAATGAAGAATTTGTGGTAGCTTGCGAAGGAGACTTGCTCAGACTTCTAACTAGAGAACTGAATTTAGATCACTAGAAGTGAGAAGGAACTTGAGGTAGTCTGTAGAGAAGACCTGTATAGATTGTCAACCATTAGGCAGTGCAGTGATTTGTGAATCGATCACCAAACCTATATGAGGATTGAGGCAACTCATGAAGATGAATTGAAAAGACTACTGACCTTAAGGAAGTGGCAAGTACTTGTGAACAGACTGCCAAACATACCTTAAGAGACAACATTGATTCTGACAGAATGCATGCCAAAGTGAAGAGGCTCACTATTCATTTAACCCCGAGAGTCTGATGTAGGAGCATCTAAAAGTCATTTAGTGAATTGGGACAGTTAATGTTGAGTTGCAAAGTGCCATAAAGTTACAATGGGGAATACAACATTACTGCATCTTAATATTAGAGCTTGCAGAGTAGGATTTAGTTTCTATGACATGACATCTACATCATATCCAAATTTCAAGTGATTTGGACTTGTTTCTTGAGAGTTATCACTATCAGAAGATCATCAGCTTTTACAGAACAGAGCATTCAAGTAGACAGTTGAGAGGAGAAAGTTTACCAAGCAATTTCATGACTTGTGGAGCCTAATGGAACATCACACAAGGTAATATGGGACTAGATAGACCTTCATTGAGAACCACACCAAGTTTCATTCATTTTTGGAGCATTACCAAGAGTTATAGGCCAATCCACTTATTTCCTATGCATTTCATGTGGCAAGTTACCTTTAGGCCAATAAGATAATGTTTTGAAGGCTTGCAAAGGATATAAATGAAGGATAGAAGATTGTTTCAAGGTAGTGAAGAGGTGAGTAAAGAAAGTGTGTGAAAAGATGAATAGTTTGAAATATGCAGAGGTGTTTTAATCCTAGAAGATAGTAGAGCAAAAGCAGAGAACATAGTAGAGAGCGGAAGAAAATATAGAGTAGTAGATAGAGAAGGAGAAGAAGAGGGAAGACATGGAAGAATGATTCTGTGTCCTATGAATCTTTTGTAAGCCTAGGCTATGACCTAGCACATGAAAATCCCTAGAGGCATATGTAATGAGATTTGGAATTTTAATATAATGAGAAGTGATCTTTGAAGGCTAGGTTTTTCCCTTTTAGGGTTTTCCCAAGATAAATCTTGCATCGTGTGTTTATGAGTATCTATTATCATTTTTTTTTTAGCTGTATGTTATTGTTACATCTTTGTTATGATAATGATGTTGGTTGTTTAATATTGCAAGGTTGGACAGTCCTTCATTGGACCCTCCTACCTTGACTGAGTCAATCACCTAGATAGTTGAATCATTCTCTCTTCTCTCTTTTCACTCTCCTTTTTTTTTCTCAATCACTCTCTTATTTGAATCACTATCTTATTTGTATCACTCTTTTTTGAATCACTCTTTTTTTTGGATGACTCTCTTTTTAAATCACTCCCTTTTTTCAATCACTCCCCCATTTTTTTGAACCACTCTCTTTTTTCATAAAACCTTCTCAATTCATAAGTAATGAAGCCTGCTACTGGGTTGGGGGACAAGGCCAACCTCAGACAAAGTACACTACTCCTAAGTTGAACCAAAGTTGGTGACCTAGAAAGACAAGATAATTATATATTCACCCAACTCTGAGTAATGACAAGTCATTGAAGCATACTGAAAGAAGAATTAGTGTATGAGTATATGTAAGATTTCAAGATAACATCTTCTCAGGTGTAAAACTCACCCAAGCCTCTAGTTAAGTCAGTAAACCCACAACTGATATGCAAGATAAAACTAGCATCCTGTGAGAAAGATTGGCCTCATAATCCAGAAATTTTCTAGATAATTAAGTTCATAGACAAGCCTTTTGCCAACCAAAACAAAGCACTAAGAGGACACATGAAAGGATAAGGAGGCTTCAAAAGAATTACTTCAATAATCACTCCAAAATTTGAAACTAGAATAAGAAACCAGAGAGTCTAAAAGGGGACAGCAAGATAAAACAAAACTCAATGACTAAAAAGAAATAAACAATAAAGGAAAACTAAGACACCCAAAGAAATCAAAGCAAACCAGCCCAGAAAAATGCCAACTCAAATAGCAGACACAAAGAAGACTCCTAATCCTATCTATGTACAAGAGAGACCAAAACAGTCCCTTCATCAAGCTCTCTTAACTTGGAAAGTAATGCTTGAGGTATTTCCCATTGACTGACAATGGGACAAGTTCCCCAGATAGAGAGCTGACATGAAAGGTGTTTTCTCCAAGAATCTTAGCAATCTAATAAGGTCACATCCACACTTTATCAAATTTTGAGTGGTCTCCTTTCTTTTTGTTGGCCTTATCCCACATGAGAACCAAGTCACTGATCCTAAAGTCTTTGATTGTAGCCCTCTTGTCAAACCATCTTTTAACTACCCCTTGGTGCTTCATAAAGTGCTCTAGGGTAGCATCCCTTTTCTCTTCTAAGTTCAAAAGATTTAGCAATCTAGCTTCTATCTTATCCTCTCCCCCTAGGTAATCTCTGATGAATTGTAAGGTATGAATTTTCAAGTTCACAGGGAAGATTGGGTTTTGACCATAGACCAGTTGGTAAGAAGAGGTGCCCAATAAGCATTTCACCTAGGTTCTATCATCCCATAAAGAAAATTTAAGTTGACTGTGCCAATCCCTAGGGTTTCTTCCCAAAAGGTTTCTAATGACATCTATCATGTTCTTATTTGTAGACTTAGAGACACAATTTCCTTGAGGATAGTGATTGGAAGAAAATTTAATGATTACCTCATTTTCAAGAGTCCATTGCAATAACTTAGTAGAAGAAAAAGTAGGGTCGTTGTCACATACCAAAGCAAAAGGCATGCCAAACCTGGTGATAATGTGCTCTTCTACAAACTTGCTAACTATGTCAGTGGTACAATCCTTACAAGCCAATGACTCACTCCAACATGTGCAATAGTCTATTGCTGTCAAGATGAACCTATGCCCTACAAAAGAGCTTGGATTAATCATACCAATGAAATCTAGGCCCAATTGGGCAAAGGGTCTTACCCCATACATTGGTTGTAGTGGCATGACAGGATTTCTTTCTCTGGAGGCTGAAGTCTGATAGGTGTGGCATCTCCTTACATGTTGATGGGCATCCTTGAAAACATGGGGCCAATAGAAGCCTGCCCTCAGTATTTGATGTGTTGTTACATCTCCTAATCGATGACTAGTCCCAAACCTATCATGAAATTTAGTTAGTACTTGTTCTACTTCCTATTTTTTCAGACATCTAAGGTATATCCCTTCAAAATTTCTCCTATATAGGACCCCAGATTTAATCATGTATTTCTAACTCTTAATCCTTAAGGCTTTCCTTTGAGTGGAATTCATATGTTCGGGACACCTATTGTTTAGTAGATACTTACTATGTCCTAATACCATGGGCTTGTGGTAACACTCTCTACTGAATAATGGGAACATTAAATAGATGGATTTCTTTCAACCATAGTATTAGACAAACCCTATCCTCTGATCAGTTTCATGGGGTGTATTTCCAGATCAAATTCTTGTAAGATCATTGTCCATTTACCACTTCTTTCTCCTAGTTCATTCTATATCAACATGGACTTAATTACAAGATTAGGAATAATTTCCATGACCTTTCTCCTTAGTATTTAGTGTATGAACTTCTTCATGGCCTTGACTAGAGCATAAGCTTGTTTTTCCATATATGGGTATCTAGTGTCAGTATCCTTAAAAGGAGCACTCATGAATGCAATGGGTCCTTCATCTCCTTCTCTCTTCTTCTGAGTTAGAACAATTGCACAAGAGACTTCAAATGCAAATGAATAAATGTAGAAGGGAAGAGTGTAATTTGGGCTAGTTAACATAGGAGCTTGAGCAATAGCACTCTTTATCTTCAAAATGGCCTGCTTTGTCTCACTAGGCTACTCAAATTTAGCATCTTTCTTCAACATGTCATTCAAAGGATTAACTATCTCAACAAATCTAGTGATAAACTTTCTAACAAAATTGATCTTACAAATGAAGGATTTGAGTTCCTTTTTGTTGCCTAGCAATGGGATCTTCTAGATTGCTTCCACTCTCTCAGCATCAATGGAAATTCCTTCTTTAGAAATGGTGTGTCCTAGCATCTTTCCTTCTATTACTCTGAATATGCATTTCTTAAGGTTTAAGGAAACTCCATACTATCTACATCTCTGAAGTATCTTCCTTAAATCATTCACATGATCAGCCCTATTTTTGGAGAATACAGTCAAATCATCCATGTATATTATGATGCATTTACCAATCAAACCCCTAAAGGAAATATCCATGGCCCTCTAAAAAGTAGTACCTACATTGATTAAACCAAAGGGAATTCTTCTATAGGCATAATTACCACAATTACAAGTAAAAGTAGTCTTCAGTCAGTTCTCCTCTTTGATCATGACTTGATTGTATCCTAAAAATCCATCTACAAAGGACATCATTTGAGAACCATTAACTATTTGTAAAAATTCATCAAGAGAAGGGAGCAGGTAATTATCTTTCTCGGAGGCTTTGTTCAAGTTTCAGATGTCCACACATAGCCTTATTTCTCCATTCTTCTTCCTCACCATAACTAGGTTCGCTACCCAAGTAGAATGCCTCATAGGAAATATAATCCTGGAAAATAGTTTCTTTTGCACTTCCTTGTATATCAGTGGTTCCAACAAGGCATTAACATGTTTGAGTTTTTGCCAGAATGGTTTAGACTTGGGCTTTAGAGGAATAGTGTGTTTGAAGATGGACATGTCAAAGGTCTTCAAATATTCATAAGTCTTGAATGATCCCTTCCTTTTCCTCCAGTTTGCAGGCCTTCCCAATGAAAAAATTCTTGACCTACTTGTTGATGATTGTTTTTACACATTCATAACAAAAGTTAAAATTCATAAAATGAACCTAACTGTCTTGAAAGATATGAAGAAATCAATTAAGATTTCTTAATCCCAAGTTTCTGTATGGTTAGATCTTGACTTTGTGGATAATTTAGTAGGTAAATGTGAAGCTGTAATATGGAAGGGGCCTTACTTGATTTAAGGTGATTAATGACTTACTGGACTCGAATTATGCAAAATATCACAAATATCAACATTTTATTCATTTCTTTGCATAAATTTGTTACTATATCACAAAGATTTATATGATTTATATTAACACAAGCTTTTCTTTTCAAATATTATGAAAATTGTCAAATATTAAGTCAATTGTTCATGTTTCCTTCAAATATCAGACAATCTCCTTTAAATTTCTGTGTTTAAGCTAAGTATTTCAAATGTTTGGAGAAAAGTTAGAGAAATTCAAACTAAACATCACTTTGCTACAAGATCTAAATGCTTTGTTATCCACGTTATAAGAAATGTGTCAAACTAAATCAAATCCACAGGTTAAATCTTTAAATGTAAAGCCCTGAGTATTTTCATGAATACACATCCAAGATTGGAAGATTTCAAAGAGATAATACTTTCAAACATAAGTAAAAGTCAGAAAACACTCAAAAGATAGATGCAGAAATCTGAATTTACTTGTATTTGAAGTATACAGTCATATATGATTTACAATGTATGAATAACCGGTTTACTTCATTAATCCAATTAACAGAAAACTTATAAACGTCTTACAAATACAATATGAAAGCTGGACATTCCACACATTCCTTAGTGTAGACATAGGTGACCTCCTCCTATTCTAAACTAAAATGTTCCTCTACTCAAAATGCTCCGACAAATTACAATTTTCAGCTCTAGTTCATAAATCCCTGTGTAATTAATGAACAAATAGCAAAGTTCCTTATATAGATTTTGAAACTTCTCATTACTACGGTTACAAACTTCATCTATGGCTAAGATCTTTCCATTATTGATCAATGGTGCACACTCATCTCTAACCATCTACCAAAATATCTAAATAGCATTTTTTCCTTCTCAAAGGATACTGTTGGAATCTTTTCAAAAAATAAGATTCCCCTTTTCTTTGACTTATGCTCGCTAATACTCGTTACTTGACTTTTCCCAAAATTGTTGCTTCGTTCACAATTTCTATTCTTTCAAGTATGTTTTGAAGTTATTGATTACACCTTCCACAAAGGTGCGGTCTCCTCCTGGACTCTTTGTCCATTTATACTCCTGCATTATAATTCCTTCTTTCAATTTCTTTTCTCTATTCTCTGATCCTTCACTTCTTTTCTTGTACTTCTTCATTTTAGCATTGTCTTCCATTAATGAATCCATCATCTGCTTTCTCATAAATGCGTCAAGATTTTCTATGCATGGTGTAAAAATGGCATTAAACACTGTTAAGGCCCTTTCCAGTGCATATGCTGGTATGTCCATGCATTCATGCTCTAAGAGTCTTTCTGCTATCTTCTTGTGCATTCTAATAATGTCATTTACTTTTTCCCCTAAATCCTAAGCAACTGTTACACATTTTCTTAGATTATCTTCCTCAAATTTGAGTTCTAATCTCACCCGTGATACTTGATTTGCCATTGCAATAGTAATTACTCCTTCATTGATCAACTCTTCTACTCTTTCTTCAACTTCTGTCAACTGTTCCAGTTTAGACATGCATTCCTCTTTTCTGGATTGGCAATTATGTACAAGTATCATGCATTTATTCTTTTCTCTCGCAACCATTTCCCAACTTTTCATAGCCTGCTTTATTATTTTCTCACCTTCTTGTATAAAATCTTTGAACCATTCATCAAAAATATTGGCTTTGAGCCTCTTATTCTCCATATCCTTTATTTCTTCTTTGGATATAACTGCTATGTCACTGGGTAGTTCTGGAATTGTGGTACTGGGATCAAATATCCCTTTAATAAATTGCTATAATTGGACAATATGTCCCTTCAAATACTCTTGCTTGTCTTTGTCTTTTCTCAGCATTTCTGTTGTCACTTGGTGCATATCCTCCCACTCATTGATGTGATATTCCTGTGTAGTATGCCCAAGGTCCACATGTAATATCTTATACTCTTCTAAGGTTATTTCACCTTTTGCCTTCTCCTTTTGAGGTATGGCTAGATTCAGCACCCTAGATCCATCTAGACCTCTCTGTATAGCTGACATTGTCCTAGCCTTTCTTCTTTCTTTCCTTGGTGTGGTCTCACGTAAAAAACTCTTAATGTCAATTGGTACCAACTATACCTCTTTCTTTTTCTTTCTTATCTCTTCTCCCAACCATGCAGGAATCTCTTTGGTGCCTTCTACATTTTTAACTTCATCAATTACCTCTTCATGAGGTCTCTCTATTTCAACTTCTCCTTGTTGCTGTTGTCCCTGTTGCTATTCTTGTTGTTGTTATTGTGGAATTCGCTACTGAGGTGGAGGTTCTTGTTCCATGGGGTCATTTTGTTGTTTGGAATCGCCTTCATTCTCTTCTTCAATTTCTGTGTCCCCTCCAGCCTCATCTTCTTCTCCATGATTCTCCCCTTCTGATGTTTCTTTTTCTTGATCTTCCTCTGTATGTGTTTTCTCTATATTTGGCATGTTTATATCTTCTATTTGTTCTTCAACTTTACTTTCATCAATCTTTTCTATCTTTTCTTTATCTTCAAGCTTCTTGTTTGCATCTTCTATTTTATCTATATCCTCTTTCTGTACCTATTTTGTATGTACAGGTGAACCTACCTTTGTATCATCTTCTTTTACTTCTTTTTCTTTTTCCTGCATATTTTTTGTGTTCTTCTCTTCTTCACTTTGTTCATCATACATATTCAATATCTTCAAGACATCTACACCAGAGGTGTCAGCTGTTGTTTCTTCTTCTGCTTGAGCATGCTTTTATGTGATTGTCTCCTTAGGTGTACCTTCTTTCTTAGCTTCTTCAATCTTATGTGCCTCTTCTTGCACATCTTTAATGATTTCAGGAGGTACTAGGGTACCAAATGGATCCACTACTCCTGTTTCTTCCTGTACCCTTTCTTCTTCATGCTTTGGGCCTTGTTCAATCTCCATTTTGGCCTGAGTGCCTTGTTCTTCCTCTTCACTTAGGAAATCACTAGATCCCTCCTCTATTTCAATTTCCTTTCCAGCATACATTCCTCTTTCTTCACTTTCACTAGTATCACTCCCAATGTGAACAGTTTCAATAGTTTGTTTGGCTTTGTGTGTTTCTGACTCTTGCAGCATTTCTCTAGCCAACTTTGTTTTTACTTGGACATATGTTTGTCTTTTTTCTGATGAAGTAGAGGCACTAGGTATATTACTCAACTCTTCACCTACTTGTTGTGCTCCTATTACCTTACTTGTTTTAGAAGGCTCCCCTTTTGATAAACTTATTGGGATTGGCCTTCTAACTTGCTGCCCTGTTACTCCTTTTGAAGTTTGTGCTTCCTCTGTACTAACCTCATGACTTAGTGATTTTACATCCACAAAAGTATCTGATGCCACTGTTACTATTATTCCCAATGCATAGGGATCCATTAAAGTAGCATTCTTTTCTTTTTCAACAATCTTAGCCTCTACAACTTTTCTTTTCTTCTTATAAAAGCATTGAAGATCTTCACTGGATTCTCTTACTCTTTTCCTCCCTTTCTTCAGATAGGTGATTTCTTTTCCTTCAGCTTTGAGTTCCTCAATTCTGTCTTCTAACCATGTTTTTGAAAACAATATAATTGGTTTGGACAATATATCCAAAGATGTGTTCCAAGGCTGTGACCAATCAGGCTCTATAATAGGAGCCAGTCTAGCCTCTGCATAACTGTAATGCAGTTGTTTATCATCCTCTTGAACTTCTGGGGGAACATATATGTCACCTATGGACCTCATTTGCTCAATTGTTAGTCTTTTATGGGCTCTTTTCCTCACTTCCCTATCATTTTTGCAATCATCCCAAAAATCTTCAATATGTATCTGATGCTTATACTTTTTATCAACAAAATTCTGGATCCTGTGGAAAGGATCAAATCTCCTGACTAAATCAAATTCCTAAAAGCCATAATATCTTAATTCCTACTCTAAATATCTTGCAACCTCTTCACTGTAATAGGAGTATCTGCCAATAGCCCAAGGCAACTTTAGATTTCCACCATTGAACTTTCTCTTATACATTTTAAAGACATTCAAATTCTGCCTTGAAAATTTCAAAATAATTAATTTATCAGGAGGATACCGAGGTAACATAAAGGGTTTTCCCTCAAATCCTTCAGTCCTGATACAAGTAAAATGTTCAAATTGAATGAACCAAGAACTATGCAATCCAATTGCATCTTCTGCATTTGTAGATAATCTTTTATCAAGCTCCTCTCTCAAAACTCTCACCATGTAAGTATAAAACACATCATTAACTAAAGCAAACTTCTTCAATGCATTTTCTTCTTGTAGTTCAGGGTAGTGCTCATATACTAATTTCTAACTAGGACCATTCCCCAGGGTTCCTACCCTTTCTATTCCATGTATGTATGGTCTAATCTCTATTGCACATGAATATAATAAGTACGAAGATAGGTAAAAGGACATCATCTTTTATTTTCTCAACATGGCCTGCTTCCATATAGCTGTGCTTATTGCTTTGGCCCAGTGGATCTTTCCTTGCTCTTTTTCTCCCGCTCTTATGAAGTCAATAACAGTGAACATCCATGGTTCACATTTGGTGCCATCTCTCAGTCCTATCAATCTACTCAGCATTGTGATCATCAAATAGATTTCCTCCTTGAAGTATATTCTCATCAGATTCTTATGCACCCTGGCTACAGCCTTGGGTTTATTTTCCAGGCTGTACCAACTGTGGAATATTTTTCCTTTGCACTCCCTTTCATTTGTATGAAAGTATTCATTATATTGATCTATATCAATATCTCTCATTTTCTCATTGATTTCCAATCCAAATGTCCTCGCAATCCCCTCTGTGGTTAAATCAGCAATAAGTCTATCATACAACATAATCTTCCCGGTAGCTGGATCATATAGAGTTACACAATCTAAACACAAATCTCAGGCCTCCATAGCCAATGGGAAACCTGCAGCCTTATACAGTCCACTCTCCCATATACATTTCATATCTGGCGAAGCATCCGCAATAGTGATTTTCTTTAAAACATCATCTGCATCATAATTTCCTATATTCGTATCCATGCCAATGCCACTCATACTGATTAAGGATGGATATCCTCTATGCAAGGGTAATTCTTCTTTTTCTATTTCTTTACGCGGTTTTCTCTCTTTTTTCACCTCGCCCCCTGTGTCTATCTTTTTCTACCTCGAGGCCATCCTGTGAAACAATGCATCTTTTAAATTCCTCATTTTACCTTTTACCTAGGGTTTTACTGTGAATTTCCATTTTTTACCATTTTACCCTAACCCAATTTGTCTTTTCTATTTTGAATTTTAAATTTGTTAAGCTCTACCCAATTAATTAACATTTAAAACAATAATTTAACAAATGTCTATGTTTTATAATGAAATTACTGAAATTAAAATGTAATTTACCATTTGAAATGTAATGACATTTTGGGATAAATACCTATATTCCTTGACCACTCAACTTCAGTTGTTGACTTACTTTTACCGTTTTGCTTTCATCCAACTACCGTAATTGTTTCGCTCTAATAAGTTCTGTTCAAATCACTGTAACAATTCCTTCTCCTTCAATTTTAGCTCTTAATAATGTATATCTGAAAGCAAAATAATGTTAAATTTACCCTAACTCTCATTGAATTTTACTCTTTTTTGAGTGTTAGATTGGCATTAATTAGAACAATTAATGCGCCAAAAGTTTGGCCTTCTATTTCAGTGTTTGCATTTTTCAAACGTTTTTACCATTAGTTTAATTTCAGCATACATCATGTTCTCTTTATATGCTACCCTTTGTATGCTATCTTTGTATGTTATCTTTGTATCTTTTAACATACAAACATATGTGCAAACAACCATGACTAACATTCTTTCCTTTTTCCTTTTGTCCGTACTTGTATCTTTCTCTTTGTATATCGCTCTTTGCATGTCTCATTATATACAATTGCATATACAACAACCTACACAAACCCTCTATTTACCTTTTATCTCTCGTGATGTTTTTTATTCCTTTGTATCTCGAATATGTATATCATAAACATACAAATACTCCAAACATACAAAGAACTTTCTATATTGAACTTCTTTTTCACATCCAGCTTGTATCTTTTAACTTGTACATCGGCTTGTATATCGAAGATATACATTGTTATTATGCAAGCCCAACGTGCCAGTAGTGGATCCCACATTACTTTTCACTTGTATCTCTACGATACATCAATACTTGTATCAAAACCCTTAGACACAAGTCCATATACATACAAACATTTGTATCTCCTTTTCAAACTTCTCATTTTTATAAACCACAATTTACTTACTTTTCAGCTCTGCCATGTATATAAATTGAAATGCATCTTTTGATACACTTTAAGTTATGATGCATCCTTTATATTAGATTTTAATTTTCCCTAAGTTCTGCATTGTATGTATATCACAATGTATGTCTCCCAAAACATACATACAAAGAACGAAACATACTTCAATAAAACCTCATTTCATATTCTTTTTAGTTCTGTGATATACATGTACTATTGTATATCACCTTGTATATTTCCTTTTCCAAACATACAAACTTAAAATACACCCAACAGACTTAACCGATTATCCATTTAAACTCTAAACTCTGTCAGGCCCGACTTGTATGTAAGGATAAAGCATTAGCGAAATGCATACAGTAGAACGATGTAATAAACCTGATGACTCTCTTATGCAACTCATACAATAACACAACATACAAATGACCTTTGCATATGCCACATACAAACCCTGCTATAATGTATTTTACATAAAAACCCATATCTTGTAGAATATTGGGAATTTTAAAATGGTTCAAAAAACAACACTCACTCATTTTTGACAAGGAATTCACCCTTATCCTGCTCTAGTACTTAATGCTATTTTTCTTTATTTTCAATAAGGTTTGTTACATTCACTTCCTTTTCCCTTTTACCACCAAGTAGACCCACACGCACAAGCAAAAAGCACAGCCACAGCAGGTGTCCTTAGTTTGCTAAGAAGTAAAATGGGGTGTGTTGTGAGCATCACAACACTACTGTTCATCTCCCAGGTTGGCAGTGTCATACTTGCAACCTTCTAAATTCTCCTAGATTCTTCTTCTTTATTTTTGATCCATGTCAAACATTCTATCTAGTGTGATCAAGCCTTTAGGTATATTACTTGTCTTTAAGTTGATAACTTGTCCTTCATCGATCTCAAATGGGTCCCTCTCACACTCATCAATGGTTTGTGCCTCAAAAACACTGGTGTTAGTAAGGAAATCAAGGAAATGTTTCTCATCTTCAAATACCTAGAAATATTTGACATTATCTAGAACTGTTGGACTTGGTAGTAATTCCACTAAGAACTTCTTCAATTTTGAATTTGCCATTGGTTCCAGTGTGCTGGTTGTAATTGCCAGTGAATCTGTTATCTAATTTTGGCATCTAGGTATAGACCTTATGTCAAATATGTCAAAATCCTCAATGAGGTCCTAGAATATATTCCTATATGCAACTAACCTCTTGTCATGGCAAGCATATATGCTCCTTACTTACCTAGTTACCATCTAGGAGTCTACTTGTACTTGTAGTAGCTTAGCTCCTTTCTGATGGGCTAATAGCAATCCTCTCACTAAGGCTTCATATTCATCCATGTTGTTGGTACAAGGAAACTGTAGTCTGTATTATGCAAAGAATGATCTCCATTTGGTGGTCATTAGTTCTAATCCTACTCCACATCCTTGTTTGCACTTGGAACCATCAAACCTAAGGGTCAATAGGTCACTATCCTGAGGAGGGAGTGCTTTCTGAACCAAATTTTTCTGGGGAGGTGCCTTCTTTATTTGCTTAGCTTCTTTAGCAACCTCAGTGTGCAAGATCGTGATTGTTTCTGTAAGAGTTTCCAAAGTTGCCTATACACACTCAGTCTCTTCCTTCTCAGGTATTACATCTAGCTCTACCTTAGCTTAAATGAGGCTTACTGTTGCAAGGCATTCATGATAGGATAACTTAGAATGGGGCTCTTGATGAACTCTATATCTTCTGGTTGAATTCTTGCAATTGAAACTCATCTAAATTTTCAATGGTCAGTCCCATCATAATTTCTTTATACACACCAAAATCCACATATGCAAATAACACTTCATTAGGAGCATTATATTTAGTAATCAGGTGTTTCAATCTAGGTTCACTAAGGATATAGATTCGATTAGCATTTCCCTTTCAAGGGATCCACATATGTGAGAAATCTGTAGCAAAGTAGCCATTTAAACTCCTAGTCCAATCCCTAGTCAATAACATAACATAGACTTCAGGCATATCCACTACCTAAATATCAATGTGGCTCTAAATGCAAGGGTTAGATACTAACTGTATGTGGACATATTTGATTTCACCAATGACCTTTACCTCTATTTTGTCCAATTACACCACCTTTTGGTTAGTGTTAGTAGGAGTGAGGCCTAGCTTCTAGCATATAGAATAAGGCATGACATTCCCTGAAGCTCCAGATTTAACTAAATAGTTGTGCAAATTTTTCTCAGCCATTCTAACACTAAGACAAAATGGTGGTGTACCTATTTTCTCTTTATACAAGGCTGTGAAGACATCATCAATTACAACCTTTACCTCTATATGTTTGGTTTGATCTTTTAGAAGTTTTAGGACCTTGAGTAGGGCTTCTCTCTAAGTAGGGTACTCTTGTACTACATCCAGGATGGACATGTTAGATTTTGTTTTATTTAGATCATCCACTAGATTATATTTGGAGCTTGTTAGAATTTGTCCCTTGTATTGGTTTCCTTTGAATGTTCCAGTTGTTGGTCCTCCTAGAGGAGCTAGGTTATTATCTGCATTGGGATCAGGTGGAACGCTACAATAGTTTGGTGGGGTGGATGTAGTGAGAGGCTCATTGCCTTTGTTCCTTAATTAGTAATTGCTTTTAAACTGTTGATAAGCTTGGACTTCAATTTCAGGATCATTATCATCTTCATAAGGGAACACATACGTGTCAAATTGCATTGTAGTCCCTATATCCCCAAGCTATGAGTCATTTTATTGTTGTTATATATGTTGATTAACCTAAAAAAATTGTGTTATCTTGGACATCTCAATACAATTAAGCTCAAAATGATCCAAGGTATCATGAAGCCTACACTAGCATGGTAAAGGTTTTATCTTAGCATAGTTTACTGAAATTGTTTGATCCAAGGCATATGGTACTCCTCCATTGTTTGGTTTTGTGTTCCAAGGTTTGTTCTATCTTTAAGAATTGAAAGTTTTGTTGTGGCCATGATTCTGATTATTTTGATTTTGGTGTGAATCTCCATGATTATTGATTTTCAGCCTAGTGAGTTCATCAGTGACTTGGGCCAGTGCCTTCTTCATAGCCTCTAATTCAGATCTCAATTGTGATGTTTGGGTTGTCCAAGGATGTGGAGCCGCTACAAATGTGCTAGCCTAGTGAGTGTATTGGGAATTAACCATATTAGTATGATTTACTACAGGTCAATCAAAGAAAAAAGTACTCTAACATTGTTGTTGATCAAATAAAGAAGTTCCTGGATGTTGTGTTGCAGCTAGGTTGTAATAAGCTTTCCCTGGTATAGGTAACATAGGGTTTGGGCTAATCTAATTAAGAGGTGGAGCATAGCTGATTTGTGGCCCAGTCTATATACTACCTTTTGGAATTAGGTTCATCAAGGGAGTATTGTTGATAAGACCATTGTTTATAGCAAGAATCTGATTTGGCATCCTCGGCATCCCTGGAAAACCAATTGAAGGTAAAGTTACAAAGGCCCTTGTAGTAATAGGGTACATTTCTCTATGTAATTTGAGGGCTTCTGAATAGACCTTTGCTAGAGTATCAAGGTTCTACTAGGTCCTATTAAGAAATATAGTTGTAAGAGGATTAATAGCCCTAAGATAAGTCTGAACTGTAGTTGCCTTGGTGACCACATAGGGTTGAGTAAGCCTCTTATAGAGTTTGTGAAACCTAGTGTTAAACTGATGCAAGAGCATCCTAGGTTGCAGAGCAATCTTGCATCAACCAAAAATAGTTGCATTCTTTTTGTGTTTTCTTTCATTTTCTGGTTCAGTTTAATTCAATTTAGTAAGTAGCAGTTTCAACATTTTGTACTGCATTTTGTTGCATTTTTATTTTAGAGATAGTAAAGTAGGACTTCGCATCTAGACATCACCAGCTACATCATATCCAAAATTTAGGTCATTTGGACTTGTCTGATAAAAGTTATTGCTATTAGAAGATCACCTATCTTCACAGAGCAGAGCATACAGACTGTTAGTTGAAGGAGAAGCTTTGTAGATCACTTTCATGAATTTTGGAGCTAAATGAAACATCATACAAGGCACATAATGATTAGATAGACCTTCCTTGAGAGTTGCACCAAGTTTCATTCATTTGCTGAGGATTGAAGGCCGACCTATTTGTTTCTACATGTTACATTCCTTTATTGGAGTTTGTAACCTTTCTCGGGCGATGTAGAGGATTTTAAGAGCTTGGAGATGATATATATAGATCTGTAGGATGCATAGGAAAGTAGTTAGATCATAAATAGTTAATTATGATAGATTAGATTAGGTATTTTATTTCAAAAGGTGCTTCATCACCATATCTTGCATATCTATTATAACTGGAATTTAGGCCTAGGAGCCCTAGTTTGGAAGCCCACATGTTGCCGGAATAGAAGAATTCTAAATACATGATATACTAAACATTTAAATCATTCTTTGCATTCTTTATTTGAGTTGTTTCCATTGTGTTTACTCTTCCTGCACGACCTAGATAGTTCATTCTATGAAACCTCCAACCATGACTACACCAAGTGGTATCATTTTGAATCCATTGGGAGTAAAGTTTGGAATTGAAGGAATTCTATAAGACCTTGTGGTGAACTGATCATTGACTTGAGGCAGTCTAGCTATGTTTATCGATAGATCATTAAGTGTGAGGTAGTTGCTACCTTGTAGTCAAATCACCAAATTTAACGCAGTTGCACCGGATCCGAGGAAGAGATGCCGCTGAGGAGAATGCCTATTATAGGTACTATGACTAGAAGAATGAATGAGATGATGGAGATGATGAAACCAATGAAGGTTAGACTGGATGTTGTAGAAGAAGATAGAAGAAGAGGACTAACACCCTAACCTAATGTTAAAAGTGATGATGAAGAATTTCAATCCATTGATCAAAATGAAGAAACCCTAGAAGAAGAAGAAGAATCAGATCAAGTGAATATGTTGAAAGATATTTTCAAGATTGGAAAAAGGCCTAGAGTGAATGTATCAAATTATACTATAAATTTGAATTCGAAGGAATTGATTGATTGGATAAATGACTTGGAGGAATACTTTGAATATGAAGAAATTGAAGATCTAGAGAAGGTAAGATTTGTGAAGACTAAGTTGAAAGGACATGCTGCTATTTGGTGGAAAGAAGTTCAATTGGATAGAAATAGAAGAGGAAAAGAAAAGATCACAAAATGAGATAAAATGGTGACAAAATTGAAGAATCGGTTTATACCTGCTAACTATGAGTTAGAACTATTGAAGAGATTGTAAAACCTGAAACAAAAGGATAAATCTATGAAGGAGTATACTGGAGAATTTCATAAGATAATCATAAGGACTGGACATGGTGAAGAAAGAAAGGAGAAAGTGGCAAGATACATCAATGGACTGAGGTTGAACGTTCAAGAAGAACTGAGTTTAGTAAGGATGAAAAAAATAAAAGAAGCATACTAGTTTGCCTTGAAAGTTGAAGAAAAGTTGAATAGGAAGCATGAGTGGAGATAGAGAGGTAGAGGATGTACATTTTAGAGAGGTAAAACATATTCTAGATGAGATAAATCATACGTGGGGTAGAACAAACAAGATAGCCCATTTAGGAAGGAAGGTAGAGATAACAGTTCATATCAGAGAGATGATAGAACTTTGTACTACATATGGCATCATAATTCTTACCAGAGTGAAGGATGTAGAAGATAAGAAAAAGGGTTTTATAAGAGAAGATTCACAGGAACTTGTTTTAAGTGTGGACGTGAAGGACATAGAGTATTTGAATGTCATCAGGGAAGTACAAGAAAGAAGACAAAGAACAATACAAGAACAACTTATGTTGAAGAAGAACTTGTTGGATCACCTAATTCATTTGGAAACCCAGAGAAATGAGAATCATTAGTCATGAGGAGAGCACTATTTCAAGTAGAGACAACTGAGGAACCAACACAAAGGAAAAGTTTGTTCTAGACTAGATGCAAATTAGGAGGTAAATGTTGTAAGGTTATCATTGATAGTGGTAGTACTGATAATTTAGTTTTAGAGGAGATGGTGACTAAGATGAAATTGGAGAGATTGAAACACCCTAAGCCCTGCAAGATAGCATGGATTCAAGATGAACACAAGGTACTGGTGAGTGAATAATGTTTGGTAAAATTTCATATAGGATCTTATCATGATGAAGTCTTGTGTGATATTATGTCGATGGATGTGTGTCATTTATTGGTAGACCATGGCAGTATGATATAAAATCTATACATGATGGGAGAAAGAATACTTACACTATAGTATCTAATGGAAAGAAAATCATCTTGATACCTTTGGAAGATGAGCCTAAGAGAGAAGTATGTGTGAATGCTAGACTCTATTTGGTTGATGGAAGAAAATGTTTGGATGGATTGAGACATGAGAATATGTGTTATGCTTTGATATCTAAGAAGGTTGGAACCCTAAGTATAGAGACTAAAGAATAATGGCAGAGGAGATAATTGAATTGTTGATAGAGTATGAAGATATCATATCAGATAATGTACCTGAAGGATTGCTACCAATCCAGAGTATCAGTCATCATATGGATCCTATACCTGGAGCTAGTTTGCCTAATAAAGCAACACACCAGATGACACTAGTAGAGAATGCAGAGTTGAATAGACAGATACAGGAATTGTTGAGGAAAGGATTGATCAAAGAAAGTTTGAGCCCTTGTGCAATACCTACAGTGCTAGCACCAAAGAAATATGGAGAGTGGAGAATGTGTATAGACTCTAGAGCAATAAATATGATCACACTTAAATATATATTTCCATTCCCTAGGATAGATGACATTATTGATTGTTTGAGTGGAGAAAAGTATTTCACAAAGATAGACTTGAAGAGTGGATACCATCAGATCAGAATCAAAGGAGATGAATGGAAGACTATATTTAAGACAAATTAGGGATTGTATGAATGTGTTGTGATGCTCACAACATGCCACATTTTACTTCTTAGAAAAATGAGGACCCCTATTGTAGTTGGCCTTTGTTGTTTATGTGTGTGTTTTTGCTTGGTGGTAAGTGGGAAAAGGGAACTGAAAGTTACAAACCTGGTTGAAAATAATGAAAAAATCACATTGAGTACCAATGCATAGTATAGGTGAATTCCTTGTGAAAAATGAATAAGGGTTGTTTTTTGAACCATCTCAAAACTCCCTGTATTTTGCAAGTTATAAGCATTTTTGGGTAAATGTATAATCAGAGGGTTTGTGGTTTGTATATACAAAGTCATTTCATACACAAATGCATTTGTATATTGTGCTTTTGTGTTGGTCTAAAAAAGGGAAGTTATCGGGTTTTGGTATGTTGTTATACTTATATACATTTCTTGCTAAACGTTTTATCTTCATATACAAGTCAGGCCCGAAATGAGTTAAGGTTGAAATGAATAAACGTTGAAATCTACTATGTATTTTTTGCTTTGTATGTTTGGCAAATGGAAGACATACAAAGTTAATATACAAAGGATTATACATAGCGCGGAACTAAAAGAGTATTAAAGTTGACATAACCGTTGTATGTTTTGCACTTTGTATATGTAGGTGTTGGTTATATACATTGCAGTTTATATACAAAGCGGAATTAAGAAAATCATGAAATAAGGAATAATGGATGTATATTTCGGGTTTTGTATGTAATGTTTTTAAGACATACACGCCGATATACATTACACTTTATACAAAGCGGAATCGAAATGGTTATAAAATGGAGTTAAACTGTTGTATATTTCGTGCTTGTATGTATGTTCCAAAACATACATTGCTTTATACATACAAGCCAGAATTCAAGGAAATTAAAATACGGTTAATACAATGCATCACGTCCAAAAGGTAATATCAAAAGATGCATTGAGTTATGTACATCACAGATCTAAAGGTAAGTACAGTGTGATGTATAAGAGGTTAAAGTCTGAAAGTGATATGAAGGTTATATACATTAAGGAGATGCAAATTTGAATGGAGAGGTGGACCCCACTAGTTGTATATTAGTTTTGTATGTTTACAATGTATATCTGATATACAAGCTAATATATAGAGCCCAGATGTCAAAAGGAATTAAAAAATAGAAAGGTATTTGTATTTTTCTGGTTTTTTGTATGTTTAAATATACAATCAAGATATACAAAGAATCAAAAGCATTGTGGGATAGAAAAGGGTAAGGACATGACTGTATAGGGTGTTTGTATGTGCACTTATATAACAGAATATACAAGCAATATATACAGAACAAAAGATACAAACATGTACAGAAAAGCAAAAAGGGGGTAAAAGCATTAGTTGGTTCTTTGCATAAAGCATTTGTATGTCAAAATATACAACGAAGATATACAAAGGAAACATACAATGAAATATACAAACAAAAGGTATGTATACAGAATTTCACTAACGGTAAAAAAGTTCAAAAAAATTAAACACTGAAGTAGGAAGCTGAAGGTTGTAGTGCATTAATTGCTATAATTAATGCAGATTTAACACTCAAACAAAGTGAAATTTAATGAGGATTAGGGCAATTTTAATGTTATTTCACTTTCAAGATATACTGTTAAGAGTAAAAATTGTAGAAGAGTGAACTGTTGCAGTAAATGAACAGAATTTACCAGAGTGACAGAGTTACAGTAGCTGGACAAAGGTGAAAATGGTAAAAGTAAGTCAACAGGTAAACAGTCACGGAAAATAGGTATTTATCCCAAAATGCCATTTATTTTTAGTTGTTAAAATACTGTTAATTTCAGTAATTTCATTGCAAAACGTAGGCATTGGTCAAATTACTATTTTAATTGTTAATTAGCTAAGTAGAGCTTAACAAATTTAGAGGTTAAACATAAAAAGGGAAAAAATGAATTAGGGTAAAATAGTAAAACAAAAATTCATGGTAAAAACCCTAGACTAAAAATTGAAACGAAAGTTAAAAGAAGTATGTTTCTAGAGGATGGCTCTAAAACAGAAGAAAGATATAGGGGATGAGATAAAAAAAAGAAAGGAAACCCTAGAAGGAGATAGAGAAAGAAGAGTTTGCATTGCATAGGGGTTATCCATCTCTGATTAGTACAAGTGGAATGGGAACAGACACGAACATTAGAAATTATGATGCAGAAGGTGTGCTAAAGAAAATCACTGCTGCTGATGCTTCTCCTGATATTAAATGTATCTGGCAGAGTGGATTATATAGGGCTATAGGTTTCCCATTGGCAATGGAGGCTAGGGATTTGTGTTTGGATTGTGTTACTTTATATGATCCATCTACAAGGAAGGTCATGTTATATGACAGATTCATTGTTGATTTAACCACTTAAGGCATTGCAAGGACATTTGGATTGGAGATTACTGAGAAGATGAGTGATACTAACATTGACCAATATAATGAGGACTTCCATACTAATGAAAGAGAATGCAAGGGTAAAATATTTCACAACTGGTACAACCCAGAAAACAAACCCAAATCTATAGCCAAGATACCAAAAAACTTGATGAGGATATACTTCAAAGAAGAGATTTATTTGATGATCACCATGCTGAGTAGGTTGGTTGGAATGAGAGATGGTACTAAATGTGAACCATGGATGTTCACTGTTATTGAATTGATAAGAACAAGAAAAAAGGAGCAAGGGTAGATCCACTAGGCCAAAGCAATAAGCATAGCTATTTGGAGACAGGCCATGCAAAGAAAACAGAAAATGTTGCCCTTTTATTTGTCTTCTTATGTGTTATACTCTTGTGTTGCAGAAATTAGACCCTACATTCATAGAATAGAAAGGGTAGGCACCCTGGGAAATGGGCCTGATCAAAAGTTGGTGTATGAACATTATCTTGACTTACAGGAAGAAAATGCATTAAAAAAGTTTGCTCTAGTTAATGATGTCTTTTATAGTTACCTGGTACGGATATTGAGAGAAGATCCAGACAAGAGGTTATCTAAAGCTACAGAGGATGCAATTGGATTGCACAGTTCTTAGTTCATACAGTTTGAGCATTTTACTTACATAAGGACTGAAGGATTTGAAGGAAAACCATTTATGCTGCCTAGGTATCCTTCTGACAAGTTGATTCTGTTGGAGTTTTCAAGACAAAATTTGAATGTTTTCAGAATGTACAAAAAGAAGTTCAATAATAGAGGAAATGTGAAGCTACCTTGGGC
This sequence comes from Cunninghamia lanceolata, assembly GCA_027924645.1. Taxonomy (NCBI): domain Eukaryota; kingdom Viridiplantae; phylum Streptophyta; class Pinopsida; order Cupressales; family Cupressaceae; genus Cunninghamia; species Cunninghamia lanceolata. Next base: position 17,715,321 of record BSBN01000055.1, read on the forward strand.
TATTGGCAGATATTCCTGCTACAGTGAAGAGGTTGTAGGGTATTCTGAACAAGAACTAAGATACTATGGTTTTCAGGAGTTTGATTTAACAAGGAGATTTGATCCTTTCCATAGGATCCAGAACTTTGTAGATAAAAATTATAAACATCTGATACATATTGAAGATTTCTAGGCTGACTGCAAGAATGACAGGGAGGTAAGAAAAAGAGCTCACAAAAGATTAACTATTGAGTAGATGAGATCTATAGGTAATATATATGTGCCTCCAGAGGTTCAAGATGATGACAGATTGTTGCATCACAGTTATGCAATAGCAAGGTTGGCTCCTATTAAAGAGCCTGATTGGTCAAAACCCTATAATACATTTTTGGATGTAGTGTTTGAACCAATAATATTATTTTCAAAAACATGGCTAAAAGATAAAATTGAAGAACTCAAAGCTGAAGGCAAAGAGGTCACCTAACCAAAGAAGGGGAGGAAAAGAAAGGCGGAGCCTAGTGAAGACCTACAATGTTTTTCTAAAAAGAAGAGAAAAATTGTTGAGGCCAAAATTGTAGAAAAGGATAAAAATGCTACTTTAATGGATCCATATGCTTTGGGGATAACAATAGCAGTGGCATCAGACACTTTTGTCAATGCAAAGTAAATGAGTCATGAAATAAGTGTAGAAGAGGCACAAACTGCTAAAGAAGCAACAAGACAACAAGTTAGAAGAGTAATTCCAATAAGTTTGTCTAAAGGTGAAACTTCTAAACCAGTTGGTGTAATTGGAGCACAGGAAGTAGGTGAAAAGATGAGTAACATATCTAGTGCCTCCACTTCACCTAAGAAAAGAAAAACATATGTTAAAGTAAAAGTAGAATTGGCTGAAGAGATACAACAAGAGTCAGAAATTCACAACGCTCAACAAACTATGGAAACTGTGAATATTGAGAGCAGTGATAGTGAGGAAAGAAAAATGTATAAAGGAAAGGAGATTGACATAGAAGAAGATTCAAGTGATTTTCTAAGCGAAGAAGAAGGGCCAAGCATTCAAGCTGAAATAGGAATTGAGCATGGCATGGAACAGGAAGAAGAAAAGGTACAAGAAGAAACAGGATCAGTGGATCCATTTGTTACTTTGGTGCCACCTGAAATTATTAAGGATGTGCAGGAGAAAGCACATAAAATTGAGGAATCTGAAAAAGTAGAAACACTTGAAGAAGTAATCATAGAAAAGCATACTGCAACAGAAGAAGAAACAAAAGAGGACACTTCAAGTGTTGATGCTTTAAACCTACTGAATATGTATGGTGAGCCAGGTGAAGAAGAGAAAAATATAGAAAGCATGCAAGACCAAGAGGAAGAAGTGAAAGAAGATGATGCAGAGGCAAGTTCACCTATACATATAGAGCAAGTACAGACAGGAGGTATAGATAAAGTAGAAGATGAAACTAATCTGCCTGAAGGTACATAGGCAACAGAAAGAATGGATGAAAATGAACCTGATGAACAAGCAGAAGATGTTAAGCTGCAAGATAAAGAACAAATATATGCAGAAGATGATCAAGGAAAAAGACCATCAGAAGAAGAAGTTCCTAAGGAAGTGGTTGAAGATGGAGGGGATACTGAAAAAGAAGAGGAAGAAGAAGAGGTTGGATCAAAAGAATAGCTAAATAATCCCATAGAACAAGAGCCTCCACAATAGCAGCAAGAACAACAAGAACAACAGCAGCAACCAGAGCAACAACAAGAGCAACAATAGCAGAAACAGCAGCAACAAGAAAAAGGAGAAATAGATAGACCTCATGAAGAGGTGATTGATGAACTTAAGACTACAAAAGGCACAAAGGAAATTCCTGCCTGGTTAGGAGGAGAAATCAAAAAAGAGAAAAAAACGGTCCAATTAGCACCAATCGACATTAAAAGTTTATTAGGTGAGAAGACTACTCCAAGAAAAGAAAGGAGAAAAGCTAGAATGATGTCTGCTATTCAGAAAGGTTCAAGTGGATCTAGAATGTTAAACCTAGCTATACCATAGAAAGAAAAGGCAAAAGGTGAGATATCCTTGGAGGAATATAAGATATTGAATATTGACCTAGGGAATTCCACAAGAGAACAACATATTAATGAATGGGAAGACATGCATCAGGTGACAGCAGAGATGCTAAGGAAAGACAAAGACAAACATGATTATTTAAAAGGACACATTGTCCAACTTCAACAATTCATTAAAGGGATATTTGATCCCAGTGCCCCAATTCTAGAATTACCTACTAACATAGAAATAATATCAAAAGAAGAAAAAAAAGATATGGAGAATAAAAAGCTCAAGGCTAACATTTTTGATGAATGGTTTAATGATTTTATGCAAGAGGGTGAGAAAACAATAAGGCAAGTTGTGAAAAGTTGGAAGACAATTATAGAAGAAAAGAATAAGTGTATGATACTTACATATAAATCCCAAACAAGAAAAGAAGAATGCAGGTCTGAAATTGAGCAGATGACAGAAGTAGAAGGAAGAGTAGAAGAATTGATTAATGAAGGAGCACTTACTGTCACATTAGCAAATCAAGTGCCACAGATAATATTAGAGCTCGAGTTTGAGGAAGATAACCTTAGGAAATGTGCAACAGTCATACATAATTTAGAAGAGAAAGCAAGTGAAATGATCAAGATACATAAGAGGATAACAGAAAGATTACTGCAACATGAATGTATGGAAATGCCAGTGTATGACTTAGAAAGGGCATTAATAGAGTTTAATGCCATATTTGCACCCTGCATAGAAAATCTTGATACTAATCTCAACAAGCAGATGATGGATACATTAATGGAAGAAAGTGTTAAAATAAAGAAATACAAGAAGAGAAGAGAGGGCTCAGAGAATAGAGAGAAGAAGTTGAAGGAGGGAGTTGTAATGCAGGAGTACATTTTGGCTAAGAGTTGAGGAGGGGACCGCACCTTTGTACAAAGTGTAATTAGCAATTTCAAGAAATAGTAAAGGTTTGAAGAAGTCCAATTAAGAACCTCAGCGAGAGAAAGTCAACAAAGAAAAGGGGGAATCTTATTTTGTAAAAGATTCAAAAGGCATCCTTTGAAGGAGAGAAAAGATGCCAAATAGATGTTTTGGCAAACAGTTAGAGACAAAGATACACCGTCGATCAGAAATGGAAAGATGTCAACTGTGGATTAAAGTGTTGCCATAACAATTTGAAAGTTCAAAATCTATATAAAGAATGTGGCTACTTGTATATTATTTACATAGGGATTTGTAGAAACAAGCTAGCAATTGTAATTTGTTCTGAAACTTTGAATAGAAGGAGTATTTTAGTTTAGAGGAGGTCACCTGTGTCTGCACTAAGGAATGCGTGGAACATCCAGCTTTCTTATTGTATCTGTAAAGCATTGTAAGTTTTTGTGAATTTGATTAATGAAGCTAAGAGCCATTCCTACATTGTAAATCATTTATGACTGTGTTTTGAATATAAGTGAATCTAAAAGTCTGCATCTATTTTCTGAGTGTCTTCTAGCTCTTCTTTATATTTGAAACAGTTTCTCTTAAAGCTCGCAATCTTGGATGCATATTTGTGAAAATACTCAGGATATTCACATTTAGTGATTTAATCTGCTGATTTAATTAAATTCACCATAATTCTTGCCATGTACATAACAGAGCATTTAGATCCTATAGCAAGTGATGTTGAATTTGAATTTTCTCTAACTTTTCCCAAACTTTGAAATAATTAGCTTAAACGCAAAAAACTAAAGGAGATTGTCTAACATTTGAAAGAATTGAGATCAATTGAGTTGATATTTGGCAATCTTTATACATATTTGAAAAGGAAAGCATGTTTTGATATTAAATCTTACAATGCTTTAGGATACAGTAACAGATTTGTGCAAAGAGATAAATAATCTATTAATATTTGCTACAGTTTGCATAATTTGAGTCCAGTAAGTAGTCAAATCACTTTAAATCATGTAAGGCCCCTTGCATATTACAACTTCATAATAACCTACTGAACTGTCCACAAGGTCAAGACCTGACCATACGAAAACTTGGGATTAAGTAATCTTAATTGATTTCTTCATATCTTTCAAGATAGTTAGGTTCATTTATGAATTTTAACTTTTGTTATGAATGTGTATAAACAATCATCAACAGTTTTTGGCGGTATAAGCAGGGCCTAATTGGAGTTGAGGTTGAATTTGAGTAAAGCTAGCTCATAACATCAGTAGAGTGACGAGGTCTAGATCTAATTTTGAAGACATATTTGTGCAATTACCTAATAGAAGGCAAAGTAAAGGTCCTTTAGTCTGGAATCCTAAAATATCAAATACAAGAAGTTCATCTGGAACTCCTCCTGGATCACCTTATAACATTCATAATATTGTGAGTCCTGACAGTTCTTCATATATGTTTTTGAATCTTAATTCAGGTCCTCATAGAGGTCCTAGTCTGCGTAGAGGTCCCAGTCCTCCCAGAAATCCAAGTCCACCTAGAAATCAAGGTATTCCTACAGGTCCAGGTCAAGCACAGGTTCCTGTGATGGCTTATTTCAATGTCAATTCGCCCATACATTTCACAGATTATCATGAGATGCCAAAGAACCCTGAGAAAATATGTCCTAAATACTAGTTGCATTAGGATCCAGAGGATCATATTAGGATATTTAAGGAGGTATGCTTCAGGGCTAGGCTAGAGTATGAAGATGTAGTGTGTAGGTTATTTCCTTACACTTTCAATGAACAAGCCTCTAACTGGTATGTGAATTTACGTAATGGATACGTTTCCTCTTGGACACTTATGGAGGAGGCCTTTTTGTCTAGATTTAGGGGACCAATAGATCCTTCCACTTTGTACCATAAGTTGGCTGCATTTAAGAGAGGTGAGGGAGAATTGATTGATAATTTCAATGACAAGTTTCAAAAGGCCTATTCTAGGATAGTAGCTCCATACACAGTAAATGCAGATACATTGTTAGCAATGTATTATGTTGCCTTAGATCCATTAACTGCCATGTTTGTCAAGAGAAAGTCTGACATAGATACAGTGTCCAAAGCCTATAAAGAGGCAGCCTCTATAAACTAGGAAATGAGGCAGACAACCTATAATCCATTCCACAATGGAGGAAATCTTGGAATGTAGAATCAAGCACAACCTTGGAATGAAGTTCCTACACAGAGCACTCCAATGCTAAATCCAGTCCCTACATACACACCTGTGTATAATCCTACCCTAATCCAGGCTATAGTACCTTACACTGGTAATACTACCAATCTGAATCAGAATAATGGCCAATCTTTCTTCCAACCACCTCAAGATACATTTATAGCAAAAGCACAAGAGGAAAGGGAGGATATCAAAGAAATCACTGCACATCTGAGAAGATTGACCTCTGAGATGACACAATTGAGAAATGAGAATTTCTACGGTAGAAATAATCAAGGATACAATCAGAACTATAACCAGAATCAAAACCAGAACTACAGTCAGAGTCAAAACTAGAATTATAACCCCAACCATAACCAAAATCAGAATCAGAATTATAGCCAAGGTTAGGGTTCTAATCAAGGTCAAAATCACAGTCAAAATTAGAGTCATAGCCAAGGACAACAAATGCAAAATAGAGGACTGGCTATAGATAACAGAACCTGGAATAACAATAACAGAAATCAGAATCAGCCAAGGCCACCCAAAACATGGAACACAGGGCCTAATAATGGCACTCTGGCTTCTCCATTTGAGAATATAGATAACGAGGACACAAAGCAAATAGCTAGGATTCAAATGGCCAACATAGGATTGAAGAATTGGTGTAGAATCCATAATACTAGTGCCCATGCTAAATTAGACTGTCCTCGGTTTCATTTGGCAACAAGTATTTTTAATGTGGACGTATAGGCTCCTACTTCTGAGTTCTTGATTCCCAAAGGTAATGAAAGTGTACCCTCAGGGTATGATACTACTTTACTCTTAGAGAATTTTACCTTTGCAACCAGAGAAGAGGAGGAAGACCAATTGTTAGAGGATGAGCCATATTTTTGTGAAAACTTATATCCTGAAACTACCTTAGTACTAAATGCTTTTTAGTTTCCATTTGAAATTGAAAATGAGGTGTCGTATGAGACAGAGGAGGTACAAGCCTTCCAACAGACAAGTAAAAATCATACTTACAACTTGAGAAATAACCCTAGGCTAGGAGGTCCTTTCACCACTTCAACTCCTCCTAACAATTTTAATACTCCCCCAGACCAGAATGCTAGCAATACCCCTGCTATACTAAAAGCCAATCATAATGCAAATAATGGAGCAGTCGCACAGAAGGCCCAAACCCATAAAATAGAGACTGTAGAGATGATGAGATTGATGAGTTATCTATCAGAAGAAATAAAGAAAATTAAGGTCAGTATACCTTTGTTTGAATTGTTGAAAAGTCTAGGGGATCGAAATGCTTTTATTAAATCCTTGGATACATCTGTGACAGGTGAGGCTTCTACTGAGGTAAATGTTCCTAATAGGGATGCATAGTCAAAATAAAAAAGTAAGAAAGCTGAGCAGCCATCCAACACCAATGTGGTAATGTATGCAGATAAAAAAGATGCTCCTCCTTTCTTGTTAACCATTAGACTGTTTGGAAAGAATATACACAATTGTATGGTAGATTCTGGTACCTTAGTGGTATAGGGGCACCAAGGCTCAATGCAGCCTATACATAGCCTTTTTGATTTGTCAATTTTGAGTTTGCAGCATGTGGTTTTGTCTTAGGAGTTTTTTTTTTAGTTTTCTGAAAATGCATTGGCGGGAGAAGCCTTTACTTTTGATCAGCCTATCGGCCCAAGTGAAATACAAGTCAAAAAATGTATGGTTGAAGGTGTTTGGCATTGGTTCAACCGTTATGCATTGGTCACTTTGTTGAAGGGTTGAACCTCGCTGTTGAACCTCACTGTTGAACCCCGCCGTTGAACCTCGCGCAAGGTTCAATGGTTCAACAGGTTCATCAATATGGAATGGTGAAATTGGAATCGTTGGTCACTTTGATGAAGGGTTGAACCTCATTGTTGAACCTCACCATTGAACCCCACCATTGAACCTCGTGTCAAGGTTCAATGGTTCGGCGTAAGAAGTATGATCAGGAGAGATGATAAAAGTCTCACCGACAGACATTGTTTGGGCGATGGAAAGTTTACGAAATTCAAAGGCATCGATGAGAATGTAACTATCGGGCAGCGAGGATTAACTTATGCCGATAGTCATCAGTTTTGCCGATAGAATATGTTGGAGAGACATCATGGTAAGTCTGGCTGCCAGCCAAGAAAATTCAGAATTGAACCAGGCAATTAGAATACGAACCGGTCTGGTAACTGAACCATCCTGTAACGGACATGAGCTAAACTATAAAATGTCAAATTCTTTCTGTAAGGGGTTTAGAGAGAAAAAAAGAAGAGGAGAAGAATTTTAGAGTTGGAAGCATTTTGATGTAAGAAATAGTTTTGAAAAAAAAAATCCAATTCATCTGTTCGATCAATTTGTGTATTTTTGTACAGTTTTCAGTTTGTTATTCTGAAGTAGATTAGTTATTTCTTTTTTCTGCAATTTTGTTCTCTTTTGCAAACCATGACTCTGTATTGATGTTCCTCAAAGTTCCTCTGTACAGTATGGAGGCCATCAGCAGAGTCATGCTTTTTGTTTGTTTTTCTTTTGTGGGGTGATTGAATGGTTGACCAGTGGAAATGCACACTTGTCCTAGGTGAGTTCTGTGAGAAGTTCGGCTAGTTAGACAAGTAGGAGAATAGGACATTGCAGGGGTGGAAAACAAGAGATTACAGATAGTGAGTGCCAAGCAGTCAAGACCCTGACCTAGAGAGGAGGGTTGACAACAGGCTCTAAAAGGCAAGTAGCCTTGATAGCATAAAATTTGGAAGTACTAGAGACAGATAGTGCATCTCATACTAAGTAGGGTGGTCTGTATTGAAATTACAGACTAGTTGGGTCTTCCATCTCTGCAAGATGTCTGTTAGCAAATCAAATTGGTAGGGAGGCTAGTGTTGTCAAACAATCTTGTACACCTACAGGATGTAGAGCAGGCAGCCTAAAGTCCTCCCTATCAAATTGGTATCAGAGCTGTAAGATTTGGGTTATTCCTATATTGGAATAGAAGAGTTGTATGTCATCACCGAGTTCAAGTGAGTCTGTAGGTTCATCCAAGAAGATGGTGACTAATGTAGAGTTAGCAAAGAAAGTTGAGGATCAAGAAGAGGAGAATAAGCTCCTATAGGAAAGATTGGCAACAATGGAAAGTAGACTGGGTCTAATGATGGAGAAGACTGAAGAAGTCAGGCAAAAAGTAAACAAGGAAAAAGGTGTGTCTATAGAAGATGAAGAGCCCACACCTAATCCTAAGTTGGAAGAAGAACCATTCTTGAAAGCTTTGAAAGCAATGAGTGGTAAAACATTGGAAGGAGTACCACTTTTCAATGGGAAAATGGACCCAGATTTGGTCATGGAGTGGATAGAAGGACTTGAAAATCACTTTGAATGTGATGGTGTAAGCAAGGCACAGAAAGTAAAGGTGGCCAAATCCAGACTCAGGGGAGCTGCCTTAACCTGGTGGAAATTTGTGCAGACTGAAAGAGCAAAAGAAGATAAGAAGCCCATAACTACTTGGCAGGGAATGGTAGCTAAATTCAAAGAAGCATATATGCCAGAAGATTATGAAATACAGCTGCATAGGAAGAGACAAAATCTGAGACAGAAGGAATTAGATGTCAGTGCATACATTGAAGAATTCCAAAAGCTATGCTTAAGGTCCAAAGTAATGGAGGATGAAAGCATAAAGGTAGCAAGGTACCTTAATGGTCTGAAGTGGAATATACAAGAAGAAATTAGTTTGTTGTGTCCTACAACAGTGCAAAAATGCTATCAGCTGGCACTGAAAGTGGAGGAAAAGAACAAGAGGAAACAAGACTCAAATAGTAGAGGAAGAGGAAGAGGCAGAGATAACAGAGGACACAGAGGAGGTTTTGGTGGAAGGAATGCTGACAATAGATCCCAAGTAGAATCAAAACTCACAGAGCAGAGTGGGGAGTCGAGTGGTAGAGGAAACCACAGAGGAAGAGGATCTAACAGAGGAAGGTCAGGAGGATCAGGCAGAGGATCCTACTTCACCACCATGAAGTGTTACAACTGTGGTAATCTAGGTCATCCAACGTATAGGTGTCCAGAAAAGACCACATCCTCTTCTCAAGGAGGTGATAAGAGAAATCACTATGTCCAAGATAATGCATCCAGCAACCAGTCACCTGAGGTCAGTCTGAACTCAGAAGATGGAGAGAACCTGATGATAAGGAGAACCTTGATGAAGGAACCAGTAAAGTCTTAACCAAGCCAGAGGAGAGCACTATTCAAAATCAAATGCAAGATTTTGAATAAGGTATGTAAAATTATCATAGACTCAGGATCTACTGATAATATTATTTCTGATGAGGCAATTAGGAAACTGAATTTGAAAAGAATAACTCATGCAAACCCATATAGAGTCACATGGTTGAATAAGGGTCAACATGTGCTAGTGAATGAACAAAGTTGGGTAGAGTTTAGTATAGGTGGCTATAAGGATAAGGTATTATGTGATATACTACCCATGGATGCATGCCATCTCTTATTGGGCAGACCATGGCAGTATGACCGAAAGGCAATACATGATGGTGAGAAGAATGCCTATTCTTTTCAGAAGGATAGTGTCACCTATAAGATTCAGTCACTGGAGGATGAAGATGCATTTTAGACAAAGAGTTCTAATATCTTGGTTGTGAGTGGAAAAGAGTTTCTGAGTACTCTTAAGGAGGATGGTATTGGTTATGCCATCATAGTAAAACCAAAAGAAGGATAGCAAGATAAGAAGACAGAGATTCCCAAAGAGGTGCAACCTATACTGGAGAAGTATAAAGGCATAATCAGTGATGGTACACCAGCCACATTGCCTCCACAGAGAGCAATAAGCCATCAGATAGACCTGATTCTTGGAGCATCTTTGCCAAACAAGGCACCTTACAAGATGACTCCAGATCAGCACAAAGAGATTTCCAGGCAAGTGTAGGAGTTGCTAGATCAGGGATTTATTAGGAAGAGTATTAGTCCTTGTGCAGTACCCACAGTGTTGGCACCGAAGAAAGGAGGATCATGGAGATTATGCACAGATGCTAGAGCCATTAACAAGATAACTATAAGGTATAGATTTCCAATTCCCAGAATTGAAGATCTCATGGACTATATTGGAAAAGCAAAGTACTTCACCAAGATAGACCTGAAGAGTGGTTACCACCAAATAAGAATCAAGGAAGGTGATGAGTGGAAGACTGCCTTCAAGACCACAGAAGGACTATATGAGTGGCTTGTTATGTCATTCGGTCTATCAAATGCACCTAGCACCTTTATGAGACTCGTGAATGAAGTCCTAAAGGATTATATTGGTAAATTCGTAGTTGTTTTTCTAGATGATATTCTAATTTTTAGTCAGACCAAGGAAGAACATCTAGAACATGTAAATACTATTTTGCAAAAATTACATGATGAACAACTAACCATCAATCTGGAGAAGTGTGAATTCATGAAGCAGGAATTAGTATACCTTGGTTTTGTGGTGTCCCAGGGAGAATTAAAGATGGACAAGTCAAAGGTAGAGGCAATCTTGAGCTGGCCTACTCCCAGAGCAGCCACAGAGGTGAGAAGTTTCCATGGCTTAGCCCAATTTTACAGAAAGTTTATCAAAAATTTTAGTGGGATATGTGCACCCATGTTGGATACAATTAAAGGTGGAAGGAAAGCAAAATTCAAATGGACACCAGCTGCAGATAGAAGCTTTGAAAGGTTGAAGAAAGAGGTAGCAACACAACCTATTTTGTTGTTGCCCAGTTTTGATAAGTTATTTACTATTGAATGTGATGCAATTAATATAGCTGTAGGAGCAGTGTTAAATCAAGAGGACAGACCTATAGCCTTTTTCAGTGAGAGGCTGAATGAAGCAAAGAGTAAGTATTCTTCGTATGACTTAGAGTTGTATGCTCTAGTCCAAGCACTTAGGAAGTGGAGACATTATCTCCTACCTAAGGAATTTGTTGTCTACATAGACAACCAAGCTCTGAGTTTTCTAAACTCACAGGATAAGTTAAGCAGCAGGCATATCAAATGGATGGAGTACCTACAATCTTATACCTTTACAATTAAGCATAAGAAGGGGCAGCTAAACAGAGTTGCAGATGCTTTGAGTAGAAGATTGCTTACAGTGCAGGAAGTGCAATTGAAGAGCATTGGGATTGAAGATTTCAAGAACCTTTACCAAGATGATGAAGATTTTGCTGAGGCATACAAGGTATGTCAAAATTTTGAGAATCACTTTCACAATGAATTTGTAGATTTCACCTTGCAGTAGGGATTGCTATTCAAAGGTGGACATTTATGTGTGCTAAGGGGATCTGTGAGAGAAAATCTCATATAGGAGAAGTACAATGGCAGTCTAAGTGGCCATTTTGGTTTGAACAAAACACTGGAGCTAGTCCAAAGGTTCTATTATTGGTTGAGGATGCACAGAGACATCAGAAGGTATGTAGAGCAGTGTATCATATGTTAGAAGGCCAAAGGAACCACTTCAAATGCAAGACTATACCAGCCCTTGCCCATTCCTACCAGGCCATGGGAGTGTGTAAGCATGGACTTTGTAGTTGGTTTACCTAAGACTAAGACTGGTTATGATAGCATATATGTAGTTGTGGACAAGTTTAGCAAGATGAGTCATTTCATTCCCTGTAAAGTGACTCATGATGCCAGTCACATAGCACATTTGTTTTTCAAAGAGGTGATCAGAATTCATGGGCTACCAGCAAGTATTGTGTCTGACAGAGATGCTAAATTCATGGGGCATTTCTGGAAAATGTTGTGGCACAGATTGGGAACAAATTTGTCTTTCAGTTCAGCATATCACCCATAGACAGATGGTCAGACAGAGGTGGTAAACAGGACATTGGGCAACCTGTTACGGTGTATAACCAAAGAATATGGACAGAGTTGGGATCTTGTCATTCATCAGGCAGAATTTGCCTATAATGACAGTGTGAACAGGACTACTGGTAAGAGTCCATTCAAAATAGTCTATGGAATGCATCCCAGAGGTGTATGTGAGCTTAGGAACATGGGAAACATAGAGAACGGGAGTGGACATGTAGAGGATTTTGCACAATCCATGAAAGAAGTGCATGAGCAGGTGAAGAAAACTTTAACAGAGAACACATAGAAAATCAAGGACAGAGTAGATGCCCATAGAAGGGATATTCAGTTTGAGGTTGGTGATCTGGTTATGGTGCACTTGAACAAAGCTAGAATGCATAAAGGAATGCCAACCAAACTACAGATGAGGAGGATTGCTCCTTGCAGAATCCTGAACAAGTATGGAAATAATGCCTACAGAATTGAATTGCCAGAAGACTTGGCAATCTCACTAGTGTTTAATGTCCAAGACCTGGTGCCATACCAGGGTCCTCAGTCAGCAGAAAGTGGATCCATTTCAGAGAAGGAATAGACAGTCAAAGATGTGACTTTGCCACTAAAACCCAAACTACAGGCAGAGAGAATACTGGATTCAAGAGTATAGAAGCAAACCAGACATGGTGTCTACATGGAGCATTTGGTCAAATCGAAGCAGTTGCCTGAAGTAGAAGCTACCTGGGTTGCAGAGTCAGAATTCAAAAAGAGGGGCATTGATTTTGCCTTATTGTCACCAGAGGTGACCTAGCTTCTTTCCGCACGGGGTGAGTATGGTGCAAGAGCACCAAGGCTCAATGTAGCTTGTACATAGCCTTTTTGATTTGTCAATTTTGAGTTTGCAGCATGTGGTTTTGTCTTAGGAGTTTTTTTTTTAGTTTTCTGAAAATGCATGGGCAGGAGAAGCCTTTACTTTTGATTGGCCTATCGGTCCAAGTGAAATACAAGTCAAAGAATGTATGGTTGAAGGTGTTCAGCATTGGTTCAACCGTTATGCATTGGTCACTTTGTTGAAGGGTTGAACCTCGCCGTTGAACCTGACCGTTGAACCCCGTCGTTGAACCTCGCGCAAGGTTCAATGGTTCAACAGGTTCATCAATATGGAATGGTAAAGTTGGAATTGTTGGTCACTTTGTTGAAGGGTTGAACCTCACTGTTGAACCCCGTTGTTGAACCTCGCATCAAGGTTCAATGGTTCGGCGTAAGAAGTATGATTGGGAGAGATGATAAAAGCCTCACCGATAGACATTATTTGGGTGAAGGAAAGTTTACGAAATTCAAAGGCATCAGTGAGAATGTAACTATTAGGCAGCAAGGATTAACTTATGCCGATAGTCATCAGTTTTGCCGATAGAATATGTCGGAGAGACATAATGGTAAGTCTGGCCGCCAGCCAAGAAAATGCAGAACTGAACCGGGCAGTTGGAATACGAACCAGTCTAGTAACTGAACCGTCCTATAATGGACATGAGCTAAACTATAAAATGTCAAATTCTTTTTGTAAGGGGTTCAGAGAGAAAAAAAGAAGAGGAGAAGAATTTTGGAGTTGAAAGCATTTTGATGTAAGAAACAGTTTTGAAAAAAAAATCCAATTCATCTGTTCGATCAATTTGTGTATTTTTGTACAGTTTTCAGTTTGTTATTCTGAAGTAGATTAGTTATTTCTTTTTTCTACAATTTTGTTCTCTTTTGCAAACCATGACTCTATATTAATGTTCCTCAAAGTTCCTCTGTACAGTATGGAGGCCATCAAGAAGATTCATGCTTTTTGTTTGTTCTTCTTTTGTGGGGTGATTGAATGGTTGACCAGTGGAAATGCACACTTGTCCTAGGTGAGTTCTGTGAGAAGTTCGGCTAGTTAGACAAGTAGGAGAATAGGACATTGCAGGGGTGGAAAACAAGAGATTACAGATAGTGAGTGCCAAGCAGTCAAGACCCTGACCCAAAGAGGAGGGCTGATAATGGGCTCTAAAAGGCAAGTAGCCTTGATAGCATAAAATTTGGAAGTACTGGAGACAGATAGTACATCTCATACTAAGTAGGGTGGTCTGTATTGAAATTGCAGACTAGTTGGGTCTTCTATCTCTGCAAGATGTCTGTTAGTAAATCAAATTGGTAGGGAGGCTAGTGTTGTCAAACAGTCTTGTACACCTACAGAATGTAGAGCAGGCAGCCTAGAGTCCTTCCTATCACTTAGCCAATGTAATGCCTTTGGGAATATGCAAAACTTTAGGTCTGACCCCTACCAAATCTGCCAAAGTTGTCACATGATTAGACAAAACTGAAGTTAATGTGATTGGAGAACTAATGCATATTCAGATGCAGTTAGCTTCAGACCCTAGGGTAAATCAGTTCATTGACATCCAAGTATTGGATATACCTGTAAATTATGGGATGCTATTGAGTAGAGACTGGTCCAAAACTTTGAATGGATATATGGCCACCAATTTTTCACACGTGGTTACCTTGGAGAGGTGTGTGAAACTAGATCATAATAGAAGCTAAACCCAGGATGAAACACATGATAATGGAGTACAATAGGACTAACAAAATATTGTATGCTTCTATTGAACCTGGTGTTTACAGGGTTACTAACAAAGGGGTACAGATTGAGGAAATCTTAATGCTAAATTTTGCAGAAAAACCTGTTAATAAGGAAACAAAATTATTTATTGAGTCTGATGGAAATTCCTCTGATGAAGAAAATAATGCATTGAATAATTTTAGTCAGGTCATCAGACAAGAAATAGAAAAGTACATAGAACAAAGTATTCCAGTTCAATGCAAGTTATACAAAAATAAGTGTAGAGTCCATGATAAACCACATTCTGAAGAGAATTGTGGAATGTACAGAGACATTATTGAATATTAGTACACAAAATGCACCAAGGGGATGGAACCCCAAGAAGGAAAGGTTAATCAAACTGAGAGTTATTTTTAGAACAACATAAATGGATCAACACCAGATTTAAAAAAAGAGGCAAAAGGTAAAAGTGTTTGTCATTCTGAGCTACAAAATGAAAAGATCAGTGTACAAGTAAGCCAAAATGAATTGCCTATGAGTAAACAAGATAGCAATGCACATGTGATAGAAAAAGTAAAACATGCTAAAGTAAAAATTCAAAAGAATAAGGAAGGCATGTGGACACTAAAGTGTGATGGTTCCAAATCTAAACAGGGTGCAGGTGCTGGTGTAGAACTTGTAGATCCTCATGGCAAATCATACTTAGTAGCATATAAGATATAGTTTGCTTGTACTAACAATGTTGCAGAGTACAAAGCTTTAATCTATGGACTAGTCATGACTATAAAGAAGAAGGTAAAAATGATCAGAGTATTTTCAGATTTTGAGCTAGTAGACAAACAAGTAAGAAAATTATATGCATGTAACTACAAGAAAATGGTTTGTTACTGGCATAGGGTATGGGATTTAATGGAGTCATTTGATGCTTTCAATAGAGAGGATATCCCTAGAGAATTAAACCATAGGCCAGATGCACTAGCAGTTGCTGCTAGCACTTTAGAGCCTTTAACATTGTCAGGGTTGAAAAGATTTGTAGAATTAGTGAATGTGCCCAGTGTACTAGATAATGTAACTCATTTTTAGGTATTTGAGGGAGATCAGCAAATTGTAGATTTCCTAACTTGTAATGAAGTATTTGAGGCTCAAATTATTGATGAACAAGAGAGGCCTAATGTGTCTTGGGATGAAGAAGACATAATCAACTTAAAGCGCAATTTCTTGCCCAAAGGGGTGATTGAGTTAGAACAAATCTTTGACTTTGATGGAGTAGTAAAACAGAAAGACTTGCCTAAAATAGAGGGAGGTAAGTGTGATCCATATAACTTAGGAACAAAGCAGAACCCTCAGAATGTACAAATTGGAAAGGCCTATTCTGAAAAGTTGAGGAAAGAAATTATTGATGTTCTGAAAGATTATAAACATGTTATAGCATGGACATATGAGGATTTAAAGACATATGATACGTCCATCATCACTCATGTGATACCTTTGAAACCAGAAATCAAACCATTCAGGCAAAAGTAAAGGCCTGTGAATGCAATTTTAGAACTTTGATATTTGAGGAAGTGAAAATACTGCTGTTTGCTAGAATAATTTTCCCTGTCAAACATTCAACCTGGGTAGCTAATTTAGTACTTGTTAGAAAGAAAAATGGAGACATCAGGTTATGCATATATTTTAGGAATTTGAACAAGGCATCTAAGAAAGATAGTTATCCTCTACCTCCCATAGATGAAGTGCTGCAAGTAGTGAATGGGGCCAAGATGATGTCTTTTATGGATGGATTTTTAGGGTATAACCAGGTCCTAGTTGATAAGGAAGATAGGTTGAAAACTACGTTTACATGTAAATGGGGTAATTATGCTTATAGGAGAATGTCGTTTGGTCTAATCAATGTGGGTGCCACTTTGTAACGAGCCATGGATATTACATTCTGTGGATTGTCAGGTAAGTGCATTGTAATTTATATGGATGGCTTAACTGTGTATTATAAGGATGCATCTACTCACGCTGAAGATCTAAGGAAAGTACTCAAAAGATGTGAGAGGTATGGAATTTTGCTTAACCCTATGAAATGTTCATTTGGAGTAACAGAAGGAAAACTATTAGGACATGTCATTTCTAAGAATGGTATATCTATTGATCTTGATAGAATAGAAGGGATAAAGAAATTACAATTACCAAACACTAAAAAGGTATTAAAATCATTTTTTGGTAAAATTAACTTTGTTAGGAAGTTTATTATAGGGTTTGCAGAGATTGTATGACCACTAAATGCCATGTTGAAAAAGGATACAGATATAGAATGGACACCAATAGCCAAAGTTGTATTTGAAGATATCAAGGAAGGTATTTCTGAAGCTCCTATATTGGTAAGTCCAGATTATGCAAAGCCATTCTATATTTATTCTTCTGCATCCACACATTTAGTTGTAGCTGCATTGACATAGAAAGGAGAAAATGATGAAGAGAAGACAATAGCTTTTATGAGTGCACCTCTGAAATATGCATAGTTGAAATCTTTGGATACAGAAAGGCAGGTGTTTACACTGGTAAGAGCAGTAAAAAAGTTCAGACATTATATCTTACGCAGTCAGGTTAAAGCCATAGTGCTAGATGCAGCAGTGAAGATGTTGCTGATGCAAAATGAGCCTAGAGAGAAAAGAGCTAAGTGGATCACAATTTTGCAAGAATTTGATATGGAAATCATTCCAATGAAGTTAGTCAGAGGACAAACTTTAGTGCAAACCATAGCCAATATAGACCCAAATTTGGTAAAACAGCAATTTGTGTTGAACACTAGTGATGCAACAGGGTGGTATGTTGATTTAAACACATTTCTAATATCAGGGAAATACCCTAGCAAAATGAAATCCTCAAAAAAAAGAGCTTTAAAGATCAAAGCATAGAAATACATGGTGCAAAGAGGTCTTCTATTCAAGAAGACCCATGAAGGAATATATTTAAGATGTTTAAATAGAGATGAAGCAGATAAGGTGTTGCTAGAACTACATGATAAATATGGAACTGCTTATGGTTCCCATTTAGCCACAACACAAAATGTTGAGAGTAGGTTACTATTGGCCTACTATGTTTAAAGATACAAAGAGTCACATTAGAAGTTGCTACATCTGTCAAACTACAACAGATAAGGGAAGAAATCAAGCCAATCCATTACATCCAGTGATTGAGTCTAGGCCATTTGCACAGTGGGGCTTAGATTTCATTGGAGTCATAAATCCTCCATCATCTGCAGGACACAAATTTATACTGACAGTCACTAATTACTATACAAGGTGGACTGAAGCCACATGTTGCAAATTTTCTACTACAGAGGTAGTCATCAAATTTCTTGAAGAGAACATCATAACCAAGTTTGGGGCTCCTTATTCACTGGTATGTGACAATGGCCCTGCATTTTCTTCTTTAAATTTTTCTAAATGGGCATTTGAACATGGAATTGTTTTAAAGTTTTCTTTGAATTATTATCCTCAGGGGAATGGGTTAGCTGAATCTACAAATAAGATTTTATTAGATATAATCAAGAAGCTATTTGAAAAGAACCCAAGAGAATGGAACACCTTATTGAAATATGTGTTGTGGGTAGATAGGACCAGGGTTAAATCAGCTTTAGGCAGTGCACCCTATCACTTAGTTTATGGGACTAATCCCATACTTCCAGTTAATTTAAGAATACCAGTTTGGAAGTTTACTAATGAATACTTAGGCTTTGATGATCACAGAGAGGCCAGAATAATCCCACCATTAGAATTAGATGAGAAAAGAGATCAAGCCATTGAAAAATTTGCTAAACATCAAGCAATGGTAAAGAGATGGTTTGATAAAAGAGCAAAAGTCAAAATATTTAGAATCTCGGACTTAGTGTTGTGTTGGGACAAAGCACATGAGAAAAAAGGAAGTCATGGAAAATTTGACAAGTTATGGTTAGGTCCATTACAAGTGTTAGAAATAATTGGAGACAAGACTTTCTGACTCAAGACCTTGACTGGAGAAGATGTGCCATTACTAGTTAATGGCCAACACTTGAAACATTACTTTCAGGCTTGAGGTGTGGGTTGTTGGTCCACTGTATAGTAGTGTGAATAATGTACAGTTGTTTGGTTTTTGGTTTTTTGTTTTGTTTGTTTTGTTTTGGTTTGTGTGTTGTGTTGTTGTAGTAGGGATGTTTGTTTTGTTTTAGAGTATAAAGGAGCAGATTAACAACCACTGAAAACAATATAAAATTCAAAACATTCAAGTTAATTATCTAAAATTTGTGCATATTTGTTGTGACTGTCATGAATGTAGAAAGTTAGTTAACTTGTGAAATTTTGTATTCAATAAGAATGGTTGAGTATTCAAGGGAAGTTTCAACAATGACACACCTAAAATCCTTGGGTTTGTTGAACCTACCAGTGAATACATTAGGTGAAAAATCAGAGGTCACCCTTCCTACCATAAAAATTCTCAGCTTAATTTTAGCAAGTGACTATTCCTTGCATCATGAAGTTATAACTGAAATATCTTATGAAATATCTATCAAATGAAAAATATAAAATAAGTAAAAAAATAAAATTAAAAAAAATAGTAAAATGGATTTTATTGAAATCTAGGTTAAGTCATCTAAGTAACTCTATCGGGGCTATAGATGCTTGTTGGCAGTGGGGCTCTACTTAAGAGAATTGTAACGATAACCTTGTCAATGCTATAGACGCCTGCTGGCAGCAAGGCCCTATCTAGTTGGCTATGAGGGAATGACATCAACTAGGTAGTCTAATGTCAGTCACTGGTTTGTTCAATTGATTTTCAAGATGAGGATAATTAATCACGTGCACCCGCTTAAACTGAAAAGGAAAATTCATGCACCTTATTGAATACATTGAGTCTGAAGTTAAATGATGATTTGCATGAAAGATAGATGGAAATTATGAATTTATTTCATTTTGTTTTCTTTAATAGTTTTAATTTAATTTTTTTATTTGGTTGCTAGTTGTTGTGATGCTCACAACACGCCCCATTTTACTTCTTAGCAAAATGAGGACCCCTGTTGTAGCTAGCTTTTGTTGTTTTTGTGTGCGTTTTTGCTTGGTGGTAAGTGGGAAAAGGGAACTGAAAGTTACAAACCTAATTGAAAATAATGAAAAAATCACATTGAGTACCAGTGCATAGTATAGGTGAATTCCTTGTGAAAAATGAATAAGGGTTGTTTTTTGAACCATCTCAAAATTCCCTATATTTTGCAAGTTATAAGCATTTTTGGGTAAATGTACAATCAGAGGGTTTGTGGTTTGTATATGCGAAGTTGTTTGTATATACAAAGTCATTTCATATACGAATGCGTTTGTATATCGTGCTTTTGTGTTGGTCACAAAAAGGGAAGTTATCAGGTTTTGGTATGTTGTTATACTTGTATACATTTCTTACTAAACGTTTTATCTTCGTATACAAGTTTGGCCCAAAATGAATTAATGTTGAAATGAATAACCGTTGAAATCCGCTATGTATTTTTCACTTTGTATATTTGGCAAATGGAAGACATACAAAGTTAATATACAAAGGATTATACATAGCGTAGAACTGAAAGAGTATTAAAGTTGACATAATCGTTGTATGTTTTGCACTTTGTATATGTAGGTGTTGGTTATATACATTGCGGTTTATATAGAAAGCGTAATCGAGAAAATCATGAAATAAGGAATAATGGATGTATATTTTGGGTTTTCTATGTAATGTTTTTAAGACATACATGTCGATATACATTACACTATATACAAAGCAAAATCGAAATGGTTATAAAATGGAGTTAAATTGTTGTATATTTCGTGCTTGTATGTATGTTTCAAAACATGCATTGCTTTATGCATACAAGCCAGAATTCAAGGAAATTAAAATACAGTTAATACAATGCATCACGTCCAAAAGGTAATATCAAAAGATGCATTGAGTTATGTACATCATGGATCTAAAGGTAAGTACAGTGTGATGTATAAGAGGTTAAAGTTTGAAAGTGATATGAAGGTTATATACATTGAGGAGATGCAAATTTGAATGGAGAGGTAGACCCCACTAGTTGTATATTAGTTTTGTATGTTTACAATGTATATCCGATATACAAGCTAATATACAGAGCCCGGATGTCAAAACGAATTAAAAAATAGAAAAGTCTTTGTATTTTTTTGGTTTTTTGTATGTTTAAATATATAATCAAGATATACAAAGAATCAAAAGCATTGCGGGATAGAAAAGGGTAAGGACATGACTGTATAGGGTGTTTGTATGTGCACTTATATAACAAAATATACAAGCAAGATATACAAAACAAAAGATAAAAACATGTACGGAAAAGCAAAAAGGGGGTAAAAGCATTAGTTGGTTCTTTGCATAAAGCGTTTGTATGTCAAAATATACAACGAAGATATACAAAGGAAACATACAATGAAATATACAAAGAAAAGGTATGTATACAGAATTTCACTAATGGTAAAAAAGTTCAAAAAACTTAAACACTGAAGTAGGAAGTCGAAGATTGTAGTGCATTAATTGCTGTAATTAATGCAGATTTAACACTCAAACAAAGTGAAATTTAATGAGGGTTAGGGCAATTTTAATGTTATTTCGCTTTTAAGATATACTGTTAAGAGTAAAAATTGTAGAAGAGTGAATTGTTGCTGTGAATGAATGGAATTTACTAGAGCAATAGAGTTACAGTAGCTGGACAAAGGTGAAAATGGTAAAAGTAAGTCAATGGGTAAACAATCACGAAAAACAGGTATTTATCCCAAAACATCGTTTATTTTCAGTTGTTAAAATACTGTTAATTTATGTAATTTCATTGCAAAATGTAGGCATTGGTCAAATTACTATTTTAATTGTTAATTAGCTGAGTAGAGCTTAACGAATTTAGAGGTTAAAACATAAAAAGGGAAAAAATGAATTAGGGTAAAATAGTAAAATAGAAATTCATGGTAAAAACCCTAGAATGAAAATTGAAACGAAAGTTAAAAGAAGTATGTTTCTACAAGATGGCTTCAAAATAGAAGAATGATACAGGGGATGAGATAAAAAAAGAAAGGAAACCCTGGAAGGAGATAGAGAAAGAAGAGTTGCCATTGCATAGGGGTTATCCATCTTTGATTACTACAAGTGGAATGGGCACAGACACGAACATTGGAAATTATGATCCAAAAGATGTGTTGAAGAAAATCACTGCTGCTGATGCTTCTCCTGATATGAAATGTATCTGGCAAAGTGGATTATATAGAGCTGCAGGTTTCCCACTGGTAATGGAGGCTAGGGATTTGTGTTTGGACTGTGTTACTTTATATGATCCATCTACAAGGAAGGTCATGTTATATGATAGATTGATTGTTTATTTAACCACATAAGGCATTGCAAGAACATTTGGATTGGAGATTACTGAGAAGATGAGTGATATTGACATTGACCAATATAATGAGGACATCCAAAAAACTTGATGAGGATATACTTCAAAGAAGAGATTTATTTGATGATCACCATGCAGAGTAGGTTGGTTGGAATGGGAGATGGTACTAAATGTGAACCATGGATGTTCACTGTTATTGAATTCATAAGAATAGGAAAAAAGGAGCAAGGGCAGATCCACTGGCCCACAGCAATAAGCACAACTATCTGGAGGCAGGCCATGCAAAGAAAATAGAAAATGTTGCCCTTTTATTTGTCTTCTTATGTGTTATATTCCTGTGCTGCAGAAATTAGACCCTACATTCATGGAATAGAAAGGGTAAGCACCTTGGGAAATGGGCTTGATCAAAAGTTGGTGTATGAACATTATCCTGACTTACAGGAAGAAAATGCATTAAATAAGTTTGCTCTAGTTAGTGATGTCTTTTATACTTACCTGGTAAGGATATTGAGAGAAGAGCCGGACAAGAGGTTATCTAAAGGTGCAGATGATGTAATTGGATTGCACAGTTCTTGGTTCATATAGTTTGAGCATTTTACTTACATAAGGATAGAAGGATTTGAAGGAAAACTATTTATACTACCTAGGTATCCTTTTGACAAGTTGATTTGTTGGAGTTTTCAAGACAGAAATTGAATGTTTTTAGAATGTACAAAAAGAAGTCCAATAATAGAGGAAATGTGAAGCTACCTTGGGCTATTGGCAGATATTCCTACTATAGTGAACAGGTTACAGGGTATTCTGAACAAGAACTAAGATACTATGGTTTTCAAGAGTTTGATTTAACAAGGAGATTTGATCCTTTCCATAGGATCCAAAACTTTGTAGATAAAAATTATAAACATTTGATACATATTAAAGATTTACGGGCTGACTGCAAGAATGACAGGGAGGTAAGAAAAAGAGCTCACAAAAGATTAACTATTAAGTAGATGAGATCTATAGGTAATATATGTGTGCCTCCAGAGGTTCAAGATGATGACAGATTGTTGCATCACAGTTATGTAGTAGCAAGGTTGGCTCCTATTATAGAGCCCGATTGGTCAAAACCCTGGAATACATCTCTGGATGTAGTGTCTGAGCCAATAATATTATTTTCAAAAACATGGCTGAAAGATAAAATTGAAGAACTCAAAGTTGAAGGCAAAGAGGTCACCTAACCAAAGAAGGGGAGGAACAGAAAGGCGGAGCCTAGTGAAGTCCTACAATGTTTTTGTAAAAAGAAGAGAAAAATTGTTGAGGCCAAAATTGTAGAAAATGATAAAAATGCTACTTTAATGGATCCATATGCCTTGGGGATAACAATAGCAGTGGCATAAGACACTTTGTCGATGCAAACTCAATGAGTTATGAAATAAGTGCAGAAGAGGCACAGGCTGCTAAAGAAGCAATAGGATAGCAAGTTAGAAGAGCAATTCCAATAAGTTTGTCTAAAGGTGAAACTTCTAAACCAATTGGTGTAATTGGAGCATAGGAAGTAGGTGAAAAGATGAGTAACATATCTAGTGCCTCCACTTCACCTGAGCAAAGAAAAACATATGTTAAAGTAAAAGTAGAATTGGCTAAAGAGATACAACAAGAGTCAGAAATTCACAAGGCTCAACAAACTGTGGAAACTGTGAATATTGAGAGCAGTGATAGTGAAGAAAGAAAAATGTATAAAGGAAAGGAGATTGACATAGAAGAAGATTCAAGTGATTTTCTGAGCAAAGAAGAAGGGCCAAGCATTCAAGCTGAAATAGGAATTGAGCATGGCATGGAATGGGAAGAAGAAAAGGTACAAGAAGAAACAGGATCAGTGGATCCATTTGGTACTTTGGTGCCACCTAAAATTATTAAGGATGTGCAGGAGGAAGCACATAAAATTGAGGAAGCTAAAAAAGAAGAAACACTTGAAGAAGTAATCACAGAAAAGCATACTGCAACAGAAGAAGAAACAAAAGAGGACACTTCAAGTGTTGATGCTTTAAACATGCTGAATATGTATGGTGAGTCAGGTGAAGAAGAGAAAAATATAGAAAGCATGCAAGACCAAGAGGAAGAAGTAAAAGAAGATGATGCAAAGCAAGTTCACCTATACATACAAAGCAAGTACAGACAGGAGGTATAGATAAAGTAGAAGATGAAACTAAGATGCCCGAAGGTATATAGGCAATAGAAAGAATGGATGAAAATGAACCTAATGAACAAGCAGAGGATGTTAAGCTGCAAGATAAAGAACAAATATATGCAGAAGATGATCAAGGAAAAAGACCATCAGAAGAAGAAGTTCCTAAGGAAGAGGCTGAAGATGGAGGGGATACTGAAAAAGAAGAGGAAGAAGAAGAGGTTGAATCAAAAGAACAACTAAATAATCCCATAGGACAAGAGCCTCCACAACAACAGCAAGAACAACAAGAACAACAGCAGCAACTAGAGCAACAACAAGAGCAACAACAACAGGAACAGCAGCAGTAAGAAGAAGTAGAAACAGATAGACCTCATGAAGAGGTGATTGATGAACTTAAGACTACAGAAGGCACAATGGAAATTCCTACCTAGTTAGGAGGAGAAATCATAAAAGAGAAAAAAGAGGTCCAATTAGCACCAATCGACATTAAAAGTTTATTAGGTGAGAAGACTACTCCAAGAAAAGAAAGGAGAAAATCTAGGACGATATCTACTATTCAAAGAGGTCCAAGTGGATCTAGAATGTTAAACCTAGCTATACCATAGAAAGAAAAGGCAAAAGGTGAGATATCCTTGGAGAAATATAAGATATTGAATATTGACCTGGGGAATTCCACAAGAGAACAACATATTAATTAATGGGAAGACATGTATCAAGTGATATCAGAGATGCTGAGCAAAGACAAAGACAAACATGATTATTTAAAAGGACACATTGTCCAACTTCAACAATTCATTAAAGGGATATTTGATCCCAGTGCCCCAATTCCAGAATTACCTACTAACATAGCAATATTATCAAAAGAAGAAATAAAAGACATGGAGAATAAAAAGCTCAAGGCTAACATTTTTTACGAATGGTTTAATGAGTTTCTGCAAGAGGGTGAGCAAACAATAAGGTAAGCTATGGAAAGTTGGAAGACTATTACAGAAGAAAAGAATAAGTGTATGATACTTACACATAAATGCCAAACAAGAAAAGAAAAATGTAGGTCTGAAATTGAGTAGATGACAGAAGTAGAAGGAAGAGCAGAAGAATTCATTAATGAAGGAGCACTTACTATCACATTAGCAAATCAAGTGCCACAGATAATATTAGAGCTCAAGTTTGAGGAAGATAACCTTAGGAAATGTGCAGTAGTCATACATAATCTAGAAGAGAAAGCAAGTGAAATGATCATGATACATAAGAGGATAACAGAAAGATTACTGCAACATGAATGTATGGAAATGCCAGTGTATGACTTAGAAAGGGCATTAATAGAGTTTAATGCCATATTTGCACCCTGCATAGAAAATCTTGATACGAATCTCAACAAGCAGATGATGGATACATAAATGGAAGAAAGTGTTAAAATAAAGAAATACAAGAAGAGAAGAGAGGGCTCAGAGAATAGAGAGAAGAAGTTTAAAGAGGGAGTTGTAATGCAGGAGTACATTTTGGCTAAGAGTCTCGGAGGGGACTGCACCTTTGTATAAAGTGTAATCAGCAATTTTAAGAAATATTTGAAAAGGTGAGAAGACAAGAAATAGTAAAGGTTTAAAGAAGAAGTCCAATAAAGAACCGCAGCGAGAGAAAGTCAACAAAGAAAAGGGGGAATCTTATTTTGTAAAAGATTCCAAAGGCATCCTTTGAAGGAGAGAAAAGATGCCAAATAGATATTTTGGCAGACAGTTAGAGACAAAGATACACCGTTGATAAAAAATGGAAATATCTCAACCGTGGATTAAAGTGTAGCTGTAACAATTTGAAAGTTCAAAATCTATATAAAGAACGTGGCTACTTGTATATTATTTACACAAGGATTTGTAGAAACAAGCTAGCAATTGTAAATTGTTCTGAAACTTTGAATAGGAGTATTTTAGTTTAGAGGAGGTCGCCTGTGTCTGCACTAAGGAATGTGTTGAACATCCAACTTTCTTATTGGAATATATTTGAAAAGGAAAGCATGTTTTGATATTAAATCTTACAAAGCTTCAGGATACGGTAACAGATTTGTGCAAAGGGATAAATAATCTGTTAATATTTGCAATAGTTTGCATAATTTGAGTCCAGTAAGTAGTCAAATCACTTTAAATCATGTAAGTCCCCTTGCATATTATAGCTTCGTAATAACCTACTGAACTGTCCACAAGGTCAAGACCTGACCATACGGAAACTTGGGATTAAGTAATCTTAATTGATTTATTCATATCTTTCAAGATAGTTAGGTTCATTTATGAATTTTAACTTTTATTATGAATGTGTATAAACAATCATCAACAGAATGGTTAGTGATACCTTTTAGATTGATATATCCACTAAGTAGTTTCATGAGGTTGATGAATGGGGTTTTGAAGAAATTCTTGTGTAAGATTGTTATTGTATGCTTGGATGATATTCTGATTTTTAGTAAAACAAAGGAAGAACATTTGTGGCACCTAAGACAAGTATTCCAGAGACTAAGAGAAGACAAATTGTTGATAAACATCAAGAAATGTAGTTTCATGAAGGAAGAATTGGTATACTTGGGATTTGTGATTTCTACGAAAGGATTGAAGATGAACCTTGAGAAGGTTAGAGCAATTGTTGAGTGGCCAACGCCTAAGAACATTGGAGAAGTTAGATCATTTCATGGTTTGGCTAGTTTCTACCAGAAGTTCATTAGAAATTTCAGTTCAGTATGCACACTGATGACAGAGACAATGAGAAGTGATAGAAAGGATTTCAACTGGACATCAGGAGCAAATAAAAGTTTTGAATTGTTGAAGCAGAAAGTGACAGAGCAACCAGTGTTAGCATTAATGGATTTCAACAAAGTATTTCAAGTAGATTGTGATGCAAGTGGAAATGCAATAGGAGCAGTATTAAGTCAAGAAGGTAGACCTATAGCATATTTTAGTGATAAGTTGAATGATGCAAGGAGAAGATATTCAGTTTATCATCAAGAATTTTATGCCATAATTCAAGCTTTGAAGAAGTTGAGACATTACTTGTTGCCTAAGGAATTTGTGTTGTATATAGATAATCAAGCTATACAATATCTGAATAGTCAAGGAAAGTTGAATCAAAGACATATGAGATGGGTAGAGTTCATGCAGAGTTACACATTTGTATTGAAGCATAGGAGTGGGAAGTCAAACAAAGTTGCTGATGCATTGAATAGAAGAAAGAATTTGCTGATAGAGATGAGAGTTGAAGTATGAGGTTTGAAGAGTTGAAGCATATGTATGAAGAAGACCTTGATTTTGTAGAACCATGGAAATCATGTAAGGAACCTGTTGTGATAGATAAAAGTAAGTGGTTAGATTATTTCTTTCAGGAGGATATGTTGTTCAAAGGAAATTGGTTGTGTATACCTAGGAGTTCAATGAGAGATAATTTAATCAAGGAGAAACATAGTGGTGGATTGGTAGGACATTTTGGAATTGAAAAGACAGTGGCTTTGGTAAGTGAACATTATTTTTTACCTCAGATATATAGGGATGTAAGGAAGTTTGTGCAGCGTTATAGAGTATGTCAAGTTGCAAAAGGGTGTAGTCAGAATACTAGTTTGTACAAATCTTTAACATTACCAGAGAGACCTTGGGAAGACATTACCATGGATTTCATATTAGGATTGCCAATAACACAGAAAGGACATGATTCTATATTTTCAGTGGTGGACATTTTTTCAAAGATGGAACATTTCATACCTTGTAAGAAGACAACTAATGCAGTGTAGTTGCTGACCTATTTTTCAAGGAGATTGTGAGATTGCATGGATTACCTAAGACCAAAATTTTAGACAAATATACAAGATCCATTGGATACTTTTGGAGAACATTGTGGAAGAAGATGAAGACATACCTAAAGTTTAGTTCAGCATTTCATCCATAGATAGCTGGACAAACATAGGTGGTAAATAGGAGTTTAGAAAACTTGTTGAGATGTTTGGTAGGAGAGAAGACAAGAAATTGGGATCTAATTCTACCACAAGCAGAGTTTGCATACAATAATTTAGTGAATAGGAGCACAAGAAAGACACCATTTCAAATTTTAACCCACTAGTAGAATTTGGCAAATAAATGACTACGTGACTAAAACTTTTAGTTACGACAAATAAAAATGACTAAATTACACTAATTTTTTTGCAACATAGCTATAAATAACTAATTAATGACTAATTTGATCATCGAGGAAAAATCACAACTAAATAATTAGTCACATATGATATTAAAGTGGGTAATTAAAAAAAAGAGGGAAACGTGAAGTTGAGCAAGTGATAAATTAAATTTCAGATTTTTGCAAGGAGGGAAACTTGTGCAAGTTTCGTTCTCTCTTTGTTTTTTTTTGGCAAAGGACTGAAACAACATGGGCTCTTCCAAGATGGACACCTTCTCTATTGTTTTCTGCTTTGAAGAGGAAGGTTGCAGTGTTTCTAGGTAGTTATCTGAGTTTCATTCAACTAAGATCATGGGGCAGCTTCATGGCAACATTTCTGAGCATTTTCAATCTTCATTTGCATGGTTGGTTGTTTCATTTGCCTCTTTTCTACATTTTTCCATCTTCATAGGGTTGCTTTGTTTCATTTCAAAGTTGCAGAAGGCAAATAAGGGAGTGTTCTTTCTTCATGTTCTTGCATATCAATGTCTTCTTCATCCATGTGAAGGCTCTTTCCCTTATTCCCATAGGTTAGGGTTTTCTTTTGTATTTGATATGCATTTTTAGTTTGAAATGTTGCTTTGTAGAGCTCTATTTTATAAATTATGGAGGCAACATTATGAAATAGAAGTTTTCATATTCAAAACCCTTGCAATCTAGCCTTTGGATAATGTTTTAAATCATTATGCTTTGGGATCTAGGGTTTCAAGAGTGCAACAAAGAGACAATGGTTTTGTTTCAAGGATATTGGCTTGTTACATTGTCATTAAATCCATTGTGTTAGGTTCATTAAGGAGGTAGTAGTCATAAAAAATGGAGATCGATCTAATTGTGCATCAAAATGAGGATCTAGTCTCTTTGACAAGGAATGGGAATCAAGTCACTATGAGGGTTAGTGATTTTGTAGTGGTTGTGTGAATTAAATATATAACTTTTAATGAAGCGATTCTACCTTAAATGCGGGACCACACCTCTGAGAGGGCACATGTAGGTGTTTATCCAAGTCTATTACAACAAGGCATCATCTAGTTTTGGCCAAACACTGATCCTCTTTACACAGATATTGCTCTCAACAAAACTCCACCATTGATTCCAATGCTAAGTGATCCATCAATCCGATCTGTTCTAACAATGAGAGATTTTCCTTATGGGTAACTCTTTTTCAAGAAAAATCAAATATTTATTGAGTGGGATCATAGTCCACAGACACAAGATATTAATGGTTTTTATTGTTCATCTTTCCTAGTTTTTTGTTCTTAAATTATTTTAGTGTTCTTCCTTCAAATTGATAAGATTATATATAATGTTTATTTATACATGCAAATTAAACAAATACCTTGGCTAATAATTTGCAGGTATGAAGTACTTACTAAAAATTTGATGGACCCTTCCCATATTCCATATGCACATCAAGGTCTTCTTGCTTAGACATTTAGACCCATTGGTTTCAACAACAATGTAAGTTCTTAGATTATCTTATGTAAGTTTGTTTCACATTCTTTAAAATTAGAATCTTTCAAAATAAAAACCTTAGGAAGAGCTATTGAAAATGGTAAAAGCCAGTAGCATTGTGAATGTGATATTTTCTTGAGATTATATAAAAATAAGTTTGGTAGTTTAACTAAGTTATTGTGTTCTTTTAATGGTATATTAGATGCCCTGGAGAGTAGGCAAGCCATTGGATTTTCATGTAAGTAATTTGGACAAATCAGGTATTGAAGGTGAACATGAAATGGGCCCTACAACATTTATAGCTCCTTGCATCTTCATAAAAAAAACTTACTTCCTCCATCCACAAAGGTAGGAGCCTCTCACGCCTATTTAAACAACTAAAATGATAAAACAAATTCAAGGCTGATATAAATATTTGTCCTATTTTTATTGGCAAAAATTGACCTTTGACTATTGAAGTGGATGATATTTAAGAATAGTTGACTCCCAATCACTCCACTTAAGTATCATCCACTTTAATGGTAAAATAATCAATAGTAATTTTACACCTCATTCACAACAAAAATGTAAATATTTGTCATATTTTTACTGGTAAAAATTGACCTTTGACTATTGAAGTGGATGAAATTTAAGAATAGCCAACTGCTAATAAATCCTGCAATGCAACTTTTTATGGTGCACATGTTTTCCTCAGCCTATGAATTCTTACACCCACCTTCTGTTGTATTCCTTTTGCTTTAGTAATATAGTAATCTTATGGGTGGGTACAAAAAGTTGGGGGCCAAAAAGTGGCCAACTTTTAAAAAAAAATTTAAGCCATAATGTGCTCACATTATGGCTTGGTGATGTCAAGCCTAAGGCTCAACAACACCAATCCATAATGGGCTTGCATTATACTCTTCTATATAAAAAATCATTCATTTCATTTCATTATTTTAGAACATTTCACAGCAAACCCGCGGCTTCGAGACAAAGGAGAGCGTGCTCGCGTTATCGAAGGGCATATCGTCAAGAATTTATCACCAATTCATCATCAAAATGCTGCCATGATGTCGAGAGGCTGAAGGAGTAAGTTCTATTTTCTTTCTTGTGTGAATTTGTTGCAAAATAGGTAGGTTCAAATAGTTTTTTGATGTAAATTTCTTTAATTTATAGGAATTGATAATGCACCTCCTCCTCTTGAAAATCCACAAAATCCTCCATCACCTAAACAACAAATACCTGCTGAAAAACAATCCCAACAACAAACACCTCCATTCATTCCTCAATATGCCCCTAGAACACAAGAAAATATAATGGAGCAAATTGAAAACAATAAAAACTAAATTGAGGACATAATTGGAAGGTTGAAATAACTGGAAACTTCAACCTTGCATAGATCCACGTTTGCTCAATGTCTTGAATCTATGTTATCAAATGTAGATTCAATTAGCAAGCAAATCTCTAGTTGGTCAGAAAAGAGGGGAGAATTTAGAGAGTTCTATGTAGATAAGTTGTCCTATGAATAAATTACAAAATTGGACTTGTGTTCTATTTTCACAGACCCATGAACAAATCAACCTCTACCCCTTACATGCAAGAGGTTCCCTATCCATTGGTGCAACAACCAAGCAATAAGGGACAATTTTGGGCAGAGGTGGTGGATGGTTTTTGACCATCCTCCATGCAACAATAATGAGGTCCAGTAATATTTTTTGAGGAAACTCTACTACGAGTTTGTCAAAAATAAAGTGTCAAATTATTTTGATATGCGGGAGTTCCAGCGTAGAGGTGGGGGTAAGCACAAGATAGACCAAGGGCACATGTTGACCCACAATGGCCAGCAAGACGAGCACTCACCAGACCAGCCCATGAGCATGTGTCTATCCCTTCTATTGTGAAGGAGAGTATTGAGGTCGAGACACTTCAGTCCATTAGTGCCTTGACCTAGAGCACCATAGAGCATGCCAGTCCTGCAGCACAATGTGGGCTAGTGGAGAGTTCGAGTAGGATTCCACCCCATACTTGTCAAGCTTGTGGGTCAGCTTGTGGTTATGACCCTACGGATAGTCAGGATGCAGGTGCATAGGCTACATCTGTAGCTGAGCAGATGGTGATAACAAATGCCCTCCTAAGTGAGACTTTCGGCCTTGATACTCAGGTAAATCTTGGCAAGTTCATTCAATTTAATTTATTAAATTTTATTTTTGAAATGCAAGATTAACTAATTTAGTTTCATGATTTTAATAAAATTTTAGGGTCATAGCGTTGATGCAGTTTTCAATGGTTCTCCACCTGCATATTACACTATGACATCTATTCTCAAGGTATGTAACTAGTAAATAATTATAAATATTACATGTGAATAGTATCATTATATGAATGGTATTCTAATATCTAATTTTTGGATGTTGAATAGGTTAATATTGGAGATTTCACGGCAACACCTGCCATTGGTGGTGGACTTCAAAGCTTCACAGAGGTAATAAAATAAATAGTTTAATTAATGAATTGTACTTACTATAATTTTGTATTTTACATTCATATCATTGGTTACATTGCATTGCACATCTTTCAAACTTAAAGCATTACTAGACATTGCATAACTAATAACTAGATGTTGATAGATGACAAAATTTCAATTACAATATAGTTATTTGAAAAAATGCCTCAAAGAAATATGGTCTCATGGACTGACATGACAAGTAGATGCATAGACAAATACATCACCACGAGACTACATTTCTTTGAGGCATCTTTTCAAACAACTCACTGCCTTGTCTATGCTACCACATTTTCCATACATGTCTACCAAAGCTTGTTGATCCCCTCTACACTATTCTTTGACAAATTCTCTCTAATAAACTCATCCAATTACCACCAATTAGACCCCAAGACATGACACCAGAGAAGGGTATGAGCCTATGACATCTTATATAGCATATGATTGACTCCAAAATCATCTAGTTCCCTCCTTTGTTGATTCCAAAATTCCCCATGATGGTAATGTCTTCACCATTTCTCAGAGCCCATACCAACTAGTTGTTACCTTAAGACACTTCTCCTTAGATTATTTTTCATCAACCCCTTCTGGTCCACCTCAACCTCATACCAATTCCCTCTTTCACCTTTACCTATCTTATGCCTCTAAATGCATTGCTGCCCCAACCCCACAACCTCTTTCTATTACTTCACCTACTCCACTAGCTATGCCCCTATCTTCCCCACCATATGTCCACCTATTACTACTTCACCTTCCTCATTGACTTCTATCTCCCCTCCAACACCCCTCCAAGATAAATTAAAAGAAAAAGTGTAGGACCTTTCCCCATCCACTTCTAAAAGTAGGCCTAAGAAACTTTCCCAACACTACACCCATCCTACTAACCAACCCATATCTACCCTACCAGACGTCCCAGACCTAGTTTGCTTCCAACCCACCCTCTGACAAACCTCAAGACAAAGAAAATGATAAGAAATTTTTAAAATAAGGTTTTTCTTCTCCTATCTAGTATCTTTCCTCACTCCTATTATCCCACAAACTCTTGATATTCCTCCTTCCTATAAACCCATAAACTTACCTAATGTCTATGTGATTTCTAGTTTAGGCATTGTCCCGTAAACCCGCAAACTCTATCTTAGGCATTGTCCTACCTCCATGACTACCAAACAAACAAAATTTTGAGCACAACCCTACCCCACCCTACCACCAACCTAAACCTAAACTAACACCTTCACTCCCTCTCTGACTTCTTAAACCTAAAATTTGATGCTACTATGGTCCCTCCTTTGTTGACCCTTATACCACACAATAGTCACAAATCTTCGTCTAATTTGTATAGATGCATGTGACTTGTGTTCTTTATTGTGTGTACTTCCATGTTTAGGTGAATGTGTGTGTATGTTAGGAGCCATGGCTTTCATCACTATTATAGTTTTCGTAATTGAATAATGTTGTTTTATTTTCAGATGATGCAGGCTACAGAGACACCTCCCAATGTTCATAGGGAAATGGAGCATGGTGTGTCCTCTATGATTCATAGCTCCATGCATTTGATGGGGCTATGAGGCAAATTAGTAAATTTCAAATTACATTCATTGTTATAGTTTTTTTTTTTTTAAATCAAATTATTATTGATTTAAAGTTTAATCTCTATTTTGATGGTTTCTATAGGACATGACATTGCCACAACCTAATCCAGGTACTGAGGCAAATGAGGAGATATATTTTTGGATAGCGATAAGTGATTATTTTGTTAAATGTTTCATTTTTTATAATGTAATTTCTATATATTAATGCCTATACTTTTTATTGTAACAGCTACAGATCCATGAACAACTAAATAGGAGGAGCCCTCACCTTCATAGTAGACTAGCCTCATTCGTGTCTCCATCCCCTTAAAGATCAAAGATTGCCTGTCATCTATTCTCTTCACCAGATAAAGGGGAATGACTTTTTATTGTGTTGCTTTGTTATATACCTATATGGAATTTGTGGACATATAATTTTCATTGCATATAGTTGACATTGTATGCATATATGGTATTCTTGTAAGCCTATATGGCTATTTTGTATATATGTTATACTTATATCGATAGATATTGATGTATGCCTATATGGATATTTGGTTAATACAAATCATTTTTGTTGATCATTATGTATGATGAAGGGGGTAAATTATAAAACACACAACAAAAATTGCACACAGAAAATAGAACTTTCTTTATTGATTTGGACAACTTATTACAATACAAAATCTCAAATACAATCAGAGGAATCAACCCTCCACAGGCTACAACACATTAAACTTCTTCTCACCAGACTCTGGAATCATCTATCATTTGTGACCCCAAATCTACTAGGGTTTCTGTTTTCCCGCCTATTCTTGATTCTACACTTGCCCCCTTAACTCTACTACTGCCCAGGGTTCCCAAAAATGGTTACTAATAGCCTTTTTGGTAGCCAACAACCTAATTTTAAAATTTGCCTCTCCCTCCAAAAATAGGTCAACTTCTGGGAGCCATAACTTTTGATCTGACTGTCCAATTGACGAACCGTTTTATGCCTCAGAAAGCTCGCGTAGTGCTCTATGTGCTAAGAATCTACTTTGCTAGTTCCAACCATTTTCAGGCCCGTAAGGGGTAGTTTAGTGCCTCAAACCTGAGTTTGAATAATTTTAAGTCTTTTTCAGTAAACAGAAACTTTAATATCTTTCAATTCGCAAATGATCTTTGTGTGATTCCTTCACCAAAGGTCTTATTTTTAAATTATGAAGCTTAATGTAAATTTTCACTTCATTCTGTGCCCAAATGCAAACTTTCTAAAAATAGTAGGTTGTGACTTTTAGCAGTTTGGAAAAACTGAAAGTTCTAAATCATTATTCAAGTGATTATGGAACTAGAACTACAAATTTTGAAAAGAAATAGAAATAACATCAATAATTTTGAAACACATCTTTTTTGGGTGACACAAGATTGCTCTTACACCACTAGATGCTCCTGCATCATACACCCAGGGTAATTTGAGAAGTGACCCTATCACGTCTCAGGGGTTTGTGTGAGGAAAACCCAAATGGTCAACCTCTGCCTTAGACAACCAAGAAGAATCTTCAATAGGCCTTCCCTTCCATTTCACCAGATATTCTTTGTATTGCATGTTCCGAGTACTTCTTCCCACATGGCTATCCAAGATCTCTTCTATCTCCTCTATTGAAGTAGATGCCAGAATACTCCACTATTCTTCTATTGGTCCATCCTTTGTTCCACCTTCATGATATTCTGATAAATCAACAATGTTGAAAACAAGGAAAATGTTGATCCCACTCGGTAGCTCTACCTCATATGCATTTCTTGAATCATATTTCTTCAAAATTCTATATGGTCCAAATTTCTTCATTTTCAACTTATTGTATGCTCCAATTGGGAACCTTTATTTTCTCAAGTGAACCATGACTTCATCTCCTACCTGGAATCTCTTATATCTACTGTTCTAATCCACCTTATCCTTGTACTAAATATTCATCTTATTAATGTTCTTTTTCACTTCATCATATAAATTCTTCATGTTTTCTACAAAGTCTTTAGCCTCGACACTTGTGTTTTCTCCATTGTCCAGATTCCTTAACTCTAAAGCATTTCTTGGACTATTGCCATATATAATCTGGAAAGGTGATTTACTAGTACTCCTATTGACAGAATTGTTGTAAACAAATTCTACCTGTGGCAAAATCAAATCCCATCCCTTGGACTTATCTCCTACTAAGCATCGTAGTAGGTTACCCAAACTCCTATTCACCAATTCTATCTATCCATCAGTCTATGGATAGTGTGTAGAAATGAACTTCAAATCTATCTTCAACTTCTTCCACAATGTCCTCGAGAAATAACAAACAAACTTGGTATTTCGATCTGAAACTATGCTCTTTGGTAGACCATGTAACCTCACCACCTCTCTAAAAAATAATTCAGCAATATGGACAACATCATTAGTCTTCTTGCAAGGAATGAAATGTGCCATCCTTGAGAATCTATCCACCACCACAAAAATAGAATCATGTCCTCTCTATGTCCTTGGTAAGCCAAGCCAAGAACAAAATCTATACTAATATCATCCCATGGCTTCTTTGGTATAGGTAGTGGCTGATATAGACCTATATTCTGAATTGTTCCTTTCACCATCTAACATACTCTACAACTCTGCACAAATTTCCTCACATCCTGTTGCAACTGTGGCCAATAATAATTTTCACCAACAATAACAATGGTCTTATCTCAACCAAAGTGTCCAGTTAATCCCCCACTATGCTTCTCCTTTATCAGGTTCTCTCTCATGGAACTCCTCAGAATGCACAACTGGCTTCCTCTAAACAACATGCCATCTTAGATTATGAAATCCATCCATTTTTTCTTGTCCAAAGTAACAGGTTCCAAAAAAGCTTTCCAAGCCTCTGCAAAATTTGCATCTTCAAGATACAAGCTTTTGAGCTCATCGAACCCAACAACCTCTATCTTCATTTCTGTCAACAAATTTTCCCTTCTGCTCAAGGCATCTGCAACTCTGTTGGACTTCCCACTCCTATGCTTCAAAACAAAAGTATACCTCTACAAAAACTAACCCATTTTAAGTGCCTTTAGTTCAACTTTCCTTGACTATTAAGATACTGTGAAGCTTGATGATTAGTATATAAAACAAACTCCTTTGGTAACAAATAATGTCTCCATTTCTTCAAAGCCTGAACTATTGCATAAAACTCCTGATCATAAACATAATACTTTTTCTTGGCATCATTAAGCTTCTCACTAAAATAGGCAATGGACATACCTTTTTGGCTCAAAATAGCTCCTATACCACTACCACTAGCATCACAATCTACCTTAAATACCTTATTGAAATCTGGAAGTACCAAAATAGGTTGTTCTATGACTTTTTACTTCAATGTATAAAAGCTCTTGTCTACTCCTTTAGTCCATCTAAACTCTTATCTATCCCCTCTCATTGTCTCAGTTAGGGGTGCACAAATGCTACTAAAATTCCTAATAAACTTTCTATAAAAACTTGCCAAACCATGAAAATATCTTACCTTAGAAGCACTCCTCAGCATAGGCCATTCAATTATAGCCCTCACCTTCTCTGGGTCCATCTTAAGACCTTCCTCTGAGACAACAAATATTAGGTATACCAACTCCTTCTTTGTAAAACTATTTTTTTTAGATTAATCAACAACTTCTCCTCCCTCAGCTTCTCTAAAACCCTTCTGATATGCATCAGATGCTCATCCCAAGTCTTACTGAAAATCAAAATATCATCTAAATAAACAATAACAAAACTTCCCAAAAATTCTTTTAGTACCTCATTCATGAGCCGCATGAATGTGCTCAGTGCATTGGTTAGCCCAAATGGCATGACTAACCACTTATAAAAACCTTCCTTTGTCTTGAGGGTTGTCTTCCACTCATCTCCTCTGATAGGATCTAGTGATACCCACTCTTTAGGTCAATCTTTGTGAAGTACTTGGCTCCACTCAAACAATCCATTATGTCATCCATTCTGGGCAATGGAAATCTGTACTTGATTGTGATTTTATTGATGGTTCGAGAGTCTGTACACATTCTCCACTCTCCATCTTTCTTTGGTGCTAGTACTGCAAGTATTGCATATGGACTTAGGCTCTCTCTTATCAATCCCTTCCTCAACAACTCCTGAACTTGTCTGTTCAACTCTTCACTCTCTACTGGAGTCATTCTATGGGCTACCTTATTTGGCAAACTAGCTCCCAGTATCAAATAAATTTGATGACTTATCTTCCTCACTAGTGGTAAACCCTCTGGTACATTATTAGAGATAATGTCCTAAAATTCTTCCAACATATCTGAAACTTCTGATGGTACATATTCACATTTCTCTTGACTAATATTAGGAATCAATGCAAAACACTGACGCTCATGCTTCATACCCTCCAAAAATTTTCTACCATCTACCAAGTGAATTCTGGCAGTACTACATACCTTTTCTTCCACCTCTTTCAAGGGCTTCAATTTATGACAAACTCTATCTTTTGTTAGGGAATATGTGTTTGCACAACCATCATGGATAGCGCTCCTATCATACCACCATGGCCTCCCAAACAACATATCACATGCATCCATTTCTATGATATCACACAACACCTCATCATGGTAGTCTCCAATCTTGAACTTCACTAAACACTGCTCATTGACCAAAACTCTATGGTCCTTCTACAACCATGCAATCCGATATGGATGTAGATGCCTTCTTCTTGTCAACTTCAACTTGTCAACCATCTCCTCTGAAATAAGATTAGCAGTGCTTCCACTGTCAATAATAATATCACAACACTTACTTCACATTTACACCTTGTGTGGAATAAACTCTTTCTCTAATTTTCTTCTTTCTTCTCATTGAACAAAGTTCTTTTGACAACTAGGGTTTCTCCCCTTTCAGCATCTTCATAATGCTCAGACTGTGCATCTTTGTCTACATGTGCAACTCATCCATTACCTTTAGGTCTTCAATTTGTCCTTCCTTGATGTTGTGGGCACTCGTATGCTCAATTCCC
This sequence comes from Cunninghamia lanceolata, assembly GCA_027924645.1. Taxonomy (NCBI): domain Eukaryota; kingdom Viridiplantae; phylum Streptophyta; class Pinopsida; order Cupressales; family Cupressaceae; genus Cunninghamia; species Cunninghamia lanceolata. Next base: position 17,754,108 of record BSBN01000055.1, read on the forward strand.
TACTTCTCCACATTGGAAACAAGTTCCCCTGAAACCTCCTCTTCCAAGTCCTTGCCTAGGTTTGCCTCTTCTTCTTCCTCTTTGCTCAACATTATTCTGGTCACGAGGGCAGTAGGTATTATCTCCTCTCTGTATTTGACTGCTGCCAGCTTCTCCACTTTTCTTTGAATATTCATTTCATCCCCCATAGGGTCTTCCACCAGTCCTTCTGCCTTGACCTCTTGTCCTTTGCTTACTGTCAAATCTTTTATTCAGCTTCTCTTCCACCTTCAGGGAAAACTTGTATGCATCTTCTATGGTGGTCATTCTAACCAGGCTCAACTCCTCTTGAATACTTGGCCTCAACCCATTAATGTACCGGGCTACCTTTTTTTATTTGGCTCTGCATGGCCTGTCCTAATAGTAATCTTGTAAAACTCTTCTGTATACTCCTTGACAGACTTGTTACCTTGCTTCAATCCTTGCAGCTTCTTCAATAGCTCCATCTCATAGTCCACAGGAATGAACTGCTTCTTCAATTTCTCTACTGTCCGATCCCATCTGGTGATCTTTCCTTTTCCTCTTCTGTTCCTCTCTAACTGGACCTCCTTCCATCAAATATTTGCATGGCCCTTCAACTTTGTTTTTGCAAACTTGACCTGATCTGGGTCCTCCATGTCGTTGATCCAATCAATGAGTTGTTCTAGATTCAACTCTCCAGAATATGTAGAAACTTCAATCCTGGGCCTCTTTCCAATCTTAGAAATGACCCTCAACAACCTAACTTCTACAAGATCTCCTGCAATTTCTTGTTCTTCCTCAAATAGATCTTCTTCAGCTTCATCTTGACTTTCTTCTCTTGTTCTCAACTCAAACCCTCTTCATAGCTCCTCTTGCAATGCATCAATTTTCCTTTAAAAGGCTATAAAACTCTCTTCCATTAATGTATTCCTTCCAATACAATTTCTTCATGGAGGCATCCTGATCTCCACAACAAACCCACAACCTCAAGTCCTAGTGCAAGCTGCCTCACGGTCAGTGATCTGTCTACACACTTAGGAACCCTTGCTCTGATACCACTTGATGAAGGGGGTAAATCATAAAACACATAACAACAAAAATTACAAATAGAAAGTAGAACTTTCTTTATTGATTTAAACAACTTATTACAATATAGAAGCTTAGATACAATTAGAGGAATCAACCCTCCACAGGCTGCAACAAATTACAACTTCCTCTCACCAGACTCTGGAATCATCTGTCATCTGTGACCCCAAATCTACTAGGGTTTCTATTTTCCCACCTATTCTTGACTCTACACTTCACCCCTTAACTCTACTACTGCCCAAGGTTCCCAAAATGGTTATTAATAACCTTTTTGCTGGCCAACAACCTAATTTTGAAATTTACATCTCCCTCCAAAAATAGGTCAACTTCTGGGAGCCATAACTTTTGGTCTGGGTGTTTGATTGACGAACCATTTTATATGTCGAAAAGTGAGTGCTCTGTTGGATTTAAGGCATACAACTGAGAGGGGGGGTGAATCAGTTGTATAAAACTTCTTGTTCTTTCAAACACTTGATTCTTCGTTGTTAGTTAACAGCATATCAATTAATCATCCATGAAAGCATAATACATAAACACAAGAGCAGATAAACATCAACACATTGAACACCAAGATTTTGAAGTGGAAAACCCGGTTAAGGGAAAAACCACGGGGTGATTAACCCAAGGATTATTCTCTGTTAGAAGAATAAGAAAAAGAATGGCACTTGCCAATTAGGGCTCACTGCCCAAGCACACTGCTCACAAAGAGGCCCACTGCCTACAAGGAGACACACTGTCTACAAAGTGATAAGAATCACAATCTTGAACTGGAGAATGACATCTCTACCATGTTTGGATCAGTTCCATTTAAGCCCAAAAACCTCTGCTCTGCCTTTCGCACTTCTCTTCGCTATGCCACACTCATCCACACAATCCACACATCGAAATGAACTCACAAACCGTTATTTATACAAGACATCGACTTAGGAACAAACATCTAAGTCGGCAAACAACCATAAGAGTATCCGCAAGATGAATAACACATCCGGTCGGCCACCACAAGAACATTCGCAGGATGAACAACTCATTCGGTCGGCTAAACAGAGCAAGAACTTCATCCGGAAGAATATCTTCAATTTCGGGCTCTACTATCAATGCGGACCAACAACACAACCTCAACATGATCCAATAACCTTCACAAGCCTGCCTGAATGACCAGGTACATCCGCATTTCCTTTACTTACTGAAATCTCTTATCCTCCTTATCTAGAACTTCAAGAACACTGTCTGTCGCCACTGTCATAATGCAGGAGGTACTTCCGGACCTCCAAATTATACACAACTCGAGATGGCACATCACAAGGACATCCCAAAGACTCCTTCCAATCCGTAAATTAGGATTATACAGTTCCGGACCTCACCAGACCTTTTTGTGATCCTCTGTCACCTCTGAATACTTGCCGGAACCGGTTCTACACTGACAACCACAACTCCTTCAGATCTTCATGCGGACCTCTGAAATCTTAACTGAAACATCCCAAGACTCATATCTACAAACCCTTTAATCTGCATCCTCTGGTTCGCATCCTATACAGTACATTTGCCTTCTTCTCATCACTGTTCTTTACTGCTCATTGAATCCTTCTTGTCAAAGCAATATGAGTATGTTGACATCAATGACAACACTGGTTTACCTCATACTTGCAACAATCTCCCCCTTTGTCATTGATGGCAACATATGATGTGAAAAACCATCAAGACAAGAAACTTCTCCTTTCTGTCACTTCTCCCCCTATCAGCAACATGTCTTCTCCTCATTTACTGCTCCCCTTTTGATCATCAGCTACTTGTTTTTCACATGTCTTCTCTCCCCCTTTGACATCAATGGCAAAGGGCTCATACTTGCAATTTTAACACATCAGAATCATACCAGCTACTCCCCCTTAGTAGCAGCTCCCCATCATCAATCCGGATCACAAGATATGACTGTGATATCCACCGGACTGATGCACATCACTGCATCCTAGTTCATCACCGGAGGGGCCATGACCCCTAACTTCTCCCAGAGATATTCAAAAGAGTCCTTGGGAAGAGGTTTAGTAAAGATATCTGCAATCTGATCCTTTGAGGGAACATACTCCAATCTGACTTCTTCCTTGTTCACTTGTTCTCTCAAAAAGTGAAACTTGATAGATATGTGCTTAGTCTTAGAATGCAATACCAGATTCTTAGAAATATTAATTGCACTTGAATTATCACAGAAAATTGTGATAGGCTCCTCATATTCAACTTTAATGTCTCTTAGCATCTGCTTCATCCATAAGATTTGAGTGCAACTACCTGTTGCTGCAATGTATTCTGCTTCAGTTGTAGACAGAGATATTGCATCTTGTTTCTTGCTTAGCCAAGAAACCAATCTCTTCCCCAAAAAGAATGCTCCACCACTAGTGCTCTTCCGGTCATCCACATCTCCTGCCCAATCTGCATCTGTGTAAGCACAAAGAGAGAAATCTGGATCTCTAGGGTACCATAGACCATACTCAAATGTTCCTTTCAGGTACCTAAAAATTCTTTTGATTGCCATAACATGAGATTCTCTAGGATCAGCCTAGAATCTTGCCACAAGACCAACAGCCTGCATTATATCTGGTCTAGTCTGAGTGAGATACAACAATCCACCAATCATTGATCTATACTTTGTCTGATCTGCCTTTGGGGAGTCATCATCTTTGCTCAACTTACATCCGGTTGCCATGGGAGTGTTCATTGGCTTTGCATCTTCCATACCAAATTTCCTCAACAATTCTTTCACATATTTGGTCTGAGAGATGAAGATTCCTTTCTTTGTTTGAGTAATTTGCAGACCCAAGAAGAAATTCATTTCACCAAGCATGGACATTTCAAACTCACTTTTCATCTGATTTGCAAAAGTTTTGCACATACTATCTCTTCCTCCAAAAATGATATCATCCACAAACACTTCAACAATCAAAATGTTTTCATGAACAATTTTGAAATATAAGTTACTGTCAGCAGTACCTTTGTTGAATCCAATCTACACAAGATGCTTATCCAACCTTTCATACCATGCTCTTGGGGCTTGCTTTAGTCCATACAATGCTTTCTTCAACTTGCAGACCATATCATCATTATCAGACAATTGAAATCCATCCGGTTGTTCAATGTAAACTTCTTCTTCCAGATCACCATTTAGGAAAGCAGACTTGACATCCATCTGATATACCTTGAAGTCTTTGAAGGCAGCAAATGCAAGAAATAATCTGACTACTTCAATTCTTGCCACCGGAGCAAAGGTCTCTTCAAAAACAATTCCTTCTATTTGAGAGTAGCCTTTGCAGACCAATCTAGCTTTGTTTCTGATAACTTCACCAGCTTCATTCAGTTTGTTCCGGAAGACGCATTTGGTTCCAATCACATTCTTGTCTCTAGGTTTGGGAACAAGATCCCAAGTATGATTTTTCTCAATTTGCATTAATTCATCTTTCATTGCTTTAGTCTAGTTTTCATCATTGCAGGCTTCATTTACTGTTTTAGGTTCAATCTTTGAAATCAGACAACATTCATCCTGATTTTGAGCAACATTCCTTCTAGTTTGCACACCTTTGCTTCTGTCAGCTATGATCTAATCTTGAGAGTGGTTTAGTGTTACATACCTAGGAATTTTGGGAGTATCCTGCACTGCTGCTTCTTGATCAGGCTCATTCAAACCTATCTCTTCTTCCTGATTTACCGGATCAGGCTGACTCTGTCTTATCGGAGAGGATTGAGTTCCTTGAATCTGAACACCATCTTGGTCATCTTCATTAAATTCATAAAATCTTGAGGGATTCTCAATTCCTTCATCAACTTTCACATTAGTTCTTTCTATCATCTTCCTCGGTCTCTTATTGTAACACCGGTATGCTTTGCTTTGAGTGGAGTAACCCAAGAAAATTCCTTCATCACTTCTAGCATCAAACTTTCCTAGATCTTCATCTCTTTTGATATAACACTTGCTACCAAATACTCTGAAATATTTCACAGTAGGAGTGATGCCAAACCAGAGTTCGTAGAGGGTCTTACCGGTATTGTTTCTGATTTGAACTTGATTTAGAGTGTAGACTGCAGTGCTGATAGCTTCTTTCCAGAACATCTGAGGAACATTTGCTTCCAACATCATTGTCCTGGCAGCTTCCTGGATGGTCCAGTTCTTTCTTTCAACTACTCCATTCTGCTGTGGAGTCCTAGGAGCAGACAATTGTCTCCTTATACCCTACTTCTCACAAAAGTCAATGAACTCACCAGATGTAAATTCACCACCTCTATTAGACCTTAGACATTTAAGTTTCAATCCGGTTTGATTCTCTACCATAGCTTTGAAGATTTTGAACTTTTCAAGGGCTTCTGATTTCTCTTTTAGGAAGGTAACCCACATCATCCGGGAATGGTCATCAATTAACAACATGAAATATCTATCACCTTGCAGACTCTTGATTCCTGTCGGACCACAAAGATCAGTATGTACTAATTCCAACAATCCGGTAGAGGACTGATCTTTGCTTTTGAAAGAGACTGTGCTCTGTTTACCTAGCTGACACTCTTTGCACAAACTATTTGTAGGTTTCACCAATTTTGGAAGGTCTCTTACAGCCTGAATATTGCTTATCTTGATGATGTTATCAAAATTCACATGACACATTCTTCTATGCCATAACCAACTCTGATCAACTTGAGCAAACAGACAACTTTTGTTTGAACACCGGATGCAATTTCAGTTCCGGAGCTTGTAAAGATTCTGCATTTTCTATTCTTGAACCGGAGATCATAGCCTTTGTCCACTAACTGACCAACACTGAGAAGATTGTGCTTCAATCCTTCAACATATAGTACATTACCTGTTTTGCTCTTTCCATCAAAGGAAATAGTTCCCCTACCTCTGATTCTGCCAGCAGAATTGTCACCAAACTTTACCATTCCTCCTTCATACCTTTCCAAATCTAAGAACTTATTCTTGTCACCAGTCATATGGTGAGAACACCCACTATCAATAACCCAATCATCCTTTTTTTCCACTTGAGCAGCCAAAGCTCTTTCCACAACCTTGTGATTGACAGATTCAGAGGATATTGAATCTTCTTCCTTGATGGCAATAAACACCCATTCATTTCCGGATTTGCTTCCTAGTTCAGATTCATCATCTGTTACTCCTTCATTGTCATCTTCTTCATGAACATAATAGCAGTTCTTTTGAAACCTTTGTCTGTTAGTATTAGACCTTGCAGATCTTTCCGGACATCTTGAAGCAAAATGACCAATCTTATTGCAGTTGAAACACTTAAAGGGTAGTTTTCCTTCATACTTACCGGATCCTCTTGGCAGTCTCTTTGCAATGAGGGCTTCAAGTTGAGCTGTTTCTGCTTCTTCTTCTTCCATGTCTCTTCTTGCTTGATCATACCATGACATCTTCCGTGATGAGTTTTCTCCCGGATCAAATCTCTGTTTGCCTTTCACATAGGTACTAGCTTTGAAAGCAGATTCAGTCTTGGGAGGATCATCTCCAAACTCGGTCATTTCAAATGTAGCTAGTTTGCCAGCCAGTTGTTCTCTTGTGACAGTTGTGTGGGCTCTAAATTCATCAATTGCAGCAACCTTGATTTTGTAGGTAGCAGGAAGGGATCTAAGGATTTTGCAAACGATCTCATTTTCATCCAGAGTTCCACCAGCATTTCTAATTCCACACACTAGTTCATTCACTCTTGGCATAAAAGTAGTGATGTTTTCATCATCCCTCATCTTCAATCTTTCGAATTTCCCTTTCAGACTTTGCAACCTTGCACTTTTGACAAACTCATCTCCTTCATACAAAAGTTCCAGTTTAGTCAGGATCTCATATGCAGTTGGTAGGTCAATAACATTTGAGAGATCTGAGTCATTCAATGCGCTTAGAAGAGCTTCCTTGGTCCGCAGATTGTTTTTAGCTTCTATGATTTCATTCAGAGTTGTCGGACCACCTTGTGGAGGTACATATGGTTTTGAAACCATGGCCAAGTATGCTTTTCCCATACATTCCAGGTGACATTTCATGCGACCCTTCCAGAGAGTAAAATTGGTTCCATCGAACTTCAGACTATCCTTTTTGTATGACGACATCCTAGATCTCCTCAAGTGGTTAAGCTTCTTTCAGAGGAACTTGGCTCTGATACCAATTGTTGGATTTAAGGCATACAACTGAGAGGGGGGGGTGAATCAGTTGTATAAAACTTCTTGTTCTTTCAAACACTTGATTCTTCGTTGTTAGTTAACAGCATATCAATTAATCATCCATGAAAGCATAATACATAAACACAAGAGTAGATAAACATCAACACATTGAACACCAAGATTTTGATGTGGAAAACCTGGTTAAGGGAAAAACCACGGGGTGATTAACCCAAGGATTATTCTCTGTTAGAAGAATAAGAAAAAGAATGGCACTTGCCAATTAGGGCTCACTGCCCGAGCACACTGCTCACAAAGAGGCCCACTGCCTACAAGGAGACACACTATCTACAAAGTGATAAGAATCACAATCTTGAACTGGAGAATGACATCTCTACCATGTCCGGATCAGTTCCATTTAAGCCCAAAAACCTCTGCTCTGCCTTTCGCACTTCTCTTCACTATGCCACACTCATCCACACAATCCACACATCGAAATGAACTCACAAACTGTTATTTATACAAGACATCGACTTAGGAACAAACATCTAAGTCGGCAAACAACCATAAGAGTATCCGCAAGATGAATAACACATCCGGTCGGCCACCACAAGAACATTCGCAGGATGAACAACTCATCCGGTCGGCTAAACAGAGCAAGAACTTCATCCGGAAGAATATCTTCAATTCCGGGCTCTACTATCAATGTGGACCAACAACACAACCTCAACATGATCCAAGAACCTTCACAAGCCTGCCTGAATGACCAGGTACGTCCGCATTTCCTTTACTTACTGAAATCTCTTATCCTCCTTATCCGAAACTTCAAGAACACTGTCTGTCGCCACTGTCATAATGCAGGAGGTACTTCTGGACCTCCAAATTATACACAACTCGAGATGGCACATCACAAGGACATCCCAAAGACTCCTTCCAATCTGCAGATTAGGATTATACAGTTCTGAACCTCACCAGACCTTTTTGTGATCCTCGTCACCTCTGAATACTTGCCAGAACCGGTTCTACACCGACAGCCACAACTCCTTCAGATCTTCATGCGGACCTCTAAAATTTTAATTGAAGCATCTCAAGACTCATATCTACAAACCCTTTAATCCGCATCCTCCGGTTCGCATCCTATACAGTACATTTGCCTTCTTCTCATCACTGTTCTTTACTGCTCATTGAATCCTTCTTGTCAAAGCAATATGAGTATGTTGACATCAATGACAACACTGGTTTACCTCATACTTGCAACATGCTCTACATACTAAGAGGCTGCTCTGCTAGTTCCAGCCATTTTCAGGCCCGTACAAGGCCGTTTAGTGCCTCAAACCTGAGTTTGAATAATTTTTTGGCATTTTTCAAGAAACAGAAACTTTAATATCTTTCATCTCGCAAATGATCTTTGTGTGATTCCTTCACCAAAGGTCTTATTTTTTAGTTATGAAGCTTCCTGTACGTTTTCACTTCATTCCGTGCCCAAATGCAAATTTTCTAAAAATAACAAGTTGCTATTTTTAGCAGTTCTAGAAAACCTGAAAGTTCTACATCATTATTCAAGAGATTATGCAACCAAAACCACAAATTTTGAAAAGAAATGGAAAGAACATCAACAATTTTTAAACCCATCTTTTTTTCGGTGATGCAATATTGCCCTTACACCACTAAATGCTCTTGTACTAGACACCCAAGGTAATTTGAGAAGTGACCCTATCACGTCTCAGGTGTTTGTGTGAGGAAAACCCAAACGGTCAACCTCTGCCTTAGACAACCAAGAAGAATCTTCAACAAGCCTTCCCTTCCATTTCACCAGATATTCTTCATATTGCCTGTTTCAAGTACTTCTTCCCACACAGCTATCCAAGATCTCTTCTATCTCCTCTATTGAAGTAGATGCCAGAATACTCCACTATTCTTCTATTGGTTCATCCTCTGTTCCAACTTCATGATATTCTGATAAATCAACAATGTTGAAACTAGGGTTAATGTTGATCCCACTTGGTAGCTCTACCTCATATACATTTCCTGAATCATGTTTCTTCAAAATTCTACATGGTCCAAATCTCTTCATTTTCAGCTTATTGTATGTTCCAATTGGGAACCTTTCTTTTCTCAAGTGAACCATGACTTCATCTCCTACCTAGAATCTCTTATATCTCCTTTTCTGATCTGCCTTAGCCTTGTACTGAATATTCATCTTATTAATGTGCTTTTTCACCTCTTCATACAAATTCTTCATCTGTTCTGCAAAGTCTTCAGCCTCAACACTTGTCTTTTCTCCTTTGTTCAGATTCCTTAACTCTAAAGCATATCTTGGACTATTGCCATATACAATCTGGAAAGGTGATTTACCTATACTCCTATTGACATAATTGTTGTAAGAAAATTCTACCTATGGTAAAATCAAATCCAATCCCTTGGGCTTATCTCCTACTAAGCATCGTAGCAAGTTACCCAAACTCCTATTCACCACTTTTGTCTATCCATCAGTCTGTGGATGGTGTGTAGAACTAAACTTAAAATCTATCTTCAACTTCTTCCACAATATCCTCCAGAAATAACCAACAAACTTGGTATCTCGATCTGAAACTATGCTCTTTCAGAGACCATGTAATCTCACCACGTCTCTAAAAAATAATTCAACAATATGGATAGCATCATTAGTCTTCTTGCAAGGAATGAAATGTGCCATCTTAGAGAATCTATCCACCACCACAAAAATAGAATCATGTCCTCTCTATGTCCTTGGTAAGCCAAAAACAAAATCCATACTATTGTCCTTGGTGGTTGATATAGACCTATATTCTGACTTATTCCTTTCACCATCTGACATACTCTACAACTCTGCACAAATTTTCTCACATCCTGCTACAACTGTGGCCAATAATAATTTTCACCAACAATAGCAATGGACTTATCTCAGCCAAAGTGTCCAGTTAATCCCCTACTATGCTTCTCCTTTATCAGGTTCTCTCTAATGGAACTCCTCGGAATGTACAACTGGCTTCCTCTAAACAACATGCCATATTCGATTATGAAATCCAACCATTTTGTCCTGTCCAAAGTAACAGGTTCTAGACAAGCTTTCCAAGCCTCTGCAAAATATGCATCTTTAGGATACAAACTTTTGAGCTCATCAAACCCAATGACCTCTATCTTCATTTCTGTCAACAAATTTTGCCTTTTGCTCAAAGAATCTATAACTCTGTTGGACTTCCCACTCATGTGCTTCAAAACAAAAGTATAGGTCTGCAAAAACTTAAACCATTTTAAGTGCATCTGGTTCAACTTTCCTTGACAATTAAAATACTACAAAGCCTGATGATTAGTATATAAAACAAATTCCTTTGGCAACAAATAATGTCTCCATTTCTTCAAAGCCTAAACTATTGCATAAAACTCTTGATCATAAACAAAATACTTTTTCTTGGCATCAATAAGCTTCTCACCAAAATAGGCAATGGACTTACCTTCTTTGCTCAAAACAACTCCTATACCACCACCACTAGCATCAAAATCTACCTGAAATACCTTATTAAAATCTAGAAGTGCCAAAATAGGTTGTTCTACGACTTTATGCTTCAATCTATCAAAGCTCTTGTCTACTCCTTTAGTCCATCTAATCTCTTTTCTATCCCCTCTCATTGTCTCAGTTAGGGGTGCACAAATGCTACTAAAATTCATGATAAACTTTTTGTAAAAACTTGCCAAACCATGAAAAGATCTTACCTCAGAAGCACTCCTCGGCATAGGCCATTCAATGATAGCCCTCACCTTCTCTAGGTCCATCTTAAGACCTTCCTCTGAGACAACAAATCCCAGGTATACCAACTCCTTTGTAAAACTATATTTCTTTGGATTAATCAATAACTTTTCCCTCAGCTTCTCTAAAACTCATCTGATATGCATCAGATGCTCATCCCAAGTCTTACTGAAAATCAAAATATCATCTAAATAAACAATAACAAAACTTCCCAAAAATTCTTTTAGTACCTCATTCATGACCAGCATGAATGTGCTTGGTGCATTGGTTAGCCTAAATGGCATGACTAACCACTCATACAAACCTTCCTTTGTCTTGAAGGCTATCTTCTAGTTATCTCCTTCTTTGATATGGATCTAGTGATACCCACTCTTTAGGTCAATCTTCGTGAAGTACTTGGATCCACTCAAATAGTCCATTATGTCATCTGTTTTGGGCAATGGAAATATGTACTTGATTGTGATCTTATTGATGACTCAAGAGTCTGTACACATTCTCCACTCTCCATCTTTCTTTGGTACTAGTACTGCAGGTACCGCACATGGACTTAGGCTCTCTCTTATCAATCCCTTCATCAACAACTCATAAACTTGTCTATTCAACTCTTCACTCTCTGCTGGAGTCATTCTATGGGCTACCTTATTTGGTAAACTGGCTCTTGGTATCAAATCCATTTGATGACTTATCTTCCTCACTGGTGGTAAACCCTATGGTAAAAAACATTATTAGAGATAATGTCCTAAAATTATTCCAACATATCTCAAACTTCTGCTAGTACATCTTCACATTTCTCTTGACTAATCTTAGGAATCAATGCAAAACAATGACGCACATTCTTCATACCCTCCAAAAATTTTCTTCCATCTATGAATCAAATTCAGGCAGTACTACATACCTTTTCTTCCACCTCTTTCAAGGGCTTCAATTTATGACAAACTCCATCTTTTGTTAGGGAATGTGTTTGCATGTCCATCATGGACATCACTCCTATCATATTGCCACGGCCTCCCCAACAACATATGACATGCGTCCATTGGTATGATATCGTACAACACCTCATCATGGTAGTCTCCAATCTTGAACTTCACTAAACACTGCTCATTGACCAAAGCTCTATGGTCCTTCTACAACCATGCAATCTGATATGGATGCGGATGCTTTCTTCTTGTCAACTTCAACTTTTCAACCATCTCCTCTAAAACAAGATTGTCAATGCTTCCAGTGTCAATAATAATATCACAACACTTACCTTCACATTTGCACCTTGTGTAGAATAAACTCTTCCTCTAATTTGGTTCTTTCTCCTCATTCAACAAAGTTCTTCTGACAACTAGGGTTTCTCCCCTTTCAGCATCTTCATAATGCTCAGACTATGCATCTTTATCTACATGTACAACTCATGCATTAACTTTAGGTCTTCTATTTGTGCTTTCTTGATGTTGTGGGCACTTGTATGCTCGATGCCATTCTTCTCCCTATTGGAAATAGGTTCCCCTGAAACCTCCTCTTCCATGTACTTGCCTAGGTCTACCTCTTCCTCTTCCTCTTTGCTCACCATTGTTTTGGTCACGAGGGCGGTAGGTATTATCTCCTCTCTAAATTTGACTGGGCTAACTTCTTCACTTTTCTTTGAATCTTCATTCTGTCCCCCATAGGGTCTTCTACCAATCATTCCACCTTGACCTCTTCCCCTTTGCTTGTTGTCAAATCTTTTATTCATCTTCTCTTCCACCTTCAGGGAAAACTGGTATGCATCTTCTATGGTGGTCATTCTAACCAGGCTCAACTCCTCTTGAATACTTGGCCTCAACCCATTAATGTAATGGGCTACCTTCTCCTTATTTGGCTTTGCATGGCCTGTCCTAATAGTAATCTTATAAAACTCTTCTGTATACTCCTTGACAGACTTATTACCTTGCAGCTTCTTCAATAGCTCCATCTCATAGTCCACAGGAATGAACTGCTTCTTCAGTTTCTCCACCATCCAATCCCATCTGGTGATCTTTTCTTTTCCTCTTCTATTCCTCTCTAACTGGACCTCCTTCCACCAAATATTTGCATGGGCCTTCAACTTTGTTTTTGCAAACTTGACCCGATCTGGGTCCTCCATGTCTTCATACTCAAAATACTCCATGTCATTGATCCAATCAATGAGCTGTTCTGGATTCAAATCTCCAAAATATGTAGAAACTTCAATCTTGGGTCTCTTTCCACTCTTAGAAATGGCCCTCAACAACCTAACTTCTATAGAATGTTTTTCCTCAGATAGCTCTTCTTCAGCTTCATCTTCACTTTCTTCTCTTGTTCTCGGCTCAAACCCTCTTCATAGCTCCTCTTACGATGCATCAATTTTCCTTTACAGGGCTCTAAAACCCTCTTCTATTAAAGCATTCCTCCCAATACAATTTCTTTGTAGAGGCATCTTGATCTCGACAGCAAACTCACAACCTCAGGTCCTGGTGCAAACTGCCTCACGATCGGCGATCTGTCTACACACTCAGGAACCCTTGCTCTGATACCACTTGATGAAGGGGGTAAATCAAACAACACACAACAATGAAAATTGCACATAGAAAATAGAACTTTCTTTATTGATTTGGACAACTTATTACAATACAGAAGCTCAGATACAATCAGAGGAATCAACCCTCCACAGGCTACAATACATTACAGCTTCCTCTCACCAGACTCTGGAATCATCTGCCATCTGTGACCCTAAATCTACTAGGGTTTCTATTTTCCCACCTATTATTGACTCTACACTTCTCCCCTTTCCAAAAAATGGTTATTAATAGACTTTTTGATGACCAACAACCTAATTTTAAAATTTGCATCTCCCTCAAAAAATAGGTCAACTTCTGGGAGCCATAACTTTTGATCTGGGTGTCCGATTGATGAACCGTTTTATGGTTCAAAAATCTCGTGGAGTGCTATACATGCTAGGAAGCCCCTCTTCTAGTTCCATCATTTTTGGGACCGTACAAGTCCATTTAGTGCCTCAAACCCAAGTTTGAATAATTTTTAGGTATTTTTCAGGAAACAGAAAATTTAATATCTTTCAAGTGATCTTTGCCTGATTGCTTCACCAAAGGTCTTATTTTTTAGTTATGAAGCTTCCTGTAAATTTTCACTTCATTCCGTGCCCAAATACAAACTTTCTAAATATAGGAGGTTGCTATTTTTAGCAGTTTGGAAAAATTGAAAGTTCTACATCATTATTCAAGCGATTATGGAACCAGAACCACAAATTTTGAAAAGAAATAGAAAGAACATCAACAAGTTTGAAACACATATTTTTTGGGTGATGCAAGATTTCCCTTACACCACTAGATGCTCCTACATCAGACACCTAGGGTAATTTGAGAAGTGACCCTATCACGTCTCAGGTGTTTGTATGAGGAAAACCCACACGGTCAACCTCTACCTTAGACAACCAAGAAGAATCTTCAACAGGCCTTCCCTTCCATTTCACCAGATATTCTTTGTATTACATGTTCTGAGTGCTTCTTCCCACATGGCTATCCAAGATCTCTCCTATCTCCTTTGTTGAAGTAGATACCAGAATACTCCACTATTCTTCCATTGGTCCATCCTCTGTTCCACCTTCATGATATTCTGATAAATCAAAAATGTTGAAAATAGGGGAATTGTTGATCCCACCAGGGAGCTCTACCTAATATGCATTTCCTGAATCATGTTTCTTTAAAATTCTACATGGTCCAAATTTCTTCATTTTCAGCTTATTGTATGTTCCAATTAAGAACCTTTCTTTTCTCATGTGAACCATGACTTCATCTCCTACCTGGAATCCCTTATATCTCCTCTTCTGATCTGCCTTAGCCTTGTACTAAATATTCATCTTATTAATGTGCTTTTTCACCTCTTCATACAAATTCTTCATGTGTTCTACAAAGTCTTCAGCCTCGACACTTGTCTTTTCTCCCTCGTCCAGATTCCTTAACTCTAAAGCATTTCTTGGACTATTACCATATACAATCTGGAAAGGGGATTTACCAGTACTCCTATTGACAGATTTGTTGTAAGTAAATTTTGCCTATGGTAAAATCAAATCCCATCCCTTGGGCTTATCTCCTACTAAGCATAGTAGTAGGTTACCCAAACTCTTATTCACCACTTCTGTCTGTCCATCAGTCTGTGGATGGTATGCAAAATTGAACTTTAAATCTGTCTTCAACTTCTTCCACAATGTCTTCTAGAAATAACCAAGAAACTGAGTATCTCGATCTGAAACTATGCTCTTTGGTAAACCATGTAATCTCACCACCTCTCTAAAAAATAATTCACCGATATAGATATCATCATTAGCCTTCTTGCAAGGAATGAAATGTGCCATCTTCGAGAATCTATCCACCACCACAAAAATGGAATCATGTCCTCTTTGTGTTCTTGGTAAGCCAAGAACAAAATCTATACTAATATCATCCCATGGCTTGTCTGGTACAGGTAGTGGCTAATATAGACCTATATTCTGACTTGTTCCTTCCGCCATCTGACATACTCTACAACTTTGCACAAATTTCCTCACATCCTGCTACAACTATGGCCAATAATAATTTTCACCAAGAATAGCAATGGTCTCATCTTGACCAAAGTGTCCAACTAATCCCCCACTATACTTCTCCTTTATCGGGTTCGCTCTCATGGAACCCCTTGAAATGCACAACTGGCTTCCTCTAAACAACATGCCATCTTGGATTATGAAATCCAACCATTTTTTCTTGTCCAAAGTAACAGGTTCCAAACAAGCTTTCCAAGCCTCTGCAAAATTTGGATCTTCAGGATACAAACTTTTGACCTCATCGAACCAAACAACCTCTATCTTCATTTCTGTCAACAAATTTTGCCTTCTACTCAAGGCATTTGCAACTCTGTTGGACTTCCCACTCTTGTGCTTCAAGACAAAAGTATAGCTTTGTAAAAACTCAACCCATTTTAAGTGCCTCTAGTTCAACTTTCTTTGAATATTAAGATACTGCAAAGCCTGATGATTAGTATATAAAATAAACTCCTTTGGCAACAAATAATGTCTCCATTTCTTCAAAGCCTGAACTATTGCATAAAACTCTTGATCATCAACAAAATACTTTCTTTTGGCATCATTAAGCTTCTCACTAAAATAGGCAATGGGCTTAACTTTTTGGTTCATAACAGCCCCTATACCACTACCACTAGTTTCAGAATCTACCTGAAATACTTTATTGAAATCTAGAAGTGCAAAAATAGGTTGTTCTATGACTTTTTGCTTCAATGTATCAAAGCTCTTGTCTTCTCCTTTAGTCCATCTAAACTCTTTTCTATCCCCTCTCATTGTCTCAGTCAGGGGTACACAAATGCTACTAAAATTCTTGATAAACATTTTGTAAAAACTTTTTAAACCATGAATAGATCTTACCTTAGAAGCACTCCTCAGTGTAGACCATTCAATGATAGCCCTCACTTTCTCTAGGTCCATCTTAAGACCTTCCTCTGAGACAACAAAACCTAGGTATACCAACTCCTTCTTGGTAAAACTACATTTCTTCATATTAACCAACAACTTCACCTACCTCAGCTTCTCTAAAACTCTTCTAATATGCATCAGATGTTGAACCCAAGTCTTACTAAAAATCAAAATATCATCTAAATAAACAATAACAAAGGTTTCCAAAAATTCTTTTAGTACCTCATTCATGAGCCGCATGAACATGCTCGATGCATTGGTTAGCCCAAATGGCATGACTAACCACTCATACAAACCTTCCTTTGTCTTGAAGTCTATCTTCCACTCATCTCCTTCTCTGATATGGATCTAGTGATACCCACTCTTTAGGTTAATCTTCGTGAAGTAGTTGGCTCCACTCAAATAGTCCATTATGTCATCCATTCTAGGCAATGGAAATCTATACTTGATTGTGATCTTATTGATGGCTTTAGAGTCTGTACACATTCTCCCCTCTCCATCTTTCTTTGGTGCTAGTACTACAGGTACCGCACATGGACTTAGGCTCTCTCTTATCAATCCCTTCCTCAACAACTCCTCAACTTGTTTGTTCAACTCTTCACTATCTGCTGGAGTCATTATATGGGCTACCTTATTTGGCAAACTAACTCTTGGTATCAAATCCATTTGATGACTTATCTTCCTCACTACGGTAAACCCTCTGGTACATTATCAAAGATAATGTCCATAAATTCTTCCAACATATCTGAAACTTGTGGTGGTACATCTTCAAATTTCTCTTGACTAATCTTAGGAATCAATGCAAAACAATGATGCTCATGCTTCATACCCTCGAAAAAATTTCTGCCATCTACCAATCAAATTCAGGTAGTACTACATACATTTTCTTCCACCTCTTTCAAGGGCTTCAATTTATGATGAACTCTATCTTTTGTTAGGGAATCTATGTGTGCGTGGCCATCATGGATAGCGCTCCTATCATACTGTGACGGCCTCCCCAACAACATATGACATGCATCCATTGGTATGATATCACACAACACCTCATCATGGTAGTCTCCAATCTTAAACTTCACTAAACACTACTCATTGACCAAAGCTCTATGGTCCTTCTACAACCATGTAATCTGATATGAATGTGGATGCATTCTTCTTGTCAACTTTAACTTGTCAACCATCTCCTCTGAAACAAAATTGTCATTGCTTCCAATGTCAATAATAATATCACAACACTTACCTTCACATTTACACCTTGTGTAGAATAAACTCTTCCACTGATTTGGTTCTTTCTCCTCATTCAACAAAGTTCTTCTAATAACTAGGGTTTCTCCCCTTTCAGCATCTTCGTAACACTCAGACTGTGCATCTTCGTCTACATGTACAACTCATACATTACCTTTAGGTCTTTGATTTGGCCTTCCTTGATGTTGTGGGCACTTGTATGCTTGATGCCCTTGTTATCCACATTGGAACCAAGTTCCTCTAAAACATCCTCTTCCAGGTCCTTGCCTAGGTCTGCCTCTTCCTCTTTTCTCACCATTGTTCTAGTCACAAGGGTGGTAGGTATTATTTCCTCTTTGAATTCGATTGGTGTCAGCTTCTTCACTTTTCTTTGAATCTTCATTTCATCCCCCATAGGGCGTTCCATTAGTCCTTCCACCTTGACCTCTTCCTCTTTTCTTGCTATCAAATCTTTTATTCAACTTCTCTTCCACCTTCAGGGAAAAATGGTATGCATCTTCTATGGTGGTCATTCTAACCAAGCTCAACTCCTCTTAAATACTTGGCCTCAACCCATTAATGTAACAGGCTACCTTCTCCTTATTTGGCTATGCATGGCATGTCCTAATAGTAATCTTATAAAACTCTTTTGTATACTCCTTGACAGACATGTTACCTTGCTTCAATCATTGCAACTTCTTCAATAGCTCCATCTCATAGTCCACAGGAATGAACTACTTCTTCAGTTTCTCCACCATCCGATCCCATCTGGTGATCTTTCCTTTTCCTCTTCTATTCCTCTCTAACTGGACCTCCTTCCACCAAATATTTGCATGGCCCTTCAACTTTTTTTCTGTAAACTTGACCCGATCTGGGTACTCCATGTCTTCATACTCGAAATACTCCTCCATGTCATTGATCCAATCAATGAGTTCTTCAAGATTCAAATCTCTAGAATATGCAGAAACTTTGATCCTGGGCCTCTTTCCAATCTTAGAAATGGCCCTCAACAACCTAACTTCTACAGGATCTCCTGCAGCTTCTTGTTCTTCCTTAGATAGCTCTTCTTCAGCTTCATCTTTGCTTTCTTCTCTTGTTCTCGGCTCAAACCCTCTTCGTAGCTCCTCTTGCAATGCATTGATTTGCCTTTGCAGGGCTCTAAAACCCTCTACCATTAAAGTATTCTGTCCAATACAATTTCTTCATGGAGGCATCTTGATCTCTACAACAAACCCACAACCTTAGGTCCTGGTGCAAACTGTCTCATGGTCGGTGATCTGTCTACACACTTAGGAACCCTTGCTCTAATACCACTTGATGAAGGGGGTAAATCATAAAACACACAACAAAAAAAATTACACATAGAAAATAGAACTTTCTTTATTGATTTGGACAACTTATTACAATACAAAAGCTCAGATACAATCAGAGGAATCAACACTCCATAGGCTACAACACATTACTGTTAGACTTAGGGCACACAACTGAGAGGGGGGTGAATCAATTGTGCAAAACTTTCTCCAATTTACACACTTAAATCCTCTTAGTGATTAGCAGTATATTAAACATGAAACATAATGCATTCAAATCAAAAGCAGAAACTCATCAACACATAAGACACCAAGATTTTGACGTGGAAAACCCGATTAAGGTAAAAACCACGGGGTGATTAACCCAAGAATGTATTCTTTGTTAGAAGAATAGAAAGAACAAAAATGGTACATGCTAATTAGGGCTCACTGCCTAAGCACACTGTTGGCAAGAGACACTATATGGATTCATGAATGTTGTCATTGATGGCAACAAAGTTTATCCCACACATCCGCAGGACATGGTATGTCTATACCGAAAGTCAGAATGAAGAATGTTGTGGTTCGGTAAACAAGAACAGAGCAGTCAGTAAGGTCCGATAGACAGGTCTGGATCTCTTAGTAAAGTGCAGATTTGGGGAAGTCAAGAGGAGTATCTTGACTGATAGATTCCAAGGTTTGAGCCTCCGGTGTGGAAAGGATAAAGAGATATGAATGCTTGAGTATCGGGTTTCCAAGTGACAGTGTGAACAGAGGAAGAACTGACTGGCAGAACATCAGACATTATTCCAGATGTGTTACTGATGTTGGTAAATGTTATGAAGGCATGAATTATGTTTGGCTGACATAATTAATGATTTCCACAAGTATATCCTTGATCTGCATTACTTGGTAAGCAAGGATTCAACCTACAGATCAGAGTTTAAACAAAATATTGACTATTCTAGGTGCCGACTAGAAAGGTGATGAAATCACTTGTGTGGATATATATACAAGATAAATTTAGTTATGAGAAGAGTTGTTGTGAAAAAGTGATGTGCGAAGAAAAGTAGCAGAGCCAAATAAAAGCAGAAAGAAAGATCCAGTATGTGAAAGAAGAGCAGCATAAAAGAAGAGGAAAGATGAAGTGCAGCAGATCGGTATACAGAGCCTAACCGAAACTAAACTCCAGCATATGTTGATGCTCCTTATCAGTTCAAGTATTGTATTACACTCTTTATAAATTGTAGACAGTGTGTCTCTTGTAGGCAGTGTGTCTCTTGTGAGCAGTGTGCTCAGGCAGTGAGCCCTAATTGGCAAGTGCCATTTTGTACTTCCATTCTTCTAACAGAGAATACAATCTTGGGTTAATCACCTTGTGGTTTTCTCCCTTAATAGGGCTTCCACATCAAAAATATTGTGTCATGTGTATTTCTATTTCATAGTTATGTTTCCTTGTTTGAATTGATGCTGCAATATTATTAAAAAAGTTTAGAAAGCTGAAATAATTAAGATAACTGATTCACCCCCCCTCTTAGTTATCAACAATTGGTATCAGAGCTAAGTTCCTCCTAAACAGAGTCTAACAGCTTGAGTAAGATCTGGAAATCCAAATGGATGCATATGGTTTAAGGGAGCAACTCAAGACTGCCCTTGATGATCTTGAGCAGTCAAACTCTAAAGTCAATGAATTAAAGGAAAGACTCAAATAGGCTGATGATTTCATGAGAGAACTAAAAGACAAATTAAGTCTCTCTATGAAAAAAAGCAAGGAGCTACTTTAGTAATTGGCAAGTCAAGGTGAAGCAAATGATGCAAATGAAGATCTGAAGGAGAAAACCAAGTTATGTGAAAAGTTATCAAAAGAAATCATTCCGGTAAGACATGAAATGGAATTAGGAGTTATAAAGTTTACCCAAGAGATTGAAGAGAAAAGAAAAACTAAAGATAATGTAAGACAATCTCTCAAGGAGAAATTAGAAGATTGCCACAAGATGGATAGAATTATCAGACATCTTGAATCTGATCTTGAAGATGCTAAAGATAATGAAGAAAAACTTGAGGATCAAATTGTCTCTCTCAAAACGGATCTTCAAATAGCAAATGAATATAAAGAGAAATTCAAGATAAGTTCTGCCCAACTTGAAGTTCTTCTTCAAAGCCAAAAGAGGGTAGATGACAAGTGTGGTTTGCGATATGAGAAAGGAGAAAGCTCCAGATCTGGTCAAAAGAATTTTAGATCAGAAAATCTAAGGAACAGACCTAGAAGTCCTCCAGTAAGGCAGCCTAATGCTCAAAGATATCCATCCTTTAGAGGATACTGCCACAACTACAATAACTTTGGTCATAAAGCTAATCAGTGCAGAAGGAGAATGAATCAGACTAATACATCCTTCTCTGGATA
Organism: Cunninghamia lanceolata; assembly: GCA_027924645.1. NCBI lineage: Eukaryota > Viridiplantae > Streptophyta > Pinopsida > Cupressales > Cupressaceae > Cunninghamia > Cunninghamia lanceolata. The sequence continues at coordinate 17,775,473 of BSBN01000055.1, forward strand.
GTGCTTCAACTACAAAAGGTATGGTCACAAATCTCATGAATGCATAAATATGCAAATGAACAATTCATTCAATGGTAGGTGCTTTGCATGCAATAGAATGGGTCATATGGCTAATCAATGCAGATCAAGAGGATATCAATCAAATATGCAAAGAAATGTTGTTTGCCAAATTTGCAATAGATCCGGTCATATAGCAAAATTCTGTAGAAGCAAGAATCAGGATAAAAGAGGTCTAGTATATTATAATCAGAATCAAGATAAGGGAAAACAAAAAGTAAATGCGGATGAAGTTCGAAGTGAGATGAACAAGATTTGGGTGAAGAAAAGTATAGAGAATGTAGGAGATGGATCCGCACCAGACTCTGGTGCTGATATTCCTTCTAGAAATTAAAAGGTGAGCTCTGGCTCAAGGGGAGACACAAAGAAAACCTTGTTCCCCCAGCCAATCAATTAGTGCCGGAACTGGCACAAGGAGAGCTATGGATTAAAAGGGGTCATACAAGAAACATCTAAAAGGGGTATGGTAAAGATTTGAGAGATCTGCAAGAAGATTTGAAGAATCTAATCCTACCAGAATTGATCTAGTAAAACAATCTTCCGGTAAAAATAGATTCCTTACAAGTTTGGTCTGGTATGATTCAAACTATGGTGTCTTGATCTGCAAATAGATCAAATGACTAATGAAAGGAAGATAGATTATCACTACTCTCCTAGAATAAATTTGAAATCTGTCTCAGTGATCTGGAAAGGTTTTGTCTCTAAATAAGACGAACAAGGCAAACTAGAATGAGTTAGGTTGTGCATTTATTACAGAATGAAAATTAGGGCTTCTCAGAAATAAAAGAGTTCATTCACTCATCATTTGTACACTCACATTCAAAGAAAAGAGAAAAGGAGCTGTGCAACTACTTCTCCTAAAGATCAAGACAATTCTTCATACAGCTCAATCCGAATTTCATCGTGTGTGCCCTAAACAGCGTAAAAGGTATTCTTCGTTCTTGATATCTCTCAGTAAGATTCTTTGATGATGGCTACTCCAAATATAGTAAAGATTTCTGATAGACCTCGCCCCATATTTAAGAAGCATCCATACAAATCCTTGGAGGTAGATCCCGTAGGATCCTTCTCTAGTGTTCTGCATGGTGTTTTGCACATAGAAGATATTAGGGTTTACATACACGCAAATGTTGAAGAGTTTGGGGAATTCAAACTAAGAGATATCTATCACAAACATTTGATAGACGATGCTTTTGAGCTTAAACCAGAATATAAGGGCATCCAAGAGTAACATTTTGATCAGTTCATTCATGTCCTCTACTTTGAAGAAGATGAATGGGTCCGGTATGTGTTGAGTAGGGTACATGACAACCTTCTATGGCTTAACAGACCTTGCAAAATCACCAAGGAAGGAATTAGGGTAGTAACTGGTTTACACTCCTCCAGAGGAATTCATGTCCTCAAATCTATCAAAAACAACATTGTAACTAAGGCCACCGGATCAAAATTTGATAAGAGGGCAATGACCATTGAAGATATTACTAATCCAGATATCAAGTATGCATCTATGATAATAGGATACAAGATATATCATTCTAGTAGGGAAAATTCAATATCCGGAACTGCAGTATACATTGCCTATGAGATGCTGAGAAAGAATGCAGAATATGATCTCTGTGAACTTCTTTTGAGCCAATTAATGAAAAACATACAGAAGATCAAAAAGGATAAGAAGAACTCCTGTAAATATGGTGGACTAATAATATACCTATTTTTCTACTTCATGAATGAGTTGCCCAGATCAAATGGATGGGTATGGCAAAATGACAAACTAGTAGCAATTCAGATCAGAGATTTACTTGCATGAACTTGGGGATGCTAAGGTAAGAAATACAACCCTGTGGGGATATTTCAAGAATTTTTAGAACATGATGCAAGCAAGAGAAAGAATTCCCCAGTCTCTTGTTGAGAAATACAAAGACACAGTATGTTTTATGGTAGAGACTGATCAGTGCCTAATGGAGGCAGTAGAACCAAGAACTGTATGGATCATGCCCATGGGGTATGAAGTTGATGAACAAATTGTGGAGTTGCATGTTCAACACATGCTAAGTCAGCCAAAGGATCCAAAGGTAGAAAGGTTTGGAACCTTTGAGGAGCTGAGTGTAAAGATTCATGTGGAACTCAGAGAACTAGAGATCAAGAGGAAGAAAAGTAGAAATGTTGCCCAAGGCCTTGGCATCTCAAAGGAAGCACTTGATGCCCATAGGAAAAAGATGGAAAGGGCTGAGGAAGAGAAGAAGAAGGCAGAAAAGAAAAATGAGGAAAGTGCTCTGGCAAAACCTTCCACCTGGACTAGACCATCAAAGAGATCTGCACCTACCACTGCCAAAGGCTCAAGGACATCAGAATCGGAAGCACAATCATCCTGCAAAGGAGAGAAAAGAACAAAGACAAAAGCTACAAGAGCCTATGCCAGTCAAAGGGATGAAGAGGAGACTGAATCTGATGAAGAAATCAAGAAAATGAAGAAAAAGAAGAAAACATCCAGCCAACCCTCTACCAAACAGAAGGAAGAAGAAAAGACAGAGGAATATGTTGAAAAACCCACTCTTCACATTGATGACATAATCAAATTAGTCACAGTGGACGGAAATCTTCAGCCAGTGGTTGAGTTCTATGATGATTATGGTGAAGTAGATAAGAAGATATTACAAGATGCCACAGTCAGGTACCTAAATATCTACAACAAAGTATTCATTGAAATTATATCTCTGATCCCCAAAATCTTGGAGAAGGAACTAGAAATAAGAAAGAACAATCCCCAAGCCAAAGACCTAGAAATCTGGGAAGAGATAGCAATTCAGCTATATCCTTCAATCAACCCCAAGACAATGAATATGGTATTCAAAGATTGTAATGATGAGTTCAGAAGCAAAGCAAGGATGAATCAGTTTATGCTTGGTGAGATTGACAAGGTAGCCAAGGACACAGAAGAGATCCTCTGGAAGGCCTTCAAAAGATTTAATCTTCCTATTATAGAGGACTTGGGTACTGATCCCTCGACTACAAGTGTTGCAGAAGAATCTACTGAGAAAATGACAGAAGAGGTGGGCCTTGAACAGACTAACATTTCTCCTCCGGTTTCCCCTACAGTCTCTGGATCTACAGGAGAAGAAAGAATACAAGAGAAAGAAGTAGAAGTGAAGGACAAAGAAGTTGGCAGTACCAAGGCTGCAGAAGGAGAGAAGACTTCAACAGAGCAGACCACAATTGCTAGTGGTAAGAATGTAGAAGGAGAGAAAGCTCCAAAAGACAGTTCGGTGACTGCAAAAGAAAAGAAAAATCTGTCTCCGGCAAGAGACACTGCAGAATCAGTCAAGGATTTTTTGACAAAAGCAACTATGGAGATTGATGAACCAGAACTATTAAAAGGGCCATGAAATTTTGACTCTCTATCTCCGGTGCAAACAATGAAAATAGCTTCATTTGCAAATGTGAAGGTCAAAGAGAAACTATTGAAATCTCACATGGAAGACTGTGAGCTTATAGAGGTAGCATCCAAAATGTTGGAAAAGATCATGCCATCTTTTCAAAAGGATCCCACAGTCTCTTCCTCCAGTAATCTCAAAACTCTAGTCAACAGTGTTAGCACACATTTTGATTCTCTAGAGAAGTCAGCTGAAGAAAAGGTCCGGAAGGAGTTTTTGGATAAGAGATTCTCTGAAGTATAGGGTTTGATAACAAATGATAGGAAAGTTATGGATATTGGGATAAAGAGCTTGGAAAATGCTCTTAAAGATGGCAGAAATATGTACAAATTTTACTTTTCTTTGCCCACAGTGACCAAAGATATTGAGAGGAAAGTAAAAGAACAAGAGGATAAACTATTAACTCTATCTCAAAGTTTTGATCCTCTCTCATCCTCCATAGTAAATCAAGAGTGTCAGACTATTGCAATCACAAATGCAATAAAGAATTTTGAGAAGAAAAGGAAGAACATAAATAGCCAGATGGGTGAACTTAGAAGGATCATTATCCCTAAGTTAGAGGCCATGCATGAGGCCATAAGTGAAGCTCAAATCACAGCCCAAACCAATGATCCAATAGATCTAAAAAGGGCAGATGCATTTGCATTCTTGTTCAATGGTCATATTTCAATTTTGGACATAATGAAGCAAAGTTGGGCTACAGAATTTATTCAATTGAAGACAACTTTTGTAGACATACTTTAGTATATGTAAGTATGCCATATGTATATACTTAAGCGGCTAAGTATAGTTGAATTTTTGAAAGTTTTGATATGTGGACCCTACCCATTGCCATTGATGTCAAAGGGGGAGTGAAGAGCAGTGAAAAATGAGGAATCCAACTAAGGGGGAGCTCTAGAAAATGTATATAAAAACAGAACATCAGCCAAGGGGGAGCATAGTGTAAACACTTGGTCATTTTTCATTAAGTGTTGCCATCAATGCCAAAGGGGGAGATTGTTGGCAAGAGACACTATATGGATTCATGAATGTTGTCATTGATGGCAACGAAGTTCATCCCACACGTCCGCAGGAAATGGTATGTCTATACCTAAAGTTAGAATGAAGAATGTTGTGGTCCGGTAAACAAGAATAGAGCAGTCAGTAAGGTCTGACAGACAGGTCCAGATCTCTCAGCAGAAGTATCTTAGTAAAGTGCAGATTTGGGGAAGTCAAGAGGAGTATCTTGACTGATAAATTCTAAGGTTTGAGCCTCCGGTGTGGAAAGGATAAAGAGATATGAATGCTCGAGTATCAGGTTTCCAAGTGACAGTGTGAACAGAGGAAGAACTGACTGGCAGAACATCAGACATTATTCCGGATGTGTTACTGATGTTGGTAAAGGTTATAAAGGCATGCATTATGTTTGGCCAACATAATTAATGATTTCCACAAGTATATCCTTGATCTGCATTACTTGGTAAGCAAGGATTCAGCCGACAGATCAGAGTTTAGGCAAAATATTGACTATTCTGGGTGCCGACTAGAAAGGTGATGAAATCGCTTGTGCAGATATATATACAAGATAGATTTAGTTATGAGAAGAGTTGTGGTGAAAAAGTGATGTGTGAAGAAAAGTAACAAAGCTGAATAAAAGCAGAAAGGAAGATCTAGTATCTGAAAGAAGAGCAGCATAAAAGAAGAGGAAAGATGAAGTGCAGCAGATCAGTATACAGAGCCTAGCTGGAACTGAACTCCAGCATATGTTGATGCTCCTTATCAGTTCAAGTATTGTATTACACTCTTTATAAAGTGTAGACAGTGTGTCTCTTGTAGGCAGTGTGCCTCTTGTGAGCAGTGTGCTCGGGTAGTGAGCCCTAATTGGCAAGTGCCATTTTGTACTTCCATTCTTCTAATAGAGAATACAATCTTGGGTTAATCACCCCGTGGTTTTCTCCCTTAATAGGGTTTCCACATCAAAAATATTATGTCATGTGTATTTCTATTTCATAGTTATGTTTGCTTGTTTGAATTGATGCTGCACTATTATTAAGAAAGTTCAGAAAGCTGAAATGATTAAGATAACTGATTCACCCCCCTCTCAGTTATCAGCATACACTGCTCACAAGAGGCTCACTGCCTACAAGAGACACATTGTCTACAAAGAAATAAGTATCACATACATGAACTAGAGAATAGCATCTTCACCATGCTTGAATCAATTCCATTAAGCTCAATACTTCTACTCTGCCTTTTGCTCTCCTCTTCGCTACCACTCGCTCATCTCGACACAAAAAAAATAAGTTCAAACTGACTTTGCAATCCCTTATTTATACAAGGCATCAACCTAGGAATGATCATCTAAGTCAGCAAACATCTACAAGAACATCTGCAAGACGTGTAATACATCCGGTCGGCCAATCTCTGGAAGAACACTATCATCTAGTGGTTATTCTTCAAATGCGCACTCTAACTTCAATGCAGACCACCAACATGAACTGGAAACAATCCAAGGATCACAACAACCTTTCTTGAATCACTTGAGAACATCCACTCTTCATCTGCTTGTTGGAATTCTCCTCTCCTTCATCTAGAGCTTTAAGAACATAGTATGTCATTACTGTCACAAAGGAATAGGTTCTTCTAGACCTTCAAACCATGAACCAATCAAGTTGACACTTCACATGGACATCTTCAACACTCCCTCAAATCCACAAAAAAGGATATTGCATTACCAGATCTCACCAGACCAATCTGTGTCACTCTGTCACCTCTAAACACCTACCAGAGCCGGTTCTACTTGAGCGGCCATAGCTTCTTTAGATCTTCATGTGGACCTCTAAAATCTCTACTAGATCATCTAAAGACACATATATACAAACCCTTTAATCCGCATCCTTTGATCATCATCCTATCTTGGACTTTTGCCTTATAGTCATCAATGTTCTTCACTGTTCCTGATTGAGACTAATTTTTTCAATATCCTTAGCTCATGGCTCATCCAAACCTTATCATTAATGCAACAGGAGTATGTTGACATCAATGACAACACTGGTTAGGCCCATACTTGCAACAATCTCCCCCTTTGGCATTGATGGCAACATATGATGTGAAAAACCATCAAGACAAGAACTTCTCCTTACTGTCACAACTCCCCTTATCAACAACAACCATTCACATGTCTTCTCTCCCTTTACTACTCCCCCTTTGATTAGCAACCACTTGTTTTTCACATGTATTCTCTCCCCCTTTGACATTAATGGCAAAGGGCACATACTTGCAATTTCACCACTTCAGACTTATACCTGCTACTCCCCTTGAGTAGCAGCTCCCCAACATCAATCTGGATCACAAGATGTGACTGTGATACCCACAAGACTAATGCACATCTGTGCACCTTAGTTCATCACTGGAGGGGCAATAACCCCTAACTTCTCCCTGAGATACTCAAAAGAGTCCTTAGGTAGAGGTTTAGTAAAGATATCTGCAATCTGATCCTTGGATGACACAAACTCTAATTTGACTTCTTTCTTATTCACTTGCTCTCTCAAAAAGTGAAGCTTGATTGATATATGCTTTGTCTTTTAATGCAACACCAGATTCTTAGATATACTTATAGCACTTGAATTATCACAGAGGATTGTGATAGGCTCCTCATACTCTACTTTAATATCTCTTAGCATCTGCTTCATCCACAAAACTTGAGTGCAACAACCTGCTACTGCTATGTATTCTGCTTTAGTTGTAGATAGGGATATTGCCTCTTGTTTCTTACTTAGCCAAGAAACCAATCTCTTTCCCAAAAAGAAAGCTCCACCACTGGTACTCTTTTGGTCATCCACATCTCCTACCCAATCAGCATTTGTATATGCATGAAGAGGGAAATCATGATCTCTAGGATACCATAGACCGTACTCAAACATCCCTTTTAGATATCTAAAGATCCTCTTGATTGCCATCACATGAGATTCTTTGGGATCAGCCTAGAATCTCGCAACAAGACCAACAGCCTGCATTATATCTGGTCTAGTTTGAGTGAGATACAACAATCCTCCAATCATTGATCTGTACTTTGTCTGGTCTACCTTAGGAGAGTCATCATCTTTGCTCAACTTACATCTGGTTGCCATGGGAGTATTCATTGGCTTGGAATCTTCCATTCCAAATTTTCTCAACAATTCTTTCACATATTTGGTCTGAGAAATAAAAATTCCTTTCTTTGTTTGAGTAATTTGTAGACCCAAGAAGAAATTCATTTCTCCAAGCATAGACATCTCAAACTCACTTTTCATTTGATTTGCAAAAGTTTTACACATACTATCTCTTCCTCCAAAGATGATATCATCAACAAATACTTCAACAATCAAGATATTTTCATGATCAATTTTGAAATATAAGTTACTGTCAACAGTACCTTTATTGAAACCAATCTTCAAAAGATGTTTGTTCGATCTTTCATACCAGGCTCTTGGGGCTTGATTTAGTCCATGTAGTACCTTCTTCAACTTGCAGACCATATCACCATGATCAGACAACTGAAATCCATTCGGTTGTTCAATGTACACTTCTTCTTCTAAGTCACCATTCAAGAAAGTAGACTTGATATCCATCTGATACACCTTGAAATCCTTGAAGGCAGCAAATGCAAGAAATAATCTGACTGCTTCAATTCTTGCCACCGGAGCAAAAGTTTCTTCAAAATCAATTCCTTCTATTTTAGAGTAGCCCTTGCAGACCAATCTGGCTTTATTTCTGATTACTTCACCAACTTCATTTAGTTTGTTCCGGAAGACCCATTTGGTTCCAATCACATTCTTGTTTCTAGGTCTGTGAACAAGATCCCAAGTGTGATTTTTCTCAATTTGCATCAACTCTTACATCATTGCTTTGGTCCAGTTTTCATCATTGTAGGCTTCATTTATTGTCTTAGGTTCAATCTTTGAAATCAGACAATATTCATCTAAATTTTGAGCAATTTTCCTTCTAGTTTGCACACCTTTTCTTTTGTCACCTATAATCTGATCTTCAGAGTGGTCCAGTCTTACATACCTTGGAACTTTGGGAGTTTCTTGCACTTTTGCTTCTTGATCAGGCTCATTCAGACCTATCTCTTCTTCCTGATTTACCGGATCAGTTTGAATCTAACTTTTAGAAGAGGATTGAACTGAACCAAAACACCATTCTGATCATCTTCATCATATTCATAAAACCTTGAGGGTTTCTCTATTCCCTCATCAACCTTCACATTTGTACTTTCTATCATCTTTCTTAATCTCTTGTTATAACACTGGTATGCTTTGCTTTGAGTAGAGTAATCCAATAATATTCCTTCATCACTTCTAGCATCAAACTTGCCTAGATCTTCATCTCTTTTGATGTAACATTTGCTAACAAAGACTCTAAAATATCTTACAGTAGGAGTAATGCCAAACCAAAGTTCATAAGGGGTCTTACCGGTATTGCTTATGATTTGAACTTGATTGAGAGTATAGACTACAGTGCTGATAGCTTCTCTCCAATAGATCTAAGGAACATTTGCTTCCATCATCATGGTCCTAGATGCTTCTTGGATGGTCCGGTTCTTTCTCTCCACTACTCCATTCTACTGTAGAGTCCTAGGAGCAGACAACTGTCTCTTAATTCCATGTTTCTCATAGAACTCTATGAACTCACAGGATGTGAATTCTCCACCTCTATCAGACCTTAGACATTTCAACTTTAATCCTGTCTCATTCTCTACCATAGCCTTGAATATTTTGAATTTCTCAAGAGCTTCTTATTTCTCCTTTAGAAAAGTTACCCACATTATCTAGGAATAGTCATCAATTAACAGCATGAAGTATCTATCACCTTGAATACTCCTGGTTCTTGCCAAACCACAAAGATCAGTGTGAACTAAGTCCAATAATCCGGTAGAAGACAATTCCTTGCTTTTGAATGTGACTCTGCTCAGCTTACCAAACTGACATTCCTTGCACAAGCTGTTAGTAGGTTTCACCAATTTTGGAAGATCTCTTACAGCCTGAGTATTGCTTATCTTGATGATATTATCAAAATTCACATGACACATTCTCCTATGCCATAACCAACTCTGATCAACTTGAACAAATAAGCAACTTTTACCAGTTTTAACCAAGTGGAAGATATTACCTTTAGTTTGGGTATCGAATGCAATCTCTCTTCCGAAGCTTTCAAAGATCTTACATTTTCCATTCTTGAACCAGAGATCATAGCCTCTATCCACCAACTGTCCAACATTGAGAAGATTGTGCTTCAAGCCTTTAACATATAGAACATTACTAGTTTTGTTCCTTCCATCAAAAGAAATAGTTCCTCTTCCTCTAATTCTACCAGTAGACTTATCTCCAAACTTCACCACTCCTCCTTCATATCTTTCCAAATCTATGAACTTATTTTTGTCACCTGTCATATGGTGAGAGCAACCACTGTCAATGACCTAATCATCCTTTTCTTCAACTTGGGCAGCCAGGGCTCTTTCTACAACCTTATGATTGACAGATATAGAGGATATTGTTTCTTCTTCCTTGATGGCAATAAACACCCATTCATTTCCTGATTTGTTTCCAGTCTCTAATTCATCATCTATTACTCCTTCATTATCATCTTCTTCATGAACATAGTAACAGTTCTTTTGGAACCTTGGCTTATTAGAATTTGCCTTGAAAATCTTTCCGAACACTTTGAGGCAAAATGACCAATCTTATTGCAGTTAAAACACTTAAAAGGTAATTTTCCTTCATACTTATCGGATCCTCTTGGTAGCCTCTTTGCAATAAGGGCTTCAAGTTGAGTAGTTTCTACTTCTTCTTCTTCCAGATCTTTTCTTGCTTTTTCATACCATTACAATTTCCTTAAAGAATTCTCTCCCATATCAAACCTTTGTTTACCTTTAATAGAGGCACTGGCTTTGAATGCAGATTCAGTCTTTGGGGTGTCGTCTCCAAACTTTGTCATTTCAAATGTAGCCAATTTCCCAGCCAATTGATCTCTTGTGACAGTTGTATGGGCTCTGAATTCTTCAATGGCAGCAGCCTTGATTTTGTAAGAAGCAGGAAGGGATCTGAGAATTTTTCCAACAATCTCATTTTCATCCAAGATTCCACCAGCATTTCTAATTCCACAAACCAACTCATTCACTCTTGGCATAAAAGTGGTAATATTTTCATCATCTCTCATCTTCAATTTTTCAAATTTCCCTTTTAGACTCTGTAACCTTGCACATTTAACATACTAATCTCCTTCATGAAAAAGTTCTAGTTTATTCCAAATCTCAAAGGCAGTTGGTAGGTTAATAACATTTGAGAGCTTTGAGTCAGATAATGCACTTAGAAGAGCCTCTTTGGTCCGTAGATTATTTTCAACATATGTGATTTTATTTAGGGTTGTCAGACCACCCTGTGGAGGTACATATGCTTTTGTAACCATGGACAAGTATGCCATTCCCATACACTGTAAGTTACATTTCATGTGACCTTTCCAAAGAGCAAAGTTGGTTCCATCAAACTTTGGACTATCCTTCTTGTATGATGACATCTTGGATCTCCTCAAGTGGTTAAGCTCCTTTTAGAGGAACTTAGCTCTGATACCAATTGTTAGACCTAGGGCACACAACTGAGAGGGGGGTTGAATTAGTTGTGCAAAACTTTCTCTAATTTACACACTTAAATCCTCTTAGTGATTAGTAGTATATTAAACATGAAACATAATGCATTCAAATCAAAAGCAGAAACTCATCAACACATAAGACACCAAGATTTTGATGTGGAAAACCTGGTTAAGGGAAAAACCATGGGGTGATTAACCCAAGAATGTATTCTCTGTTAGAAGAATAGAAAGAATAAAAATGGCACATGCCAATTAGGGCTCACTGCCTGAGCACACTGCTCACAAGAGGCTCACTGCCTACAAGAGACACTTTGTCTACAAAGAAATAAGTATCACATACATGAACTGGAGAATAGCATCTTCACCATGCTTGAATCAGTTCCATTAAGCTCAATACTTCTGCTCTGCCTTTTTCTCTCCTCTTCGCTACCACTCGCTCATCTCGACACAAAAAGGCAAGTTCAAACTGACTTTGCAATCCCTTATTTATACAAGCCATCAACCTAGGACTGATCATCTAAGTCAGCAAACATCTACAAGAACATCTGCAAGACATGTAATACATCTGGTCAGCCAGTCTCTGGAAGAACACCATCATCCAATGGTTATTCTTCAAATGCGCACTCTAACTTCAATGCGGACCACCAACATGAACTGGACACTATCCAAGGATCACAACAACCTTTCCTAAATCACTTGAGAACATCCACTCTTCATCTGCTTGTTGGAATTCTCCTCTCTTTCATCCAGAGCTTTAAGAACACAATCTGTCATTACTGTCACAAAGGAATAGGTTCTTTTAGACCTTCAAACCATGAACCAATCAAATTGACACTTCACATGGACGTCTTCAACACTCCCTCAAATCCGTAGAATAGGATATTGCATTACCAGATCTCACCAAACCAATCTGTGTCACTTTGTCACCTCTAAACACCTACCAGAGCTGGTTCTACTTGAACAACCATAACTTCTTCAGATCTTCATGTGGAACTCTAAAATCTCTACTGGATCATCTAAAGACACATATATACAAACCCTTTAATCTGCATCCTCTGATCATCATTCTATCTTGGACTTTTGCCTTATAGTCATCACTATTCTTCACTGTTCCTGATTAAGACTAATTTTCTCAATATCCTCAGCTCACGGCTCATCCAAACCTTATCATTAATGCAACAGGAGTATGTTGACATTAATGACAACACTGGTTAGGCCCATACTTGCAACAATTACAGCTTCCTCTCACCAGACTCTGGAATCATCTATCACCTGTGACCCCAAATCTACTAGGGTTTTTGTTGTCCCACCTATTATTTGACTCTACACTTCCCCCCTTAACTCTACTACCACCCAGGGTTCCCAAAAATGGTTATTAATAGCCTTTTTGGTGGCCAACAACCTAATTTTAAATTTTGCATCTCCCTCCAAAAATAGGTCAACTTTCGGGAGCCATAATGTTTGATCTGAGTGTTTGATTGATGAACTGTTTTATGCATTGGAAAGCTTGCGGAGTGCTCTATATGATAAGAACCTGCTCTATTAGTTCTAGCCATTTTTTATCCTGTATGGGGCCATTTAGTGCCTCAAACCTAAGTTTGAATAATTTTTAGGCATTTTTCAGGGGATAGAAACTTTAATATCTTTTAGCTCGCAAATGAACTTTGCATGATTCCTTCACCAAAGGTCTTATTTTCAGTTATAAAGCTTCCTGTAAATTTTCAATTCATTTTGTGCCCAAATGCAAACTTTCTAAAAATAGCAGGTTGTTATTTTTAGCAATTTGGAAAAACTAAAATTTCTACATCATTATTCAAGGAATTATGGAACTAGAACCATAAATTTTGAAAAGAAATGAAAAGAACATCAACAATTTTGAAACACATCTTTTTTAGGTGATGGAAGATTGCCCTTACACCACTGGATGCACCTGCATCAATGTAATACGGAATGGTGCACTGCAAATCATTTTTGTATGCCTCTAGGTTTCAAAGTTTAATTGTCAAAGAATCCATCCCAATTGATGAAAAGAGAATTTGAGTTTTGTGTTGAAAGTTTTAGTCTCTCAAAACTATACATGCCTAAGAAAATAGAGAAAGGAAGATTGGTTAAATGGATAAATAGAAAGCAATTTTTTTTGTTCACATCATGATCTACATGCTATTGTACAATCTTGCATGTTATCCTTAGTCACTCATATAGCAATGTACAACCTCGTGTATAAGCCCTTGCATCATGTGCCACCTAAACAATGCCACTTGATCCAACACAAAGTTCATGGTTCCTTGCACCATACATAATTCAAATAGTGATAGGAATCATTTTGTGAAACTCAAAAGATACCCTATAATTCTTACACAACCCTTTGGATCATCTGTCATTTGCACAACACTAAGGATCATGTCTCATAGTTTCACAAACAACTCTATCTAATTTTGCAAGTGACCAAGGGGATACTGCAATTCCCTATGTTCAAAAAGGATGTTCTTATGGTTGCTCCTTGGTATGCTGATCCATATTCTTTATGAGTTGCTCAATTGAAAATGTTTCTTAATTACTTGTTATTATACCATATTGGGATGTAAAGAGTATGTTTGTTGTCTTGAATAAGATAGTCAAAATCATATGCTTATGAGCACCTAATAACCATTGTGGTTATTAAATGTAATTCCTCTTACTTATAAGGTGAGTTTAAGAGTACATTGAGTCTTACCTAATTTGAGTATGCAACATAACATTGGGGCTATAGGCTTCCATAAGTCATCAAAAATCCCTTTGAGAATGTCGTTAATATTATAAATGTATACTTTGCATCTCACCATGTTAATATGTATCATGTCATCACATTTACCAATTTGACTCTAATTCCATAAAGTAATTCCCTACCCAAAAACATGTTAAGCTTGAAAGCCTTGTTACAACATTGTATTGATCTCGCAGAATGTTGCATGCCACTGCCCCAACTCTTTGCAAGATTGCTATGAAATATGATAAGCAAGATAGGTGGTGTAGATCATTACATAATGATAGAGCCATGAAGTGTAGAGGGTTTCAAATATCACAAAAGTCTAAGTTCAAGCCTAATAACATAGTGACCTAAAGGTGGAAGAAGGTGAGGGTTAAATAGAATGGATATGACAACATGAAGATGATATTAAGATTTAGGAGAGTAGCCTAATAGAGGTCTATTTCAAGCCTAATAGGGGTCTAAGATTGCAGTGATGGAATAATGCATTGAAGGACTAAAACAAACCCTATAGAGATAGTACTAGAAAACAAAGTCAAGGTGAACCAAGATAAAAGAACAAGCAGTTCATATATGATTGTGTTGACTACTAGAATAAGTATGTTAACAACCATAAGATGCGTGTTGACATGTGAAGACTATAACAGTTATAGCAAAGGCAATGTGTGAGGATATCACCGATACAATGTAGTTCAAATTGTTTTGGCATGTTTGGGTGCAAAATAGGACCATGCCTAGCCTAATCGTACCCATCTGGATGTGTTGGAACTATCAGTTTGGTGGCATCACGAGCAAGATGAAAGTTACACCCCTTTGCAACTTTACACTGCATGCATCTGACCATTTTTAGGGCAGCAGAAAAACTTTCACCATAGGCAAATGCCTCCGAGATGAAAAAACCTAGAGAGATTATTGTAGAGAGACCCTACATGATCATGTAGCCTCAGATGGAATGTTTCTAAGTGACATGATTTCTAAGTAACAGTTCATCAAAGATTGTTTCCTTTTTACATTTTGGACTCTTTAGGGATATCACCGGTACAATGTAGCTCAAACTATCTCGGCATGTTTGGGTGCAAAAAAGGACCATACGAGCCTAAATGTACCCATTAGAATGCCTTGGAACTATCAGTTTGGTCACATTAGGAGTAGGATGAAAGCTACACCCCTTTGCAACTTTACACTACCTCCTTCTGACAATTTTTGGGGTAGCAGAAAACCTTTCACCACAGGAAAACACCTAAAAGATATCAAAAATCAAGAGAGGTTACTGTAGAGGGACCCTACATGATCTTGTAGTCTCAGATAGAATGTTTCTAAGTGACATAGTTTCTGAGTAACAACTTGTCAAAGATTGCTACCTTTTTGGACTTTTGACTCTTTAGGGATATCACTGGTACAATGTAGCTCAAACTATTTCGGCATGTTTGGGTGTAAAATAGGACCATACCTAGCCTAAACATACCCATCTGTACGTATTAGAACTGTCAGTTTGTTCATATTAGGAGTAGGACGAAAGTTACACCCCTTTGCAATTTACACTACCTCCTTCTGATGATTTTTGGGGTAGCAGAAAACCTTTCACCATGGGTAAACGTCTTAGAGATATCAAAAAATGAGAGAGGTTATTGTATAGGGACCCTATGTGTTCATGTAGCCTTAGAAGGAATGTTTCTAAGTGACATGTTTTCTGAGTAACAGCGCATCAAAGGTTGGTACTTTTTTGCACTTTGGACTCTTCAGGGATATCATCAGTACAATGTAGCTTGAATTGTTTCGGCATGTTTGGGTGCAAAACATGACCACACCTAGCCTAAATGTATCCATCTAGATGCATTAGAATTATCAGTTTGGTCACATCAGGAGCAGGATGAAAGTTACACCCCTTTGTAACTTTACACTACCTCCTGACAATTTTTGGGGTAGTAGAAAACCTTTCACCACGGGCAAACACCTCAGAGTTATTAAAAAATGAGAGAGGTTATTGTAGAGAGACCCTATGTGATCATGTAGCCTTAGATAGAATGTTTCTAAGTGACACAGTTTCTAAGTGACATCTCATCAAATATTGCTTCCTTTTTGCACTTTGGACTCTTCAAGGATATCACCGATACAATGTAGCTCGAATTGTTTCGGCATGTTTGGGTGCAAAATAGGACCATGCCTAGCCTAAATCTACCCATTTAGACATGTTGGAACTGTCGGTTTGGTCACTTCAGGAGCAGGATGAAAGTTACACCTCTTTGTAACTTTACACTACCTCCTTCTAATAATTTTTGGGGTAGTAGAAAACTTTTCACCATGGGAAAATGCCTTAGATATATCAAAAATTGAGAGAGGTTATTGTAGAGGGACCCTACATTATCCCATAGCATCAGATTAAATGTTTCTAAGTGACATGGTTTCTGAGTAATAACTCATCAAAAATTACTACCTTTTTACACTTTGGACTCTTTAGGTATATTACCGGTATGGGTGTAAGGTATTAACTTAGATTTTAGAGCAAAGTAAAGACTAAGGTTTTTAGGAGGTTGATGACTAGATAACCCTAAACATAATACAACCTAAGTGCTAAAAACCACATGAAGAACATAGAAGGTTATCTGAGATAGATAAAATAGAGAGTATAACACAAACAAAACTTACCAAACTAGATGTTTAAAGACAATACACTTAGGGTTTAAAACATGACTAATAACTTTAACTTAAAAACCTTAACTAGTTTTGAATGTTTAAACCTCTGCAGTTGTGATATGACCACTACCACTGTGACATCCTTTAGACTTCCAAAACTTCCAACAACAACCACAACTCATCAATCAACATCAAAATGACCTTAACACCATATTTTGTGATCAATATCAACATCATGAGGACACTGAAGTTGATAAAGTTTTCCTAATGAGAAAAAGAGCTTCCCTTAGCTTTAAGAAATATAAATATTCTATACTAACAAGGCGAACCATGTGAAGGTGGAAGCTGATGTGGCCTCACCTAAGACCTAAAACACATGTATTCTAGTAGATGTAGGACACCTAAGACACCTATTGTATAGTATGTATCTAGATTTTATAGACATAGTAGACTTAAGACACCTAATCCTTATACCTTATCATAGTCTAGACCTAAGTCAAATAGACACCTAGATTATAGTTCTACCTAAGACACCTATTATGGTAGACCTAGTTGACATATACTACCTACCTAAGACACTTAGATTAAATTATACCTTATTCTAGTCTCTAGCTAGGTAGTTGATATATAGTATCTACCTAGAAGACACCTAGATCATTCTAGATTATACCTTATTCTAGTCTCTAGACAGGTCGTTGATATATAGTATCTAACTAAGACACCTAGATTAGATTAAATACCTTTTTTCTAGTCTCTATCTACCTAGTTGACATATAGTATATATTTAAGACACAAGTAGAGACACCTATTATCTAGTTAGAAATCAAGACACCTAGAGACACCTAGATTTTATACATTACCTAGATTTTATACATTACTCTTAGGATCAACTTCATCCATCACTTAGGTCTAACCGCATGAAGCATAACATGATGTTGATGCAAACATCAAATGTATACCATAGCAAACAAATCAAGTTCATACAACTGCTTCTCAAGTTCATACAACTATGTGCATCATATCATATACTCTATGAAGAAGCAAGTCTCTTTATATCACAAAACCCAACAACATATCTTAAAAGCATTATAGTATAATCAAACAATAGACAACCAATAGACCTGCACAATTATGTATTCCTTACTCAATTACTAACATCCAAGCACTTTGACATCAATGACAAACATATTCATCACAATATTCAATATATATGTGTAAAAATGCAACAACAAATAAAAAAAGACAAACCTATGTAAACCTACAAATTAATGTGCATACTTACAAGTCAATGTAACATGACTTTACAAAATCAATATGAATACTTACAAATTAATCCAATGAACCATCCGGGTCTACTCTACTCTTTATTTTGTCAAGTATTGCCTCATGGTCAGACTCACGCACCTTCCACAAGGTCTTATTCAAAGGTCTACCCTAATATTGTATCAAATGAACATTGGATGCCACGACAAGGTTTGAGTAATGAAAAAATCTTCCATTGTGTGTCAAAGTCCTAAAATAGCCAAACATTAACACTTTTATGTGGGTACCTTCTAAGCCATGTTCCAATAACAACCACTGAGCCTATAGGATATTCGATGTTTTCTCAATCTGTAACTAGGGCCTCCAATTTATTTTTGGCCTCAACATAATGACACAAGTAATAATATGTTCCCTCTTCATTATCTTCATCTGCAATAACTACATAAACATGCATTACATTGATATGTGTAGCAAATTAGATGAAATTAGTCAACATTATAAAAACACTACAAATTAAGATAACATTAGGAATTTCAAAAACTATGGCTCTTTTGATACATGCTCCTACACCATCATGCTCCCCCTTTCCATGCCCGGCCTCACAGAAGTTTTACATATGTTGAACACCTATAATATTATGCCTCTTGCTCAACCAATAGAAATTCTATGAGTTCTTGAATTGTGATGCACAATTATCTAACCATATGATATGCTAACTGAATGATATGCCCCTTCTAGACAAATCATTATACAACACCTGAAATCAACCTTGCATGAACTCTATAGAATGCATGCAATCATCACTAATACAAAAATGATACTCCCTTATGATCTTTTTATTATCCTTTGTACTATCATTCGCATGAATGAATGTGATGTGCATAAATATAGAAACCTATGTGGAGTTGTAATATTGTGATTGCACCTCGCGTTGTGGCTATAGATTGTAGTTCTATGCAAAGTCAATGACTGAAATAATGCTACCAAGTGAAAATGTGTCCATGCATGACTTGAATTGCAAGTCCAACCATTGATCTCTATAGGCATGTCTTGCATACTCATACACTATACTGTCACAAAATATAGGCATAAACTGATACACTCGAATCTTTTCAATAACCAATTCACACCTTTTTTCTTCTTTACCATATTTTGTATTGTATGCCACTATTTTATATTTGCCTAACTCTACTAGTTCATTTCCAACCGCATGT
The DNA here is from genome assembly GCA_027924645.1 of Cunninghamia lanceolata. NCBI lineage: Eukaryota > Viridiplantae > Streptophyta > Pinopsida > Cupressales > Cupressaceae > Cunninghamia > Cunninghamia lanceolata. The sequence goes on from BSBN01000055.1 coordinate 17,794,423, forward strand.
GTTCTTTCCATATGTTCACACATTGCCATACACTGAAAGCCACCACAATGCTGACATGTGCCATCCAAGCATAATTTCCTATAGAATATTTGACCTTCCTCTCTTTCACATAAAATTCTTGATATGAAGTCCCTTGAAGTAGTTGGTGGGGCACATATGCCACAATCCTGCAAAATATTGTTAGTATACAAATCTAAATATATAGACCGATAAACATCAAAATGGTTAGAAAATTTAATATGCAATCTACAACAACAAGTAGTGTGTGTGTGATTTATCTTGACATATAGAGGTTTTAGCATTTCAAACTATCTTTGACAAATTTTAATTTGAGGATACATCTCTAGAAATTTGCCAAAAAATTGTGTTTGAGTCATATCCAAAAAAATGCTATAGATGTGGCTCACAATTACGACTACCAATTATCCTTCTTACCACATCCCTTTAATTTGGAGATACCCTTGTGTAATTCTTCCAAAAGTCTTCAATTAGTGATCTCAATGCTTCAACAATTGGTTTATCTCTTCATGATAGTCTCCTCAAGAACGCCCATAATTCATTGGCATTGGTGTCCTCAATTCTTTGGCGCTTTCCAACGGCTCTTGATAAAGTTTTCCTATTAATTCTCAATGCATGACTCATCTTTCTAATGACACAAGCTTTCCTCATTTGACTACTTACTATAGTCAATGTAATGGCACGCCATGTTGCATTACTATCTTTTGTGCATGAGGTGTTACCCACACTCTCATATGAACTCATTAGATTCTTGACAATAGATTTTTTACTTGAAGCCTCTGATGTTCTCAACCCAAGAATCTTCATGATGGACCTATACTTTATACTTCACATTATTTCAATGAATAGTTGACATCTTGTGGTCTCATTTAACTTTTCAAAGAACAATATCCAAATCTTATGAGCATATCTTCTACAAGTGCATTTTCGAACCTTACCTTCTATTGGCTGCAAAATATTCTCATCAATATCAATCAAATACTTTGGCTTTCTATGTATAATTCTAAGTAGTGTTAAGATAGGTAAATTCATCTCAACATTAGGAATTTCATCAATATTTAAATGAGATGGGCTAGATGCCATACCTTCAATCAAAGATGGAATAGATGACATACCTCGAGGTTCTAGTGGGAATGATGATATACCTCCTTCCTCACATTTGAGCGATGATGTACTCTCAACTTGAGATGTGGTAGATGGTGTCCCTACATGTTGACTTGCGGTAGAGGACATGTCTCCAACTATGGTATTCAAATCTCTCATAGCACAAAACTTTTGCATTCGTTCCCTTTGTGTCACCAATACCATATCTCTTTTTGATGGTTGTGGTTCCTCTTCAATTGGCATGTCTTCATTTATCATGTCCAATTTCCTATTCTTATGAAGTTCCCTCAAAGTTGCTACTTTCTTTGCATTCTTAGCTTCTATCTCTTTCTGTGTTAGTTTAACTCTTGATCATTTCCTTGGCATGATAGAGAATTTATCTATAGCATGATAAAGAGATAAATATTAGTTCCTAAGAAATGAATCCATACAAATAACTGAAATATATGTCATTCAACCCTTCATACAAAATGTACATACAATCATCATGTAGAAGAGTAAATGTCACTCAACTAAAATAGGTACAAAGCATACAAAGCATTATAGCACAATGTTATTACAACCATACAAAGCATTATGGTACAAAGTTCACTTCAGTCCTATGAGGATAAGGACAATGGAGAGTCACCTATTGAGGCTACAAGTGAAGAGTACATGGGACTTCATATTGACTACAAGGTTGAAGATGTGTGGGAGGCCTTGGTACTAGTGGCATCAAACTACCTACACTTACTTGCGGATAGAGATCATCTCCTCACACATGAAGATTTAGCTTGCAGCCATGGGATAGAATTTAGGACACATGATACACTTGATTTTCACTTGGAGAGGTCTCGTGGGCCAACACTTGTTGATAACCATCTAGTCATGAAAGGAGAGATGATTGAGATCGTGGGAGACATCATACTAGGGCATGAGGTAAGGACTGATTTTGTGATGTGTGAAAGTAGTCCCTTATCTTCACATTATCATGTTATGACAACCAAGAGGATCAGCCTTAAGGCTTATGATTTTCATGGAGACACTCATGTTGAACTTTGCACTTTGCTATGACTGAACTATCTTGAGACCCTATATCAATTCCATGGCAATGTGACTAATTTGTAGTATTTAACTTGGCACATTTTCATAGATATGGGAATGGAAACATTTGGTATACAAGGTTTGTATGAACTATCAACATGAAGAATAATGTAGCAAACCATGGATCATGATTGGATTAAGCCTATTGGGATTTACTTGTATGATCTTAGCACCTATTCATTTGTATTTTAACTTGTTATGACAAGATAATAGTATTTCATTATGCTTAAGGGATTGTATATTTATATGTTGTAAGGATTTATTCTTGTATAGTTTGACATCACGATATGTTAAGGTCTGTTTAATTCATTATTGCACATAATTATTAAAGAGCCCAAGTGAAGAAAATATACATGGTACCATGTGAGATTGTAGGTTGCTTTCTTGATCGTGATTGTCTCTATTTTAATTAATGTTGACCTTTGAGATATCTTTTATTATGCATACCATGAACTGATTTAAAACATAGTCTATTATAAGGAAAATTACATGTATGATAAAGCATGATAAATTAATTCAAATAGAATTAAGGAAAATGTAAAGAACATGCATGTCAAGACTTGACATACCTAAAAAATAGAGATTCGAATGGAGAGAGTACCCAATTATGTAGTGTTTTTTTCTTCTTGCATCAAACTCCTCAACAATTTGAATTTTTCACCACTTGCTTCCTTTTCAATGTTAAATTGAATAACACTCAAATAGAATTAGTAACAAAAATACTATTAACCAATCTATAATGTTAAATTCCTACAATTCAATCACAATTAACATTACAACACTACAAAAATTGAAACTTGAATTGATATATATCAAATTCGATGTGAAAAATATGTTATTTCTTCCTTCTTAAGTTGGCAAAGTAGAAAAAGGTGGTGGAAAGTTCATGCAAAGGTGGTAGAATATGAAAAATGTGCATGTTGGTGTAGGAGCACCAAGTTTACCTCTTGCAAAGTTTGTAAATAATGTCTTAATGTTGGTCTTTGTTAGGATATAGTTATGTTGGAGTCTTTTGTCATTGAATAAGGTCATAATAGACCACTTCAAATGTAATTTGAATCATGCGGTTTCATTATTACAAAGAAAGTGTCATATTTGTAATGTTGTCAAAAATACTATGTAAGAAGATACGAAATTGCTAAATGGTGGAATACAAAAGATCGGTAGTTTAAAAGTTAGTTGGAGGTCATTATTTTTAAAGGGAAAAGCATGTAAATATGAAGGTGAACTCGTTGTATAATATGGAGAATGGTTTTGAAGTGAACATCAAGAATGATACCCCTATTCTACATAGCAAATTCTCTATTTTTATGAGTTTTTTACTATTTTTTTGGTGTTCCCATGACCCTGTTTTGAGGGTTGTGAGGAAAAAACATGAATTTGCAACCATTTCCTTTAGTTAAAATCTCTCAAATTTGGTGAAATATATTTTAATAGCATGAATATCAATTCTTCAAAGTGGTAAGAGTAGGAGAGGCGAGTTGTGAGGTTATTTGTGTGAAGCCATAGAGCAAATTTTGTGAGTTTTAGCTTGAAAAGTGAGGGTTAAGAGTGTGAGTTTGCATAAAAGAAATTGGTAAGAGACTTGTAAAGGTTGGTATAGCATAAGTAGACATAATAAGACATGTTTGAGGTATTGGGAAAGTTTTAAGATTAGTGGAATATGGATTTTCAATGAACCCTCCTTGAAACTAGCCTAGAAAAGCCTAAAACAAGGGTTTGGTGATTTGGGACTTAAATGAGCATTCTAGCTCCTAAAAATGGTTGATTCAGTGGTTTTGGAGGTTTTTTAAAGACTGTCCTTAGGAATTTTGGGTTACAAGGAGTTTGGAGCGTACTTGCTTTGGAAAATAGGGCTAATTGCCCCTTTGTAGCAGCAGGAACAATCAATTTTAGGCCATGAAGTTCTAAGACAACCCTATGTGGAAGTGAGATATGTTAAATAACTCAATAATGGGTATCTAAAAAGATGAATAAGTTGTGGGTTTGAGGTAGTTTCTGAAAGTTGTGATGAAAAGATCCCTTTTCGAGGACTAGTAGGAATAAGGGGGCTAAAGAAGGAACACCCCTAATCTTAGGGTCTTGAGACTTACAAATTGGTTTGGTTGGAAGTTAGTGATTAGTGTACCTTTCTTGACATCAAATTGGTATCAGACCACAATAATTAGATCTCTTGAGGGAGATTGGTTGAAGTTTGCCTAAAAGAAAGGTTGGAATTTGAAGAGTCAAGATGCCTCCTAAGACTAGTGGCATTGCTAGAGAGTTGTAGGAGTTAAAGGATAGACATGATAAGTTGTTGGAGTCTCATAATGTTGTTTTGTCAAGGCTTACTGCCTTGGAGTCAAGTCAGAAAAGAGGTATGGTTCTAGGAGATGAGAGTGAATTCGAGGAAGAAGGGGAAGAAGCGAATGAAGTAGAGGAAGAGCAGATGGATCCTAATGAACAGAGGACAATAAAGCTTTTGAAGGTAGTAAGAGGAGAGGAATATAAGTCCAAGGTTGATTTTACCATGTATGGAGGAAGTTTGAATGATGAGGAGCCTCTAGATTGGATTGCAGCCATAGATAATCACTTTGAATGTGAAGATGTTCATGAAGAGAAGAAGGTAAAGATTGCAAAGACAAAGCTGAAAGGTCATGTATTATTGTGGCGGGACTATGAACAAGATGAGAGGAGAAAGAAAGGTAAATTAAACATAGTTTCTTGGGGCAGAATGGTTGGTAAACTCAAAGGTAAGTTTCTTCCTAAAGACTTTGAAGTTCAATTGTTTAAGAAACTCCAAGGTTTAAAGAAAAAGGACTTAGATGTTAAGACCTATACTGATGAATTCTATAAGTTAAGCATAAGATCAGGTAGAATGGAAGATGAGGTTGAAAATTTTGCTAGATACATTGGTGGACTTAATTTAATATTTAAGATGAACTAGTTGTGGAAAATCCAAGAATTGTTGAAGAGTGTTATCAAATGGCAGTAAGGGTTGAAGAGAAGATCAAAAGAAGGAAAGACAAATCTATTAGAGGAAGAGGCAGCAATCAGAGAGGAAGAGGATCATTTCCTACATCAAAATAGTCCCTTGATGAACAAGAAGATGCAAACAAAGGTAAAGAGCAAGTTGTTGATTCAAGGGGTGGATTTAAAGGCTCTAGAGGCAGATTTGGTGCATGTAGGAGTTCCAATACATTTTCAGGAAGATGCTACAATTACAATCAGTTTGGCCATCCATCCCTCAAGTGTCCTAAAAGACAAGGCTCTACTTCAAGCGTTGGTGACAAGAGGGCTCAAATTGTGCAAGAGGAGGATAAGGTAAGTGTGAAGTCACCCTCTCTACATGCTATTCCAGAAGATGGGGAAACATTGAAGGTGAAGAGACAACTTTTGAAGGCATCCAAGGAGAAGGAGCTGATTCAAAGAAGAGCATTATTCAGGACAACATGCAAATGCAAGGGAAAAGTATGCAAAGTTGTCATAGATTTAGGTTCTACTGAAAATATGGTGTCTTGTGAAATAGTTGATAGACTGAAATTAGAAAAAATTCCCCATGAAGCACCTTATAAGGCATCTTGGTTGAGTAATGATCAGTCCATTTTGGTTAATGAACAAGCCCTAGTTGAGTTTCAAATTGGTAGATATAGTGATAAGGTTCTTTGTGATGTTGTACCTATGAATTGTTGCCATCTATTACTTGGAAGGCCTTGAAAATTTGATAGATATGCCAATTATGATGGGCGAAACAATACATATCAAATTAAGAAGGATGGGAATGCTTTTACATTGACTCCATTGATTGAATATGTGAAGGAACAAAGCAAGGAAGCCAAAGTGATTATGTTTGGTAAGAAAGAGTTTGTGAAGGTTGAGTGTGAAGAGAAAGTGAAGATTGCAGCCACTCCTATGTTGGAGGACATAAAAACAATAAGTTTGAAGAATGAAGTGAGTTTAAAGGCAAATAAGATGGAAAGATAATAGAGGTTGATAAGGAGTAGGTCAAGTTGATGATGGAAGTGCAAGATTGGCATGAAAAACAAGACAAGATCATGATTGGAACAATATTTTCTCCTTTAGCTTTAAACAAGGTTAGTGGTCAGTCATGTAATGACAGTACAAAGGCTGGAAAACCTGTCAAGATAGAGGTCTTAGGGGTAGGAAGATTGAGAAAAGAGGTGTCTAAACCTGATTGGACAGTGACAGTAAGGGCAGAGAACATCATGATAGAGACAAGAGAGAAAGGTGTAGTGATTAAGGGCATTTGGTAAGGGCATATGACTGAGTTCAATCATGAAACAAAGGTGGAAAGAAAGATAAGTTAGGGTGCAAATGATAAGGGTTTGATTGCATGCATAAAGGTAGATTCAACATAAAGTCATGATGAGGCAAAGGATAAGAGGCAGATAACAGGCTAGTTTGCAGAGATGAGACAGTGAAAAGGTAGAAATCAGTCCAAAGAAGCAAGGGACAGTGCAAGACTACAATACCTGATCCAAGACAGAGAGATCCTAGACAAAGGAGCATTTGCAGGTCAAAGAGGTGGTGTGAAAAAGCAAGGTTCATGGAAGTATAGTCCTCATGGGACATGAGGTCTTCTTTTAGGCCAGGTGTATGGTGCAGGAGCACCAAATTTACCTCTTGCAAAGTTTGTAAATAATGTCTTAATGTTGGTCTTTGTTAGGATATAGGTATGTTGGATTCTTTTGTCATTGAATAAGGTCATAATAGACCATGTCAAATGTAATTTGAGTCATGGGGTTTCATCATTACAAAGAAAGTGTCATATTTGTAATGTCAAAAATGTTATGTAAGAAGATATAAAATTGCTAAATGGTGGAATACCAAAGGTCAGTAGTTTAAAAGTCATTTGGAGGTCATTATTTTTGGAGGGAAAATCATGTAAATATGAAGGTTAACTCATTTTAAAAGATGGAGAATGGTTTTGAAGTGAACATCAAGAAGGATACCCCTATTCTACATAGCAAATTCTTTGTTTTTATGAGTTTTTTACTATTTTTTTGTTGTTCCCATGAACAATACAGCCCTGTACGGATGTGTCAGAGTCTAAGATTCATTGTAATTGGAAGCATGTTTCTACTTTCTATTCCAAGTGGTTGCATCATTTTGTATTAAGTTTGAAGCATTTTATAGCATTTTGATTGCGAACAGCCTGGAAACCCTGTTTTGATGGTTGTGAGGAGAAAACATGAATTTGTGACCACTTCCTTTAGTGGAAAGCTCTCAAATTTGGTGAAATATACTGTAATAGTATGAATTTAGATTCTGCAAAGTGGTAAGAGTAGGGGAGACGAGTTGTGAGGTTATTTGTGTGAAGTCATAGGGCAAATTTTGTGAGTTATGGCTTGAAAAGTGAGGGTTAAGAGTGTGAGTTTGCTTAAAAGACATTGGTAAGAGACTTGTGAAGGTTGGTATAGCATAGGTAGACATAATAAGACATGTCTAAGGTATTGGGAAAGTTTGAAGATGAGTGGGATATGGATTTTCAAGAAACCCTCCTTGAAACTAGCCTAGAAAAGTCTAAAACAAGGGTTTGGTAGTTTGGGACTTAAATGAGCATTCTAGCTCCTAAAAATGGTTGATATAGTGGTTTTATAGGTTTTTAAAGACTTTTATTAGGAATTTTTGGTTTACAAGGAGTATGGAGGGTACTTGCTTTGGAAAATAGGGCTAATTACCCCTTTGTAGCAGCCGGAACAGTTAATTTTAGGCCATGAAGTTCAGAAACAACCCTATGTGGAAGTGAGATATGTTAAAGAACTCAATAATGGGTATCTAAAAAGGTGAATAAGTTGTGGGTTTGTCATAGTTTCTGAAAGTTGTGATGAAAAGACCCCTTTTGGAGGGCTAGTAGAAATAAGGAGGCTATAGAAGGAACACCCTTAATCTTAGGGTCTTGACATCACATGTGAACTTCCCAATAGCATGAAAATCCTTTTTGTTTTGTTAGAACATGCACATAAATAGAAGAAAAAAGAGTATGTGGTCCTGGATCACGAGAGTCCAAGCCTTTTTACCATTTCTATAGCAATCCAAAATACACTCGCATTATAACACACTCACGTTATAACATGAGAGTGTTTTGGCCTGCTATAGAAAAATCCATATTATTCATTTCTCTATATATTACTTCTATCTCTCACCCCTCTATCTCTCACCTATCTCTCCCTCTCAACCCTCTAACTCTCCCTCAACCTTAAACATTAATCCCTCAACCCTAATCCTTTATCGCTCAACCCTAATTCCTTATCCCTAAACCCTAAACCCCGATCCCTAAACCCTAATCCCTCAACCCTAAACCTTCAACCCTAAACCCTATCCCTAACCCCTCTACCCTCAACACTCTACCTTAACCTTAATCCCTTGACCCCCAACCCTAATCCCTCAACCCTAAACTCTATCCCTCAAGGTCCTAAACCCTAATCCCTTATCCATAAACTATAAATCTTATCCCTAAACCCTCAACCCTCAACCCTCAACCTTAAACCTTAATCCCTCAACCCTCAACCCCAATCCCTTATCCATAAACCCTAAACCCTAATCCCTCAATCCTAAACCCTAAACTCTATCCCTATTTCTAAAGCCTCAACCCTTGACACTATACCTTAAACCCTAATCCCTTATCCCTAAACCCTCAACCCTAAACCCTAATCCTTCAACCCTAAACCCTATCCCTAATCCCTCTACCCTCAACACTCTACCTTAACCCTAATCCTTTGACCCTCAACCCTAATCCCTCAAACCTAAATGCTATCCCTAAAGCCTAAACCCTTAACCCTAATCCTTCAAGGTCTTAAACCCTAATCCCTTATCCCTAAACTCTTAACCCTATCCCTAAACCCTCAACCCTCAACCTTAAACCTTAATCCCTCAACCCTAAACCTTAATCCCTCAACAGTCAACCCTAGTCTCTTATCCCTAAACCCTAAACCCTAAACCCTAATCCATCAACCCTAAACCCTAAACACTATTCTTATTCCTAAACCCTCAACCCTTGACACAATACTTTAAACCCTAATCCCTTATCCCTAAACCCTCAACCCTAAACACTAATCCCTCAACCCTAAACCTTCAACCCTAAACCCTATCCCTAATCCCTCTACCCTTAACACTCTACCTTAACCCTAATCCCTCAAGACTCAACCCTAATCCATCAACCTAAATGCTATCCTTAAAGCCTCAACCCTAAACCCTAATCCCTCAAGGTCCTAAACTCTAATCCCTTACCCCTAAACTCTAAAGCTTATCCCTAAACCCTCAACCCTCAACCCTAATTCCTTTACCCTAAACCCTAAATCCTAATCCCTCAACCCTATACCCTAAATGCTATCACTATTCCTAAACCCTCAACCCTTGACACTATACCTTAAATCCTAATCCCTTATCTCTAAACCCTCAATCCTAAACCCTAATCGCTCAACCCTAAACCCTATCTGTATTCCCTATACCCTTAACACTCTACCTTAACCCTAATCCCTCGACCCTCAACCCTAAATGCTATCCCTAAAGCCTCAATCCTAAACCTTAATCCCTCAAAGTCCTAAACCCTAATCCCTTATCCCTAAACTCTAAACCCTATCCCTAAACCCTCAACCGTGAACCTTAAACCTTAATCCCTCGAGCTTAAACCTTAATCCCTCAATGCTCAACCCTGATCTCGTATTGCTAAACCCTAAACCCTAAATGCTATCCCTATTCCTAAACCCTCAACCGTTGACATAATACCTTAAACCCTAATCCCTTATCCCTAAACCCTCAACCCTAAACCCTAATCCCTCAATGCTAAACCTTCAACCCAAAACCCTATCCCTAATCCCTCTACCCTCAACACTCTACCTTAACCCTAATCCCTTGACCCTGAACCCTAATGCCTCAACCCTAAATGCTACCCCTAAAGCCTCAACCCTAAACCCTAATCCCTCAAGGTCCTAAACCCTAATCCCTTATCCCTAAACTCTAAACCATATCCCTAAACCTTCGACCCTAATCCCTCAACCATAAACGCTATCTCTAAAGCCTCAACCCTAAACCCTAATCCCTCAAGGTCCTAAACCCTAATCCTTTATCCCTAAACTCTAAACCCTATCCCTAATCCCTCTACCCTCAACACTCTACCTTAACCCTAATCCATCAACCATCAACCCTAATACCTCAACCCTAAATGATATCCTCAAACCCTCAACCCTCAACCCTCAACCTTAAACCTTAATCCCTTAACCCTAAACCTTAATCCCTCAACCCTCAACCGTAATTTATTATCCCTAATCCCTCAACCCTAAACCCTAAACACTATCCCTATTCCTAAACCCTCAACCCTCGATACTATACCTTAAACCTAATCCCTTATCCCTAAACCCTCAACCCTAAACCCTAATCCCTCAACCCTAAACCTTCAACCCTAAACCCTATCCCTAATCCCTCTATCCTCAACACTCTACTTTAACCCTAATCCCTTGACCCTCAACCCTAAATGCTATCCCCAAAGCCTCAACCTTAAACCCTAATCCCTCAAGGTCCTAAACCCTAATCCCTTATCCCTAAGCTCTAAACCCTATCACTAAACCCTCAACCCTCAACCCTAATCTCTTATCCATAAAGCCTAAACTTTAATCCCCCAACTGTAAACCCTAAATGCCAACCCTATTCCTAAACTCTCAACCCTTGACATAATACATTAAACCCTAATCCATTATCCCTAAACCCTCAACCTTAACCCTAATCCCTCAACCCTAAACCTTCAACCCTATACCCTATCCCTAATCCCTCAACCCTAAACACTATCCCTAAAGTCTCAACCCTAAACCCTAATCCCTCAAGGTCCTAAACCCTAATCCCTTATCCCTAAACTCTAAACTCTATCCCTGAACCCTAAACCCTAATCGCTCAACCATAAATGCTATCCCCAAATCCTCAACCATAAGCCCTAATCCCTCAAGGTCCTAAACCCTAATCGCTTATCCCTAAAATCTAAACCCTATCCCTAAACCCTCAACCGTAATCCCTCAACCCTAAATGCTATCTCTAAAACCTCAACCCTAAACCCTATTCCCTCAAGGTCCTAAACCCTAATCCCTTATCCCTAAACTCTAAACCATATCCGTAAACCCTAAACCCTAAACACTCAACCTTAAACCTTAATCCCTCAATGCTAAACCTTAATCTCTCAACCTTAAACCTTAATCCCTCAACCCTTAACCCTGATCCCCTATCCCTAAACCCTAAACCCTAATCCCTCAACACTAAACCCTAAAAGCTATCCCTATTCCTAAACCCTCAACCCCCTACACTATACCTTAAACCCTAATCCCTTATCCCTAAACCCTCAACCCTAAACCTTCAACCCTACACCCTATCCCTAATCCCTCTACCCTCAACACTCTACCTTAACCCTAATCCCTTCACCCTCAACCCTAATCTCTCAACCCTAAACTCTATCCCTAAAGCCTCAACCCTAAACCCTAATCCCTCAAGGTCCAAAACCCTAATCCCTTATCCCTAAACTCTAAACTTTATCCCTAAACCCTCAACCCTCAACCCTCAACCTTAAACCTTGATCCCTCAACCCTAAACCTTAATCCCTCAACCCTAATCTCTTATCCATAAACCCTAAACCCTAAATGCTATCCTTATCCCTAAACCCTCAACCCTCAACACAATACCTTAAACCCTAATCCCTTATCTTTAAACAATAAACCCTAAACCCTAATCCCTCAACCCTAAACCCTATCCCTAATCCCTCTACTCTCAACACTCTACCTTAAACCTAATCCCTCGACTCTCAACGCTAATCCCTCAACCCTAAGCACTATCCCTAAAGCCTCAACCCTAAACCCTAATCCCTTATCCCTAAACTCTAAACCCTATCCCTAAATGCTCAACCCTAATCCCTCAACCGTAAATGCTATCCCTAAAGCTTCAATGCTAAACCCTAATCCATTATCCATAAACTCTAAACCCTCAAACCTCAACCCTAAACCTTAATCCCTCAACCCTCAACTGTAATCTCTTATCCCTAAATCCTAAACCCTAATCTCTCAACCCTAAACCCTAAATGCTATCCCTATTCCTAAACCCTCAATTCTCAACACAATACTTTAAACCCTAATCCCTTATCTCTAAAACATCAACCCCAAACCCTAATCCCTCAACCCTAAACCTTCAACCCTAAACCCTATCTCTAATCCCTCTACCCTCAACACTCTACCTTAACCCTAATCCGTCAACCCTCAACCCTAAATCCCTAAAGCCTCAGCCCTAAACCCTAATCCCTCAAGATCCTAAACCCTAATCCCTTGTCCCTAAATTCTAAACCCTATCACTAAATGCTCAACCCTAATCCTTCAACCCTAGATGTTATCCATAAAGCCTCATCCCTAAACCCTAATCCCTTAAGGTCCTAAATCCTAATCCCTTATCCCTAAACTCTAAACCCTATCCCTAATCCTTCTACCCTCAACACTCTACCTTAACCCTAAATGTTATCCCTAAACCCTCAACCCACAACCCTCAACCGTAAACCTCAACCCTCAACCGTAAGCCTTAATTGCTCAACCCTAAACCTTGATCCCTCAACTCTCAACCCTAATTCCTTATCCCTAATCCCTCAACCCTAAACCCTAAATGCTATCCCTATTCCTAACCCCTCAACACTCGACACTATACCTTGAACCCTAATCCCTTATCCCTAAGCCCTCAACCCTAAACCCTAATCCCTCAACCCTAAACCTTCAACCCTTAAACCTATCCCTAATCCCTCTACCCTCAATACTCTACCTTAACCCTAATCAATCAATCATCAACCCTAATACCTCAACCCTAAACGCTATCCCTAAAGCCTCAACCTTAAACCCTAATCCCTCATCGTCCTAAACCCTAATCCCTTATCCCTAAACCATATCCCTAAACCCTAAACCATTAACCTTAAACCTTAATCCCTTGACCCTAAACCTTAATCCCTCAACCCTCAACCCTAATTCCTTATCCCTAAACCCTAAGCCCTTACATCCCTCAACCCTAAACCCTAAACTCTATCCCTATTCCTAAACCCTCAAACCTCGACACTATACCTTAAACCCTAATCCCTTATCCCTAAGCCCTCAACCCTATACCCTAATCCCTCAACCCTAAACCTTCAACCTTAAACCTTATCACTAATCCCTCTACCCTCAACACTCTACCTTAACCCTAATCCCTCGACCCTCAACCCTAATCCCTCAACCCTCAACTCTATCCCTAAAGCCTCAACCCTAAATCCTAATCCCTCAAGGTCCTAAACCCTAATCCCTTATCTCTAATCTCTAAACCCTATCCCTAAACCCTCAACCCTTAACCCTCAACCTTAAACCTTAATCCCTCAACCCTAAACCTTAATCCCTCAACCATTAACCCTAATTACTTATCCCTAAAATCTAAACCCTAATCCCTCAACCCTAAACCCTAAATGCTATCCCTATTCCTAAACCCTCAACCCTCGAAACTATACCTTAAACCCTAATCCCTTATCTCTAAACCCTCAACCCTAATCCCTCAACCCTAAACCTTCAACCCTAAACCCTATCCCTAATCCCTCTACCCTCAACACTCTACCTTAACCGTAACCCCTTGACTCTCAACCCTAATCCCTCAACCCTAAACGTTATGGACCTAAAGCCTCAACCCTAAAACCTAATCTCTCAAGGTCCTAAACCCTAATCCCTTATCCCTAAACTCTAAACCCTCAACCATCAACCCTCAACCTTAAACCTTAATCCCTCAAGCCTAAAACATAATCCCTCTTGACCTTAAACCTTAAACCCTTAAACCTTAAACCCTTGCCCCTTAAACCCTAAGCCCTCAACCCTCTACCCTCTACCCTTTACCCTCTACCCTTAGCCTATTACTTAATCCCTAATCCCTCAACCCTCAACCCTAAAAACTCTACAGGCTCAAGTCCTTATATACCCTAAACCCAAAACCCTTACATACATACATCCATACAAGCATACATACATACATACATACATACATACATACATACTTACATATAAGCATGCATACTAATGCAGTCAAGGTAGGAGGGTCCGATGAGGGACTGTCCAACCTTACAGCCTTATCCGAACCACACCATGATCATAATAGATATGCAACAGAAGATAACAACTAATCAATGGAAAGATAAATGATATTCATGAACACATAACACAAGATGTATCTTGGGAAAACTCTAACAGGGAAAAACCCAACCTTCAAAGCTCATTCTTCATATATTATACTTCAAATCAAATTATACATGCCTCAAGGGCTTTATAGATGCTAGGTCACAGCCCAGGGATTACAAAACATTCAAATAACAACATTCTTTCATGATTTCTTTCTTCTACAACTTAATTCTCTGCTTTGCAACTCATTCTACTTCCTGCTCTGCCTTCTACTCTATTTTACTACTCCTTCAGATCAAAACAACTTCAAATCACGCATCATGTCTTTGTGTTATCAATCACTACTTAGAAACAATCCTTTATCTCTTATTTATATCATCCGTAAGTTTTCAAATCATCACCAGGTCGGCCTAATTACAATGGCTAGCTTATGTAACATGTACACAAAATAGGTCGGGCCTAAATATAAGGCACTACTCCAAAAATTCATAGAACTTCGTGTAGACCACCATTGAAGGTCAGCCATGTCCTAAACTTTATTGAACAATGTTCCTTTTTGCTCTACAAGTCACAAATTTGCTCTGCAAGCTGATAAGACTCCACTAAACACTGTCAGCTCTGTTATGCAAAATCAATCAATCCTTTGGTAGTGATAACTCTCTGGAATCAAAGCCAAATGATCTAAATTCTTGATATGTTATAACTTACTATGTCTAGATGTTAATTCCAAATCCATGGCCTCTAATATTCAAATGCCAAAATTCTCCAAGGTCGCTCTCTCTGCAATCTGTAACTTCACTATCAACTATTTCAATTGCTCTGAATGCTTCTAGATACTCCTGCATCAGACTCTCAGGGTTATATGAAAAGTGAGCCTCTTCACTTTGGTCTGCATTATGTCAAATTCAATGTTGTTGCTTTGAATAGGTTCAGCAATCTATTCACAGGTACTTGCAACTGCCTCAAGGTCAGCGGTATGTTCAAGTCTACCCTGCACAACTGCCTCAAATTCTTCTAAGGTTAGCATTCTACTTGCAAACCTCTCACTACCTCTATGATTGGTGATCTGATCAAGTCTTCTCCACAAGCTACCTCAAGTTCCTCCTCTTGTCATGGTATAGGTTTGACAGTCTACTTTCAAGTCTTCCACTGCCTCAATGCTCGGCGATCTGAGCAAGTCTTCTCTACAGGTTGCCTCAAGATCAATGTTTGTTTCAATCAATTAAGAGTCAATACCTGCATACTTATATCCTCTAGAACAATCAGGTTACTTTCTGATTCGGTCAATACACTTTCTTAACTTCTCTATAACACTGTCTACTCCCTAATTTTTAACACAATTTCCTTTGCACTCATCAAAATCTTACAGCTTCCACTCTACTTACATTGCTTCTGTACTTCACTTTGTTTCCTTTACCATAATCACTTCAATCCGGTACACAATCCTTCTCCTCTGGTATAATAAGTTACTTTCTTTGATACAGTCAACATAGTCCTAAATTTCTCTACACACATTCTGATCTCTAATTTTAGATACAATTTGCTCTGCACTCATCAGGGTCTCATATTTTCTTCTTTGCATATACTTCTCCTATACTGTTCTCTATTTTTCTTATCCACTTTTACTTTACTCTAGTACACAAAATTTCTCCTCCAGTAGAATATCTTGTCATTCCTTCTTTGCTGCAAAATTAATTTCCTTCTCTGCTATGTTTCACACTTTCTCTATATTGCTCTTTCATATGTTTAGTCTACAACACAATTCTCCTTAGGATAAATGCTTCACCTTCTTTTATTTTCTCTATTATACTCAATGATTCAAAAAGTTCTGCTTCTTCCTCTGCATAAACTATCTCTAAATTACTTACTGCTTCTCCTTTATCAGTTTCTTTGGTTACATGTTCTTGATGACTTTCCTTGCTTAATTCTTTTCCCTTTCAAACTTGAAAATAGGTTCTTCTTCTTGAAAATCTTTCTACATTCCTTCGGTGTCCTTCACTGTGATAAGAATCATGACTCCTGTCACTTCTCCCTCTATAGTTTGAATTACTGTCCTTGTTTAGCTCCACATAAGATCTTCTTTCTCTACGTCCTAATCCAACACATGAATACTTTAGTCTATACCTCCCTTTGAACATACAAGTAACATGTTTCCATTCATGTCCATCAATCCATCCATAATTCTTCTGTATACAACTTGTCATAGGATTTCTTTTCTTCATCTTGTTCCAACACAACTTTTTAGAATGGTTCCTCAATCCACAAAACTTACAAGGGTATAGATCCCAACACAACTCCTCATGTCCATGTCTATTACAATGTAAACAATACATACCTTTTCTGCTTTGATTTCATTTGTTAAAGTTTTCCATAACATCCTTAGCTCTGTCATAACCAATCCCTTCACTTTTTGATCTAATTACTGGTTTAACAAGTTCTATAATTCCTTGCTTCTACTTTCCCAATCCTTTTCCTTCATACCTTATTTTTTGTATGATTTTGAAACCAATACCATCACCAACAACTGCAGGTTTAGTCACACTATCACTTTCTATCTCATTTCCTAAAGAGACTTCTGTATCATCACACAAATCATTAGTATCACAAGAAACATCACACAACTCAGGCTTAGATCTCAAACTTTCAATCTCTCTTCTACAAGCTACAAGTGACTGTTCCAACTGTTCCATCTGCTCTTTTAATTCTGATATTTCACTCTTCGACAAACTATTCTCCTTCTTCAATTCTTCCAAAGTATCTTCTAGATCTTTGTTCCTCTGTTCAACCTTATAAAACAACTTAAATCCTTTTTCTAGTTCTGTAAATTTCTTCTCAACATCTTCAAGAATTTCAGCTCTGCTTCTAGGTCTTCATTTATGCTCTTTACATCTTCCAGTTCTTTTTCAAGGGCATCAAACTTATCTAATCCTAGATCTTTCGTCTTCTCCAACAACTCTAAGTTACACTTCTTGACTTCACACAATTCTTCTTCCAAAATATCTTTTTCACACATTAGGGTTTCATTTTCTTCCTTCATCCTCTTTCCAATCTTCCCCATCTAAAACAAATTAGATAAACAACTTAATTTGAAAATCTTACCAAATATTCCTTGCATTGATCTTTCTTCTGTGATGATTTTTTTGTATACTTTAGGGTTTCACACTTCCTTCCAATAGATTCACCATCTTCTAACAGATTCGTAACTAGCCCAGCAGATTCGAAACTAGCTCTGATACCACTTAATGCAGTAAAGGTAGGAGGGTCCGGTGAGGGACTATCCAACCTTGCAGTCTTATCTAAACAAGACCATGATCATAATAGATATGCAATGAAAGCTAACAACTAATCAACATAAATATAAATGATATTCATGAACACATAACACAAGATGTATCCTGGGAAAACCCTAACAAGAAAAAACCCAGCCTTCAAAGCCCATTCTTCATATATTATAATTCAAATTGAATTACACATGCATTAAGGGATTTATAGGTGCTAGACCACAGTGTGGGGATTACAAAACATTCATATAGCAACATTCTTTCATGATTTATTTCTTCTACGACTTGATTCTCTGCTCTGCAACTCATTCTGCTTCCTACTCTGCCTTCTACTCTATTCTACTAATCCTCTAGATCAAAACAACTTAAAATCTTGCATCATGTATTTGTGCTATTTATAACTACTTAGAAATAATCCTTTATCTCTTATTTATATCATCCGCAAGCTTTCAAAGCATCACCAGGTCAGCCTAATTGCAACGGCTAGCTTATGTAACATGTACACAAAATAAGTTGGGCCTAAACATAAGGCACTACTCCACAAATGTAGAGAACTTCATGCAAACCACCATTGAAGGTTGGCTAGGTCCTAAACTTTATTGAACACTGTTCCTTTTTGCTCTGTAAGTCACGGATTTCCTCCGCAAGCTGATTAGACTCCACTAAACACTGTCGGCTTTGTTTTGTAAAAACAGTCAATCCTCTGATAGCAATAACTCTCTGGAATTAAAGACAAATAATCTAAATTCTTGATATGTTATAACTGACTATGTCTAGATGTTAATACTAGATCCGTAACCTCTAATATTCAAATGCCAGAATTCTCCAAGGTCGCTCTCTCTGCAATCTACAACTTCACTGTCAACTATTTCAATTGCTCTGAATGCTTTCGGATGCTCCTGCATCACATACATACATACAACCATACATATATACATACATACATACATACATATAGGCATACATACATACATACATACATACATACATACATATTAACCTTGAACATAAAACATTCCAAGGGAGACATAATGCGACCGCATTATAACATTCTCGCGTTATGTCAAACATGACAAACAATGGGCAAACTTTTATGAAAAGGGAAAAAATGCAAAAGAAAACATAATGCAAGCACGTTATAATGCGCTTGCGTTATATTTTTCTTTGGGAATCCACAGCCTTAGGCTTGGGATTTGCTTTGGATTTCCAACCCAAAGGCTTGGAGTGCCTTCCCAACATACAGAGATGTGTTTTTGCATATTCTACAAGATTTCACATAATTTCATTTGTGCTAACCCTCATATTTAAACTTGTTTCAAGGTTAAACAAATCGAACACCTAGGTAATGTTAGGCTTTCTCTTAGCTTTTTAACGATGTAATTTTTTTCACATTTTGATAATGTTAAGCCTTTCATCTTTAATTTCTTTTGTTTGTGTGTCTGTTTTTGGGCAAAAACTAGTGTTTGGTCTTTTTTTCATTGTAAATTAACCGTTCATTGAAATTTAAAAAAAATACATTTTTAGAAACTAGACTCCATTCTACATATTAAAAAAAATTATTTTCAATTAGTTTTCAAAATTTATAGGGGTAGCACGGCAAAAATTCTATTTTTCAGGATGTGTTCACTTTGAAAATTAGTAAAAAATCAAATATTCATTAAAAAATTATCAGAAAAAATGGGCATAAACTACATGTTGTTAGCTAATTTCTCACCAAAGCAATTTAAATACCAAAAAAAGGTTAACCTTTTGAGGGAGCCACAAAACATGCTATGATATGTTTTTTTGACAGAAACAACACCATTTTTTGTGGATCCCTCTTTTGAACCTCTTAATCTATACCATTTTCAAAAAAAATTAGTAGTTTAGAAAGTAGACTTGGAGCACTATGAACATTGTTTTTGTTGCATTTTAAAATTTTGAGTGTAACTATGCTCAATTTCTCATCCAAGGCCAGTATTTCCTGATTTTAGAAAAAAAGTGGCCACTTAAGACCCCGTTTTGGGCCCTCATCTTCTTGCACTTACCCTTATAAGGTTATTTCTATGATAATACAGCTGCATGTAGTTTTGAGTTCCATTGAGCTCTATGTAAGTCACTAGTATGTTTTATTTTTTCCAGGGAAACATTCATACTTTAATATCAGGAAGTAGGGAAGAGAAGATGAAGACTTTTGTTGTTATCTTTATTTTTGTACTAGTAGCTCTAGGTAGAAGCAGGGTTATAACAACAAATACAAGGAATTTTGACACTTGGGCTGATCTCATTCCATAATGGATAACTCATATTTGATTGAATCTAATCCTTGACTCAGATTTATACCTTATCCATCTCCAGGTGAGTGGTAAATTCAAATAAATATGAAATCATCTTATCCTTTGATTGTTATTTAGTACTACATGCATAAATGCCCATTCTGTACAAGATTAAAACTAAATACACACCCTACTTAAATATTATCCATTTCAATCTAGTCAAACAATCAATATTAATTTAACACCTCATTCATAATAAAAAGTGATAAAGATTTATTCTGATATGTGAAAGGAAACCTCTACAAGAACAGTGAACAAAGGTTTCAATAACGAGGTCAATATAATGATAGTCATAGATAAACAAAGGAACAGTCCACAGAAGTAGCACCATGGAAAGATTGAAGAGAGTTAGCTCCTGTTGAAGTCCTTTTTCTCATTCAAAGAGAGACAAAAAGATAGTGAAAATGGTAAAAGATTGCCTATTTTTAGAGCTTGTGCAAATGTATTGAAGGCTTATGAGATCATTGGAAAGTTTTATGCCCTTACATAAACCAAAAAAGAGTCTTGCATGAACCTAGGATCAAAATAGAAGAATAGCAATGAGTTAAGGGGCTGATGAAATAATAGTCAAGGAGACAAAAAATAGTCACACAAGATTGCATTGATAGTCCTTTAAGGACTGTGTGATATGAACAATAGTCCAACAAATAGAGACTATTATCAAACCTAGAGGGAAAAAAGGGTAGGGATAGTAGATAGAAGTAGTCTTTTTGATTGTTGATAGGATCATTGAACATGAGAATAAGTAGAACAACAAATATAAGCAGCCCACATGATTTGAAAAGAACAATCCTTAAACTGTCATGGAAATACCTTTGTCAAGGTAGCAATATTTAACATTTTGGAGCAGTCATCATCTATGAAGCAAACAGGAACAATCATCTATGAGGTGCAACAAACATAGTGAATACAAAGATACATGTGGAACAATGGTCTAGTGGAGATCTAATAGAGATATTGTGCAAGGGGTCACCTATAGTTCTGTCAAGGTCTATAGGGTAACATAGTTTAAATGATGGTAGGATTTTGGAAGCTTTGTCAAAGCTTTGTTTTTTCTTGCATAATACTGCAGGTCTAATCAACCATACAAATGGTAACAAGCAATGATGAGGCCTATTAGTCCTTGAGTTCCTTGTCATAGGTTTGGGGTATGTAACAGTTTTTCAAACAATGTGACAAAGGTCAAAAAGGTCAGTTAGGACTTAATAATCCATAAAACTCTAAGAAATTAAAAGAAGATTGTCAGTAGTATCAGGAAGTCTATCAGACCCATTAAGCATTGTCATGGTTTTTAATCGCTTTTGGAAGTTTGGAAACAATCAAACTCATATATGTTTGAGTATGGACCTTCAGAGGTCATAGCCCTGCATACATTTAATCATTTCAAGTGTTTAGGTATTGTATAGAAAAGATCAAATGTTAGTCAGTATGTGAAAATAGTCAATATTTGGTTTTGAGGAGTCTGTGGCTTAGGTGAGGATCAAATCTTGTTATGCATACTTAGCTTTGATGCAATATGTATTAGGTTTTTTTTAGGTTGTTGTAACTACCCTTTACTCTATACTACATGCCTTATTTTATTTAGAGAACACCAATCATGAGCTGAAGAGTGAACTCAAAGATTTGTATATCAACTCTGCCAAGTAAGCTATTTTTCTATTAATAGCTAGATTCCCATATGTTATTTGTGACTTGTGATGACTCAAATCTTTATTACTCTTCAAAACTCACATGCATGGATAGTTATTAGCATGTATTGTAGTTTTACTTAGATGATTTCACTCCTAGAATAATATTTATGAAGAGTTTAAGAAGTCTTAGATTCTAATTGTCAGTTTTAAAACCTTTTGGTCTTGTATAGGCAAGTTGATATATCTAGCAACCGTAAGGAAATTATCATTCATGTTCCATACCACTTGAGGAAGGCTTTCCAAAAGATTCATGTGAGGCTTGTGCGAGAGCTGGAAAAGAAGTTCAGTGGAAAGGTTAACATCAAATGATGTATGTTTCCATTCTTCCATTAAAGATGACTGTGACAATGGTGATAAATTTTAAACTCTATCATTTGCATTGTTCACTATCATAGATTATAGCAATTATCTTTCCTCGGTTTGAATCATTGCTC
Source organism: Cunninghamia lanceolata (assembly GCA_027924645.1). Lineage (NCBI taxonomy): Eukaryota > Viridiplantae > Streptophyta > Pinopsida > Cupressales > Cupressaceae > Cunninghamia > Cunninghamia lanceolata. Next base: position 17,816,489 of record BSBN01000055.1, read on the forward strand.
TTGAGCTCTATATGAGCACTGTCACAAGTATCACTGTCTATTTTTAATTTTTGGTGCATTCTTATCATCAATCACATGGTTTTGGTATCTAAATCTTCTCTTAGATCCTAGCTTACAATTGTTGCATACAAGAAAAAGTAAAAAAAACAAGATCCCTTGACAAGGATGTCATATGGAACATTGAATATGATAGTCCCATGCATTTCCAAAGTAATATCATCATTCATTGGTGGAAAATGTCATGGATTTAGGGCTCTTATGTTATCTTACTCTATTAAAACATCTACATAGTCCTTTATTCACAACCTATGCACCCTCTTCTTTTCAAGACCATTGTCCCCTTTGCATTCTATGACTACTATTTGTTGATTGACTACCCCTTCATTACATTTATGGTGACCCTTGTTTAGTTATGCATCTCTATGACTAATTTCTTCAACCTTTTTCTAACCTTCAACTATCCAAAACTACCCTTGGATATATTCATTTAACTGTGATCTTCTTTTATGATTGTCTTTCAATAATAATTGTCATCATGCAAAATCTACCGTTTGTGACTACCATTCAAATGGTAGTACCTTCACAAACCCTAGTCCCTCTCTCTTATAGTTATCTTTTCTATTCTTACCCTCTGTCAACCTCTTTTAGAGTTATAAAACTCTCTTACAATGTTTCTTAAGGTATCCTATTTCACATAGCATGTCTAGGGTTCCTTCATACCTTGTATTGACAGTCCTTCTCTAAAACCCACTATGCAAATCTTCTTGTATTGATAGTGTTCTATATTTTAGGTAGATTGTGTAACCTTTCTAGGCTCATGTGAATCCTAAAAACTTCGACAATGTTGTATAATTGTTGATGAATCTCTAAACCTTGTGAGACCTCTAGGACTCTCTCAAGACTCTTGCACAAAATGTTACAAAGGATTATCTAGTATAAAAGAACTTCACAGTCCCTATCATGATACTATTTTGACTCATAAATCTCCTTTGTATAGGTTTGAGAGACTAATCTTCTATACAAACTTGTTCATCATTTGGAAGGGTTTATTGATTCAATATTACTAGTTCAAAACAACACTACTCTTGATATTCTTAGATCTCCTATTCCATGGAACTTCCTATGTTAATACAATTTTGACATACCTTTGTAAAAGTTCAACCCAAGTTTGTAATAGTATTTAGCACTATAAGATAGAGCTACTCAAGAGTCTTCATAAACTACCTCTGCTATGTGAGACTGATATAGGGTCCATATGGATCTTTAGTTGATATGCCTTATCTCTTCTCATTACACTCCTTCTAGTACATATCTTCTTTGCATAGTTGTTCATTAGACCTTTCTCCTCTTGGATTGACTTCTATATCATTCTAGACCCCTTTGCTACCTTTAGTGTAGGCCTATCAATGCTATCTTTGCATTGTATATCTTCACAATGTCACTATATTTATTGCCTTGATGCACTATTACCAATACCTTGCTTTCAATACTGAGTGTAGGCATCTCATGAGTTCCTTTAAATGACTATCATCAAGCCCTCCTTTAACATATGCATACCTGACACTAAAGATGCAAGGTTATACTAGACCCTTTACAATGATTGTATTGACCTTATACTAGTTTAGCAGGCCTTCTTTTGCAAGGTGGTCATAATGAACATGTAGATCTCACACATTCCTATAAGGTGCATGGGATTCCCTTATCATATATACTTCATAATGTTTGTTCAGGGCTTGGTGAAGAGATCCCAGCAAGTGGGTTTATGCACACTATATTCACAACCTTTATGAGATCATGTTGATTGTACCATACTCAAATCTCATTGTCTTCTCCTATCTACCAACTTTGTGATAGTCCATATTGTTGTTTACAACTTTGGTGCAATCAAGATAGGAGGGTTCATAGAATGAACTGTCTAGGCCATGCAACAAGAGTAAACACAATGGAAACAACTCAAAGATATAAAACAAATGTAGATTCATTCATTTAGTATATCATAGAATTCAAATACAGATCAGCTGACAACATGCGGGCTTAAAATTAAGGTTCACAAGACTGATTACATAATATCATAATATGCACAAGATATAGCTTTGAGGCTCCTTCACATAAATTCAAACTGTAAAACTATCACTATGTGAATCACTACTTTCCTACGGACCTATTACATCATTATATATCATCTCCAGAACCAAAGATTCATCCATGTCGGCTAAAGATCATTACAAACTCCAATGAACAACTGTAACATGTGTACACAGATAGGTCAGACCTAATTGAATAGAACTCGATCCCAAATGTATAGAGTGATGTGCAGATCTCGGGGAAGGTTGGCCCCCAACCATAGAACATTGAAAGATGTGTCATTTAGCTCCGCAAGTCGAGAGATGTTCCACAAGTCTTTTCCTTTAGCTAATTATTTGAGACTACCAGAATGCTCTATTCTAAGAAAATAGTCAATCTTCTAATAGCGATAACTTTCTGGTACTTAATCCAAATGCTCTAAATTCTGGATATGATGTAGATGAATGAATCAAGATTCTAAGTCTAGCTCCGCAAGGTCTGAAATGTAACTGCGATAGAATGCGGACCAAAATACATAAACTGCTACTAACTAAACTACCTGAATTGAATTGGAAAATGAAAAGAAACAAATTGAAATGCAAATGTTTTTGGTTGATGCAAGATTGCTCTTGAACTAGGGATACTCCTGCATCAAACTTTCTAGTACAGGTCTCTATTAAGAATGAGACAATCATATCATGCAAACCTCATAGTTGAAAATGGATAGAGAGATGTAAAGGTGGGTTTGGACTGTCACCTTTCCTTAGACCTCTGTATTCTTGAACTGATAGTCTTGAGTCACTGTCTCTCTTGTGCAATGTATCTTAGTCTCTTCTTCATTTTGCCCTATATGAATTTGATGTAGTTTAAAAACCCTCTATATTCTTGTTTTTATAGTCTCGGAGATTTCTTATCAATAAAAATATTCCTTAATTTAGACCTTTGTGTGATAGTGTAAATTCTTACATAGTGTAGACTTTCTACAAGACATTATAAAGCTCAAACACAATACCCTAGAGTGTTGGTGACAAGGCTCTGTATAATTTTTCATGATGGACCTCTGTTTACTGTTATCATTGTCTCTTTGTAACCTAACCAAAAACCATGTCTAAAGAGATCCTCTATTAGGATTTTATATGTGATTTTTGTTCTTTGTCATGTATATCTCCAGATATGAGGTTTTCAACAAAGGTTAACCATGCTCAAAACTACTTTCAAGATCAGCCTGCACCTCTGTTCATGCTGTCCACCCTAATTCTTTTTAACCCTCTTCATTCTCTATCTTCTTGACTTCATATCTGTAAGCCTGTCTAGAAACTCAGCCTCTTTGCAATGTATCTTAGTCTTTATTCCTTTGTAGCTATCTCCTACACATTTTCATTCAACCATGGAAACCTGTCTTTGACTTGAATATCCTTTGTAAACCTTGGTCTCCCCAAACTCTAGACAGTTGGAGTGAATGATCTTGAGAGGTCCCTGATAAAGATCAAGACTATCACTACATTCTGCATGCCTATTTGATAGTCTATGAGACCATATAGAGTTTGAAGATCTTTGAAGGTTTAAAACATGCATAGATAGGCTTGATGATAGTCTAGAGAAGTGTGACAAACCTAAAAGTAAAAATGGTAAAGATTTAGACCTCAGGATTAAGACAAAGAAAGATCACAGTGAAATTGCATTTGCTTGAGATTTTCTAGAGCATTTTCAAAAAATCTAATTAGTGCATATCTTGCAATCATTGGAGTCCATGAGACCACATTTTTTGAGGCATTCTATCAAATAGTTCATGTGCCTTGTCCATGGTTCCACATTTTGCATACATGTCTACCAGGGTGGTTGCAACTATAACAAATGATAAAATTCCTCTATCCTTCATGCTTTGATGGATGTCCATACCCTATTCCAAAGATCCCATTTTGGCACAGGTAGGGAGGATGCTGGCAAAGGTTGTGGAGTCTAGATTTACACCTGCCAATTGCATTTGCTTGAAAGTTTTTAATTGCTTCTCAAAAATTTCAATTTGTGCATATCCTACAATCATTGCAGTCCATGAGACCACATTTCTTTGAGGCATTTGTCAAACAGTTCATGTGCTTTGTCTATGTTTCCACATTTTGCATACATGTCTATCAGGGTAGTTGCCACTACAACATATTGCAAGCCTATTTTACAGATTGCTTCATTTGGCATCACCAATAATCTCCTTAAGAACATTGTCCCTGTTTAAAATGATGGAAACATTTTGCATCTATCACAACAATTTCTCTTGTAACAAACTTGGAGATAAATTTTGTAGTGTGGCAATCGACACATACTTGAAAGTTCTTACAAATGTAGTTGTTCTAAGGGGTGTGTTTAACAAGCCAAATGCAACTACCAACTTTGCACTATGGTGGAAGAGATAATTATTTTTCCTCCTCTTCCACATCATTTAGTAAATGTCCTGAACCTAGAAAATGCTTTCCTGCCTTCATCTCCCAAGCTAATTTCTCCAACTTTGCATAGATTTCGTGTTTGTGGATGTGATCTGTCTCCCACACAAAAAGAATTTACTATTTTATGTCCTTCAATCCAATTACATCCAGGAATCTTTTTAACTCCTCTATCTTTCATCAATTTTCTTAACATTTGAACTCACCCCACTAGCCCACTTCTGCATGGATGTTTGAGAGAAGAGCATAACTCGTAGCATTTTTAGGATCCAAATAAAAAAGTAGCATCACTGTAAATACTCCTAACCCTACATTCATATGTGATCTACAGGCACCAAGAAAACACATCCACACAACTACGACAAATTTAAATGATATCTTAATGATATAGTTTAGAGTGTCCTCAAGATAGCTAGCATGAGCAGGAAGGTCAACCATGCACACACAATGATCAATTGTAGGTGTAATAAAATAAGGGTTACTAATCTGATTGAAGTATATACAAACTTCATCCACTAAACTTGCATGGCTGCATGCACATAGAACACAAGCAAAGTTTATAATGTTAGGATATGTTCTAGAGTGCTTCATTAATTCAAATATTTTGAGGGCATCCATGCAAAATCCATTTTGTGCATATCCTGCAATCATTGCATTCCAAGAGATGACATCTCTTTGAGCCATTCCATCAAACAATTCATGTGCCTTATCTATACTTCCACATTTTGCATACATGTCTATCTGACAAAAACCCCCCTTCAATTATGTTATGATGGATCTCCATACCTTGTTCCAAAGCTCTCATTTTGGCATAGGCAGGGAGTATGCTAGCAAAGGTTGTCAAATTTGGCTTTACACCTGCTAATTGCATTTCCTTGAAAGTTTCTAAAGCCTTTTCAACAAATCCATTTTGTGCATATCCCTGACAAAACTGCATGTTGCTCATATTGTGAGGCATCTTGTAATGGTTGTTTTCTTGGGGCTTCTTCAATCTAGCATTTTGTGTGGTGTCAGTACTTATTGCACATTGAATGTAATGAAAACTTGAGCATCGAATACGATGAAATTTTTGAATTGAGTCCTTTGAAAAGGCATTGTCAAAAAAATGCAATTTTCTATATAAAACTAGATTCCTCATCTATTTCTAGCAAAGTCATGGCCTGTGACAAAATGGGTGCCTTCAACCAGGGAACGGGGATCCATCAAAGTATACCGAAATAGTTTTTTGTTAGATATTGTATTTGCAAATACTCTAGCAAATACATATGTTGGATGGGGGTGCTATTAACTTTCAAACAAATGTAGTTTGATCATTTTTCTCCTTGCTTGTACTAGAATGGAAGCTTTGGGGTAGGATATGGGCACTAGACAAGGCATCAAAACTGTTTGACAACATGAGACATCCACAAAAGTGAGGGAGTATATAGGAGAGCGAAACAAGCATTCTCGCACCCCCACAGAGCCAGAGAAAACCATGTGCGGGCTTGCGGGAAGTAGTCCTAGTGTTCACCACATCCCCATAAAGGAACCCTAAAGTGCACCTGGTAATGTAGTGAAATGAAAAATAAGGTGAGCCGGTAATTTCAATATTTTCCCACATTCCTACAAAGGGAAAATAGATGGTGTGCGGTGGTGTGGGAGGCACATGAAAAGTCAAGTATCCAATATTTTTTTTATAAATAAAAAACAAGCATAGTGTTGACTTTTTCCCAGACTGGATGCTTATTCCCAGATTTCCCTACAAGGTAGCCATTAGTGATCAACAGGATCTCTGGGCCAGGGGGCCAACAGTGTAGGAGATAGACTCTATATTTTATCTCCTCTTCTTCTTCAGGCTCTGCAAGACCTAGGGGGGTATTCCCTACTCAACATCCATGAGGATATGCATACAAGGCTGGGATGCTGACAGAAAGCAGATAAGTCCTCCTGTAAGTAGACCAAAACTGAAAGATAAGAGCAAAGGGGCTAGCTTTGGGCCTATTAGCAGTTGTAGACAGAGGACTGAGGATCCTAAACTAATTCTAATGTCCTAATGTTTGTTTTAGATTTTGATTTGGATTTTAAGTTCGGATGCAAAGCTGGACATGGTTATAACACAAAAATAAAGCATGATTGGTGCCTATCCAGGGCCTGGAGTCAGTAGACATACACCTGTGAATGATCAGCATAAACAGCTAAAACTGGATTTCAAGGGGATATATGTGATACCTGCCTTACAGGTATCTCCCAATACAAAGTGTTAGGTTATCTCTACTTATGGTATCCCTACTGCAGTATACCCTTCCCAATGTTCAACCTGAAAACAGTTTAATCTACCCCTTGAGTAGAAGTTAAAAGATCAGACATTCAACATAGGAATTCTATGCTCTAGAATCTAAACATTACTCAAATATCCAGATTCAGAAGAAGAATACATGCAATACTGGAGACAGAATTAACACAACACATGCTAAGATAGCATTTCTCATATAAGTTTAATCATGAAATCAGTGGGTTCATGCCAAAAACATACAACAAGAGATACATAAACTCACAGGTAAGCTGTACAGAGCAACCAGATCAGCTTGTTATGCATTACAGAGCCAAAAATCTTCAACTTTCAACAACCAACAAATGAGCAACACAACCTGCTTATAACAGCCAGGTAGGTGCTCAGCAATTAATTACATGGTTGACCAAAAATCCCGCCAAATACACAGTATCAGAAAGATGGCGCTCAAACATTGAATGCAGCAGGTAGGGGAGGAGACAGGAAGATATCTCGAGCCTTGCGCCACTGTCCGCTGATGTACACCTTCAATCAGGTACCAGATCAGCCCATGCCATCGCCCATACCTCTGCAACAATCGCCATTAAAGGCGCACCAACCCGCGGCCTTGGGAAGAACATCTAACAGTCAATCGCAACCATTTCCTGCCGAGATTCATCATCATGATATTTGAAAATGCAGGATATCAATTATCCCACATGCACCCCGCAGCAACCTCCTTAACACTTTATATACTAGGTCATGAGCATATATCATGTCGGTGCTTTTGCTCCTGACGACACTAGTATAAGACTTCATCATCATCATCCTCCAGCAGCATGATATCCTGTTGCTTGAAATATCACCCTGACGTCAGCATCATATCGCAATACAACCTGCATGATAATCGGTACAACCTGATCCATCGGAGGAACATCCTCCTGCTGAGCTTATACCAAAAGTCTGGCCGATGAACATCCTGATGACATCATCATAATATCTGCCTACTGCGCACCTCCTCATATCCGGATGACGTCATCATCATGTTTGCAAATATCGGGAGATCTCCTCAAGATGATCAGTGTTAGATATATGACCCCCCCCGGGACCTCGATGACGTCATCATCATATTAACATCAGGATGATATTCGGAAGACAACCGGATATTTGGAAATATCATCCTGATGTGCAAATATCAGGTTGCACTGTAGCTCCTCTGTAAGATCAGGGCGATAGATGAATATGATGATGCTCGAAAAGATCACCCCCACTAGATAGCGCATGAAGCCGGCAGGCGGATATCTCCTTGATATCAGCATCATCATGACGCTGGAACAAACATACACCTGGGTGATATGAAAATATCACCCCCTCCTTCAGAAATATCATGATGCAGATAGGCAGAGAAATAGATATCACCCTGATATAAGGATGACGTCAGCATCATCAGGATGACAAAACAACGAACAAGAAGTGATACAACATCATCAGGATGATATTGACTAAGATCATCCTGACGTTCAAAATATGATGACCCCAGTGAATATCAGGTCACACTTAGAACTCTTCAACAACATCATCAGGATGATCATAACCAAGATCACCCGATGATAAAGATATCACCCCGGCGAAATATCATGAAGGCAGAAAATATGATGACCCTCGCAAGCAACACGGTGATAACTGGAAATATGATGATGATGATGACGACCCTTAAGAAAAAGCAAGTCAGGTCGAACAACTCAAAGAATAACCCCTTCAGAATAACGGGGCAACATCATCATCATGTCTGGGCAAGGTGATAAATGGAAGATCACCGGATACTTGAAAAATCACCCCCGCAAGCAAATCAGGGCGCGTTGTAGCTCGTCAGCAGGATCAGGATAAAAACCAAACATCACCCGATAGTGAAATATGATGATGACGATGAGAAACCGGTCGACGGAGAACATGATGATGCTAACCTTCATCGAAACAAAGATGATGATGATGACCTCCTCCTCAGGAAAATACGATGCTGCAGCTGAAAAATGCTGAGGAGGTCCAACACTTAGAAAAAATGGGCAAGAAGATAAAGGGTTCAAATGAAGAAACCCCCTGATCATGAAAAATCAACCCCAGGTCAAAATGAGTGCTAACAGTGGCTCCGAATGGGGACGTGCAGGTGAAAACCTGCAGCGAGAACCAGATCTCCGGGAAGACCAGACAAAAAGCCAAAAAACGCGAGCTGTACAAGGCATTTACACTACATACATGTTTTTACAAATGTGCACAGCAACCAGTTATTCATGCAAAATAGAACTTAAGGAATTGGCCATGCACAGGCAATTCCAGAACTTCACCATCTAGGGCCTGGAGGAAATAAGAATCCTCCCCATGAGTATTGCAAACCTGATATGGGCCCATCCATAAGGGTTGAAATTTACCATGTTTACCCTTTTCCTGACCTTTAGCATTCCAAATGAGCACCAGATCATTGACTTGAAACTTCCTTTTTGTAGTTCTCCTATCAAACTGATATTTCACATCTTGTTGTCTTTTGAGATTGATCTGGTGGGCTTTCCTTCTGTCTTCATCCAATGCAACCAGCTGATTCACTCTTTCTGTCATAGAATCTTCAATCTCCTCATCATTTTCCTGAATGAATCTGTAAACTGGTAGGAGATTGTTTATGGGTAGTCTAGCTGATGCACCATATACTAGCTCAAAAGGTGACTTCCCAATAGCCCTTTTCACTGTCACTCTGTCAGCCCATACTGCTAAGTTCAACTTTGAGTCCCAAGCTCTCTTGTTCTTGTCCAGTATCCTCTTGATAATTTTCATGATGCTTTTATTGCTTGATTCTGCTTGACCATTTCCTTGTGGGTGATATGGTGATGTATATGACAGATTTATCCCATACCTGTTGCAAAAATCAACAAATTCACCTGATCTGAAGCACATAGCATTATCAGTGATTATCTTAAATGGTACTCCAAACCTGATGATGATGTTTTCTAGTATGAAATCTGTCACCACCTTACTTGTAGCTCTCTTAGTTGGAATGGCCTCAATCCATTTGGTAAAATAATCAGTTGCCACCAAAATCCAACTGTGTCCCCCACTTGATTTGTCTGCAATTTCCCCTATGAAGTCAATTCCCCATTGCTGGAATGGAGCATCCACAGTTACAGTTTTGAGGGGTAAAGCACCATCATACTTCAGCTTTCCTGAAAATCTTTGGCAAGGGTCACACTTTCTCACCAACCTTTGTGCATCTAAAAAGAGAGTGGGCCACCAATATCCTGCCCTGAGAATTTTATGAGCTGTTGTTTGGGCAGTATAATGTCCACCACACAATCCTTTATGCATGTCAATCAAAACATTGTTAGCCATATCCTCATCCACACATCTCAGCAGCACACCATCAGGGTTTTTCCAGTACAGCTCACCTTGAACAATAACATACCTGATTGCATGTAACTTTAGAGTCCTCTTTTGACTGTCACTGAAATGGGAAGGACAATTCAGATTTTGCAAGTAATAGATAATATCCTTGTACCATTCAGATCCTGATACATTTACACTCTCATCTTGGACTGCATTAACTTGGCATGCTTCCAAGTTTGACTGTGCCATCATCTTGGCTAATCCTTGTCCTCTTATCAACTTAGTAACTTGTATGTTTATGTTGAACTCCTGCAGTTTGTTTATCCATCTGCACCTTCTTCCAGTCACCTCCTACTGAGTGAATATGTCTTTGACTGCTGCATGAGGTACATATGCAATTACATATGATCCTACCAAGTAAGGTCTGAAACTTTTGATGGCTCTAACTAGTGCATATGCCTGTTTTTCCATAATATCATACTTCAACTCAGAGGCCTGCAAGGACATACTGAAGAAAGCGATGGGCTGTTCAAAACCATCTTCATTTTTCTGTAACAAACATGCAGCAACAGTATGAAAGGAAGCAAATGAAAATACTTGGAATGGCCTAGAAAAATCAGGAGATTTAAGAACAGGGGCCATCTTAATTGCCTCTTTGATATTCTGAAATGATTCTATTGCTTCCCTTTCCTAGTTGACAATTGCATCCTTCTTCATCATCTTGGAAATGTTCCTTGTGGTTTCTGCAAAGTTGGGAACAAATCTTCTAACAAAATTTATCTGTCCAAAGAAGGACTGAACTCCTTTCACAGTGTTTGGCATTTGAATCCTGTCAATAGCAGCCACTCTCTCTGGATCTATCCTGACTCCATCCTTGGAAACAATATGTCCCAGAAGCTTTCCTTCAACTACCCCAAAGGCACACTTCTTTGGATTTAAAGAAATACCATATTCTAGTGCTCTTATGAAAATCTGCTCCAGATGCAAACAATGCTGCTCTTCTTTCTTTGAGTAAGCAGTCAGGTCATCCTGATATATAGCCAGGATTGAATCAATCAGCCCTGCAAAAGCAACATCCATTGCTCTTTGAAATGTAGCACCTGCATTTGTTAGTCCAAATGGCATTCTAACATACACATACGTTCCCCATGGAGTGGTAAAGGCAGTTTTATACTGTTCTGATTCCTTTACCTTTACCTGATTATATCCTGAAAATCCATCCATCATGGATAGGAGTTCACAACCAGTCACTCTCTGCAACATAGCTTCCATATTAGGCAGTGGATAGTTATCCTTCAAAGAGGATACATTCAAGTTCCTGAAATCAACACAAAGCCTAATATCACCATTCTTTTTTCTGACTGGGACAAGGTTAGACACCCAAGTTGAATGTCTGATTGGCACAATTATTCCAGCTTCCCTGAGCCTTTTGAGTTCTTCTTGCATCTTGGGAGCTAAGGTAGGATTAATAGGTCTTTGCTTTTGTCTAAATGGCTTAGCTTCAGGCTTCAATGGGATCTCATGCTGGAATAAGTCTTCCCTATAAGCTTTTAGGTCCTCATATGACCAAGCAAAAACATGTTTATACTTTTTCAGTAATGCAATCAGCATACTCCTAATGTGTGGTTTGAGCTGTTTACCAATATATACCTTCTGAGGGGCCTGAGATGTCCCCAAATTTATTTCTTCTAAATCCTCCTTATTTGTGGGGGATGTCCTTGTGACCATTTTATCTCTACTGTCAAAAACTCTTTCCAAAGCTACCAACCCTCTAGGGATTTTATTAGTCCTCAACTGAATGATCTCTTTTCCCACAAGAGTTTCTTTCCCATCTACAGTCTCTACAAAAGCTTGGAAATCAATTTGTTGATTCTCATATTCATCTATGCAGTGCAAAAATTTCAACAAATCCCTATCATCATTAAACACTTGCCAACTGCATATATTTTCTGGCACTGCAGGCCTAATTTTAATTTCTACATTTGTAACACCTGACAGAGTGAAGTCATCTGGCCTTATTGCAACATTAGCTAAGAAATCAGCCATAACATTTTTTGACCTTTCTACCCAGCCAATTGAAAATGCATCAAATAATTCAATGGTATCCCAAACAGCATGCTTGTATTGTTTCAGTCTTTTATTTTTTGCAGCATACTTATTTCTAATTCGGGATACAATCAGCTCAGAATCCCCAAATACTCTTAACATCTTAATTCCATGTTTGAGAGCAATATTTAGGCCTAAGAGTAAAGCCTCATGTTCTGCAATGTTGTTTGTGCAATCAAACCTCAGCAAGAAAGAGAATTTGAGGAGCTTACCAGTTGGAGACAAGAAAACAACTCCAGCTCCAGAGCCTTCTTTTGCACAAGCTCCATCAAAAAACATGGTCCATAAGCCTTGCTGATCCAGCGCTTCAATGCAGACATTTTTCTTTTTATCTTCTGTATCATCTGAGACAACCTTGAAGTTATCACAGTCAGTGTCTACAAAGCATACTTGTTCCTCTGCTTCTTGGTCTTCCACTGTCTCTGATGATCTTTGCTCTCTGATTAGCTTGACATCCCTGCCATTCATTGGAATCATGGCATATGACAGGTCCAGCTGCATACTTCCACCAATTAGTGCTGCCCATCTTCTTGACAACAGCATACCATACTGTGGCTTGATGTCAACCACTGTTATATTCATTTTATATTTCTTTTCAGGGAATGTTGCCAGTTTGAAATCTACATCCTTCATGATTCCAATAACTGGTACCTCTCTGGAATCCATAGCATAACATTTTCCACATGCCTTGTCAATTTTTAATCCAGTTTGTTGCATGATAGCCAAAGGCATGACATTTGTAGATGCTCCAGAGTCAAGCATACAATTTCTAATTATTTTTCCATTTATAACCAGGGAAACATAAAATGGTTCCACTTGTGAAGGACACTTTGTCATGGTCATTCCTAAATAGACTTCAGGAGTCTCATCTTCTTCATTACACATGACATGTTTCTCACCCTGGGTCTGATCATTTTGTTTAGCTTGAAAAGGTACCCCTGAGATTAGGGATATTGTCCTATTCTTGATCTCTCCCACTTTCATGAGTTCCATAAGTGGAACAGAGACCTTTACCTGAGAGAGGATCTGGGCTATATCAAATGGAGCACAGTTTTGTACAACAGTTGTAGCTTGCTCCACAATCTTGCTTTTATCCTGAGCTGATTTAGTTTTCATTTTCATAGTTCCCTGATCATCATTCTTGTCTTGGGAACCTCTACTTTGATCTTCAGCCTGAGGGGTTTTGCTTTCTGGTCCTTGAAATTCATGACCTGTTCTGTGTCTAAAGTTCTGTTTATTATTTACCCACTGCCTTTTTTGTGGTTCAGTTCCTTTATGACCATGCACCAGCTGACCTGCAGAAATATCTTCTGGCTGATGTGGGCTGCCTACTTGATTTTTACCTCTGAGATTGTAGTTGCTTTTGACTTGAGCAACTGCTGCAGCTGTGAAGGCTCTAATTTCCTCATCAGAAGGTCGTTGTAAGTTACTCAGAAAATTGTGTGAGTTCTGAACATACACATAGTTATCTTCATTATCTTCATCATATGGGGACTGTTGGCAGGCCTGAATTTGATGATCTGTATTCTTATCAGCATCATAAAGAGTGTATCCATTGCCTATGGACATCATATTAACATCATCATCCTGCACATGATGTGGCTCATTGCATTCGTTCCAAGATGTAGCATTATCATACAAGGATTGAGCAATCATACACTGTGACTGTGAATGCGGCATCTGACAAATTATACACCACGGAGCATCATCAGCAATATTTATGGCTTTCTTTAGAGGATCAGGAGTTTCTTTGACATGTTGAGCCCTCTGATTTGTGTTGTTACGTGGGAATACAGGCTTACCATCATGCCAATTGGTGTTATAAGGCATATCATGTAATGATGGCCTCTTTTCCTGCCTTTGATAGACTTGCCTATCAGGACCCATCCCTTTTTCACTTCTAGCTAATTTATAGCTTAGGTCCTTAACGACATTTGCCAATTTGTCTATCTTATCTTCAGGAGCAGATGTACTACCTTGAGTGTTCTGAGGCTTGTTTGGATTCTGCAGAATTTTTACATCATCCCTTCTATTTGTCTTGCCCGATGCTTTCCTATTGTTTTCAATATTTACTGCAATTCTGAAAGCATCCCTGAGAGTGGCAGGACCTTTATCTCTTAGTCCATATGCAGTCTTTGCATCAAAGGCATTGATATACAAAATTATGCACATTGGTTCATTTGGCCTCATGTGATGTGGCAATTTGTTCAACACTTTAGTAAATCTTGCATTAAAGTCTGCAACTTGCTCATTTGACCCTTTGGTGATACTGGTGAACTCATTTACAAAAAAGCTAGGGTCAGTTTTATCACCATATTGCTCCTTCAACATCCTCTTAAAATCATCCCATGATGAAATACTCCGATCAAGCAGATTCCTGTACCATTCTCTTGCCTCATCTATTAAGGATTGCATGAATGACTTCATGAAAACATCCTCATGCTCAACCTCAAAATTATCCATGACATTTTGAAAGGCTTTTAGATGATCTTCTCCTGACACTGTGTTGTTTCCTGAAAATTTAGGCACTTGCAGCCTCAGATGCTTGTCAATGGGGTTAGGATACCCAGGAATACCATCAAACACCAGCTACCTGAATCTATCTAGCTGCATGGGCTGTCTGTTTGGCTGATTAACATTAACATTTCTGTTTGCATTCTGGTTTCCTGCATGGTTCAGTGGTATCCTAGCATCATTCACATTTTGTCTCTCATCATGATGCTGATGTTGCACTTCATATCTTTGCTGATGTCTTTGCACATTTGCATTCTCTAGGGTAGGAACTGAATCATTTTGGGCAGTTCTTAAGGCTTGCACTTTCTGCTTCATATCATCTCTGATTTTCATGGCTTGTAGGTATTCTAGTTCTGCTCTTAGACTTCTGATTTCTTCAGCCAATTGTTCATCCTTAGGTCTGGAGGTAGATGGTCTCATACCATTTTGGTCATCATCTTCATCATCCCTTAGAGACTCTGCCTCTTCAAACCTTTCACTTGGGTCTAGAAAAGGGTGTTCTTGGAACACCTCTGACCTCATTCTCATGCTACCACCCTGTTGCCTCTCATATGCACATTGAATATCAGCTTCTGCATTTGAAAAATAAGGCGCATGCTGTCCTAATGGCCTAGGGTTATCTTGTATATCATCACCTTTTCTGGGGGAGCTCTCATGACTAACTGAGACAGTTCCCTTTCTTCTGTACATCATTCTTTTTGTTAATGGTAACTCTTCAAATAAAGGATTTTGTTGGGATCTTCTCCCCTGCATATAAATTTTACTTTGACCGGTTGGGAGATTACTTCGGAGTCGCCACCTATTACTAGGAACTGTTTTCTTCTGAAAACCAGGGTTTTTTCACAAGGTTCCCCAGTAGAGTCGCCAATTTCTGTTGACTTTTTCCCAGACTGGATGCTTATTCCCAGATTTCCCTACAAGGTAGCCATCAGTGATCAACAGGATCTCTGGGCCAGGGGGCCAACAGTGTAGGAGATAGACTCTATATTTTATCTCCTCTTCTTCTTCAGGCTCTGCAAGACATAGGGGGTATTCCCTACTCAACATCCATGAGGATATGCATACAAGGCTGGGATGCTGACAGAAAGCAGATAAGTCCTCCTGTAAGTAGACCAAAACTGAAAGATAAGAGCAAAGGGGCTAGCTTTGGGCCTATTAGCAGTTGTAGACAGAGGACTGAGGATCCTAAACTAATTCTAATGTCCTAATGTTTGTTTTAGATTTTGATTTGGATTTTAAGTTTGGATGCAAAGCTGGACATGGTTATAACACAAAAACAAAGCATGATTGGTGCCTATCCAGGGCCTGGAGTCAGTAGACATACACCTGTGAATGATCAGCATAAACAGCTAAAACTGGATTTCAAGGGGATATATGTGATACCTGCCTTACAGGTATCTCCCAATACAAAGTGTTAGGTTATCTCTACTTATGGTATCCCTACTGCAGTATACCCTTCCCAATGTTCAACCTGAAAACAATTTAATCTACCCCTTGAGCAGAAGTTAAAAGATCAGACATTCAACATAGGAATTCTATGCTCTAGAATCTAAACATTACTCAAATATCCAGATTCAGAAGAAGAATACATGCAATACTGGAGACAGAATTAACACAACACATGCTAAGATAGCATTTCTCATATAAGTTTAATCATGAAATCAGTGGGTTCATGCCAAAAACATACAACAAGATATACATAAACTCACAGGTAAGCTGTATAGAGCAACCAGATCAGCTTGTTATGCATTACAGAGCCAAAAATCTTCAACTTTCAACAACCAACAAATGAGCAACACAACCTGCTTATAACAGCCAGGTAGGTGCTCAGCAATTAATTACATGGTTGACCAAA
Source organism: Cunninghamia lanceolata (assembly GCA_027924645.1). Lineage (NCBI taxonomy): Eukaryota > Viridiplantae > Streptophyta > Pinopsida > Cupressales > Cupressaceae > Cunninghamia > Cunninghamia lanceolata. The sequence goes on from BSBN01000055.1 coordinate 17,833,080, forward strand.
AATCCTGCCAGATACACAGTATCAGAAAGATGGCGCTCAAACATTGAATGCAGCAGGTAGGGGAGGAGACAAGAAGATATCTCGAGCCCTGCGCCACTGTCCGCTGATGTACACCTTCAATTGGGTACCAGATCAGCCCACGCCATCGCCCATACCTCTGCAACAATCGCCATTAAAGGCGCACCAACCCGCGGCCTTGGGAAGAACATCTAACAGTCAATCGCAACCATTTCTCGCCGAGATTCATCATCATGATATTTGAAAATGCAGGATATCAATTATCCCACATGCACCCCGCAGCAACCTCCTTAACACTTTATATACTAGGTCATGAGCATATATCATGTCGGTGCTTTTGCTCCTGACGACACTAGTATAAGACTTCATCATCATCATCCTCCAGCAGCATGATATCCTGTTGCTTGAAATATCACCCTGACGTCAGCATCATATCGCAATACAACCTGCATGATAATCGGCACAACCTGATCCATCGGAGGAACATCCTCCTGCTGAGCTTATACCAAAAGTCTGGCCGATGAACATCCTGATGACATCATCATCATATCTGCCTACTGCGCACCTCCTCATATCCGGATGACGTCATCATCATGTTTGCAAATATCGGGAGATCTCCTCAAGATGATCAGTGTTAGAAATATGACCCCCCCCGGGACCTCGATGACGTCATCATCATATTAACATCAGGATGATATTCGGAAGACAACCGGATATTTGGAAATATCATCCTGATGTGCAAATATCAGGTTGCACTGTAGCTCCTCTGTAAGATCAGGGCGATAGATGAATATGATGATGCTCGAAAAGATCACCCCCACTAGATAGCGCACGAAGCCGGCAGGCGGATATCTCCTTGATATCAGCATCATCATGACGCTGGAACAAACATACACCCGGGTGATATGAAAATATCACCCCCTCCTTTAGAAATATCATGATGCAGATAGGCAGAGAAATAGATATCACCCTGATATAAGGATGACGTCAGCATCATCAGGATGACAAAACAACGAACAAGAAGTGATACAACATCATCAGGATGATATTGACTAAGATCATCCTGACGTTCAAAATATGATGACCCCAGTGAATATCAGGTCACACTTAGAACTCTTCAACAACATCATCAGGATGATCATAACCAAGATCACCCGATGATAAAGATATCACCCCGGCGAAATATCATGAAGGCAGAAAATATGATGACCCTCGCAAGCAACACGGTGATAACTGGAAATATGATGATGATGATGACGACCCTTAAGAAAAAGCAAGTCAGGTCGAACAACTCAAAGAATAACCCCTTCAGAATAACGGGGCAACATCATCATCATGTCTGGGCAAGGTGATAAATGGAAGATCACCGGATACTTGAAAAATCACCCCCGCAAGCAAATTAGGGCGCGCTGTAGCTCGTCAGCAGGATCAGGATAAAAACCAAACATCACCCGATAGTGAAATATGATGATGACGATGAGAAACCGGTCGACAGAGAACATGATGATGCTGACCTTCATCGAAACAAAGATGATGATGATGACCTCCTCCTCAGGAAAATACGATGCTGCAGCTGAAAAATGCTGAGGAGGTCCAACACTTAGAAAAAATGGGCAAGAAGATAAAGGGTTCAAATGAAGAAACCCCCTGATCATGAAAAATCAACCCCAGGTCAAAATGAGTGCTAACACATAGAAGAAGTGTGCGATGGAAATAAAGTAAATATCATAAGGTAGTATTGTTTTGGGTGGATTAATTGAAAATAAAAATTGCTTAATAGGTAATTATTTTACCTAAAGAATATGATTTGTTTGAAAATGTATAAAGGTGAATGTAAATATAAGATTGCTAGTAAAAGGGGATTTTTGTATTTTGTGCAATTATTTTTCATATGCACTGTATTGATATCTTGTGGAGTTTTGTATTGATACCTCTATTTTCTTACAATTGTATGATGCTATATAAATTTTTTATAAAATATTAAGGGGTTTGTAAAAGGATAATAGAGGATCATCAAAAGGGTATCAAAATAGTGTGTAGTATCTATTTAGGTCCATCAAATCTTAAGAAGACCTCTCTGTGAACTAGGTTAAGGTTTGCATAACTTTAAACTCTGTCAGGCTTATGAAAGCTTATCCTACTCCTGTGCAAATATTTGTAAAGATCCCACTAAGGTTTGTAGAAAGATCATTCAAAGGCCAGTTATATTGTCAATGCACAATGAACAATGGCATATTTACTTCATTTTCTTCTAACATTGACTGTTGTACATGCGGCCACCTTGGAAGATGTTGTCTATCCTGCAATGATTGTTGGCAAGCGAGTTAAATACCATGTTGATGGGTTGAAGATAATGAAGGTAAGATGATTGGTGATAAAGAAACCTGTATATCTATTTCTTTGGACTTGTTCTAGCCTATATCTATGCATCTTAAACTTTGACTACCTGAGTTATTTCCCATTTTTGAGGTCTATATGGATCCTAAGGAGCATAATAACACAGAATACAAATTGGAAACCTTTAACGAGGTTTACAAAAAAAATTGTGCGAAAAATTTCATTTTTGAGTATCCTTTGTCAAAGGCTAGTTAAATTATACCTTTAAAGTCTTCTCTCCTTTGTTGGATGGTATTTAATTGTTGTTGATCTTGTTTTTTTGGTTAGGGTATGTATCAAAATATTGTTTGGTTGGTATTAGAAATTTTTCTGATCAAACATTTTAGGATATGAAGTATCAATGATTCTTGTTGAATTCTTCTTATTGTCCTATTCTCTATAGATGAATTAAATTTTGTTTAGCTGAAAAGAGCCTTACTATAAGTGGTTAAATGAATTTGAGAAGCAATTTTCACTTATTCATATTTTTATCATTACTTTATATGGTGAATGGCTAATAGAAGTTAATCTTGGGGATCTGGTTGAGAAATTCACTGGTACTAAAAATTATTTCAGGCCTATGTTGAACACTCTATTTAAGGCATTTGTTGACAAGGCTATAGTTTTTTAATTGATTTATCTTCCTGTTGTGTTTGGACTTACTTTTGTAAACTTGCAATATACAATGCACTTTTATTCTTTCTAAATTGAGACTAATAGTAATTTTGTTTGTTGTATTGAGGAATGGCTTCATTCATGGTAGAAAAGGTAGCACCCTGTTGCTCATATCAGATGGCACATTGCACATAAAGGAGGAAAGATTCTAGGGTTTTTGTTGGTTGCATTGAAGAAGAGAGCTTCATACATGGAACACGATCAACACTCTCCTTCTTGGATTCTATATGTTACATCTTTCTCCAGGAAGATTGCCCACATTATAGAAGTTTTAAGAGATGAAAGGGTCATGTGCTTGCATTGAAGGGCTCCAAGCATGCATTTCCATCATTGTAGATGTTTTTTGGAGAAGTTTCTTTCTTGTCATTTCTGTGCATTGTAACTCATATTTTCAGTCTTGTGACTAAAACTAAACATTGTAGTACTCTATTTCTAAGCATTTTTCAAGCAAGATAGATATTTTAGACTTGTGCAAGCTGTAAGAACACCTTTCTTTTAATAAAGTTCAATGATTTTGCCTTGTCAATGGTTGTCTTATTTTGTGCAATTGATGATTGATGTGTATTTCTATGTTTTATGTTTAAATCCTCAAATATTAGACTAAATATACTACCAATTGACAAAAATTAGTGAATAAATATGACTAAATATACTACCAGTTGACAAAATTTAGTGAATAAATATACTACCAATTGACACAAATTTGGTCGCATTATAAATTTGGTCATGTGACAAAATAAATTACCAAAAATAAACTACTAATGGTCATGTGACCAAGCTCAGTGAATAAATATGACTAAATCAATGACTAAATATACTACCAAATCGATCAATCAAAACAACCAATAAATGACTAAAAATGGTTTAGTCATCAATTTGGTCATGTTTAAAATGACTAGAAATAAACTACTAATGGTCATGTGACCATGTTTAGTCATTTATATGCAATTTTTAGTAGTTTTTTTAATCATATATTGTTGTTTTTGTACTAGTGACCAGAGTAAACCCTAGAGGAGTAGCAGAGTTGAGAGATATCAATATGGAGAATAAGAGAAGTGTAGAGGTGAAAGAATCTCCTGCATACATGGAGACAGTACATAATCAAGTCAAAAAACATTTGGAGGAAATGAATAGTAAGTATAAGGAGCAAGAAGATGAGAAGAGGAGACACAAAGAATTTTCAGTTGGTGATGAAGTAATGGTATATCTAAGAAAAGAGAGATTTCCAGTAGGCACATACAACAAGTTGAAGATGAAGAAGTTTGGTCCATGCAAGATACTCATGAAATTTGATTCAGGAAATGCATATGAAGTAGAACTACTGAAGGCATTGGGTATATCACCTATATTCAACATTGTAGACTTATATCAATATCATAAAGGAGAATCAAGTGACAACATTGAAGATGATTTGAAGAAGTAGTTACCACAACAACAACCAGAGTAGATAGAAGACATCTTGGACAACAGAGTTAGATGTAGTACCAGAGGCAAGCAATACAAAGAATATTTGGTGAAGTGGAAAGGTAGACTAGAAGAAGACTTGACATGGATTTCTCAGGCTTAGGTGGACTGCCTTGGGTTTCCTCTAGCCCCAGCAAAGTAATGGAATCACTTTTTCAATAACCTCAAGTGTCTAATGTAGGAGCATCCCAAGTTATAGAGCAATCTTGCATCAACCAAAAATAGTTTCATTTTTTTTGTGTTTTCTTTCATTTTCTAGTTCAATTCAGTTATGTTCAGTCAATAGAAGTTTAAGCATTTTGTACCACATTTTTCTATGTTTTCATTTTAGAGCTTGTAGAGTAGGACCTAGCATTTAAACATCATTAGCTACATCATATCCAAAATTTAGGTCATTTTGGACTTGTCTGCTAAAAGTTATTGCTATCAGAAGATCACCTATTTTCACATAGCAGAGCATACAGATAGTCAGTTGAAGGAGAAAGTTTCTAGAGCTAAATAAAACATCATACAAGGCACATAATGATTAGATAGACCTTCCTTGAGGTCCACACCAAGTTTCACTCATTTACGGAGGATTGAAGGCTGACCTATTTGTTTCTACACGTTACATTCCTTCATTGGAGTTTGTAACCTTTCTTGGCTAATGCAGAGGATTTCCAAATATTGTAGATAATATATAGATCTCTAGGATGCATAGGAAAGTAGTTAGTTCACAAGTAGTTGATTATGATAGATTAGATTAGGTATTTTGTTTCAGAAGGTGCTTCATTACCATATCTTGCATATCTATTGTAACTAGAATTCAGGCATGTGAGCCCTAGTGTGTATGCTAGCATGTTGCTGACATAGAAGCATTTTGAATACATGATATACTAAACATTTGAATCATTCTTTCCATTCTTTATTTGAGTTGTTTCTATTGTGTTTACTCTTGTTGTATGACCTGGATAGTTCATTCTATGAACCCTCCAACCGTGATTACACCATAAACATAGTCAAGGGTTCATTAGGCTGAATCTTGTAAGAGGTAAACTGCTGGTATATGGTTCCAAGGTTAGTGTATAATCTAAATTGTTCTATGAGAGTAGTCTCTAACTTGTCCCAAGTGTTAATGGATCCCACGGGTAAATTCAAGTACCATGAATAAGCAACCTCCCCCAAAGAGTAAGGGAAGAGGCATAGGACCACATCCAAATGGGCAATAATAGCTCTACTAACGACTTCCTTAAAAGCCTGAATGTGTTCTTCCACACTCCTACTCCCTACATAAATGAACTTAGAGAAAATTTTCTTAGGATTCTTGGGCATTTCATGGAGAGGGGCCGCTAGGGATAGGGGAGAATAATTTGCCTTATAGTAAGAAAGCATTTGTACTTGAGGTGGTTCTTTAGGGAAGGTTTCTAGGTTTTCAGATCTAGCAGGACAAACTGACCTAGAGCTTACCCTTCACCTCTTACCATGGTCACTCCTAATCTTTACTAATGTTGGAGCTCTTGGAATTTGAATTCTCCAACTGACCAATATATGGTTAGTCTTCTTCTTTCATCAATCAAGGGAAACCTAGGTGGATCTAGATTTGATCAGGCCCTCCTTCTAGCATGAATTCAGTTAATGGTTATTTTGGCTTATCAACTCAAATAGAATGAATTATCACTCTACTTCTCCTAAAAGGTAACCTAATGATTTTAAGTTTACCCCAAGAACCTTGTTTCGCTGGGTCACAACAATGTTGGAACAATAGAGTGGACAAGGTGAGTGTTTGTTCAAGGGGCCTGTGCTAGTAATATCAATCTGGAATACTAAGTAACCTTTGATAGGAAGATATTCAACTAAGTGCAGTATGGTAACCTACTTCTATGCTATACAAAGAAAAAAGGAAAAGAGGGTTAGGGTGTAGAACAAATGAAAATATAAAATGATTAGGACAACCTCTACACTTGGCTTTTCAGATCATATAATGGATATCAGTGAGATCAAACTAAACATGCAATGAATGACTAGTATTCCACACAATCATGACCATTGCAAGTGTGAGATTCTAAGAGAAACGAGTAGAAGAACAAGAAATTGAAAACACCATATTACATGCATAGAATTCAAGACCTCATTCATCCGTAGAACTTATGATTTTAGCAATTAAACCTAAGATTCACCAACAATGTCATATGCAAAGAAAAGAAACACAAGTACATTACCACCATAAGGTAGAAACACAGAAATAGGTCCCAAAATTTGTCTTCTCATTAACTAGAAAAATGCTAGCTAATTACAAAAGAGTAGTATTCACACACCCTACATGCATATCAAGTATGCCACTTACATGCCATCCAAATATATAAGTATAGCTTGAACTTGCACAAGTTCTCTATGTTTCCCCCTTCTCTTACAAATGTTCAAATTCCCTTTTATATATGAGAGTTCACTTGTTCACATTGCACAATTTGGCCCTAGTCAGAATGAAAAGTTCCCTTATACATGAATTACAATACACAATTTAGCCCTTGTTAGCTAGAATAGTGCTGCTAAGTACAAAATGAGGTTGGCATCATCAAAGAATGAAAGAAGAAAAATAAAGAATCAAAGAATAGCTGAGAGTGAAGAACAAGGATATTATGTCCCATCTCCAAAATGATCCTTGAAGTTGGTGGTGGCTTCCTAGATGTCATTTATATTTGGACCATTGTGGTATTTGATCTTAATGTGTTTTGAATATGAAGACTGCTTGAGCTTGTCCTGAACCCCGATCAAGTCCACTAACTACTATTGGAATTTAGTAAATAGGGTCTTCAATCTCATCAGGTTATCAATGTCCTATTTCAAGAGCTGATGTTGAAAGATGCCAAAGAACTCTTTTATTATTCTTGTTTTAGGGAGGACCACTAAAGATTCACCATTGAATTGACAAGGGATGGAGCTTACCAATGCTTCTACTTTTCCTGACCCTGCCTTTGTTGCATCAATCCTTTTTTGCAACTTGGCCTTACACTTCCCTAAAAGCTTAGCCCTGAGGCTTCCTACTTTGATCCATTTAACAATTACTTATGGATCATCCTTATCCAAAATTCCTAACTACAAAATTATGTTTCAAGGCATAGCCTCCATTTTTGTCAAAATTGTGAAGTATTCCTCCCAGATTAGTAATTCTACATCAATGTTGCACTCAAGACCTTCAGTTGCCTCTAACTCTCCCTCATTGGCATGATATCTCTTTAGAGCCTCTCTTATGTTTGTTTTGCCGAGGGTTTCTAATGATTCTTTCTAGGTAGTAGTAGCAGGGAGAATGCCAATGGATCTGAAATAAGGTTCTCCTTAGCTATGGCCTCCATTAGGGCTATAATAGGGGCACTAGAATCAATTGTCCCCACCAGGGGTGTGGCATAATCTAACAGTTGTGTCACTTATTTCTTCAGCTCCTCCTTAGTCACTTCATTATTTTTCATTCTATCTAGAATTGCAAATACAACATCAGTTAAGGCATTTTTGTCCCTTTCCAAAGTCCTTGAGCCTAAGATTACCTGTTGAATGTTGTAGTCTTGAGAGGTCATTGTTGCCTCTTCTTAATCTACCAATGGTGTTGTTATTTGAGCTATCCTTACACCTTGCTCATTAATAGAGATATGGGAGAGGGTCTTGGCCCTCTTTCTCTCTGGAGGTACCCCCAACACTTGGGAAATGGTAGTCAAGTCATCCTCCTCAATGTCTGTCCATTTTCTCTTCTCCACCATCTTATCTAGCCAGACTAGGAGGCCTATTCTAGATGATGTGTCTTTTGGTGGAGAAAGCATTGGAGGGGGAGATGGAGACCTTGTAGGTGAAGGGGCTAGTATGTGAGTCCTCCTTGACTCTTCGGACTCCCCACCTACCTCCTCTTATTGCTTAGAACTGATATTCCCCACCAGCTCATCTAATGTGGGCCTTTGGCTCCCTAGAATTTCCTCAAGGATGCCTTTCATTTTATCTTTGGCACCTTCTACATTTGTTGAGAAATAGTGTCTCAAATTTACTAGCATGTAAGGCTTCAATTTATAGTGTATCAAGCTAACAGAGGAATTTCATTGGGACTAGGTTGCTCGTCCCCTTGATTTTCCAATGGGGCTATCTCGAGGTGAATTGATGTTATTGCCGACATAATGAAAAGTGTCCAACCAAATTCCTGATATGGAATGTTAAAAACTATAGACGGTTGTCATATAATCAGTGGGACTATGCTACGTCAAAGGGAGTCTCTAAGAAGTCTCACCGATGTTCCGATTCAAAGTGCCAATAAGGAAAACTTGATGACATGTTAGTTGTACAACAGTGGTGATGTGGATGACATGTAAGTGATGAGGACCACCTTGGTCAAAGCTACAATGAGACTTACCTATATCGGTGGGAGATGTTGTAGTGTCCCTTTGATATCTCGATGGGGATGCTAGCAGTGGTGATATGTTAGGCATGTTAGGATGACAGTAAGGAGTCGGAGAGACATGGTTTCTTATCTCTTCGACATTCTAATAACTGTATTAAATGCTGGTAACTGATTGGTTTGTTGTGAAAGTTGAAATGTTGGTTTTCTGGTGATTATTGAGATGTCTATAATGTTAAAATGCCATAGTACATTGAAAATGATAGAGATAGACTAAGTTAGAGAGGGGTTATGTTGTCGGACTATCTCCAGATGGAACATGATGTATATCTCTGTGAAAAGGCTTAGAGTCTGCAATTGTATTGTACCTATGTATACTTGGTTACTGAATAATACAATGGGTCTCTAGATTTTGGAGTGTGGGGTTTTTTACCTAAAAGGGTTTTCCCCATGTAATCTATGTGTTCATGTCTTATGTTCCATCTTTCATGCTTTATGATTCTATTGTTGAATTTGTTTAATGCTTGATGTTGAAACTGGTTAAACTTACATGAACTTTTCTCAGTAGGATTAGTGGTGGGAAATGAACTATGTCTAATTTGGCTTTGTGGCATTTTTTGTACGTGTTTTTGAGGCAATCTAAAGAAATTTAAAGCTACCTAAGACACTACTATTCTTATATGTTCATTATGAGATGAACATTTTACCCCTACAAGTGGTATTAGATCCTTCTACTGGGATTTGATTATTCCCAGTGTTTCTGGTTCTGGGTGTTCATTCTGTAAAGATTTCTCATCCTGGAAAGCTTGAGGAAATCTGAAGGAATCGACTGATGATTGATCCTAAATGCTGAGTGGAAGGTGATTGCTCATTTGTTTCAGTTTCATGAGATAACATGCAGTTTGAAGGATAGTGAAGATGGAGAAACTAGAGATGGTCATATTGAAATGATGTGGTTTGAGGCTCCTAGTTGACAGCGGAATAATCCTGATGCATGGGGTGGGATTTTTTTCTTTGTGGTTGTGTTGCAACAAAGCTTTCATATTGGGTGTCTATGTGAGAGACTCCCTGGTGATATGGAGAATCTTGAGTTTCTCTTTAGCTATGGAGTAATGTACTTATGTTGTGTGTCCTTTCCTGGTATTGGAAGACATTAGTTCTTTGCTACCCTGATTGCATGTAGGCTATGAAGTTGATCATTGCATGATCTGAAAGCTTCTACAATAGCCAAACTCTCTCAGATGCATGTGCATGTTGGTGGTTTTAGAGTTGGCTTGATATGCGTCTGGAGTTCCTAAACCATTATTTCCTTTTAAGGATACTTTGTACTTGCATGCCTCAAATTCATGTTCCTTGGATTTGAGGTGTTTTTATAGTTTTTACTAAAATCTATGGTTATGCTCATCTGTGATTATGCATTATTCTAGTTTAACCATTATCAGTGTATACAGACTTTAGGGTCTACCAAATGTGAAGTGGATTTGGATACGCATGGGTGTTGGATGTAACATAGTGGTTTTGTAGGTTTTACACGGTCAAGAAAAAATTGTGGTCTTGTGAAGCTGTAGTAAAGCTATTTTCTAGACCCTGGCTTTTGGGGTGTTGCTAGATGAGATAGTTGCAGTTTTGCATGCATGCTCTATGCATGGTGTGAGGAGGTGTGATACCATCTCTGCATGGGAGTGTTGGTACATGATCTATCACTCGGCATTTCTATGGCGATGCTTGGTGGATTCCTAGACTATGGTGCTCAGGTTGTGGAGGTATTTGGTGAATCAGATTTGTAAGTAATCTGGTGTTTGAGTCATGTTGTCTACATAGTTTTTTTCTCTTTGAGATCTCAATTTTGTAGTTTCTAGTACAATAGTAGGTTTGTTATTATATTGATTGGATCTACGAATTATGCAGTTTGTGAATTAGCTACCCATTGGGTGTAGTGGGATGACTCAGAAGTGGATTGACTATATCCATGAGGTATGACTCTATGATGATGTAGACTTATTAGCTGGCCTTGTCTGTGGTCACTTGTGCATTGGTGTGGTTTCTTTGAGATGAGAGGATGATAATGTTGAGCAACTAGATAGTCAGTGGTGGGGACTTGTAGCATGTGTATCACGATGTCATGAATAGCTAGGATACACAATTTTATGTAAGCTTTTAACAGTGATGGTGTATTTACTTGGTTTGGATATCTCAGTGTCACTTTGTATTATTGTCAGATGGACGTGTTGATGATTGGACCTAGAGGATTTTCAGATTAGTAGAAGTTTGGTCATGATCCTTGGAAAGCTCGGTTGTCACGGTTTAGTGAGAGCTTTAGCAATGACTGCGAATTCATCACTTGGTGATGCATAATCTTCTTTAGTGTTGTAGATGTTACTAGGAGGGGCTCTTAGATCCTATTGCTACAAAAGGGTTATTTCACATTTGCAGGGGTACTATTTGAAGATATGTAACATCTTGATTGCCATGAAACTCATGGAGTCTTTGGTTGAGATGTTGGTGGTGCTTGACAGGTGATGTTGGTTTAGAGTTTGGTTTGTTTTATGTCATGGTATATTCTTGTTTTGGATTATAGTTTTGACATGACGCATTGCTCTTGAGACCATGTTGTGTTTACTTGGTGCCTGGGATCCCCTAAGGGGAATGGTAAGGTCATGATGCCATGTGTGACTCGGTACCATAGTTCAGTGGAAGTTATTGGTAGTGATGTGTGTTCATATTTTTATGGTGGATGATCTTCTACAATGTTTAATGGTGTCGTGGATGGGCTCTTGGTTTTTTATTTCTATGTAGTGAGGGTTCATTGGCATTGTTGGTTTCACTGATAGAGGATTGTTATATTAATGTGGTTTGAATATGTTGACATCTTTGTCTGCCATACAGAACTTCTTTAGTCTTTGGTTAAGGTGTCATGTTATGTTGTCTGAAATCATGATGTCATGGTTATGGTCCTAATTCATGATTGGATTATGTTTTTTGATCTTGGGTGGTTCTCTTGGTATTGGGTACATTGATCATTTGCTTGATTACTTCATGATAGTGCAGTGATACATTTGGAATTTAGCATGAGATGATTGTTTATAGGTGCTCATGGATACATGGAGAATAAGGTGAGGCTGTATTTCTCTTAAGATGAGGGAAGTGTATTGAGATGGTTACTCTTGATGAGATTTCAACAAAAAGTATGAGGAGCCTACACCTTGGTTGGACGTGAGTTTAACAGAGACCTGTGAGAAGATTGCTCTTGGAGGAATCATGATGGCTTGCATATCTTGGAGGAGGATTCTCATTCCCACTCTTGGTCTACTCAAAAATTTACTAATTGAGAGGTATTGCCCATTGTTTCTCTCAGTTGTTTTATGCTTTCTTTCATAGACATGGATCTTGAACTACTAATGGATGGTTCTGGAGGATTCATTATGAGTGATAGATAGTATGGTTATCTCCTTGGGATTGCATTTTCATTTATGATGATTATAGGGGATGGTAATGGGTTGATTTCCTGAGATGGAAAATGGATTAGTTTGATCTTCTTTGGTTTGAGAGGCTTACATCCATGTTGGTTACATGATGCATATGTTATGTTTCATCTTGGTAATTGGATTGTTGTGTGTTGTTATGGCTTTTCTTTTGGGGATTGTGAAGGAGATCTTACTTGACATAGTTGGCACTTAGAGGTGTATGTAGAAGGATTTTCTACAAGTATATGATTTACAATGATTCTCCCTTTTGTCTTGGTTATCTTCTTGGATGGTTTGTTTCATACTACATTGGTTTGAGGTTTGATTGGAGCTATTATGATCACTATCTTATGGTCATATGTTTTCACTTATGTTCTTGGGTGATGACATGGAGGTTCTGTTATCTTTTTCCTTTGTTGAGTGTGGAGAACTTGGGAGAGTTCTGGACTAATGATGAGAATTGTTCTTGCAGGTTATTTGTTTACAAGTTTTTCATATCATTGTGGATAATTCCTTGGTGCTACATGATGTTGTTTACACATTCTAAATGATGCTGTTGGTAGACTTGATATGCCTTGATCTTTTTCAGATTTGCATTACCCATGTAGTGGGAGTTCCTGGATGTGTTTGGTCTTCTTTGACTAGTTGACACATGGAGCTTGTATTTGCAGTTGATGGGTTGGTTTAGTAGGTGCCATGAGTTTGCTACTGTGGATACCTTTGATGTATGGGTGATTAGATGGATTAGCACTTGTTGTGTGTGCTATTTTTCAGTCGCATGGGTTTGTTCAGTTGGATGGGAGTAGTTAGTTTTTTGGTTGTTGTTCTACCTAATGTTCTATCATGTTTCTAGAGGATGACTTCACGATTGTGATCAGGTTGGGGGATTTGAAGTTGATATTGTTGATGCTTTTGTATAGCTTGTGAGCATAATGGAGGGGAGGCAGTAAGTTGTAGCCTTTAATGTCAGGTGTCTTGGCTGATACTTTGAGCATTGGAAGGAGCCAGTAAGTTCTTTGTCAAGTGGGAGAATGTTGAGAAATAATGTCTCAAATTTATTGGCATGTAAGGCTTACAATGTATCAAGTTAATAGAGGAATTTTGTTGGGACGAGGAATTTTGTTGGGACCAAGTTGTTCATCCCCTCGATATTCAAATGGGGCAGTGTTGAGGTGACTTGATGTTATTGCCGAGATAATGAAAAGTGTCCCATTGAATTCTCGATAGGGAATATCAATAACTATAGACGTTTGTCATATAATCAGTGGGATTGTGCTATGTCAGAGGGAGTCTCTAAGAAGTCTCACTAATTTTTTGATTTGAAGTGCTAATAAGACAAACTCGGTGACATGTGAGTTATACAGTGGTGGTGATGTGGGTGACATGTAAGCAATTAGGATCACCTTGGTCAAATCCGTAAGGTTCATCGATGAGACTTACCTATATCGATGGGAGATGTTGTAGCATCCCTTCGATATCCCGATGCGGATGCTGGTAGCGGTGATCCATTAGGCATGTCAGGATGATAGTAAGGAGTCAGAGAGACATGGTTTCTTGTCTCTTCAACATTCCAATAACTGTATTGAATGCTAGTAACTGCTCGGTTCATTGTGAAAGTTGAAACGTTGCCTTTCTGGTGACCCTTGAGATGTCTTTAATGTTAAAATGCCTTAGTACATTGAAAATGGTAGAGAGAGACTGTGTTAGAGAGGAACTTTATGTTGTCAAACTATCTTCAGATGGAACACGATGTAAATCTCTGTGAAAAGGCTTAGAGCCTACAATTGCATTGTACCTGTGTATACATGGTTACTGAATAGTACAATAGGTCTCTAGCTTTTGGAGTGTGGGGTTTTTTACCCAAAAAGGTTTTCCCCACATAAATTTATGTGTTCATGTCTTTTGTTCCATCTTTTATGCTTTGTGATTGTGTCATTGAATCTGTTTAATGCTTGTTGTTGAAGTTGGTTAAACTTACATGAACTTTTCTCAGTAGGATTAATGGTGGGAAATGAACTATGTCTGATTCCACTTTGTGGGATAGCTGTGCATGTTTTTTATGCAATCTAAAGAAATTTAAAGCTACAGAAGACAATACTATTCCTAGATGTTCATTCTGAGATGAACTTAATTTCCCTACAACATGAACCTGTGTTTGTTTCTCCTTTGGAATCTTAGGCACTTCTTCTTGTTGATCTTTTGTATCCCCTAGCACATTTACCTTACCTTGGTCCTCAACTACAGGGATGTTTTCTTTCTCTACTTGTTCCTCATTTGTTTTTCTAGGTGCCATAGGAACTTCAGTGCTGGAAGGAATGAGAGAAAGGGGAGGGGGAAGTGATATAGAAGGTGAAGGCTGTGTAGGTCAAGGTTGGAAAGGAATTAAAGGTTGAGAAGCGATGGAAGATGGGTGAGGTGTAGGTGATGGCAAGGATGATTGTTGTGTGGGAGATGAAGGTGGTGAAGTGGATAGTGAGGCAACTTTGATTTTAGTTGTAGATGTGGTGGAAATGAGTATAGGAGAAGAGGTGGTTTTACTGGTAGGGCTAGGAGTGGATGCCACTATGAGACCTTCAGAGGTAAGAGTTGTGGCCCTTGTTGAAATCTTCCTAGATAGAGGCATAATGTCCTCTTCCTATTCTTCCTCTAAATCTACATTCACTACCACTATCTTTTGTTTTCTCTTGGTCATGGCAGGGTCAACCTCTTCAGCTTTAGGTGCTATTGAAGTGGCTTACTTTTCTGTCTTCTTACCTTTCTTCTTTTTCCCTTTTGACCTTTCTGCCTGCATTGAGATTTTTACCTCCTTGGGGGGATTAGGGTGGATCATAGGATAAGGCTTTCTTATCCAAGCCCTAGTTCTCCTTAACACTTCCTTAGTCTTGTCTTCCATAGAAATGTATTCAGGCTAATCCCACTTGATAGGGGCTAAGGGAAAGTTATATACCTTCTGTGCTTCATAGGAAAGATCCAACACTACATCATCCTCCTTTAATCCTTTTGGGACTTTGGGGAGCCCCAGGTAATCCAACCTTTTCAACAAATGGAGGTGGAGCCTATAACAATCCCTTTTTTGGACCTCATGATCATCTGAGCAATTCTCCCAATGGTCCTCCAAGGTGTATTCATGAATGTACCATCTCCCAATCAATGGACTGGCCCATCCAATAGGGTCAAACTTGCTTCTGATGTTGTCAAATGAGCTCAAAGAGAGGGCAACTAGCTCAGACTTCGCATGTCTTGCATTGATAAAGTTTTGGCAAGAGTATTCCCCTATCTAGGAATTTGAAGCTTGACTTATGTTTTCCAATTATAAGTTTGTACACTTCATAAATTTACTTGCATATCTCTAACAAAATGACCTTATCACTAAGGTACCAGGGCAGCTTGTAAGGGGCTTTATGAAATCCTATGACTCTGATGTAGGTGAAAGTTTGGAAATGGATATACCAGTTACCCCACTTGGCTAGTTCTTCTATTGCTTCAACTGATAGCCTTTGAGAATAATCATTCTCTAAACCTCTGATAACAACATAAACAAACGCATCATTTACAATGCATAAACTCTTCATGTTGGTCATCAACTCTAGCTAGAAAAAGTGATCATAGATAAGGACTTCTCCCTATTGGAGAGAGCCCACTTGCAATAATCCTGTGAAGCTATCCGGATAGGCTAGAAGGTACACCAAATAGGAGGTCATATAGAACTTTTTTGTTTCCACCACCTCAGATAGTTGCTCATCCAATTTGTCACCAATGAATCATCCCCAATTTATCGTCTTCCCATCAATTATCTTCATGTAGAAATGACACATCCATGGGTGCCATTTGTCAGTAGCAGCTAACCCAAACACTCTACTTCGGAGGATGATGAACCTCCTTCCATCTAGTTTGAACTCATGGCATGGCTAAACATGTGCCATCTTTAATGGATGTTTCCTTTAGGTGATCAGAAGATGTTGGTTCACGTAACTTGTGGTCATGCCTATTTTCATGCTATAGAAAGTAAGGGTTGTGTTCTTTGAAATTTTGTCATAGTCTGCATAAGCAGACAAACAAAATACCCTTTCTACCATATCATAAGTCCAACAATACATGCCCTATAGACCCAAGGATCTTCTTGCTTCTAGTTTTGTATCTTTGGACATAGGCTAATATCACTTTAGGTGCCTATATTGTGATAGGTAATCCAACAGCCAAGAAAAGTCTGGAGTTCTCCATACACTAGGTCTGAAAGGACTTGTTTACTTCACCCTTCAACTACTGTAGGTAGCTCCATGCATCCAGGTACCCAATGTCTATATCATCGATCTTTGGGTATGGATTTGCTAACTTTGAAGTAGGTAGATACCATTTAAACTCTTACTTTTTATCTACTACCTATGGTGCCTCAGCCATTTACCTGCATCCATACACTCATTCCATCACTAGTGTTGCATGTTAACTAAAAAGGTTAGCCATCTTCATACCATCATAAAGCTTTAAAATTGATCAAAAATACGTAAATATGGCAAGAAATGCAGCTTCTAGCAACTTGTTGGAGATCGAGGGTCGGGCCTAACCTGTTTCGATTGTCAAAGGAATAAGAATAGCTAAGGTGGAAGGCCTGATGTCGAAACTCTGACACTTTAGTCTCTAAGGATAACACTTATAGCTCAAGACAAGTTTTTGAATCTCGATACAATTCATATAGTCAGGGGGGGCTGGGTCTACTCCTTTTCAAATCAAGTGAAATTGGAAGGGGAAATGTACAAGAGGCTCAATGGCTAAACCCCAATGCTTTACTGAGCGATCAATACACTGAGGGTAGAAGTTATCTCTTACTAATGAAAATGGAGGACAAAACTAGGGAAGCTCGATGTCTGAACTCAGACAACCTACCCAGTGGCCAGGGCACAGAAGATAGGAGTAATCTCTTTTTAATAAAAATGCACCTCAAAAGATAAAACTTCTGATACCTAAACTTTGACACCTTACCATAGTACTCAAAAGTATGTTGGGACTAAAAGAAGAGGGAACTCAAATCGAAAGGGATGAAGGAAGATCAGAAGCCCGATCTCTGACACTGACACCTTCAAGGAACGTTTGAGGAAGACCAGAAGGCCCTAAGTCATAAGAGAGGAGAAGGGAAGATCGGAAGTCTGATCTTTGACCCTTTGACACCTTAAAGAATACAAAGGGCAAAGGGTTTAAGCTACATAAACAACCTTGAAGAATGTGCCGAAACAAAAAATGGATTTAACAGCCAACAGAACAAACAAAATAAAACTCTAGCCAATAAACCACAAAAGCATAGCAAAAAATGACCCAAACAAATCCAATTTGAACTAGAATGACAACAAGAGATTAGACATGGTCCCCATATTGAAAGATTAAAACACGCGAAGCAAATTAAAAGGGGAAAACATGAAACCAACTTGGAAAATACATGCAAATTTGATGAAAGAGTTTGAAATCTGGAAGCCCACACTTCCACAACAACAAATTTTTACTCCAAGTGAGGAATTACAACAGAAAATCACACAATCAGAGGGTACAAAGAAAATTTACAGATCTTAGAGATAAACTGGATTGCGAGAAAGATTGAATGAAATCAAATGAGCTCAAAAAAGCTATAAATGGGTCAGTCGCATGCGTTGGAGACTACCATTAATGCGCCACCGAGGGTAGGTGGAGGGAAATCAATTCCCACATTCCAAAGTTGGCCAACAACAAGTCGAAAGGCCAACCCCCGATCCAGTGTAGGTGATCTACCAACTCTGCACTAGGGTCCTCAAAGTCATGCTATCGAGGGATGCCCTACAGTCATTCTGAGATTACCAACCCTGACAAACATTATCTGCATAAGCAAGGAAATGGTCCATAGGTTGGGGCATCGAAGATGATTCTACTATCATGATGGAACAACAAACTTCGACATCCCAACAGTTAGGTGGAACAAACTGCAAAGTGTAAATATGATCAAGTTAAAGATTTAAAATGCGGAGTCTCAGACCTCTGCCTTCTGTCATGCCAAAAGGATAAAGTTTGATAGTCTGACAAGCATGAAATCATCAAAAACCAAGTCATAAAGATGGAACAAATAGAACCAGATACTGAAAACTTTTCCTAAGTAAACATAATGCATGATATTCCAGAGGCAAGGCATGGCAAAAGAAGAAGGGGGTCCCTATTTTGGGGAAAAAAAATGGGGTGGGTTGTGAGGAACACAACAAAAACTTTAATTTCTAAGGGCAATAGAAACTTAGATATACATCATCATTATATAGGTCATCTACATGACTCTATATGTTGTCTTTGATATTATTCATCACCATTAATCTTGCCTAAAAAAGGGGTTTAACCTAGGAGAACTTGTTTACCTATCAAGTTGACAAATTCTTAAATGTTGTCTTTGGACGCCACCTTGAAAAGTCTAACTATTTGGAGGACGGTGGTGAGCATATTTTTAGGTGCATATTCTATCAAATTAATCTTGCACAACATAGATCAAATTTGTATGATAAATCAATTTTATGGCATTGAAGATTGAATTTGCAAAATCTAGGAATGAATTAAAGAGTTTCCTAAAATGACACATACTCTAAGATAGTGTCAATTAATTATTTAATAGTAACAAATAAATTGTGTGCAACGTCAACACCATTTTTCCATCGCTGATTTTAGAGTTAAGTACTCTTATCGATACATTTAATTTTTATGTATTTATTGCAATTTTCTATTCCAACTCTAATTAGTCTAAATTAATCCTCCACTTATTAATAAAATTTGTTTAATTGAACTACAATTTTTTATATAATGAAATTTATTCTTGTAATATAAGAATATCCTAGAATCTAATAATGATTCTTGATTCTCTATTTAATTTAGTAGTTGGTTGAGGACAGTGAAATATTTTAATCGATGGAATGTGGTTTTCAAATAATTTTTTTATATATTCATGTTTGGTATAACAATAACTACACATAATGCCAGAGGTAACTCCTTAGATAGTTGAAGACTTGAACAAATACCTATTATATTTAATTAAATATTGTACATACATTTTGTATAGTAAAGCCTGGAATAAACCAATAATTACCACCAAAAAAATTTCATGTGAAACTCGATGTTCAACTAAAATTTTCAATCCTAATGATTACCCATTACATTACATCATGTTGGAAAACGAAAGTTAAATATGTGGAGAACATTGAAAAATTCAGTGGACGATGTTGAATCTCAGCTATGGTTGGAAATTCGAACTGCTTCGTTAAATACTGACTTTAGATACAGATGGCGTTGTAGGCTGAAAGGTTTGTTGTATGGAGCAGTTGCCCTACTTTTTTTAACAAGGACTTAAAAATTTACATGGACCAACTGTACCCAAAAAAAAAAGATAGCGTCAACAACTGCATATATATACTGTTAGCCACATGATTTCAATTGAAAAGTACAGTTCATAATCAGAAATTGATAGTCACTTGAGTTGGTCCGCCATCAGGAATTTTGCTTCCACGGGTCAGATGATGGATCGACCGTCGAAGCTCAAATCCCATCTCTGATGTACAGATAGTGGAGACAGTGTAGGGCAGGTATTTGATTGACATGTACTTTGATTGAGTAGGTCAATTTCAAAACTATTGAATGACCAGTGAGCCATTTTCAATCAGCAACTACTCTTAATTCGGTCCGTGAGGCACTTTCCAAAGACTTGAGCTATCAGATGAAGCTACTTGGCCCAAGCTAAAGAGCTTAGAAGGACAATTGTAGTTTAAAATTCTTTTGAGCTCATGAGATTGATGGATGGTGCCAGCAAACAGTATGGAAATCATCAGCTCTGTCGACCCAGAAAAGGACATGGTGGCCACTGCAGGCCCAATCTTCTCCCTTGATAACATATCTCCTATGCATGAGGAACCTGTTTCGTTTCCATTTCTGCAGGCTAACTAATTCCTTACACTCTGATAGTTCCATTCATGGACCACCTAGCTAAAACACAATCCTTAGAGCAGGGTCCCATGCTACTACCATGTTATCTTTCTGGATTCTTTTCGGGAGGCCAACTGTCTGTTTCTTTCTTTCTTTCTTTCCATATTTTTTGTATTGGAGATTATGGATAGAATATTTCTTTCTTTACATATTTTTTCTATTGGAGATCATGGATAGAATATTTCTTTCTTTCCATTATTTTTGTATTGGAGATCATGGATAGAATATTTTGGAGGGTAAACATACAAGAATTTTTTTTTTTTTAAAGGAAGACAAACTATTGAGCCATGTAGCGAATTTGTGACAGCATATTTTCACAAGCAGAATTAACCATCTTTAACCATAGTAGCTTCTCTTTCCTACAAGAAGATTTTCAAAATCTTTGTAAAATCAATAATGAAATATTGATGGGACCACTATTACCAAAATAATAGTAGTATCCTTCGGCATGGGACATGTTATTAGTGCTAAATAATGTGTATGATGGTTGCAGATTATAGATAAAAACAAAGTTAGCAAAGTTGTAAACAAATTGTAGAAGTTTTAAAGATATAATATTATTAATTATTATTAGAATTTTTTTTTTAAATTATATAATATTTCTAAATTGTACCATTACAATATCATTACTACTAAGAACACCTAGAGGTAATTGAAAAGCACTCATAACCACCAATATTTAAAGTCAATTCTATAATATCAGTTTTCCTAGTGCAATATTTATAATCTTGAATGCCTTTCATTTAACATTTTTCTTTCATTCACCAATAACAATATCCCTATGTATACTAACATGAAATATAACAATGCCTATCAATCACTTAAAAATCTCTAAATTGTACCATCACAATATCATTACTAGTAAGAACACCTAGATGAAGTTGAAAAACACTCATAACCACCAATATTTAAAGTCAATTCTATAATATTATATGTTAGGAACGTTACTGGAATCAATTTTCCTAGTGCGATATTTATAATCTTGAATGCCTTTCATTCACCAATAACAATATCCCTATGTATACTACATAAAACTTTCAAAAATAAGTTATGGATAATAAATATAGTTCATGACTTATATTATTGATTCCAAAGGCATAAAAGGATTGAACTTATAGAGATTACATATTCAAAACCATATGTGTTAAAATACATTAACAATAGAATAAATAAACTATAAGAATAAAACATAAGATACAAATCAAAATACACAATATTTCATTAGAAGAAATAAAAAATAAGTAGAAGACAACATCTATTCAACTTTTCTATTCTCTATTAAATGTATCTCTTGTGTAATTCACTATATCCTAATACAATGTTCACCAACCTTCTAAATTTTGTATTGATCTTATCTCCTATGTAACTCGCTTGATCCTTCATATCCTCTTACTCATAATTTTTTAGTGCTCAAACCTATCATCTATAGATGATTAGTTATCCTAATTCATCTCACATTCAATAAATCTATGTAGTTCATAATATATATTTTGTTCATTATAGGTGCATTTGAATTTAAGACATTAAGATTGATCAAGAGAATATCATCAAGTGATATTAGAGACAACCTCTAACACGAGTTATGACTCTAAAATATAGGAGTAACAAAATAAATAACTCTAACACAAAATTGATATGTTTGTTCTTATATGTTTATCCATGTCAACTTCCAAAAAAGATAGGGGTTAGTACCAAATGTGGTGACTCTTTGCTTCTTAACAAGAAACTTGATTTATTATTGTGTATATTTTCAATTTTTGAACGTTCAATATTAGCGCAATTAAAAGAATGTAAGTAAAGTAGAAATAATGTCTATCTCCTATAGAGATTTCCCATTTTGTATATTTTTATTTGAAACAAAGATCATTTTGTTAAAGTATTTAATAATTTTTAAATTTGTGTTGTGTGATTTTGGTAAATGGTTTCTTATAATACTTTATATTTCTCAACTAGTTTATTGTCCTATAAAGTACTATATTTTTAGATAAATGATATTATGATCTATTCACTTCTTTATGTGCCAATTAATGTGGTCAAGATATTTAAAAAATGGATTGGAGACAAGACATTCAGTAGATTACCTTCTTAATATGTATAAGAGATCATAGATAGGTATTGAGGAATGAGTTGTTGATCCTCAAATCCCTTTAAAATGTCAATCAAGATAACTCTAGAAAGACAAAGATAGATATGATGAGTTTTTTTACACAAATGTCCAAAATTTTACAAGCGCATCACAACACAAGATAGAGGAGTTTATGGTTGTCAAATTCCTTTCGAATTCTAGGTAAACTTTGACATCTACACCTTTAAAGGAAAGATATATGACAATAATGTTGATGAATGGATTTATAAATCATAAAATTATATATCTATTAACAATTTATTATATTAAATGAAAATCAAACTATTCCTCCTCAAAGATGAATAGCTTATTCAAAAATGTTGGGAGGTTAACTTACTTACCAAATAAGAACTGAGGGAACTCTATTTTGACTAATCAAGTAAGTTGAATCCCTCTTGGTGTAATTTGGTGAAGGCCACTAAGGAAGAATATTTATTTAGGACAAATATGAAGAGAATTACATCTAGTGAGAACTATTTTGATAGAAGAGGGTGCTGCCACAATAATGGGTTACACTTTTTGGGACATCCTGATTTTTGCTAAAATCACATATTTTTAGAAAATATAATGATCTAAGCCTTGAAAGGTTCTATTTAAAGGATTTTAATTGAAGAGGGTTTGATCAAACCCCCTTGGATAGAGCTAGTTTTAAACCATATCTATAATGGAGTCTCCTCTACACCTATCAAAGTACTGATAAAAAACTACTTTTGATTTACCTTTTGGGGGATCAAATGAATTCATTTAAAATTTATGTTTTGTAAGTATGTAGTCCTTATTATAATCTTCCCAAAAAAGTATAATTTTAAATATATTTAATTTGATTATTTTATTTATTTTTTATTTCTTGTGAATGTAGGTTTTTCACCGAACATCAAGTTCTTTGTTCTACACACATGGAAAATTAGTAAATTAGTGAAAAAAATTCTAAAAAATATCTATGCTCTAGGTATTGATGTCCTTGTTTCAAAAAGAATTTTGAATTTCGATACATACAGAAAAAGTTATGTTTTATGGAATACGTCTATGTCTAAATTATAATTGGTTTGACTTCAAAACTTAATTAAAAAAAATCAACAAAACATTATGAAACCAAATGCATGCCTTGTATATCGGTGTTACTAATTTGAATTCAAAAGAATTAGAATTTTATCCTTTGTAGAAAAAAAGTTATGTGCTACAGAATACACATCACTTTAAAAAATGTTGTTTACTATTAAAAACTAGTTATCAAAGGAGACGCAAAAAAAATTACAATTTAACTCCAAAATTTTTAAAATATATATTTTTAGAATCTACAAACAAAATCTCACAAATCGCTAGTTCGCATCAGCTTCAAATTCCTAACAGTTTAGCGGCTATAGGTGTCAGAAAGTGAAGATTTAGTTTAAAATATTGATTTCAATGTCAAGTTTGGCCAAAAATGTAACCCATTATTGTGGGATGACCCAAGAAGGATTAGTAGATATTTAAGACTACACCAATACTTTCTATACATTATTTATAAAAAAATATATCAAGGAATTTGAGAAGCATTATGTCCTTAAGTACAATAGTAGGTTTCATTGCTACATCCAAATAATAGTGGTATCTTTGAACAACAAAAACATGGGAATTGTAAGGTCAAAAATTACATACCTTAATATTTTGATACTACAAATTGTCCTCTTTTTTGTGTATGTCTCCCTTAGCATACTTGTAGGATTCATTTAGCCCAACCTTGGCCTCTACCCTACTCCTAGTGCCAACATGACTGTGTTCTTGTGTTATGGAGTCTTTTTATGTGTTTGTACATGTTCTTTGTGTTCATATGGTGTCTTCCTTTGGTTCTATGAAGCTTTTGGCTACATTATACTCAAACTTTAGCAAAAGTGCATTGATGTCTACATAGGTGCACTTTTGTCCTATTGTAGTATAGTCATATGATGTTTATTTTTTGTCTGAAAAGTAACTTTCCAACTTCTAAAGCTTCTTTGTAACTATCACATGACCCATCGGAAGGAATCCCAATAGTCACTTGGGCCTTTTAGTGACTCTTAAGATTCCCTCTTATCCACTCACTCATCTCTACCATGCAATTTTAATTCTTAATCAAAACTCTGAACAAATTTTTGTGAGGTTGATAGTGGTATTCTACAACATATTGTTTGAGCTTATACTTGTTTTGGGGTTATTGGCATGTGGAGATAAGCATTCTTCTTCTCCATTTTCATGAAAAAAGACTACCTTATTTATTGTGGGAGCTTCTACATTGGAGGACATCTCACCATTTGAAGATACAACTTTTTTCACTATCAAGTAAGGCATAATATTCATAGTCTTCTTGGGCAAGCTAACACTTGTATTTATTGTTTTATTTAAATCTTCTCATGCCTTCCAAACCCTTCAACTCCACTCTAAGGGTTTCAATATTTTGTAGCTTACTTGAGTTTCTTAGCAACATTCTTATTGTTCTTTCTATAATTCTGACTCTCTCCCACTTCTTGGGAGTGACTTAGAAATATCAATTTTGTTGTGAGTTTGATTGTGTTCTTGTTGTTGGCACTTTGTAACTACATTTCCCATATTTCTCTCCACATACACTAGTTTGGTTGAATCTCTATAGACCTAAGGTGACAACATGAACATAAAAAATTATTTTGTGTTCTTTTGATTCTAGAAGCACTTAAGATTAATAGAACACACAAAAATTCAATTTCCTCATTTCATTTGACTACTTGTGGATGTTGAAAGATGAAAATAGTTGCTTAACCATCTTGGAAAGCTCCCAAGTAGTCACCCCTTTTCTCTATCCCGACTAATAGGTATAGTTGTGGACTCAATTCACAATATGAAGGTTTCATATTTCTATCCCTTCCTCTTGTCATTTCATCATTTCATTTAAATTACATTGATTTGAGTAGTTCACTATTATTTTATATTTCCTTGTTTATTTCCAATATTCTACTTTTGTGTTTCTATTTTCCTTGTGTGTAGGTATCACATGTTTTGTACAAGCATTTTAATTTCTATTACTCTCGTACAATAGTGTAGATTATGGATGATAGCACAATTCTAAAATCATAGTGTAGGTATGCTAGCATCTAAACAAAACAACTTCCATATTCTGTCTCCAAGTCCTCTACAATTCTAGGTTTCATTTTTGTAATTTAAATTTGTTTCTTCTTTTTGTGTTTCTAATATTTCATATTTTATATTCCTAGCTTAGTATCTTTGTTTAATAAATAAACATAGTTTAACTAAACAAGAATACATTTAGATAATATTAAACATATTGTTGGTTAGTTGTCATAAATAGTGGTATATTCTTATTTTTAATCTTACCTAGTTGATGTGATTAGTTGAAATCTCTTGTAGTTAGGAAACCAAATTTTTCACATCACATTTTGGTGAACCAAATGTACTTCACTATTTTCACGTCTCTCTACAAATTTCTATTTTTGTCTAGTGTGTTGAAACTTCTATCTTCTATTCCTTTTATAAGATTCACCACATAGTCTGTATTTTCTTCTGAATCAATGTATCGTAGTTTATATTTTCATCCAAGCATGTCGTATTCATCTTATTCATTTACTACTATCAACCTTTCTAGCTATTTCCATGGTCAACCTTCTCCTTCCATCCCTCCTCCTTTACCTAAACATGTAAAGGTGATCCTCACGATGGGTAGGAGGGGTTCAATCATGTGGAGAACCTTAATGTAGTAAACCATGAGAAAAGCCATAAGATAGACCAACATTTGTCTATCCTTCAAGAAAATCTTGTTGTTTATGACAACACTTTTTGCACTAACAACCCCCTCCTTGATTCTATGTAAATTATGCTTCTAAACCACCCTAATGGCCTAGACTTCTTATGGTTTTGGGGACATATTGTGCACCAGCATGCTCCCTTCCCTTAGGCATTTACTAACTAGTCACTTGATTCACACTCTAATTTACCACAAACATATATTCTAGTGTCTCTACCTACACCAAATACCCACTTATAGAACCCCACACATGTTGCTGCATCTTCTATCCCACCTCCTCACACAACTAATTCTTCATCTCATATTGCTTATAAGCCTATTTGTAACTATGGTTTCATCCCCCCTTCTCATTATCTTCCTTTCAATTATACAACTAGACAATCTAGCTCATCTCAACCCTTGCTTTTTTAACTATTCACTACTCGTGCTACTACTACCACCAGTCATCACCACACATTTAACCCAATCATAAATCAATTAATGGAAAACACAACTACTTCTTCATCATCTATTCCACCTCCTCACACAACTACTTCTTCATCTCATATTGCTTATAAACCTATTTGTAAATATGGTTTCATCCCCCCTCTCATCCTCTTTCGTTCAATTATACAACTAGACCATTTAGCTCATCTCAACCCTTGCTTTCTTAACTATTCACTACTCATGCTACTACTACCACTACTCCCCACACATTTAAACCAGTCATAAATCAATTAATGCAAAACATGAGGAACCTAAAAAAATAGCTTGCATCTCTTTCCTTTGCATCCCAGCCTATGATTAAAATGTATTTCTTCTATATCCCTCTTTTTGTAGAGATTCTTGCAAAACCTTTCCTCCTCAATTTGAGTTCATGTATTTTGATAAATATAATGGTAAAGGGGACCCTCAAACCTAGGTTTTTTCTTTCACTACCACCTGTAGTGATTTCATCTTTGATGATAATTTATTGGAAAAACTCTTCCTTTGCTCTCTTAAAGAGACCACCTTAGAATTATTTGTTCTCTTCCAAATGATTCCATCCACTCTTTTGATCAACTTATTCCTTTCTTTATTTAACATTTCTAGGTGAGCATTAGCCTATGGGTTACTTTCACTAACCTTGTTAACTACAAACAAGGTCCTAACAAAAAAATACAAATTTTATTTACATTATCAATCGCTCTTTTCCAAAATTCCTTATCCCTTTCCTAATTTAGATGTCTAGAACATTTCTATTGACAATATTCAACATTCCATTTAGGATACTATTCTTCTCATGTGTTACTCTTCCTTTCCACATATATGCACAACACTCTATAATTATTAGAAAATAGTAAATCAATTTGAGGTGCTTCCTTCGGTCACCTCACCTACTCCTGCTTCTTTATTTGCACCATCTTCATCATACTCTTCATGTTACATAACGAATGAAAATTTCTTCTTTTAAAAAGATCATAATCCACTAGCTATGAACCAAGTCAATAAAACCATGAAACCTTCATCACTATTGAAAATATCCTTGTAGTCATAGCATAACCATCACTTCATCAAGCTTGCTAATCCTCTTCACATTATTCATTAGTAGCTATTTTGCAACTACCTTGTCTAATTACCATCCATCCAAAAAATTCACACAAACCTCCCCCTTCCGAAAACATATGATCAATTTAATCTTTTTTCTAATACCACTATTTCCTAAGACATGAAACTAATAGTTGCATGTGCTTGAAACACCTTATCCAAGATTTCATTAACTCTAACATCAACTAAGTCATAGGAATTAGTGATGGGGAAACAACTTAGTTGGCCCCCCTAAATAAGACCTTCAAATCTATACCAACCCATTCCCTTAGCACTCCAAACATTGGGTGAATCCTACCAGCCCTATTTATTTCATTCCTACTTTTGGTCATGCACTTGTTTTACCTAAGACTAGTACAAGACCTTCTTCTAATCCTTCTACATTCTTCAAGATGGTATCTAAATTAGATATTCATCATTCTAATTCTATTTCTAAACCTACTCCAAAGCTTATCATCACTTTCTTTCTTGACAACATGCATAATGGTCCCCTATACATTGAGGCATAAGTACACCATAAAATAATCTATGGTATTATGGTGGTTCTTGTAATCCCTATCAATATAGCTATAAAGGAGCACCTATATGTCAATGAGTTGTAACAAGATTTGTATTCTCCCTTAGATATCTCTTTTTGTATGTATAATGACCTTTCTATACCAACTCTTAGTTCCATTACCCTCCCAATCCACGTAGGACCAAAATTCTCTAATTTTATATATGCCATGTCATTCCCACCTCAGACCAATATCACATTCTTTTGGATCACCCTTGACTCAATTCAATGCATACTATCCCTTGGGTTATTCATCAATTCCTCAAATTCCCCCATGAAGGCCATGTTTTCACCATCCCCCATAACCCATACCAACCACTTTCCACTTTTGGTCACTTTTCCTTAGACTATTTTTGGCCAACCCCTTTTGGCCCACTACAACCTTGTAAAGACATTCTCTTTTTCCTATACTGGTCTTATATCCTTAAAAAAAAAACCCCTACTCTACAGCCCTATTTTGTTGCTTCATCTACTTCATTGACTATTCCTTAATATTCTCCACCATCCATCCCATCTATTTCTCCTTCATCTCGCCTATCCACTTCTATTTCTCCCCTAGAACCCCTATAAGATAAAGGAAAGTAAAAGGTGCATGACCCATGATGAGGGGGTCAATCTTAGAACACATAATAACATAGATTGCACACAAAAAATAGGAATGTTCTTTTATTTGTTTGAACCACACATTACATTACAAAAACTAGAATCAAATCAGAGGATGAATCCTCAATAGGTTGTAACACATTACAACTTCATATCTCTAGATTCTGGAACCTTTTGCCTTCTGTAGCTTCAAATCTTCTAGGGTTTCTATTTTCCCTCCCTTTGCTAACTCTCCACTCTCCCCGTTTTCTCTACCACCTCAAAGGATTCCCAAAAATGGTCATAAATAGCCCTTTTTGGTGCCTTCTAGCCAAAATTTTGAAATTTGTAACTCCCTCCAAAAATAGGTCAAATTTTGAGAGCCATAACTTTTGATCTGAGTGTCTGATTGACAAACCATTTGATGCATTTCAAAAATTTTGCAAAGTGACCTATGTACTAGGAATCGTCTCTACTGATTCCACCCATTTTCAAGGTCGTAAGGGGCCTATAAGTGCCTCATATATGACTTTGAAACTATTTCAAGGGTTTTTAAAGAAACAAAAACTTTAATATATTTCATCCCACAAGTGATCTTTGGTCAATTCCTTCAACAAAGGTCATAATTTTAAATTTTGAAGCTTTGAGTAAATTTTTGCTTCCATACATGCTCAAATGCAAACTTTCTAAAATTAGTAGTTGGTTATTTTTAGCAAGTTGGAAAAGTTGAAGGTTCTACATCCTTATTCAAGCAATTAGGTAACCAAAAGTATAAAACATGAAAAGAATAGAAAAAAAAATCAATCATCATTTTTTTGGGTGATGTAAGTTTGCCCATACACCACTTGATGCTCCTGCATCAGACAGCCAGGGTAATTTGAGAAGTGACCTTGTCACATCTCAGTGTTTGAAGAAAACCCAAATAGTCAACCTTTGCCTTAGACAACTAGGAAGAATCTTTGACAAGCCTTCTTTTCCACTTCACCAGATATTCTTCATATTGCCTGGTCCAAGTACTCCTTCCCACATGACTATCCAAAATTTCTTCTATCTCCTCCTTTGAAGTAGATGCCAGGATATTCCACTATTCTTATATTGGTCCATCCTATTGGAATTAGACCAGACAACTAAGAGTGGGGGAGTGGATCAGTTGTCACACAAAACAAACCTTTTCTACTTTTAACCTTCTTTATTAACTTACTATCAGATTAATGATGTAAACATTAAAGTATGGATCAACAACATATGAGCAAAAACATAAGCGATACAATTGACACCAAGATTTTGACATGGAAACCCAGTTAAGGGAAAAACCACGGTGGGGGTTAACCCAAAAAGATTTGTACCCTGTTAAAAGTACTTTAGAAAAATAGAAGGTACATGCCTTCGGGCGCACTGCCCAGAGCTCACTGCTCAAAAGAGAGGCTCACTGCCTACATAATTTATTTTAGAACAAAAAGAATTAACTAAGAAATAGCATCTACTTCATGCCTGGTTCAGTTTCATTGAATGCTCAAAAAAATTTCTGCTTTTCCCCAAAAACTTCTTCTCTAACTCTTCATCAAAATAGCTCTTGTTCTTCTGCTTCTCCTCTGCTCTGCTCTACCTTTTGATCCTTTCTTTAGATTATATTATTTTCGTACAAGGATGATTTTCCACAACTCATCAACAAGTATTTATACAATTCATCAACCTTGGAATGAACATCAAGGTTGGCACTACAAACATCTAACTTAGTACGAATCACTAAGCTATCAGCCAAACATAACTGGGACTTAAATCTTCCTTGATCAACATGCCACACTTCATAGAATTGCTCTTAGATCATCCACAACATACTTGAATCATCCGGTCAACCAAGACTGGGAAGAACAGCAACACCAAGAAGAAAATCTTCATTGACAAGTTCAAACTTCAATGCAGACCTCCAACATAGTAGTCACATGATCCAGAGACTTCCACCGGCACATTAAATTCAACAAAAACATCCTTACTCCTCCAAATCATCCGAATCACTTGCATCTTCCTCTGAAACCTCAAGAACACTATCTACCATGACTGTCACATTAGAAAGATTGCTTGCGGACCTCCAAACCACAAACCACTTGAATGGATGATACACGTTGACTTCCCAAACCTACCTCCAATTCTACAAATCATCATTTGATATATCCGGAACAATACAAACTTCTTTTCTACACTTTGTCTCTTCTGAATATTGTAGGAACCGATTCTATTCAGATGGCCACAACTTCTTCAGATCTTAATGCGAACCTCTCAAATCTTAACTAGAGCTTCTTCAGACAAACCTCTACATAGCCATCTGGTCCACATACATTGATCTTCATTAATTTTCTCAATATCCTCAACAATTTGGTCTTCTATATAGGTAGCGAATTAGGATACAGTTGACACTAATGACAATAGGAATATGTTGACATCAATGACAACACTGCTTAAGCACATATTTGTAACACATCCTCTATGTCACATTCATGATGCTATATTAAATCAACAATGTTGAACACAAGGGAAATATATATTTTACTTGGTAGTTCTACTCCATATGCATTTCCTGAATCATGCATTTTTAGGATCTTGTATGGCCCAAATTTCTTCATCTTCAACTTATTATATGTCTCCATTGGGAACCTTTCTTTTCTTAGATGATCCATGACTTCATCACCAACCTTGAATTCATTAAAATTTCACTTCTAATTCACCGTAGCCTTGTACTAAGAATTCATTTTATTAATGTGTTATTGTACCTCTTTATGCAAGCTCTTCAGGTGCTCTACAAAGTCTTCAACCTTGACACTACTCTTCTCTCCTTTGTCTATCTTTCTCATCTCAGAAGCATTTCTCATACTACTCCCATATACAATTTGGAATGGGGATTTACCAGTACTCCTATTGATATAATTGTTATATGCAAACTTGGCCTGTGGTAATATCAAATCCCATCCCTTGGGCTTATCTCCTACTAAGAATCTTAGTAGGTTGCTGAAACTTTGATTCACTACCTCTGTTTGTCCATCAGTCTGCAGCTGATGTGTAGAACTAAACTTCAATTCAGTCTTCAACTTCTTCCATAAGGTCCTCTAAAAATACCCAACAAACTTGTTATCTCTATCTAAAACTATACTCCTTGGTAGACCATGTAGTCTAACCACCTCTCTTAAAAAAATCTGCAATGCAAGCACCACTAGTTTTCTGACATAGAATGAAATGTGTCATCTTTGAAAATTTATCAACCACCACAAATATTGAATCATGCCCTCTTTGTGTCCTAGGTAAACCAAGAACAAAGTCCATGCTGATATCCTTCTATGGCCCCTCTTGTATAGGTAATGGCCGATATAGCCCATTATTCAGACTCACTCCTTTGGCCATCTGGCATACTCTACAAATTTGCACAAATTTCTTCACATCTTAGTGCAATTGTGGCTACTACTAATTCTCACTAACAAGAGAAATGGTCTTATCTCGACTAAAGTGTCCTATCAACTCTCCACTATGCTTCTCCTCAATTAGATTCTCTCTCATGGAGCTCCTTGGAATGCACAACCATCTCGCTTTGAACAACATACCATCTTGGATCATATAATCCAACCATCTCATCCTATCCAAGGTAACAGGCTCTAAACAAGCTTTCCAGGCCTTTAAAAAGTCCAGATCTTTAGCCCGGTACAAATTCTTGAGTTCATTGAACCCAATGACCTCTATCTTCATCTTTGTCAACAAATTTTGCCTTCTACTTAGACTCTGCAACTCTATTTGATCTTCCACTCATGTGCTTCAAAAGAAAATTATAACTCTACAAAAACTCAACCCATTTTAAATTCCTATGATTCAACTTCCCTTGGCTATTAAGATATTGTAAAGCCTAATGATCAGTATATAGAACAAACTCTTTTGGTAACAAATAATGTCTCCATTTTTTCAAAGCTTGAACTATAGCATAAAACTCTTGATCATAAAAATAATACTTTTTCTTGGCATCATTAAGCTTCTCACTAAAATAGGAAATGGGCTTACCTTCTTAGCTCAATATAGCCCCTTCAGCACTGCCACTAGCATCGCAATCTACCTAAAATACTTTATTAAAATTTGGAAGTGCCAAAACAATTTG
Organism: Cunninghamia lanceolata; assembly: GCA_027924645.1. NCBI lineage: Eukaryota > Viridiplantae > Streptophyta > Pinopsida > Cupressales > Cupressaceae > Cunninghamia > Cunninghamia lanceolata. The sequence continues at coordinate 17,866,111 of BSBN01000055.1, forward strand.
CTTTGTGACTTTTTGCTTCATTGTCTCAAAAATCTTGGCCGCTCTTGTAGACCATTTAAACTTCTTTCTATCCCCTCTCATTGTCTTAGTTAGGGATGCACGAATAATACTAAGACTCTTGATAAATTTTCTATAAAAACTTGCCAAACCACAAAAAGATATTACCTTTGTAGTAGTCCTTGGTGTGGGCCATTCAACAATAGCCCTTACTTTTTATGGAACCATCTTAAGAATCTTAGTTGAGACAACAAATCCTAGGTATACCAATTCCTTTACAAAACTACATTTCTTCAGATTAATCAATAACTTCTCCTCCCTTGGCTTCTCTAAAACTCTTCTGATATACATCATTTGCTCTTCCCAAATCTTACTAAAAATCAAAATGTCATTTAAATAAACAATAAAAAACTTTCCCAAAAACTCTTTCAATACCCCGTTCACGACCCACATGAATGTGCTTGGTGCATTGGTTAGCCCAAATGGCATGACTAACCACTCATACAGACCCTCCTTAGTCTTGAAGGATGGTTTTATTAATCTTCTTCTTTGATTTGGATATGGTGATATCCACTCTTCAAATCAATATTCCTAAAGTACTTAGCTCCACTTAAGAAATCTATAATATCATCCATCCTTGGTAATGGAAATCTATACTTGATTATAATTTTGTTGATGACTTCCGAATTTGTACACATTCTCCACTCTCCATTCTTCTTCGGTGCTAGCACTGTAGGTACCAAACATGGACTTAGGCTCTCCCTTATAATTCCTTTCTTCAATAATTCATAAACTTTTCTATTTAGTTCCTCATTCTCTACAGGAGTTATTCTATGGGATACCTTATTCGACAAACTATCTCCTGGTATCAAACCCATTTGGTGATTTATCTTCCTCACCAATGGTAAACCATTTGGTACATTATCAAAGATAATGCCCCAAAATTATTCCAACAGATTTGAGACTTTTACTAATACATCTTCACATTTCTCCTAGCTGATCTTAGGAATCACCACAAAGTAATGATGCTCATTCTTCATACCATACAAAATTTTCCTACCATCTAGCAAGAAAATTCTAGAAGTACTACATATTTTTTCTTCCACCTCCTTCAAGGGATTCAACATATGACAAAATCCATCATTTTTCAAAGAATAGGGGTAAAAGCACAAAGTTGCATCACACTTTCGGCCAACTAAATAATTTCAAGCGAGTCAATTTCACCCCCAAATAATTTTGCCTGAATCCACGTAGCCATTGTGTGGCACATATGTGGCAAGCTATTTTCAAGCAAGACTATCTAGGGGTGAGATAGTTTTGCTCGAAATTATATTGTTAAAAACAAAAAAAGAAGAAATTGCCACATTTCACAGCACCAATTTTTCTGACAGCGACAGCAAGATAGGGTTTTAAGTTCTTTCGCATGAAGCACTTCCCCACCACCTTTTGCAACAGTGTCATCAACAAGTATTTCAACTTCACCTTGGCATGTAAATTTTCTATCAAACATTTTGTATGGCACCATGTAAATATCTTCACCTTGGTATTTTTTGTTAAAGATTTGGTAGGGTTTTTTTTGTTAAAGAATTTGTATGGCACGATTCAAATAAACCTGCACCTTATATGATTGAAATTCTTCTTTACTATATTTTGTGCATAGGTTTTTATCAAGGTTGTGGTGATGGAAAATTAATCACAATTTGAAACCATTCAAGAAAGAATTTGTGCATAAGTTATTGGAAAGGTTGTGGTGATCAGAAGTAGCAAGTGGCTGATGGCTATAACCATGATCATTTGAAACAGCCATCTCTCTTCGTCTATGTATTCCTATATTTTTTATAGTTTGTCCCATATAAATTTTCATAGTTTGTCCAAAATCTCTCCATTCATATGATACAGTCTTTTTCAAATCAAGTGCTACAGCAATGAAGGACATGCACTTTTATCCCTTGTAAGGTTATCCATTCAAATTTACCCATCAAATACTAGGGAATAACATGGTTAAAGAAGGAAACAACATACACTAATGATCTATAAACTTAAGACCAATGTCCCAAACTATATCTTCTCTGACACTGGATCTACCCTTTATCAATGTCACTGTCCGTTTTCAATAGTCTCGTCACCAAGTATGCCATCTTCACCTTGGCATGCAAGTTTTTTGTCAAACATTTTGTATGGCACCATGTATATATCTTCACCTTGGTATTTTCTATCAAAGATTTTGTATGGCACGATGTATGGCACGATTGAAATAAACCTACACCTTATATGATTGAAATTCTTCTTTACTGTATTTTGTGCATAAGTTTTTATCAAAGTTGTGGTGATGGAAAATTAATCACAATTTGAAACCATTCAAGAAAGAATTTGTGCATAAGTTATTGAAAAGGTTGTGGTGATCAGAAGTAGCAAGTGGCTGATGGCTATAACCGTGATCATTTGAAAAATACAAACTCCTTCAGGTCATTGCAATGATCAATGAACATGAATCTCGACAGATCTCAATAAGTTAGTAGAGCCACGCCTACCTTATACCATGATGGAATAGCAAACTACATGAAACTTCAAATCTCATTCACATAATGCAAGCTACAAAAAAATTAATCACATTTAGAAATCTCTCATGAGAGAATTTTTCTTTATTGACTATCAGACTATCTTTTCCTTGTCAATTTGATTAAGTCCCTCTTCTAAGACATTCTCTATAGCTTCAATATTTATAATTCAAGAGTACAAGGTGTTTGTTCTACTTAGACTTCGGTTGTTTCTCTTACTGAATCTCACATGTAGGAACATGCTTGTGATACTACTACTACTTAATGTAGGATAAAGTAAAGAAATTTAGGACTCTTCCATAGTATTAAACAAAAGCTATTGATGATTCTATCCCTCAAGATTATTTGGCTCCATAACAACACATAATGACTGCATCCTATGATCGCAAGGTATACATTGTTTTCTTCTTTTGTCACTTTCTTAACTCATGCATTTTTTCTTCACAATTATCCAAAGTTTAAATAGTTTTGATAGTCCTTACATGGTTTTCTATGGTCTTAGAACTATCTTAAAATAGCACACTGTCTCTACTCGGATTTTTAGTATAAACTAACAGTCTAGCATTGTCATCTTGTAAGACTCCTTCTCTTCATGCATTTATGATTGACTATGTCTATGAATCCCTTGCTATCTTTGAAGACTGTATGCCTCTATTTTAAGTCTTTTCAAAATCTCTCCTTTCATATGATATGGTCTTTTCAAAATTTCAGTTGTATTTTATAGCTAAAATGTTTAAATACAACTATACAACTGTCAAAATTCAGTTGTATTTTATAGCTAAAATGTTTAAATACAGCTATACAGTTATGTTGTTTCCTAGCATTGGGTGGGAGTTAGTTCACACATAACACAGGTCAAATCAAGTGCTATAGCAGTGCAAGACATGCACTTTTATCCCTTGTAAGGTTATTCATTCAAATTTGCCCATCAAATGCTAGAGAATAACATGGTTAAAGAAGGAAACAACATAAACTAGATATATATGACTCCAACTAGGGCTTAAATTTGACAGTTGTATAGCTATATTTAAACATTTTAGCTGTAAAATACAACTAAAATTTTGAAAAGACTATATCATATGAAAGGAGAGATTTTGGCCAAACTGTCAAAATTTATATATAGGATTATGATATAGGTATATGGCTGTCATGTCAATATGTTGTACATGCTACATGTGAGTTTAAATTTGGATTTTCTACATGCATTCCTAGTTCTATTTTTTATGGTTGATTTAGTTTAAATATTTATGTATTTGCAAGCATCTAAGGTGGAGGTTTATTTGAGAAGCACGAATGCATTTATATCATGGATTTTTTAAATATGTATGTAGTAGTTAGAAAATTTATATGTAGATTTATTTACATCATGACATACAATATGTTTGACAGAAAATTTAATTATCGTACTGTAGATAAATTTAGGTCCACATGGATGACCAATCTTCACATCAATCACATCAGTCAGGTCAACTAGACGGTGGTGATAATTCTACTTTATATGCTGACACCATTCAAAGGTTTCAAACTGAATAGTACCATTCACAATACACCAAACATATCAGGTAGAGACAGGTTGGTTAGGATTAGGGATGAGATAACACATATGATCCAAGTTGTTCGATCATACAATCCCTATGATGACATTAGTGTTGACAAGTTTTATGCATTGCTTTCTTAGAGTGTTGTCAGCGTGGAGAAATGGTCATCTATTTCTAAGCTGGTTTCAGTAGAAAATGTTCTCAACATGTTCCCTTCTTATAGGGGAGAAGAGAGAGTGAGAGGCTATTCTCCCACCAAGTGTGTGGATGCAGTTGTCAATCCTTTCATCTATCCTAGGTTTTTGGCAGCTCATTTGCCACTGTATTTTTGCAAACAATTATATACAAAGTTCCATTTACATTTATCTGTCGATTATACATCTTTCCCTAAACATGTTGGTTAGTGGAAAGGGAGGTTTGCAGAGAGACCTGAGTATAGAAGACAATATGTGCCACCTCTTCACAGCAAGCAGTCCTTAGTTGGCCCAAATCTTTTGGTTCTTCCAAAACATGTGGAACTGGCAAATGCCGCCCAACCATCATTGACCCCCTCGAGATGCACATTTTTTGAGAGCATGGTGACTATTGACACTGAGGTTGATTAGTTGTCATTTGATCGTGTTGGCAGGTATTTGTTACACCCAAGGATTGACATTCCATCCACTAAGGCCACATTGACTATCTATTCAAATTGGTACATTCATGTTGATATACCATCGCCACATGGTGTGGCACAGATTAGTGGAGAGAGTACTTTGCAGAATATGATTAGATGCTTGGCCAGTGATTTATTAGATTCATACCAGTTCATCAGTGATCAGCATGGGATCCCACTTGATGCTATATCCTCACATCTCAAGCAATATTTTGGTGATAGAGGAGGCATAGTGAGTCAGGTTGACAGGGTTTGGGGGGACACCAGGATGTTCCAGTTGGTCCTAAAATTGAGGTTACTGCACATGTTATGGGAGGTGAGTATAGTAGGCTTATTTTTGGGACTGAGAGTACACCATCTACACATGTATCACTACATCTCCATGATTCTGACATCAGTGGGATTGGGAGGGCCTTTGCTGGTGTAGCTGAGGTATAATTTATTTTAAAATTATAATATAAATTCATAAATTATATATTTAAAAACTATAAGTTCAATTTTAAATAAAATCACATACATCAAGAAGATCTGACTCTTGATTGTGATGCAAGGACTTCTAGAGGTCATAACTTTTGACTCAGATGTGGGTTTTCTACTAAATTTTATAGGTGGATGAGTTATGAGGTGGCCAATGGTTTCCCAATTGACCCTAGTCGGGTGGACCTTGTCTTGGCACTTTTTTGGGGCTTGAAACTTTCATCTTGGCCCTCAAAATGGTAATTTAGTGTTTTTTTCTAGTTTTTTAAAAGTTGCTTTTTTTAATAACTCGAAACTCATGTTTCAAATTTAGAGTATTAGTTGGCATTTCATCCTACCTTAGTTGTAGAAAGCTTTTGGCAAAAAGCAAGATTTTCTAGATATGATTGTAAAATTACCTAAAATGGCAAAAATCTGACAATTGTCGAAATCTACCAAAAAAGGTAATTTTTTTATTTTTTTTATTTTTATTGGATATAAGAGAGTTTTCTCTCATTGTAGTAGCAAAGTTGATGAATAGAAGTTTTTTTATGTTCCAGTCTTCAAATCTTTGGCTCTCACATGATTAATGGCAAAATTGTATTGAGTGTATGTTGTGTGTTGCATCAGATTGCAATCTTAAATGTACATGTGTATTAGACATGTGTATTAGACTTGTGCTACTATTTTACAACCTGGATATGGAGATTTGCATCATGCTAGCGATCCTAGTCATCATCATGAGGTATTTAAAACCATGTCTATATATCACATGTACATATAAGTTTGATTTAAGTGTACAAAAATCAAGTGTACAAGTTTTCTAACTAAATACACTTATATGCTTATATATTGTAAATTCAACACATGTCATATATAGGTTGCAGGATTTGGTCATGCTTCTATTGAGACTCCTCTACATGATGCAGACCATGTATGTCAGGTAATAATTTAGATTTGTCAAGTATTGTTTATTTATTTAAAATCAAAACATATATAGAATTTGAAAATTTTATGGTGTTTCATGTGCAGACCCAGACCCAAAACTCAGCATAGTGCTTGTGTCACAGATTGGTCGATGGCTCCAATCAAGGATCAGGATGTCATAGCTCGAGACATAGCTCAAGACATAGTGAGGCTCAATCCACTCATAGGGCAAGACATAATTTATGAGTTGTTATTATGATTCCTGGATGTTTTATATATTTATAGTACATATCCAGACATTACATGACTTACATGTTATATTATATTTCATCTAGACATATTTGAGTCACATGTTTTATATTTGGACATTATACATGTATACACTTATGTTTTATATCTTAGAGATGTTCTTATTATGAATCACATGCTTTATATTTGGACATTATATGTATACACTTATGTTTTATATCTTAGATTATGATTTATATGCTTTATATTAATTATTTGGACATTTGGATTAATTATCTTGGTACACCATGCCACCTGCACAGCAGAAACAATAACTAACTAAATATACACTGAAAATCAAAGCATAAAAGAGAGGAATTTTTATAGATGTTGTAGTTGCAACCTAATTATTTGGACATTTGGATTAATTATCTTGGTACACCTCGCCATCTACACAGTAGAAACAAGAACTAACTAAATATACACTAAAAATCAAAGCATAAAGATTGAATTTAAAATAATATTACATTTAAAGATTGAATTTAAAATAACATTACATTTTTATAAATGAATAAAAGAAAATGCTAAATATACATTTTCAAATATAAAGATTGAATTTAAAATAATATTACATTTTTATAAATGAATAAAAGAAAATTGTCACTTCATGGGTTTATTGGAAGTTAATAAGTTCTAATACCAATTATTAAAATTGAAGAGCACTCTCTATATTTACTCTATTTTATTTTGGAATCCAAAGATCCTTTAAATTAAAAAAATATTGAAACATATCTCTACACATTGACAGTAATAAAAATACATTTTCAACAACCACCACCAATTTAAACTATAAATTACTTTACATTGAAAACCTTCACAACTAATTCTTAAGTTTCCATAAAAATCTGCATCCATTTGTATTTTATTTTATTCTAGTGTTATCTTAAGTACATGCACCTTATGTTTGAACTAGGCTTGTTTAAGAATCCATCTAATAATGAAGATTAAGTAATTGCATACTATAATTGAACAACTTTGGATTTTGATAGAAGCATGTCATAACAAGCATGATTTTGCATGTTTGCCATAAATTTTCTAAAGTTTAAAGGAAGTTGGTCCATATAACATTAAGTAGACAAGTTTGACTTCTAAAAATACATTGATATTGCTCCCTTGTAATAGCCATTCAATAAGATGCTATCTCGTGCTCAATCACCTAGAACTAGGTAGAGTTGAAATAAAAGGTTCATGGGTGTCTCTTCTATTATTCTTACACAAGTTTGCATTCTTAATAAAATTGTTGAGCATTACCAATGACAAAGAGCCTACTTACAATGATGGAAGAGATGGATAATATTTTCTTCACATTTATAATAGAAATATAATATTAATAAGGTTTGATTTTTATTTTTAAATTATGAAGTTGTCTTTGTGAGTTGTTTGTTTTGATTTAATAATGAAACTAAAATAAATCTTTGGCCACATATATTGTGTGAATGATCTCTTTCAACATATAAAGTGTGCAGATATGCTTGTCTTATTGTGTAACTAATTGTCAAAAGAATCTCAAACATAATTAGTATTGACAATAAGATTTAATCATATAACTTCTACTTCTAATTAAATTTTCTACTTGTAGAACCTTCAAAAGCATTAGTTGCATGCTCTCATTATATACTAGGAAATATTGCTCTTGTCAAACAAGAGGGATTATTACTGGCATCACATCATTTTTCATTTGTAATTGTTGCCTCCAAACCCTAGGGATTATTACAAAAATATGATATTTTTCATCTTCCATTTTTTTGCTTTTGGGGAGATTTCAATTCGTTAGCTTCTAATCCAATCATTAGAGATATAATACAAGCATGGACCTCCTTGTCAAGAACAACTAGGAAATGATCCATTACGTACCTCATTGTTTAGTCTAGATAGGCTATCATAAGGTTTGTATTGATTCCCACACTTTTGGTCTAGCAAAATTTGCATTCATGACATAGTTTTAAGAATAGATCAATTCATGCAATTTGATGCTACCAAGTTCTTGATTTATAGGACATGTGGAACATAACTTTAGCTTGCGTATTACATAACATTTCATACCATTACACAAGACATAAGTTGGTAGTGCATTTCCTTACATAATTTGCATTGTAGTGACTAAACTTTTAAATCATTCATATTACCTTGTTGTGAAGCACTATTTGCATCATACAACCATAAGACACATTTCATGTAGAAGTTATTAACTTTCAATAAAGGTGCATTATTGGTAGTCCATTTTTATATAACAAGAAAAATCATTTTCTTAAACAAATAGGCACATTAAAAATAAAGGTGTTTTCAAAATGTTGAAATTTAACTAGAAATAATGGAAATACAAAGTCCTCTAGTTCATGTTTATAACATCAGTGAAAGATAGAAATAGTTTTATAATTTATCCATGCAGTTTATTATTTGAAAGATCTAGTGACTCTAATTGCTCTAATGTACATGTTTGTTAAGTTTGAGACCCCTACATGATAAGAATACAAAAAAAAGATCTTCCCTTAGCTTCGAGAAATATTTATTCTATGCTGACAAGGCCAACCATGTGAAGGTGGAAGCTCAGTGGCCTCACCTAAGAGCTAAGACACCTAAGACACTAAGATACCTAAGACATTTAAGACACCTAGACACCTAAAACACCTAAGACACCTAAGACATTTAAGACACCTAGACACCTAAAACACCTAAAACACCTAAGACATTTAGGACACCTAAAACACCTAAGACACCTAAGACACCTAAGGCCTAAGACACCTAAGACACCTAGACACCTAAGACACGTAAGACATCTAAGACACCTAGACACCTAAAACACCTAAGACACTTAAGACATAGGTAGACACCAAAGACACATAAAACACCTAAGATACTTAAGACATGGGTAGACACCTTTAAGACACCTAAAACACCTAAGAAACTATAAGACCTAAGACACCTCTAAAAAACCTCAAAATTAAGACCTAGATCTTTAAGACACCTAAGAAACTTAAAAGACATACAATAAGACACCTAGAAGACCTAGACACCTACGACACCTAGACACCTAAGACACCTAACACATTTAATACACCTAGACACCTAAAACACCTAAGACACCTAACACATTTAAGACACCTAGACACCTAAAACACCTAAGACACCTAAGATACCTAGGCACCTAAGACATTTAAGACACCTAGACACCTCAAACACCTAGAACACCTAAGACACCTGAGACATTTAAGACATCTAAGACACCTAAAACACCTAAGATACTTACTTGACACAGGTAGACACCTTTAAGACACCTAAGACACCTAAGAAACTATAAAACCTAAGACACCTCTAGACACCTAAGACATCTAATACTATCCATATATAGTTTAGAGATCGTACCTGCACAACATGAAGTTCAATTTTATAACTTGAAATGGACTTATATAGGCATAGACCTCATATTGGATGTATCAATTGCTTCAACTCACTCTTCAATGATGTAGATAGAGCTCTTGGTAGATATAATCTGGATCTTCTCTATCTTTTCTTATCTCTAAAATCTTTTCGTGATCTTCAATAGACAACCTCCACTTTTGTTGGCCATGTCCTCTTTTTTGTAATGTTTCCAAACTTAATCTTGTTGCTAAAACTAAGTGACTATAGTGTAGAACCTTTTGTCCTGGCATATATTCAATAAATATAATACCATTTTTATCTATCTTTACTTGTTGATAATAGGTTCCTTCAACAACAACTGATCCAATGGGATATGATTGTCCATCACCATCTATCATTGATTCTAACAATTTTGATTTTACTTGTGTGCATCTTAGTTGATAGTAATCTACACCTTCTGTATTGTCAGGATCTGCAACCATAGCAAAAATATCTCTTGTACACACGATAAGTAAACATGTAAATGTACATTTGAGTTGAACTTGATGTAAATCAAATGTTCAAAACTTTATTACAATCTCGAATATAAATCAATTATGTAACTTACCTATAACAACTAAATCTGATACACGTTCATAATCATCTGAATATATAGGATCATATACATCTACAATGTCACTATCTTCAAAAGGATGACTTGTTACTATTTGTTTCATTTCCCATTGTGAAACATATCCATCCCTTACATTTGGACATTGTAGAATATTTGTATTGTTCTCAATGCAATCAACACAAAAACAAGATTTTTCTCTCACTTGAATAGCAAGAGGCTTGATATGTCCTATAGTCATGACTTGATGCAAACTTCTTACACCATTAATAGATTGACAATTATATGGATTTGATTGATCAACATCTATACGTATGAACAAATTCTTGAGCATCTCAATTAATACTATTTAAATTTGAAATTAAATCACATGCACACGTACTTAACTAAATATTAAATTTTTCAAATAACATAAATTCAATTAACATACCTTTAACTTCCCAAAAATAGCATTTGTTGTATATTGAGTCATGAGTAGCAAAATGGATTTTACACCATTCAACAATTTGACTTGCATTTCATATGGTGTTACCTACAATTTCATGTTGGTGTTCAGTGCCCAGGTAAGAGGTTTAAGAATTTAAAAAAGTTCACATGTACATCCAACTAAATTACAATACACATATTTATCATTACATAGAAGTATTCAACAATTTTAAATTATTTTGTAAATTTTGTATCTAGTACATATATATTACCTGCAAGTTCATATTGGTGAAGTGCACGTTTTACACATGCTCCTGCTCCATCATGCTCTCCTTTTCCATGTCCACTCTAAAAAAAAATCCACAAAAACTTTATGCCAAATTTAGCATGTTGTTGTGTTAAACAATTAAATGCTTTTGCAGACTTAAATTGTCCGATATAAATAGTTATATATAAACAACTATTTGAAAACAAAAAATTAGTTAAAAATTCAAATCTTAAAATTAAATATAAATTTGTAAATTAAAAATTAAAAAATAAAAATAAAATCAACACTTACCAGTACATCCATCAGACCAAATCCAGTGTTGTGATGCAACAATGCCACGTCCCAAATCTTCAAAAAACATTTGAAAGCAATGTGCTACATAGCTTCTATCATGACCCGTATCATCACTGATATAAAAGTGAACCTCCTTGATGATAATTCATTCATCTTCAGTACTCTCTACCTCATCTACAAGTAACTCAGCATGTCTATAGAAAACTTGTACAAAGATTGTGACTTGCTTTGAATGATAATATTGACTTTGAATCTCAGTTTGAGGACTAAATGTATAATTTTTAGAAAAATCTACAATAGAGAGAATACAACCCAGTGGAAAACAATTCTTTGAGTCATGAAATTACTTAGCCTACCATCTTGCACCATGACAATGTTGGATATGTGGGTACATAATGTTATGAAATTTGTTCATAAACTCATTGCAAAGCAATTCATCCTCTCTCAAAACAATTTTTCTAGTTTCAACTCCTGACTTCGTTGAGTATTTCTCATATTCAAATCTCTTCCAAACAATTGACATTGAATGATCAATATTCTCAAATGGTAAAAATTTTGTCAAATTTCCACAATCCACACATATATTTCTTATACACTATACATTGAATTCATTTGAATCTTCTAATTTTTCACATAAGATAGACTTCACAAATTGTGTTATACTTCTAGGGATGGCTACATTTCGATTAACTATTGCCATAAGTTTTTTAGATGACTGTAGGTGTAGATCAAATTTAACATGATTTTGACAGCAACAAGTTTCATGTACTTTATTTATATGTACAAAACTTGGTCATAAATTCTCAAAAATCCTTTGAGAAATCTTCACTAGTAAAAATTCTTGCTTGAATGCTTCAAAAAATTCACTTTGTGTTGTGTCTATAGGATGCTTTGGATGAGAATTTTTTTTACCATCTTCATCTTTTATTTGTATAGTGTCCCTTCTATTGGAAGAAACACGAGAGTTGTCAGTCCAATATCTAATTACTTTGTGTTTTACATCTTCTGAAATTCTATCTCTTCGAGGGACTCGATAAATATTTACCCAATTATTTTCAATATTTTCATCTAATCTATTTCTCTTATTGATATATCTTTGAACAATTCTCCTAGATACATTTACTAATCAAGCAATTGCTTTAACTTGTCTTCTATGTGATAATTTCTTACTAGAAATTATAGCCATCAATGCTCTACGTGCAGCACTTAAATTAGAACTTCGACTCTTAGTTTGAATAGAATCCAATGTTGTTTGCAAGTTTTCAATTACTGACTGATTTACTAAATTTGAAGATTGTTTCTTGTTATCAACTCCTAACAACTCCAAAATGGGGGTCATTTCTTTTTGCCTAAATAACTTTGCACATAATTGTGCTCTTCCAATTAGAGATTTATCTTCAAAAAACTCATCCCAAATTCTTTTAGAGTGCAATTTTATTGTGCTCTCAGGTAAAATATGTTCACGTGAAATATTTTTTAAAAGAGCATCCTAATCCATCTTTGTAATATTTTCCATTCCATGCAAAAAATATCTATCACTACTACCAATTTCATCTTGTACTTGTTCATTAACACGCCCTTCAACTTGTTCATCAATAATTTTAGTGGGTTGTTCTTGACTAGATGTTCCTACAGTTTTTTCAACGCTTTTTTGGTCATACAACCTTAATCTATTTCTTTTATTTCCCATCACAAATTGCTTGATTTAATTCACCTACAAACTCATATACATCCTAATAAATAACACGTGTTGTAACTATGGGCCTAACCAGTGTTGTCATTAATGTCAACATACTCCTTTTGCATTGATGTCAAGGATTGGATGAGTTGTATGTTGTGGATATTGAGAAAATTAGTCCTATCAAAAATAGAGAAGAACAGTGAAGACAGTGAAGTGAAGATCCCAGCTAAGATGAATATCAGAGGAGGCGCATCAAAGGGTTTGTAGATATGTGTCTAAAAGTGATCCAGTAAAGAATTGAGAGGTCCACATGAAGACTTGAAGAAGTTATGGCCATATGAGTAAAACCAATTCTGGTAGATGTTCAGAGGTGACAAAGCAACACAAATAGGTCTGGTGAGATCTAGAAATGTATGAAGTCTTTTGTAATAAGTTATGTTGTATTTGTGTTTTTTCTCTATAAAGTATGCCGACTTGGATGATTATCCCAAAGTTGATGTCTTGTATAAATAAGAATTGTGAAGTCATTTCAAAAGTATCTTGGTAGAGATGAGAGTGTGGTAGAGAGGAGAAGGGCGAAAGGCAGAGCAAAAGTGTTGATCTTAAATGGAACTAACTCAAGCATGGTGAAGATGCTATTCGTCAGTTCAAGTATGTAATAGTTATTATTCTATAGACAGTGTGTCTCCTGTAGGCAGTGGGCCTCTTGTGAGCAGTGTGCTTAGGCAGTGAGCCCTAATTGGCATGTGCCATTTTGTTCTTCTTATTCTTTTAATAGAGAATACAATCTTGGGTTAGTCACCCCGTGGTTTTTCCCTTAACCAAGTTTTCCACGTTAAAATCTTGGTGTCATATGTGTCTCTGCTCTTGAATTGTTGCATTGTGTTTCCATGATTGATTTATTATTATGCTGCTTAATTACAAGAAGGATTTAAGTGGTTAATAAGAGAAAGTTTTGGGACAACTGATTCACCCCCCCTCTCAGTTGTATGTCTTGAAACTAACAAATGGTATCAGAGCTAAGATCCTCTAAAAGAACTTAACCGCTTGAGGAGATCCAGGATGTCTTCCTACAAGAAGGATAGTCTAAGGTTTGATGGAACCAATTACACTCTTTGGAAAACCCACATGGAATGCCACTTGCAATGTATGGGAATGCAATATTGGATCATGTCTTCTAAGAAGTATGTTCCTCCAAAGGATGGTCCGACAAGTATAGATGAAATAAAAGATGCTGAAGACAATCTTCAGGCTAAAGAAGCTTTACTAAGTGCCTTATCTGATTCAGAACTGACAAATCTCATAGATTTAAAAACTACATATGAGATTTGGGAAAAACTAGAACTTCTGCATGAAGGATACAAATATGTTAAATGTGCTAAGCTACAAAGTCTGAAAGGAAATTTTGAAAACCTAAAGATGAATGAAGATGAAAATATCACTACATTTATGCCAAAAGTAAATGATCTTGTTTATGGCATTAGGTGTGATGGTGGAATCTTGGATGAAGATGAGATTGTTGCCAAAGTTCTCAGATCCCTACCTCTTTCTTACAAATACAACGTTGCTACTATTAAAGAATTCAAATCTTTTTCAAATATCACAAGAGATCAATTGGTTCAAAAATTAGCTACATTTGAATTGGTCGAGTTTGGAGATGCACCCCCCAAGACTGAATCTACATTCAAAGCTAGTACCTCTATAAAAGGCAAACAAAAGTTTGATCCAGGAGAGAACTCCTCAAAGAAACTGTCATGGTATGAAAAAGCAAGAAAAGATCTAAAAGAAGATGAAGCAGAAGCTGCTCAACTTGAAGCCCTTATTGTAAAAAGACTTCCAAGAGGATCTAGTAAGTATGAAGGAAAATTGCCCTTGAAATGTTTCAACTACAATAAGATTGGTCATTTTGCCTCAAGGTGTCTGGAAAGATTTTCACGGGCAAATCCAAACACATCAAGATTCCAAAAGAAATGTTACGATGTTCATGAAGATGATAATGATGAAGGAGTAACAGATGATGAATCAAAAATAGGAAACAAATCTGGAAGTGACTGAGTGTTTATTGCCATTAAGGAAGAAGATCCAATGCCCTCTGAATCTATCAATCATAAAATGATAGAAAGAGTTCTAGCTTCCCAAGTTGAAGAAAAGGATGATTAGGTCATTGACAATGGATGTTCCCACCATATGATAGGTGACAAAAATAAATTTATAGATTTGGAAAGATATGAAGGAGGAGTTGTAAAATTTAGTGATAATTCTACTGGCAGAATTAGAGGTAGAGGAACTATTTCTTTTGATGGAAAGAACAAAACTAGTAATGTACTATATGTTGAAGGTCTAAAGTACAATCTTCTTAGTGTTGGACAATTTATGGACAAAGGCTATGATCTTTGATTAAAAAATGGAAAATGTAAGATCTTTGAAAGTTTTGGAACAGAGATTGCATCCGGTACTCAAACAAAAGGTAACATCTTCCACTTTGTTGGTACTGGTAAAAGTTGTTTATTTGTTCAATTTGATTAGAGTTAGTTGTGGCATAGAAGAATGTGTTATGTGAATTTTGATAATATCATCAAGATAAGCAACACTCAGGCTGTAAGAGATCTTCCAAGACTAGTGAAACCTACCAATAGTTTGTGCAAAGAATGTCAGTTGGGTAAGCAGAGTAGAGTCACATTTAAAAGTAAGGAACAATCTTCTACTGGATTGCTAGACTTAGTACATACTGATCTATGTGGACCGGCAAGAATCAAGAGTTTGCAAGGTGATAGATACTTCATGTTATTAATTGATGATCACTCCCAGATGATGTGGGTGACTTTTCTGAAAGAAAAATCTGAGGCTCTTGAGGAATTCAAAATATTCAAGGCTATGGTAGAAAATGAAACCAAATTAAACATAAAATATCTCAGGTTTGATAGAGGTGGAGAATTTACATCCGGAGAGATCATAGAATTCTGTGAGAAACATGGGATAAAAAGATAGTTATCTGCTCCAAGGACTTGACAACAAAATGGAGTAGTGGAGAGAAAGAATCGGACCATCCAGGAAGCATCTAGAATCTTGATGATGGAAGCAAATGTTCCTCAGATCTACTGGAGAGAAGTTGTAAGCACTGTTGTCTATACTCTTAATCAAGTACAAATCAGAAATAATACTAGTAAGACCCCTTATGAACTCTGGTTTGGCATCACTCCCACTGTGAAGTATTTCAGAGTCTTTGGTAGCAAATGTTACATTAAAAGAGATGAAGACCTTGGAAAATTTGATACTAGAAGTGATGAAGGAATATTCTTGGGTTATTCTACTCAAAGCAAAGCATACTGGTGTTATAACAAGAGATTGAGAAAGATTATAGAAAGTACAAATGTGGAGGTTGATGAAGGTATTGAAAAACTCTTAAGGTTTTATGAATATGAAGAAGATGATCAAAATGATGTTTTGGTCCAAGAAGTCCAAGCCCCT
This sequence comes from Cunninghamia lanceolata, assembly GCA_027924645.1. Classification (NCBI taxonomy): domain Eukaryota; kingdom Viridiplantae; phylum Streptophyta; class Pinopsida; order Cupressales; family Cupressaceae; genus Cunninghamia; species Cunninghamia lanceolata. The sequence goes on from BSBN01000055.1 coordinate 17,882,637, forward strand.
TCTAAAATTCAAATCTAGAATGATCCAGAGAATTAGGAAGAAGAGATAAGTTTGAATGAACCTGTTCAAGAAACAGAATTACAAGAAATTCCCAAAACTCCCAGGTATGTAAGACTGAATCACTCTGAAGATCAGATCATAGGTTATAAAAGCAAAGGTGTTCAAACAAGAAGAAATATTGCTTAAGACTCAGAAAAGTATTATCTGATTTCAAAGATTGAACCAAAAACTGTGAGTGAAGCATGCAATGATGAAAGCTGGACTAAAGCAATGAAGGAAGAGCTGATGCAAATTGGGAAAAATCACACTTGGGATCTTGTTCCTAGACCTAGAAACAAAAATGTGATTGGAACCAAATTGGTCTTCCTAAATAAACTGAATGAAGATGGTGAAGTAGTTAGAAACAAATCTAGATTGGTCTGCAAGGGTTATTCTCAAGTAGGAGTTGATTTTGAAGAAACTTTTGCTCCGGTGGCAAGAATTGAAGCAATCATATTATTTCTTGCCTTTTCTGCCTTCAAGGACTTCAAAGTATATCAGATGGATGTCAAGTCTGCCTTCCTGAATGGTGACTTGGAAGAAGAAGTATACATTGAGCAATCGGATGGATTTCAATTGTCTGATCATAGTGATATGGTTTGTAAGTTGAAGAAAACACTGTATGGACTCAAACAAGCCCCAAGATCCTGGTATGAAAGACTGGATAAGCATCTTTTGAAGATTGGTTTCAACAAAGGTACTGCTAACAGTAACTTGTACGTCAAAATTGATCATGAAAATATCTTGATTGTTGAAGTATTTGTTGATGATATCATTTTTGGAGGAAGAGATAGTATGTGCAAAACTTTTACAAATAAAATGAAAAGTGAATTTAAAATGTCCATGTTTGGGGAAATGAATTTCTTCTTGGGTTTGTAAATCATTCAAACAAATAAAAGAATCTTCATTTCACAGACCAAATATGTCAAAGAATTGTTGAAGAAATTTGGTATGGAAGACTCAAAACCAATGAATACTCCCATGGAAATCGGATGTAAATTGAGCAAAGATGATGACTCTCCTAAGGCTGATCAAAAAAAGTACAGGTCAATGATTGGAGGAATACTGTATCTTACTCAAACTAGACCTGACATTATGAATGTTGTTGGTCTTATTACTAGATTCCAAGTTGATCCTAGAGAATCTCATGTCATGGCAATCAAGAGGGTTCTTGGATATCTAAAAGGTACAGTTGAGTATGTTTTATGGTATCCTATAGATCATGATTTCTCTCTTCATGCTTATATAGATGCGGATTGGACAGGAGATGTGAATGATCAGAAGAGTACCAGTGGTGGAGCATTCTTTTTAGGGAAAAGATTGGTTTCTTGGCTGAGCAAGAAACAAGAGGCAATATCTCTATCCACTGTAGAAGTAGAATATATTGTAGTAGAAACTAGTTGCACTTGAGTATTATGGATGAACCAAATGCTAAGAGACATCAGAGTGGAGTATGAGGAACCTATCACAATCTTCTGTGATAATTCAAGTGCAATAAATATATCAAAAAATCTAGTGTTGCACTCAAAGACAAAACATATATCCATCAAGTTTCACTTTTGAGAGAACGAGTGAATAGAAATGAAGTCAGATTGGAGTTTGTACCCTCCAAAGATCAGATTGTAGATATTTTAACTAAACCTCTACCTAAGGACTCTTTTGAGTATCTCAGGGAGAAGTTAGGGGTTATTACCCCTCTAATTCTGAATTAAGGTGCACTGATGTGCATCAGTCTGGTGGATCTCATAGTCATATCTTGTGGTCTGGATTGATGATAGGAAGGTGCTACTCAGGGGGAGCAGTCTATCTGATTCTGAGTGATGCAAGTATGTGCCCTTTCCATTGATGTCAAAAGGGGAGAGAAGACATGTGAAAAACAAAAAAGTGGTTTCTAATCAAAGGGGTAGTAGTAAAGGAAGAGAAGACATGTGAATGGTTGTTGTTGATAGGGGGAGTTATGTCAATCAGTGAGGAGAAGTTCTTGTCTTGATGGTCAAAACAGTTTTTCACATCATATGTTGCCATCAATGACAAAGGGGGAGATTGTTGCAAGTATGGGCCTAACCGGTGTTGTCAATGATGTCAACATACTCCTGTTGCATTGATGTCAAGAAATGGATGACTTATATGCTGAGGATATTGAGAAAATTAGTCCTATCAGAAACAGAGAAGAACAGTGAAGTGAAGATCCCAGCTAAGATGAAGATCAGAGGATGCGCATGAAAGAGTTTGTAGATATGTGTCTAAAAGTGATCCAGTAAAGAATTGAGAGGTCCGCATGAAGACTTGAAGAAGTTATGGCCATATGAGTAAAACTGGTTCTGGCAGATGTTCAAAGGTGACAGAGAAACACAAATAGGTCCGGTGAGATCCAGAAATGCAATATCTTGTTCTGTGGATTTGGAGGAGTGTTTAGGAAGTCAATGTGAATTGACAACTCAATTGGTTCATGGTCTGGAGGTCCGCAAGCATCTATTCCAATATGACAATGATGATAGACTATGTTCTTGAGGTTCTGGATGAAGAAGAGAATGATTTCAGTAAGCAGAAGTAGTGTGGATATTCTTGGTGATTCAGGCAAGCTTGTGGGGGTCTCTGGATTGTGTCCAGTTCATGTTGGTGGTCCACATTGAAGATTGAGCTCATAATTGAAGAATTACTTCTAGATGATGATGTTCTTCCTAAACTTGGTCGATCGAATGATTTACACATCTTGCGGATGATCTGGAAGATGTTATGCGAAGAATGGTGTGTTCCTCAAAGAAGATTTAAGTCCCAGATCTGTGTGGCTGACAATGTGGTGATTCACATGAAGTCTTTTATAATAAGTCAAGTTGTATTTGTGTTTTTTCTTTATAAAGTATGCCGACTTGGATGATTATCCCAAAGTTGATGTCTTGTGTAAATAAGAGTTGTGAAGTAATTTCAAAAGTATCTTGGTGGACATGAGAGTGTGGTAGAGAGGAGAAGAGTGAAAGGTAGAGCAGAAGTGTTGAGCTTAAATGGAACTGACTCAAGCATGGTGAAGATACTATTCTTCAGTTCAAGTATGTAATATTTATTATTCTGTAGACAATATGTCTCCTATAGGCAGTGGACCTCTTGTGAGTAGTGTGCTTGAGCAGTGAGCCCTAATTGGCATGTGCCATTTTGTTCTTCTTATTCTTTTAATAGAGAATACAATCTTGGGTTAGTCACCCCATGGTTTTTCCCTTAACTGGGTTTTCCACGTTAAAATCCTTGGTGTCATATGTGTTTCTGCTCTTGAATTGTTGCATTGTGTTTCCATGATTGATTTATTATTATAATGTTGAATTACAAGAAGGATTTAAGTGGTTAATAAGAGAAAGTTTTGGGACAACTAATTCACCCCCCCTCTCAGTTCTCTGTCTTGAAACTAACAACATGAAGTTCAATTTCTACATGGTAAAATGAGTTACAAATAAGTAGGGAATCATGTTACATACTTGGAAATTTGTAACATTTCTTACCAAAAGAACTCCTTTTGTGTAGTTTCTCCAAATGCTTGAATTGAAAAAAATTGAAAAAATAATTTTTAGCCTCTATTGCAGAAAATTCTGCTTCTTCTTTTGTCTCCTTGATGCTTGAATTGAGTTAAAACATAAAAAATAAACCCCTATATATATAATTAAGTTTAAAAAAATCTATTAAAAAAAATTGCTGACTGACGGTGGTTGCCGAATTTTAATAATTTCGGGTGAAATGATTTCGCCCCCAGATCATTTCGCCCCCAAATTATTTGGGGGCAAAATCTTTTTCACCTGAAATTATCTATGTTGCAGTCCACTTGGCAGCCACTTCATCATTTTTCTGGTTTTCTAAAATTCTCAACTTCAACTGATTATTTCATCAATCAAAATGAATCATTTAAAAAAAAAAACCCTTTTGTAGAGCTCTGAGTCTAGAATCCAAATATGTTTTTTTTTAATATTTTGATTAGTTTTAATATGTTTTTTTTTAAATTATTGCAAGTAGGTTGTTAAAATCAAAGATGACACTGATTAGAATTTTTTTAAAAAATATCAAAACACATCCAATTTTTTTCAAAATTTTATGGTTCACTAGAGGAAAGAGTCCTCTCCAAAAGGGTATAATTAGTTTTGTGAAAATGATAAAAAAAATTATACAAAAGTTGACGTGGAACGAAAATAATCATATTCTGTACAGTTTGACTTTAAAACGATATTACGAAGAAAATATGTATTGAAAACTGATTTTTTTTCTCCATTCACTAGATATTGAACTTGTCTATTTGGGAAAAAAAATTAGGAAAAAATAATATTGTTTGCTCTTTTTTTTTGATGTGAACTCAAAGTCACTTTTTTCTGAAATTTTCAGCAATTCAAAATTTGCTTTTAAAGTTATAAAAAAATGTCAAAATAATTTTTTAATTTTTTTTTTTAAATTACAACCATAAAATTCATCAAGAGATCTACATTTCATTAGTTTACATCATTTTGAAATTCAAAACATAAATGCCACTTTTATGATGTCGAAGTTCAGAAATTTTTTTGTTGTTGGTCATTTCCTTTATAAAGTGTGACATAGGTTTATGCTTTTACCCATAGGTGTTTGCATGGCCATCATGGATAGTACACCTATCACATTGCCATGGCCTTTCCAATAGCATATGACATGCATCCATCAGTATGATGTTACACAGCACCTCATCATGGTAGTCTCCAATCTTGAACTTGACTAAACACTGCTCATTGACCAAAGATCTATGGTTTTTCTCCAACCATGCAATCTGATATGGATGTGGATGCCTTCTCCTTGTCAACTTCAACTTGTTAACCATTTCCTATGAGACAAAATTATCAGTGCTTCCACTGTCACTAATAATATCACAACACTTACCTTCACACCTCCACCTTGTGTAGAATAAACTCTTCTTTTTATTTGGTTCTTTGTCCTCATTTAACAAGGTTCTTCTGACAACTAGGGTTTCTCTCAAGTTTTAGCATCTTTAGAATTCTCAAACTGTGCATGTGTGACTTAGAAATGTAGCGAGATCAATAATGTATGAAATGAATGAAGTATAATGAAATTAACCATAGATCTAATGTACCAATGGAGCAAAGATAACAAACTTATGAATGCAAATGTAAAACTATGAGCAATCAAACCAACATGCTCTATTGTCAATATCGTGATCTTCGTGATGAAATTTGCTCTCAGATTCACATAACAAAATTGCTTGAACATTTGAGTGATCGAGTGCTTTTGATGAATGATCAAGTGATTGAGAATTTCAAGAATCAAAATGACATAGTAAGTTTGTAATTCAAAAGTGTTGTCAAATAGCTTGGGATACACACGTATATATAGTTTTCATGGAAAATAATGAAGAGCTAAGATTAAAAATAACTCAAATACAATCAACAGTTCAAAATTCATGAGATAACAAGCCAAGAGAGAAATAAGGAATCAGATCTATAAATCAGGGGATTTGAATGAGTTAACTAAAGAGTTGACTTCAAAAATTACGGAAATTGATTTGAGATGACTAAGTTAACTCCCAAAATAGAAGGATTTGATTTGAGTTATGTATACACCTAAAAATGACACGATTCAGTCTAAATAAATATTCTTATATTTATTTATGTCTAATTCTTCTATCAATAAATAAATAAACAGATTTATTTATTCGATTCATATTCCTCTAAATTAATTAAATATCAAAATATTTAATTATCTCTTCTAAAGTCAAAATTAAATAAAATCCTTTATTTAATTAAATTCTTCCAAAACAATTAAATGATTCTTAATTATTTAATTAAAGTCAAAATCATTCTTCCAAATTTGAATAAATCAAATCAAATTTATTTAAATTGTCTCAATCTCCAAAAATTAAAAATAATCAAATATTTTATTTATTCTTCCAAATCATGCACAACAATTAAATAAATTTATTTATTTAATTTGCTTTCTTATCTTCCAATTCTTCAAATATCTTCCAAATCTTCTAAAAATAAGTCTTCTTCTTCATGCACACAAAATTAAATAATTTATTATTTAATTTCTCTCAAATCATGCAAAAGCAAATGTCAAGTTGAGTTAACTGACTCAATCAACCTTGTTTTTATCAATATCTCTTAAATTAGAAAAAAGCTTTCTAATTTATGAAAAGCATGTCTTATCTTTAGAAAAGAAAGTAGTTAACTCAAACAAAACAACTTCTGTATGACACTTATCTTCTTCCTATTCACGCACGTTTCCTCAACCATTCTCAACTATTGATCTTCTCATTTCTTCTCAACTGTTGATCTCTTCTCTTCTAAGTCTATAAATTGAACCCTCTTCTTCCATTTTATTCATCCAAGCTTTAAGTAAACTTACTCTGCAGGAATTACAGTGCGCCTTTGGTACCAATTCCTTCATTGCTTGCAATCAAACTTGTTACTACATACTACTATCATTGTTATGAAGCTCATCTTCATGGAAAAACTATCATAGCCATTCCCATTTGAACATCTTCGAATCATAGCAAGGAAGTGCACCTTCTTAGGGCCATATTCATAGACAAGATCATTTGAGATAGGCGATCAATGGAAGCTGAGAATTAAAGGAGGTTTCTTTCGTATTGTTCATTGTTTGATTGATCTATTTTGTTCATTATTTCATTAAGTTTTGGGTATTATTGATATACTATATTGATTATTCATGTTTACTCCAATTTTTTCTTAACATTTTTGGCACTCACCGTGGGGTCTAGCCCCAATTTTTAACCCAAAAATTGAGTTTTTGTGTTTTAGAAAGTTGTACACAAGAGGAAACCGTGCATCTGACACATCCTAACACACGTCTGTTGTTTGTTCCGGCACATACATTCTTTCGACACATACGGACTCTATTCTGGCGCACATACCCTCTGATATGGCGCATCTATCAGTTTGGCGCATATATACTATTTTCTTGCACTTTTGACCTCTATCTTAGTGCATATGTACTGCGGCGCTTCTGAGCTCTATTTTTGCACATTCAAGCTCTGAAACTGTGCATCTAATCTAGGCAGTGATTTTCTAGGGTTTCCTTGAAGTTTTCTCTAACGCTAACACCTTTTTGCAGGAACACTCTTGATCTGTTTACAGGCTAGGTATTGGTTTAGAATCATATAGTTGCACTTGTTAACTCACACTTCAATTTCTAATAGGAAAGTAAACTGGATGCTCATGCAAATCTCACATAGTCTTAACTAGGAAGGTGGTAATTGAATCATTGCTATATTGCTATCTTGGTAAAACTAGACCATTGCTATCTTATTATCACTTCAAAGTTAACAAATCACTACTATCTAGGTAAAATTGAACACATCATTGCTATCTAGGTAAAATTGAACCATTGCTATCTTGTTATCACTTCAAAGTTAACAAATTTCTATGCTTGCCCAAGTAGATAGCTCATCTAGTTTTTCTCCTTTTAACTAGGGGAAAAGAACCACTATCTTCTGTGTTTTGGGAATGATACCAAGCCTATGTTCTCCCCTATATTGGGTGACCAAAATGCTAGACATATCATTTTCGCATGTGTTTTTCCTTTAGAGGGGCATGCTCTTGAATACCGTCCATCCAAGTAGGAATGACCCTAAGTGGTAACAGGCTAGACGCCAAGCCCTACCAATCCACTATAAATAAATTGTGTTTGGAGAGAAAGCTTCAAACAATGAGCGTAGTTGTGTTATACCGACAACCAACCTCCCCCAAAATCCTCTAAGGCACAACCCTTGCAAGCTGGGAGACTCCATAATGGAGAGTAGTGTTGCTGCATGTATAACCACTCAAATGGTTGCCTTTATTAAACAACTTTGTCTTAGTGGCCAAAAACCCCTATAAGGTAGTGTAGGGAAGGGCGATTATAACCTCCCAAAGATGCTTCACTAGAGATAGTGAGAATTTGGTTTTATATTGTCCTTTGAAACCTAGGATTGTACTTGCTTTCTTTTAGTCCAAAAAGAGTCAAACAATCACAAAAAAATAAAAAACCATGAAATCATTCTTTGTGTTTGCTGTGTCTTCATGCCATAACTAAAAGAAATTCAGATCAAAAAGACCTTCTTGCAACCAAAGATACCAAAAATATCAGAAAAATTACCAAAAATTTGCAAAAACACTAAAAAACCAAAGCGACACATTTATCCTTTTTTGATGCGCATTTGTACCGACTTGCTGCTCATCTATGCTGACCTACTGTGCTTTTACCACCTGTTACTTTGCATTTGAAATTTACTAGTATTGTGCATCTATTCTGAATTTTCGTCCATTTACAAGTTTATGATGCGCATCTGTTCCGGCACATGCACAATAGTGAGTACTTCCACAGTCTTTGAGAGGAAAATTTTGCCATTTTTGGGTACCCATTTCAGTCTTGTTTAGGATTCTGAGATTAGATTTCACCTTGCAGTCACTTTTTCCCATCCATTCCATAGCATACCCTCTCTTTCGTCGATCATCTCGTCCACCTTCTACCAGGTCCTCCTAAGCAAAGTCAAACTATCCCATATCAGATTAGCATAGGCCCCTTTTTTTGAATCATTTTGGATTCAAGTAACCCTAGTAAGTTGTAGAACTTTGCTAGTGGTCTTGGTGCACGACTGGTCCCTACATAGTAAGATAGGTATCAAGTACCCTTACTAGTGGCTATCATCTTGTATCAGCCATCTTACTTGGAATCATTGATCGAGAGAGTCCCTTGTCCAAATCTTGTCATAAGTATCCTATCCTCAGCATCTTTCCAAAACCTCTAGTTTCATCCCACCACATCTCACATCGCCTTACATGGTTCTTACTAGATCTCAATACCAAAAGTAACTTAAAATGGCTAGGTCATATGACCATATTGTCACCCCTCATGATGGTGATGAGGAAATCTCTCATGAAGATTATCAAGGACACCTCCAAGAACAAAAATTCCAACCCTTGCTAGAGAAAGTGCTCCATGAGGACCCTCACAAGTATTTTATTCATCTTGTAAATCTTGGACTTAAGCTCCCTGCTGATTTTGATCTCAGCAAACTCAAAGAGACCATAGAGGATAATCATGAACACGACACCAGTGAGGACAAAGGAAAGAAAGTCATAGACCCAAACACACCTACAGAAGAAATGAGGAAACAAATCGAGGGTCTAATGCAACAAAATGACAGATCTTAAGACAGGTACAAACACTAAAACATATTCCTTGGAAGATATTGCATTGTACCCCTTTGATAAAAGTTTGAACATGGTACCATTCCCCTTTTGATTCGAAGTTCCTAAGTTTGACAAATACAAAGGAAAAGGGGACCCTAGAGATCACATTAGGGAATTCAATGTCGTATGCATGGAAGGACCTCACAATGGGACTTTCTTAATGAGACTATTCCCTAGATCTCTAGGTAGTCAAGCCATAGAGTGGTTCTCACAGCTCCCACTGGGCGTCAAAACTTTTGATGAGTTAGTCAACAAATTCATCACACACTTCTCATACAATATTGAACATGAAGTCTCCATGCTTGACTTATGCCATACCAAGCAAAAGAGTGGTGAATCGTTCACCTCCTTCCTACTAAGGTGGAGACAACTAGCAAGTAAATGCTCATATGATGTACCCAAGAAGCAATTAATGGATATGTTTGTCCACAACCTCAACTCTAATCTAAGCTACCAAATCCAAATCCAATGCCCTACTTCATTTTTGGAGGTCATTGAAATGGGATTGTTCATCGAGAAAGCTATGATCACCAAGGGGCAAATCAAGTTATACAAGGACACACCTACCTCCAACTACACGACCGACAAATCAAAGTTTTGGACTAAGAATAAAAATTTCGTCAATGATTAAGTAGTTGATGCCAAGGTGGCAGCTCCCAAACAACAACATATATTCATTCTCAAAGGAGAGGCAAGCAATGTTACACCCAAAAAAATATTCTCTCGGGAGCCAAGACCATGGTACAACTCAAATCCAAGGTGAAAGTTCACACTGCTGGGTGAGTTCCAATAATTTGCATTATGGAAGCTATTGGCCAACAATGAAATCACTCTACCACCAACAAGCAATTATGAACCTCAAATAAAACCTCACTATTGGAAATACAATGGCTTTTGTGAGTATCATAGAGGAAGAGGACATACAACCAACAATTGTATCCATCTCAAACATGTTATTCAAGACATACTTGATCAAAATCAAGGAGGCGCTCAACAACATACTTCTAATGAGATGCATGTGGCTTGCAAAGATCCACTTCTCAATCAGGACAGGTTGTACAACAACAACAACAACAGCAACAACAACAACAACCACAACAGGTAAAATTAGAATAATGGGAATAGTAATGCCAATTATGCAAGTGTGCCATTCAATTATACCATCAATTGCATATCAGAGCATGTCCCAAAAATCAATGTGGTTACGTCTAACCAACAATCAGGACTCAACAAAACTGATTGCAACATCATCACTCGTAGTGGTAAGGTCACATTGAGTACCCTTCCTCCAAGGTCATCACCTTCTCAGTCCAACTCCCATCAGTATAGTGTCATAGACCAACTACGGAAGACTCCTACCCACATTTCTATCTTAGAGTTGTTGCATCTATCTCCTTCCCACAAAGAGATTCTTGATAAAGCCTTGGTGGAAACAACTATACCCACTAACTTGGCCCAAGAGAAGTTTCAAGCCATGGTAGGAAATCTCACTTCCTCTAGTACCATATCATTTACCAAATAAGATGATCTCTCAGTGTCTCAGCCTCATAACACCCCCTTACATATCGTCGCCTTCATCCATAAGCATCGCATCAAGAGGGTTCTCATTGATGGGGGAGCCAGTTTAAATATCTATATGCTCAAGCTAGTCCTTAGATTGGGGTTCTTTGAAAATGCAATTGATCCAAGGAAGAAGATTACTATCAAAGCCTATGATGAAGAGGAGAGAACTACCAAAGGAACAGTGGTATTACCCATACAAGTGGGACCGATGATAAAAGACGTTGTGTGCCAAGTCCTAGATAGGGAGCTAGCCTATAATATTCTCCTTGGTAGACCATGGATTCATGCCATGAAAGCTGTACCTTCTACTGATCACCAATCCATAAATTTCCCTCATAACAGCAAGCAAGTCACCATCCAAGGTGACCCAAACCCCTTTTAGCATTACAACTCTATCCTCTCAAAACCTGACTGCATCATACCCAACAATAGAGCATCTACATCCCCTACCCCACAACATGATTCTACCTCCGAAGCTCCCTCATCTAAGCCCAAAGAGTAGAAAATTACCATCAAAGAAATAGGAGTAGGGGAATACTCCATCAAGCACAACCTCAATTTGACCAAAATGCCTTTATCTCCTAGATCCTTTGGATGACCCAAGCTTTTTCCAAAGCCATCTGCTCCTCCTGCTCCTCCCATAGCTCCCTTTGTAAAATGGGGGACCCTATCAGATGAAACAGAGGAAAGAGATATATTACAATGGATTTACAAAGAAGAAGAAGAAGAGAATACACAAGAACCACCTAAGCTCCCAACAGAGATCTATGGGTGAGGTGAGTCTATCCTACACAAAATAGGTTATGAAGGACAATGCCCCATTGGCCTAAGAGAAGAAGGAATTATAGGACCCATTCAACCCTCTTCATCCTCATTGGATAGAACTACAAAAGGTCTAGGATATAAGGATAAGGGAAAAGCTAAAGAAAATGCTTGTCTTGTGGAAATGATCCATACCCTTCAAGAGGATAGTGACACATATTCCATTGAGTATGAGTGGGATGAGCTGACAAAGCATTCCTATGACGACAAAGAGGTTAACACCATTCAAACTTATAGCCCCTACCATGAGGGACAAACGCTACCACATAGACCATTAGAGTGTGATTTGCCTATCCCTGAGAATACAACTTTTGAGGAAGGTTTGAGTTCTATCGCAATAAATAATTTGGAGGAAAGTACCATCCCGAACACTCTCCCTACCAATTCTCCTAGCATATCCATTCAATCTATCAATGAATCAGATCTATCCTCCAACTCCCCACCCCTTGTGTATCCTAAGCTTATTGATTGGGATCTACAAGGAACCTCGCAACTAGATATGTTCCAAAATGATGATGCCTATACTGACTACATAGAACTTAGGGACCACCTACCTAAAGGAGATCATGAAGTTGGCTTTGCCATTGAACTTAATACCATGGCTTATTTTGGAGAGGGTGCCAAGCCTTCTAGTTAGAAAAATATCAAAATAAAAATGGGATCTGATGGTGAAAACCGCTCCGCGGCAGTGTTAGATCCCAAAATAGTAAAAAGAAAGGACACATCTGATGGTGAAAACCCAACTGTGGCACCTGACGATGGAAGGATTGACATTATCCTAAATGACATGCACCGAGGGAAGTCTTAGATTGTTGTGGAACCTATAGAACCTATTCACATTGGAATAGAGGAACAACCTAAGATCATTCACTTTGCTAAGTCTCTAACCCCACCAGAAAAGACTAAGTTTGTACCATTCTTCAAGAAAAAGCAAGTCAATTTTGCTTGGACATACGCTGATATGCCGAGGTTAGATCCAGATTTGATTCTACATCATCTTCCATTAGATCCAGGAGTGAAACTAGTGAAATAGAAGCTTAGAAAGATGCGTCCACACATTGCACTACTAGTAAAAGAGGAACTCAAGAAACTACTAGATGTAGGGTTCATCAGAGCTATAGACTATCTAGAATGGGTCTCCAACATAGTACTAGTATCCAAACCTAATGGTCGAGTCAAACTATGCAATGATTTTAGAGATCTAATCAAAGCTTTCCACAAGGATGATTTTTCGTTGCCAAATATAGATATCATAGTCGACTTAATAGCAAGGCATACCATGTTATCTCTTATGGATGGCTTCTCGGGATACAATTAGATCAGGATAGCACCAAAAGACCAACATAAGACAGCTTTTACTTGTCCATGGGGTACTTTCTGCTAGAATGTCATGCCATTTGGACTAAAGAACACAGGAGCCACATATCAACGTGCTATGACCACTATATTCCATGATATGATGCATGTCACAATGGAAGACTATGTAGATGATATCCTTGCAAAGTCACTCACAAGAGAATCACACCTGGATGTGTTAGAGAAAGTCTTTTAGAGACTAGAACAATTCAAAGTTAGGTTGAACCCAAAGAAATGTGTGTTTGGAGTCACCTCAAGCAAACTCTTAGGCTTCATTGTATCAACAAATGGAATAGAGGTGGACCCTACCAAAGTCAAGGCTATTATGAACATGCACCACCCAAGAATCTTACTCAACTAAGATCTCTACAGGGCAAGCTAAAAGCAATCCGTAGGTTCATATCACAACTGGCAGACAAGTGTCAACCCTTCAGTCATCTCCTACATAAGAACATTCCATTTAGGTGGGATGAGAAATGCAAAGAGGCATTCGACAAACTGAAAGAGTATCTTATGAATCCACCTATTCTCATGCCTCCTATCTAAGGGAAGCCACTATTACTTTACATATCTGGTACACCCACAGCTCTTGGGGCCCTTCTAGCACAACAAGATTATGAAGGTAAAGAAAGAGTCATCTACTACATCAGTCGCACATTGGTGGGCTGTGAGTTGCAATACTCTCATATAGAAAGATCATGCCTTGTGGTAGTTTTGCCTTCCCAAAAACTCTGACATTATATGCTAGCACATCCAGTCAAACTTATTGTAAAAATAGATCCACTGAAGTACCTACTAAGCAAAGCATCTCTAACAGGCCGCCTAGCCAAGTGGGTAATGCTCCTAAGTGAATATGACATTGAGTATGTAGACAGAAAGGCTATCAAGGGGCAAGTCATTGCTGATCAGTTAGCAAATGCACCACTACAGGACACCACACTAATGCAATTTGAGTTTCCAGATGAATATTTATTCAATATATCGAAACATTCCTAGAAACTCTACTTTGATGGGTCCTACACAAACCATGGCTTAGGGGTAGGAATCTTGTTCGTAACTCCTCATGGTGATAGCATACCGAAGTCTTATCATCTATTATTCATGTTACTGCCTACATAAACATTGAAGTTTTAAGCAATAAATTCTACAGGTACCTTCCCAAAAAATCCAAAAGTTCTAAGTGTTTGGACCTCCTCAGCATATTTCCATTGTGACCTATTTTTCCAAGGGGGTCATCATATTTCTATCACCCTGATATTCAGTGGGGGGTGATATTTCAAATATCAGGTGATCTTACAAATATCACCCCGATGCAAACATGACGATGATGTCATCTAAGTCCGATGGGGTCATATTCCAAGTTTTCAATCTGGCCTGATTTTCTAAATGTGGAGGGGGGTCATATTTCTAACATTAGTCATCTTAAAAAGATCACCTGGATATTGCAATATGATGGTGACGTCATCAGGATATTAGTGGACATGATCAGGTGGATCATCGGTGAGACATATGGTATCAGCAAAGCAGGAGGATTTTCCTCTGATGCATTAGGTTGCACTGATCAGGGTGATATTTCTTATCGGGGTGATATTTATGATAAGGGTGATATGTCACATTGGGGTGATGTGAAATATCGAGGTGATATTTCATATTGGGATATCATGCAGGAGGTTCACCGATGGCATAGGTCATGATGATGGGGTCTTGGCGGATGGTTCATTGGTCGCGCAAGGTAAAATTACATGACATCATATGTGCTCATGACCTAGTTTATAAAGTGTTGAGGAGGTCACCACGGGGTGAATGTGGGATAATTAGCTCTCACATAATTAGAAAGATCAGGGTCATATTTCTTGGCGGGAAAATTTCAAAGGCGCGCTGTCCACTGCATTCCCAAGGCCGCGGGTTGGTATGCCATTAATGGTGGATGTTACAAGGTATGGGCAAAGGTATGGATGGATCAACCACCCAATTAAAGATGTGAATCCCCAGGCAGTGGCGCTGGACTTGACTTCAACCACTCCCTATCTCCTCCTCCACCTGCTGCATTCAGTGTGTTGAGCGCCATTTTCTCATGATGTACTATATCTGGCAAATTTTGAATTGCCATGTGTTTTAATGCTGAGTACCTTCCTGCTGTATATAGCAGGTTGTGTGACTCATATGGAAGGGGTTGAAGACTTGGGCAATTTTTTGTGTGAATAACGAAAAATAGGGCATCACCTTGCTATTGTATCTCATTTTTTGGAGTGTATGAGTTGCATTTGAATGTGTATTGCAAATATTTTCAGTTTCATGTCATTTTATATGAAAAATGCTTCATTGCATGTGTTTGTCTGTTTGTCTCCTTTGTTGCATGCATTCCTTCTTTTGAATTTGGTTGCTAAGGGTTTCTCAAGTTCTAGGGTATAGAACTCTGTATCACATGATGGATCTCTAACTTCCATTCAAGGAGTGGATTAAACTATTTTAGGTTGAGCATGGAGAAGGTTGTATGTCTGCTGGTATGTCGGTGAGTAGAGGAAGCTAAATACTTATCCCAGGGTGATGTTTGTAAGGCAAGCATCAATCCGACCGCTTGAAACTTGAATCCAAACTGCAATCCATCCTTTTGAATATGTCTAGTTGACTCCTTGCCCTGAGATAGGCACCAGTCTGCACCTGGGTTAGTAGTTATGATCCAAAACCCCTTGTCTTGCATCTAAAACATAAAATCCATCCTTTCAAAATCCCAACATGTTAGTTTGTAGGAGTAGGATTAGGACCCGGACCCCTGCATACTCTCATCCACAACCAGACAAATATGTCCAAGAATGTTGCCAAACTTGTGATGTATCATACACATCTTGGTCCACACATGAGAGTATCCTGCCTGTTGCTGTCAAGATAAATCTTTCTATCATTGGGCTAGTCAATGTTACATCTTGAGCTATAGGGATACCCCCCTTGGTGCGGTAGAACTAGAAGTGAAGGGGACGCAGCTCACGCAATCTCCTGTATCTGTTGGCTGAATCTACCTATGCATTAGAGCTGGCAAACCCTCTACCAATTTGGGCAGCAACAGATCTAATGACTCTACTGGGGAAAATATGAAAGTGCTATCTTGTAGTCTCTGGTGAGGTTTTGCCCATCCGAGTCACCAATAAATTTGGTGACTCTGCTGGGGAACAAGAATCAAATAGTGTGAAATCATTGTTGCATACTTGGTTCTTTCATGTGAACATGGTGCTCTACTGGTGGAATGAACTCAGAAAAATATTTGATGAGCTTTCAGTTGTTTTAAAATTTTGTATCCTCTCTGGAGAGGTGGCGACTCTTCAAATATGTTTTAGTGCACATGAAAGGTTGATGTATGTTGTTATGATTAAAGAATGTTCTGTTCATGGTTTCAGCATCTGGATGAGAAAAGGTACTTGGTTTCCTCCCACTTATATTTGTTGTTTTATTGCATATGTTAGATGCCGGGAGGAAGCCTTAGGTCTTAGGCAGACATAGGATGTCTAAGAGTGAAATTTATATGAATCCAAGTATGTTTTCACCCATACTAAGTCAAGAGGGGGATGAAATGTTGAGTAAAAGAATTGAAGAGATAAAGAATAGGTTGATATCCTTAGAGGCTAGGCAGGCCCAGTTAAATAATGACCCTATTGTGTCTGCCAGTTAGAAAACCAAGCCTCTTGTTAGCCCTTCTGATCCTTTGTATGACTAAATAGATTTGTCATGGGTTGATTATGAAGTTGAAAGTATGCCTGCTAAAATTTATAATCGGATACCTAGATTTAGTGGACACAATGTATGTGATGGGGGCACACATATCCAAAATTTTCACAGTTTTATGGAAAGACACTCATTTAGAGATGAGGATATGTGGATGACGTTTTTTGTTACATCCTTTGGTGCAAAAGCTAGAGATTGGTATTTGAGCTTTCCAAAGAGATCCTTTGCCTATTGGGATGAACTTGTTGACTGTTTTAAAGAAGAATTTGCAAGAGAACCTGTTGATCTTGTTACAAAATTGATGGAAATTAGAAAACAAGATGAAGAGCCCTGTACTTATTTTAGTCATAGATTTGCAGTAGCCCTTTCACAAATCCCTGAAGACTTCAAACCTGATACTTTAGCCTGCATTGGCATATCTTTTGAAGGTTTTGAGGAGGGCTCTAGTGCATTATTGAGTGAATTCAAGATAATAAGTATGCAGATGGCATACGAGTTTTTAGAAAATATAGAAAAAATGAGAAATGAGCACATGCAGAATTCCTTGTCCATAGGATTTGGTATGAATAATGGTTGTGTAGCTGCAAATGACCAAGTGATCATGGCATCATGTGAAGATAAAAGTGAAAATGAAAATATAACAGCTGAGAATGCTATGTTTGAACATAATGTTGATAACAATGCTCAACTAGGGTGTTCACCAGTTGAGGATGCCAATGAAAGGATCAATGATGACTCCCATTGCAAGATTGAGGCATCTGGTTCTAAAAACAAAGATGAGGTTATGGACAACAATGAATTCTTGCTTGAGTGGATTTGTGGAGATGAATGTGAGTATTGTGCATGGGATAGAGAAGAGATAAGCAAATAGAGGAGCAATCCCATGTTTGAATCACTACCTTTTATTCAGACACATGGAGATGATGAAGAGCAATCAGGGATTGAAACAAGTGCTAGTGTTGAGCATGATTGTTCTTTATTTGATTTTAGTTTTGCTTATGACACACAAGCTAATACTCCTCCACAAGGAGAATTCATTGGTAATGAAAATACATGTTCTGCTGCCCAAGAACCAATGGCATACCATAATGAAGTTGAAACACCTGGATTAGCCCTTTTTGACACATATGCTGATGAGGATCTGTTTGAGTATGGTGAGAGTCAAGGCACTGTTATTGACATGGATTCTAATTTTCATCCTGATGAAGGAGAAATTAACATATATCATGAAGATTATTGCAGAGAGGTCCCTGAGTCTGATCCTTTCCAATTTGGTGCAACTGATAATTGTGTGCATGATGTGCACAATTGTGAATTTGAAAGCTTCTTCCTTGATATGCTAGCTTATGATAAAATGAGGCCTGATGATCCTAGCTACATGGTGGACTTTAAGTGCTTTCAGTTTTTAGTCTAGCTAGGAGATCATTTTTCAATGCATATTGTTGATAACAAGGGTTGTTTGTGGGTGAATCGTGGCAGCATCTTCAGGCTTGATCTAGTGATATCAGATGAAAATAGGGTATTTGACAAAGGTAGATATAGGTTCTTCCTTTCTTGGTGGCCTTGGGCCATCAAGTGTGATCTATGATGCAAGTCAGTGCAGCTTCATGACTCTATTGCCCAATGGATAAGGACTAGTCTGCATCCTAGAGATCTACGGTTCTCATCATGCCTGCAAGAGGCATGTGTCCCCAAACATAGCCACTATTACTACCTACATAAACATTGAAGTTTTAAGCAATAAATTCTATAGGTACCTTCCCAAAAAATCCAAAAGTTCTAAGTCTTTAGACCTCCTCAGCATATTTCAATTGTGACCCATTTTTCTGGGGGGTCATCATATTTCTGTCACCCTGATATTCAGCGGGGGGTGATATTTCAAATATCAGGTGATCTTACGAATATCACCCTACCGCCGAATATCACCCCAATGCAAACATGATGATGACATCATCTAAGTCTAATGGGGTCATATTTCAAGTTTTCAATCCAGCCTAATTTTCCAAATGAGGAGGGGGGTCATATTTCTAACATCAGTCATCTTACGAAGATCACCCTAATATTGCAATATGATGGTGATGCCATCAGGATATCAGTGGACATGATCAGGTGGATCATCGGTGAGACATATGGTATCAGCAAAGTAGGAGGATTTTCCTTCGATGGATCAGGTTGCACCAATCAGGGTGATTTTTCCTGGTGGGTGATATTTTATATCAAGTGATGCAGTCCAGTGATATTTCTTATCGGGGTGATATTTTTGATAAGGGTGATGTGAAATATCAGGGTGATATTTCATATCGGGATAACATGCAGGTGGTTCGCCGATGGCGCAAATCATGATGATGGGGTCTTGGCGGATGGTTCATTGGTCGCGCAAGGTAAAATTGTACGACATCATATGTGCTCATGACCTAGTTTATAAAGTGTTGAGGAGGTCATCGCGGGGTGAATGTGGGATAATTTGCTCTCACATAATTAGAAAGATCAAGGTCATATTTCTTGGCAGGAAAAATTTAAAGGCGCGTTGTCCACTGCATTCCCAAGGCTACGGGTTGGTATGCCATTAATGGTGGATGTTACAGGGTATGGGCGAAGGTATGGATGGATCAACCACTTGATTGAAGATGTGAATCCCCAGGTAGCGGCGCTGGGCTCGAGTTCAACCACTCCCTGTCTCCTCCTCTACCTGCTGCATTCAATGTGTTGAGAGCCATTTTCTCATGATGTACTGTATCTGGCAAATTTTGAATTGCCATGTGTTTTAATGTTGAGTACCTTCCTACTGTATATAGTAGGCTGTGTGACTCATAAGGAAGGGGTTGAAGACTTGGGCAATTTTTTGTGTGAATAACGAAAAATAGGGCATCACCTTGTTGTATCTCATTTTTTTGAGTTTATGAGTTGCATCTAAATGTGTATTGCAAATATTTTCAGTTTCATGTCATTTTATATGAAAAATACTTCATTGCATGTGTTTGTCTATTTGTCTCCTTTGTTGCATGCTTTCCTTCTTTTGAATCTGGTTGCTAAGGGTTTCTCAGGTTCTAGGGTATAGATCTTTGTACCACATGATGGATCTCTAACTTCCATTCAAGGAGTGGATTAAACTGTTTTAGGTTGAGCATGGAGAAGGTTGTATGTCAGCTAGGATGTCGGTAAGTAGAGGCAGCTAAATACTTATCCTTGGGTGATGTTTGTAAGGCAAGCATCAGTCTGACCCCTTGAAACTTGAATCCAAACTACAATCCATCCTTTTGTATATGTCTAGTTGACTCCTTGCCCTGAGATAGGCACCGGTCTGCACCTAGGTTAGTAGTTATGATCCAAAACCCCTTGTCTTGCATCCAAAACATAAAATCCATCCTTTCAAAATCTTAACATTTTAGTTTGTAGGAGTAGGATTAGGACCCCTGCATACTCTCATCCACAACCAGACAAATATGTCCAAGAATGTTGCCAAACTTGTGATGTATCATACACATCGTGGTCCACACATGAGAGTATTCTGCCTATTTTTGTCAAGCTAAATCTTTTTGTCATTGGGCTAGTCAATGTTACATCTTGAGCTATAGGGATACCCCCCTTGGTGCAGCAAAACTAGAAGTGAAGGGGAAGCAGCTCGGGGAAGCAGCTCATGCAACATCCCGTATTTGTTGGCCAAATCTTCTTGTACATTGGAGCTAGTAAACCCTCTGCCGATTTAGATAGCAACAATTCCCATGCACAAACAACATAGCAAAGTATGAGTCCTCAATCATTAGTCTCAAAATGGCAACAGAGTGGAAAATCAAAGAGCTACATGTCGACGGTGATTCTCAACTAGTAATCAATCAGGTCAATGATGATTACCAAACCAAAGATGAGAAGCTTGTCCCATACAAGTGGATGGTTGATGAATTTAAGGCATACTTTGTGATCATCTCTTTTGAGCAAATACCTCACATTGAAAATAAAGCAGCAGATGCCATGGCAACCATTGCCTCTCTTCTTGAAATCCCAGAGAATGGGTCACAATATGAGTTCTTAGTGGAATCAATTCAGCAACTAGCTTATGATCTTCCTAAAACCCACTCCATATTCCTATTAGTCGGATCTGACTCACCTTGGTACAGTAAGGTTAACACTTACCTCAAGGACAATACCCTTCCACCTAACTTGTCTTCAAACTAACATCAAACCTTTATACGCCAAACCTCTCGTTATACCATTATTGCCGTCACCCTATACCGACATGGTCTAGATGGTACTTTACTCTGTTGTTTAGAATGAGAAGAATCTCAAACTTCCTTACATGACGTGCATGAAGGAATTTGCAGAACACACTCTAGTAGTCCTTCCTTAGCTAATAAACTCATGCATTTGGGTTATTATTGGCTAAACACGGAAACATATTCATATCAATTTGTGAAGAAGTACAAGCAGTGCTAGATACACGGGAACCTGATACATGCACCAGCTCAAGAGTTGAGACCTTTAATGACACCTTGGCCCTTTTGTCAATGGGGACTTGACCTTGTAGGTAAAATCCACCCACCCTCATCCAACGGCCACAAATTCATAATAACTGCCACTGAGTACTTTACCAAGTGGATTGAATCTGTCCCCCTCACCACTATCACAGGTAAACAAATCTCCTCATTCATCCTTAATTACCTCATTTGTAGATATGGAATTCCCTCATCCATTATCATAGATAATGGAAGACCCTTCAAAAACTAGGATGTCCACAAACTTTGTGACCGATTTAAAATCCAATACCATTTCTCGACACCCTATTACCCCCAAGGCAACAGCCAAGAAGAAGCATCCAATAAGACCATCTTGAAACTCCTCAAGAAGATAATCAACGATGCTGGCCATGATTGGCACATCCAACTCAATCCCACTCTGTGGGCCTACAAAACCAGTATACGCACTCCCACAGGTGCTACCCCTTACGCCCTTGTCTATGGTTCAGAAGCTATCCTACCCATCGAGGTCAAATTACCCTTTCTAAGAGTATCTTTGAAAGGTCTCATAATAGATGAAGAATACAGAGTTTCTAGATTGCAAGAACTAGAGTTGCTAGAGGAAAGGAGACAGAAAGCCTTTGATCATCTCAAGGCATATCAACAAATGATGTCACAAAGTTACAACCACAGAGTCCATCCAAGAGTCTTTAAAGTTGGAGATCTAGTACTTAGAGAAAATCCCCACAATCAACAAGATTAGGAAAAGAAAGGCAAGTTCAAACCTAACTGGCTTGGGCCTTATGTGATCGTAGCTACTTATGGATCAGGGGCATATCAGTTAGCAACATCAGAAGGTGATATGTTCGATGACCCAATCAATAGCATGCATCTTTGCTAGTTCTATACCTAAGAGAACCTCAATGTAAGGGGGGCACAAAATACAAAAAAATCAAAAAAATACAAAAATACAAAAAAAAAATCAAAAACTCAAAAAATTAGAAAAATACAAAAAATCAAAAAATCAAAAAAATACAGAAAATTATCCTTTGGTGAAAACCTGGCAAATAGGCACCTTGGATAGGTATCATGATGAAAACCTGGCAAACAGGTGTCATACATACTTTCTAGCTTTCGTACAAATAAAAGCAAGTGGTGAAAACCTAGTAAATAGGCGTTACTTGTGATAAACCGCTTCTTCCATCATTAGGAAACCAATCACCTGGTGTCCATTCTTCCTTCACTCATGTCCCATTCGATCCATATCTATTCCATAATAAAAATACCTAGCGATAACCTATCGTGGCTTGATACTCTATCTCTTTGTTGCCTTGTCAACCAAGGTCTTATCTAGTATCCTATCCACAGTGTCAGCCTTACATAGTGTCTGTCGTTGGTATCCACATGGTCCAAGTCCATGAACTATGTTGCCTCTGCGTTGTCACGTAGGCAAGGCCATTATTCAAATGTGCCCCCGAGGCTCCACTGTCCCATCTGTCACGTGTCTAGTCCTTCTATCCTCTATGTCCACTTTCTATCACCTAGGTCTTAGGTCCATTAGGGTTTACCCTTAACTACATTGCCTTTGTGTTGTCATGTAGGCAAGGCCATTTAGCAATGAGCCCTCGAGGCACTAGGTCAGTCCCTTAGGGTCCATCTTACCAACAAGGATTGTGGAACCTTTCGCAAGGCAAGCAAGCGCATGCAAATTCAGCTCTTAAGCAGAAATTTTGACACACACACCTCAAACCTATCCAAAGCAAAGCAAGCAAGCACATAAAGCACTCTAAATGATTTTACCTAAATTATGGCAAGAAACAAACACATCTAAATGCAAAAATGTTTTGTGTTTGTAATCAAGGTTAGGTTATGGCATCTTAATTTTTGTTATCATGTCTTTCTATGCTACTCAAGGATGCCTAAAGCTAGAGATGCTATGATGGGGGCATGATTATTTTCTTTGTTTTTTGTTTGTGGATTAAACTTTAGTAATGTGAATCCTTGTCTAAAGACATGATCGGCAAAAGATCATCGAGGACATCAAAGGTCTAACATGAAAGGGGGCAATCCTTGTCTGTTGATACACAAGAAATACTTAGGCTATCTTAGTTCAATTATACCTCGATGCTTGTATTAACTTGCTAAATCAAAATCCATGTAAGAAGTACTCAGGTCATCTTAGTTCAATTATACCTAGATGCTTGTATTAACTTACAACATTCAGAAAAAGTACCCAAAAAAAATTGCCCAATGATAAAATAAGCACTTCAAAATACTTGCACCATCAAGATTTCAAAAGCAAAGCATCCATCATACGTCCATACATCCATATCCCATGCAATAAAAGATCCAAACAATGCAAAGTATCAATACAAATTGAAGCTTGTGAGTCTTTCTATCGAGTCATTCTTTCAATCAATCTTCTATCTATCATTATGTCATCTCTATGTCGATAGAGTACATTTGGACATCACAAAAACATAGCATAGGTTGCATATCATATCACATGAGATAGTCATTTACATGATTAAATCATTTGCATACATAATAAGTGCATTAGGTCATCTATACATATTTTTTTTTGTAAAACTAACATAGTGTCAAAATAGAAAGATCTAAAAAATAGACAAAGACATGTAGAGTATCATAGTATCTGCATCATCATATAGCTAGCATAATACATTTTGCACATCACATAGCATCATATAAAAGTCAGCATTAGATAACATCGCATAGCATCAAATAAACATATATGTTTGCATTAGATAAATATCACATAGCATAAAGTAAACATCTAAGTCTGCATTAGATAAACATCATATAGACATAGTCAAAATATGCATCACATGAGTACCATCATGCAATAGAAATGCTTCCATAACACATAATTAACAACTGCATATATAGAGCGTCAATAGCTGCATCATCATATAAATATCATATAAAGCATGTCCAAATATACAAAATATCAAAGTCCACCAGGTCCATCTCTGAGTCAATGTCATATACAGTGTATACGTCTCAAAGATAATGATACATGTCTCAAACTATAAAGTGGTACATATACGTGTCTAGCTATCTGATCCATCAAAAGGTATGTACGTGGGAGCCAAAATCTATCCAAAGTGTCACCTAAACCTGCTATGGTGAACCTTTGCTCCTAGCACTGTTCTTTATGTCCCCTCCTCTACTGGCCCCAGATTGCTATGGGACCATCAAAAAGGCTCCCAACCATGATCCGCCTGCTCTTGTGAAGCCATGGACTGGCTCCTATAGCTTGGAGCCCTTTGATCAACAAGAAAAACACCATGGTATAATCCCCAGTAGTACTGTGTCTGAGCCTGTACTCTAGCAAGCTCACCTTGTACCTGTGCTAACTACTATTGCACCTATGCCAACTGTGCCTGAACCTGGGCAAGTTGTGCCTATGCCTGTTGTACCTATCCAACTAGAAATGTGCTTTTCCCATTTGTCCCAAGGCCTACTATCGCTATATCTCTCTCCACTTAGATGGCTCATATCCTAGCCTCCGTCGCATCTCACTCTCTCATGAGCCCCGAGATAACACCTGCATCTATCTCCTGCCGAGCCTCAGCCATCCTAAGCTGTGCCTAAGCTACCTGATCTATCCTCTCAGCATAGCCATGGCTCTCTCCTGGATATCTAGCTATGTTGGATCTTGGGAGGCCTGGCCCTGTCGCTACCCTTGCGGCTGGGGCACCTGCTCCTGCGCCACCTACTATGGTGGCAGCATCTGTCCCTACTATGAAACCTGTTGTGCAACTTGCGGCTGCACTACCTGCTGAGCATGGGAGGATCCCTCCCCAGATCTCCTCCTCTGCCAGTCTCTACCTCCATCTCCCTCATCTCCACCATCTCCTCTGCCTCCTCCTCCATCTCCACCATCTCCTCTATCTCCTCCTCCACCTCCTCCTCCATCTCCACCATCTCTCCATCCTCCTCTCCTCCTCCTCCTCCTCCTCCTACCAACCCTAACCTCGTCATCTGAATCCACCTCATCTATGCGAGGGACCAGCTCTCTGGGCCCTAAGTACCTTAGAAAAGGGTGAGCAGTCATCCCTGCATCTGCTATCTCTCTCCTCATAGGCCATGCAATATAGAGAATCTGTCAAAACTCTTCCACTACCTCCTCGTACGATGCCACTGGGCCCCATCTAAATCTTTCTACATGTGTCTGTACAAATAGAGCCTACTCCTGTGGCATGCCCTGTCTCCTCCCAAACTACCTCCTAACCCTGCTGACAATCTGTCTTGCCAAGATGAACTGCATCCTGCCTATAAGCCACTGAGTCTGATAGTAGTATGGCAACTTGTCTGCCTCATCATCCCATGGCTCACAATCTAGATATGGTCACCAGATGACCACATCTACCCCATCCAGTGCATGCCTCCAGTACTCTAGCTTCCCCAGCCTATGCTGGGAAATCACTCTTGTGTATCCATAGCTATAGGGCTCTCCCCTCTGTCTCGAGAACACACATATCAGTCTAGTAATGGTGATATGCTCCCACAACCAAAACTGTAACAATGAGACACTAGCTGATAGACTAGCACCCCTATGGTATAACACCTTATGCATATCGTGGTATAGGTGTGCCAAAGCACAAACACCCCAAGCATAGCAGGTGCCCTCTGTGAGCATCCTCTCCATAATCCTTCCCCATCCAATCGGGAACCCATGTGATCTCCTATCGAGGCATACAACACCTCTGATCAATCCTGCAACTATCCCAAGGAAGTAGCCATAGTAATCGTGTATATCCTGCCAGGAGATAACCTGACAGTCCAGCTTAGGGTCGTCATATACCCGCCTGCACTCTACGAGTCCTACATCCTACTATGGATCATACTCCACAAGCTCTCCCTAAATCAGAAAGTGTAGTATCCTATATACATCCTCTAGAGTCACCATCATCTCACCAGTCAGGAAGTGAAAAGTCCCATCCTTGTTGTGAAACCTCTCCACTGTTGCAGTCAGTAAACCGTAGTTCATTCGAACCTCAGGCATAAAGTACACATAATCCAATCCTGTCGCACTGACTGCCTCTCGATCTATCTCTATCAACATGTGGCACTACAACATTGGCAAGGGAAACTGCTCCCTCGACATCAATGTATCTCTTATGTCCTCCTACAAGCATGCAAAGCAAGGTGTCAACCTAAAGCTGCAAGTACCATGCTCAACATATCTATAGAATCATATCAACTAACTTAACATATCAAATTGATCAAAACATCACACTGCTTCTCTTGACTAGATTCCTGCAATCTCGGAGATGGCTTATTGATTGACGCATCAAACAAGATGCCAATTGAGTCAATTTTGTTAAGTAAACTGACTATCTATATCATATTCACCAGAATAGAAAGTACATGCACCATTTCTTAGCAAATGCACCACTTCTATCATATGTGCTGCAGCATTTCATAAATGCACCATCCCATACCATATCTGCGCCGCCCAAGTGCATGCGCTGACTCATTCCTTACTTGCGCCATCAAATAATACATGCACCGACCTTCCTCATGCATACACAACTTTCATACATGTGCCACTTTATATCCTACATGTGCCACAGATTGACAAATGTGTAGTTCAGCATGTTAGATGCACCGAACTGCGATCTTGTGCATTTGTTTTGCCTAATTTTACCTAACATTTAATGCACTCAAAATCGACCCTAGGTGAAGTTTTTCGAGATACATACCAGGGGTCCTGCCTCTGCTAGCTGGTCATATCTTCAGACTTGCTCAAAGTGGTGCTCCTCGCATGGAATATCTATCCTAGTTCTCTGTGCTCTGTGCTCTATCCTCTCCTAAGCTCTCAAAGACAATCCAACAAAAGCCAAGTGTGCAAATGACTTGTCTTGTGGACCCAGCTCCTATATATAGCATGCAAACCCTAAACTAGTTGTGTGGTGACTATGACTACTTCACGCACCCATTTCTTCCCATTTTCTTCCCATTTCTCATAAACACATCCTATTTTCTTCAAACCTACCCAAGTTTTCCCTTCGTCTCCATGGGATTGTCTGTCTCACGCCTTCTACCTTCTTCATATCCAATCTCTCGAGGGGGCATCCTATCATCATAACCTATACCAAGGGCAAACTAGGGCATGTATCATTTTCACACAATCTTTTTCTTTGAAACAACGTGATAAAACACATTACATCAAATAGGGGCAAAATGTATACGCCTAAAAATGACACGATTCAGTCTAAATAAATATTATTAATATTTATTTATGTCTAAATCTTCTATCAATAAATAAATAAATAAATTTATTTATTCGATTCATATTCCTCTAAATTAATTAAATATCAAAATATTTAATTATCTCTTCTAAAGTCAAAATTAAATAAAATCCTTTATTTAATTAAATTCTTAAAAAACAATTAAATGATTCTTAATTATTTAATTAAAGTCAAAATCATTCTTCCAAATTTGAAAAAATCAAATCAAATTTATTTAAATCCTCTCAATTTCCAAAAATTAAAAATAATCAAATATTTTATTTATTCTTCCAAATCATGCACAACAATTAAATAAATTTATTTATTTAATTTGCTTTCTTATCTTCTAATTCTTCAAATATCTTCCAAATCTTCTAAAAATAAGTCTTCTTCTTCATGCACACAAAATTAAATAATTTATTATCTAATTTCTCTCAAATCATGCAAAAGCAAATCTCAAGTTGAGTTAACTGACTCAATCAACCTTGTTTTTATCAATATCTCTTAAATTAGAAAAAAGCTTTCTAATTTATGAAAAGCATGTCTTATCTTTAGAAAAGAAAGTAGTTAACTCAAACAAAACAACTTTTGTGTGACACTTATCTTCTTCCTATTTGCACATGTTTCCTCAACCATTCTCAACCATTGATCTTCTCATTTCTTCTCAACCGTTGATCTCTTCTCTTATGAGTCTATAAATTGAACCTTCTTCTTCCATTTCATTCATCCAAGTTTTAAGTAAACTTACTCTATAGGACTTACAGCGTGCCTTTGGCACCAATTCCTTCATTGCTTGCAATCAAACTTGTTACTACACACTACTATCATTGTTATGAAGCTCATCTTCATGGCAAAACTATCATAGCCGTTCCCATTTGAACATCTTGGAATCATAGCAAGGAAGTGTATCTTCTGAGGGCCATATTCATAGACAAGATCATTTGAGATAGGCAATCAATGGAAGCTAAGAATTAAAGGAGGTTTGCTTTGTATTGTTCATTGTTTGAATGATCTCTTTTGTTCATTATTTCAATGAGTTTTGGGTATTTTTGATATACTATATTGATTATTCATGTTTACTCCAATTTTCCCTTAACAAGTTACATTCGAAAATTATGGCAATTGATTTGAGAACTCAAAGTTAATTTTGGAGAGGTGGAGATTGGAATGAGATAAAATAGCCATGTGTTGAATTTTTAAATAATAATATTTTATTATTATTATTTCTCATTCAAACATGTGAGTAATAAATGAGAATTTAGAGGAAATAAAATACATATTTTTTATTGATTTTCAAAAAGCAACGTGAAATTGAGATTGAATAAATTTGATTAATTTAATTTGAGAAGAGGGATTAAATAAATTTTTTATTTATTTTATTTGACTTGAGAAGATAGATTAAATAATTAAATAATTTGTATTATTTAACCATAAGAGAGATGATAGAGAAATAATTAAATATTATTTATTTAATTATTTGGATGATAGAGAAAATAATTAAATATTATTTATTTAATTATTAGGAGAGAAAGAGAGATAAATAATTTAATTTAATTTAATTATTCTTTTGGAAGAAATAGTTTGATTAATTAAATAATTAATATTATTTAATTATTTTAGAAGAAATAGAAGAATAATCAGGTTTAATCGAATAATTAATATTATTTAGTTATTTAATTAAATAATAAATATTAGATGAAATACATAAAATATCATCAAAAGGACAAAATAACACCTTATGTTATTTTTGGGTGTCTACATTTTGCCCCTCTTTGATATAATGTCCTAATATGTGACATTGTATCAAAGAACAATGAAGAAAAAAAAGAAAAAAAAAAAGTTAGACGAAAAAGCTACAAGAATGCCCCCATGATGATGCCCCCTTAGGAGGTTGACTTGAAGGTAGCTATCCCAGGATCAAGATGCCTAAGAGATCATCACAAGAATCAAAGAAGATCACCATGATAGAATAATATTCTATACACAAGATAATGACTTGATAAAACATGATATGATACAATTAGAGGCCTTAGTTATAAAGATGAAGGTTGAGAGCTAGGATGTTCTAGTCATGTGACAAGTGTCAGATTCCTATCACATGTGACAACTAGAGGATAGAATGCCAACTAGATCATATGTGTAGGATAAGACAACTATCAACACCTAGTAACAACCAGAAACAACTAGAAACATCTAGTAGACTCACTAAGTCAACTTAACATGTGAACATGTGTGTGAATATTATTTAACTAATAAATAGTTAAATAATATGAATTATCCACATAACAAAGGTTAAACCAGATGGGTAATAACCCTGTTCACACCAATAGACACAAGGCAAACTTTTGAAAAGAAGAGATGTTAATCTCAAGGCAAAGCATATAAGATGGAAAGGTTGGGATAAAATGAAAATGTGATAAAGATTGTTGATGATTTGGCACTCATGGTATTTCCTTCATAGAATAGAATAGATC
This sequence comes from Cunninghamia lanceolata, assembly GCA_027924645.1. NCBI lineage: Eukaryota > Viridiplantae > Streptophyta > Pinopsida > Cupressales > Cupressaceae > Cunninghamia > Cunninghamia lanceolata. Next base: position 17,912,528 of record BSBN01000055.1, read on the forward strand.
CATCTAGGATACTTTTTGTTATGCTTTCTTTTTCATCATAGAGCGATTACATACACACATACACATGCACTCATGTCCCAATTCCTCACTCTCCTTCATACACATCATGGTGTAGAGATCGTCAAGATTCCTCAGGATGTGACACAAAACAGTGAAAGATAAAGAGATAAGATCATATAAAGGATAAGATAAAATAAAAGATACAAATGACAAAATGATAAAAGATAAAAAGACAAAAGATATGAAATAAGATAAAGGATACAAAGAAATGAGAAAATGATAATGATAAAAGAAGATGACAATAATATGATTTGATTCATAGAGACAACATTCTTTAGCCATATTCTAACCAACACACACATGTCACTAAAAGAAAGAAAACAAAAATGGCCCTAAAAAGTCCCCAAATAAAATAAGTTAAAAACATCACAATGTCGTTTGTCAATTTACTAAGCTCAAGATTTAGAAAAGATGATAGCCTGATATAGGAAAGATATATCTTGTTAAGGCATCATGATTCTGATATTAGATTTGGATTTCTGAAAGATTTTGTCTTTTTAGACAAAGTTAGGAGATTAACTTAATTTACAAGGATATGTTTTAAGGTCAAGGATTCTTGCTTATTAGTTTGTTTGTCTTTGAAAGTTAGGATATTGGCTTTTAGAATATTTTGAAATTTGTTTCAAGGATCCATATGCATAACCATATACTAAAGACATGCTCCTAATAATGTAATACTAAAGAGACAAGGATATACCAAATGGATGGGGGAAACATAGATGCCAAAGGTACAATACTCAAGGTGGGAATACCACACATCAATCGTGTTTATGTTATAAAAGGATTAAGCATAGAATTTCTTTGATATGTGACATTCCAACAATAAGTTCCCCATGGACTTGTAAAGGAAGTCTTATGTTGATCTCCAAGAGCTATTTTGATTTGGTTGTAACCAGAATATCCATCCATTAAAGAGAACATTTCATGGCCAGCTTTTAAGTCTAAAATCTATATAAACTCTGATGCCCCCATTGGACTTGGTAACTTTAGGATCCTCATGGGTAGCTAAATTAAATGCTTGATCTTCTTCCACTAAGATAGGGGATCTTTCTGAGATCCTTGTCATGGGATTCCATATTATAAATTGTACTTTTAGCATCTTCCCCAAAATAAGCCTTTGCATCTAATTCCATGGAAAAACCTACTTCATGATCACCTAAGGGAATTCCATCCCTAAGAGCCATAAATTCTACAATTGCTTCATCATTTTGAAAAAGGTCCAAAGAAGGTGGTCCTTGTTGGTCCCAAGCAATGGGTTGAGGATATATGAGGTCAACACAATGGGCTTGAGAAGTGGATGGTATAGGTGTTATGGTGCAAATGGACATGTCTTGGAAAATGTTCTTTAGACAAAAGGAAGAGTCTTCTTGAATGTCTACATTAAGGTTTTTGGACAAAGGGACAGGTTCAATTTCATCAAGAGTATATGTGGATTTTAGAGGCACATTCATAGGAGATCCATACCCTAACCCTCCATGATTGCCTCTAGGAACTTGAATGATAGGCTCAATTATACCTTGACTTTGACACCCAAGACCACCTTCTCCTTTATAACCCTTGTTTTTAATGATATGAAGACCTTTTGGATAGTTCTCAAGATTTAACTTAGGAGCTTTAATTTCTTCTTGTTCTTTATAAATCCATGATGACACATCTTCAATGTCCTCTTTCTCCAACTTACGCCAATAGTGAAATCTAGGGAGCCATTGCTTGGCAATGACCTTCAATAGACTCTCCTTAGGTTTACCATAATTCTTAGGTGTGAGAGGAAGTTGACTTACACAAAAGGAACTTTGCATTTTATATTCTCCACAATCATTGTCATAGATTTAGATCTTGATCTCGGGTTGTGATGGATTCAAAGTGGAAGGATTGAATAATGATGAGGTTAATGTGGATGGGTCCACATAAGATGATGATGGAGAGGCTTCATGGTTAATGGGAATATGATGATTTTCTTGATATTTTTCAGCTAAGTTTTGACAATATTGAAAGGGTTGACGATCTCCATAGATGGTAATTTATTTACCATCATGGGGAAATTTTATGCATTGGTGGAAAGTTGATGGGACGGCTTGCATGACATGGATCCATGAGTGACCAAGAAAGATGTTGTAAGGTAGATCAAGGTCCAAAACTTGACACACGGTTGTTATCAACATAGGGCCCACTTGAATAGGCAATTCAACAATTCCATTGGATTCTCTCTTAGCATCATCATAACCCTTAATGGTTATTTTCTTTAAAGAATCTATCACTCCCTCTAAATACCCCAACTTCTTGACCAAACTTAAGGTACAAATGTTTAAACCAGCTCCCCCATCAATCATGACTCTTTTGATTGTATGCTTATGATTAAGAACTTCCAAATACAAAGCCTCTGTATGTTTGCGGCTAAGAGGTGGAAAGTCCTCATTAGAAAACACAAGTTGATGTGTAGAGGCAATATTATCGACCATAGCCTGGAACTCATTAGCATCTATGTTTGAAAACACATTTGACTCTTAGAGAATTTGATCAAGGATTACACAATGGGTTGGGGATATTTTTAGAAGTTCAAGGATACATATTTGAGCTAGGGTTTTGTTCAAATGATCTTTAGGTTTATAATTGGATGAGGGTCTAGATGAAGTAGAAGGTCCCTAAATAGTAACCCTACTTCTTCGGGTAGTTGCATGAGAATCAAGTATTGGATTTTTTATGGTTAATTTAGAAACATGATTGTTTGCTTGTCTTAATGGGCTACTGCATAATTATTGCCTACTTTGGTGTAGTAGGCATCTCTAAAAGAATTACCTTGGTTATTCACATGTCCTTTTCCATGGTTAGGCATAGGATCATTAAAAAATATTAAATCCGCATTGGTGGTATGAGAGTTATTTTCAACCATTACATCACCACGATCAATGAGGTCTTGGATTATATGTTTAAGCCTCATACAACTAGAAGTTTAGTGACCCTTGGTCCTATGAAAATCACAAAATTCATTGTCATTGTACACCAAGGTAGTTTTACTTGAGGTTCAATATTTTGAGATTCGAGTAGATCAATTAATTTAGATTTTACCAAATTTTGCAAGGCCACCTCAATAGGTTCCCCTAGGGGTGTGAACTTCCTTTCGAAAGGAAAATGTTATCTATAAGGTCATTCATTATCTTGGGGGTTGGTTGACAATGTTTTATGTGATGAATATGGGGTCATTTGAATAGCCCTTGAATCAACCACTCCATCATGTAGAACATTCTAATTTTTAGTCCACAATTTAGATTGATCATTATTATTATTATTATTAAAGGATTTTCCTTTATCTTCCTTTAAGATTTTGACAAGAACTTTTTCTATCAATGGTCATACCCCTCTCTATGAGGTCAGAAAAGGTATTAGGACCTTGAACTTGAACATGGAAGCTCATTTCTTGATTTAGATTTTGAGTAAAGATGTTGACTAATTATTTTTTAGGAATTGACCAAGGAATTTTACTTGCAAAATTCTTCCACCTTTGTAAAAACAAAGCAAAAGATTTACCATTCGTTTGCTTGGTATTATACAAATCAGTCATTGAGGTTTCATGTTCAATGTTATAGGAGAAATGTTGGATAAATTTCTCGGCCAATTCTTGAAAACTTTTGATCCCTTGAGGCAAGTGAGAAAACCACTCTATTGCTTGGTCCCCTAGACTTCTAGGAAATAGGTGCATGAGATAAGTTTCATTATAGGATACTTCCATGCAAGCTAAATAGAATTCTCTCAAGCGTTCTCTAGGATCACCTTTACCCTTATATTTATTGAATTTGGGGATGTCAAATTTCTTAGGGAATGAAATCATGTTAAGGGATCTATCAAATGGGTAGGGACAAATGTCCTCTAAAGCATAACTATTTTTGATACTTCCCATTTAAAGGTCCACCATTTGTTTTTGCAACTCTTGAAATTGTTCCTTTATTACCATTACTTCATCAATTTGGGGATTAAGATTAGAATTTGGATTTTGATATAAAGGGTTATTATAAGACATTATATTTGGCCCTTGGGGAATAGCGAATGAGGTTTGAACTTGGGTTGGAGGGATATTAGGATTAGAATTTGGATGTTGATACAAAGGGTTATTATAAGACATTAAATTTGGCCCTTGAGAAATAGAGGTTGAGGTTTGAACTTGGGTTAGAGGGATATTGGTAGAAGTATTGAAAAAATGATTTTGGGTACCATACTATGTATGAATGATGTTTGAACTAGGAACATTAGTCTGCTGAGGCATGGACAAGCTGAGAATGATAAACATGGAATTCAAAGGTTGAGGCATAGGCATGGATAAGTTGGGAATGGTAGGTGAACTTGGGATAAACATGGAATTTGAAGGTTAAGGAATAGACATAGATTTCATTCTTGACACACCTCTAGAAAGTGTAGAGGAAAACTAATGCCTTGTAGACTTAAACAAAATTTAGGGGTAAACTTATTCGAATAGTCCACTCTATCATTGCATTCCTACATTGAATTATCGACCAAGGAGTGTAAGCTTATGATGATGCCTGCACTATATATGCCTTCAAGACTCATTTCTATCCTAAACTAACTCATACATACTTATTCTAATTAACCTAATTTACTGAAGTTCACATAAATGTAAGAATAGCAAAAATAGCCTAAAATCTAGTTGCTACGGGTACCTTCAGCATAAGCTGAAGATAACTATATTCAATAAAGAATTACAGAATTAACTCAAAATACACAGAATAATAAAAGAATTGACACTAATCTCTGGAGGACTTCAAATATGCACTCTATTCATGAATCACAACTACTAGAAATAGAAATCAAGATATCTTACTCATTACACAATGCAACTTTATGAAATAACATGAAACAGTTTTAACTAGAAATGCATAAATAAATAAGGAAATATACAAAGTGAGGGTTAGTACCTTGAGTGGCCAGCTCAGGGAACTATCTCACTTAATCTAGAAACTATATATACTTCAGATTCTCATAACACATAGTTGTATTCACTTCATATCAGAACAAAATCTTCTCAGATTGTATTTAATAAAACATGTTTGTATCTTCCAACATAAAAATAGAGTAACTGTTGAGCAATTGTAAAAATAAAGTAACTTGGAAAGAAAATCTAACTTCCCATAGAACTCATCCCTCCTAAATTATCCAGAAAATGGGAGAGTATGATGTAACTACCAACTAACTTGATCATCAATTCATCTCTAGATATCAAGGTATAGGTTTGAGATGTTAGGGTTAGCCAACAGAAGATATCAATTAAATACAAATAAAGATTAAAATAGAGGAATGAAAATACACAAAAATAATAACAGGGAGAGACAAGTTTTAACGTGTTTCACCCAAACTTGGGCTACATCCACCAACAGAGAGTCTAATATTATTATCTAGTAAATCAAACCAATTACAACCAGCAATCCTTGGAATTCAATACTACTACAAAATGCTACAATACATCAATGGAAACCCTAACCCTTAGCTGCTTTTATCAAGCCTTATGTCGGTTACAAAAATAGGGTTTTTATATGTCAACCAATGAAAAATAACTCCCGATGCCTTAATAAAATAATAAAAAACCGTGTGAGGTTTCAGGGGCACTGCCCCTTGACCCTGTCTTGGGGGCATTGCCCCCAAACCCCCACAATGGGCGCTGCCCCTTGACCCTGTAGGAATTTGGGGGGAAACTATGCCAATAAAAGTGGGGTAAATTTAACCTTCGAGTCTGATTAGGCTCCATATAACAACAATCTCCCACTTGGAGACTAATCAGACTCCACACCATATCATCTCCCACTTGGAGACTAATCATAACACCGCTGACCCTATAGCTCCCACTGGAAATAAGCACCCTAGACTCTGCTATTCTATTTTTGTTGTTTTCAGACTTGAAGACCAACCGAACTTGAAGTAGAGCTTAGTGTCTCTCTTTTCACTGCCTTTGTAAATATATCCACTAGATTTTCATTTGTATGTATCTTTTCTAGCCTTAACTGTCCATCATCCAACACCAATTGAATGAAGTGATACCTCAACTATATGTGTTTGGTCTTTGAATGCAAGGTAGAATTCTTTGCAAGATGTATGGCACTCTGACTATCCATAAACAAGTAATTGTTAGCTTGTTGTTTTCCCAATTCTTCCATGAAAGATTACAGCCATATCATCTCTGTGCTTACCTCTATTGCAGCTACATACTCTGCCTCCGTGGTGGATAAAGCAACCTCCTTTTGCAACCGTGAGATCCAACTCACTATTGTTCCACCTACAGTAAAGACATAACCTGTAGTACTCCTCTTGGTATCAATATCCCCTACCAAATATGAGTCTACATAACCTGCTAAATCAGTATTAGAGCCCCCAAAACATAAGTGTTTATTGGATGTACCTCTCAAATATCTGAGAATCCATTTGACTGCATTCCAATGCTCCAATCTGGGATAACTCATGTACCTGCTTATGACTCCTACATCATGTGCAATATCAGGTCTCGTGCATACCATGGTGTACATTAAACTTCCTACAACTGAAGCATATGGTACCTTGGACAGTTTTTCTTCCTCCTCTAGTGTCTTAGGACACATCTCCTTAGTCAATTTCAAATGACTAGGCAAAGGTGTGCTAACAGCTTTTGCATTCTCCATATAGAATTTTTGCAAAACCTTTTCAACATAATCAGCCTGAGATAGAATCAATTTTCTGTTCTTCCTATCTTTGCAAATTTTCATACAAAGGATTTTGTTTTTCTACCCCCAAATCCTTCATAGCAAATGATTGTGCTAACTGTTCTTTTAACTCTCTTATGTGATCCATGTTAGACCCAGCTACAAGCATGTCATCAACATATAAACATAAAATAATGTAGCTATCATTATCCAACCTCTTAAAATAAACACAATGGTCTGAATTACACTGGTTGTAGACTTGCTCAGTCATAAAACTATCAAATTTTAAATACCATTACTGAGGTGCTTGTTTCAAACCATACAAACTCTTCTTCAATCTGCACACCAATTTCTCCTTACCTTTGACCTCAAATCCTTGGGGTTGTTCCATGTATATCTCCTCCAAATCACCATGGAGTAAGGTAGTTTTCACATCTAGCTATTCCAAATGCAAATCTTTAGCAGCCACAATACTTAAAACAATACGAATAGAAGTCATTTTGACAACCAGAGAAAATATCTCATCAAAATCAATGCCCTTTTTCTGTGCAAATCCTTTTACAACTAACCTAGCTTTAAATCTTTTCTTACCTCCATCTTCCTCTTTTAGCTTATAAACCCATTTTTTTGGTAAAGTCTTTTTACTTGCAGGTAACTTACATAATTCCCAAGTCTGATTTTTCAACAAGGAGTCCATTTCTTCTTTCATTGCAAGCTCCCACTGAACCTTTGTATCCACCTACATAGCTTCATCCTACCCTTCTGGTTCACCAGCATCTGTTTACAAAATAGAATACAAAGAGGGAGAAAACCTTTTAGGAGGTTTACTTAGCCTTGTTGACTATCTAACATTCACTGGAGTTTGTGGTATTTCTAGTTGTTGTTGTGGAGCATGAGGAACCACTGGAACATCACTATTTGGAGTATCATCTAGCACCACATAATCCTTTTCTTTCTTCTCATGCTGCTGCAACTAATCTTTGTACAACACCTTCTCATTGAATATGATATCCCTACTTCTCACAATTTTCTAATTTTCAAAATCCCAAAGCCTATAACCAAATTCATCAATGCCATATCCAATGAAGGTACACTTTTTTTATTTTGCATCTAGCTTGGTTCTATTTTCAGAATCTACATGTGCAAATACTTCACATCCAAAGATTTTGAGAAAATAATAACTCACCTTCTTACCTATCCATGCTTCCTCTGGAATACCATAGCCCAAAGGAACTGAAGGACCTCTATTAATTAAATATACAGTGGTGTTGACAACCTCTACCCACATGTTTAAAGGTAGCCTAGCATGCAATCTCATGGTCTTTGCATGCTCCATTATTGTCCTATTCATGCGTTCAGCCACTCCATTTTCCTATGGAGTCCTTGGAACTATTTTCTACCTACAAATTCCATTAAAGGAACAATAATCCTCAAATTCTTTGTTGCAATACTCACCACCATTATAAAATCTGAGACTTTTTAATCTTTTACCCGTCTCATTCTCAACCAAGCTTCTCCATTTCTTAAATGTTTCAAATACATCAGATTTCTGCCTAAGGAAATAAATCCATACCTTCCTAATTGCATCATCTATGAATGTAACATAATACCGAGAGCCACCGAGAGAAGATACCCGAGCTGGTCCCCATACATCTGTATGCACAAGCTCCAACTTTTTATCTTTCTTTTGCTTCCCATCCTTGAGAAAACTGACTCTCTTTTGTTTGTCATACACACAACTTTCACAGAAATACATATTAATACATTTCAGACCTAGTAAAACTTTCTTAGAATCAAGTACCTTCATACCTTTTTCACTCAGATGCCCAAGTCTGTTATGCCACAGTGTTGTCTCAGAACTTACAGCAACTGTTTCGGTCTCTTCCTGCGAACCTACAACAATTGTTCCTGACCCTGTTTGTTTTTTCTCTGCAATAGCTAAAGTAAAAGGAACAGTATGACCTGTACAAAAATATAAGGTGCCTACTTTCACACCTTTTGCTACTATTAAGGTACCTTTTGAAACCTTCCAATTTTTATCAGTAAATGTAACAATGTAACCCTCTTCAGCTAGCTGCCCTACTGAAATTAAATTCCTACTGAGCCTTGGAACACACCTTACCTCTTGTAGTAGCCAATGATTCCCATTCTGTAACTTAATCTTAATTCTTCCCTTTCCAACAATCTGACAAGGTTCGTTATCTCCCAAATAAACCAGCCCAAAATCCCCTTGGACATAATCAAGAAAATAACTTCTATGGGGCGTAGCATGAAATGAGGCCCCTAAATCTAAAACCCATGAATCATCAGCATTATCTAGGGAAAGAATCAAAGCATCATCTTGAGATTTATTACTTACCACATTTGCCTCCTTATTTCCTTCTTGTTTGTCTCCTTTATTCTTCTGAGACCAGCAATCTTTCTTCAGATGACCTAGTTTCACACAATACCCGCAATCCTTCTATCCTCTAGATTGGGATCTCTTGTCCTTTGATTTTCCTTGTGACTTTCTATGACCTCCAAAACCTTTTCCTCTCTCCTTTGATCTACCCCTGCTTTTTGCATTCAAAACACTACCTGATGTGGACCCTCCTGAGCTTTTCTGTCACATTTCCTTTCTAAGGATAACACCAACAACATCATCAAATTTTAAAATATTTAAACCAGAGATAGAGTTACTTATAGCCATTACCAAGCTATTCTAGCTTTCTGGCAAAGAACATAATATCAAGAGAGCCCTCACCTCTTCATCTAAACTTACTTTTATAGAAGTTAACTGACTAATAATCATATTAAACTCATTTAAATGATCTATCACAAATCCACCTTCAATCATTTTTAGATTAAACAAACACTTCATGAGAAATACCTTATTTGAGGTTGAGGGTTTTTCATACAATTTAGCCAAAGATTTCATCAGACCATCTGTTGTCTTCGCTTTTGTTATATTGAATGCCACCAATGATGCCAGGCACAACCGAATGGTTCCCAGTGCCTTTCTGTCTAGAAGATTCCAATCCTCATCAGTCATTATTGTCAGTTTCTTGGCTACTCCTTCCAACGGCCTCCATAAATCCTTCTGATAGAGATAATCCTCCATCTGCATCTTCCATAACTGATAGTTTTGCCTAATGATTTTATCTACCTTCAATTTACCCTCGTCTGCCATTGCTCCCACTCAACCGTGAGACCTTCCTACAGACGATAATCAAACACAACCCACTCTGATACCACTTGTTAGGGTTAGCTGACAGAAGATATCAATTAAATGCAAATAAAGATTAAAACAGAAGAATGAAAATACATAGAAATAATAATAGCGAGAGACAAGTTTTAACATGGTTCACGTAAACTCAGGCTACATCCACCAACAGAAAGTCCAATATTATTATCCAGTAAATTAAACTGATTACAACCAGCAATCCTTGCAACTCAATACCGCTACAAAATGCTACAATACATCAATGGAAACCCTAATTTTTAGCTACTTTTATCAATCCTTATGTCGGTCACAAAAATAGGGTTTTTTATGTCAGCCAATGAAAATAAACTCCTGACGCCTTAATAAAATAATAAAAAATCATGTGAGGTTTCAAGGATGCTGCCCCTGGACCCCACAAGGGGCACTGCCCCCAAACCCCTGCAAGGGGCACTACCCCTTGATCCCATAGGAATTTGGGGGGAAACCGCGCTAATAAAAGTGGGGTAAATTTAACCTCTGAGTCTAATTAGGCTCCATATAACAACATGAGATCAATTTATTATTCTAACTAAAACAAAGGAAACAGAGTCCTACTCAAACAGAAATTCCTACTTAATAGCTCATGAATGAAAACACATAAGCTGCTATTAGAATCCTAGAACAAGTCTTCTTCTCTTGTATTTATTCTTCCATGATGATCACATTCAGCTTCAGTTAGCACTTAATTGTGACTTCCTTCAATGCTCTGTCTTGCAATGTGATGCTAATTCTCCTCTCCTTAATGCTACCATCTCACTGCTACACATGGTTAATCCATAAAACATATGCATACAAAATAGCCTTCATAATTAATCTACAAAATCCCATTTATATGCATACGTACATATGTCTAACTCATGCAATTGACAAATATTATCACCATGTTTCATATTGGCAGATTAGCTCCAAGGTTTGTAGAATATATATATAAGTAGCATATTATAATGGTAATGTCTTAGAAAAGTATCTAAAATATCATAGGTATAAAGTCTGGAAGCATAAGAAATAGCATAAAAGAAGTCAGTATTCGAACCCATCATTTCCCCCCAACTTAGACATTTGCTTGTCCTCAAGCAAAATATTCAATAAAACAGCTAGGGAAAAAGGTTATAATGCAAAGTTATCTGCCTCAGATCCATATCTTCTCTGACCCCCTTTCCTTGTTTGAGATAGAATCCATTGTAGGATGCAAGTTTCTCCAACCTGATTAATTCAACACGCCTACACTCATCACCTCTTCCTCCTGCCCACTGTGGCATTGGATATAGAAGAATAGGAGGGTGATAAGTAAGGGGTAGCCATTCCACTCCTTTTTGCTCTAACATCTGGATATACCTGCACAACCTCTCAAACATATTCATAAATTTGTGGAGAGAATGAGGCTCTTTCTTCTGCAATTCTGGGGTCAAACTATCCCATCTATTCTGCACATACCTCTTGAAATTTTGAATGATAGATACTTCCAACCATTGTATTCTTCTATAATCCCTGAGTCTTAAATCCATAATTACCTTACCTAGACCCTTATGAGAAAGTAGTGTTAGCCATTGGGTTAGGATTACTTCAGGATCTAAGGCTTCTTTCCTAATCTGCAGTGGCACTTTCTTTTCCTATTCCTCATATCTATCCATTAGCTCCCCTCTAAGCTACTAATTTCTGAGGTAAGACATCAATGGTCTGACTTGAAGATCACCAGCATATTTAAAGGGGTTCCACTTTGTATCTTCTTCCATCAAATAATTGTACAAACAGTATTCACATAATTAAACTTGTTCTTCCAAACTGACTCCTTGAAATAACTAGAAAAAATCATGCCTTGAATAGATAGAAATAGACTAATCATTGATGAATCTATTGAATTGAAAACTAAGAAACTTTTCTTTGAGAAATAAGGCATAAACTTTTGGTGGAGGTCTCCATTCTATGATTTGAATTGCCCTGTCAACTACCTCTGTTAGCTTCCCTTCCAACCTTTTTAACTCAGCATTTTTACTTTCCAATGATGTATTAAGAATTTGTTTCTCATTCTCCCATTTTTCTTTTTCTTGCTTGAATTCATCATTGAACTTCATCAATTCAAAACCCATAGATAGAACAATGAGGCATGTTCAAGATCTTATTATAGGAGGCTATAGGATTGGAGCTTCTTTTTCCTCATTTTCCATTTTATTCTCAATCACTTGTGCTAAGAGATCCATGTTAGAGTCATGACCATATGTCTGAATTTTCTCTTCCAATTCTTTTATTCTTATCTCTTTCTCCCTATCCTTTTCCTTATATTGTTTCACTTGTTCTTCTAATTGTTTAATTCTATTAAGGGCTTCCTGAAGTTCCTGCCTCATATTTCTATCTTCTATCAACTCTTTTTCTTGTTTAACATCAAAACCTTCATCCTTATTTTTAGTAACATTAAAAATTTCTCTAACAGGGCTGCCATGAACTATTTTTCCCATTTTTCTTGCAATGAAAATGTCCTCTGAATCAAAACTAGAGGATGAAGAAACATACCTTCTGTGTTTGGCAGGTATACTAGCATCAGTAGGAGTATTCCTAGGGACATTTCCTTCCTTCTCTGAAGATGTGTCCAACAATATTGGATCTTGTTATTGTTGTGCTTCCTCCTTTTTTGCTTCTCCGTTCCCCTCGTCGACTATTTCTCCTACATTGTATGTCCTCAGCCTTCATGAATGCCTAGGTGTGACAGTTTCTGGCTTATCCTCACTTTTTCTCTTTTTCTAACTTCTCCTCGTCTTCCTTTCCCCTTCACCCTTCTCTTTCTCAATGCCCTTATGCTTCTCTACATTCTTCTTACTTTTCTTCTTCTTAGAAGAAGTAGAAGCATCACTTCTCATAGTTCCCCTCATGAGTTTAGGGTTAGGAATTGAGGTTTCTTCTACTGTCACTAGCCTAGTTTCTGGAGGAATTTCCTCCTATAGTTCTTCCCATTCAGGATCAACTTCAGGTTCAACCTCTGGTTTAACATTAGGTTCAGCTTCTAGTTCTGGCTCCTATTAAGGCTCATCTATTTCTAGTATTTTAGAAATATCCTTGCATTGTTTAAAAGCATACCAGCTAACCTATGGGTGCTGGATTCTCAAACTTCTTTTAACCAGTAGAGCTACCAAACAATTATGAGACAATCTAGTCTCTATTTGTCTTTTATGATACTCAAATGCCATTCTCTTCAACATATTATACAAATAATTGGGAACATTAACCAGTTTGTCATGGCACAGGTGATTCAACAATTTAAAGTGTGCAGTATACAACAGGTTATGTCTACCATCACAAGTGATATATTTGATAATATACAAAGCACATTTCCCCCAAAAGAAAGGAAGGGATAATCTTTTTGTACCTTGTGTGGTTGAATCCAGGTTTTCACCACACTCGCAAAATTCCTCCCTCGCTGTTGCTGCATCAGCACGGGCTAGATACTCAGACCCTATTTGTGGTAATCCAGTGATGTGGGCAATAGTTGTTTCAAAGACATCCACAACTAATCCCCTCACTGTCACTTCATCATACTGCAGAGTTGCTACAAAATCCCTTGCCATATCATTGTCATACTCCATTAACTTCAGAAAATAGTCTAACCACCCCAGTCTACTAAAGAGTGGGAGAACCAATACATCTTCCAATATCTCCTTATGCAGCGATGCTTCTCTGCTGATTACATCACCCCCCATTGCACCTATATTCTACACTCTTATCACTTCTCAATTCTTCCTAATTGTACCTAATTTCAATTTTACCACCTCAGAAAACTACCTGTTAATACTTTCACCCCCCAACTATAGCTTTTAGAGTGCTTTGTTAGTTAAAAATTGAAATTTAGCTCACTCACAGGGAAAAAAAAAGCTCACAATTCAGGGTAGGTCGACTATCATGAAAAATAGCATAGGAAAACATTGACAATAGCTTAAAGAAAATTTGAATGATGGTATGGTAAAAAAATAAAAATGGACCATATACCCCTCACCCCAACTGATAGGTGAAGTGACCACACTTCACGAATGAATGTCTAGGGATGAAAGAGTAATGATTACATGAAAAGGGTGATATATTACCACATGCATGAGATAAACACTTAGTAATAATGAGTATAAATAGAAACTTTGAATATAATCATTAAAAGGTTACCGTATGCGCATTGATTATGAAGAGCATGGAGTGGATCACCTTAGCAAGAGAGATCAATACATTGGCATGAGCGAAGTGATATGCATAGAGGAGATGGGTGGGTGGTAGGTACATCAGAATTTATTTAAGTTGACAGACTGTAAAAGTTGATGTAACAGCCGGTTAATACAATTTGAACAAACATGCCACAACCATTGGATTATGGAAGGTGATTGAAGCACATGGAGCAATAAGGAAATGCACATGAAGAAGAATGAAATGTGTGCCAAATGGTTGAAAATCTCCGTAGATACTCGTTGCTGCAAGCACCTGCAGCACAGGTCCTGACTGAATATGTTTAGAAATAGGAAACCGGGGCCCAACTGCGACAGGTCCCTATGATATGTGAAAAATAGGTCCCTCTGAAATTGACAGTGGTCATCATGTATAATGTGTTGTGTGTGCATGTGATTTTCAAGAAAAGAAAATTATGTTTCAACAACACGGGTTAAGTATCGCAACTCAACCTCCACATCACTAGACAGTGTTGGTAGATCAGTAGCTAAAGGTGTATCATTTGGTGTCACATCATCGTCATCAAGAGTGTCAGGAGGACTATCCTTAGTAGCTAGAGAAACAAGAAAGTCATCCTTCTAAAGTGGCTTTTTATACAATTTTAGCATGTGCCCATTTACTAGTAGTGAAAATTAAACTACATCAATAGTTTGCAATTGAACTACATTAGGAAAGACTTGATTGATATCATATGGGCCTAACCAACATGATTGAAGCTTGCCCTTGAAGTCCTTGTATCTTGAATCATAAAGGAGTGCCTAGTCACCTACAGTGAATTCCTTTGTCTTGATGTACTTGTCATGCCATTTTGCTCTTGGTTTCTGTATGAACTCTATGTGATGAATGGCCTCCAATTAGATTTCATCCAAAGCATTCAAATGTTGTAGCCAATCTTGTTGTGCTGTGGTCAAATCCATTCCTAGTTCCATTGTTGTCCTCAGGGTTTTGTGTTTAAATTCTATAGCTAGGACTGTTGTCTTTCCATAGGCCAACTCATAAGGTGTAAACCCTGTAGTTGTCTTCTAGGTTGTTTTGTATGCCCAAACAGCTTTAGGGAGCCTAGAAACCCAATCTCTTGTATGAAGTTGCACTATCTTTGTCAAGATGTTGTCAATCTCCCTATTTGTGACTTCCACCTGACCATTGGCTTGAGGATGGTAGGGAGTGGATTTCTTATGTCTGATCTGATATTCCTCAACCAATTTTGTGATTAAATCATATGTAAATTGTGGTCCTTGGTCAGTTACTATCTCCCTTAGAATTGTTAGATTTAGGACAGACAAATGAGAGGAGGGGTGAATCAGTTGTCTAAAACTTTCTTCCAATTAATTACTTAAATCCTTCTTGTAATTCAGTAGCATAATAATAAATCAATCATTGAAACATAATGCAACAATTCAAGAGAAGAAACACATTAACACATATGACACCAAGATTTTAAGATGGAAAACCCAGTTAAGGGAAAAACCATGGGGTGACTAACCCAAGATTGTATTCTCTGTTAAAAGAATAAGAAGAAAAAATGGCACATGCCAATTAGGGCTCACTGCCCAAGCACACTGCTCACAAGAGGCCCACTGCATACAAGAGACACACTGTCTACAGAATAATAAATATTACATACTTGAACTGAAGAATAGCATCTTCACTATGCTTGAGTCAGTTCCATTTAAGCTCAATACTTCTGCTCTGCTCCTTTCTAACACACCCTCATCTCCACAAGATGTATTTGAGATGACTTCACAACCTCTTATTTATACAATACATTTGACTTTGGAATAATCATCCAAGTTGGCATACATTACAAGAAAATACATAAATACAATATGACTAATTACAAAAAGACTTCACGTGGATCAACACATTGTCGGCCACACAGATCTAAGACTTCAATCTTCCTTTAGGAACATGCCAGTCTTCACAAAACATCTTCAAGATCATTTGTAGGATGTGTAACTCATCTGATTGGCCAAACTTAGGAAGAACATCATCGTCCGGAAGTAATTCTTCAATTATGAGCTCAATCTTCAATGCAGACCACCAACATGAACTAGACATAATCCAAAGACTTCCACAAGCTTGCCTAAATCACCAAGAACATCCACTCTACTTCTGCTTATTGAAATCTTTCTCTCCTTCATCTGGAAGCTCAAGAACACAGTTTGTCATCACTGTCATATTGGAATAGATGCTTGCGGACCTTCAGACCATGAACCAATTGAGTAGTTAATTCACATTGATATCCTAAACACTCCACCAAATCTGCAGAACAAGATATTATATTTCTAGATCTCACCAGACCTATCTATGTCACTCTGTCACCTCTGAACATCTGCCAGAACTAGTTTTACTCAAGTGGCCATAACTCCTTCATATCTTCATGCAGACCTCTCAAATCTTTATTGGATCATCTTAAGACACATATCTACAAACCCTTTGATGCGCATCCTCTGATCTTCATCTTAACTGGGATCTTTACCTGACTGTCTTCACTATTCTTCTTTGTTCCTGATAGGACTAATTTTCTCAATATCCTCATAATACAACTCATCCAATCCTCATCATTAGTGCAACAGGAGTATGTTGACATCAATGACAACACCGGTTAGGCCCATACTTGCAACAATCTCCCCCTTTGTCATTGATGGCAACATATGATGTGAAAAATTGTTTTAACCATCAAGACAAGAACTTCTCCTCACTGACTGACATAACTCCCAACAACAACCATTCACATGTCTTCTCTTCTTTTACTACTCTCCCTTTGATCAGCAACCACTTTTTATTTTTCACATGTCTTTTCTCCCCCTTTGACATTAATGGCAAAGGGTACATACTTGCATTACTTCAGAATCATACCAACTGCTCCCTCTGAGTAGCAGCTTCCCATCATCAATCTGGACCACAAGATATGACTGTGAGATCCACCGGACTAATGCACATCACCGGAGGGGTAATGACCCCTAACTTCTCCCTGAGATACTCAAAAGAGTCCTTAGGTCAAGGTTTAGTAAAAATATCTGCAATCTAATCCTTGGAAGGCACAAACTCCAATCTGACTTCATTCTTGTTCACTTTCTCTCTTAAAAAGTGAAACTTGATGGACATATGTTTTGTCTTTGAATGCAACACCAAATTTTTTGATATATTTATTGCACTTGACTTATCACAGAAGATTGTGATAGGCTCCTCATACTCCACTCTGATGTCTCTTAGCATTTGCTTCATCCACAATACTTGAGTGCAACTACCTGCTACTGCAATATATTCTACTTCTGCAGTGGACAAAGATATTGCCCCTTGTTTCTTGCTCAACAAAGAAACCAATCTTTTCACCAAAAAGAATGCTCCACCATGGGTACTCTTTTGGTCATCCACATCTCCTGCCCAATTCGCATCTATATATGCATGAAGAGAGAAATCATGATCTCTAGGATACTATAAACCATACTCAACTATCCCTTTTAGATATCTAACAATCCTCTTGATTGCCATGACATGAGCTTCTCTAGGATCAGCTTGGAATCTAGCAACAAGACCAACAACATTCATAATGTTAGGTTTAGTTTGAGTGAGATACAATAATCCTCCAATCATTGACCTATACTTTTTCTGATTAGCCTTAGGAGAGCCATCATCTTTGCTCAATTTACATCCAGTTGCCATGGGAGTACTCATTGGTTTTGAGTCTTCCATCCCAAATTTCTTCAACAATTCTTTCACATATTTGGTCTGTGAAATGAAGATTCCTTTCTTTGTTTGAGTGATTTGCAGACCCAAGAAGAAATTCATTTCCCCAAACATGGACATCTCAAATTCACTTTTTATTTGATTTGCAAAGGTTTTGCACATACTATCTCTTCCTCAAAAAATGATATCATCAACAAACACTTCAACAATTAAGATGTTTTCATGATCAATTTTGAAGTACAAGTTACTATCAGCAGTACCTTTGTTGAAACCAATCTTCAAAAGATGCTTATCCAATCTTTCATACCAGGCTCTTGGGGCTTGTTTGAGTCCATACAATGCTTTCTTCAACTTTTAGACCATATCATCATGATCAGACAATTGGAATCCATCTAGTTGCTCAATGTATACTTCTTCTTCCAAGTCACCATTCAGGAAGGCAAATTTGACATCCATCTGATATACTTTGAAATCCTTGAAGGCAGCAAAGACAAGAAATAATCTGACTGCTTCAATCCTTGCCACCGGAGCAAAAGTTTCTTCAAAATCAACTCCTTCTACTTGAGAGTAACCCTTGCAAACCAATCTAGCTTTGCTTCTGACTACTTCACCATCTTCATTCAATTTATTCCAGAAGACCCATTTGGTTCCAATCACATTCTTGTTTTTTGGTCTAGGAACAAGATCCCAAGTGTGATTTTTTTCAATTTGCATCAGCTCTTCCTCCATTGCTTTAGTCCAGTTTTCATCATTGCATGCTTCATTTACTCTCTTTGGTTCAATCTTTAAAATCAGACAATACTCTTCCAAATCTTGAGCAATCTTTCTTCTTGTTTGAACACCTTTGTTTTTATCACCTATGATCTGATCTTCAGAGTGATTCAGTCTTACATACCTCAGAATTTTAGGAATTTGTTGCACTTCTGTTTCTTGAATAGGTTCATTCAAACTTATCTCTTCTTCCTGATTCACAGGATCAGTCTGGATCTGAATTTTAGAAGGCGCTTGGACTCCTTGGACAAAAACATCATTCTGATCATCTTCATCATATTCATAAAACCTTGAGGTTTTTTCAATACCTTCATCAACCTTCACATTTGTATTTTCTATAATCTTTCTCAATCTCTTGTTATAACACCGGTATTCTTTGCTTTGAGTAGAATAACCCAAGAATATTTCTTCATCACTTCTAGCATCAAATTTACCTAGATCTTCATCTCTTTTAATGTAACATTTTCTACCAAAGACTCTGAAATACTTCATAGTGGGAGTGATGCCAAACCAAAGTTCATAAAGAGTCTTACCAATATTGCTTATGATTTGTACTCAATTGAGAGTATAGACTGCAGTGCTTACAACTTCTCTCCAATAGATCTAAGGAACATTTGCTTCCATCATCATGGTTCTAGATAGTTCATGGATGGTCCGGTTCTTTCTCTCCACTACTCCATCCTACTGTGGAGTCCTTGGAGCAGACAACTATCTTTTTATCCCATTTTTCTCACAGAATTCTATGAACTCGCTGGATGTGAATTCTCCACCTCTATCAAACCTCAGACATTTTATGTTCAAACCGGTTTCATTCTCTACCATAGCCTTGAACATTTTGAATTTCTCAAGAGCCTCATATTTCTTTTTTAGAAAAGTCACCCACGTCATCCAAGAGTGATCATCAATTAATAACATGATGTATCTATCACCTTGCACACTCCTGATTCTTGCCGAACCACATAGATCAGTATGAACTAAGTCCAATAATTGGGTAGAAGATTGTTCCTTACTTTTGAATTAGACTCTGCTTTGTTTACCAAACTGTCATTCTTTGCAAAAACTATTAGTAGGTTTCACCAATCTTGGAAGATCTCTTACAGCCTGAGTGTTTCTTATCTTGATGATATTATCAAAATTTACATGACACATTCTCCTATGCCACAACCAACTCTGATCAATTTGAACAAATAAAAAACTTTTGCCAATACCAACCAAGTGGAAGATATTACCTTTTGTTTGAGTATCGGATGTAATCTCTGTTCTGAAACTTTCAAAGATCTTACATTTTCCATTTTTGAATCTGAGATCATAGCCTTTGTCCACCAATTGTCCAACACTAAGAAGATTGTGCTTCAGACCTTCAACATATAGAACATTACCGGTTTTGTTCTTTCCATCAAAAGAAATAGTTCCTCTACCTCTGATCTTGCTAGCAGAATTATCACCAAATTTTACAACTCCTTCATATCTTTACAAATCTATGAACTTATTTTTATCACCTGTCATATGGTGAGAGCATCCATTGTCAATGACCCAATCATCCTTTTCTTCAACTTGGGTAGCCAGAGCTCTTTCTACCATTTTATGACTGACATATTCAGAGGGCATTGGATCTTCTTCCTTGATGGCAATAAACATCCAGTCACTTCTGAATTTGTTTCATGTCTCTGATTCATCATATGTTACTCCTTCATCATCATCATCTTCATGAACATAGTAACATTTCTTTTGGAATCTTGATCTGTTAGGATTTGGTCTTGAAAATATTTCTGGACATCTTGAGGCAAAGTGACCAATCTTATTGCAGTTAAAACATTTAAAAGGAAATTTCCCTTCATACTTACTACATCCTCTTGGCAGTCTTTTTGCAATAAGAGCTTCAAGTTGAGTAGTTTCTGCTTCATCTTCTTCCAACTATTTTCTTGCTTTTCCATACCATGATAGTTTTGAAGAGTTCTCTCCTGGATCAAACTTTTTTTTTCCTTTTATAGAGGCACTTGCTTTGAATATAGATTCAGTCTTGGGGGGTGCATCTCCAAACTTTGCTAATTCAAATGCAGCCAATTTACCAACCAATTGATCTCTTGTGATATTTGAAAAAGATTTGAATTCTTCAATAGCAGCAACCTTGTACTTATAAGAATCAAGAAGGGATCTGAGAACTTTGGCAACAATCTCATCTTCATCCAAGATTCCACCAGCACATCTAATGCCACAAACAAGTTCATTTACTCTTGGCATAAATGTAGTGATATTTTCATCTTCTCTCATCTTCAGGTTTTCAAATTTTCCTTTTAGACTCTATAGCTTGGCACATTTAACATACTTGTCTCCTTCATGTAGAAGTTTTAATTTTTGCCAAATCTCATATGCAGTTTTTAGATCAATAACATTTGTTAGCTATAAATCAGATAATGCACTTAGAAGAGCTTCTTTAGTCTGAAGATTGTTTTCAGCATCTCTGATTTCATCTATGGTACTCAGACCATTTTGTGGAGGAACATACTTCTTTGAAGCCATGACCCAATATTGTATTCCCATTTATTGCAAGTGACATTCCACGTGACTTTTCGAAAGAGTGAAATTGGTTCCATCAAACCTCAGACTATCCTTCTTGTAGGATGACATCCTGGATCTCCTCAAGCGGTTAAGCTCTTTTTAGAGGAACTTATCTCTGATACCAATTGTTAGATTCAGGATAGACAGCTAAGAGGGGGGGTGAATTAGTTGTCTAAAACTTTCTTCCAATGAATTACTTAAATCCTTCTTGTAATTCAGCAGCATAACAATAAATCAATCATCGAAACATAATGCAACAATTCAAGAGGAGAAACACATTAACACATATGACACCAAGATTTTAACATGGAAAACCCGGTTAAGGGAAAAACCACATGGTGACTAACCCAAGATTGTATTCTCTGTTAAAAGAATAAGAAGAAAAAATGGCACATGCCAATTAGGGATCATTGCCCAAGCAAACTACTCACAAGAGGCCCACTGCCTGCAAGAGACACACTATCTACAGAATAATAAATATTACATACTTGAACTGAAGAATAGCATCTTCACTATGCTTGAGTCAGTTCCATTTAAGCTCAATACTTCTTCTCTACTCCTCTCTACCACACCCTCATCTCCACAAGATGTATTTGAGATGACTTCACAACCTCTTATTTATACAAGACATTTGACTTTGGAATAATCATCCAAGTCAGCATACATTACAAGCAAATACATAAATACAATATGACTAATTACAAAAAGACTTCACGCAGATCAACACGTTGTCGTCCACACAGATCTGAGACTTCAATCTTCCTTTAGAAACATGCCAGTCTTCACAAAACATCTTCAAGATCATCCGCAGGATGTGTAACTCATCCGGTCGGCCAAACTTAGGAAGAACATCATCATCCGGAAGTAATTCTTCAATTACGAGCTCAATCTTCAATGTGGACCACCAACACAAACTAGACACAATCCAAAGACTTCCACAAGCTTGTCTAAATCACCAAAAACATCCACTCTACTTCTTCTTACTAAAATCTTTCTCTCCTTCATCTGGAAGCTGAAGAACATAGTCTATCATCACTGTCATATTGGAATAGATGCTTGCGGACCTTTAGACCATGAACCAATTGAGTTGTCAATTCACATTGATATCCTAAACACTCCACCAAATCCACAAAACAAGATATTGCATTTCTGGATCTCACCGGACCTATCTGTGTCACTCTGTCAGCTCTGAACATCTGCCAGAACCAGTTTTACTCAAGTGGCCATAACTCCTTCATATCTTCATGCGGACCTCTCAAATCTTTACTGGATCATCTTAAGACACATATCTACAAACCCTTTGATGCGCATCCTCTGATCTTCATCTTAACTGGGATCTTTACCTCACTGTCTTCACTGTTCTTCTATGTTCCTAATAGGACTAATTTTCTCAATATCCTTAGCATACAACTCATCCAATCCTCATCATTAATGCAATAGGAGTATGTTGACATCAATGACAACACCAGTTAGGCCCATACTTGCAACAGGAACACCATACCTTGTGAAGATGTCTTTATAAAGGAATTTTGCCACATTGCCATCTCTAGCAAACTGTAATGCCTTCACTTCAACCCATTTAGTTAAGTAATCAATACATGCCAGGATATATTCTTTGTTATTAGATGTAGGAGATATAGGACCCACAAAATCCAATCCCCACTTGTCAAAAGGAGCCAATGAGATCTGTGGCTACAAGGGCATCTGATCACTTCTTGCTGGGCTCCCCATTCTCTGACATCTCTCATAGCTCCTAGTGTACTTGATAGCATCTTTATGGAGTGTTGGCTAGCAATACCCTGTTGTTAGTATCGTGAAGGTTGTCACGTTTACTGCAAAAAGTCCCCAACAAGGTTCATCATGGCAGGCCTTCATTATATCAAACATTTCATCCTCTCTGATACATCTCATAATATTGTCTAGGCTAGTGTAAAATAGGAATCTAGAAATCCAAGAGTAAGAAAAACATTTGTGAACTAGCTACCTCTTCTCCCTTGGAGAGAAGTATCCTGGAATCTGTTTTATAACCAAATAATTGGCTATATCTGCATACCATGGAGTATGTATAGTGAGAGCAAATAGATGCTCGTTAGGAAAAGAATCATCAACCACTCCTTCTAAAGATTGTGTAGGTAGTCTAGACAGAAAATTAGCTACTACATTGGCCTTGCCCAGTTTGTCAATAATTGTAATATCAAACTCTTGTAACAACAATAACCATCTTACAAGTCTTCCACCCACTATTGTCTTGTTCATCAAATATCTGATGGCTACATGATCTGTATGTATGAATACCTTATAACCAATTATGTAGTGCATGAATTTGTTTATTGCATAAACAACTACCAACAACTCTTTCTCTGTCACAGTGTAGTTTAACTCGATTCCTTGTAGATTTTTACTTACATAGTATATGGCATATTCTTTGGTTCCTTCCTGTTGGCCTAGGACTACCCCAATGGCAAAATCTAATGCATCTGTATGGATGTGAAAAGGTAGTGACCAATTCATACCTCTGAGAACAGGGGCTTGCGTCAATGATGTTTTTAGCTTTTCAAAAGAAATCTGACAATCTGATGTCCATTTAAATTCACTGTCCTTGGTTAGCAGAGTAAACAAAGGTGCAACAATCTTCCTAAAATTTTGAATGAACCTCTTGTAATATCCTACATGGCCCAGGAAGCTCCTTACATCCTTCTGTCTTTATGGAATAGGCATGGTCGATATGATCTCAATCTTCTTTGGGTCAACTTGGATGCTTACACTTGAGATGAAATGTCCCAAGACTATTCCCTATGTCATCATCAAAAAAAACTTTTCGTTACTCAAAGAGAGGTTGTGCTCTATGCATCTTTTCAACACTTTCTCCAAATTGTGTAAGGCTTCATCATATGTGTCACCATATGTGGTGAAGTCATCCATATAAATCTCCATGTTGTCATGGGCAAAATCAGAGAAAATACTAAGGACTTCTCATTGAAATGTAGTTGGAGCATTGTACAAACCAAAGGGTAAGACAGAGTATGCATATGTCCCCCAAGGGCAAGTAGATGTTGTTTTATCCTAATCCTCTAGAGCAATCTTAATTTGGTTATGGCCACTAAAACAATCAAGAAAGGAAAAATATTTCTTGCCTACTAAAGAGTCAATAACTTGGTCAATACATGGCAATGGAAAGTGATCATTTCTAGTAGTAGTATTTAGTTCCTTGTAATCGACACAAACTCTCCATTTGCCACCTTTCTTGGGTACTATGACCAATGGTGAAATCCATTCACTGTCTGAAATGGGTTATATAAAGCCTACATCTAGAAGCTTTTGAAGCTCAGCTTTTACAATCTCTTTGAGGGCAGGGTTCATGCGCCTCTGCTGCTACCTGATGGGTCTATAGCCATCATCAATATATATTTTGTGCATGCATAAGGCAAGATCAATGCCTTTCATGTCACTATAATCCCAGGCAAATGTTGTTGAGTGTGTATGCAATATTTCATGCAAGGATTGTTGTTGTTCATCAATCAATGTATTGTTAATATTCAACATCTTACCTGGCTTGATTGGACAGTTCTTGTACGGAGGACAAATCAAGGCTGGGTAATACTGGTAAGCATTGTTGGGATAATAAAGCATGAAATATTTGGGATACCTCCTCTGAGGAATTGCTGGGTATTATGCTGCACAAAGGGTCTTGTAAGCAGGATAGGCAGTCTTGTTATTGTGGGTGCCTCCCACAATTATTCTGTATAATGTGAGTAACTAATTCATCTTCATTTGGAATATTCAATAAAGGGTTGCATTAAATAGTCATCAGGGTTTGCAGCGAATAGGTGTCCTCATCCTTGAGGCTAGGCCAAATGGTTTGCTCAAGCTCATGGTATGGCTGGGCTAGTGGATATAAAACCAATTTCTTGGTCACAGTCCCATTGGAGACTATCATGTTACCAGACCTACAACCTATAAATGCATCA
Source organism: Cunninghamia lanceolata (assembly GCA_027924645.1). Taxonomy (NCBI): domain Eukaryota; kingdom Viridiplantae; phylum Streptophyta; class Pinopsida; order Cupressales; family Cupressaceae; genus Cunninghamia; species Cunninghamia lanceolata. The sequence goes on from BSBN01000055.1 coordinate 17,937,691, forward strand.
GCAGTGGCAAGCCACGGTCTACCTAGTATAAGAGGATAACCAACAAGATTAACCTTTGGTTGCAATACTATAAAATCAGCAGGGTATTCCCAAGAATCTAATGCAATGACCAAATCTTCTATGACTCCTTTAGGTTTGACTGTAGACCTATCAGCTAATTGCAAGACTATTTGAGTAGGCCTAAGGTTATTCAATTGGAGTGTCTGCATTGTCTCCTTGGTAATGACATTAATTGCAACACCTAAATCTATCAAAGTATTCTTAATCAGAGTCCCATTGATCTTGACATCCACCACTGGACTACCTGGATCTATATATTTGGGAATGGTTATATTACCCAACATGATATCAGCAAGATTACCTAAAACATGCACTGTCTGAGGATCTATTCTCTTCCATACTGGCTTCTTTATGCAAAGATCCCTAATAGTTTTGTTGTCGATAGGAATATTCTTGATGGCTTTGATTAAGGGAATCTTGATGCTTATATCTTTCAGTTAGCTGAGAAGGACAGTATCATTTTGGGTTGTTTGCTTCTGCATGGCCAAGCACTCAGGAAAAGGAGGAGGCTTCTATTGTAAGATAGTTTGGGCATCTTGGGTTGATTTAGGTTCGAAAGGTGGTTTATCTGAGGCTTCTTCAGTGGGTTCTTCATCTTCAAGCTCTGTAATTTAGGGAGATGAAGGCCCTACAAGTTGCTTCCCTGATCTAAGATGAACATTACTCACATCCACCCCATAGGTGGGATATTGCATTACCTCATTAGTATAAGCCTATTTGACAGGCTTGTTGTTAGGGTTAGGTGAAAGTTGGGTAGGGATTTGGGTAGGTCTAGGAGGTGGATTTTGAGGTGTTGATGGAAGCATTATGGCTAGCTGTTGTGGTTGAGATGGAATCATAGATTTATGAAATTGTACATTTTGCTGCCATTGTTGGCCCTTGTTCCACTAAGGCTAACATTGTTGCTATTGAGTAGGCCACTGGGGGTTATAGTTGGGACCTTGGAAATTTTGTTGAGGCCATGGATTTGGCTATTGTTGGTTCCAACTAGCTTGTGTAGTAGGCCATTGGGGAGTAGGTCATTGTGGGTTTTGCCATGCATTTGGGTTACTAGGACATTGTTGAGTATTCCAAGTAGAGAAATTCTAGTTTGCAGTAGGAAAGGGAGAATTATAATTAAGTGGATCAGAGGGCATACCTTGCCTTTTCTGCCAAGGTCTCCTTTGAGCTATGAAGAATAGTTGCCCATCTTCTCCTTCAAATGGCTATAATTCTAGCCTTTCAATCTTTTCTTGCTAGATACTGGCCACCCTTTTGCATTTACAATTGGCCTTCCTCTGTCTACAGCTGGGGTAGTATTCAGTAAGCATTACATCTACCTCTTCTAGTTTCTTCTTGATATGAAGAGTGTCTAGTTGTGTAGCCATATGGCTAATAATGTTCTCCTTCATGTTTGTCAGCAAGTTACTAATTTCCACTCTTGAAACTCCATTAGTTGCCTTGCCTGTGATGGCTGCTCTTTCTCCCCTTGGTTTTCTAGAAAAGGTTCTAGAATAATTTATGTAGGCTCTATAGACATCTTCAAAGGGAAGTTGAGATATATCCCATGTTCTAATGAGATTGAGGGAATCCATGCAGTCATCATTAACTCCCCTCAAAAAGACTAGCTTCAGTGATTCTTTAAACAATCTATTTTGAGGGTTTTTCTTCAAGGAAAACTGGAATCATTCAACATAGTCTTCTAGTGTTTCATCCTCTTTTTGTGACATCTTGAAGATTTCATCTCTCCTCCTATCATGTCCTCTACAGTAGTCTATATTTTGGTAGGAACTTTGTCTTCATGATATCCTAGTCTAGAATGACATCTTTCCCCCCATAAACTATCTTAAAGTAGCACCTTTTAGTGTGGTAGAGAATAGCTTGAGTCTATAAGGATCAGTGGTGTAGTCATAATTCCTACACAATACATCAAACTCAAACAAGAAAGTGTCAAGATCTTCGGCCACCAAGCTGTAGAAAATAGGCAATGCAGAAGGTGGTATATTTTTCAAAGTAGCAACCCATGCTTGGTCTGGGTTAGGGAATTCAAACATTGCTTGTCGTGGAGGATTATATACTGCAGCATCTCCCATGGTTCTAAAAGTCCCTTCTATAGCTGTGGAGGAAGCTGATGGAGATGTAGACAATGTTGATGAAGATGTAAGAGGAAACTCTTCTTTAGCACTTTCTATTGTATAATTGATAAAGTCAGTTGTGTCCTCATTATCCTAAGAAGTAGAAGGGAGGAATCTACCTTGGTGATCTCTCTGCCTTCGCATACAGTAATTTGAGATTTTCTGTTTCAGCGGTCCTGTACAATGTTAGAATATCTAGTGTTTCCTAAAAAGTGAATTTATTAAGTCTAATGTTGTAAGTAGAATTTAAACTATGAAAGCATATAAAAACTAATGAGACTATGAAGATAGCACCATCCCCGACAACAGCACCAAAAATGTAGAGGAAAACTAATGCATTGTAGACTTAAACAAAATTCAGGGGTAAACATATCTGAACAGTCCACTCTATCATTACATTCCTACATTGAATCATCGACCAAGGAGCGTAAGCTTATGATGATGCTTGCACTATATATGCCTTCAAGACTCATTTCTATCCTAAACTAACTCATACAAACATATTCTAATTAAACTAATTTACTAAAGTTCACAGAAATGTAAGAACAACGAAAATAGTTTAAATCCAGTTGCTACGAGTACCTTCAGCATAAGCTGAAGATAACTATATTCAATAGAGAATTACATAATTAACTCAAAATACACAGAATGATAAAAGAATTGACACTAACCTCTGGAGGACTTCAAATATGCACTCTATTCATGAATCACAACTACTAGAAATAGCAATCAAGATATCTTACTCATTCCACAATGCAACTTATGAAATAAGTTGAAACAATTTTAACTAGAAATGCATAAATAAATAAGGAAATATATCAAGTCAGGGTTAGTACCTTGAGTGGCCAACTCAGGGAACTATCTCACTTAATTTGGAAAATAAATCTACTTTAGATTCTCATAACACATAGTTGTATTCACTTCATATCAGAGAAAAATCTTCTCACATTGTATTCAATAAAACATGTCTGTGTCTTCCAACATAAAAATAGAGTAACGGTTGAACAACTGTGAAAATAAAGTAACTTGGAAAGAAAATCTAACTTCCCATCGAACTCATCCCTCCTAACTTAAACAAAAAATGAGAGAGTACGATGTAACTACCAACTAACTTGATCATCAATTCATCCCTAGATATAAGGGTATAGGTTTAAGATCAATTTATTATTCTAACTGAAACAAAGGAAGTAGAGTCCTACTCAAACATAAATTCCTACACAATAGCTCATGAATGAAAACACATAAGCTACAATTAGAATCCTAGAACAAGTCTTCTTCTCTTATATTTATTCTTCCATGATGATCACGTTCATCTTCAGTTGGCACTTAACTGTGACTTCCTTCAATGCTCTATCTTACAATGTCCTACAAATTCTCCTCTCCTTAATGCTACCAACTCATTGTTGCATAGGGTTAATCCATAAAACATATGCATACAAAATAGCCTTCATAACTAATTAATCTACAAAATCCCATTTATATACATACATACTTATGTCTAACTCATGCAATTGACAAATATTATCACCATGTTTCATATTGGTAGATCAGGTCCAAGGTTTGCAAGATATATATAAAAGACAGCATATTATAGTGGTAATGTCTTAGAAAAGTATCTGAAATATCATAGGTATAAAGTCTAGAAGCATAAGAAATAGCATAAAAGAAGTCAACATTTGAACCCATCAGAAAGGGTAGGAGTTAAGAGGTCTATGGTGGGATTATTTGGCCAATGACGGGATCCCCATCCCCAAGAGGTCTTATTTCTTCTTGAGAGTGAATTCTAGCCCCTTGTTTGAACAACATTTCCATATAGGAATCAGGGTGTGTAGCCATCAATATTTCAATGAGTTTAGAGCCCCTTGGATCAGCTACAAACTCTTCTATTTCCTTAGAAGTAGGGATTTCATCTAGGTCTTCCACAAGGCCTTGTTCCAAAGGTGATGGCATAGATGGCATATAGTATTCTTCAGGATTAGTGTTTGTATTTGAAATATAAGGGACTCCTGAGACATTGATGGCTATTCTTCTAGGATCCATTTCTTCTTGTTTAGACCGTTCTCTTGTAGTTACCATATACTATTGTTAAAATGATATCAAGTTTGGATATGTTTCAAAGATCAAATTTGAGACCCTTAGGATTAATCTAAACCAAGGAAGTCAAAGGTATGCCAAATCTCCACTAATATAAGATATGATAATGATATGATATTTTTGCTCAAGATATGATAACTTTCACTTGTACTAGACTTATGAGTCCATGCAAACTAATATGCTACATATATGATTCTGATATGATAACTTGCTTAAGATATGATAATGTTTACTTGCACTAGACTTATGAGTCCAAGCAAACTGATATGCTATAGATATGATATGATATATGATGGAGAGATTGTGTCAAGTATGTGCCTAATTGGTGTTGTCATTGGTGTCAACTATATCTTATTCTAATACTTGTATGTTGAGGATATTGAGAAAATTAGCCTCTCCAGAACAAACAAGTGAGTTACAAAGAAGTGTAGTACAGACAGTGAGTTGTATGCTGAAGAACAGTCCAGTAAACTGCTCCGCATTTATTTATGCTTGAAGATCATGGTCTGCGGATTGGAAGTAAGTTAGAGGCATGACTAATGATACTAAATTCTAGGTTTGAGCCCTTTGCATGAAGATCTAAGTGAGTTGTGTTCACCAAAGTGAAACCTACTTTTTCTGTAAGTTTTGATGGGACAGGGAGAAAGTATTCTTCTCCTCATTCCTCTACAATAAAGTATTTTTCTCTATGGTTCTAGAAGGAAGTCTGGGATGATGATAAGTGCCTGTACAATTGTAGTGGTTCATGTTTTGGTGGTCCTCAAGCTATCTTTCCTTTATGATAATTGAAGATAGTAAAGTTTATGTGTTTCGGTGAGAATATTCATATTGATAAAGTGGTTAAGGTTCATGTGGTTTCTCCTGATGATTATAATGTTCTTGTAGATGTCTCCTAATCATGTTCCTATCTTGATATTGGTCCATGTTAAGGATTTGAGATCATGTTTGAAGATTGTTCCTAGATAGTGTAACGTGTAACTAGTTTTGGCCAACCTGGTTAATCCCAGTGATTGCAGAGATCTTTGGAACATTGTGGAAGCGTGCTGTGGCCTGGAAGATCATTTTTGAGTGCCATCTAAGGCATGGTGTGATCTACATTTCATTCCCTTTGCATAATGTTGTAATAGGTTAGGACCTATTTTGTAAATGTTTGTAATGCCAACCTTGGAGATTGTTCCAATGGTTGATGATTGTGATGCCGACCTTGATGAAGTGTATAAATACTTGTAGTTGAGTCATGGAAAAGACGTCCTTGAGAAAAAATGGAAAGATAATAAGAAAGGTCCAAAAGGCATAGCAGAGGAATTATTGTACTTCAATCAAAAACATAAGAAGGTGTTGATCGTGGTAGAGAGCCTGGTAGTGAGCAGCCAGTAGGGTTTAACAGCCCTTATTGTAACCTTTCTAGGTTTAGGGTTGAGGTAGTGAGCCTGCTAGACCTAGTTGTTCTTCATGGCAGTGAGCCAATATGTTTAGGCCCATCGAGTGACCATCCTAAACACCATTATTTCAAGATTGCAATATATATTGAGAGCTAATCCTCTCTGTGGTTTTTCCCCACCTTGGGGTTTTCCATGTAAAATCTGGTGTCTCTTGTATTTGATGTTGTATCTGTGGTTAAGTTTTTGATTTCATTCATTCATTGTCAAATCATAATAATTTTGAATAAGTGATGAATGTTTAAATGCAGAAAGTGTTTAAGTTTTTGGGACAACTAAATCACCCCCCCCTCTCAGTTGTCCGGTGCATATTGACAATTGGTATCAGAGCTAAGTTCCTCTGAAGAAAGTTTAACATCTTGAGGAAGATCCAAAATGTCTTACAAGAAGGAAGTGCCACATTTTAATGGAATAAATTAAGTTCTCTGGAAGGCTCCGATGATAATCCATCTTCTTTGTCTTGGTTACAAAGTATGGAAAGCTATAGAAACAAAATACACCATACCTCAAAATGGTCTGACGATTGAAGATGAAATCAAAGAATATGAGATAGATATCAAGGCAAAGGATGCTCTGCTAAGCTCATTAACCAACTCAATATTGATGAAAGTTGTGAATTTTGAAATTGCAAATAAGGTATCGGAAAAGTTGAAAAATTTGTATGAAGGAGATGATTTTGTGAAGGAAGCCAAGTTACAACGTCTGAAAGTGAAATATGAAAGTTTGAAGATGAATGATGATGAAAACATATCAGCCTTTATGCAAAGAGTTGATGAAATTGTTACATGGATAAAAGCCATAGGCAGAACTCTCAACGATAAGGAAGTTGTTATGAAAATTCTCAGATCTCTGGCCAAGTCCTACTGTCACAAGGTAGCCACAATTGAAGAATTCATGCAAGTAAAAATGGTTGACAAGGATCAGTTGCTTGGTAAGCTTACTGCCTTTGAAATGAGAGAGTTTGGTGATGCTCTGTCGAAAGTTGAGACGACCTTCAAATCCATTACTCCTGGAAGTACTTCCAGATTAGAAAAGTACAAGGTAGAATCCAATGATGAGTTTGATGAAGTTGAAGCCAACTTCATGGACAGACTACAAAGAGGATCCGGTAAGTATAAAGGCAAATTACCTTTCAAATGTTTTTCCTGTAGTAAAGTAGGTCATTTTGATTCCAGATGTCATGAAAGAATTGAAAGAAATAGAAGAAGATATGAGAATAGGCCTAGTACCCAAAAGAAGTGTTATTATGTTGAAGATTTTGGTGATGATGAAGGAGTATCAGATAATGGTGAACTAGATAATGCTATTTCCTCTATAAATGAATGCTTGTTTATTCTATTAAGGAAGATCCTGTGTCTACTAATTCTACTAGTTGTGTGAAGGAAGAAAAACCAGTGGAAAGTGCTTTAGCTGCTCAGGTCATTAAGGGCAAGGATAAATGGGTTACTGATAGTGGCTACTCTCACCACATGACTGGTGACAAAAGTAAGTTTGTGAGTTCGGAAAGATATGATGGTCGACTAGTTAGGTTTGGAGATGATATAGCTAGTAAGATTTGTGGGAAAGGATCTCTATCTTTTGATGGCAAGCATAATACTAAAGATGCCTTGTATGTGAAAGGATTAAAGCACAATATTTTGAGTGTGGGTTGGATGTGTGACAAGCGCTATGATTTAAGCTTCAAGGATAATGGATGCAAGATCGGGGAAAGCTCCAAAATAGTCATTGCAACTGGTAAGAAGACCAGAGGTAATATCTATCACTTGAAAGGAACTGAGAACTATTGCTTGTTGACTTAGACTGATGAGAGTTGGTTATGGCATAGAAGGTTGTGTCACATAAATTTTGATAATATTATGAAGATAAGTACTACACAGGTTGTTAGAGATTTGCCTTAGCTTGTGAAGTCTATTAATCCTATTTACAAGGAGTGTCAATTTGGGAAATAGAAGAACAAGTTTCAAAAGCAAGGACCAATCAGTTGGAGGACCACTTGAGCTAGTGCATATAGATTTGTGTAAACCTACCAGAGTAAGAAGTTTGCAAGGAGACATATATTTCATGTTACTTATTGATGATTATTCTAGAATTACTTGGGTCACCTTTTTGAAAGAGAAAGCTGAAGCTCTAGATAAATTCAAGGCATTTAAGGCAATGGTTGAAAATGAGATGGATTTGAAAATAAATGCTTGAGGTTTGATAGAGGAGGAGAGTTCACATCAAATGAATTCAATCTCTTTTGTGAAGAACATGGAATAAAGAGATAGCTATCTATGCCCAGAACTCCACAACAAAATGGAGTTGTTGAAAGGAAAAATAGAACAATTCAAGAAGCTGCTAGAACCATGATGAAGGAAGCTCATCTTCCAGAAGCATATTAGAGAGAGGCAATTCACATCACTGTATATATCCTAAATAGAGTTCAAGTAAAAGGTAACAGTTCAAAGACTCCTTATGAATTGTGGCATGGTAGAGTTCCTACTGTGAAATATTTCAAAGTTTTTGGTTGCAAATATTATATCAAAAGAGAAGAAGATTTAGGCAAGTTTCATGCTAGATGTGATGAAGGAATCTTCCTTGGTTACTCCACCAAGAGAAAGGCCTATTGGTACTATAATAAGAGGTTGAATAAGATCATTGAAAGTGCAAATGTTAAAGTTGATGAATGTAAGGAAAGGTCTTCAGAATTAAGTGAATATGAGTCAGATGATCTAGATGTTTTAGAAGTGATGTAGCATGAAGACAACCGAGATGAAGAAGAACAAGCTCTGGTAAGTGCTACCAAAACTCCAAGATATGTAAGAATTAGTCATTTTGAAGATCAAATCATAGGAGATAAGAGAAAAGGGATCTTAACCAGAAGAAAATCTGCAGAAGAACAAGTAAATTTCTGTCTGATTTCCAAGATTGAACCTAAAACTATGGATGAGGCTTGCAAAGATGAGAATTGGATAAAGGCTATGGAAGAGGAATTGATGCATATAGAGATGAATCAGACTTGCGATCTTGTTCCCAGACCAGCAGACAAGAATGTAATTGGTACAAAGTGGGTCTTCAGAAACAAGATGAATGAGAATGGTGAAGTGGTAAGAAACAAAGCAAGGTTGGTATGCAAAGGATACGCTCAAGTTGAAGGAATAGACTTTAAAGAAACTTTTACTCCAGTAGAAAGGATTGAATTAATAAGGATGTTTTTTTCTTTCGTAGTATAAAAAGATTTCAAGGTTCATCAAATGGATGTGAAGTCTACTTTCTTAAATGGAGAGTTGGAAGAGGAATTCTATATCAAACAACCAGAAGGATTTCAATCATTAGATCAGGGTGACATGGTATGCAGATTGAAGAAAGCTTTGTATGGATTAAAACAAGCTCCCAAGGCATGGTATGCATGGTTGGATAGGTACCTGATACATATAGGGTTCAATAAAGGTACTACAAATACCAATCTCTACTTCAAGATCAATGATGAACAAACCCTGATTATTACAGTTTTTGTTGATGATATTATTTTTGGAGGTAATGAAGGTATGTGCTCAGTTTTTGCTGGAGAAATGCAAAGTGAATTTTAAATGTCTATGTTTGGAGAGATGAACTTCTTTTTAGGTCTACAAATAAGTCAATGAGATAAAGGTATCTTCATTTCTCAATCTAAATATGTGAAAGATTTGTTAAAGAAATTTGGTATGGAAGACGCTAAACTAGTTTGCACACCTATTATAACTAGTTGTAAGTTGAGTAAAGATGATAACTCACCCTTGGTAGACCATAAAAGGTATAGATATATGATTGGAGGATTACTTTATTTGACTCAAACTAGACCTAACATAATGCATGCGGTATGTCATATGGCAAGATTTCAGGCAAAACCCAAGGAATCACATGTGATAGCAGTCAAGAGAATTCTGAGATATTTAAAAGGTACAATAGATTATGGTTTGTTCTTCTTCTCGGGCATCTTGAGTCATGTTCTGCATTTATTCCTGAAGGATAAATTTGTTCACCAATAGATTTTTGGTGACTCTACTGGGGAAGAAAAGATTGGTGTTGCATCCTTATTCTCTAGTAAATTGAAGATACTTCATCGAATGAGTGAGGTTGGCGACTCTGTTTTATATGAAGATCTCAGAAAATGGTTCTATGTCAGGCAAGCCAAAGAAATCAGTTTAAAGCCAGAAGAAGACCTATGCCAACGATTGAAGAGATACTATCTGAAAATGATGAAATACTTCATTTATTATGGAATAAGCTCAAAGCCAGCATCTCTGAAGTAGAGAAGAGGAAGTTGCACCCATCTAAAGATTATAAATCTACATCACTTCTTAGAAGTTTGCATGACAGGTTTTATACTCTCAAAGACTTTAAATAAAAGATTCATGAGGATCAAGTTTCTTATAACTTCTCTATTTTTTAATGATCAAGATTTTGTGCAAGTGTTTGTTGAACCCAAAGATTTGTTGTCACAAAATCGCAATCTGCAATAAGAAAGAGTTTTAAGCCAGATTAAAAATGGTGCAGGAGCACCTAAGAGTATACCTTGGAGCAAGAAGACAAAAATGACCATGGAAGGAACCTATGGAACAAATCAAGTCAATTGGGACACCTTACAACCAATTATGGCATGTTGCAATATTCAAAATGATGTAATAGTTAAATGTCCTGAGGGTCTTGGGAAGGACCCTAGGACCAAAAATGATGTAAGTTGGGCCAATAGTGCCCCTAGAGTCAAATAGAGGTGTCTAAGACCAGTAAGAAAGTATAATGAACCTAAGACGATCATACATGGTGAATTAATAAGGTAGGAGTTCATTAAATAAGGTAGAAATCCTTTAAACCAATGTTTTAAATTCAAATTTCTGAATTATGCATTTAGGCGGGAAAAGCCTTTTTAATTAGTTTTTGAAAGTTTAACCATCCCTAACTAATGGGAATTGGTTGTATAAGTTAGGGAGAGGTTATATAAGCCTGTTCAAGGCATGATATGTATGGAAAGTACCTTGGAGGGAGTTTAGAGGTGCACAAATTGAATAAAAATAGAATTTTCTAATTTTTTTCTATAAATATGTTGTTCCAGGCCATACCATTTCTCTGTACAGAACTGTTTTGATCTAAAACCAATTTGATGTGGTAGGGGATTGATTAAAATGTCATTTTCAATTGGTTTGAGGTTTTTTTAGTGACTTTTGAGGGAGATATCACGTTTTTTCTAGAACTGCCTGTTTGACTGTGAAAACAGGGATTTTGAGGGTTTGCAATGCATTTTTGGACCTTTCCATGAATGTAGGATCCTGATTCTCATGGAGTAGGTCCTTACTAACATGTACCATATGTTTCTAACCCTGAGAAAGTAGGAGGAGTGTAAATGGGAGAGGTGATCACTGTTTGGAATCAAGTTTGCATGTGAAAAGAACATGAGAATGGTGGCATGGTTATAGCAGCCGGAGATCCATCTTAACAAGGTGATAATTTTATGATTGATGTTGTTTAATATAGTCAATAAGATGGTGTTGGACCTTTGAATGAGGTCTGGAAGTGATTGGAAGTGGGAGATCTAGGAAGCCCTAGGTTTTGAGGCCTAGAAATGAGGTTTTTGTATTGCAAACCTTAAATGTGCAAACCTCCTGATAAGACCTAGAAAATCCTTGGTTTTGAACCCTTTCCTAAGACTATTTTTAGGTTTGAAGTGTGTGGGACAAGTTTGTCATAGGGTTCCTTTGTAAAATGGTCAATTTAGGCCTTGTAGGAAGCAGCAGGGTGTTAGGACAGTCACATTTCGTCCAAAACAATAGTAGGTGAGTTTGAGATATGTTTTAGAACTCAATAGAGGGTATCCAAATCAGTCATTTTTTTCAAGAGTGTTTTGGGAAAGTTTGGAGAAAAGTACAGTTTAGTCGCTGAACAGGGCTACTAGGATTAGGCCTAGTCAAGAGGAGTTATCAAGAATCAATCAAATTGGTTTATGAAGCCTATTGAATCTTGTTGATTGGGGTATGTTGAGACCCTAGAAGGTGTAAGATTTCATCTAAGAAGTGGAACCTTAATTTGAACCCTTTGGTGGAGTTTAGGACAAGAAGAAGACTAGTGAGTCTTATTGGTTGAAGCCATCATTGTTTCAAATCTTTTGATCTTGTTAAATTACCTTTGGAGACCTGACACCTCTGCATCATAGTGGTATTAGAGCAGCAAGTAGGTCCTTGAGGGAGAAGAAGGATCTTGTGAAAAAGTTAAGGGTTTGGTAAGAGTTGTAAAGATGCCTCCTAAGAATCAGATGGCTAGGGAGAACAATGAATTGAGGGAAGCCTTAGAGGCAAGAGAAAAAGAGTTGAGGGATAGAAAAGAATAGGATGCTGCAAGGGAAAGAGAGTTAAGACAACTGAGAAGGGAGAATGCATCAATCTTGGCAAGGTTGGAAGCATTGGAAAAGAATTCTAGAGGGGATGAACAAGATGATCAAGAAGGAGATGATAGAGGACATGAGAAGGTAGATGAGAACACTTCTGATGATGAGTTGGATGTTGAAGAAAGGAAATTTGTGAGATTGCTTAAGGCAGTCCAAGGAAGTGGAACAAAGGCAAACATAGAGTTACCTATCTATCAAGGGAAGATGTATAGTGAAGAGCTATTAGGGTGGATAGATGCCCTTGAAAAAAAATTTGAGTATGAGGAGATGAGTGATGAGAAGAAGATTAAATTTTCAAAAACAAAGTTGAGAGGGACAGCACTTACATGGTGGAGTAGTGTGCAAATAGAAAGAGTGGCTAGAGGTGGAACAAGAATCACTTCTTGGGGTAGGATGAAGGATATGATGAAGGATCAATTTCTTCCATCTGAATACTCCATTCAAATAAAGAGGATGAGGTAGAATTTGAAACAAAAGGACATGGATGTTATGTCCTATACTGAGCAATTTCATAAGCTTAGTATTAGAGGGGGATTGGAAGATGAAGAAGAGAAAGTGGCAAGATACCTTAATGGGCTTATGTATAACTTGCAAGATGAGATTGGTTTGACAATACCAAAATCACTTGGAGAATGTTTTCAGTTGGCCATAAGGGTTGAAGAGAGGGTGAAGAGGAAGCAAGAATTACAAGGAGGTAGTGGTAGAGGATATAGAGGTAGGGGCAGACCTACTAATGAAGGACAAAGTAGCAATGAGAAAGGCAAAGAGTTTTCTGCAGATCAAAGAGGTGGATATAGAGGTGGAGGTAGGTTTGGATCAGGTAGAGGAGTATTCACAGGTAGGTGTTATCATTGCAATGAAGTGGGACACACATCTTTCAAATGTCCCAAGAGACATGATGTTGATAAGAACAAGGAGAGAAGAGTTCATTTGGCACAAGAAGAGGAAAAGAAAGAAGACCAAGAACTAGCACTAGCCTATCCAATTATAGATGGAGATTTGCTCATGGTAGAAAAAGGCAAAATGCAGCAAGCACCACAGGTATCCATTTTTAAAACTAATTGTTTAAGCCATGGAAAAATGTGCAAGTTGATTATAGATTCAGGTTCACATGATAATCTAGTTTCCTGGGATATGGTGCACAAGTTGGGATTGAAAACATTTGATCATCCTAGTCCTTACAATGCCAGTTGGGTAAGTCAAGAGCAGCAAGTAAGGGTTAGTCAGAAGGCATATGTTGATTTTTCAATTGGTCCCTATCATGATTCTATTTTATGTGATGCTATTTCAATGACATGTGGGCATATAATTTTGGGTAGACCATGGCAGCATTTGAGAAAGACAGTTCATGATGGTTATACTAATAACTATTTGGTGCACAAAAATGGTAAACAATTTAGACTAATCCCTTTACCTTGTGGAGACAAGAAGGAACATGTTACTATCTGTTTTGGAGAGAAATTGAAGTTGGATGTGCAAGTTAGACAGTAGGAATAGTTGTAGCAGAAGAAGGTTTATAACAGTCCTAAAGAGCAACAAATTTGGGACTTAAGTTGCATCAAGATTGGGGCCATTGAATGCCCTATAGGGAGGTAGGAAAAGGAAGGAAGACCACAGACCTTACAAAGAAGAACAAATCAGATGGAGAAGGCAGAAGTATTGCAGCAGCCGGGTCCTAGGTAAGGACACCACAACATGTTTTATGATGCTAACATTGTTTGTAAGAGCCATGCAGGTGGGAGAACAAGAAGGATAACCCTTGGAGAGTTCATGTTTCCTATCATAAATCAGAGGAACACTTCAAAAAGATTGCAGGAGGTTTGGAGTAGATCACATGACTCTTGGGACAAGAGTTTTTATCATGCTGGGGAGTATGGTGCAGGAGCACCTAAGAGAATACCTTGGACAAAGAAGACAAAAATGACCATGGAAGGAACCTATGGAACAAATCAAGTCAATTGGGACACCTTACAACCAATTATGGCATGTTGCAATATTCAAAATGATGTAATAGTTAAATGTCCTGAGGGTCTTGGGAAGGACCCTAGGACCAAAAATGATGTAAGTTGGGCCAATAGTGCCCCTAGAGTCAAAAAGAGGTGTCTAAGACTAGTAAGAAAGTATAATGAACCTAAGAAGATCATACATGGTGAATTAATAAGGTAGAAGTTCATTAAATAAGGTAGAAATCCTTTAAACCAATGTTTTAAATTCAAATTTCTGAATTATGCATTTAGGCGGGAAAAGCCTTTTTAATTAGTTTTTGAAATTTTAACCATCCCTAACTGATGGGAATTGGTTGTATAAGTTAGGGAGAGGTTATATAAGCCTGTTCAAGGCATGATATGTACGGACAAGTACCTTGGAGGGAGTTTAGAGGTGCACAAATTGAATAAAAACAGAATTTTCTAATTTTTTTCTGTAAATCTGTTGTTCTAGGCCATACCATATCTCTATACGGAACTGTTTTGATCTGAAACCAACTGTATGTGGTAGAGGATTGAGTTAAATTTTATTTGAAATTGGTTTGAGGTTTTTTCAGTGAATTTTGAGGGAGATATCATGTTTTTTCTAGAACTGCCTATTTGACTATGAAAATAGGGATTTTGAGGGTTTGCAATGCATTTTTGGACCTTTCCATGAATGTAGGATCCTGATTCTCATGGAGTAGGTCCTTATTAACATGTACCATATGTTTCTAACCCTGACAAAGTAGGAGGAGTGTAAATGGGAGAGGTGATCACCGTTTGGAGTCAAGTTTGCATGTGAAAAGAACATGAGAACGGTGGCATGGTTATAGCAGCTGGAGATCCGTCTTAACAAGGTGATATTTTTATGATTGTTGTTGTTTAATATGGTCAATAAGATGGTGTTGGACCTTTGAATGAGGTCTGGAAGTGATTGGAGGTGGGAGATCTAGGAAGCCCTAGGTTTTGAGGCCTAGAAATGAGGTTTTTGTATTGCAAACCTTAAATGTGTAAACCTCCTGATAAGACCTGGAAAATCCTTGGTTTTGAACCCTTTCCTAAGACTTTTTTTAGGTTTGAAGTGTGTGGGAAAAGTTTGTCATAGGGTTCCTTTGTAAAATGGTCAATTTAGGCCTTGTAGGAAGGCAGCAAGGTGTTAGGACAGTCACATTTCATCCAAAACAACAGTAGGTGAGTTTGAGATATGTTTTAGAACTCAATAGAGGGTATCCAAATCAGTCATTTTTTTCAAGAGTGTTTTGGGAAAGTTTGGAGAAAAGTACAGTTTAGTCGCTGAACAGGGCTACTAGGATTAGGCCTAGTCAAGAGGAGTTATCAAGAATCAATCAAACTAGTTTGTGAAACCTATTGAATCTTGTTGATTGGGGTATGTTGAGACCCTAGAAGGTGTAAGATTTCAGCTGAGAAGTGGAACCTTAATTTGAACCCTTTGGTGGAGTTTAGGACAAGAAGAAGACTAGTGAGTCTTATTGGTTGAAGCCATCATTGTTTCAAATCTTTTGATCTTGTTAAATTACCTTTGGAGACCTAACACCTCTACATCAGAAAATAAACCCAATGTCACTCTTATTCCAAATTGGTGTATGGAGAAATCAAATGATGAATTCTTATGTGGAATCTTGGATGGAAATGCTCACATGACAGAAATTGAAATGAATGCAGCCAAAAATGTCTCCAACGATATAAAAGAAGGTATGAATGATTCTATATTTTCTCCTGAATCAAAAATGTTTAATTTTGACATGGATGAAAAAGACCAAATAATAGAAAGTGTTTCATCTGAAGCTGAGAAAAAGTTCTTAAATTCAAACATGGAACTCTTTGTTTTTTACGATGCTGATTTAACATTGGAAGAGATGAAACAATCAAATCTTTGCACTTCTCCTAAATACTCAGGATTTGAATTTCTTTATGAAGAAGATGGAAAGTCACAAGAAGAGGTAGGGGACATTACACAAGCTCATATGGTCTTATTTCAATTTCCTATTACCTATGATGTTTATTCAATAAATGGGATGTATGCATGCAAAAGTGGGGCTGAAAATTTTGATAATGTGATGATCAAGCCTGGTGAAGGTATGGACAAATTGCATTCTTGATTTGTTTGTGATCTCAATGATGATTTTATTTGTACAAATAATGAAGAAGTTGTTTTTAGATTTGATCCCATGATTGTAGAATATGAGATTCAGAAAACACAAGCAGTAGTGAACTGCCCAGAGGTTAATTCAGATTTTCAGCCTCATCCATTTATAGTTTCATGAGACACATACAATTGATGATAGTTCTTCCAGTGGTTCAATTGGTTGTTTTCAGGCTTGGGATATCAATTTACATGCTGTAGAGTGAGGTACTCATATACAGGAAAGTGTTGGGGCAGCCAAAGAAGGTTCTATATCTTATGGTGTTTGTGTGGGTTGTCCAATTCGGGGACTGATTTCTACATGTTTGCAAAATCAGATGCATTCTGATATTATACATGAGGCCAATGTTCAAACAGATGCTGGTAGTTATGTACTGGACAATGCTGACATGAGTCGTCTTATTGCAAAAGTATATGATGAGGAGTGGCTTTTTTAGTATCAAGTCACATCTGGAGGGCCTTTATGTGAAGTTATTCTTATCATGATGGTTGCCAACTGGCCATTGGTGGTGCGCATACTTCTAATTCATCCATCATTATTCCGCAAAAGCTGTTATTTCTCCCATCCCATCAATGGATTCGCATGATGACTCTGAAGTCTCTGGAGGTAGGGTCTTCATGACCATGTACATATTAGGAGTTTTGGTGTGCTGGTAGTGTAGTTGTTTCCTTTTACTGTCTTATTCTATTTTTGGCCTTGCTTAAGTCTCCTATTTTCCCCTTGACTCTATTGGCCCAATAGATAAGGCACTGGTCTTGGCTTGAGATTCTGGATTCCTTGCTTTATCCTTTTGCAGTCCTCATCCCCAATCAGAGCCAATGTTACCCTTCTATTTACCCTTATTCAATTTTTCATAATCCTTCCTCGAGCAAGCATTGATGTACCATTTTCCTTTATTGGTCAATATGTTCACTCCTCAAGTCATCCCGTTGTTATTAAAGATCATTCGCCTATTGTCTTGGTGTATGAAGGAATTTGTAATCTTGAACCTCCGAACTTGAACCTTTTTCAAAATTCAATGGTTCATGGGTTCAAAGTTCACTGTTCTATGCTCTTGAAAAGGCCACTCACCTTTGGTCTCTCATGCAACACAATTTGTAATTTTGAACCTTCCAATTGAACCTCTGTACCTTTTCTTGGTTCAAGTACAAAAGTTTATTATGTGTGGAAGTATAAAGGCAGAAGATTTAAATAGAGAAAATTAACTGGAAGGGAATATATTTAGAACACTTTATCAAGTGAAAAGTTTTAACTTATGGAAATTAAAGGTAATGATTACACATTAAGGTCGTGTGTGGATATCACTGGTAGTTAATGCATGTGTCAGAATTCACATCTTGTCAAGTAAATTCAACACAAATGGATCGATTATTAAATATTCGACCAGATTTTGTGACCTTTAGCAAAGAATGAAAGATCTGTGGTGGGATAGAATCATGTGCAAAGGCTGCGGCTAGCAAAAACTTTCAAGAATAATGGCTTTGTTGAAAAAGTTTCCAAAATTAAAGAACAATTGCAATTAGCTAAAGGCATATACAAAGAACATAAATTCCCAAGGATCGTGGTCTCATGAACTGCAATAGCTGCTAAATATACACTAAACTTGTACAAAAGGAATTTATTGGAGAAAATAAGGGCTCATTTTCCTCTCTGAGTCTATAAACTTTCCGAGTTGCTTCTTGCATAACAAGTTATGGATTACTACCTAGTTGCTCCTAATATCCATAGAGGCTCAATCAAGAGATCGAGAAAGATAGTGTTTTGGTAGAAGATACACACAAAATACAACTCAATCCAAATGCCTGTGTCAGTCTAGCAATAAGAAACAACCTCTGGAAGATGTATATGTAGCTAGAGATAGTAACTTCATTAATAGTTCCAGATGCTTCGATATGGAAGTCTTTTCTTGGTGCTTGTAAAATGCATGTTCATGTTGGAAGGATATCGGCACCATTGAATTATTCTTTGAAGCAAACCTTTCACTCCATTACCATTACTGGCATCCTTCTCACACATCATTTTAATAGTTTGATAGCGTGCCTCAAACAATCTGAATGACTATGGATTTGAAGCAGCGATTATGATCAGCCAATCTGTGCATTTGGCTAGTTTATATCGTGAGACAATGTGAGTCTAATGGGAGGCACAGTCGATGATTTTGGAAAATATCATCCCAGGTTGTAATGAAGTTCCAATCATAAACGCTACTCATCATTATGCATCAACTGTAGAAGATATAGTAACAAATGTCCTAAAGGCAAGAATAGGTGTAAATTGTGGAGGTTATTCATAGAGATATACAAGTTACATGAATGCCTGTGGTTTTACCCAGTGAATTGTGTAATATATCTGATGAAGAATTTGATACGGAGAAAAGGGATATTTAATCCATATCTATGAGACTATTAGGAAATCCTTGACTACTTTCATACAAGTGGGCAATCACTTCCAAATAGGCACCAATAAAAGGTCCAAATAAGATGTAGAACGGAGTGTTATATATATATGATAAATTAGACAAATATGTGGGAGCCACATTCTGAATCCTAGATAAAATCAAGAAATGGAAAGGTCACAAGGAGAACAAATTTCATTATAGAAAGACCAAAAGACTTCTAAAAAGAATATGAAAGCTACCAAGAAACTGTTGCAAAAAGGAGGAGCTTTTACTTTTCATTTACCAGCGTTTTCAAGAAGCAGTTATAGAAACTAAAATGTTCTCGGGAAAGAACTTATAAATATGTACTTTGTAAGCATTGGAGGGCATCTTTTTCAGCTTAGAAATAGGGGAAGGAAGAGGAGGTAGATTTTTCCTTTTCAAGCACAGTTTGTTATATCAGATGTAGAGTCTTTGAACCTATATGCTAGAGAAAGAAGGGGATTATTTTTGAATCTTTGAATTTATCAATACTCTCTTTAATTACTGATGTTCTTTGTGTCTCTATGATGGTTCTCCAATATTATATTTGCTATCTCAGATTGTGTAATGTTTTATTTCTGAATCTATGAATTCATGATAAAATCATCTCTTAAAAATGTTTTGCTATTCGTCTTCTCTTATTTACTAATTGGGGTTGTAGGGTAGGTGAACTATGAGTCATTTAACCTGCATCTCCTTCATTTCAGTTTTAATCTTTTGCATATACTTTCATGGTTATGTGTATATGTTAGTGAGCCTTTCCTTCTTTCTGGTCAAAAACATACCCTGCATTTTAATTCATTGCGTATCATAAGAGGGAGCTGTACCTCTAAAATTTAGAGGAAAGTTGTCAATCTAATGGCAACTTCTCCAACTGTTGGTATTGTTTGTTCTTCTTCTTAGGTGTCTTGAGTCATGTTCTACATTTATTCCCGAAGGACAAATCTATTCGCCAACATTCTGTAAGTTCAGTTGGGACAAGGAGAAAGTATTCTACTCTGAATTCCTCTGCAATAAAGTATTTTGCTCTGTGGTTCTTGAAGGAAGTCTGGGATGATGATAAGTGCCTACAATTGCAGTGGTTCATGGTTTGGTAGTCTGCAAGCTATCTTTCCTTTATGACAATTGAAGACAGTAAAGTTCATGTGTTTCGGTGAGAAGATTCCTATGGATAAAGTGGTTAAGGTTCATGTGGTTGCTCTTGCTCCTGATGATTATAACATTCTTGTGGGTGTCTCCTAATCATGTTCCTATCTTGATATTGGTCTGTGTTAAGGATTTGAGATCGTGTTCAAAGATTGTTCCCAGATAGTGTAATGTGTAACTAGTTTTGGCCGACCTGGTTAATCCCAGTGATTGCAGAGATCTCTGGAAGACTGTGGAATCATGTTGTGGTGTGGAAGATCATGTTTGAGTTCTAGCTAAGGCATGTCATGATCTGCATTTCATTTCCTTTGCATAATGTTGTAATAGGTTAGGACCTATTTTGTAAATGTTTGTAATGCCGACCTTGGAGATTGTTCCAATGGTTGATGATTGTGATGCCAACTTTGATGATCATTCCAAGGTTGATGAAGTGTATAAATACTTGTAGTTGAGTCATGGAAAAGGTGTCCTTGAGCGAAAATGGAAAGATAATAAGAAAGGTCCAAAAGGCAGAGCAGAGAAGAGGCAGAGCATAATAGAGGCAAAGCAGAGCAGAGGAATTATTGTACTTCAATCACAGACATAAGAAGGTGTTGATCATGGAAGAGAGCCTAGCAATGAGCTTCCAGTAGGGTTTAACAGCCCTTATTGTAATCTTTCTAGGTTTAGCGTTGAGGCAGTGAGCCTGCTAGACCTAGTTGTTCTTCATGGCAGTGAGCCAGTATGTTTAGGCCCATGGAGTGACCATCCTAAACATCATTATTTCAAGATTACAATATATATTGAGAGCTAATCCTCTCCATGGTTTTTCCCCACCTTGGGGTTTTCCACATAAAATCTGGTATCTCTTGTGTTTGATGTTATATCTATGGTTAAGTTTCTGATTTCATGCATTCATTGTTAAATCATAATAATTGTGGATAAGTGATGAATGTTTAATTGTAGAAAGTGTTTAATTTTTGGGACAATTGATTCACTCCCCCCTCTCAGTTGTCTGACGCATATTAACAGAGATCTAGTGCTCTTTGATATGTTCCTGATATAGATAAGTTGATAGGCTCAAGTTGATTTTGATATTCATCAAGATCTTGATATGTTCAACAATTAGATATATGATAAAGATAAGGGCAACAATCTATCACTTTTCAAAATGTGTCCTATGCAGATCCCTGGATTGCTCTAGAAATTTGCTTTTCTTTTAAGGCTGATTAAAGTTGATTAAGGAATATATGAATTGGTTAAAGTTGATTAGGTTGTTAAGATATTTTTGGCAAAGGAATTATGTCACAAACTGATAAAAACTAATAAGTAAACCTACCCCAAAACAAAGAGTTGAAAAAGGTTTGAAATGGTTTTGATTGAAACTAGTTTAGGTCTTTTGTTATTAATGACTTGGTTTGACTTCTATATTTGTAATGAAATAGAGGTTCTTAAAGTAAACAATCAAAAGCAAACACTTATAAACACTTGATATAGTTCTAATTTTGATATTTGTCCTACAAAACATAGTAGACACAACAATAATCCTAGAGAGATAAGAGGGTAGATAGGTTGGATGGCTTAGCTAGGATAGAATAGGTTCACTAATGGAAGCGTCCTCTATATACCTCAAGGGTACGTTGAGGCCCAAATCTTTAGATGAATAAGGATACCATCACAATAACCGAGAGGAGAGGATAACTCGCCCTCCTCTATCACTTCCCCAAGGTATAAAATTCTTGGGGGCTTAGTTATAATGATAATATGCCAGATCCAAGAGAGATGTCTTTCGATTCACCTCCCACTATTTATACTCTGTTGGAACACTGGAGTTAAGGTCATCCCTAGAGTGATCACTTCTCTAGGTAGACCTTCCTAAGATGTTACAAAGGGTAAAATAAACACCATTTTTTATCCTCAAAATTGTGTAGCCATGCAAGAGGAGATCAAAGACGTGATTTTTACCAAAACAAGATGTTCATTTTAACCATTTAATATTGTGAAAGGTACTTCTATCAAACACAAAAAATAATGGTTTGTTTTAAAACCTAAAAGCAAATGTGAAGTAAATGTGCAGGGGAAGGTGTAAGATAGTGTTTTTGATATGCAGGATCATGCTAAGAATGCAAGAGGAGAGCATACACACTGATCTTGGATGTCCAACAACTCTTGCACCAAACACTTGTTCATTTTAAAACCCAAAATGAAATGTTATACAAACATCCTAGGATTAAACTAGAGATAGAAAGAGTTGGAGTGAATGCATCTTGCGTTTTCTCCTTAGTTTCCCGCAAATAGATTTAATTTTTTGATGTAGAGTGGATTGATGCAAAAGATTGCCCTGCACACAAATCAGGACAACAAACAAAGGCAAAATACAAAAGATTCTAGCAAAAATAATAAAACTAAAATAACTGTTAGAAGATGAAAAGGCAAAAAAATGCCTATGTTGTGGAAAAAGATAAACTAGTTAGGCTAAAAATGTAAACAATGTGAAATTTTTTTAAAGATATTAAGCTAAGTTAAATCAAAATCTAAATGAAAGAAGAATTCAATAGTGACCAACAAAGATTGCCTATGGCTTGTTATGGAGATTCAACCAATAGGCTGAGCACACCCTCAAGCATCTGTAATGAAATAAAGACTTGCAACTCTCCA
Organism: Cunninghamia lanceolata; assembly: GCA_027924645.1. NCBI lineage: Eukaryota > Viridiplantae > Streptophyta > Pinopsida > Cupressales > Cupressaceae > Cunninghamia > Cunninghamia lanceolata. Next base: position 17,960,129 of record BSBN01000055.1, read on the forward strand.
TGGCAGTCTTTCAATGTTGAAACCTGCGTTCAACTTGTTGTCGAACAATACAATTCAAACAAACATTAGAAAACGCATAGATAAAACTAGTGTTGTTTATAGTGAATGGTAGTTTAGAGTGGCCACTGCAATATAAACCATTAGATCTATCAAATTGTGGCCACTGCAATATAAAATGTGTGACCTCTGTGAACAAATAGACCACAATAAAATTGATGAATCCAAGACAAGTGGCCCGAAGAAAAATTCCAAGGGGTCAAAAAAATAGTGAGCAACTTGGTGTGGGCAATCTAAGGGTCAAACTGCAGCATATAATAGTCTACTTTACATCAAATTTAGTATACATATACCCAAATTAGATATTGAACTAATACACGTAAAGGCTTAAAAAGAGATAGAAGTTATGCTAATGGACTTATGAGTGACCAAAAATATGTTGAACATTTACCCCTGTAAACACTCTACAGTGCATCCAATAAAAATTAAAATGCCAACTCAACACCTTACACATGTGGAAAATCTACAACTTACATGTTTGGAAAATTTTTCACATTTTTGACGTGAAGCTGTACCTTTCACAATTTGCATTCAGATCTAAGGAAGTTCAAATATGTTGAGTTGAACGCCACCACTTCCATGTTTGGATTCTTCTTGCATGACTTAGAAATGTAGCAAGATCAATAATGTATGAAATGAATGAAGTACAATGAAATCAACCACAAATCTAATGTACTAATAGACCAAAGATAACAAACTTATGAATGCAAATGTAAAACTATGAACAATCAAACCGGCATGCTCTATTGTCAATATCATGATCTTTGTGATGAAATTTGCTCTCAAATTCGCATAACAAAATTGCTAAAACATTTGAGTGATCAAGTGCTTTTGATGAATGATCAAGTGATTGAGAATTTCAAGAATCAAAACGACAGAGTAAGGTTGCAATTCAGAAGTGTTGTCAAATAGCTTGGGATACACACATATATATAGTTTTCATGGAAAATAATGGAGGGTTAAGATTGAAAATAACTCAAATACAATCAATGGTTCAAAATTCATGAGACAACAAGTCAAGAGAGAAATAAGGAATCAGATCCATAAATCAGGGGATTTGAATTACTTAACTAAAGAGTTGACTTCAAAAATTAAGGAAATTGATTTGAGATGACTAAGTTAACTCCCAAAATAGAATGATTTGATTTGAGTTACATTCAAAAATTATGGAGATTGATTTGAGAACTCAAAGTTAATTTTGGAGAGGTGGAGATTGTAATGAGATAAAATAGCCATGTGTTGAATTTTTAAATAATAATATTTGATTATTATTATTTCTCATTCAAACATGTGAGAAATAAATAAGAATTTAGAGGAAATAAAATAGGTACTTTTATTGATTTTCAAAAAGCAACGTGAGCTTGAGATTGAATAAATTTGATTAAATTAATTTGAGAAGAGAGATTACATAAATTTTTGATTTATTTAATTTGACTTGAGAAGATAGATTATATAATTAAATAATTTGTATTATTTAATCATAAGAGAGATGATAGATAAATAATTAAATATTATTTATTTAATTATTAGTAGAAAAGAGAGATAAATAATTTAATTTAATTTAATTGTTCTTTTGGAAGAAATAGTTTGATTAATTAAATAATTAATATTATTTAATTAATTTTTTGAAAGAGGATAAATTATTGAATTAGAGGAATAATTAGACAAAATTTAATAATTAATATTATTTAATTATTTTAGAAGAAATAGAAGAATAATCTAGTTTAATCAAATAATTAATATTATTTAATTAAATAAGAAAAATTAGATGAAATACAGAAAATATGATCGGAAAGGAAAAATAACAGCTTATGTTATTTTTGGGTTTCTACAGCGCATCTTCATCTACATCTGCAACTCGTGCATTACCTTCAGTCCTTCTATTTGTCCTTCCTTGATGTTGGGGACACTCATAGGCTCAATGTCCTTCTTCTCCACATTGGAAATAGGTTCCTCTAAAACTTCCTCTTCCAGGTTCTTTCCTAGGTATTCCTCTTCCTCTTCATCTTTGCTCACCATTATTTTGGTCATGAGGGTAGTAGGCATTATATCCTCTCTGATTTTGACTAGTTCCTACTTCTTCACTTTTCTTTTGATCTTCATTTTGGCCTCCATAGGATCTTCCACCAATCCTTTCACCTTGACCTCTTCCTCTTTGTTTTCTTTTGAATCTTTTATTTACCTTCTCTTCCACCTTCAGCGAAAACTAGTACACATCTTCTATGGTGGTCATTCTGACCATGCTCAGTTCCTCTTGAATATTTAGCCTCAACCCATTAATATAATGGGCTTCCTTCTCCTTGTTGGCCTCTACATGGCTTGTTTTGATAATAATCCTATAAAACTCTTATGTATACTCCTTAACAGAATTGTTACCTTGTTTCAATCCTTGAAACTTCTTTAGTTCAACTCCAACTCATAGTCTACATGAATGAACTACTTCTTTAGTTTGTCCACCATCTGATCCCATCTGGTAATCTTTCATTTTCCTCTTCTATTTCTCTCTAACTGGACCACCTTCCACCAAATATTTCCATCGCCCTTCAACTTCATTTTTGCAAACTTGACCCATTTTGGATCCTCCATATCTTCTCATTAGAAATATTCCTCCATATCATTTATCTAGTCAATAAGCTCTTCTAGATTCAGATCCCTAGAATAGGTAGAAACTTCAATCCTAGGCCTCTTTCTAATATTTGAAATGGTCCTCAATGTAATGTCCCCATTTCTTGAGTGATCACCTAGTAGAGGAGGATTAGCCTAGTCAACATTCCCGTAGGCTAATTCGTTTAACAAGAGAGTGAATAGTTGAGCCATTGTAACAAAAGTGACTTGGAGAAAGGAAAGTCAGTTAAGTGAAACTTGGAGAAAGGAAAGTCACTTTGTAAAAAGGAAAAGTAAAATACAATAAAATGATAAATAACATATTATTTTAAATGAAAAAGTGGGTCAGACTCATTTGAGGGAGAGAAAATGAATTAAAAATAATATTTTATTTTGACATGGTGGTGCACCTCTTATGGACTTCAAAATTATATTAAATTTGGAAAATGAGGTCAATCCTTTTGGAGGCTTTAAAAGGAGGTCCTTGGGAGTTCATTCCATCATATTGTATTTGTCATTTTTCATATTGGATATTTTCCTTTGAGCTGCAATAATAGGTTCAGCCATTTCTAAGGATGAAAACCCTTGGAAATTAGTGGAGTGGATGAAAACCCAATGCCACTTGAGAGGTGAATCCATTCAAGATTTGCTATAGAGCTTATTTGTAGGTTTTTGGCATCAATTAGAGCTTCAAGGAAAAAATTATTTCTGTAGGTTTATATCAGCTATGAGTGGCTAGGGTTTGGATTCCAAAATAACCTTTCTAGTTCTAATATAAATTTTTAGTTTTGGTAGTCTGACATTTTGTCAAACACTTGTCATGTAATGTCATTGTAATCTGATTTCTAAGTTTTGTGTTTGGTTGTGATGCTTGTTTTAGATGGTTTTAATTGAAAATATATATGCCAATATTTAGGAAACATAAGCAAATACTTTGCATGCATAAACATCAAAATGCCAACACCAAATATGCTTTTATTTCTATTATATCAGGTTTGATTACAATGTTATCATGTTTGATTCAGACTGTAACAGTGAATACAATGCCTATTCAAATTATAGATTTCAAAACCAAATCATCTACAACATACTTGGATGAAAGGATATTTCGATTAGGCATAAAATGAGTTCATAAAAAGGAATATAGTGGCTGATATAAACTGATATAATGTTGTTGTAAGGATAGATTTCATATGAGAGCTTGACTGATATAGTATGTGATATAGCAGCTCCTCTTTACCCACAATCCTCTCCAAATATGATGGCGCCTAAACCCTAGGCAATGATGGACACAATATGGATGCCAAAACCTGCTCAAAGCCCATGATTTTGCATAAAATGTGATATGCCTAGATCCACAATTATTATCAATTCCTTAGACCAGCCAATGTGCCTAAAATGATCTACTTCCTTGCATGATTCAAATGCTTCACAATTGCTAATGATATCAATAAAAAATCAAACCCTAAGCGACTAGCAATGGGTTGTCTTCAAATCACCTTAATTCCAAAATGATATTTGGGACAAATCTCATCATTTTGGCATACAAACCCTAGTTGCCCATAGATGATATAAACCTATAGAAATAATGTCTACCTTGAAGCTCTAATTGATGCCAAAAACCTACAAATAAGATCTATAGAAAATCCTGAATGGATTCACCTCTCAAATGGCATTGGGTTTTCATCCAATCCACTAATTTCCAAGGGTTTTCATCCTTAGAAATGGCTGAACCTATTGTTGCAGTTCAAAAGAAAATATCCAATATGTAAAATGACAAATGACAAATACAATATCATGGAATAAACTCCCAAGGACCTCCTTTTAAAGCCTCCAAGAGGATCGACCTCATTTGCCAAATTTAATATAATTTTGAAGTCCATAAGAGGTGTGCCACCATGTGGAAATAAAATATTATTTTTAATTCATTTTCTCTCCCTCAAATGGGTCGGCCCACTTTGTCATTTAAAATAATATTTTACTTTTCCTTTTTACAAAGTGACTTTCCTTTCTCTAAGTTTCACAGAACTGACTTTCCTTTCTCCAAGTCACTTTTACTATAATGGCTCAACTATTCATTCCTAAAAGAAAGCAAGGTATGTGGAAATGCTTTCTACATTGATCTACTGAGGACAGATTTATGCAAATTTTAACTTTTATAGTTACAGATTAAGATGCACATTAAAAGAAAGATATAAAAAACTTCCAAATGTAAAACTCACAACAAAAGATATACCCGGGGAAAACCCTTTCAGGTCAAAAACCCCACACTCCAAAGCTGCCCAATATATTATTCAAGAATCAAGAAGATTACAATATACTTGCAGAGAAAGATTTTACAAGAGTATAATGAACTAGAGATCCAGGAGGTAACCCAACATCTATAAGACTCTTACACACAACCTCCATCTCAAGCTCTTGATATATAGGAGATACAATACACTAATTCGTCAATAGTAATTACAAAACCATGAGCCAAAACCACCCAAAAGTGGGGTCCAAATTATATCCAATCAAAGATGCCTTGTGATGTGCCAAATCACACACCAACATGTGTAACTCTCCCCTTTACATCTCTTTTGAGTGTCCAACACGTTTTCACATTTCCCAAAAATAGGAGGTCCAACTTTCAGAGGTCATAACTTTTGATCTAGGTGTCTGATTAAGGAACCGTTTAATGTGTCAGAAATCTCGTGAAGAGATCTATCAATCTATAACCTACTTCTTCAGTTACAAAAACTTTTAGGACATTTAGGGATCTCTAAGTGCCTCAAAACTGAGTTCAAAACATTTTTCAACGGTTTCAAAAAATAGAAACTTTAATAGCTCGCAACCAGATATGATCTTGAGTCAAAACTCACCAGAGATGTTTACTTAGTAGTTCCGCAGCTTTTGGGAAACATTTTGGGTCAATCTAAGGTCAAATGTAGAGTTACTAAAAATTGTAAGTCCCACCATTTTTAGTCCTTTTGGAAACTTTGAAAGTTCTAGACCATTCTCTAAGATAAAGGGTATTCAAAAAGACCAAAACTAGGAAGAATAGTAACCTTTCGTAGTTGCAAGGTTGAGACACTTTTCTTAACATTCTCCCACTTTTTGAACACCTTGCAAGAGAAAAGGGAGTATCAATACCAGGATTTAATTGCTAGGGGCCGAGAGGCCCATAGAATTTGAACACCATCTGAACATCTCTGTGCTCATAGGTTTTGTCAAGAAATCTACAACATCCATCAAAGTGTCAACTTTTTCAATGTTTACCTTCCCATCTTCTACCATGTCACAAACAAAATGGTACTGGACATCAATATGCTTAGTCCTCGTGTGGAAAGTAGGATTCTTTTCCAAACATATGGCACTCTGATTGTCACAACAAATAGTACTCTTCCTTGCATCAAACCCAACATTAGAACACAATCTCTTAAGCCAAATGGATTCTTTACAAGAATGAGTTGCTACCATGTACTCAGCTTCAGTAGTGGACAAAATGACCATGAGTTGTCACTTACTCATCCAACTAATAGCACCACCAAACATAGTGAACACATAAGCACTAGTGGATCTCTTGCTGTCAATGTCACATGCCAAATCAAAATCCACATATCCACAAATACTTACAGAATGTTGAGATCTAGTAAGATAACCATGATAGAATAAGGAATACTAAGAAGTACCCTACAAATATTTGAACACTCTCTTCATTGTATCCCAATGTATCCATCCAAGATTAGCCATAAATCGACTAAGAACTCCCACTACTTGGGCAATGTCTAGTTTTGTACAGACCATCGCATACATCAAACTGCCAACTACACTAGCATAGGGAACTCTGCTCATATCCTCCATCTAAAAAGGAGACTTTGGACAATCTACAATAGATAAATTTGTCCCCATCGTAACAAGAATAGTCAAAGGTCTACAATCTACCATGTTGAATCTCTCCAACACAGTGTTAACATACTTACTCTGGCCTAACCAGAGTTTTATGTTTTCTCTATCTCTTCTGATCTCCATCCCCAGAATGCACCAAGCTGCCTCTAGATTTTTCATCTCAAACTATGCTGACATCTGAGACTTCAAATCAAAAATCAAACTTTTACCATTCCCAATGAGTAACATATCATTGACATATAATGCAATAATGAGAGTGCAATCATTGTCAAACTTGTAGTAAACACAATGATCTGATTTCGATCTCTGAAATCTAATACTCAACACAAAGGCATCAAACTTCTGGTACCACATCCTAGGAGACTGCTTCAAACCATACAAAGACTTTTTCAACTTGCAAACCATATTTTCATTACCTTTCACCACATAGTGCTATGGCTGTGACATATAGATTTCCTCCTCCAAGTCACCATGAAGGAATGTTGTCTTCACATCCATCTATTCCACCTCTAGATCATATGTTGCTACAAGAGATAACAGGAACTGAATAGATTTCATCTTTTCAATAGGAGAGAAAATCTCACCATAGTCAATTCCCTCCAGCTGAGAATACCCATTCGCAACGAATCTAGCCTTATATTTATCAACACTGTCATCTACACCGAATTTATTTTTGTACACCCATATGCATCCAATAGGTTTTCATCCTTTAGGCAAAGGAACCAAGTCCCAAGTATTATTCTTTTCCAAAGAAGCCATCTTCTCTTCCATGGCCTCCTTCCAGGAACCTGCATCTTTCATACCCATAGCCTCTTTCATAGTTCTAGGCTCATCAGTGTTAGAGATCAAAGAAAAAATACAACTAGAATCATGCAATGAATAACCAAACCTATCAAGTTTCCTCCTTATCCATGTGGACCTCCTCAAATATTGAGGTTGAGAGTCTTCATCTTCGTCTAAACTTTCAGAGCTACTAGAGCTCTCCTCATTATCAGGTCCAATAGATGTTTTTGGTTCAACTTTCTCAGGGGTGGAATGAAGCTGAACTATATCCTCTTTCTTCTCTTCTTTCTCTAGTTGCAAGACAACAAAAGAAGGATTGGTCTCTTAGAAGATCACACTTCTTCTATACAAAACTCTCTCAGCCACTAGATCCCAAAGCTTTTACCCTTTCCCACCGATGCCATAACCGATGAAGATAGACTTCACAACCTTGTTCTCCAACTTAGACCTCTTCTCCTTAGGCACATGTGCATATGCCTCACAACCAAATACTTAAATGTGTCTCAACGAAGGTGTTTTACCAGACCACACCTCTATAGGTGTCTTATCAATGAGTGTTGATGTAGGAGACATGTAAACCAGATAACAAGCGGTAGCAATAGCTTTAGCCTAGAACTTTTGTTCAATGCTAGCTCCACTTAGCATACTCCTTGCCCTCCCCATCAACATTTGATTCATCCTCTCTACAACTCCATTCTACTGAGGGGTATGCAAAGTTGTCTTATGCCTCTCAATCCCCTATTCTTTACAGAACTTGTCAAAATATGCTAAATAAAACTCACCATCATTGGTAGTCCTCAAATACTTAATCATTTTATCCTTCCAATTCTCTACAAGAGCTTTGAACTCTTTGAATCTATTAAAGACTTTAGATTTGCTTCTAAGGAAATACACCCATGTCCTTCTATTATAATCATCAATGAATGAAACAAAGTAAATAGATTTTGAAATTGAAAGAACATTAACAGGACCAAACACATTAGAATGAATCAAGTCCAACACCTCAGAAGATTTGTGAGAACTAGAATAAAACTGAACATAGTTTTGTTTTTCATAAATGTAATGTTCACAGAAATTAAACTCAAGCTTATAGACATTCATACCCTCAACAAGATTTTTTTTTTCAAGGTCCTCAAACCCTTTTCACCAATGTGACCAAGCCTTTGGTGCCATAACATTGTCTTCTCAGCTGGAAGTTTCATCTCCATAGAATGAGCACCCATAGGTACCCAAAAAGCACAACCATCAAAAATAGATGTAACAGTCCTCTTCACTGGTGGTTCCAATGGTGAGGATGAAGACTCTAAAGCTCTCTTCTTCAAACCAGAGGCACTAATACACTGAACTGTGCATGCATCAAGCTGAAATAGAGTTCCAATCCGAACACCCTTAGCCAACACCATAGATCCTCTAGTCATCTTGCATCCTCAATTTGAGAAAAAACCTACACACCCACACCTTTCAACTTACTTACAGAAAGGAGGTTTCGTACCAAACCAAGGATATGCAAAACACCATTGATCCCTTTCACTCATCCATTAGGGAATCTAATCATGACTCTTCCATGACCAACAATCTTCAAGTGAGACACATCACCCACATACACCCTTCCACCATCGTATTCTTAATACTACAAAAACCAACCCCGATGTGAGGTCATGTGAAAAGATGCACCAGAGTCAATAAGCCACACATCCTTAGATGCATGTGTTGCCAAGGAAGTGACAAATGCTTCTCCTTCATCCTGAGATGACTTGTCAAAATCCAAATCATAGTTCTTCTTTTTTTTCTTTTTCTTTTCCTTACACTCCTTACAAGAGTGACCAGGTTTGCCGCAATTCCAACACAAGGCCTTGGACTTTCTAAGAGACTTAGATCTCCCATGGGATTTGGATCTTCCTTTTTCTTCCTTCTTCTTATCCTTTTTCTTTCCCTTCTCTTTAGATCTACCATGAACTACAAGAGCCTCCTTAGGAGATTTGGAAGACTTTCTCCACATCTCTTCAGACAACAACAAAGAAAGAACTTCATCCATCTTGAAGGTGGTAGTGGTACTCACAATGGTGTATCAAGGTGATCCCACGAGTTTGGTAAGGAACATAGTAATGTCATACATTGATCCTCTTCCTACATCTTCACACCAATAGAGGTCAATTGGGAAACAAGCATATTGAATGTATTCAAGTGATTAGCAATAGATCCTCCATCTTCCATCCTCAAAGAATAAAATTTCTTTCACAGGAATAACTTGTTCACCAGGGATTTAGCCTAATAAACATCTCCAAGGTTCTTCCAAATATCCTTTGCAGTCTTCTCTTCATGGATATTCAGGAGCACTAAATCAGCCGAACAAAGTCTTATCAAACCCTTAGCTTTTCAATCTTTGAGATCCCAGTCTACTTGAGACATTGCCATTAGTTTTGTACTAGATATGGCATCCCATAAATCTCAATCTACAAGCATGTCCTCCATTTTGAGTTTCCACAACTTGAAATTATTGCCATTAAACTTCTCTATCTCAAACCTCCCAGATGTGCTAGCCATCTCTTTCCTGCAATAAAGATTTCAAAATCCTCTGCACAAGCTCCCACTAAAATGAAGATCATCTCAAAAAACCCTCTACCCAACAACTAGAACCAAAGGTGATTAGGCTCTGATACCAATGGAAAGAAAGCAAGGTGTGCGGAAAAGCTTCCTACACTGATCTACTGAGGAAAGATTTATGCAAATTTTAACTTTTACAGGTACAGATTAAGATGTACATTAACAGAAAGATAATAAAAAATCCAATTGCAAAACTCACAACACAAGATATACATCGGGAAAACCCTTTCAAGTAAAAAACCCCACACTCTAAAGTTGCCTAATATATTATTCAGGAATCAAGAAGATTACAATATACTTGCAAAGCAAGTTTTCACATGAGTATAACAAACTAGAGATCCAGAAGGTAACTCAGCATCTATAAGACTCTTACACACAACCTCCATCTCAAGCTCCTGATATATAGGAGATACAATATAGTAAACCATCAACGGTAATTACAAAACCATCAGCCAAAACTACCTAAAAGTGGTGCCCAAATTATATCCAATCAAAGATCCCTTGTGATGTGTCAAATCACACACCAAAATGTGTAACTCTCCCCTTTACAACTCTTTTGAGTGTCCAACATGTTTTCACATTTTTCAAAAATAGGAGGTCCAACTTCCGGATGTCATAACTTTTGATCTAGGTGTCTGATTAAGGAACCATTTAATGCATCAGATAGATCATGAAGAGATCTATCAAGATATAACCCACTTTTTCAGTTATGACAACTTTCAAAGCATTTAGGGACATCTAAGTGCCTCAAAACTGAGTTCAAATTTTTTTTCAGTAATTTCAAAAAATAGAAACTTTAATATCTCGCAATCCAGATATGATCTTGAGTCAAAACTCACCTAATATGTTTACTTAGTAGTTACACACATTTTGGGGAAAAAAATTGAGTCAATCCAAGGTCAAATGTAGAGTTACTAAAAATAGTAAGTCCCATCATTTTTAGCCCTTTTGGAAACTTTGAAAGTTCTAGACCATTCTCCAAGATAAAAGGTATTCAAAAAGACCAAAACTGGGAAGAATAGTAACCTTATGTAGTTGCAAGGTTGAGACACTTTTCCTAACAATTCTCTTACCAAATAAATTAGCCTACAGGAATGGTGAATAGGGTAATCCTCCTCTGCTAGGTGATCACTCAGGAAATGGGGATATTACAAATCTGACCCACTTAAAGATTGCTTGTCCCAAGAAATCACAACTCCTACATACAATCATTGAGATTCCAAGATCCCAAATCAATCTAAAGAATTATCCACCAAGTTTTCCTCACTCCACTCTGATACAACTGTCACCCAATATAACATTGGGAAGCAACCCACTAATCATACCAATGCCTAAATCCAAAATTATTGCACCATCATATAAACTTAAAATGAAAGGATAAGTGCCTCTTATCAAGTCACCATCACAATTTATCCATCTAAATCTAAATTAGTTCATATGGAATTGAAAGTTGTGTTGCAAGTATGTGTTGATCGGTGTTGTCATTGATGTCAACATGTTTGAGTTGTCATTGGTGTCAACTGTATCTTCTAATATTGTTGTTGTTGATTGATTAAGATGTTGTGTTAAGGTGATTTGAATGACTTGAAGAAGTGTTGATGTTTTTAGTATATTGTTCTTGTTGTTGGGTCTCCAAGTGCTTTTGAGAAAATTTGATAAATTACTAAAGACAGTGTTGTAAAGAAGTATTCTAGCTTACCTGCTCCACATTTCTCATGTATTGAAGACCAGAGTGTGAGGTTTTGATATGTTTTAGAGAAGTGGTGGGAGATATTAAATCTAGAATTTAGTTGTCTGGAACGCTGTGGTTTGAGAGTTATGTTCACCAGTTTGAAGACTGTGCTTGGCAGTGTTTTGCAGTATGACTGGGAGAAAGTATTTTGTTTTGCATTTCTCCGCAATTTGGTTTTTGGTATTACGGTTCTAGATGAGTGTTCATAAGGTCCATATCTATGTTCTATCCAAAGGACTTGTGATTTGGTGCTCTGAAATGTAGTTTTCTTGAGTAGCAGAACTTGGTAGTGTTGGTTGTGAGCTGTCTATGAACTATCTTCAAGTGAGAGATGTTGTAGCTGGATTTGTTGGCTCCCAGGTGATTTCATGTTGTTCATGGATGTTTCCAAATTGTGTTAAAGGCTTTTTCTTGGTCCTCAAGCTATGGTTGTGTTCTTGGAAGCGTGTTCCTAAATGTTCTTGGTGTTTGCACAAGTTTAGCCGACTTGGGTGCTAACACTAATTGTGGATATGCTTCGTGGATTGAGGAAACGTGTTGAAGTGTGTGAAGATGTCTTTAGGTCTGAGCTAAGTTGTGAAGTGGTCTACCTTCATTCCTTTGCTCCACGGGAATTTTTAGGTCTAGACCTAATTTGAATTATGTATATTTACCAACCTTGGAGACTGTTTTAAGAGTTGTAGAGTGTGTTGCTGACCTTGGTGAATGTTTCAAAGTTGATGACTGATATAAATAAGTGTAAAGGATTCATGTGCTTTGTGTGTGTGTGAAGATGAGGATGTTTGTGTTGTGAGGCTGCAAAGGTGATGATTTTTGTGCTTCAATGGAACTAAACTTAGATATGTAGTAGATGCTATCATATCAGCTCATGGAAGTGAGCCACCCCTTTTGGTAGTAAGTCCTTTTGGCAGTAAGCCACCCCTTTTGGCAGTGACCCTATTGTAGTGACAATTCTTTTGGGTAGTGAGCCCTTTGGTAGTGACCCTCTTTGTAATTTGGTATTGATACTACTTTATATTATGAGCTAATCCTCACCGTGGTTTTTCCCTTTTAGGGTTTTTCACGTAAAAATCTAGTGTTCTCTTGTGCATGGTATTGATGTGATTAAGTTTCTATTATCTATTTTTCATGTTTAATCTTCATAACAGAATAAGGGTTTAAGTGAATTAATGTGGGTGTGTTTATGTTTGTGAGGGTTTAAAGTTTTTGATACAACTAATTCACCCCCTCTCAGTTGTCTTGTGCATTTCAACAATTGGTATTAGAGCGAGGGTTCTGTTGGGACCTAAAATTTTGTAAAAAATTTTTACAAAATTTTAGGTTCCCATATAAAAATTCAATATCAAACAATAACCTGAGATACACACTAACATTGAAGCTTCTATTAGCGATGACTATCCTGCTGTAGTTTCATATGTTGACGATGATTGCCGATCAGAAAGTGAATCAATACCTCATGTCTATAGGGGCTAAGCAGCTTTGCCCTCTTACTCCCGTGTCAAGGAAATGAAGAAGGGGTGGTAGAAGTTCTCCGCTTGCTAAACATTGTTGTCTTTTATGTCAATGTGCACAGTGATTTATTGGACAGATTTTGATAAAGGATATGACCTAAGTAGAATTTTTTGCCATCATAATCTCACCAGCTCATCTATTGAAACGATCGTGGGGTGAACAATGAGCATAAAAGAAAACATCTACCAACTGTTTTCAAGCACTCAAAGAACTGTAACCCAATTGATAGGAAAAATATGGTCATTCACAGGAGTCTTAACGGCACTTCAGAGTATTCTTCCCAAGGAGGTTACCCAAATCTTAAGCAAGTTCTTCTTATACAAAATTGGAGCATTTTTCAATCTCTAAAGTGAGATAAAGATAAAGGAGTACGAAAAAACGTTAAATGGATATAGTATAAATGGATATGGTTTAAATCCTCTGTATTTGGCATCAGGGGAATATGTGGGAAAGCTAGAGAGCATCACCGAGGCTCAAAAAAATTAAGCATAAATTATATTAGACATACCTAGTCAGCCGATAAAGTGACGATAAGTCTAGATTATGGTGAAGTAATAAGGGACTGCTTCCAGGGCGTCACAGTATGGTGGACCATGTCCAAGATCAACCTCTTCTTTTCTCGGGATTGGCTGTTCGAGGCTCGAATGCTCACTCTTAGAGTCAAGAATCCAAACAGAGATTTTTTCATGCTTATCTTTCGCACATTGAAAGAAATTCAACCGACTATATTAGAACAGATAATGATCTCACAATCTCCTTCAATAACGGTGATTGGTGGTCGTCCATGAGTTTCTATCATCCTTCCACTTTTCATACCCTGGCTCTCGATCCAGAGCTTAAACAAACCATTCTCTCGGATCTTAACTGGTTTGCAGAAAGTAAAGACTTTTATGCACGGATTGGACATTTGTGGAAACGGGGGTATTTCCTTTACGGGCCTACTGGAACAGGAAAGACAAGCCTCATTGCAGCCATTGCTAAGTATATGAAATATGATATTATCGAGCTTAAGATCTCCAAGGTGAAAGATAGTAATCAACTCCGCTATCTTTTTGCGCAAACATGGAAGAGATCTCTTATCATAATTGAGGACATCGATTGCTCTCTAAATTTATCTCGCATGGGTACTACTAGTTGGAGAGAAATGCAGGAGATTACCATTGGCTTTCAAGGTAATAGGAGGTTCTCTTGCCGGCTACAAAAAGGAAAGCCAATGGAGCGACAAGTTGATCAACTCATTAAGGTTGGCGATCATAACAAGAATAGAGTTTTAAAGATTCTCAAATTGAGTTATGACTTCTTGCCTCCAGCTCTTAAGGAGAATGAGGGTCTAATCAAACATTGCAAGATCCATGACTTGCTGCGAGATTTGGCAATTGCTATATCTACAGAAAACTGATGTCCATTTGTTGTTCAAAGATGACTTCACATCTGTGAAAAGAATTTTACTCTGCAAACAAAAGATAGATTATACGGTCATCACACAGATCACGGCTTCTTGTCCCAGAGTGTGCACAATATGAAATCATTTTAGAGGACTCAAAAAACTTTCCAGTAAATACATCCTTTCCACTGCGCCATCAATATGTAGTGGAAGGGTAATTCTTGTCAAAAATTATAAATGAAAATGTTTTGAAGAGATATAATTTCATTAACTGCGATGATTGCAGATATACACAGAATGGATTTAGGGCATGATGCTGAAGCAACGCTAAAATGGGAAAACCCTAAAAGTCTTATATCGGAGAGATATTTAGGATCGGGATAGACTTTCAAGATCTCTCCGATGATGTGCATTACACCGATGGGGTGGGCCACCAAAATATGTTCGGAAAATATTGTGTGAAAAATATAAAATTACAGAGGACAATAAATGATATTTCAAAGTGAGCACTTTCTATAATATTTTCCTCGAGGAATTACTTGAATGCTAAGTAAAAATGAAGGCAGAAATATACATCGGTAAGAAATGGATTATCGGTCAGCAAACTTGGTGTCTTCCCGACTTATAACTCAGCCCGATGATAAAATGATGGTAATCAAAAGATATAATTAATTTGCCAAAGGAAAGATTTAATATTTAAAATTGGAATTTTTCACTTGGAGATTGAACATTTTCACTAAGGGAGTTGTAAGAGATATTTTTCACCGAGGAGAGTAATAAATTGAAATGAGCATCCTGAAATATTTCAAAATGCAGATTTATAAATATTCTTTTGGGACGTGATAATATAAAATATTTCCACTAAAATGTGAGATATTTTACTAGGAGCCATTAATTGATAAATATAACTATTCTATGGGTGAGTAATTATTTCCTATTCAAAACGGATTTAAGATGGTTTGCTATTTTACCCAAGAGAAGATTTTTATGAGGAAGAGATGTTTTTTTTAACCCAGAGATGAATATTTTATGGAGTTGTAAAATACTTTCAACCAAATATGAAATATTTTCACCCAAGGGAATACAAGAATGCAGTAATGGGTTAAATGTCTCCAATTCGAAGGTAAAATATGAGCATTGGGATTAATGGAAAAATAATAATTATTGTTTTCATAACAATGTAAAGGACATGGGGACTAATGTTGGAAAAATTTAATAAAAATGAATAAACCCTAAGGAGGAATGTTACTTCAATAACTCAAATATTCTCCCGATGAGTTAAGTAAACGGTCAGAGGAATACTTCACGAGTGAAATTATTGGAAGATATTTTATTGAACGCAAAGAGAAAATTAAAATTTTGTGGAAGATAATATTTTTAACCAAACTAATATCTCTTGGCAAGCAAAAAGACGCACAGGATGAGTATGAAGGGTTGTAACCCTAGAATCCAAAGGATATTTATCAGGGAAGAAGAATCCAGGAAAAGGAAGAATATCAGTAGATTAGAAGAGAGCAGTAGGTTTAGGGTAGCAGTAGGAAATTATTTAATTCCACTCCACCCATTCGCCTCATCAGAACTATTATATACACATTTTTTATTAATGGAACAGAATGCTTCAATTCAGTTATCTATTTTCAGTGTTCAGCTGTAATGTTACTATTAAATCCTAAATGTTGTAATGTTGTCTCCAGAATGGTTTTTCTGTATTATTTAAATTATCGTATCAAGAATATTGTTGATTTATCTGGTCACATTTGCTGATTCAGTGTGTTCGAATTGGTTGGTTTCTATAAAGAAGTTGATCAGAATTGTCATAAGGTCTCTGCCAAGAGGTAAATCCTTTCTACAAAACAAATCTGGTCTAAATTCCCTTCTAACTAGAATTAAACATCCTCTCAGTTGTTCACAGTAATACGGGGAATATCATTGGGATAGTATAAGAAGAGCATTATAACTGACATTCTTGCACGTTTGCATAAGGTGTAAACATCCCATGTGCCTTACAAGTTTGAGTTAAACTGTGAAGTAGATCAACTTACCTCATACATCTGTTTCCATTAAATCTTCATCCATTTACCGACTCCATAGCCCAATAGAAGTAGGCACTAGTCATTACTATCCAAACTCATATTCAAAACATTTCTATTTCAAGTCAGTACATTAGGAATAGGATAATTTTTAGACTGCATCTATTACATTTTATGCCATTGTGATAGATCTATTAATCCAATCAAGTCGTGTAGTTTTCATTCTGCTTTAGTTACAAAGGTACACCCACCTAGGTTTGCAGGACCTGAAGTGTAGGGAGCTAATAGCTCTATCAATTGGTCCAAAAACGTTGCAAATCCAAACATAGAGTCTGGCATCCTCTTAGGGTTAGCAACCTGCATTTTTGGGAACCAACAAAATGGCGACTCTACTGGGGATAACACACAGAGAAACCTGGTAGCAAACCATGTTATTAGAGTCAGAAAATTAAAAGGCATAACTCTGCTGGTGGAAGGAAAAACTCAGAAAAATTGATTAGTCCTCTAAATAGAGGTGGCGACTCTACACAAAATTCAAATACATATTGGTAGACTCTACTGGCAAGAACCCAGAAAGATGAAATTTTCCTCTTCTCACAAGAGGTGGCGACTCTGAAAATAAAATTGATGAAATATGAAAAAATATAACATACCCCCTTTAGATGCATTCTTTGAAATAAGGAGACATGAAGGAGAATCTGGATATAAGTTGTTCATCAGGTTGGGGGATATCTATGAACAGATACCTTTTCATCTCAAACCTAGTGTATCCTTATTTATTAAAATGTTCATGCTTGCTTATGTGCCTATGTCTACTAATTGGCCTAAATCATTAAAGCCAGTTACTATAGACCAATTGGTTAAATTGATTCCTATCATAGAAAGGAAAAGGCACGAGGATATTATCAATGTTGGATCCGATGATACTAAATATGAAGAAACTGATATAGCAATGCAGCCAGATATGGATGGACTAGCAACATACCAAGAAAATGAATACTATTCACCACCTGGACAGCGATATGCTCCGCAATATCATCATCTACATATGTCACATCAAAATCTGCACTCTCATCAACCCACCCAACAAAATGTTTATTATCAGCCTCCATATCAAACAAATTTTATCCCAGCCCACCCACCGCAATATATGAATCAGCAGTGTTGGGAGGAAGAAGAACATTGTTTTCAAAAGATGGGTATACCAGAACATGAACTCCAGATGTTTCCAAACCCATGCTATCCTGAGGATGAAATCTTTTCAGATAACCAGGGTGAATATTTTCAAGATCTTGATGAAGAGGAAGTGCACATGGCAGAAAATAATCTTCAAGCCTGTTCAGAGCCATTGTATGATGATATGGCACAAGAAGATGAAGAGGATGACTATTTTCAAACAGGGCAAACTCACAATGAGGAGGAAGTGTACATATCTGAAAATGATTTTCAAATTTTTTCAAACCCATTGTATGATGAAAAGATGGAAGAAGATCAGATGACATTTTGCCAAGGTATGCCAGAAAATGAATTTCAAGTGTTCTCAAATCCATGTTATCAAGAAGATGAAAGGAATTTAGACAGTCAGGGAGGTGGATATTCTGATAAAGAGTCTATAAATGATGAGGTTGATGAAATATGTACATCAAATTTTGAGCATTATAGTAGTGATGAAAAGAATGATGAAAATTTCAGTAAGAGGGTTGATGAAGAAACATGCTCACTTGACAGTGAGCATATTTCAGAATTGCTCACCAAAAAATATCAAAGATATGTACATAAAGATGATACCCAAATACTGTGTCCAACACATATATTGTTTGACAATGAATCCATTCAACATGGTAAGGGTGATGAAATATACGAGGCCATATTTCCCAAGTCACATTTTTGCAAAGAAGAGACAGATAGTGGTCATAAGTTCTCTTGTGACACTAATCCAGAGATAAAGATGTCCATTGAACCAGAGGAGGTTGATGATTCCAGTATGTATGATTGGCAGATTATTGACTCTCAAGAATGTGGGGAAGATGGATGTGATAAGGAAGAAGATACGGTGTTTTATGTTGGAATCAACATTGATTATAGCATTTGTCAGAAGCAGCTTGATTTATTCCATTTTCCAATTCAATTAAAAAACCAACATTTGGTGAATAACAATAGATATGATAAAATAAGACATCCTACAAGGTTTGATAATCATGACTTCCTTATGTCATGCAATGATGTAGGTGTTCAGACTATGCCTGACTTCCAGATACCGAATAATACAGAACACACTTGCAGCATAAATTATGATGCATTATTGAAATATATGAACAGATTCAGTCAAGCAGATGGGGTATCATTACAACATGATCGGAACAAGGTTTTTGACAGGGGAAAGACGTGGATTTTCTTTTCTGATATGGTCTTTTGACCATATTAGTTTTGGGGCAAAAAGTAGACTCTGTTACCTAATCAAGAAGGCGTTGGTCTGCTCCCCAGAAATCTGGGATCTTGCTATGCCCGCAGGGGGCATACATCTCCAGACAGAGCCACTGTTGGGACCTAAAATTTTGTAAAAAATTTTTACAAAATTTTAGGTTCCCATATAAAAATTCAATATCAAACAATAACCTGAGATACACACTGACATTGAAGCTTCTATTAGCGATGACTATCCTGCTGTAGTTTCATATGTTGACGATGATTGCCGATCAGAAAGTGAATCAATACCTCATGTCTATAGGGGCTAAGCAGCTTTGCCCTCTTACTCCCGTGTCAAGGAAATGAAGAAGGGGTGGTAGAAGTTCTCCGCTTGCTAAACATTGTTGTCTTTTATGTCAATGTGCACAGTGATTTATTGGACAGATTTTGATAAAGGATATGACCTAAGTAGAATTTTTTGCCATCATAATCTCACCAGCTCATCTATTGAAACGATCGTGGGGTGAACAATGAGCATAAAAGAAAACATCTACCAACTGTTTTCAAGCACTCAAAGAACTGTAACCCAATTGATAGGAAAAATATGGTCATTCACAGGAGTCTTAACGGCACTTCAGAGTATTCTTCCCAAGGAGGTTACCCAAATCTTAAGCAAGTTCTTCTTATACAAAATTGGAGCATTTTTCAATCTCTAAAGTGAGATAAAGATAAAGGAGTACGAAAAAACGTTAAATGGATATAGTATAAATGGATATGGTTTAAATCCTCTGTATTTGGCATCAGGGGAATATGTGGGAAAGCTAGAGAGCATCACCGAGGCTCAAAAAAATTAAGCATAAATTATATTAGACATACCTAGTCAGCCGATAAAGTGACGATAAGTCTAGATTATGGTGAAGTAATAAGGGACTGCTTCCAGGGCGTCACAGTATGGTGGACCATGTCCAAGATCAACCTCTTCTTTTCTCGGGATTGGCTGTTCGAGGCTCGAATGCTCACTCTTAGAGTCAAGAATCCAAACAGAGATTTTTTCATGCTTATCTTTCGCACATTGAAAGAAATTCAACCGACTATATTAGAACAGATAATGATCTCACAATCTCCTTCAATAACGGTGATTGGTGGTCGTCCATGAGTTTCTATCATCCTTCCACTTTTCATACCCTGGCTCTCGATCCAGAGCTTAAACAAACCATTCTCTCGGATCTTAACTGGTTTGCAGAAAGTAAAGACTTTTATGCACGGATTGGACATTTGTGGAAACGGGGGTATTTCCTTTACGGGCCTACTGGAACAGGAAAGACAAGCCTCATTGCAGCCATTGCTAAGTATATGAAATATGATATTATCGAGCTTAAGATCTCCAAGGTGAAAGATAGTAATCAACTCCGCTATCTTTTTGCGCAAACATGGAAGAGATCTCTTATCATAATTGAGGACATCGATTGCTCTCTAAATTTATCTCGCATGGGTACTACTAGTTGGAGAGAAATGCAGGAGATTACCATTGGCTTTCAAGGTAATAGGAGGTTCTCTTGCCGGCTACAAAAAGGAAAGCCAATGGAGCGACAAGTTGATCAACTCATTAAGGTTGGCGATCATAACAAGAATAGAGTTTTAAAGATTCTCAAATTGAGTTATGACTTCTTGCCTCCAGCTCTTAAGGAGAATGAGGGTCTAATCAAACATTGCAAGATCCATGACTTGCTGCGAGATTTGGCAATTGCTATATCTACAGAAAACTGATGTCCATTTGTTGTTCAAAGATGACTTCACATCTGTGAAAAGAATTTTACTCTGCAAACAAAAGATAGATTATACGGTCATCACACAGATCACGGCTTCTTGTCCCAGAGTGTGCACAATATGAAATCATTTTAGAGGACTCAAAAAACTTTCCAGTAAATACATCCTTTCCACTGCGCCATCAATATGTAGTGGAAGGGTAATTCTTGTCAAAAATTATAAATGAAAATGTTTTGAAGAGATATAATTTCATTAACTGCGATGATTGCAGATATACACAGAATGGATTTAGGGCATGATGCTGAAGCAACGCTAAAATGGGAAAACCCTAAAAGTCTTATATCGGAGAGATATTTAGGATCGGGATAGACTTTCAAGATCTCTCCGATGATGTGCATTACACCGATGGGGTGGGCCACCAAAATATGTTCGGAAAATATTGTGTGAAAAATATAAAATTACAGAGGACAATAAATGATATTTCAAAGTGAGCACTTTCTATAATATTTTCCTCGAGGAATTACTTGAATGCTAAGTAAAAATGAAGGCAGAAATATACATCGGTAAGAAATGGATTATCGGTCAGCAAACTTGGTGTCTTCCCGACTTATAACTCAGCCCGATGATAAAATGATGGTAATCAAAAGATATAATTAATTTGCCAAAGGAAAGATTTAATATTTAAAATTGGAATTTTTCACTTGGAGATTGAACATTTTCACTAAGGGAGTTGTAAGAGATATTTTTCACCGAGGAGAGTAATAAATTGAAATGAGCATCCTGAAATATTTCAAAATGCAGATTTATAAATATTCTTTTGGGACGTGATAATATAAAATATTTCCACTAAAATGTGAGATATTTTACTAGGAGCCATTAATTGATAAATATAACTATTCTATGGGTGAGTAATTATTTCCTATTCAAAACGGATTTAAGATGGTTTGCTATTTTACCCAAGAGAAGATTTTTATGAGGAAGAGATGTTTTTTTTAACCCAGAGATGAATATTTTATGGAGTTGTAAAATACTTTCAACCAAATATGAAATATTTTCACCCAAGGGAATACAAGAATGCAGTAATGGGTTAAATGTCTCCAATTCGAAGGTAAAATATGAGCATTGGGATTAATGGAAAAATAATAATTATTGTTTTCATAACAATGTAAAGGACATGGGGACTAATGTTGGAAAAATTTAATAAAAATGAATAAACCCTAAGGAGGAATGTTACTTCAATAACTCAAATATTCTCCCGATGAGTTAAGTAAACGGTCAGAGGAATACTTCACGAGTGAAATTATTGGAAGATATTTTATTGAACGCAAAGAGAAAATTAAAATTTTGTGGAAGATAATATTTTTAACCAAACTAATATCTCTTGGCAAGCAAAAAGACGCACAGGATGAGTATGAAGGGTTGTAACCCTAGAATCCAAAGGATATTTATCAGGGAAGAAGAATCCAGGAAAAGGAAGAATATCAGTAGATTAGAAGAGAGCAGTAGGTTTAGGGTAGCAGTAGGAAATTATTTAATTCCACTCCACCCATTCGCCTCATCAGAACTATTATATACACATTTTTTATTAATGGAACAGAATGCTTCAATTCAGTTATCTATTTTCAGTGTTCAGCTGTAATGTTACTATTAAATCCTAAATGTTGTAATGTTGTCTCCAGAATGGTTTTTCTGTATTATTTAAATTATCGTATCAAGAATATTGTTGATTTATCTGGTCACATTTGCTGATTCAGTGTGTTCGAATTGGTTGGTTTCTATAAAGAAGTTGATCAGAATTGTCATAAGGTCTCTGCCAAGAGGTAAATCCTTTCTACAAAACAAATCTGGTCTAAATTCCCTTCTAACTAGAATTAAACATCCTCTCAGTTGTTCACAGTAATACGGGGAATATCATTGGGATAGTATAAGAAGAGCATTATAACTGACATTCTTGCACGTTTGCATAAGGTGTAAACATCCCATGTGCCTTACAAGTTTGAGTTAAACTGTGAAGTAGATCAACTTACCTCATACATCTGTTTCCATTAAATCTTCATCCATTTACCGACTCCATAGCCCAATAGAAGTAGGCACTAGTCATTACTATCCAAACTCATATTCAAAACATTTCTATTTCAAGTCAGTACATTAGGAATAGGATAATTTTTAGACTGCATCTATTACATTTTATGCCATTGTGATAGATCTATTAATCCAATCAAGTCGTGTAGTTTTCATTCTGCTTTAGTTACAAAGGTACACCCACCTAGGTTTGCAGGACCTGAAGTGTAGGGAGCTAATAGCTCTATCAATTGGTCCAAAAACGTTGCAAATCCAAACATAGAGTCTGGCATCCTCTTAGGGTTAGCAACCTGCATTTTTGGGAACCAACAGGTTCCTTGGAAGAAAGCCTAACAACTTAAGGTAGATCTAGGATGGCACACAAGAAAGACATTCCTTAGTTTGATGGAATTGACTATGCCTTTTGGAAGGTAAGAATGCAAAGTTATCTGATTTCTCTTGATTATGATGTCTGGAAAATGGTTCTAAAGGAATACACTATACCTAAAAGTGGTTTGGAGTCTACAGCTGAGATTAGGAATTATAAGACTAATGGTAAAGCTAGAAATGACCTACTAAATGCTCTGTCTAACACTGAACTGTAGAAAGTTTTGGATCTGGAAACTACACATGAGATCTAGGAAAATTTAAAAATATCTATGAAGGTGATCAATCTGTTAAGAAAGGCAAGTTGCAAAATTTGAATTTCAAATATGAAATTCTACGGATGTTTGAAGATGAGAACATAACAAGTTATATGTAGAAGATTGATGAAGTTGTCAATGGCATAAAAGGCCTTGGAGGAGACATGGATGATAAAGAAGTTGTAAATAAGATACGCAGAACACTTCTCAAATCTTATAGTCACAAAGTGTCTATGATTGAAGAATTGCAAGATATGGACAAGCTTTCAAGAGATCAATTCCTTGGTAAACTGACTATTTTTTAGATGAGAGAATTTGGTACTAATGATGCTCCTGTGAAAGTTGAGACTGCTTTTAAGGCTAGATCAGAAAAGACTGCTAAATCAGATTAGTATGTTGTGGAGTCAAACGAGGAAGACTTTGACGTGATTAAGGCAAACTTTGTAAGAAAAATGAAAAAGGGAACTGAAAAGTTCAGAGGTAAGTTACCTTTCAAATGTTTCAGTTGTGGTAAGATTGGTCATTATGCTTCAAGGTGTCCTGATAGAGATTTGAAGATTAAGAACAAAGAAGGTAAAGGTAAGATGGTAAGGAAAAGTTACTATATTGAATAAAATGATCGTGTGACTAATGATGAATCTGATTTTGAGGATGGTAATGCTAGAGAGTACTTGTTTATTGCTCTAAAAGAAGAACTTGTTTTACTAACCTTACAAGCTATGTGAAGGAAGGAAATCCAGAAGAAGAGAATGCGATGTATGCATTTCATGCTAGAAAGGAAAAGGATGAATGGATCATTGACAACAGATGTTCAAATCACATGACAGGAGATAAGAGTAAGTTTGTTAAATTGGAAAAGTATGATGGAGGACTAGTTAGATTTGGTGATGATGCAGCTGGTAAGATTTGTGGAAAAGGGTCAATTACTTTTGATGGAAATCATAATACAGATGATGTTCTTTATGTCAAAGGCTTAAAGAATAAACTTTTAAGTGTTGGATAGATGTGTGAAAAAGGATACAATCTGATGTTTAAGGACAATGGATGTGAGATAAGGAAAAGCTCCAAAAAAATCATTGCTGCTGGTATGAAGACTCATGGTAATGTTTATCAATTGAAAGGTACTGATAATTGTTATTTGTTGGCTTAGATAAATGAAAGTTGGTTATGGCATAGGAGAATGTATCATATTAATTTTGATAATCTAGTGAGAATAAGCTCAATTGAAGTTGTAAGAGACCTGCCTAAGATTGTGAAGCCTGCTAATGCCATTTGTAAAGAATGCCAATTTGGGAAGCAAACAAAGACTAGTTTCAGGAGCAAAGAACAATCCTCTATTGATCTATTGGAGGTGGTGCATACAGACCTATGTGCTCCCATAAGAATAAGAAGTCTACAAGGTGACAGGTATTTCATCCTACTTATTGATCATTATTCAAGAATGACTTGGGTTACTTTTCTTAAAGAAAAATCATAAGCCCTAGACAAGTTCAAGGCATTTAAAGCAATGGTTGAGAATGAAATGGATTTGAGAATCAAGTGTTTGAGGTCTGATAGAGGTGGTGAGTTTACTTCAAATGAATTCAATTTTTTTTTTTTAAGAACATGGGATAAAGAGACAATTATCTACACCCTAAACTCCTCAGCAAAATGGTAGCTGAAAGGAAGAATAGAACAGTTCAGGAAGCTGCTAGAAAAATGATCAAAGAAGCAGACCTACCAAAAGTATATTGGAAAGAAGCAATTCACACTACTATCTACATTCAAAACAAAGTGCAAATCAAAGCAAATGGAACAAAGACACCTTATGAGCTATGGTATGGAAGAACTCGCACTGTCAAATATTTCAAATTTTTTAGAAGCAAATGCTCTATCAGAAGAGATGAAGAGTTAGGAAAGTTTGATGCTAGATGTGAAGGCATATTCCTTGGGTACTCTACCAAAAGCAAATCCTATCGGTGCTACAACAAAAGGTTGAGAAAGATTATTGAAAGTGCAAATGTGAAGGTAGATGAAGATATTCAGAGAATCTCATAGCCTAATGGATATGAATCAGATAAGTCTGTTGATACAGAAGAAGTTGAAGAAGACAAAGACAAGGAAGTTTAGATTGATGAAGAAGAATCTCTAGAAAGAGTTCCTAAAACCCCCAAGTATGTGCAAAAGAATCACTCAGAGGATCAAATCATTGGTGACAAAAGCAAAGGAGTTATGACAAGAAGAAGAATTACAAAAGAATAGGTAAATCTTTGTTTACTCTCACAAGTTGAACCTAAGATAGTTACTGAAACATGTAAAGATGAATATTGGGTCAAGGCAGTGGAAGAAGAATTGATGCAAATTGAAAAGAACAAGACTTGGGAACTTGTCCCTAGGCCTATAGATAAGAATGTGATTGGAACAAAATGGGTTTTCAGAAATAAGTTGAATGAGAATGGAGAAGTGGTAAGAAACAAAGCCAAAATTGTATGTAAAGGACACTCACAAGTGGAAGGAATAGACTATGAGGAAATGTTTTCTCCAGAGGAAAGAATGGAGGCTATTAGGTTGTTTCTAGCTTATGATGCACACAAGGATTTCAAGGTATATCAAATGGATGTGAAGTCATCTTTTCTGAATGGTGAGTTGGAAGAGGAAGTATACATAGACAAACCCGATGGATTTTAGTTATCAGACAAACCAAATATGGTATGCAGATTAAAGAAGGCATTGTATGGACTGAAGCAAGCTCCTAGAGCTTGGTATGCCAAGTTAGATAGGTATTTGTTGTAGTAGGGATTCAGTAAAGGGTCTGTAGACAGTAATTTGTACATCAAGATAAGAAAAGATCAAATCCTTATTATTGAATTCTATGTAGATGATATAATCTTTAGTGGAAATGAAGGTATGTGTAAGAACTTTGCAGATGAGATGCAAAAAGAATTTGAGATGTCAATGTGTTGTGAGATGAACTTCTTCCTTGGGCTGCAAATTCATTAGACAAATAAAGGCATATTCATTTCATAATCAAAATACCTCAAGGAATTGTTGAAGAAGTTTGGAATGGAAGAATTTAAACTAGTTTGTACTCCCATGACAACTGATCGCAAGCTGAGCAAAAAAAAGAATCCCCTAAGGTAGATCAGAGCAAATATAGATCAATGATTGGAGGACTACTATACCTAACTTCTACCAGACCAGATATCATGCATGCAGTCTATCTTGTGGCCAGATTCCAAGCAGATCCTAGAGAGTCACATGTCATGGTAGTAAAGAGGATATTCAGGTATTTGAAGGCCACTCCAGACCATGGTTTTTGGTATCCTAAGAACAATGACTTGACCCTAAGTTCTTACACAAATACAGATTGGGTTGGATGTCTAGATGATAGGAAAAGTAAAAGTGGTGGTGTGTTCTTTCTTGGAGATAGATTTGTGTCATGGCAAAGTAAGAAGAAGGATTTAGTATCCTTATCTACTATAGAGGAAGAGTACATTGCAACAACATCATGTTGCACACAATTGCTATGGATGAGACAAACTCTAAAGGATATCAAAGTTGAGTATGATGATCCATTTCCTATTTTCTATGATAATACCAATGCCATTAACATTTCAAAGAACCTAGTGATGCATTCAAGGACAAAGCATATTCCTATCAGGTATCATTTTTTGAGAGAGAAGGTTGCAAAGAAATAAGTGAAGCTTGAGTATGTGCCTACAAAGGAATAGTTGCTAACATATTCACCAAGGCTCTTCCTAAGGATACATTTGAGTATCTCTAAGAGAAGTTAGGGGTTATTGCCCCTCCTTCTTTGAACTAGATGAATAAGGAAGTGCATCAGTCCAGTGTGATTCAAGATTCATTCTTTTCTAGACTATTGATGAAGGCTACCTCTCAAGGGAGTAGGTAGTGGCATTAAAGAGTGTTATAGTTAGGGGGAGTAAGAGTTGGTACATGATGGTTTAGAGCATTTGAGATTAGTGCAAGTATGTGCAGTATCACACTCAAGGGGAGAAAGATTAAAGAAGGTGTGTCACCCTTTGCCATTGATGTCAAAGGAGGAGAAAGTTCATGTGAAAAAACAAAGAGAAAGTAAGGTGTATAAAAGAAAGGGGCAGAGTGAGATTAGTGTAGAATTATGTCATGATGGTTTTTCACATCATATTTTTCCATCAATGACAAAGGGGGAGATTGTTTCAAGTATGTGATGATCAGTGTTGGCATTGATGTCAACATGTTTGAGTTGTCATTGGTGTCAACTGTATCTTCTAATATTGTTGTTGTTGATTGATTAAGCTATTGTGTTAAGGTGATTTGAATGACTTGTAGAAGTGCTGATGATGTAAGTATATTGTTCTTGTTGCTGGGTCTCCAAGTGCTTTTGAGAAAATGTGATAAATACTGAAAGACAGTGTTGAAAATAAGTATTCTGGCTTACAGGATACTATCTAAGTTTCTGCTCCGCATTTCTCCTATATTGAAGACTGGAGTGTGAGTTTTTGATATGTTTTAGAGAAGTGATTAAATATATTAAATCCAAAATTTGGTTGTCTAGAATCTTGTGGTTTGAGAGTTATGTTCACCAGTTTGAAGACTGTGTCTGGCAGTGTTTTGCAATATGATTAGGATAAAGAATTTTGCTCCACATCTTGGTTTTTGGTCTTGCGATTCTAGATGAGTGTTCATAAGGTCCATATCTATGTTCTATCAAAAGGAGTTGTAATTTAGTGCTCTGAAATGCATTTTTCTTGAGTAGCAGAACTTGGTAGTGTTGGTTGTGAATAGTCTATGAATTGTCTTCAAATGAGATCTATTGTATGTAGATTTGTTGGCTCCTATCTGATTTCATGTTGTTCATTGGTGTTTCTAGATTGTGTTAAAGGCTTGTACTTGGTCTGCAAGCTATGGTTGTGTTCTTGGAAGCATGTACCTAAATGTTCTTGGTGTTTGCACAAGTTTAGCTGACTTGGGTGCTAACACTAATTGCAGATGTGCTTCGTGGATTGAGGAAGCATGTTGAAGCATGTGAAGATGTCTTTAGGTCTGAGCTAAGTTGTGAAGTGGTCTACCTTCATTCCTTGTCTCCACGAGAATGTTTAGGTCTAGACCTAATTTGAATTATGTGTGCTTGCCAACCTTGGAGATTGTTTTAAGCATTGTAGAGAGTGTTGCCAACCTTGGTGAATGTTTCAAGGTTGATGATTGATATAGATAAGTGTAAAGGATTCATGTGTTCTATGTGTGTGCAAAGATGAGGATGTTTGTGTTGTGAGGCTGCAAATGTGATGATTGTTGTGCTTCAATGGAACTGAACTCAGGCATGTAGTAGATTCTATCATATCAGTTCATGGTAGTGAGCCACCCCTTTTAGCAGTGAGCATTCTTTTGGGTAGTGATCCTCTTTGTAATTTAGTATTGATACTACTTTATATTGTGAGCTAATCCTCACCATGGTTTTTCCCTTTTAGGGTTTTCCACATAAAAATCTAGTGTTTTCTTGTGCATGGTGTTGATGTGATTAAGTTTATGTTATTTGTTTTTCATGTTTAATCTTCATAACAGAATAAGGGTTTAAGTGAATTAATGTTAATGTGTTTATGTTTGTGAGGGTTTAAAGTTTTTGATACAACTAATTCACCCCTCCTCTCAGTTGTCTTGTGCATTTCAACAAGGTGGTCATGTGTGCATAACCAAGCATGCATATCCTCTCTAGATTGTTGATACAAATAATGATAGTACTGTTAAAACTAAAAATCAAATCTATAATCATCCTGGGAATGCTTCCATTGTCATAAACTAATATGATCTCATCATCACTCAACCTCCAAGTGATGTAGTGACAGTCCCATGCATAGAATTCCATGCAATCAGCTGCCATCATCAATTCAAAGTCTGAGAATGTCATGATTAGCATTATAGAACAGGTACTAGATCTCAATGTGTGACCATTGCATCAAGTCTAAAAATTTTCCCATAACTAGTTGGGTATATGCAAAGAGATGAGGGACCAAAAAGTCACCACATGGAATTTTTGGTCCAATACAATTCATAACATGAGCATGTTATAACACGCTTGTGTTATGGCTCGATAATACCAAGCCTAAAATGTGAGTGCATTATAACGCACTTGCATTTTGCAAAAGCAAAACTCAAAATAAAAAGTCAATTCACAACAGGTCACGGCTCATTTAGAGTTTGGCAAGCAGGTTTCAGTTTTCACAGTGTGAGTGCATTATAAGAAGGGTGAGAGTAATTTCTAAGTGCAATTAGTATTTTCACTATGCCACCTCACCAATCCTACTCCTGAGGATGTCATGAATGAAGTGTAGAAGGTGTAGTAGCTGAACAAGGTAGGGTTTGATTATTTTTTGTGAATTTGAAAATAAATTTTTAATTTTGCAATGTTTGATTGGATTTTTATGTTGAATTTTCAGTCAATGAGGCACAACAAAATCCTAATCCAGTAGAGGTGGCTCAAAACAACCCCCAAAACTATCAAAATCCCCCACCTTTACATCCTCACCATGAAAGAGATGCACAAGAAAACTATTTAGAGCAAATTGAAGAAAACAAAAAACATTTTGAGACCATAATTGAAACATTAAATAGTCCAAGTGCAAGCATTGATAGTAGGAGAGCCCTTGCCAAGTCATTAGATGTGATTGTTTCTCATATTGAATCGGTGAAAAAATAAATCATTGAATGGAATGACTATCGGGAGAGGAGTCAGCAATACTATGCTGATAGATTATCTTACAAACAAGTGAAGGATACAAATATTACAAAATCTCAATCATGTTCACATTTTATCAATCCTAAAACTAGCCAAACACTAGAAGAGACTTGTAAATGGTTCCTAATTCACTGGTGTGTGAATGAAGATATATCCCAAAACTTTTGGGATAGATGGTACATGGTCTTTGATGACCATCCTTGTAATAACAATGAGGTGCCACAATATTTCTTAAGGAAACTCTATTGTGATTTCATCCTCAAGGAGATTCCTAATTACTTTGACATTTTAGAGTTCTAGGGCAAAGGTGGTGGCTCTACCCAACATAGACAGGGGGAACATCGAGACCAGTACCACATACCTAGACCCCTCATGAGGCCAGCACATGTCTCACTCCCTTCAACTTTGGAGGAGAGTGTTGAGGTGGAGACACTGCATTCATTGAGTTCTCTCACCAGTCTCTAGCACATGGCAATGATCTTACCTAGGCTGATGAGGGTGAGATCAATAGGCATTGTTTGTCCCCACATCTTTGCAGTTCATGTGGGAACCTGTGAGATTATGGGACCCAAGACTCTCTCTAGGATGTTGTGATGTAGGGGCAGTAGCCAATGATGGACATATATGTATTGGATAATATTGTTCTCATTGATGACCTCTTACAACATACATTTGGTATTGACTCTGAGGTAATTTTTTACAAGGTTCATATTGATTTAATATATTTGTATTTGAAATTTGTAATTAATTATATGACTATCTATATTATAAGTCAAAATTAATGTATGTAATTGTCTACACTATGAAATTCCAAGGTCAAAGTCTTCATCCTACATCTATTAGTCATCCAGTGTAGGGTTATGAGAGGATGTCGAGTCAATAGGTATGCAATTTATCACATGATCATTAATGTAGTACATATATCAATGGTAATATTATTTAGTGATAATTTGATAATGAATAGGGAGCTTCACCACCACCTCCATGATTTCCTTGGTTCTTTGGATGTAGAACCACTTTGATAGAGGTAAATTTAACCATTTGTAATCATTATGCATTTAAATAATGTTATGTATCTATTTTGGTCAAATAACCTTGAACTCTATTTTCAGATGTTGAATATGGAGACTCCTCATCTTCGTCAATCAGCGGAGGTTATATTGTACTATTTTTCAACTAAAAGAGCAATTTAACCTAGCTAAGACCTAACTAACCACTAGGAAAGTTATATTGTACTGTTGTTCAACCAAAAAGAGCAGTTTAACCTAGCTAGGTTTGATTGGGTTCTTTTCCTAAAAAATTAAACAAATTTAGTAGGAAAGCACTATAGAAGTAAACAGGAAAAATGATAATTCCCAAAATTTTAAGAATGATTTCAATGAGATGATAACAGAATAGGAAATAGAGGAAAGAGAGGAACCTAGCACCAAAGTAGGGAAGCCTCAACCTCAGATGCCAGCACATGGCAAGGACATCATTGTGTGACATTGTCATCCAAGTAGCAACAAAAGGCCATATAGTATGGCTCTACAAAAACTTGTAGCATCACCCAGTATACATATGGAAATGAAACAACTTCCCAAAAATAAATTTTACCCAAAATATATACAAATGAAGCATTTAATTTAAAGAGGAAAGTAAATGAGAAGTAAGGTAATAGAGAGCAAACTCTTGTGCATTTGATCTCTTTCCACAACCTACACAATACACAACTAGAAAAACTTGTTGGACTATTTTAGGGATTTACCTCAGTCAAACCCCTATTTTGGTTTTTCATCCTCTATGAAACAACAAATGGAATAAAATAGAAAATCTTGCATGTGTGCTCTTACCTTAATTGCATCTAGGAGTTAAGAGCATTAGCAAGAAAACAATATCTATAAGTATTGTCCTATTCTACAGGGAAATACCCTAGTGTGCATAAAATCAAATGGGTCCAGTAGTCTTCACCACAAATATTTTCCAATGACATAATGTATTCATGAAGAAATACAATAAGAACTTCAAAGAAACACCATTTCTTGTTAAAAAACAATGTTACATGTTTTGCAAGGTCACACAAGAGGATATGAACTCCTTGAAGATTGAAGTTACAAATGAATGGAGCTTCAAAGCCCTTAGATGATAGCCCCTCATCCAAAAGTGAAGAACTCAAAATATTAAATGAACACCCACAATCACCAAGGTCTTGTCAATGATCCAAGAGAGTTGTATCTGCTTGATAATCTATTCAAAAACCATTGTAGATGTGAGAGAGATCACAACCTTTCTATTTTTTACCAAAGAGAAAGAGAGTTCCAAGAGGAAGCAAGAGGTCTATTTTTTCCAATCTTCCTCTTTTGCATGCCAAGAGGGAATCTCCTAGGGTTGGGTACACTACAAGGACCATTCTATTGTCACGTGGGCATTACCTTTGATGGGATTCGAAGGAATGAGTAGGAGAAGCAATGTTTAAATTTTTGGAATATTTTGGACACTAGCATGGCAAGAAGACATCTGCGCATAGTTCTTGCATCCTAAGAATATTCATTCAAACTTTGCATGTGTTCTCACAAAATTATAATAAATAATTGCTTAAAATAAATTTTGGAAAATATGAGTGATGAGAAAAAAATTAGGCTAAATATCTAGGTTAAATGGCCCTAGAGACATGTTACAAGAATGGACACTAAAGCGAGTGAAAACATATCATGAAATTGTGAGGGTACGCAATTTTCTACACTACATTTTGCCCCCACTTTAACGAGTTGATGGCACTAGGTGATAAGCTACGCTAAAGTACATAAATGAAATGATGAAAGTAAATAAATATGTAAAGGATGCCCAAAAGGATATTGTAGAGGATGCTGAAATTCTCTAGGTGGAAGAACGATGCCAACAGACTGAAGATCTGCAACACCACAATGTTAAGTACCACAATCATGCAAAATTACCCTATTAGGAAACAAATAACCTTGAAATATAAAACACACATTAGTTTGAAAAATAAGAAGAGAATGATGATGAGAAGAATGATAAAATAAAATAAGGGTGGATAGATGGCTCCCGTGTTTATGTCACCTTACTAAAATAAAGAGGCAGAAATAGGGAGTAAAGTCAACCACCTCAAAAAAATTCATCAGTTATGAATATTCACTTCATAGGGTTATTGAATAAAATAACATTAAAGACAAACCTATTATGGTGAGAATGGGGGCAAAACTAGGATTCTAATGCAACAAATGGTGCAAAAATTTGAGTTTGCAGGCTCAAGTTATGAAGATTTGAATAAAAAGTGCTTCAGAAAATTTGAAATTTTTCTATAAATAGTAAAAAGTTTTACTTTTTTACTATTCATTTGAATTGACCTATTATAGAATTTTTGAGCCGCTAAGTGAGTTTTGAGAGCCAAAATTTTGCATAGACAAGCCTATTGAGCACCACGACTGGATGCACTGAGGCAGTGCATGGAGCAAGGGATCACCATGTGTGAGGTAAGAGAAAATTTCTTTTCTGTTAGTTTTTTCTTTGTTTTTCTTGCCAAGAAAGTTTTCATAGAGTCCTAGCATCCTTTTTGGGTTCTAGCATTCAACTAGGGTGCTCACGGCCTTCGTATGCGCAAGCATCCTTTGGACATGCTAGCATCCAAAAAGGGCACTACCATCCAAAAAGGGCACTGCCATCTAGAAAGGGCGCTAACGTCCTGAAAAAAAAATTTAAAAATTGAATTTGCAAAATTTTGGAAGTTGATGCAGTTTTATAGAAATTTGACAAAATAATTGTTTGATGATCGTAGTATCCTCTATCTATGTGGGGACATATTGGTGGCTCATTTTATGCCTTGTTGAAGGACTATTAGAGCACACTATTACTAGAGGAGGCAATGCTACTGATGGTAGTTGGATTGTGGTGGGTGTACAAGATTTCAGTCATGTGGTTCCATGATCGCATGCTCATCGTACTGATGGAGAGGTGAGATGCAAATACCTCTATCTTCCGTATTCTAATAGGAGAGATGATGGTCAGACTAGAGGATGTGTACCAAGTTCCATGGCTACCAGTATGAGAGTGAGCCATATCAATAGTAGAGAAAAGATCAACAAGCTATGTGGCAGAGAGGCAAATGTATGCTCTCATGCACACCATCCTTGGGGATCCTTCAAGGAACATACATTTATGGTGGTTGCTACATGGAGGAGACAAGATCCCACCAATCTATTGCATTTTGATTGTTGTTGTTGTTGTTGTTCACATTGCTCCTAATGGACGAGACAAGCAGTTCCATGGCAGCCTCATACACATAATTAGGGTGATGGAGGGACAAAGGATTATATTTGCATTGGGTCACAGCATGCTCGTGAACCTATACCATGATCTAGGACAATATGTCCATTATGAGAGTGGGAGCCTCATGACCTACACTTTACTATAGATGTGGGCATTTGAGCATATAACATGTCCATAGATGGTAGGTGTACCTATGGTGATGACTTGGATAGAGCCCCGAGCCCACACCTACAGTCTCAGGAGGCATTGCAGTTTGGGAACTTATTATATTGGAGACAGACTTTTAATAGAGTGAAGGGCACATATATTGTATGGTGGCCCTACAGACAGATGCATAGATGGACGAGGCAAGAAGGGGAGTTATTCATGATGTAGAGGGACCATTTTCTAGTTGGTCACCTTGATCACATTGTTGCGCCCTTTTCCTACGACCAAGTCATGAGGTAGTTTGGCCAAGTGCAAAGCATTCCAAGGGTGCCACCAACATATGTGTGCTCTCATTACAGCACAATGAGACTAGGCGATCAGCCTCATCCCTATTAGAAATGAAGGTGAACAACTATAGAATGGAAATCTAATTACAATTATAACTATTAATCTAGTGCAAAACCAAAATGGAGATAGTATGAAATCAACACAAAGAAATAACAGAATAGAAGATCAAACACATAACACAGTGTTTACATGGAGAAACCCTTTTGGGAAAAACTCCACACAAGAAGAGATGCACCAGTCTGTATTAACTTCAAATAGAGTTTACAATACAACACTATCAATCTCCTCTCTAGTCTTGAATCTAGCAGTGCCTGTAATACTCATCCATAATTGTAATACAAGATCATCTTAAAAGAGTGTTTCCTTCTAGGAAAAACCTAACATAACTTCTACCGTCAAATCTACAACCTAATGATAAACAGTCCATATAGACTCTGAAATTACAATATTTTATAAGGCAATTTTCTAAAAAAAATTCTTCAGGGGCGTTGCCCCTGAACCCCCAACAAGGGGGCTAGGAAGTTGTTGTTGATAACTGAGAGGGGGGGTGAATCAGTTATCTTAATTAATTTAACTTTTTGTTCTTCTTTAACAACTAGTGCAGCATCAAAACAAATAAGCATCCATAACCATGAAAGAAGAAACAAAATCAATACACATAACACAATGATTTTGATGTGGAAAACCCTATTAAGGGAAAAACTACGGGGTGACTAACCCAAGATTGTATTCTCTGTTAAAAGAATAGAAGTACAAACTGGCACTTGCCAATTAGGGCTCACTGCCTGAGCACACTGCTCACAAGAGGTTCACTACCTACAAGAGACTCACTGTCTACAAGGTACGAAGAAAGTAACAAGATACTTGAACTGATGAGAAGCATCCACATATGTTGAGGTTTAGTTTTGGTTAGGCTCAATATATTGATCTACTACACTTCATTCTTCCTCTTCTTTGGTGTTGTTGTCCTATCACATACCAGACCTGTATTATTGCTTCCACACTGCTCTATGCTTTTCTTCGCACTTCGCCACACACCACACACACCTTCTCATCGAAATCCATCTGGTATATATATCCACACAAAGGATTTCAACATCTTTCTAGTCGGCATCTAGAATACTCAACATTTTCCCAAACTCTGGTCTGTCGGCTGAATCCTTGCTTACCAAGTGATGCGTATCAAAGAGATGCTTATAGAAGTCATTAATCATGTCGGCCAATCATGAATGATCCCTTAAGAAACTTGATTACCATCAATATCTCATCTGGATTAAGGTTTGAAGCTCTGCCGGTCAATTCTTCCTCAGTCTACTCTGCCAAACAGGAACCCAACACTTAGGTGTTCATATCTTTTCACTCTTACATCACTAGAGGCTCAATCTATAGAATATATTAGTCATGGTACTCCTCTTGACTTTCCCAAGTCAGCACTTTGCTGAGATACTTCCTCTAAGAGATCTGGACCTAATTGTTGGACCTTGTTGCATGCTCTGTTCTTGGTCACCAGACCAAAATATTATTCAATCTGACTTCCAGTATAGACATACCATGTCTTGCGGATGTGTGGGATGGACTCTGTTGCCATCAATGACAACATTCATGAACCCACATAGTGTCTCTTGCCAACAATCTCCCCCTTTTGCATTGATGGCAACACTTAGTGAAAAATGACTAAGTGTCACACTACACTCCCCCTTGGTTGATGCTCTATTCTAAAGTACACTTTTCTAGAGCTCCCCCTTAGCTAGATTCCACATTTTTTACTACTCCTCACTCCCCCTTTGACATCAATGGCAAAGGGTAGAATTTGCACACCAAAATTCCCAAAAATCCAACTGTACTTAGCCGCATAAGTATATATACATGTTATACTTTACATATACTGAAGTATATCTACAAAGGTTGTCTTCAACTGGACAAATTATGTTGCCCAACTCTACTTCATCCTGTCCAAAATTGAGATGTGACCACTCAACAGGAATGCAAAAGCTTCTGCCTTCTTTAGATCTGTCGGATCATTGGTCTAG
This sequence comes from Cunninghamia lanceolata, assembly GCA_027924645.1. NCBI lineage: Eukaryota > Viridiplantae > Streptophyta > Pinopsida > Cupressales > Cupressaceae > Cunninghamia > Cunninghamia lanceolata. Next base: position 17,997,107 of record BSBN01000055.1, read on the forward strand.
GCTGTGGTCTGAGCATCAATTAGGGCCTCATGCATGGCCTCTAATTTAGGGATAATTATCCCTATAAGTTCACCCATCCTACTTATTATATTCTTCCTTTCCTTTTCAAGTTTCTTTAGTTCATTTAGAATGGCAATAGTCTGACATTCCTGGTTTATTATGGATGTGGTAAGAGGATCAAAATTTTGAGATACACTTGACAGTTTATCCTCTTGCTCTTTCACTTTCTTCTCAATATCCTTTGTCACTTTAGACCAGGATAAACAAAATTTATATATTTCTCCACCATCTTTAAGAGCATTTTCTAAGCTCTTTATCCCAATATCCATAGTTCTCCTATCATTGGTTATTAGCCCTTATACTTCGGAGAATCTCTTACCCAAAAATTCTTTTCATACTTTCTCTTCTACTGCTTTCTCTAAAGAGTCAAAATGTGTATTAACAGAATTTACAAGAGACTTTAGATTACTGGATGTGGAGGCCGAAGGATCCTTTTGGAAGGATGGCATGATTTTCTCTAGCACACTAGATTCAATCTCTATTAGCTCACAGTCTTCCATGTGAGACTTCAAAAGCTTTTCTTTTGCTTTGGCTTGAGCAAAAGATGCTACCTTCATTGTCTAGACCGGAGAGAGGGAATCAAAATTGAATGGCCCTTGAAGTAGCTCTGATTCATCTAATTCCATCATTTCTTTTGTCAAGAAGTCTATGATTACTTCTGTAGTGTCTCTTGCCGGAGATAGAGTTTTCTTCCCTTCTACAGCCTCAGCACTGTCACTTGTCATCTTTTCTGTTTGACCTTCTTCTCTTCCCTTCACTTCTTCTCCTTGATTGATGCTCTCTTCTTTTCTTTCTTTTCCTTCAATTCCAGAGTTTGTAGGGGGATCTGAAAGAGAGGTGTCTACTTCTCCATGAGCTTCCTCTTCCGAAACAGAGGAATCTAAGTCCTTAGCTTTCTCTTTACTTATCTCCTTTGTCTCTTCTACAATTGTCTCAGTAGATTCTCCTTTGTCATCCATGGCAGAGGGTTCATCACCTAAGTGTAAGAGTCAATGTGACTCAGCAAGCCAGGATCACCTGCAATCAAGACAACCTTCCACACAAAGATGACAAGAGAAGATGCTAAAACAATGGAGCAACTATATTAGACTGTCATATCAAACTGTATGAAATACAATGAGAGAGCCTTGCTTATAAAGGCAAGGTGAGAGCTAGAAGGGTGGAATGAAAGGTGGAGTTATTCCAACAACATGTGCCAATTAGATGATGATAACTAATTGCACATGTGGAGGATAAGACAACTCACTCCAACTATCAACAACTCAACACACAACTAGAAACACCTAGACATCTAGAAGACTCACCAAGTCAACTTAACATGTGTGAATTATGTGTTCACACCAACACCCCCCCTTAAGTGCAACTTAGGGAGTAGTTGACTAAAACAAGATGCAATGATGGATGGGTCCCAGCTACTAGGCCATGTTAAGTACCCATGTAGAAAATCTCAAGTGGAGAAAAGGAGAAAACCTCATGGGACAAAACTCCTCTCCAAAAGTGAGAATGCAGAAAACAAATGAAAGATGTGATGGAAGGAGGACTCAAGACCCCCCAAGAACTACATCCAACACATATATACAATCAAGTAAACCACCATAGGAGAGCAAGTCTGAGACTATAGGTCCCCCCCACAATGAAGTAGCTCCTGTGTCGATGGTGAATGCCCGAAGAAGAATGCTGAAGAGAATCCAAAGCCTGCAAACAACATTCTTCCCCTTAGGAAGAAACAGGTCCAAAGGCTGATGTCGAAGAAACTCCATCTCAAGGTATGAGGGAAAAAGCCTCATGAGGTATGTTGTCTCTGAAAACTTCTCAAGGGTCAACATGTCATAACCAAAAGATGTCACATAATCAAGTGCTACATGCGACAATCCAGGACAAGATGAAAACTCAAGATCATCAATCTCCAAAGACAAAGTATCCTTCGAATGATGCTCAATATACTCCAACTCAATGCCAAACTGTGACAAGTGAAGAGGAGAAGAAGCATGCACATCCGAAGTAGAAGAATCAACTCCTTCAAAGAGGAGATGAATATCATCAATGATGTCCTCCAAGTCATCAAGATAGGACTCACGAAACATGGCTGCAATACCTGTCAAGTACTCATCCCACAAACCTGTATCTGGAAGACATGGAATATCCTGCTCAACTGAAGTGGAGGAAATTATGTCAATGCCAATCTCTGAAGAAGTAGGAGGAGGAAGCTCAAAACTAGTCTCAGGAACCGAAGTAGATGCAAGAACACCAAGGTTCAAGTGACCAAACTTCTCCTTAGAAACATGATTCACACTTGATGCATGAGGGTGAATAGCAAACAATGGATCTACATCATCATCAGAAACAAAATGGGAGAAGGTGTATAAGCGAGATGCATGATCATCCATCCCAACAGCAATGATATCTCTGCTCTCCAAGTCTTGAATGATCACAGAATCAGGAGTGAACTCAATGATCTTCCCTGCACCACAATGAGTAATCTGGTAGATGGAAAGGAGATTGGTTGTCAATGAAGGTACACAACACATTGTTGAATGTACATGAGTTACCAACATCAATTGTTCCTTTACCACTTGCATGCATGTATGTATTGTTACCCATCAAAATAGGTGGTGAAGTACATGACTGAAATGAAGAGAACATCCCCTGTGAAGATGCCATATGATGAGAAGCTCCAGAATCAAGACAGCATCTCTCTGACTGTAGACTTGTTGAAGAAAAGAATGCTTTTCCTTTTCCTTTATCTATCCCATAAGCAATGCCTGCTATCCCTGTAGATGTAGATGATGATTGTGGCGAAGAAGAAGACTTGGGTAAAACTGTTGTTGATGGAGAATACTCAATGTTATGTTTTTAAAGAAGTTGTGACATCTCTTTAAACTTTTTCTCGTAACATTTAGTTTCATCATGACCCAATTTCTTTCAATAAGAACATTGTGGCTTCTTCTTCTTATTGGACTCCTCTTTGGAAGAAGAGTTAGGGGTTTTCTTTTATTTTTTCTCTTGCTTATTAGACTGTGAATCCTTGTGTTTCTTTTCCTTATTATGTGAAGCCTTGGGATCTTTTGTGCTTTGTGTTGCAACTAGAGCCTATTTTCTAGGTGACTTCAATGTGCCCATGTGTAGTAGCTTAGCTTGTTCTCTTGTGAGTTGTGCAGCAAACTCCTCAAGTGAAGGCATGGTAAACTTAGTACCAAAGGCATCCATTGTAGCATACAAGGTAGAAACATAAACTGAATATGCAAGACCCAATTTTGCAAGAATAGATAGAATCAATTGTTCATCTTCTTTCTCAAGACCACTTTGTTTGAGTTGCAACCTGAGAGACTTAAACTTGGTGAAGAAGTCTTTGATTTGTTCAAAGTCTTGAGGATTAAGTGCAATTAGCTCATTTTCCAATTTGAACCTTCTTATTTTATCTTGCTTGCCAAATAGATTGTCTAGTTTTGTCCATTTCTCATTTGGTGTAGTACAAGACTCAACATGAAATCTCAAATCTAGAGAAATAGCAAGACAAAGTGTGCCAAAAGCCTCATCTCTTCTATCTAACCATTTTCTTCTCTCAGTAGCACCTGTGGGTTCTGGATCTATGCCTAAAGTTATTCTATGTAACTTTTGTTTATACAACACAAACTCCATGTTTTTCTTCCATTCAATATAATTATATGGAGTTAAAATTGGAAATTGAGGCACATCCATGATGAAAAAGCAAGACAACAACATAACAACACCCCTTTACTATCCAAGAGAGCCCCCCCAATTTGTTGTGGCACTTTATACTTAGTGCGATTTACAATTGTCCTTAAAGGACCAAGATGGGGAAAAACAACAAAATCTCTTAAAAAAGAGATCTAAGTAAGATTAGAATCACTCACAATGATGTATTACAGCAAACAAATCCTCTCAAAACAAATTTCACCTCCTCAAGTTTCAAAATGCTCAAGTTATCACTCAGATGCCAAAAAATTGACAAATGAAATAAAATGAACCTGAAGCAAAATCTGAAAAAAGTGCATGGATGGCTATGTAGAGCTCCTAAATACCTTTTCGATGCCACAAGAATTGCGAAAAATGGAGATCGTGGCAAAAAGTTATGAGCTCGGGAGCCAAAAAAGAAGATCTGTCTTCAACCTGCAATAAATGTTGTTAAACAGAAAAATTAGAGAAAAATTATGATACCACTGCAAAATGCTCTCTATTAGCTTTCTGTTGATATATAATTTGCCCGATTTTGGCACCGTGGGCAAAAGTTGTGCAAAAATGGAAAAAAGCCCTATTTTAGGACTTTGAGGGGCAAAACAGGGCCTCTGTCACAATATTCTCTTCTCTGAGTGGAATATATTGCTGCAGAAACAGAAAACCACCAATTTGTCTTTGAAAACCACTTCAGGGGGAAAACCACTGTCACAAGGTCAAAATCACCAAGCAGAAGACAGAACACCCGTGACTATGTACGAAATCCGCCTAGGAAGGTCGAAACTGCTCTTGGAAGAGGAAACTGCCAATGTTTAAGATTTAAGGACTGTCAGCTAACTGCTGAGTATGTGGACTGCTGACGTGGATCACAAACTCCACTGACCACAAAAATGCCAACGAGATCTTTGAAAGTTGATTGCCACAGTTTATGTTTCGACTACCAAAAATAATGTAGATTGCCAGTCGATAGCAATATCTGCCAGAAAAAACTTGCCCGTGGAAGACAATGAAATTGTCACCATTGTAGAAAATGTTGACAATGATCGCCAAAGAAAACCACCGGTAGATCTGAACTCCAAACACAATTCAAAAAAATGATATGCCGACTATTTGATCGCCGATGTCTGCAAAAAGAACCGCCGATGCTTAAGGACCACCATGACTTGTTAAACCAAAATGACGACTCTGTAGTGAAGATCTGGCAAATGGAGTTTGTAATTAACTGCGGAGATCAAAGAATGGCCAACGAAATAGTTCCTATTGACTAAAGATTTCAGCCACAAGAGCAAGAATGAAGACTATTTATGCAAACCACCAATGTAAAAAATAATCGCCAGAGATCTCACGATGGAAGAAAAGCCAGCGAAAACTTTGTGTTGACTACAAAATGTCAAACTGCTGATTGTAGCAAACTCGTTGACCGCCTGATGAAAACAAGACCGCTGGGAGATCTTGAATGATTGCCGGGGAAACAAGATCTAAAGACCACCGCCAAAGTTTGCAAAAAAACTCGCGCCGATTGTGGAAATGCAGACCACCAGGATATTTAGTAAAGGTCATCGACTATTGATATGAAGATAGGTCGACGAAGATCCACTGATGAAGACTTGCTAATAACCACCAAGGGCGGATCTGCTGTGGATGTCATCGAAAAACTTGAAATTGTTGTTTGGTCGCAGTTTAAACCACAACCACGACCGCCAATTGTGAGAATTTAACCACCGATAGGATGATTTTCACAGCTTTACGCCACCAAATGTGGATAGAAGACCGCTAGTAGTGGATTTGACCACTGGATCAAATGGGATCTGCTGATGGTTTGAAGATCGTCGAAAAAGTTTTATTAAACACTGCCAAATCAAAAGCTCATATGCTTGAGGATCCCACCGATGCCGATGGAACCACAAACATTGACCGAAATGTGGCCAGATCTAAACCATCAAAGAAAATTTAAAAGACCTGCGAATATGTTTTCATTCACTGCAAAAAAAACAACCTGAAAGTTTTTTATAGGTCGAAGCCTAGATCAGGGGTCCCACAGGCCCTTGGACGCAAATCCTAAGGGTCCCTGGCACGCAGGTTGTTTGGAGTCAAACCTCGTAGTGTGGTAGCTGACCCGACACAAGGTACAACTGTGGGCAGTGCTACGCACACAGGGTACGCAAGTACCCTACAACTTTAAAAAAAATTAAAGTTTTCAAAACAAACTTTTGCAGTACCCTTTTAAAACAAAATCCACAGAAATTAAATCCTAATGAAAAAACAAATTACCCGACCGATGACGTCAGAAGTACTCAGAGAGGACACACTGACGCAGATCTTGACAGTGAAGCAGAGATGGTACAGGGTACGGATTTCGCCAAGGGACCATGGGCAAAAAAAAATTTGTCAAAATTTTTTATGACGAAATTCAACGAATGAACAACCAATCTATACAGATTTGGACCTCCTGATCGCAACCGTGATGTCAGATTTGCTCCAGGATGCTCCTATGATGCAGCTCCAAGCAGAACCTCTCCAATGAGGGAAGGAAATTGTAGATTAGGCCTGATACCATGTAAGAGTCAATGTGACTCAGCAAGCCAGGATCCCCTGCAATCAAGACAACCTTCCACACAAAGATGACAAGAGAAGATGCTAAAACAATGGAGCAACTGTATTAAACTATCATATCAAACTGTATGAAATACAATGAGAGAGCCTTGCCTATAAAGGCAAGGTGAGAGCTAGAAGGGTGGAGTGAAAGGTGGAGTTATTCCAACAACATGTGCCAATTAGATGATGATAACTAATTACACATGTGGAGGATAAGACAACTCACTCCAACTATCAACAACTCAACACACAACTAGAAACACCTAGACATCTAGAAGACTCACTAAGTCAACTTAACATGTGTGAATTATGTGTTCACACCAACACTAAGTCCTCTATAATAGGAAGATTAAATCTTTTAAAAGCATTCCAGAGGATATCTTCTGTTTCTTTAGCCACCTGATCAATCTCTCCGAGCATAAGCTTATTCATTTTGGCTTTGCTCTCGAACTCATCCTTGCAATCCTTGAAGATCATGTTCTTTTGTTGAGGAGTAATGGAAGGATAGAGTTGGATAGCAATTTGCTCCCAGATTTCCAAGTCTTTTGCCATGGCATTGTTCTTTCTCATTTCAAGTTCTTTTTCTAAACTTTTGGGAATCAGAGATATAATCTCAACGAATGCTTTGTTATAGATGTTTAGATACCTAACTGTAGCTTCTTGCAGGATTTTTTGATCAGCTTCACTAAAATCATCATAAAATTTAGTCATTGGTTTCAGGTTCCCATCCACAGTGACTGATTTGATGATATCATCAATGTAGAGAGTAGGCTTTTCAACAAATTCTTCTACCTTTTCTTCCTTGCCTTGACGGGTAGAGGGTTCACTGGATGTTTTCTTCTTCTTCTTCATTTTCTTGACTTCCTCGTCGGTTTCAGTTTCTTCATCATCCTTCTGACTTGTATAGGATCTTGTTGCCTTTTTCTTTGTTCTCTTCTCTCCCTTTCTGGATGTCTGGGCTTCTGATTTTGATGACTTTTGGCTCTTAGAGGTGGCAAATGCAGAGCTCTTGGAGGATCTGGTCCAAGAAGGGGCTTGCATCGGATCACTTTCTTTCTCTGTAACTTATTTCTCTTTCTCTGCTTTTTCTAGTTTTTCTCTATTTGAATCAAGTGCTTCTTTTGAAATGCCATACCTTTTAGTAGCATCCTCTACTTCTTTTCTCACTTTTCTTTTCATCTCCGGTTGTCTTAGCTCTACATGTATCTTTACACTCAACTCTTCAAAGGTTCCAAACCTTTCTGCCTCAAGGTCCTTGGGCTGACTCAGTAGGTGTTGAATATGCAGCTCTAGAATTTTCTCATCAACTTCATGCCCCATTGGCATGATCCAGACTATCCTTGGCTCCACTGCCTCTATTAGGCATTGATCAGTTTCTACCATAAAGCATACTGTATCCTTATACTTTTCAACTAGAGATTGGGGGATTCTCTCTCTGGCTTGCATCATACTTTGAAAGTTCTTGAAGTAGCCCCAGAGTGTTGTATTCTGTGCCTTGGCATCACCAATTCCATGCAAATAATCTCTGATTTGTATGGCTACTGGTTTGTCATTTTGCCATATCTAACCACTGGATCCAGGAAGCTCATTCATAAAGTAAAAGAACAAACATAGTATTAGGCCACCATACTTGAATGAGTTCTTCTTGTCCTTCTTGATCTTTTGTAGGTTTTCCAACAGTTGTCTTAGAAGAAGCTCACAAAGATCATAGTCAGCATTTTCTCTTAGCATCTGATAAGCAGTGTAAATTACAGTTCTGGGTATTGAATTTTCCCTACTGGAGTGATATATCTTGTAACCAATTATCATGGAGGCAAACTTGATATCCGGATCAATGATATCTTCTATTGGCATTGCTCTCTTGTCAAATTTTGATCTGGTAGCCTCACTCACAGTTTGGTTTTTGACCGATTTGAGAACAGGTAACCCTCCGGATGAGTGCAAAGCGGTTACCGCCCTAATAGCATCTTTTGTGATCTTAAATGGTCTATTCAACCACATGAAGTTGTCATGCACTCTGCTCAAAACATACCGGACCCACTCATCTTCTGCAAAATAAGGGAAATGGATGCACTGTCTGAAATGCTTATCCCGGATGACCTGGTATTGGGGTTTAAGTTCAAGTGATTCATCTATCAATTCCTTGTGGTAGATATCCATCATCTTGGATTCCCCAAATTCTTCAATGTTTGCGTGTATGTAAACCCTAATATCTTCTACATGCAGAACCCCATGCGGAACGCTAGAGAATGCGCCTAAGGGATCAACTTCCAGAGATTTGTAGGGGTGTTTTTTGAATTTAGGGTGTGGCCCATCAGTGATTTTGACAACATTCGGAGTATCCATCTTTCAAAAGATTTAGAGAGAGTTATTCAAGAGCAGAAAATATCTTTTACGCTTCTAGGGTTCATGATATGAACCAGATCAGATTGCAGGATGAATCGACTTCTGCAGTTGATCTTTGAGAGGTTTGAGACAATTTAGTTGCAGATCTCTTTCTCTCTTCTTCTTGAATGCAAATGTGCAAATGATGAACAAAAGAACCCTTATATTTATGTGCAAACCCTAATTTCACATTGTAATAAATACACAACTTAAGTTATTCCAGTTGCTTTGCTCTCCTTGTCTTGAGAGATCTTTTCGGATCACTGAGATGCACTTAGTGTTATTCTCGGTGAGTATTGGCAATCTATCTACCTTTCTCCAATCATTCCATTCATCCATAGATCAAGATACCTCAAATTTGAATCATACTCGGTCTAACTGTGAAAATCCTATTCTTACTAGATGACTGTTAAACCAGATCAATCTTGGAAGATTAACCTCTTCTAAATTTCTTGCGGATCTTCCATATCTTTACCAAGGCTTATTTAGATGGTTCTCTGAGAACCCTTTAATCCGCAACTTTCCATGTGCCAATTTCAAGCACCAATTGACTGGCTGGAGGAACTTGTTTTCTTTTGTGACTCCCCCTGAGCCAGAGCTCATCTATTTAGTTTCCAGAAGGAATATCAGCTCCAGATTCTAGTGCAGATCCATCCTCAACATTTTTTGTACTCCTCTTCACCCAAATCTTGTTCATCTCCCTTTGAATTTCATCCGCATTCACTTTTCCTTTTCCTTTGTCTTGGTTTTGATTATGATGCATTGGACCCTTTTTCTCCTGATTCTTACTTCTGCAGAATTTGGCAATATGACCGGATCTATTGCAATTGTAGCAAACAACATTTCTTTGCATATTCAACTAATATCCTCTTGATATACACTAATTAGCCATATGTCCCATTCTATTGCATGCAAAGCATCTACCATTGAATGAATTGTTCATTTGCATATTTCTACACTCATGAGATTTGTGACCATACCTTTTGCATTTAAAACACTGTCCGGAGAAGGATGAATTAATCTGATTCATTCTTCTTCTGCATTAATTTGCTTTATGACCAAAGTTATTGCAATTGTGGCAATATCCATTGAAGGATGGATATCTTTGAGCATTTGGTTGCCTTACCGGAGGTCTTCTGGGCCTGTTCCTTGGATTTCCTGATCTAGAGTTCTTTTGACTGGATCTGGAGCTTTCACCTTTCTCATACCCCAAGCCTTGCTTGTCATCTACCCTCTTTTGGCTTTCAAGAAGAACTGCAAGCTGAGCAAAGCTTATCTTGAATTTCTCTTTGTATTCATTTGTTGTTTGAAGATCCCTTTTTAGAGTGTCAATCTGATTCTCAAGTTGTTCTTCATTATCTCTAGCTTCTTCAAGATCAGATTCCAAATGCCTGATTATTCTATCCATTTTGTGGCAGTCTTCTGACTTCTCCTTGAGAGATTGTTTTAGATTATTATCAGTCTTTATTTTCTCTTCAATTTCTTGGGTGAATTTCATAACCCCTGATTCCATTTCATGTCTTACCATAATGACCTCTTTTGATAGCTTCTCACATAATTTGTTCTTCTCATTCAAATCTTCATTAGTATCATTGGCTTCACTTTAACTTGCTAATTGCTAAAGAAGTTCCTTTCTCTTTTTCATAGAGATACTTAGTTTCTCCTTTAGTTCATTTATGAAATCATCAGCTTGTTTGAGTCTTTCCCTCAAGTTATTGACTTCAGAGTGAGATTGCTCAAGATCATCAAGGGCAGACTAAAGTTGTTCTCTCATACCATACATATCCATTGGAATTCCCAGATCTTCCTCAAGCTGTTAGGCTCTATTTGGAGGAACTTAGCTCTAATACCAATTGTTGATAACTGAGAGGGGGGGTGAATCAGTTATCTTAATTAATTTAACTTTCTATTCTTCTTTAACAACTAGTGCAGCATGAAAACAAATAAGCATCCATAACCATGAAAGCATAAACAAAATCAATACACATAACACAATGATTTTGACATGGAAAACCCTGTTAAGGGAAAAACCATGAGGTGACTAACCCAAGATTGTATTCTCTATTAAAAGAATAGAAGTACAAAATGACACTTGCCAATTAGGGCTCACTACCTATAAAAGACTCACTATCTACAAGGTACAAAGAAAGTAACAAGATACTTGAACTAATGAGAAGCATCCACATATGATGAGGTTCAGTTCTAGTTAGGCTCAATATACTGATCTACTACACTTCATTCTTCCTCTTCTTTGGTGCTGTTGTCCTGTCACATACCGGACCTGTATTACTGCTTCCACACTGCTCTCTACTTTTCTTTGCACCTCACCACACACCGCACACACCTTCTCATCGAAATCCATCTGGTATATATATATCCGCACAAAGGATTTCAACATCTTTCTAGTTGGCATCCAGAATACTCAATATTATCCCAAACTCTGGTCTGTCAGCTGAATCCTTGCTTACCAAGTGATGCGTATCAAAGAGATGCTTATAGAAGTCATCAATCATGTCGGCCAATCATGAATGATCCCTTAAGAAACTTGATTACCATCAATATCTCATCCGAATTAAGGTCTGAAGCTCTGCCAGTCAGTTCTTCCTCAGTCTACTCTGCCAAATAGGAACCCAACACTTAGGTGTTCGTATCTTTTCACTCTCACATCACCGAAGGCTTAATCTCTGGAATATATTAGTCATGGTACTCCTCTTGACTTCCCCAAGTCTGCACTTTGCTGAGATGCTTCCTCTGAGAGATCTGGACCTGATTGTCGAGCCTTGCTGCATGCTCTGTTCTTAGTCACGGGACCAAAATATTCTTCAATCTAACTTCCGGTATAGACATACCATGTCCTACAGATGTGTGGGATGGACTTTGTTGCCATCAATGACAACATTCATGAAGCCACATAGTGTCACCCCCTAGACCCCTTGGTGACAGTACTGGAGGGGCAAGCCCCCCACACCGCCCCCTCAGGTATAAGGATCCAAAATGCGGCTGAAACAAGATCACTTCTTGGTGAATACGTCAGCCCTTACGAATGATTTACAAACAATATTAGGAATAATTAAACATAGGATTTACAAGGTCGATGGCACCTTAATCCTAATAGTCCCACTATCGTGGATGTGAAGATCAGTAATCCTCAAGTTGAGGATACAGACCATGCACCAACAACTGACATGGATGATGTGGGGGTGACCCCAGGATTTGCAACATGGTTGGCTGCTTTGAAACTAGCACCCATATTTTTTATGATGCCCCTACTGGAGCTACTCGCCTATTGACAGAGAAGGGTTTAGAGGAGGAGATAGGGGGAGGACAGAGAGCAAGAGAGAGAGTGAGGATGAGGAGGAGGAGCCTACACCAATAGTGGGGAGGTGATGACAACGAGGTGTGAGTAGTGCAACCTCAAAAGAGATGTTGAGATCCTAACCTCAAGTAGCACAAGCCGCACCCTCAGCCAACATAGTACCAGGCCAGAGGGAGTGAGGGGAGTCTAGTAGTGCATCTACTATGAGATCCACTTTAGCACCAGTGGTGGGGGTAGATATGATGACTATGGTCACTTTCATCACAACATGATCAACTCTTCTAGATCTCGACTGGCAAGTCGGGGATCTAGGTGAGACTTCTAATTTATATTCTGATTTGAGTAGAACACTAGATATGTATCTTGACTATTTTTATTTGATGATATGATGAGATATTTGACATCACTTTTTTTTCTTTTTGCAGTACACACACAGGAGTGGCTCGACTATATCAGTCAAGTGCTTGCGGAGATGGTGCCTAGTGTTCAACTCTAGTAGGGTGTGCAAGCTAGATACAGGCCTCAACAGACTGCTTGGTGACACTTGGAGATTTTTGAGCCCATGGTGCAGCAAAGAGTTACATTAGAGGAGAGTTGGATCAAGAGAGATCGGGTTGTTGTAGAGGTTACTTCTATCACTACCGAGTGGGACTAGGCTAGGGCCAAGAGTGATCAAGTAGTGATGAGAGCCAAGAGTGTAGAGGCTACATGTAACACTCTACAGAGTTGGTTAGACACTCAAAGCACACTAGCGATAGGGTTAGATCACCCAGGGTGCAAAGCCTGATGGATGAGACAAGCCAGCTGTAAGCTTTGGTCACACAACTATAGCAACATGTGCTAGACATTATCACAAAGGCAACAAAGCTGAGAGGGATAGTGAGAGGCCTACAGTTGTGAAGCCATATCGGCTCACGATCTGTGACATCTCACCATGAGCCATCTATATAATAGCCACCACCAGGGCCTGAGGGATTAGGGAGTCACGGTCCTTATGCATGATGCAGATTGTTTTGTACTTATATTTTCATATGCCACATTTTCATGTAGTGGACACTTTTGTATATCATGTACTAAAAAACATTCAAGATATATATACAAGATTGTATCTTTTTAGAGCGATTTGGTTTGTTATGTGATGATGATTATATATTTTGTTCATGTGATGATGGATATTTAATTAAATGATATTCTGATCAAATTAAACAACTTGTTAAAAGTGTTTAACTAAATACTAGAATGAGTTAAACAGTAATTGATGAAATTTACACAATTAAATATAATGAATCTTGATCTAATAGGTAAATTAATAAAGAAAGTTATCTAAATAAATGCATATGATAGATCTAATTAAATAACTAAAGGAGATTGATTAATTGTTTACACAATTAAACAATCGACATGGTAAAGAATGAGGTAATTTCCATTTGAAAATGAAAACTACACTAACATTCAAGACATCATGTAATAGAAGCAACAAGCATAAAGTAGTAATGCAAAGTATTTAAATAACACTAGACAAACTAATGCAATATTGCTTTAAAAGAAAAATTACATATCTAACAAAATATACAATTTAGAAAAGGATAATAACATGAGAAAGGAAATGTGTTTATGATCAAATGACACAAGTTAGGAGTTAAAACTACTCGAAACTAATCTACACAAATGCCACATAAAGCAAGAAATTAAGAAGGAAAATGATGCAAGTGCATAGAATTAATGGGCTCTTTAAGTGGCTTATTGTCCACCATAGAGAGAGACCACATGCATCAAATCCATAGACAGAGGTGATGATGTAAGGTCCCAACTAGTTTGGGCTAAACTTTCCTTTTGAACAATATTCATGTTTCGCTAGTTTTCATATAGCACCAAGTAACCTAATTCAAAGGATTTGTAAAGAACATGTTGATTATAACAACGATTTAAGATATTTTGGTATGCTTGAAGGTGCTCGAGAGCATGGAGGTGTTGTTCACCAAGCATTTCAAGTTGCAAAAGATGTTGATCATGATAGGTATTGTCATCAATGAAGCCTTGGATGGAAATCCACAACGAGGGAATTTCCAACTCTAGAGGCATGATAGCATCAATGCCATAAACAAGATTGTAGAGATCATTCCAGTAGTTGTATGAATACTTGTATGATAGGCCCATAATGCATAAGAGAGTTGAGTATGCCAATATTTACCATGTTTATTGACTATTTTTTGAACAATCCACTCAATAGTTTTATTAGAGGCTTATGCTTGGCCATTTGATTAGGGATAGTATGTCATAGAGAAGCGGTGTTAATATGGAATTTTTCTAAAAAATAATTCATGTATTTGTTTTTAAATGGTATACCATTATCACAAACAAAGGTGGAAGGAAGTCCAAATCTAGAGATTATGTTATCTAGGAGAAAGCGATAGATTAATGCAATAGTCGTGGATCAAAGTGGAACAACTTTGACTGGGATTTCATGAGTAATCAGTAGCTATGATGATAAATGTATGACCTCGGGGAGAAGGTGGTGAGATTTTTATAATAATATGCAAGCCCCAAATAGAGAACAACCAAGGTCCTACCTCGGCACATAGTTCCTGTACAGGAGCTCGAATAAGGTTGCTATGTTGCTAATGCTGAGGGCACTTTTTAACAAAAGCAAAGGAATCTTGTTCCATGCTTGTCCAATCGTAACCCATTTGGAGCAATTTTTGAACTAGGAAACATCCACTGAAATGCCCCCCAGGCACCTAAATGGGCCTCGTTAAGGGCAATGGGGATTTCATCCTTAGTTAAGCAACATAGAAGAAGACCATTGTAAGATCGACGGTAAAGGACATTAGAAAGAATAATATAGGATGCAACAAGCTTGCAAATGCAAGTTTGAGCACTTTTTAAAGAACTAGAGGGGAAGGTGTACCATCACTCAAATAAGTAAATATATGGGAGTATCATTCCTTTGAGTCTACATTATGGCAAAAAAGAGAATTTAGCGAAGTAGAATCACCAATAACTGGTGACAAAAGAACTTGAATTATAAAATGGTAGTCATCTGGAGAATCATCCATGGTAGTCATCCAAAGAATCATCACATGGTACAAGGGAAGTAGTGCTTGCTATTGTGTCAGCATGATGATTTTCTTTATAGGGAATGTTATCGATAGAAAAAGAGGAAAATTGATAAAGTAGTGACAGCTAAGTCATGATATTGAGACAATTTATCTTGTCTAGCCTAATAAGAACACATGAATTGCTCTATAATCAATTGTCAATCACCATGAATGTGAATATGTTTCATATTGAGAGATAATATGGAACGCAAGCCAACAATAAGGGCTTCCTACTCAACAATGTTATTAGTGCAAAGAAAATTTAGATGGAATGAGAGAGGAAGTGGCTTACTAGGAGGGACCAATACAACACCTACCCCAGAGCTAGTTTGACATCTAGATCTGTCGAAGAATAAGTCCCATGGTTGGTCATCCTCTAAGGATATAATATTATCATCAGGTAATGAGTCCTAATTAGGAATAGAAAAATAGGAGGGGGCCTCAGCCAAATGCTTAGCTATGGCCTGTCCTTTAATTGCCTTCTGTGATCTACAAATTTAAGATCAAAGTTTGTAAGTAACATAACCCATTTAGTGAGGTGCCCTGAGAGATTTGTTTTAGAAAATAGATGTTTAAGAGGATCAAATTTAATGATGACATGTGTTTCCACATGGAGGAGGTAATGTCTAAGCTTATTCATTGTGAAGATGAGTGAAAGACATTATCTTTCTAATAGTGTGTAACGAGTTTCATAATTGAGTAGTGTTTGGTTGATGTAATAAACAACACACTCCCTACTATTTAGTCAAAAAATGTCCCCCCTAGGACTTTTACCTCCTAAGTTTAGCTCCTAGGTCCCTTGTTTTTCATATTGCATGTTCATTATAACTCCTGATGCAAAATGTCCTGAAACCCATGTCAAATGGGGCTTGAGGGACATTTGTGGGCTTAACCCTACCCTAAAATAGGACCTTGGGGCTTCAGCACTCGTGCCCTAGTCTTGCCCTATTTTAGGCAGGTCCTAAATTTAAATGTCTGTTATGTGACCATTAAAAGGTTCCGTGGCGGACATCTTAAGTTTGAATTATGAAATTTGTAGCAGGAATACATATAAGCATGTTTAGGGTTTCATTTGTAAACTAGAAGATGACTAGAAGATGAATATAAACTTTTGGCAAACTTATGATTTTAGAGCATTCAAAGCATTCATTGTGGTAGAGCAAACTTGTCTTGTTATTGTGTTTGTTATGCAAATTTGGCTTCATCTTCTCATATGTTGAAGGATTTTCATCTACATGCAAGATACACCTCTAAGGTGATATCTATTTGTGTTGAATCAATCATTTATCAAGTTTATCATTGGTTTTTACCTCTATCCTACAAGGATACGCACTCTTTATCAAACAATGGTGTTGGAAGGCTTGAATGCCATTCTAGGGCTTGACTAAGGCAAGCTCCTAAACACCACAACCCCGACCCCCTTCTTTGTGATTGTAGGTGACAGGTGTCATGTTCTGTGGAAGTGGAGTTGTAGGAGGCTGTGATAAAGATTATAGTATCTAGATTAGATAAGAAAAGAACTGCATGGTCTTGGGCACCTGCCCTATAGCCCTCCATATGTCCATACCTGAAAACCTCAGGAATAACAGAAACAAGTTACTGACCATTTCTGGGATTCTCAGCAGAATTGCTACCCTGAGCTTGGGTGCCTGCTCTTTAGCCCCTGACATTTTAGGAACTAGAATCTCAAAACCTAGTATGTATCTACTCTAAATATTACATCTATGTGTGTGAGCATTTGTCAGGATTCGTTCGTTTATTTATGATTTTGCATAATTAGGGTTTTAAGCATAATCAAGCATTAAATTAATACATTAATGAGCAAATTCTAAATTTCCCTATCGTTACAAGTGACCATCAACCTTTAGGTGAATCCTCTTGCAAAATTTTTGATTCAACTCGATTGAATGTCCTTGAATATTCTTTGTGAAAGGAGGATCTAGGCATATTATTCATTAAACCCTATTTCCACAATTCCATACATAACATTTTGGTGAACCCATATTTTAATTCAATTTTGCACCTTGTTCAGTGTTGTACTTCATATTTACATTCACTTGATTTACATCTTATTGCATTTGAAAATTTACAAAAAAAATTGGAAATTTTAAAAAATTTGAAAAAAATTGGCATCTGTTTAGGGTGAAAATTGGATTGTTTAGATTAGTGTTTAAATCCTCTTTTCACCCATTACATTCAAGGACCCTCGGACTGAGTGGCAGAGCACTATCAAGTCCTTGGTCACTTACAAATGCAGGGAACCTTAGATTAGGGTGTTTGATTGTTAATTTTCCTTCTCTTATGTTCAATTATCCATTAAAACCCTAATTATGCAAATACGGCAACAAACAAATGCATAACAGAAAATGCCCCTACAGAAAGCTGTAAAATTACAAATGACTGTGCACCTATTTTCAGGATTCTGAGGTGGTAAAGTTAGGTACAAAAGAGCAGGCGCCCAAGTCCAATGCCCTACTTTTTGTCGAGAACTATGGACAAGATCTACAACCTGTTCCTACTGCACCGAAGGTTTTTCTGTCACAAAACTTTGAGGACTAGGCGCCCAAGTCTAGGCAGCTATTTCTTTCACTGATCTACAATTCTGACACTCTAATATGCCTTCCTACAACTTCACTTTGTCTGCATCATCAACCTGTAACCTACAATCATAAAACTTTGAGAGGGGGTTGTGGTGTTTAGGAGCTTGCCTCAGTCAAGCCCCAGAAGGACACTTAAGTCTTCCAAACACCTTTGTCAGATAGAGAGTGCGTACCTAGGGAGGCAGTGGCACAAACCAAATGAATAATTGATCACAAACACAATAAAATGTCACCTTGTAGTGAAGATCTCATGGGAGGAAGATGCTCTTCATTCCATATGGAAATGGATGCTCAAATCTACAAACACAAACACATAGGCCACACAAATATGCTCTTGTAATACAATTAAAGCCTTGAATCACCTTTAGGATGCCAAAATAACATGAACATCATCTAGTCTACAAATGAATTCCTAAACATGCTTTTATATGCAACTACAAACAATCCTGCCAAGAATTTTGTAATTCAAACTTACCATGTTGGCATAGGACCCAAATAATAGTCACAAGGCGACACCCAAAAATTGGGACTGCCCCAAAATAGGGAAAGACTAGGGTGCGAGCGCCCAAGTCCTTCCTCCCTATTTTGGGTAGGGGTCATCTTAAGTAGACCCCCTAGGTCCTATTTGTCATGACACTTAGGGGTTTTCTCATTGGGGTGCTGAAATATGATGTAAAATGTCCTAAATGCACACAAAAGACCCAAGAGCTAAACCTAAAGAGTGACAAGCCCCCAAGGGGACATTCTCTGATGTTACATTTAGCCCCCACTTTAATGTATGTATAAATACAAGGCCAATACATGCATTAAGTACAGTCACAAACACAGCAAACATGCCAAGCACGGAGAAGACATGCCAATCACATAGAAAATAGTAGCAAACACGCAAAACATGGAGAAGACAGTTACAGTAACACAGAACACAGAACACAGAGAATACAGTAAATGCATAGAAGACACATTAATGCATAGAAGGCAAGCATGATTTCTTTTCTTTTCTTTTTCTCCTATATATATGAAATGCAGATGCAAGTACTGGAAAGTAAACAAACCTCCCATAATGCAAGAAGCACTCATCGCACTGGTCTTTAGACTACATATATGGGGCAACACACACGCAAGACATGTAAAACCTCCCAAAATGTAGGAAGTACTCATCGAGTTGGTCTTTAGACTACATATGGGGCAATAGACACACTACACAAAGCAAGCACGCCAAACACACACACTTGAAGACATGGAGAAAACACAGTAGACAAGCGATGGAGTGTTCCTATTTCTAGGTTCAACACCATCTTAGGCACATTACAGGCACACATCAATGATTGGGCTTGGCCACAACAATCACTAAAAACATGCTTAAGGGTTGAGTTAGTCACAAAACTGATCCCCGCCTCTGCAGAGGACTTTTGAAAATAACATGATGATGCAATCTGCTCTGAGAAATATACCATCCCCGCCTCCACAGAGGGCTTAAGATAAAAAAGGATATACGCGATATCCCACCTCCATAGAGGGCTTACATGATTGATTGATTGATTGCAAACAAACTCAGGATGTAGGAAGCACTCATCGAGCTAGTCTTTAAACTACATCTGAGGACAAGCACATTGCTAACATTTACAACAGACAACTTACCTTATATATGCCCCCACCTTAAGGTGGTTGATATCAGGTATTGATATCAAGCACGTTAAGGTAGGAAGAAAACACACAAGGGAACACAAGCTCTTGCAAAGCCCATGGGCCCCAGAGGTGACATGTACTTCACGATCACTAAATGTTCCCACAAACACATCCCTGCAAGAAACATGTTAGTGTCTACAAAATCATGATAAACAACAACATCAATGCATATAATTAACCACACAAAGAGCCAAGGTTATACAACGAGTTTGGAGTTCAAGGATAACCATGGGGCTATATCATGAAGCTCTCTAAATTGAGTACCACCACGGCTAGATTCAAAGACAAACAAAGGTGCACAGAGCAACAGTATTGTTAAGGTTTGTAAATGAGATAGCATACCATCAAAATCACTACGTAGAAAGCACAGAGTGCTTCTACTAGCCAAGCGTCGGATAAAATATACAACCCCATTGTCATATTAGGAACTAAGTCCATTTTTTTATTACTCTCGAAAGGGACACTAGGTCTACATCAGTATATAAATGTTTTCCGTCATCTTCCTGCTAGATAGAAACACTAGAGGAAGGGAAACAATAAATCAGAGAGGAGAAACAAGTGTCTTAGAGACTATCACATAGGAGGGTGCCCCCAAGTCACCAACCGCAATGCTATTTCTGTAAGACACAACACACAACGATGAAATCAGAGAGAGAGGCAATATAGAAGAATGATGATATAGATAGAAGAAGGTCACAACAAAGGCAGTCTCCTAGTATCTTGAACCTTACAGGAGAATCAGGGGTCATCCCAGGAGGCCTAAACAACATATAACACATCATGGGGAAAGTACATCACAAGAGAAATAAAGGGTTAGAGATACTTACCTATAGGGACCGCCAGGCTAGTGGGTATCATCAAGCACATCATCATCATCCTCCCACTCCCTAATGTTAGAGGAAAGTGGGACATAAGGTACCATGGCCCAATTCATGTCTTGCTCATCATATTGGTCATTGTTAGGATCATCTTTGTTTGGTTCAATGTTAGGATCAATGTTTTCTTGTTGAGATGCAAGGTAATCTTGTGGCCTTCTCTTTCTCCATTTTGCATTTTGAATTTATTTTTCTTTATGACTTAGTTTTTGTAAAATAGGGCTTTGCTTTGTCATGGACTTTTGTGTTGTAGAGGAGGAAGCACCAGGATCAAAGTTCATTTCTCTAGGTGGAATGTTTTTTTGTTGACAGTTACCTCCCAATCTTGGTAAGGATGACGAGGGAGGAGCCTCAACATCATGATGGATTTGTTCTTTTATTGTAGGGAAAGTGTCATTGATTTCATCATTCTGTACCAACATACCCTCATGGGAAGAATTATTTTTGAAAGAATGTCTAGAGGATAATTTTGTGTCATCATCACATGAAGCATGTATTGAATGCATGGGAGAATTACTATCACCATCATCTTTTTCATTGCTACTCATGGAGAAGAACACAGTTAAGTTTTCTAATATCGTGGGATATTCACTCATGAGGATTAAAAATTGGTCAAAATCAAGATCTTTGATAAATGCATGCAAAGATACCATTGAAAAATCACATGAAGGTGCCATTTCAATGTAAGATTAGATTTTGAGAAGTTTTTCCGAAAGTATGCAAAAGACAAGTGTAAGACTATATGCAAAAAGTGACCTAAATGCTTGATTTTTTATACGTTTTCAATGCAAATAAGTGAAAGCAAAGGTGTTGTAAGCATTTTCATCAGGGACAGAAAATTATATGTTTGATATCAGTCCAAAATAGAAATAATATCCTTCACAACACTCTCTTGATGCAAATCTAAGATGGCGATAAGTCAAAATATAGTGAAAATATGTCAAAATATGCAATTTTTTGACCAAATCTTGATGCAAAAGAGCATGACAAAGGATGTTGTGAGGAAAATGATGATGGATAGAAAAATATATCAGTGATAACAGCCACTTAGTGTCAAAATATCTGTCACAACACTCTTTTACTGCCACTTAAGGTCAAACCCTAGTGAAAATATAGCAAAAATAGGCTATTTTTCACGGTTTTTCAACTCCAAGACCTAGAAAAAGGGGTGTTGTAATGAATTTTAGGAGGTGAATCAAATAAAAGAAATTATATCAGTCACCTCAATCCATAAAATTTGTCACAACACACTTAGAATGCAAACTAGGCCAAACCCTAGGGCAAAAATAGTGAAAATAGGCAATTTTTCACCAAATTTTCAATACAAGAGCCTGATAAAAGGGTGTTGTGAATATTTTTAGGAGGGGAAGAAAATAATTACCCTAATAACAACCAATTAGTGCAAAAATACTCTTCATAACATGCCTATGTTGCAAATTTAGAGAGTCGATAAGGCCAAATCTAGTGAAAATCGATGTTTTTCAAGCCCTAGGTTTGAGATCTTGACACAAAATGCTATATGAATGTTTTGAAGTCTAATTTATGATGAAAATAAAGTTTATTCAGATCTGAAAATAAATTCCAAGCTCTAAGATGCAAAATGCAAGTGCAAATTTAATAAAAATGCATGAAAATTGCTAGTTTTTTGTTGAAATTTTCTATGAAAAAATGCAAATATTTGAAATCTAAATGCAATTTTACACTAAAATGCAAGACTACAGCCAAATGAAAGTTTGAAAGGGTCTCTAAAATTAGTAGAAAAAACTGAAAGAAGATTTTGCCTACTAACCCTAGATTTTGGAATTACTAGGTTATATGAAAATTATCAAAATTTCTACAAAACCCTAGGCAATTGTATGATGAAAATGCACATTTGCAAATTATTGTATTTCTGTAATTTTCTATAGTTTATATAAGATATGACGCAAAAATCATAAATTAGGAAAAATTAGAATGAATTGATGCAAATTAGAAACCTATATGAAAATGCAAGTTAGTGTTTCCAATTTTTTTAATTTTTTTCTAATTTTCTCAATGCAATAAGATGAATGACTATATGAATGAATGAAATCAACCCAAATCTAAAGACAATCACTTAGCAAGTTCCAATTAAGTCCAAAAACACAGGTTCACCAAAATATTTAGGGTGAAAATTGGATTGTTTAGTTTAGTGTTTAAATCCTCCTTTCACCCATTACATTCAAGGACCCTTAGATCGATTGGTAGAGCACCATCAGGTCCTTGGTCACTTACAAATGTAGGGAAGCTTGAATTATGGTGTTTGATTGTTAATTTTCCTTCTCTTATGCTCAATTATCCATCAAAACCCTAATTATACAAATACAGCAACAAACAGATGAATAACAGAAAATGCCTCTACAGAAAGCTGTAAAATTACAAATGACTGTGCACCTATTTTCAGGGTTCTGAGGTAGAAAAGTTTGGGACAAAAGAGCGGGTGCCCAAGTCCAGTGCCCTACTTTTTGTCAGGATCTATGAACAAGATCTATAACCTGTTCCTGTTGCATTGAAGGTTTTTCCATCACAAAACTTTGAGGATTAATGAGTGGGTGCCCAAGTCCAGGTAGCTATTTCTTTCACTGATCTACAATTCTAACACTCTAATATGCCCTCCTGTAACTTCACTTTGTCTGCATCATCAACCTGTAACCTGCAATCGTAAAACTTTTGGAGGGGGTTGTGGTATTTAGGACCTTACCTCAGTCAAGCCCCGAAATGACACTTAAGTCTTCCAAACACCTTTGCCAGATAGAGAGTGTGTGCCTAGGGAGGCAAAGGCAAAAACCAAATCAATAATTGATCACAAACACAATAAAATGTCACCTTGTAGTGAATATCTCATGGGAGGAAGATTCTCTTCATTCCATGAGGAAATGGATGCTCAAATCTGCAAACACATAGGCCACACAAATCTACTCTTGCAACACAATGAAAGCCTTGAATCACCTTTAGGATGTCAAATTCACATGAACATCATCTAGTCTACAAATGAATGCCTAAACATGCTTTTATATGCAACTACAAACACTCCTGCCAAGAATTTTGTAATTCAAACTTACTGTGTCTGCATAGGACCCAAATAATGGTCACAAGCCAACACCCAAAAATTGGGACTGCCCCAAAATAGGGCAGGACTAGGGTGCAGGCGTCCAAGTCCTCCCTCCCTATTTTGGGTAGGGTTCATCTTAAGTATACCCCCTAGGTCCTATTTGTCAAGACACTTAGGGGTTTTCTCATTGGGGTGCTAAAATATGATGCAAAATGTCCTAAATGTACACAAAAGACCTAGGAGCTAAACCTAAAGAGGGAAAAGCCCCCAAGGGGACATTTTCTGACATTACAGCATCCTAGGCTTGCATTTTGACATAGTTTTAATTAATTTCATTTAATTTCTAATTTTTTCATCAGATATGATATAAATTATAGTAGTACATCATTTTATAATAATTTTCATTGCATTTCTATGCTTAAATTATTAGATTTTGCTTGAAATTGTGCATTTTTCATATAACCTAGTTTCTCCAAAAGCTAGGGTTTGTGGTTAAAATCTTGTTTCAGATTTTACTACTCTTTTAAAACACTCTTTTAGGACTAATTTCTGATTTTAGTGTTTCATCATAGTGTGTTTTTGCATTTACATTTCAAATTTTGCATTTTCACATAGTTAATTTCAACAAAAACTAGCATATTCACTCATCTTTCCTTGAAATTACACTTGCATTGAGCATTATAGAACTTGTAACATCATTTTAAGATCTGAGCTGATCTATTTCACATCATAAATCTGATTAGAAAACATTCATACATCATTTTTATTGTTTCATGTCTTAATTTCACAATTTGGGTTTGAAAACCTTGCATTTTCACTAGATTTTGCCTTGTCATCTATCTAGATTTACATTATAGGTGTGTTGTGAAGGATATTTCTGCATTATTAGACTAATATTAAGGTTATTATTCACTACCCCTCATTAATTTCATTACAACACTACTTCTTTTAGGCATTTGCATTGAAAAATCAAAAAATCAAGCATTTTTTGTCATAAACATACATAGGTTTGTATTTATTTTCTTGCATATATCATGGATTCTTCTCATCATTCATCTATGGAATATTTAATTGAATACATTGTAAATGTTGATAATTTATACAAATTCACTGATAAATATCCTCAAGTATTACATCAAATAGCATACATCTATGGTATTGACACATCTAAAAGCACTACTTGTGATATTCTTTGTTCCATAACCTATTTGAAAGCTTTGTGACTATTGTAGGTATTTTCCCTTCAATCTTAAAAAATATCACTAATTTCATTTCTGCAAATAATCATGAGGAAAGTAGTGGTGAAAATGTCCTTCCTTCCCTCCCTTCATTTCATGATGACATAATGGACATTCTTTCTGAGACTAATATAGCCCTGGGTGATTCATCTAATAAAAAGACTTCTACTAACATAACCTCACTTGGTGAGGATATTTTGGCACAAGAAGAAGACATTATTGACACATTCCTTAACACCATTCTACCATCCTTGCATGCTCTCCCTAGCCAGGATGAAGCATTGGATGATGCAGATTCTCTGTGAACAACTTCTTCAACTTATTGACACTAAAAGTTTACCAACTGATCTTCAAACACTTCTCAACTACATCTTAAACAAAGAAATGGATCACACATCCTTACTTGACAACTCGCATACCTTGGATAATACTAAAAATGTGGAAAACATCAACAAACATACTATTCCTAACAACCAAGGTTCCCAACACCTCACAAAACTAGTTGAAATGGGCATCTTTCGGGTTCCCTTATTACCTCACTTGACTAAAATGGGTATCTTTCCAACCCCTACATCACCTTGTTTGATTGAGATAGAAACTTATGACATTTCTTCTACACCATCATTAATAGATACCTTTCCATTAACAACTCCTACAATTACCCCTTCACAAACTCACGAAAATGTGGAAGAAATAAGAAGAGGTAAAGCTTTAACCATCAAGGTAAAGATCAAGTTTGAAGACAACTGGTAAGTATTTCTAACCCTGGTGGTCACCTATGTCGTAGCATTGTTTTCTCATTTATGTGACCTCCTCTCTTGCGTTGTGTTCCGTTCCCCCCGTGATGTGTTATGTGTTGTTTAGGCCTCCTTGGATGACCCTTGATACTCTTGTAAGGTCAAGGATACTGAGAGACCGCCTTTGTTGTGACCATTCTTCTATTTGTATCATCATTCTTCTATCTTGCTTCTATTTTTGTTGTTGTGTGTTGTGTCTTAGGCGCATAGCATTACGGTTGATGACCTGGGGGAATCCTCCTACGCAATTGTTCCTAAGACACTTGTTCTCCTCTCTCATTTTATTGTTTACCTTCTTCTAGTGATTCTATCTAGTCGGTGGATGACAAAAAACAAACATATACTGATACAGACTGCGTGTCCCTTTAGCAAGCAAAGAAAAAATGGACCTAGTCCATATATGAAGACGAGGTTGATTAATATATCTGACACTTGGCTAGTAGAATCACTTCGCGTGATATTTTGATGTTGTCTTATTTTTCTAACAAATCATAACAATACATCTACTTCATGCACTTTGATTGTTTTGAGTGTCTCACCTTGTTGTTAAACTCAATTCTAAGATGCCTACAGTATAAGCTCCATGGCTATACTCAGACTCGAACCCATTTGTGTAGCCTTGGCTTCCTTGTTTTCATGCATTGCTTAGATTATGAAGTGTGTGTTTGTGGGAACATTCAGTGATCATGAGCACATATCACCTTTAGGGGCATGGAATTTGCGAAAGCTCTTGTTTCCTTGTGTGTTTTCTCTCTACCTTAATGTGCATGATATCGGTACATGATATTAACCACCTTAAGATGGTGGCATATAAAGGTAAGTTGTTTAACGATTTTGGTACTAACGAAGTGTGTTTGTAAGCCCTATGTGGAGGCAGGATGTATCTCCAGCGCCAGTGCACATCTTTATTCTATATTGCAATCATGAAGCCCTCTATAGAGGTGGGATATTGTGCATATCCTTTTTATTCAAAGCCCTCTGCGAAGGCAGGGATGGTGTATCTCTTGAGTTAGTGCACATCCTTTTTATCTCAAAAGTCCTCTGAGTAGGTAGGATTGGTGTATCCTCCCTTAAGCATATCTTTGGCGGTTGTTGTGGCATAAGCCCAACCGTCAGGTGTGCTTGTAGCATGCTTGAGATGGTGGGGGCTTAGCAATAAGTTCCTTCCATCACCTTGTTTGTTGTGTTTAAGACGTATAGTATGTCTTTGGCATGCAATACAGCGCTCGTGTATTTCGTGTGTCTTCCGTGTGTTTTCCCCCTTGTGTAGTGTAAAGCTTTGTGGTGAAATGCCCCTCCCTACACTCAGGCGTTGTATGGCATGTTTGTTCCCAAGTATATCCCAAAGAGCATGGTGAAATGCCTATCCTATGCTTTGGGATTTCTATGGCATGTTTGTTCTCAAGTGTAGTCCAAAGAGTGGTGAAATGCCCCTCCTACACTTTGAGATTTGTATTGCATGTCTTCTTCCCCATATGTAGTCCAAAGAGCGTGGCGAAATGCCCCTCCTACATTTTGGGTTGTGTGTTGCATTTTTACTTTCCATATATCTGCATTCATTTATATATATATAAAAAAGAAATAATCATTGCATTCACTATATTCATCATGTTTTGTGTGTCTTCAATACTATCTTCTCCATGTCTTGTGTGACTGTTACTATCTTCTCCATGTTTTGCATGCTTGTTATTGTCTTCACTATGTTTGGCATGTCTGCAGTGTGTTTTCTCTAATGTCTACCTGAGACTAGAGGCTAGAAATAGTTCCTCAATCTTTGTGTATGCATTAGCTTCAAGTGCCTGGCGTGTTTGTTGTGTTTTGACCATACTTTAATGCATGTATGGGTCATGCATTCATACATACATTAAAGTGGGGGCTAAATGTTTAGTCATAAAATGTCCCCTAGGAGTTTTACCTCCTAAGTTTAGCTCCCAGGTCCCTTGTTTTTCATATTGCATGTTCATTTTAACTCCTAATGCAAAATGACTTGAAAGCCATGACAAATGGGGCTTGAGGGACATCTATGGGCTTAACCCTACCCTAAAATAGGACCTCAGGGCTTGGGCGCTCACGCCCTAGTCCTGCCCTATTTTAGGTAGGTCCTAAATTTAAATGTCTGTTATGTGACCGTTAAAAGGTTTTGTGGCTGACATCTTAAGTTTGCATTACGAAATTTGTAGCGGGAATGCATATATAAGCATTTTTAGGCTTTCATTTGTAAACTAGAAGATGATTATGAACTTTTGGTGAACTTATGATTTTAGAGCATTCAAAGTATTCATTGTGGCAGAGCAGACTTGTCTTGTTATTATGTTTGTTATGCAGATTTGGCTTCATCTTCTCATATGTTTAAGGATTTTCATCTACATGCAAGCTACACCTCCGAGGTGATATCTATTTGTGTTAAATCAGTCATTTATCAAGTTTATCATTTATTTTTGCCTCTATCCCACAGGGATACACACTCTTTATCAAACAATGATGTTGGAAGGCTTGAATACCATTCCAGGGCTTGACTAAGGCAAGCTCCTAAACACCACAACCCCTAACCCCCTTCTTTGTGATTGCAGGTGACAGGTGTCATGTTCTGCAGAAGTGGAGTTGCAAGAGGCTATGACAGAGAGTATAGTATCTAAATTAGACAAGAAAAGCACTGCCTAGGCTTGGGTACCCACCTCGAAGCCCTCTGGATCTCCATACCTAAAAACCTTTGGAATAGCAGAAACAAGTTATAGACCATTTCTGGGATTCTCAGCAGAAGTTACCACCTTGGGCTTGGGCACCTACTCTTTATCCCCCGACATTTTAGGAACTGCAATCTCGAAACCTGGTATGTATCTACTCAAAATATTACATCTCTGTGTGTGAGCATTTGTTGGGATTCATTCATTTATTTATGATTTTGCATAATTAGTTTTTTAAGCATAATCGAGCATTAAAATAATACATTAATCAGCAAATTCCAAATTTCTCTATCATTACAAGTGACCATCAACCTATAGGTGAATCCTCTTGCAAAAGTTGTGATTCAACTCAGTTGAATGTCCTTGAATGTTATGTGTGAAATGAGGATCTAGTCATCTTATTCATTAAACCCTATTTCCACAATTTCATACATAACACCTACCTTCATCATCATGTTGGGCTATTAAAGCCTCTAAGGCGTGAGATGAAGCAAAAGTATAAAGAAGAAATGGATAACTAGAAATGGTCAGCATAAGAATAGGAAGATTAGCCAAATAGGACTTGAGATCCTCAAACACTTTTCAACAATCAGCATTCCATTCAAAATGAACATTCTTCTTAAGAATATGTGTGAATGGAAGAGTGCAATCAACAAGTTGTGAAATAAAATGACAGATAGCCTTAATTTTTCCTTGCAAACTTTGAAGCTAAGATATGTTCTTAGGGGGTGACATGTTCACAATAGTGTCGATCTTTTTAGTATCCACCTTAATGCCATGATGTGAGACTATGAACCCCAAAAGCTTGCTTGATTCTACATTGAAGACACACAAGTATGAGGGTTTAGTCGCATATTATAGAGGCGCATATGCTCAAAGATGCTACAGAGATTATGCACATGATCTTAGCGCAAGATAGGCTTGGCCAAGATATCATTGATAGTCTTCCAAGATATTGTGAATAAATTCATGAAAAATTAGGGTTATTTCATGTTGGTAAGTTGCACCAGCATTCTTTATTCCAAACGACATGATCACGAAACAACAATTACCCCATGGTGATGTAAAAGTAGTTTTAGGTTGATCCTAAAGGTTAATATCAATATTGGGTAAAGGATAATCATCCTTTAAGGATGCTCTATTAAGATCACAAAAATTGATACACATTCGGATGTGGTTGTTTGGTTTAGCGACAACCACAATAGTGGAGAGCCAAGGTGAATAGTCAATCAGGTGAATGAATCTAGCTTGTAAGAGCTTTTCAATCTTGACCTTGACCAATAAATCCACCTTAGGATTCATTTTACAAATTTTTTGTTTTACGGGTTGGGCATTGGGATATAACACTATGTTATGGACCACAATATTCAAGTTAATACCAAGCATATCTACATATAACCAAGAAAATAACTCAAGAAATTCATGAAGAAGATCAAAATGCATGTCACCCTTAGGAGGACAAGAATTGCCCAATCTTGATGATTTTATCCTTTACTTGAGGATCCATCAAAACATCAAGAGCATCTCCAATAAGGAGAGTACTACATTCTGGGAGATTTGATGAAGGATACACTCAAGAGTTACTAGGGGATGAAAGGATATCACCTGATGAAGCAACAGATTCCCCAAAGTATGCTTGTGCATTTAAACAAAAGGGAAAACCACGATCATGATGATATAATGGCATGTGCTCATATACCCCTAGGAATTCAGCAAGTGCTGCATCATTAGAAAAGGAATCCAAGGGATGAAAGTCAAAAGAATCTAAATATTGGGATATAAGTTCAAAATACACAAGAGGAATAGAAGAAGAATCTAAAGAGGTAGAAATCATATTCACATATAGGTAGTCTCAATAAGAGGCTACAAAGGGTCAACAAGGATAATATCCAAGACCTGATGCAAAGCCATATGGATTAGGCTCTAGAAGGATCTTGATACTCTTTTCATGTTTACCACATCCATTTCCTTTATAGCCTACACTAGAGAGAATATGAAAACTGCAACCATAATAGGATTGCATCTCCTTAAAAGACCAAGGATCCCTATTGGTGGCATAATCTATGCATGAAGTGTAATCACACGTATCCTTAGGAGAAGGAGAGGAAGAAGTTTGTTTAGATGTATAAAAGTTGTTTGTAGATGTGAGATTTGAAGATGCTTTTCGAATGTTGAAATGAGGGGGGTCAATTTTATACTCTCCAACAAAGGAGGGTGTAAAATCTAGTGAGCCCTAATCATCACCAGGACATGTGTTGAGGGATGAGTCAACACCATGATAAACTTCGTGTGCAAAAGTTGTGGATGGGGAATCATCCTTAGCAAAAGATGAAGGAATTAAACTTTGAAGGGTAGGAGAAGTGTGAGGCTGTCACAGAATCTGTATGTTGACAATACTGCATAGGATCCAGATCAACTTTAATCATATAGGTCATGTTTCCAAAGACAAATTTTATTGATCCATGCAAGGTAAACAGGATTGTTCCCATGGCGCGGATCCATGGTCTACCTAGAAGAAGATTATAAGATAGTTTGTCGAGAATAGCATGGACAAGGGTAGGAAAATTTGATCAGAAGCATGAGTGTTCCTAGTGTTTGTCTACCAACATTGTCAAAGCCACAGATGGAAAGAATAGTAGGGGATATTAAAGCCATATTAGTATTAATATGGTTCAATAGATCTATCCCACAAACGTTAATACCATAACCATTATCAATAAAGGTATGTTTCACTCTGAAATTATTAATTCCAAAAATAATGAGCAGAGGATCATTCTACTTTTGTACTTCCAAGGAAGGTAGTTCATATTGCTAAAACACGATATCGATAGTATTTATGTAAATTCAATTTAGAAAGGCATCTATATCATTCATCCTAGTAAAAGATGCAACAGGGATCTTCTGTGGGGCTTTCGGGAGCATACCGTTGTTGGCAACATGGTTAAGAGACACTTCTAGTATGATTGTGATATGGGGTTTTCATTGATGGCAATAGTCAGATATGATTGGGAACAGGTCTTGAGACAAATTGTAGACAGTATTTTGGTCCAGGAAGAATGACTTAGTCAAAATGACTAAGTGTTGGCATCCTACTGAGTTAGTGATAGAGATTTGATTTGTACTCCTCTGTAGATGCAGATTCTGGCATGCGGTTCTAGTATGTTGCACATGTTTGTTTAATGACGTTATATTCCAAGTCTCATGTCCTAGTAATCTCTAGAAGCTACACCATGAATTGCTTAAGTCTGGATGAACAGAGTTCAGTCATGAATAGTGCAGACTGCCTGAGTATTTCAGTCCACATTCCTCCACTATTGGTTGTCTCAATTTATGGTTTGGAGGTGTTGTAAACACATGTTAGGAGTATCCAATTCTTGATTTTTAGAGTCTAAGGTTTACCTGATGATCATCTACAAGCGCTTAAGTATTGGCACTCAGATTGACAGTGTTTCATAGTGACATAGTCAGTAGTTCAGAGATCCACATTTTGCCCCATAAGAATATTATGACATACAGTTTTGAAGGTATGTTGGGTGATGTGTAATTAATGTTTTATATGAATTTTAGAGTCTCATGTTGTCCACATTAGAAGTTGTGATATGACAGTAGATTTGGTTAAGTATACTTAAGGATGAGGCTAACATACAAGTTGGATCGATGTGCAATAAAGATATATTGTTTGAATCATCATTCTAAGTGGTTCTATAATAGGTCCACACCTATATGAAGGTTCTTGAAGGATTACATTGTTCCACATAACTTCCTGTGAAAATAAGTCAAGACGACTAAGTATAACGTTTTGTGTACACATTTCATTTTTGGCAAGCCGACCCAGTTTTAAGTTAGATCTTGTTGCGGATATCAATACTCGATGGATTTCAATGTTAAGCAATGCGGATGGATGATTGATTTCATGTGTATGCAATCTAACACCATTTTTGTGATCCAAAAAGTGTAGTAAAAGTGTAGAGGACAATAGAATAAAGTATATGTGAGCAGAGTAGAGAAATAGAGTAGTCATTATGAAGAGCTTTGAAACTGTATTTTAAGCTATCATTGGAACTGTATTCCAGCATTCAGCAGATGCATTTTTAATATTTCTTTCTTTGTAGTGAGCCACCCTTTCTCTATCTTCTTTTCTTCATGGCAGTGATCCTTTTGTAGTGAGTACTTCTTTGGATAGTGAGTCCTTGGGCAGTGAACCCTAAGGTAGTGAGCCCTTCTGTAATCTAGTTTTGATATTATAATATATTGTGAGCTAACACTCACCGTGGTTTTTCTCTTTTTGGGTTTTCCACGTAAAAATCTTGGTGTCTATGTGTTATGACTTTATGGTTGCTTTTCTTGTGTTTATTTTTGTTTCATGTTATTGAATTTGGTAAATGGGTTAAAAAATAGGTGAAAGAATGGTTTTATAGAATACTGATTCACCCCCCTCTCAGTATTCCTTGTGTTCAACAATTGGTATTAGAGCAAAATGTCACAGGTTTGAATCCCCCTAGGTAACACTGGTAGGGAAATTGTTGGAAAATGGTTAGCGCTCCCCATGGGATTCGTGACATGGACTAACCGCCTCCCATGGATTCATTAACTTTGGCGCTTGTATCAGAAATTGAAGGGTCAACCTTTTGGTTTAACAGTAATTGTGGGCCAACAACCATGATATTGCGGAGAAGTCTGAATGAGCTCCTAAAGAGAGATCTTAGCAGGAGTAGCCCAAAGCTACTCTACTAGATCATACTCTATGAGGGATTTTGAGAATAGATGGGGAGGTGGAGATAGAGTTAGAGAAGAAGTGGGGAGGAAAACAGGGATAGAGACACTATGTTTGTTTCACCTAGTGTTATATGTGTGGGGTACCACATGGTAATGAGGATCCTAGGCTGTCAAATTTAATGTTATAGACTTAGTAACTTGTGTAACATAGTCATCAAGTTGAGGTGTGTTTGAGGTACCCTAAACAGTCCTGACCAATTTAGCAATTGTTTGCATCTCAAATCTAAGATGTACCACAATTTTTAGTTTCATGGGCTCTTACGATGAGCTAGAAACATAAATTATGTTAATCATGTTAGGAGAAGGAATTTGTTTTTGTTTAAAAGAGGAAGATTTGTCATTGATGAAGTCATCGAGGGCTTCATCGAGCATGTCAAAATCTTCATTGTTGAAGGGTTTATCAAAAGCATTAAAGGTTTGAAGAAAGAGATCCAACATTGTTGAATTCTAATTTTTGCCAAAAGGAGAAGTAGGGATATGCTAGTGAACGTAGTTCGAGTTCACCAAAAATGTAGTGTATAAAAATTGAAAATCTAATATAATCCAACTAGAATCCAATTCAATACAATTACATCTAAGACCTAACTAGCCACTAGGAAAGTTATATTGTTGATGTTCAACCAAAAAGAGTAGTTTAACCCAGTTAGGTTTGATTGGGTTCTTTTCCTAAAAACTTAACAATTTCAATAGGAAATAACTATAGAAGTAAACAAAAAAAAGGATAATTCCCAAAATTTTAGGAATGATTTCAACAAGCTGATAACAAAATAGGAAATAGAGGAAAGAGGGGACCCTAGCACCAAAGTAGGGAAGCCTTGTCCTTAGACTCTAGCACATGGCGAGGACATTGTCACGTGACATTATTGTCCCACTAGTAGCAAAACACAAGGCCGTATAGTATGACTCTATAGAAACCTATAGCATCACCCAATATGCATACGGAACTAAAACAACTTTCCAAAAATAAATTTTAACCAAAATGTATATAAATTAATTATTTAACATAAAGAAGAAATTAAATGAGAAGTAAGGGAATAGAGAGCAAGTTCCCATGTGTTTGATCTCTTTCCACAACCTACACAATACACAACCAAAAAATTTGTTGGGTTTTTTTAGGGATTTGCCTCAGTCAAACCCCCATTTTGGTTTTCCAACCTCTACGAAATAGAAAATGGAATAAAAGAGAAAATCTTATGTGTGTTCTCTTATCCTTAGTGCATCTAGGAGTTAAGGGCATTAGAAACAAAACATAATCTATAAGTATTTCCCTGGTCTATGGGGAAATACCCTAGTGTGTGTAGAATCAAATAGGTGGTGATATACACCACAAATATTTATGAATGACACAATATATTCTTGAAGCAATGTAATAAGAACTTCAAAGCAACACCATTTCTTGTTAAAAGCATAAAGTTACCTGTTTTGCAAGATCACACAAGAGGCTTGAACTCCTTGAAGGTTGAAGCTGCAAATGAATGGATTCAAAGCCCTTAGAAGATAGCCCCACATCCAAAAGTGAAGAACTCACAATATCAAATGAACACCCATAATCACCAAGGTCTTGTGAATGATCCAAGAGAGTTGTATCTCCTTGAGAATCTATTCAAAAACCCTTGTAGATGTGAGAGAGATCAAAACCTTTCTTTTTTAACCAAAGAGAGAGAGAGAGAGTTCCAAGAGGAAGCAAGAGGTCTAATTTTTCTAATCTTCCTCTTTTACATGCCAAGAGGGAATCTCCTAGGGTTGGGTATGTTGTAGGGACTGTTCTGCTATTGTGTGAGCATTACCTTTGACAATATTCCAAGAAATGAGAATGAGTAGCAATGTTTAGATTTTTGGAATATTTTGGATGCCAACACACCACAAAGACATCTATGCATAGCACTTGCATATTAAGAATATGCATCCAAACTTTGCATATGTTCTTAGAAAATTATAATAAACAATTGTTTAAAATGAAATTTGGCCAATATGAGTGATGAGGGAAAACCTAGGCTAAAGATCTAGGTTAAATGGCCCTAGAGACATGCTACGGGCATCGACACTAAACCGAGCGACAATGTATCATGGAATTGTGAGCGTACACAATTTTATATGCTACAGTTTGGTTCAATATTTAGATTTTGACTTAAATGATTCCTCCCATGTAGAGTGAATCTATAAACATGTCATAGATATTCCTTCATTGTCCATGATTTTAACACAATCATTAACAATTGGTTTGACTAGTGCTCAGGAAGATCCTACTCTCGTTGATGAGATCCTCTACACTTAGTTCCTGAGGATTCTTCTAGTGCCACTCTTAGTGTGGTCTCTTTATTAGCTCTTCCACCATCCCCCTATGATAATGAAGATTAGGACCAGGATGACCTGATGATGCCTGACCCATGAAGGTTGTACCTTTATTTCATGTGTTTTTATGTGTTTGCATGTTTTCTTGTCATGTCTCCCTTGTGAATCTGTTTTATATGTTTGTTAGTTCTGCATGGAGGACCCATGAAGCCCTTGTACACATGTGGATACACGAGGAACAAAAATGTTGTCATTCTTCTATTTGTTTCTATCTTCTTCTATCTATTGTACACTTGTTTATTTCAACATTTTGGGGATGATACAAAGTGATGGAAGATTTAGCTTCCTTCCATGTTGACCCAAAAATTTTATTTTTCTTTTGTTTTCTTGTAACATTCTTCGTTTGTACTCATATTTCTATGTGCTTGGGGGATGATGATGATTCTATGAGTTGTTCCTTAATGATTCCCCTCCCAAATGCATATTGACCCCAAATCACGTAGATCCCTTTGTGTGCTTAGTGATGTTACTTGTTTTATGTGATGTGTTTGCATTTCTTGGTGCCATACCATGCTTACACAAGCTTTTGTGTATCATTCCTGCAGCATCACCCTTTTGATGCCTCTTTTTGGGGGACATTCTTTAGTTTTCTAGTAGCATCTTTGGGAACATATTTTCCTATATGTTTCCTAAAGCTCTCTTCCCCTTTTCTACCATGAAATTAATTGCATACTATTGCATTATGCAATTATTTTAATGTGGGGTCATACTTTTTGTAATGATCCAAACTTAAAAATAACATTTCACATTAGGTCTAAAAACGAATTTAAATATCTTCACCAATTTTGCATCAAATTTGACAAAACTAGCTAGCTAGTCTTACTTAGGATTAACACCCAAAATATGAAACTTCACCAAATTGTTTTTTGATTGATTTCTGATGTAAATAACATTTTATCAGATCTATAATACTTATTTGCAGCAGCAACAAATAATACAACTTCGAACAACAAGATTTGGGCAAAACCCACAAAAATTGCCAACACCGTCAATCACTGAAATACACCAAAAACACCCAAAACTGATATTGTTTGATTTTCAGATGGAAAGTACATGAAATATGATCTGATACCATTAAAGTGATAGCAGAAAACACCTACAGCACTTAGTAGCAAACTACACAAGCAAATCTTCACAACAAGCTGAAATACACATTAGGTATTCTGACCCACAAAGCTAAAATCAACACAACACTACCCACAACTTCCAATATTGATCTCTAACATTAGAAAATGGAAATCTATAGCTACTACATAGAAAACCAAAGGAAATAACAACAGCAACTCTTCCCAGCACTTCTGGAACTACCACGACAACACAAGAAGACCTGCACACACAAACAATAGAAACTGCCAGAAACTACTTAATCCTTGAAGCTCTGTGCAACCTCTAGATGAAGCTACTCCTTGTGATTAAAGGGTTTGTGTCCTCTGGCCACCTAAAACTCATGGGTTTTCATCCACAATCCTCCTTACTCCAACGGGTTTTCATCCATTGAAGCCACAATCTGCAAATCTGCAAGTTTGAGAGAAAATATCAAATCAACAATAGCCCCCAAATCACCAAAATTACATATTTTGTATAAATATTTCATGGGAGAGAGGGAAATCCAAGATTCCCATGTTTTTCTTTGATTCCTTTCTATTTTGGGGTATGACAATTGTCATAAGCTGTCATACATTGTCATAAAGTCCCCCGCCACTTGTGATTTACCCATATTTTTTAAATCTTCATGCAAATGGACACCTCACCAAACCCAATGCCTCTTGTTGAGTCTCAAAATATTTAATTTAATATTTAATTGTCCTCTTGAAATAGATATTAGTTGGATAATATTAAATATTAAATATTTATTCTTCCTATGCTTGCCCAATTAACCCATGGAAGAATAAGATGGGTTAATATTGACCATTAATTAATTATTTTAGAAAGGGGACATGACAAGTCCTCCCTCCTAGAAATTGCCTATCCTCAAGCAATGCAAGTTTGGATGGTCAAGAATTTCTGGTCCTTCCCATGTTGCATCTTCCACTGGCAAATTCTTCCATTTGATCAAATATTCTGAAATGCTCATGTTCCTCAATCTTTTATCCCTTGTTTCCAAAATCTTTTCAGGTATCAAAATCAACTTCCGTTCATCATCCAAAGGTGGTAAATCAGATGAAGGCACAATTTGTTGTCCAAGGACCTTCTTCAAACAAGAAACATGAAATACATTATGTATCCTACTATTTGGAGGTAGCTCCAACTCATAAGCTACCTCACCAATTTTCTTGATCATCCTGTAAGGCCCAAAGAACTTAGGCTTAAGCTTTTCAGCCCTACTCTTCTTCAAAGAGCTTTGTTTATATGGCTTCAATCTAAGAAATACCAAGTCTCCCACCTCAAAAAATATTTGTGTTCTCTTCCTATCTGTACATATCTTTTGTTGGTTCTATGCTTTCCTTAAGTTATCTTTTAGTGACCTTATTGACAAGGTGTCATTGTAGCTCATCATTTAATCATATTTCAAATGTCAAAATCTAGGGCTTTATCCTCGGCTATCTACAAATAGGGATTCTATAGTTACCAGTTTCTTCTAACTAATTCTAATGGCTTTCACTAATTTAAAGAGACTGATCTATCTGCTTATAAAATGAATTCAAAGAATGCTAGAAACAGAATTGAATAGTAAATTACTCAAAGTAAATCTACAACTGCAACATGCATCTGTCTATCAAAATCAGTAAGTATCCTATAAAGCAAAATCTGAAACAATAAAATAGTGGTACTAGCCTTTTGCCTTGGTGGTGAGAGTGGGCCCTTGCTCCACACCCTTAGGGCCGAAGGCTACAGTAAAGAATCAATACTAGAGAATAAGATCACAACTAGATTTGGTTCAATTCCATTCACTCTACATTAATAAAAAAATTGATATCTTAATTGAAATTACACAATAATAATCCGTTCTCTTTTTCTGCTACTTCAGTAAATATATATATTAAATGAGTGATGACATATCACTCATCTTATCTACCAGTTCTTCTATGAGATGACATCCATCTCTTTATTATACTAGTTGTCTAACTATGAAAAAATAATCATGCAATAAGAATAGAATGAGTGGAACAGAAGTTCACTCTGAATTCTAAGTTTGAGTTTTAATACATTTGGGCAGTAAGGCCCTAAAAATATGGATATTAAATCAGTCTCATTGGTAACTCATGCAAAAAATTAAAAGAGACAAAAACTCTCAGCAGTTAATCAAAGATGGCCCTTAATTACTCAAGTGATGATTTGAGTAATAAAAAGGGGGTATCATGATCGCCACTGAAAGTGCCTGACCGACAGCTGTGCTAGAAATCTGCCCTGTTTTGAGGAGGCGCCGGAGATGTATATCTTTGTCTGTAGCTCCGGAGATATATCTATTGCTTTAGAGATATAATTGCAGCCTTCTTGCTCGGCTTCATAGATTCTCTTCCTCTTACTTCAAAACTTCTGTTGTCATGAGATTCTGGTATAGTCTCTGGAGATATTTAGGACTACCTTCAGAGATGTACAAAATTGCCATCCTAAGCATCTACACCTGTTGATTCAAAAAGAGAAGTCTTTCTACATATTTCCATCAATTCCATGCACATTAGTCCTTAAATCAGAAATCATGATCCTAAGTAATTTATCTTTAGTTAATCATTATTTAGAACAACCTTGCTAGCCTATTCGGGTGCAGACATCAAGAAGTTGGGATCAGAAAGGGGAAAAAGAGAGGTAAAAAGATGTATTTTATGGGTGCTAATTGGCACTCATCATCCCCCCCATACCTAAGGTTTAGCAGGTCCTCCTGCTTCTCACAATCTGGATTTATTCTGGTGGAGTAGCCTATCAGTCAAGCTATAGTCTTGTGCATAGGTAGACCAAGTGGTATGGTTGGTACTACCATTTCCCCTATACTGATCAACCTAATTTAACTGGTCCTATAATTTCTCATCTTCCGTCTATTTGACCCAGATAGGGAGTGGTTCAATTATGAGTGGTGGCCTGAAACACCCACCTATCCACTCCTGTTTATGCTTATCCATCATTTTGGATATTAATCTTGCCTTCCTTATAAATAATCTTAAGTTTGCAGGTGTGACCACCTCTCTCATTTTCTGCTCTGAGGTCAGAATATTCCACCTTTTCTTTGCTATTGCAAGCATTGGATTAGTTGAACTATTCATAAAAAGACCAAAATCAATAGAACACTCTTGTAAAAATTTTAGGTATAATGGAAAAATTGTGTTCTTACTATCAGAGTGATAGACATATGCCCCAAATTGGGTCTTGAAAGCTTGAGGGTTAGGACACTCTTTTCTAATGAAAAGATTTGTGTCTATATCCTTCTTGAGGTGAGCCTCCATTCGCTCATTCCAAATCTGATGATTCCTCATCATTGACATGAATGCTCTGAGCTGGCAGTCTCCTATAAAATAATTAAGAAGGAAGGTCATATCATCAATATAGAATCCATGTAGATATAATTCACACAGGAAATTTTTGTCTTCATCAGAGCTCCTTGTATAGGCTTTCATGAACCCCTCTATTGTTTCTGTGTTCTCAGGCA
This sequence comes from Cunninghamia lanceolata, assembly GCA_027924645.1. NCBI lineage: Eukaryota > Viridiplantae > Streptophyta > Pinopsida > Cupressales > Cupressaceae > Cunninghamia > Cunninghamia lanceolata. Next base: position 18,036,917 of record BSBN01000055.1, read on the forward strand.
GATCAGACAGAACTGAAGATAGCCTTCTTTGTAGGACCCTTTCTTGTAAAAACATGGCATAACTGGCACTTGGAGGTCTACAAGATAAAATCTCAGAAGAAATGGAGGCCATCTGAATGAATCTGTTCTCCAAGGTTTCCACTCTTTGTGTCATGGCAGTAACTGCCCTCTGTAATTGGAGCATAGGCTTAGAAGCCTCATATTCTCTACATCTCCTTTCCCAATAAAATAGGGCCTTAGGAATATCAATGGAGGTTGGACCCACATATGGATCTGTTTATACTTCCTGTTCACTAGTTGCCCTTGGACCAACCAACTCTTGAATATAATCTTCCTAATCATCTATTTTGTTGTTGGCCCAAGTCAATTGTTTATCTTGACTCTGTACTTTTTCAATTAGTGCTGCAATTATTATGAGACTATTGTCTCTAGCTTTGGTAAGATCAGAGATACTTTGTACTGCCTCTATCTCTTTTTCCTACATGATTTTAGCTATCTCTGTCTTCTAGGCTTCCATTTCTGCTTCCCTTGCTTGAATTATTTGGTCTTTATTTTGGAGCTCTGTTTGTAGTTTTTCAAATATTTTCTTTTGCTCTATCTCAATTTCCATTCTATTTTTCTTGAGGTCAGTGATAATCAAATTTTTCCCCAAAAGTAATCATTTTAGATTATCAATTTCTTCTAACAGTTGCTGCTCTTTTGAAATCTCAATATCCTCTTGATCAGAGGGATGAGAGAAAGTTCCTATTTCCTCTTTTGTTTGCTGCATACTAGGGTCTTCCATAGCCATTTGTCCTGTACTGTCAGCTACACCCAGCTCTATTTTGTCTTTTCCTATAGTTTCCCTGTCCTGAAGTTCTTCTAAGGTTTCTTCTATTTGTGCTAGAACTGATGAAGGCCCAGCTTCCTTCTCAGAAGTTCTGAAACCCAGAAGCACTTTATCTAGGAGAGTAGTATCTTTCTCCACTTGGGAGTGCTACTTTTTTCTTTTGCTTCTCTGTAGCATAGGTGGGGCAGGTGCCTCTGAAGTGGGTGACTTATCCTCAGAGTCTAAGGAAATAGTAAAGGTTTGCCTGTGTTCTGTGTCTGGAATAGGGGATTGTTCTGAAGTTGGTCCTGAACCCAAATGGACAAATGGTTCTAGGGAAACTTCTCTCAGTCTTTTCTTTCTCACTAGAGGGATCTCATCAGAATCATGGGATCTTTCTTCAGCCCAATAGTGTTCTCTAGGGTCAGCTTTCTTTGGGGTTTTCTTTGCTTTGTGCACTGACCTCTTATTAGTTCCTCAAGGAAATATTCCCCAGCCAAAGTCATTCTCTTTCGAGTTGAGCAAGTCATAAATGGAGTTTGCTCAAGAGTAAGTTCTTAATTTTCCTTTCCTTTCTTCTTCTTATCAGAAATAGGGGCTGTAATTGAAGTTGCCTCCATTGATAACTTCTTTCCTTCCTGAACAGCCGTAGAGGAAGTCAAAGGTTCTATCTTTTCTTCTGGCTGGGTGGAGGAACCCTCATTCTCTGATTGTGCCTCTTCTGGTGTCCTACTCTGGGGATTTTGTTCAAGAAATGTTTGCCATACTTCTTCCCCATTACTTTGAGACAGAAAGTGGTGTTTCACTATCAGAAAAATGAGGCCATGATGTTTCATAGGACTGTTGTTTTGTTGATATCTTTTGGCAGTTGCCCTAATGGAAGAGTACAAGAAATTTGGAATGTTTATGCTGAATTCAGGGTGTCCATTCCCATGCCTCAAAAAAATCAACATTTTCATTATTGGTCTTAAAACTAAGGAAAATTGTCCATCACATGTAAAATATTTCATCAACCATGTAGCTACAGATTGTCAAGGGTTTGGTAGTGAGGACCTAAGAATTCCTTTAACCTCATTTTTATTTAAATGCAATTGTATTGCAGTTTCACCTTCAATAGAGAAATTCCTAATCAAATCAGCATATAAGGTTTTCATCACCTTGTTCAGGCAGCCCAGAAATATGACTAACAATGGTAGCTGAGAGGTTGATGTGAACTCCCCTTACAGTTGTCTAATTATCCCTCAGGTTCCTTAGGAATTCATCAACAATATCTTCTCAAAATCCCTCAAATTTTTCCAGAAACTCTAACCATCCTACGTTCCTTAGAACATCTGCTACAGCTTCATCTTGCAAAAGGCCTGTAGCATTTTCTGGTTCTGATTTCTTCTTAACTCCCATACTTAAATTCCTTGTCTGCTCTCTGTGCTTACAATGCTTTCTCACTCCGTAGGCTCCAGAGAACTATTTCATTTGACACTGTTCTTCAGGGGATGTTATAGGATAAATGAGGATTATTTTGTTAATTCACTTAATGGCTTAGGTTGATGGAGAAAGAACTAGAATCAGTTAGAGTGTTTATCTGATCATAAATGAAGCAGAGTGATGGGACACTCCATAGGCATAATGACAGTACAACAAAGATGGTGGCATGCATGAATTTGGGAAGAAAAGTGATGGCAGGAGGACGTGTCATAACGACGGCACCCAAATATAGAAAGACAAGATAGTTTCTATTTAATGCTTAATGAAGATAAAATTACCTAAACCATTTTTAATGATGAGGCACGATATACTTGGCTGAGATGTTGCGGCGTTGATGAGACTGGATGCGACGTGGCACCTGAGCAGCTTTGTGTGGCACGAGATGATGTCAATCACCTCTATTGTCACGCAACCTATAATCATTCCCACTCCTGCTAAGTAGTTTGAGAATCCATGTATCTTGGGTGACATCAGCGTAGTCCTTACAAGTATCCGTCATAAAGTAGAGGATGAGTCATGATGACCTCATCAATTGACATTTCTACTTTACTGCCTGGAGAGGTGGGTCCCCTCCCACTAATTATGGTTATAAATAACCTTTTATTGGTGGAGCACCAGAGGTACACCTAGTTATGAAGCATCGAAAGTGCTCCTAACTATGAAGTGCTAGAGATGCACCTAGTTGTGAAGCACCGGAGGTGTGTTTGAGTAGCGCCTGACACCTGATCACCTCCATAGCTTGATTATTCTTAACTAGCATGAAGAAGGAAACCACTATTTGCTAGTTTTCAATTCCCTTGGTCGAGAAAGATAGCCATTGCTAGTTTTCCATCTTCCCCCCCTTTTTTTTTTGCAGAGGCCGCCATTTACTGGTTTTCAACCTTTTTTTTAATCCAAAACTATGACAGAGGAGGTATCCCTTGTATCAAAGCATAAATCATTGAGGAACTCTTCTTTAGTGGATGGCCTTTTATAGAGTCTGATTCAGTGGCCATTCACTAAGAATGTGTTCGTGCTTCCATTAATAGGTTCCAACAGTACGGTTCCATTTTCAAAAACTTCATTTATCTGATAAGGACTCATCCAATGAGTTTGTAATTTCCCTTTGAACTCCTTGAATTTAGAATCATAAAGAAGAACCCAATCACCTTGTTGGAATGTCCTCCTCTTGACGTGTTGGTCATGCCACTGCTTTCTTTGATACTGAATCAATTCTGTTTGTTGAATGGCCTCTGTCTGGATTTCATCCAATTCATTGAGCTGAAGAATTATGTTCTGTTGGGCTATGGACAATGGTAGACCAATATCCAATGCAGTTTTAAGTGTCTAAAGTTCAAATTCTATAGACATAATAGGCTTCTTCCCATAAACTAATTCATATGGTGAAAATTTTGTTGTGGATTTTCAAGTGGTATTGTAAGCCCAAACTGATTCAGGTAATCTGTTAGCCCAATCTTTTCTGTTTATTGCTACGGTCCTTGTCAGAATATTTTCAAGTTCCCACCTCTACCTGCCCATTGGCTTGAGGATGGTAAGGTGAAGATTTCTTGTTCTTGACTTGATATAAATCTGTGAATGCTCTAATTACCTGTGAAGTAAACTGAGGTCCTCTATCTGAAACAATGGATCTTGGGGCTCCAAACCTCAAGAAAATCTTATTATAAAGGAAATCAGCAACTTTTTCTTCTCGTGCAAATTGTAATGCTTGAACTTCAGCCCATTAGTAACATAGTCTGTGCATACTATAATATACTCCTTGCCTGCTAATGGTGGGGAAATTGGTCCCACAAAGTCCAAATCCCATTGCTAAAATGGTTCCATCATGACTTGAGGATGCAGTAACATCTCTTGAGTGAAGGTTGGCTATTTCATTCTTTGGCACTGGTCACACTACTACACATACTTCTTAGTATCCTTATGAAGAGAGGGCCATTAGTAACCAGCTCCCAGGATTTTGTGGATAGTTTTGTGGGAAGAGTAATGCCCACCAGATGGTTCATCATGACATGCTCTCAATACATCAAAAATTTCATCAGTTTTCAAACATCTGCGCAAAATGAAATCAGGACCACATTTAAACAACAATCTATTTAACCATTTGTAAGATAAGCTTTCCTTAACTAAACATTTTTTTCTATTTTGAAGTAAAAAGGGATGGATACAAGCCTATAGCTAAAAAATTAGCTATGTCAGCGAACCAAGGTACATTAGAGGAGATAGCAGAAAGATGTTCATCTGGGAACCTATCCTCCACTGGTTGGTTTTTTCCTCCTGTATGCAATCTTGACAGAAAATCAGCAACCAGATTAAACTTGCCTGGATTATCAATGATGGTAATATCAAATTCCTGCAATAGCAATAACCACCTAATGATCATTGCGCCCACCACTAGCTTATTCATTAGGTACTTGATGGCTACATGATCAATGTGCACAAATATTTTATATCCAGTGATATAATGCCTAAATTTGTTTATAGCATAAATGACTGCCAAGAATTATTTTCCTGTCGTGGTGTAATTTCTTTCTGCAGATGTAAGATTTTTTGCTGATGTAATAAATGGCATGCAGACTTTCTCCTTCCTCCTTTTGTCCTAAAACTGCCCCAATGGACTCATTTGAAGCATCAATTTGTATGTGAAATGGTAAAGTCCAATTAGGTCCTCTCAAAACTGGTGTTACAGTAAGCTTCTCTTTCAAGGTTTCAAATACTGATTGACAGTCTTCTGTCCATAGGAATTCTGTGTCTTTGTTAAGAAGGGTAAACAAGGGGGCAACTATTCTGCTAAATTTTTTTATGAATCTCCTATAGTAGCCTGCATGACCTAGAAAACTTCTAACATTTGTATATTTTTTGGGTGAAGGCAACTGTGTGATCACTTCTATCTTGTTTTGATCCACTTTGATTCCATTTGCTGAAATGTGGTGTCCCAATACAATTCCTTCTTCTACCATCATGAAGCACTTTTCATGGCTAAGAGATCATTGATTTTTCTTACAACATTTTAGTACTTTCTCAAGATTTGTGAGAGCTTCTTCAAAATTATCCCCATACACAGTAAAGTCATCCATATAGACCTCCATGCATTCATTAGCTAGTTCAGTGAAAATAGCTAAAACAATTCTCTGAAATGTAGCTGGGGCATTAGATAGTCCAAATGGGAGAACTTTATAAGAAAAAGTTCCCCAAGAGCAAGTGAAAGTGGTTTTGTCCTAGTCTTCAGGTGCTACTTGAATTTGGTTATACCCACTGAACCCATCTAAAAAGGAAAAATACTTTCTCCCAGTAAGGTTGTCCAGTACTTGGTCAATGAATGGTAAGGAAAGTAGTCCTTTTTGTAGCCTTGTTTAGCTCTCTATAGTCAATACACACCCTCCATTTCCCATTCTTTTTAGGCACTATGACAAGGGGTGAGACCCATTGACTATCTGAGATTGGATATATAAACCCTGCTTGCAGTAATTTTTCTATTTCAGTTTTGACAATGTCCTTTAAAGCAGGATTCAATCTTCTTTGGGGTTGTCTGACAGGTTTAATATCCTCAGTGTATATATGATGGGTACAGATCTCAGGAGGTATACCCTTCATATCTTGGTATTCCCAAGAAAAATCTGCTGAATGGGAAATTAGAAGTTGGATAAGTTTGTCTTCCTAATTTGATGTTAACTGAGTATTGATATTAAGTGTTTTCCCTGGTAAAATCATGACCTATTTTGTGATTTGATCCATAAATGTAGTTAATCTGTACACTGGAGTCATGGTATTGAGGGGACAAGAATGTGGAAGCAACATGTGGAATGTGGCTAAGTTTCTGTAAAAGGTTTCTCCACAAGGAATGATATTTGCAAGGGTACAATGAGAAGAAGTAAGAAGTTCTCTCTTAGAATCTTGGGCAAGCTCCATCACATCCTCATTAATTAGGATGTGGGTAATATCTTTTGTTGTATCATAGTAGATTTCTTCTTCCAATTCTCCCAAATGTTCCCTGATGGTTACCATGGTTACTGAGGCACTATTGTCATTGTTCTCTGGTTCATCCACCCATACTCTTCCTGTATAGTGTATTGATACTTTAGCTGGAGGATACAAAGATATTTTCTTCAAATCTATCTCGTTAGAAATGACCATATCCCCAATTCGACAATCAATAGATGCTGCTGCTGTAGCTAGCCATGGTCTTCCTAAAATCAATGGATAAGCATTTCTCTGGTTTCTCGGTTCTAATATCAGGAAGTCCACTAGAAATTCCCATGATTCTATCACAACTAGTACATCGGTAATTACTCCTTTTGGAATAGCTACTAATTGGTCAACAAGTTGAAGAATTGTAGTTGTGGATTGGATACCTGATAGAGCTAATTTGTCCATTGTATGAACCGTCATCACATTAATTGTTGCTCCCAAATCAACCAAAACATTTGAAATTTCTACCCCTGAGATGAAAACAATTATGACAAGATTTCTAGGGTCCCCATATTTTGGGAGAAGCATTTCTCCCATCAAGAGATCTACCACTTTCCCTTCCACCTGTATTGTAGAAGAAAAATTTTTCCTCCTGCCTTGTGTTTTGACACAATGTTGTTTAATGAATTGAGTTAGTTCTGGTACATCTTTGATTGCTTGGAGGAGAGGAATTTCAATGTTTAGTTGTTTGATTTCTTGTAAAAGTTTTGATTCTAGGTTGGGTTGGACTTGTTTTTGTAAGATCTTTTTCTAGGGGACATGCTGTTTGAGTCGTTCTGGGTATGGTGCTAATTTTTCCATCTCCAGAGCTTTCATCAGAATTGTGTTTAGGAATGTTCTCTAGAGTTGGTCTTTTAGGAGTAACTCCCGAGCTTTCCAGGGATGATTCTTTTAGCACTTTTTTGATAGTAATCTCCTCCAGGAGTTGAGTGGATGAATTTTTAGGTTCCTCATCATTGGTTACTTCAACTATAGTTGGAGGAGACGGTGTTGGGAATGCTTTCCTAGAACACAGTTGGAGATTATTTGAATATATAGCGTTAATACCAGCTATGTTTTCTTGCTCCATCATGTAAACAACTGCTCCCTATTTATTTCGTGGGTTTGGTATAGGCTGAGCTGGTAGGGGTGGTTGACTAACCAGCTCATTTTGTGATTGTCCTTGTGTGTTGGAGGGTCCAGTTAGTAAATCTTGTTGTTGAGGTTGGAAACATCTAGGTTGTCCCTAGTATTGTTGATTATATCCTTGCTGAGGACCCCATTGAGGTTGCATGTTTTGAGATCCAAACTGTGGTGGCCACTGTTGATTTCCCCAGTGCTGATTTTGCCAATTTTGGTTTTGCCAATGTTGATTTGGCTAATCCTATTGTCTCTAAGGAGGATTATTTTGAGGCCCATGCCAAGTTGGATTCCATTGATTATTTCCCCAATTAGAAGGACCCCTATAAGAAGGTTGGTTTGGACATTGATTATAAGGGAAATTCCCAGTTTGTTTTTGTCCCACATAGTTCAATTCTTCTTCCATTACAACATTCTTCTTACTCAATCTTTTCAAGGCTGGAAGTTGACTACATTGACTGGTAGGATGTTCCCTGTCACAAATCTGACAAACCTCTGATTTGTCTAAAGGGCATTCTCTCAATAGATGCTTGTTTCTACACCTAGGACAATAGATGGAGAGTGGTTCACTTTCTCTATTTTGATCAACTATTCTATTTTTCGCCTAAATCCCATCCAATGTGGTATTTAATTGGACTAGAATATCTATTTTTAGATTTGCAATCTCTTCCATTAACTGTCCTATTTCATTCTTTCCTTTGAAAGTTTTGGATGACCTCACTCCATCTTGGGTTCTAGAATAGTTCCTACAGAGTTCTTCTATAGCGGGTATATCCATTTTGTTGATATTTCCTTTTCCCATTAGATCCAATGCCTATTTTGATTCCCTATCCAATCCTTTTACAAACAAGGTTCTGGCCAAAGAGTGATCTACTGGGTTGCCATATCTTCTCAAGGCAAAGTTAACCCTGTCAACATAGTCCTCTAAGGTCTCTTCCTCTCCTTGCCTAATTTTAAACAATTCCTCATTTTTATTACTGAATTTATAGTAATCTTGTTACTTTTCTAAAAACTCTATTTCCATCTGATCCCAAGAATGAATAGAGTTCTGGGGTAAACCCATAAACCATCTCATCACAGAATCTTTCAAGGTTGAAGGGAATAGTTTGAGTTTTTGGTTATCTGATCCATAATCATAAGTTTGGCATACTACTTTGAATTCAAATAGAAACTGATCTGGATCCTCAGAAGAAAGACCTCTAAAATTTGGCAAGTGTGCTGGTGAGATATTTTTCATAGGAGCATTGTCTCTAGCAGCCAGAACAATGGGATATGAGAAGGTTCTTGGAACTTGATTTTCTTTTTCTTCATGATTATTATTATTATCATCATCCATGTTTAGTACTAGTTCTTCTCCTTGAGGTTCTAGGATATTAGGTTCTATCAAAGGATCTGCCTGAAACATTTGTTGTAATTCTTGGATATAATCAGCAAGTGGAAGATTTGTAGGATCTATGGGATTATTGTTTTGAGGTGCCACTTCCAAGGTAGGTTCCAGGTTTCTTTCTTCAACAAGATCTTGTGCCACCCTACTGCTTTCTCCTATAGCATGTTAATGGGGTGTCTGCTTTATGTATCTTCCTTTTCAGTCTCTTGCTCTAACCATACAGACCTAACCTAAAATTGTTTAGCTAAGTTTCCCTAATTAACACAATCATCCCCAACAACAGTGCCAAAAATGACAAGGTGTCATTATACCTCATCATTTAATCATATTTCAGATGTCAAAATCCAGGGTTGTGTCCTCGGCTGTCTACAAATAGGGATTCTATAGTTACCAGTTTTTTCTAACTAATTCTAATGGCTTTCACTAATTTAAAGAGATTGATCTATCTGCTTATAAAATGAATTCAAAGAATGCTGGAAACAGAATTGAACAGTAAATTACTCAAAGCAAATCTACAACTGCAACATGCATCTGTCTATCAAAATCAGTAAGTATCCTATAAAGTAAAATTTGAAACAACAAAATAGTGGTACTAGCCTTCTACCTTGGTGGTGAGAGTGGGCCCTTGCTCCAAACCTTTAGGGCTAAAGACTATAGTAAAGAATAAATACTAGAGAATAAGATCACAACTAGATTCGGTTCAATTCCATTCACTCTGCATTAATCAAAAAATTGATATCTTAATTGAAATTACACAATAATAATTGGTTCTCTTTTTCTGCTGCTTCAGTAAATATATATAATGAGTGATGACATATCACTCATCTTATCTACCAGTTCTTCTATGAGATGACATCCATCTCTTTATTATACTAGCTATCTAACTATGAAAAAATAATCATGCAATAAGAATAGAATGAGTGGAACAGAAGTCCACTCTGAATTCTAAGTTTGAGTTTTAATACATTTGGACAGTGAGGCCCTAAAAATATGGATATTAAATCAGTCTCATCGGTAACTCATGCAAAAAATTAAAAGAGACAAAAACTCTCAGCAGTTAACTAAAGATGGCCCTTAATTACTCAAGTGATGATTTGAGTAATAAAAAGGGGGTATCATGGTCACCGCTAAACGTGCCTGACTAACAGCTATGCTGGAAATCTGCCCTATTCTGAGACGTCAAAGATGTATATCTTTGTCTGCAGCTCCGGAGATATAATTGTGGTCTTCTTGCTCAGCTCCAGAGATGCTCTTCCTCTTACTTCAAAACTTCTGCTATCGTGAGATTCTGGTATAGTCTCTGGAGATATTTAGGACTACCTTCAGAGATGTACAAAATTTCCATCCTAAGCATCTACACCTATTGATTCAAAAAGAGAAGTTTTTCTGCATATTTCCATCAATTACATGCACATTAGTCCTTAAATCAGAAATCATGATCCTAAGTAATTTATCTTCAGTTAATCATTATTTAGAACAACCTTGCTAGCCTATTCGAGTGCAGACATCAAGAAGTTGGGATCAGAAAGGGGAAAAAGAGAGGTAAAAAGATGTATTTTATGGGTGCTAATTAGCACTCATCACTTATGATCTCTTGACTATGATTGATAAGATCACTAGCTGCAGGTACTCTACTATCTATAAATATCAAATCAGCAAAAGAAAGTGCATTATAACCATAAAGAGCTTGAAATAGAGGCATACCAATTGACATATGATGTGATGTATTGTAACAATACTCTCCCAAGTGCAACCATTTGACCCAAGTAGTTTGCTGATCTAAAACATAATTCCTCAAATACCCCTCTATCCACTTGTTAACAATTTCTGTTTGTCCATCTGTTTGTGGATGGTAACTTATGCTTGGTGTGAGCTTTGTTCCTGTCAAGTGAAATATTTCCTTCCAAAAAGAACTAAGGAACCTACTATCTCTATCACTAACATTGTTCTTTGGCAAACCATGCAGCTTAAATATCTCTTTGAAAAATAACTCTGCTACTTGAGGAGCCTTAAACTCTGAAGTGATGGGAAAGAAATGAGCATACTTTGTTAATCTATCCACCACCACATATATACAATCCTTACCTTGTACCTTGGGAAGTCCTATGATAAAGTCCATGGAAATGCTCTCCTATTTTTGTTCAGGAATTGGAAGCGGTTGTAGGAGACCTGCAGGAAAAATCTATTCACCTTTGTTCCTTTGGCAAGTCATACACTCTTTGATATGCTTGTGGACATCCTCTTTCAGACCTTTCTAAGAAAATATCTCACGGATCTGCCTGTATGTTTTGAAGTAACCTTGATGACCAGCCATGGGAGTGTCATGGAAAGCTCTTAAAATCTTTTCCTTGATTTTTGAATCAGGAACAAGGAAAATTTGGTTCTTGTAATAAATCAGCCCATCATTCACTGTATACTTATCATCTTCTACTAAATCATCCAATACATTAGATTCAAAAGTATTTTTGACATATTCAACAATGATAGAATCTTTCCACTCTGTAGAAATAGAAGATAATGAACACAAAGTTGGCTTCCTAGAAAGTGCATCCGCTACCACATTTCTTTTACCCTTCATATATTCTATTTCAAAATCATATGCTTGCAACTTTCTTACCCACCTTTGTTGGCAACTATTCAAATCTTTTTGATCAATAAAATACTTCAAACTATTATAATCAGTTTTCACAACAAACTTCCCACACACAAGATATTGTCTGAACTTCTCTAATGCATGCATAATTGCCAACATTTCCTTGTCATAAATGTGATATGTTTTTTCTAGTTTTTTTAGCTTCCTACTCTCAAAATAAATTGGATGTCCCCTCTGAGTTAGGACAGCCCCAACACCTTCACCTGAAGCATCACATTCAACTACAAAAGGCAATGAAAAATCAGGAATAGCAAGCACAGGGCATGAACTCATTACCTCATTAAACTTGTCAAAAGTTTTTTGAGCTTCTTCAGACCATGCAATGGCTCCCTTCTTAGTCAAATATGTTAATGGAATAGCAAGCTAAGAAAAACCTTTTACAAAACTCCTATAATAGCAACATAGCCTAAAGAATCCTATCAACTATGTAAGATTTGTAGGTGAAGGCCAATCAAGTATTGCTTGAATCTTCTGTTGATCTACTTGAACACCCTTAGAACTTATGACATATCCCAAGTAAAGAATTTTAGTTAATCCAAAATCACATTTGGACAACTTAGCATAGAAAGATTGCTGCTCCAAAATACCCAAAACTATATCTAAATGTTCCAAGTGTTCCTTCCAAGTTTTACTGTAGATCAATATATCATCAAAGAAAACCAAGACAAACTTCCTGAGTTGCTTGCTAAATACCTTGTTCATGCATGATTGGAAAGTTGCTGGTACATTAGTGAGGCCAAAGGGCATGACCAAGAAATCAAAATGCCCATAGTGACACCGAAAAGTTGTCTTTTCCACATCTTTGTCTCTCATCCAAATCTGGTCATATCCCGATCTCAAATCAATCTTAGAAAAGTAAACAGTTCCATGCAACTCATCAATAAGTTCATCTATCCTTGGTATGGGATATCTATTCTTAATGGTTTTCTTAGTCAAAGCTCTATAGTCAATGCACATCCTTAGAGTGACATCCTTCTTCTTCATAAGAACTACAGATGATGCAAAAGGACTAGAACTTGGTCTAATAAATCCCATATCTAAAAGCTCTCTAATAGTCTTCTCTATCTCTTCCTTGTAACCCCTTGGATGTTTGTATGGAGTAGTTATAATAGGTTTGGCATCTTTTTCCAACTCTATAACATGCTGAAACCTTCTATCTAGAGGTAATCCTGGGGGTATATCATTGAAAACAATGCTATGCTTATCTAAAATTTCTTGAACTTCAAAATGAAATTTACCTTTTCCATTTGGAGAGCTTAAGGTCAGATTAAGCAAGTGGCTACCCAAGCAACTTGACCTCTTCTAAAAGTCCTCTCCATCTTCTTTGATGTCACCACTCATGGAGCTCCATTTGAAATCCCTCTGAGTGTAATCTCCTTGCCTTCTGACTGAAACTTGAACTCCATAGTTTGATAGTTCTGATGTCCTCTAATAGAATGCAACCATTGAACACCCAAGACAACATCAGTTTCACTAATACCAACAACATAAAAATCATCACAAACCTTGTAGTCTCCCATAGTGATCCTCAATTGTTTGACCACTCTAGTGCACAACATAGTGAATCTGTCTGCAATAGTCACATTGAACCCTTCAAATTCTTCAGTCTTCAATCCTCTCTTCATTACTAACCCTTCATCAATAAAATTGTGGGTTGCCCCACTATCAATCAAAACAGTCATTCGCTACCCTGCTAACACTCCATGAACCCTGAAAGGATGAAATCTTGGTGCTCCTGAAAGTGCAGCTAATGAACCTTCTTTTTTAGTCTCCTCTTCGATCTCAGGTTCAGAATCCTCTACGTCATGGAACTCTTCATTACCATCTGAGTCTGAATCCTTATCTGAGATAACCTCTATGTAATGGACTTGTCCTTTTCCAAAACACCTATGTCCATGGACCCAAGGTTCTCTATAAGAAAAACAAAGTTTCTTCCTCCTAAGCTCATTCCTTGTTTCTTCATCCATCTTCTTTGTAGTATTAGGAGTTGTATTTTTTTGTATAGGTGCAGGTGCATGGAATGGTTTCTTCTAGAATCCTCCCTTATGATGCCATGTGTTTGTTTTGGAGGAGTGTGGGAAAGCATTCTTTGGAATTGATGGCTCAAGGGTTAGAGCCCTCTTGATAGCTTCTTGCAAAGTGAGAGGTGTGAAAGATCTGACAAACCCCCTAAGAGGTTCAGTGAGCCCTATGATAAATAGATGTACTCTTCTCTTCTCCAATATTTTAGGTACCATCACTACAATCTTTTGAAAGTCTGCTATATACTCACTTACTAAGTTCTTTTGCTTAATTTTGAACAACTGGCTGAAATATTCTTCTTCTTCTTTCAGTTCATACCTGTCAAGAATCCTTTGTTTGAAATCACCAAAGGTATGTACCTAATCATGTCCCAAAGTAGTGCAACCTTGGTACCACCATTCATAGGCTTCTTCTTCCAAATGCAAAGTGGCAAATTGAACTGCATCCTTCTCTATCATGGGATTGAGCATAAAGTATGTCTCTATCTTCTGCAGCCAAGCTCTAGCTGAAATCTTTTCACTTCCATCAAAGAAAGCTACGGTTAACTTACCCAACTTGTGTTTTAGTTCTTTATTTTTGCCTTTCCCTTTCTTTTGAGATTTACCTCTTCTCAGGAACTCTACATATTCTCCCCAAGACATATCATTCTTGATCTCATCTTCCAATGCATTGTATTCTCCACGCCATTTGTTAAGGGTCTCCACATTGAACAAACTAGTAGTTACAGACTCAACTTGTTCAGGTTCCTCTTAGGTAGGAATAAGGGTTTGTTTGCAGCCCCTAAATTTTGTGTCTCAATTTCCTTCCCTTTTCCATTGTTACTATTGTTTGCACCCGAAGTACTACCACCATTATTTTCGTTGTTGTTGTTGTTGTTGTTGTTTTGGATCCATTGCATCATTTGGCCAAATATGTCAGCAAGTCTAGTTTGTGCCTCAACCATTTGAGTAAATTTCCTTGAAGCATCATCTTCTTCTGCATCTCTTCTATCTGCCATTGTTTCCTCCAATTGCAATTTCCTTTGCTCTCTCCTCAAATATCTAATTTCTCTGTCACTCGTTATCATCAATCATTTGAATAACCTATAGGCTGGAAAGATCATGCTTTGATACCACTATAATGAGCCAAACTTAAAAATAACATTTCACATTAGGTCTAAAAATGAATTTAAATATCTTCACCAATTTTGCATCAAATTTGACGAAACTTGCTAGCTAGTCTTACTCAGGATTAACACCCAAAATATGAAACTTCACCAAAATGTTTTTTGATTGATTTCTGATGTAAATAACATTTTATCAGATCTATAATACTGATTTGTAACAGCAACAAATAATACAACTTTGAACAACAAGATTTGGGCAAAACCTACAAAAACTACCAACACCGTCAATCACTGAAATACACCAAAAACACCCAAAACTGATATTGTTTGATTTTCAGATGGAAAGTACATGAAATATGATCTGATACCATTAAATTAATAGTAGTAAACACCTACAGCACTCAGCAAAAAACTACACAACCAAATCTTCACAACAAGCTAAAATACACATCGGGTATTCTGACCCATAAAGCCAAAATCAACACAACACTACCCACAACTTCCAATACTGATCTTTGACATTAGAAAATGGAAATCTACATCTACTACATAGAAAACCAAAGGAAATAACAACAACAACTCTTCCCAACACTTCTGGAACTACCACGACAACACAAGAAGACCTGCACACACTAACAATAGAAACTATCAGAAACTACTTAATCCTTGAAGCTTTGTGCAACCTTTGGATGAAGCTACTCCTTGTGATCAAAGGGTTTACATCCTTTGGCCACCTGAAACTCATGGGTTTTCGTCCACAAGCCTCTTTACTCCAATGGGTTTTCATCCATTAAAGCCACAATCTGCAAATCTGTAAGTTTGAGAGAAAATATCAAATGAACAATAGCCCCCAAATCACCAAAATTACATATTTTGTATCAATATTTCATGGGAGAGAGAGAAATCCAAGATTCCCATGTTTTTATTTGATTCCTTTCTATTTTGGGGTATGACAGTTGTCATAAGCTGTCATACATTGTCATAAAATCTTTATTCAAATGGACACCTCACCAAACCCTATGCCCCTTTTGAGTCTCAAAATATTTAATTGTTCTCTTGAAATAGATATTAGTTGGATAATATTAAATATTAAATATTAATTCTTCCTATGCTTGCCCAATTAACCCATGGAAGAATAAGATGGGTTAATATTGACCATTAATTAATTATTTTAGAAAGGGGACATGACACTTTCATGCTTTACACTTTTACACACACCACATTAATGGTATGCTCTCTATAGCATTCTCTCTAAGTAGCGTTTGTAGCTTGTGGTCCTAACTAGATACACTTGCTTGGCCTGACCACACTTTTTAGCTACCCTTTTAGCACTCTTTGTGAGTCACCTAATATTGCATTTTGTTAGTCCGAGTGGCCCACAAAAGTTTGGTATGGTTCCTAGCTCTCATAGTGTGTTATCCCTATAACCATACTTGGCATCATTCTAGCTTGTGTAGTGTGCTAGAAATGCCTCTTCTGCCATTGCACTCTCTTGTTTTTGTGTGAGTGTTTTGTGTTAGATTAGAATGTGCATTAGCTTATATGGTTTGCTAACCTTAGGGTAAGTGCACAAAGATGGGGGACCAAAAAGTTGCCACCATGGGACTTTTTGGTCCAAAATAGAGCAAAACACGAGCGCATTATAACGTGCTCGCATTTTCTTTTGCTTTAAAAGTACAAAAAAATTCTATTTCTGCCATTACCCATGGCCAAAGAGTGAGTTTGCATAAGAAAATAGGGATCAAATTACGAGAGTGTTCAAGGAAAGTGAAACCAAGAAAGTGCAAGAGAGAAATCGATATTTTCACAATGCCACCTTGCCAAACTTGCTCCCAAAGACATCGTGAAGCAAATTTGGAGGGTCTAGCAACCAAAGAAGGTAGGGTTTGATTAATTTTTGTTAGTTTGAGAAGAATTTTTTACTTTTGCAATGTTTGATTAGTTTTTAATATTGCATTAACAGTTAATGAGGCAAGAGAAAACATAATTCTAGCTGAGGAGGGTCAAAACAACCCCCAAAACCCTCCAAACCCTCAAAACCCACCTTCACATCCTCACAATGTAAGGGATAGTCAAGAAAACTACTTAGGGCAAATAGAAGAAAACAAAAGACATTTTCAAAGTCTTATTGAAATGCTAAACAATCCAAGTGCAAGCACCAATTGTAGGAGAGTGCTTCTGAAGTTATTAGAGGAGATTGTTTCCCACACCAAATCGGTGACAAAACAAATCACTAAATTTCAAGATTATAGGGAGAGCTGTCGGCAATACTATGCCAACAAATTGTCATATGAACAAGTGAAGATTGAAAAAATTACAAAATCTCGATTATGTGCACACTTTATTAATCCTAAAACTGGCCAAAGATTAGAAGAAACTTGCAAATGATTGTCTATTCATTGGTGTAGGAATCAAGATATATCCTAAAACTTTTGGGATAGATGGTACATGGTCTTCAATGAGCACCCATGCAACAACAATGAGGTGCCACAATATTTCTTGAGGAAAATCCATTGCGAGTTCATCCTCAAGAAGATTCCCAATTATTTTGATATTCAAGAGTTCCAAGGCAGAGGTAGTGGCTCTACCCAAGATAGAGAGGGGGCTCAACAAGATGAAAACTATGTACCTAGACCCCTGTTGAGGCTAGAATGTGTGTCACTCACTTCGACTTTGAAGGAGAGTGTTGAGGTGGAGACATTACATTAATTGACTACTCTCACGCAGTCTCTAGCACAACATGTCAATGATCTTACCCAGGCTGATGAGGGTGAGAGCAGTAGGCATGATTTGTCCCCACATTTATGCAATTCATGTGGGAACCTGTGTGATTATAGGACACGAGACTCATGGTAGGACTCTCAGTAGGATGCTACGACACAGGGGCAGCATCCAATGATGGGGACATCCATATTGGATGAGATTGTTCTCACTGATGATCTCTTACAGAGTACATTTGGTATTGACTCTCAGCTAATTTTTTACAAGTTTCATCTTGATTTAATATATTCTTATTTGAAATTTGTAATTAATTTTATATGACTATCTATATTATAAGTAAAAAATAATAAATGTAATTGTCTGCGCAATGAAATTCCAAGGTCAGAGTCTTCACCTGCCTCCATTAGCCATCCATTGGTGGGTTATGAGAGGAGGTCAAGTCAGTAGGTATGTAATTTATCACATGATTGTAATTATTGTACATATATCAATGGTAATATTATTTTTTGACAATTTGATGATTTCAACAGGGAGCTTCACCAGCACCTCCATGGTTAGGCCAAAATAACAAGGTGCAAAATTTTAGGGTAGAGTTTTGTTTCATGATGACCTACTTGTAAAGGAGGATCTTTTGTGAGTTTTAGCACTATCCTATCAACCACGACTGTCATGAAGTTGTTTATAATGCCCTGTCCAAATATCTTTGATATTTTTCCATAGGTATCAATAAGGTGAAGGTAGATCATTAGTGCAAGGTTTCCAAGATAAATTATCACAAGTAATACATAGTCATCACCCTAAGATGCAAAGGTATTGTCCCATGATGAAATTATAGCCACCACTATCATAAAAATTATTGGAGGTATTTAGGATTATCATGATATACTTGACTAAAGATCATCATTTCATGTAAAACAAGTTGTCCTAAACTATATTTTGAGTATATCCTATATGTGAACATTATCCTATACAATGAGAGACAAATTGCTTATGGAGGTGATGTTGAGGGAAAAGACTATCAAATTGCACTATGACTATTACAAACAACCACATAGACTGTCACATCATAAACATAGAAGACTATCATGAAACTTTAGATCACTATTAAGGTCAGATATTCAAAATATGCAATAGGTTCTCACTACCCTATTCACATGAAAGATTACTATATCAAATGAAAGAGTATGAGGATATCAATATGTTGTATGGTACTCCTTAAGATTGCAAGATAAGAGATGACAATGATGAAAAGGACTGATAGTTAGCATGCATAGAACTAGTCAAATTTGAAGGAGAAAGAGCACTTGCAACTACTATAGGTATTTTTACATACAACCGTTGGCAAGGGAGTCACCATAGTGAAAATACACTTGTAGGAAAGGTGGCTACTTTCAGCCATAGGAATTGCAACAAAAGGAGAGTGTGAGCATTACTTCACTTGCAACAATTGGGAGATAAAGTAGAAGGTGGCTACTTGTACCCATAGGACTTGTAGAAAAAGAGAGAGTGAGAAATGTCTCACTTGCAACAACAAAAATTTATAGTAAAGTAGAGGATACTTGCAACAACTTGAGGTGTACCCATGGAGTGATGGGCACTTGCAACAAAAGGAGTGAGGTGCTTGGGGCAGGCACACTTGCTAAAATAGGGAGATTGATGAGGTTTGAGGGTACCATAAGAGGCAATGTTGCAAGGTGGCCAAGGGGTCATGAAGAGGAGTGATGGTGTTGTACACACACATGAAACAAAGGTAGCATAATGAGAGTTCTCATGTGGAGAAAGAGGGGTTGCAAGATCAACAATGAGGAGTTGTGAGGTGCACAGAAGATCTAAGAAGGACATCAAGAGGCTACATGAAGGCAACAAAATAGTTGAAAGGGTGGCAATAAGGAGCCATGATTATGGAAGGACATTGAAAGTAGTGTGATTTATGACAAAGAGATTTGAAGGACTATTTGGAGGCCATAATTGGGTGGCAAATGAAGTTGCAACAATATTGAAGGAATCCATTCAAGGAAGGATGGAAAAAAAGGATAGTTGAGTAGATGTTGGTAGCAAAATAATTAGTTGCAAAGGATGAAGGTAGGAATTTAATGCCTATTATGAGTGGTAGGTAGTGGTGGCTTCAAAGAGGTTGTAGAATGCATATACTATATCAAATGCAAAGGTATTCTAGCACTTTGGGAGAAGACAATCATAGTTTGTAAGTTGAACAAATGCACACTATCAATAACAGTCATGTTTCAAGTTCTACTCATTTCATATTATTTGTTATGTACCATGAAAATATAACTCTAATAATAAATCCCTCATAGATTGTATCAAATCCTAAGAACATTACCAATTATATGCAAAATAACTAGTGACCTAAGAACACCTAGAAACAAACTACTTGCTAGTCTATCATGCCTAGGTTTATGGATAGTTATTTTTCTACTAATTTTGGATGATTATGAGGATATCAATGCATGGTCAACTATATTGTATGGTACTCCTTAGGATTACAAGGTAAGATATGACAATGATGAAAAGGATTGATTATATACATATTAGAATTGTCAAGCACCTTAAATGGACTATCAACACAACTAGGACTATCATGACAGTCAAAAGGAACATCAAACCCTATGAAGATAATTTCATATCTTGTCAAGGTGTAAAAGGAGGGGTTTTCAAGGTATCATAAATGTATAGGACAATCATTGTAACCTTAGGAATATCACATGACATTGTTCAAACATTAGTCCAAACTAAGAATGATCAAACCCTAGGGCTTTCATAAGCAAATTGGTGCATTACAAGGGCAATCACAAGATCATTGAAGGATAAATGGTGAGATAGGTTATTAAAGAAGAATATAATGATGATAAGATGAGAAGGAAGAAGATCTAATGAATATCTAAGGAAGAATTTCTCATGACAATGTAAATAGAATGTTTCTATCAAGCAAATGTGTTTATTAAAATCGATCTTCTCTAAAAGCAACTCCTAAGGATACAAATTGGTTAAGCAACTCCTGAGGATACAAATTGGTTATGTCATGTGGTTAGTATGGTCAATTGACCTTTAAGGACTTGAACTTGTTACATACTAAGAAATGTGTGGATTGTTCAAGATCTTGTTGAAGAGTTTGATCATAAATTGATAAGATATTGATAGAAGCCTATGTGATAACCATGCATTGAGAGTCAAATTGCGCTATGACTATTACAAACAACCACATAGACTATCACATCATAAACATAGAAGACTATCATGAAAATCTAAATCACTATTAAGGTTAGATATTCAAAATATGCAATAGCCTCTCACTACCCTATTCACATGAAAGATTACAACATCAAATGCAAAGGTATTGGCACTTTGGGAGAAGACAATCATAGTTTAATGATTCTAATTCTATTAATACACATAATGATAACTTTTTAAACTTAGATAGTTCCACATTTGTTCTAAAGAACATAAAGTGAATTAAATTGGACATAAAGAACATACCTTAGAATTCAATATTCGAATTGACCAATCCTCCAAAATTTGGCTTCAAAATCCTCAAATTGTTCTTTTTCGCAAGTTTGATTATGAATTCTATATCACTCTAGAATAGGATTAGTGAAATTTATGAAAAAAACAAACATATATCATCAAATTCAATCTATATCAATGGTAATTAGCTTTGAAACAATATGAAACTTGAAACTTTCAATTTAAATAATCAAATTTTGTCTAAACACATGCAAAATCAGTTCTTCTACGTTGAAAAAATTAAAAAAGGTGGTGGATTGATCAAAAAATGATTCTTAATTTGTCAAACAACATGAAAAAGTGTTTTCTTATCTGATAGAATGCATGAAAAGTAGGGAATAACAAACATGTGGGGTATGAATCATTGATCCCACATGATTTTTTCCCTTTTTTTTCTTCCCATAATGTGAGCGCATTCTGGGAAGCATGAAAACATTAAGCTTTCATGCATGCAAACCAACCAAATTTAGTGTTTTCTCTCTATGTATAAGTATATATCAGTAAGACATATATCATCCCTCTACCTCTCAATCTCTCTGCCTATGTCTCTGCCTATGTCTCTAGCCATGTCCCTCACCCTCTATCTCCCTATCTCTCCCTCTCTAAACTCTTAACCCCTAAACCCTAAACCTGATCAACCCTAAACCCTTATCTCCTTGTCTCTATCATCCCTCTACCTCTCAATCTCTTTGCCTATGTCTCTGGCCATGTCCCTTACCCTCTATCTCCCTATCTCTCCCTCTCTAAACTCCTAACTCCTAAACCCTAAACCCAATCAACCCGCAACCCCTATCTCCTTATCTCTATCATCCCTCTACCTCTCAATCTCTCTGCCTATGTCTCTGGCCATGTCCCTCACCCTCTATCTC
Source organism: Cunninghamia lanceolata (assembly GCA_027924645.1). Classification (NCBI taxonomy): domain Eukaryota; kingdom Viridiplantae; phylum Streptophyta; class Pinopsida; order Cupressales; family Cupressaceae; genus Cunninghamia; species Cunninghamia lanceolata. The sequence goes on from BSBN01000055.1 coordinate 18,058,568, forward strand.
CCTATCTCTCCCTCTCTAAACTCCTAACCCCTAAACGCAATCAACCCTAAACCCTTATCTCCTTGTCTCTATAATCCCTCTACCTCTTAATCTCTCTACCTATGTCTCTGGCCATGTCCCTCACCCTCTATCTCCCTATCTTTGCCTCTCTAAACTCCTAACCCCTAAACCTAATCAACCCTAAACCCCTATCTCCTTGTCACTATCATCCCTCTACCTCTCAATCTCTCTGCCTATGTCTCTGGCCATGTCCCTCACCCTCTATCTCTCTATCTCTCCCTCTCTAAACTCCTAACCCCTAAACTCTCAACCTAATCAACCCTAAACCCTTATCTCCTTGTCTCTATCATCCCTCTACCTCTCAATCTCTCTGCCTATGTCTCTGGCCATGTCCCTCACCCTCTATCTCCCTATCTCTCCCTCTCTAAACTCCTAGCCCGATCAACCCTAAACCCCTATCTCCTTGTCTCTATCATCCCTCTCCTCTTAATCTCTCTGCCTATGTCTCTAGCCATGTCCCTCACCTTCTATCTCGCTATCTCTCCCTCTCTAAACTCCTAACATCTAAACCCTAAACCCGATCAACCCTAGAAACCCGATCAACCCTAAACCCCTATCTCCTTGTATCTATCATGTGTCTACCTCTCAATCTCTCTGCCTATGTCTCTGGCCATGTCCCTCACCCTCTATCTCCCTATCTCTCCCTCTCTAAACTCCTAACCCCTAAACCCTAAACTTGATCAACCCTAAACCTTATCTCCTTATCTCTATCATCCCTCTACCTCTCAATCTCTCTACCTATGTCTTTGGCCATGTCCCTCACCCTCTATCTCCCTATCTCTCCCCTCAGTCTCCTCTATATCACCCTATCGATCCTCTCTCGCTAAACCCTAACCTAAACCTCTAAAACTTATCCCCTAAACCATAAACCCTAAGTTACCCTAAATAATGCCCCTAAACCCTAATCCCTAACCCCTAAATGCTAAAACCAAGCAACCTTAAACCCCTAAACCCCAAACCCCAAAACCATAAACCTTGGAAGCAACCCTAAACCTCTATCTCCCTCTCTCCCAATATCTATCAGTCCCCTCACTCTATCTCTCTCTAAACCCTAAACCCTAAACCCGAGCAACCCTAAACCCTTAAACCCTAAATAATTCCCCTAAACCTTGAACCCTAAACCCAAGCAACCCTAAACTCATAAACCTCAAATAATGCCCCTGGCCCCTAAACCCTAAACTTGAGCAACCATATTAAACCCCTAAACCATAAATAATTCTCCTTTAACCCTAAACTTGAGCAACCCTAAACTCATAAACCCTAAATAATTCCCCTAAAGGTTTGAGCAACCCTAAACTCATAAACCCTAAGTAATGCCCCTAAACCTGAGCAACCCTAAACCTCTCTCTCTCTCTCTCAAAACCCCTAAACCCCAAATAATGCCCCTAAATCCTAACCCCTAAACCATAAACTCGAGCAACCCTAAACCCCTAAACCCTAAATAATTCCCCTAAATGCTAAACTCATAAACATGACCAACCCTCTCTCTCTCTCGAGCTCCAAAACAAGAAAACTAGGACTCTCTCTATCTCTCTATCACCCTATCTCTCCCCTCTCTCCCTCTTCCTCCCTCTCCCTCTCCCTTGTTGACAAAGAACATGGAAACAAGAAAACTAAGACATGCAAAGAGTGATGAGGATATAAATTGGGATGATGAAATGGAAACAAGATAATTTATGAAATTTCATTGGATGGGAAGAATGATGAAGAGAGGTAGAGAGGGGAGGGAAGTAGAGAGTGAGAGAGGGTAGGAGGTGGAGACGAGAGGGAAGTAGAGAGTGAGAGAGGGAAGGAGGTGGACAAGGGAAGGAAGAAGAGAGTGAGAGAGAGGGTAGGAGGTAGAGAGGGGAGGGAAGTAGAGAGTGAGAAAGGGTATGAGGTAGAGAGGGGAGGGAAGTAGAGAGTGGGAGAGAGGGTAGGAGGTAGAGAGGGGAGGGAAGCAGAGAGTGAGAGAGAGGGTAGGAGGTAGAGAGAGGAGGAAAGTAGAGAGTGGGAGAGAGGGTAGGAGGTAGAGAAGGGAGAGTAGAGAGTGAGAGAGGGTAGGAGGTAAAGAGGGGAGGGAAGAAGAGAGTGAGAGAGAGGGAAGGAGGTAGAGAGGGGAGGGAAGTAGAGAGTGAGAGAGGGTAGGAGATAGAGAGGGGAGAGACGTAGAGAGTGAGAGAGAGGGTAGGAGGTACAGAGGGGAGGGAAGCAGAGAGTGCTCCAGGAGAGAATGTATGAGGTAGAGATGGGAGTGAAGTAGAGAATTAGAGAGAGGATAGGATGTAGAGAGGGGAGGGAAGAAGAAAGTGAGAGAGAGGGTAGGAGGTAGAGAGGGGAGGGAAGTAGAGAGTGAGAGAGAGGGTAGGAGGTAGAGAGTAGAGGGAAGAAGAGAGTAAGAGAGAGGGTAGGAGGTAGAGAGGGGAGGGAAGTAGAGAGTGCGAGAGAGCGTAGGAGGTAGAGAGGGGAGGGAAGAAGATAGTGAGAGAGAGAGGGTAGGAGGTAGAGAGGGGAGAGAAGTAGAGAGTGAGAGAGGGGAGAGAAGTAGAGAGTGAGAGAGGGTAGGAGGTAGAGAGGGGGGAGAAGAGAGTGAGAGAGAAGGTAGGAGGTAGAGAGGTGAGGGAAGGAGAGACTTGGAAAGAGGGTAGGAGGTAGAGAGGGGAGCGAAGTAGAGAGTGAGAGAGAGGATAGGAGGTAGAGAGGGGAGGGAAGAAGAGAGTGAGAGAGACGATAGGAGGTAGAGAGGGGAGGGAAGTGGAGAGAGAGAGAGGGTAGGAGGTAGAGAGGGGGGAGAAGAGAGTGAGAGAGTAGGTAGGAAGTAGAGATGCGAGGGAAGCAGAGACTCAGAAAGAGGGTAGGGGGTACAAAGGGGAGGGAAGTAGAGAGTGAGAGAGAGGGTAGGAGGTAGAGAGGGGAGGGAAGAAGAGAGTGAGGGAGAAGGTAGGATGTAGAGAGGGGAGGAAGCAGAGACTCAGAGAGAGGGTAGGAGGTAGAGAGGGGAGGGAAGTAGAGAGTAAGAGAGATGGTAGGAAGTGCAGCTGCCCTTGTAGACATGTATGTAAAGTGTGGAAGCATAGACAAGGCATGTCAATTATTTGACCTAACACCTCAAAGAGATGTTCTGTAATGGAATGCAATGATTGCAAGATGCAAAAAATGGATTTGTTGAAAAGGCTTTAGAAACTTTCAAGCAAATGCAATTGGCATGTGTAAAGCCAAATTAGCTCAGCATAACACGAGTGCATTATAATGTACTCGCATTATGCTAAGCTAATTTGGACATTTTTTTAGTTTCTAACCAAATTTTTAGATGATCTGGAGCGTGCTCCCAACAGGGTTGCACTTTTTTCAATGAAAAGTCAAAAAAATACCACCATAATCATAAGCTCTATGTTAGCTATCTAACCATATAATTTTTTTCACATTTTGAGTACGTTAAGGATTTCATCAGGAATTTTTTTGTTAGTGTATCCATTTTTTGTCAAAAACCACTGTCTAGTATTTTTTACTTTTTTTTAACCGTTCATCAAAATTTGAAATAAGTTACATTTTTAGAAACTAGACTCCATTCTACACATTAAAAAAAAAAAATTGATTAGTTTTTAAAAATTTTAGGGGGGAGCATGCTCAATTTTCTATTTTTCAAGATGTGTCCACTTTAAAAATTACTAAAAAATTAATTATTCATGAAAAAAATTATCAGAAAAATCAGGGATAAACTACATGGTGTTAGCTAATTTCTCACCAAAGTAATTTTTGAAATACTAAAAAAAGTTAACATTTTAGGGGGAGCACACCAAACGCTATGCTATGTTTTTTTGATAAAAATAGGAGCAATTTGTGTGCTCCCCCTTTTTGAACCCCTTAATCTCAACCATTTTTGAAAAAAATTAGTAGTTTAGGAACTAGATTCGGAGAACTACAACTCTTGTTTTTGTTGCATCTTCAAATTTTGAGTGTAGCTATCTTCAATTTCTCATCCAACATCACTCTTTCCTGATTTTAGAAAAATAGTGGCATCTTAAGACCCCCTTTTGGTCCCTCATCTTTGTGTACTTACCCCTTAATGTTTTGAAAATCATATTTGTTCTAATCCTTTTTAGCATAGATTTTTATGTGATTCTTGTTGGCAAGAGACACTGTGTCACTTCATGAGTGTTATCATTGATGGCAACAAAGTCCATCTCACACATCCGCAGGACATGGTGTGCCTATACTAGAAGATAGATTGAAGAGTATTTTGGTCCAGTGACCAAGAACAGAGCATGCAGCAAGGTCTGACAATCAGGTCCGGATCTCTTAGAAGAAGTATCTTAGTAAAGTGCAGACTTGGGGAAGTCAAGAGGTGTACCTTGACTAATATATTCTAGAGATTGAGCCTCCGGTGATGTAAGAGTGAAAAGATATGAACACCTAAGTGTTGGGTTCCTGTTTGGCAGAGTAGACTGAGGAAGAACTAACTGGCAGAACATCAGACCTTCATCCGGATGAGATATTGATGGTAATAAAGTTTCTTAAGGGATCATTCATGATTGGCCGACATGATTGATGACTTCTATAAGCATCTCTTTGATACGCATCACTTGGTAAGCAAGGATTCAGCCGACAGACCAGAGTTTGGGAAAATATTGAGTATTCTGAATGCCAACTAGAAAGTTGATGAAATCCTTGGTGCGGATATATATACCAGATTAATTTCAATATGAAGGTGTGTGTGGTGTATTGTGAAGTGCGAATAAGAGCAGAGAACAGTGTGGAATTAGAGATAGAGGTCCAGTATGTGACAGAACAGCAGTACTAAGGCAGAGGAAGAATGAAGTGCATTAGATCAGTATATTGAGCTTAACCAGAACTAAACCTAGCATATGTGGAAGCTTCTCATCAATTCAAGTACCTAATTTTCTTCTATAAACCATTGTAGGCAGTGAGCCCTAATTGGCAAGTGCCATTTTGTACTATCTTATTCTTTTAACAGAGAATACATACTTGGGTTAGTCACCTCGTGGTTTTTCCCTTAACAAGGTTTTCCACGTCAAAATCATTGTGTTATGTGTATTGACTTTGCTTTTTCTTTCATGGTTGTGGATGCTTATTTGTTTTGATGCTGCACTAGTTATTAAAGAAGAATAGAAAGTCAAATTAATTAAGATAACTAATTCACCCGCCCCCTCTCAGTTATCAACAATTCTGATATTGCTTTTTTGTGTAGGTTTATTGTCTAATACTATGGTTTTGCAAGTTCTTAGCTTGGGGCTTCACTCCTCCGCTTGAAGAATCCTCTACAACCTCTACAATATCCCTTTTAAAGGTAAAACTGATTATGTTATTTCTTTTTTTTACTTTAGCATGCATATTCACATAGTATCATAAGCTACTGAAGTGGGAGCTAAATGTAATGTCAAAAATTGCATACCCTTGTAATTTCACACTAGTTTGGTGCTTACTTTGGTGTCAACTTCCTTGTGTAATTTTGGGTTAATTTTTATTTCATTTTAGCCTTTTGTGCTTAGTTTCATTGAAATTTGTTTTGATGTTTTTTGTTTCTCTTAGCCCGGAGATGTTTCATACAACAAAGAGGTAGAATCACTTGGACACTAGAGCTTAGTGTAGATGTCTATGCATCGCATTGGATTCCCACAAATGTGAAATGGTCAGTGATCTATTTTTGGACACATTGAGCATCTCTTGTGGTGGAAGAGATTCTCGTAATGCCTTTAAACTCCAGTCGGCTCTTTCCTTCTTTGCATGTCAACTCTTTTCCCTCTCAATCTCTCTCAATCTCAATCTTTTGAATGAATACTCTTGCTCTCACTCTCTCTTTTGGCTCTCTTTGGATTCTCTAAAAGTATTGCACTCTTGTGACTCTCTCTACAATAGCTATTGAGGATTCCTATGCTATTTGGACTTGCAACATTATCTTTGTTAGCTCTATGAGATTTGTACTTGCAACTTGATCATTGTGAAGGCTCTCTTTTTGGGGTTTTGAAGTTGTTCACATCTATATTTCTACCCTTCAAGGAGCTGCAACCTCCTCTATTGTCATTCAATCTAGTAATACTATTTTAGATTTGAAGAATATTGTTTTACTTACATATTTTAGTTATACATTGTTTTATTGTTCATTTAACAAGTTAATGTTGTAGACCACCATTCTTTTTCATTTGCATACATTGAGGTATTCTTCCTCGTAGACTAGGGAAGCTACTTCTAGTTTTATGTTCACTTGTCATAGTTGCTTGTTTCTTAGTCACATTTAAGAGATAGGAGCGCACACACTCTTTTTTGTTTATCCTTGTTGCTCATGGAAATTCAAAGACCAAAGCAAGGAGTTGACTTGAAGGCAAGCTCCTTAGTAGTGTAACAAGTTTTCCCTTATCTTCAGCAATAGGTATTTTGTGGAGTGATATTCGAATGCACAGAGGTTTTGTTGTTGTTTCTTCTTTTTCTTCATTAGTATTTCATTTTAATAAAACATTTATATCATTTTCTATATTTGGCATCACCTGGATATCACCGAATTGGTTTCTTGTCGACTATTGTGTTGTGTAGGTAGCAAGGAACTGTGCAAGGTTAATACTTTTTATTTTCAATCTTTGAGGATGCTAGTGCAAATGTCCCTACGGTGCACTATCATCTAAGATAACAAGCTCCATCCTTTGGTGCCAGGTTCCTCTATTTCCCATCTTTTCATTCCTATATTTCATTTTCTAAAATTCTATCTATAGTAATACATTTTCAGCATTCTATTAGTTTTATTCCTTCTTTTAAGAATTACTTCAATTTCTTTTCATTTATATTAGCGCAAAGTGGGTCTGTTGATGTAAGTCTCTCTAGAGAAGTAGATAACAGAAAACCAAGTAGGACCCTAGTGTAGAGGTAGTGAAGAATTCCCTTGATTGATGAGTTTGATCAAGGTGTAATTTTTCCTCCACTACGCATGGCCATATCGAATAGGCCATATCACATTGTTGCATTGAGTGGAGTATTCCATACATGTGGAATCTCTAACCCTTATTTGACTCATTTTTTCTTAGATAATTGAATTAACTCTTATTTTGTGCTTATTTTGGCTGTGTGATAGAAGCTACTCATTGCAATTTTTTTTTGGTATTTTGCAAGTTTCTATGGAGCACTCACACTAAGGAGCATACAAGAATAATCTAAGAATGATCAATTGCTTTATATGGATCATATATCATTTTTATGACTATCTAAATATTTACTTTTCATGTTGATTATGAATGTCTACATACTTTGAAATACATGTTTGTGTTAGATTCATATGCACCTCAAAGTGGGGGTAAAATGTAACAATGAAATTAGCATACCCATGCTAATTCCCATTTAGTTTTGGGCCTATTTTGATGGAATGTATTTAATGTAATTACATTAATTTATAAGTGGTACACTCTTGTGTTAGGTTTGGCTCATACCTTGATCCATATCCATCCCTATTTCTCATCACTTACACTTATTCATACACATTTATCATTCACCTTTCTTTTATTACACCCCATTCATACTTACCTCAATATATTCATTCCTTACCATGAGATTATCACTTCCTTGCCTAAGTTCATTTATGTGCCACTTGGGATTGATCCCATGGTGCACGCAAATGAACCTCAAATTTAAATATTCAAATTCAAACTCCAACTTTCCCACCCTTTTTCACTACACATTATGAGCCAACTTGGTACAGGGTTATGTGATACATTATTTCTTAGTATTTAAAGACATTCAATGTGCTATTAATACACATCTAGACATATGACCAAAAGGAATATCTAAAGTACACTTCAATTTTCAAAGAGACAAAAGAATCAAACTTTGTGGCATCTACATATAAGGCATATGCACACTTGCATATATTGTCTTTGAATATTCATTCACCCATAAAAAAACAATCAAACCAACAATTTAACCTAGGAGAATTGGCCCTAGCTATCCGATATAATCCTTTAAAAGTGTTTATGAACACCACAATCCTTACCAATCCATTAGATACCAGAAATCATCTAGCAAGCAAGTTTTAGAAAAAAAAAAACAATAATATAAATAGTGAAAAAGTGCTCCTCTAAAACTCTTTAAAAAAGAGAAATATAATAAAATATCTTACTAATGTATATAAACTAACCACACTTATTCCTTTATCTCCTAATCGCCATGATGTTTAGTTGTGAGGTCCTATATCCTTATCCTATCGAATTTGGCACATGGCCCTCGTATCCAAAAGGATACGATTATTGTCCACTTATGTCCTTTTTTTTAATATAATTTATTTGGGAGGTTTGATGCTTTTCACATGCCGTCTTTATCCCTATCATGGGAATGAGTGTTATGTGAATTATGTTATATTATAAGGAGTTATAACTGGAGTTATTGTGTCAACTTTCTAATAATAATCTTTGTCCATTCGTCTTAGTTGTATGATGATGATAGTTAGAAACATTGAAAATAAAGGGATGTGACTAAACCTTCTATTCCTTAATATTTTAACATAACAACTTTAAAATAAATAAATAATACATGTAATCATGCAAGTAAGGCAAAAATTCAAGACAGCTTGGACAGATTAAGTGCGCCTAAGTTGTCTTCTTCACTAGATTTTTTATAAATTAATGTAGAACACTTGACCAACATTCTCCTTTGTGTGACAGATGTGTGACCCGGTTGACTTGTATTATATAAATCTTTCTTTTGTGTACTGATGAAAAGGATTTACACTTGACTCTCCATGCTTTTCTTAATGAATTGCGTATACGGAGATCTTACCTCTAAACAAATGGGATGTCACGAGGCTAAAGTGTTCTTGTCTTGTAATGCGTGGTTTTGAGCATAGACAATGGTGGTTCTTTTTTTAAATTGGGAGGATAAATATTTTGATATGGGGAGTTGTAACATGTATGTTTTTTAGTGTTGGCTTGGACATAAAGTTATCTTAAAAAAAAAGTTTGGAGAATTATTGTTGGTATAAATAGGTGGTAGATGAAAAGTTGAGTAGAAGGAAGGATTATATGTGGATGAAACAAACGACGGATGGATGAGTAAATGTGATATTAACATGCAAGAGTGTCCAAACATTATTGAGAAAATAAAAATAATATATGTGAGAAGTCACATGGACAAAAGAAATGGTTGGAAGAAAGCGTAGTATACCAAAAAGTTTAACCCCACATGGGACCATATGATGAAAAAGCTTACAAAGGAGTAGAAATTAAGTGGACGTTGAAAATATTGATGGCCTAGTTAAGGACTAACTTATATCATCTTAAATGCGACACCGGTAGGGGGACAATGCCTAAAGAGGATTAGGAAATGAGAACATGCCAATTTTGTAACAAGGGAGGTGGTAGAGACAAAATGACACTACATCATGAGTGCATACCCTGTAGTCACATCCATATCAAGCATGAACACAACTTGTGAGTGGGCAACCTAACTATCTTGTTTGAGGAAATGAGGCTATATAAAACAAGAAGCTTTTTTCTATCAACATCCATTGTAGAACTATTGATGACATAAAATGGTGATAGAGGAAGAGTTACGTAGAAGGAAGAATATGTGGATAAAATAAAAACAACAAATGGATGAGTATTTATGAGATGTTAACATGCAAGAGTGTCCAAACATTAATGAGGAAATAAAAAAAATATGTGAGAAATCACATGGACAAAACAAATTGCTCAGAAGAAAGCATCATATATCAAAGAGTTGGACCATTATGAAAAAGCCCACATAGCAGTACAAACTAAGTGGAAGGTGAAAATATTGATGGCCTAGTTAAGAACTAGCTCACATCATTATATATACGAGATTGACAGGGGGACAACACTTAAGAAGGATTAGCAAATGAGAACATGTCTATTTTGTAGCAAAAAGGGGTGGTACAGACAAAATGGCATTACATCATGGAGTGTAGCCTATCATGACATCTATATCAATTATGAAGACACCCTGAGAGTAGACAACCTAACTGCCTTGCTTGAGGAGACGAGGCTCTATAAAACAAGAAATTTTTTATCAATAGAAAATTTAACATAGAAAAAAGGAGAGAAATTTCATAAATTGAGCCGGCCATGTATCTTGTAAATGTGTTAATGTGATGCACCAAACTCTTGATCTCATAAACTACTAAGTCTCATACCCAAAGAATAAAAAATTCAACATTATCTCTTATAATATCTCAACAAGAACTCATTCTAAGTAAACTTTATGTGAACCAAATATTCTCACAAGACAAGTAAACTTTATGTTAACCAAATATTCCCCCAAGACCACATAATAATGAGTGCTTGTTTGATTTACACAATTTTCCAAGAATCCCCTTGTGGGTCCCTCTACATAGGAATTAGTCGGAGGCTTAGTCATTCTCATTGGGTCTAAAACTTGGGATGGAGAGAAGTTGGCGAGCGTTAATCAATCCCACTTCATTGACAACATACACGATGATGACTTAAAATTCAACAGGTAATCATGGTCGAAAGGTCTAGGGTGAATTGTTCAAGTGGTAAAGGGGATGGATACATCCATCCCCACATGGTACTTAACCTAAAAGCCAATACAAACTGAGAATTCCATTTCATTTCATTATTTGCAGGATGAGGAGTACGGGAGAGTGAAAAATGGAGGGAATTTAGGAATGATGTGGAGATGTGGCCGTATCCAACACAAGATCATTTAGGTAATGACAAAGTGAGACGGGTGGGCCAAGGGACGGATGGGAGAGAAAAAAGTTATGATTATTCAACATTATATTTTGGTTCCAAACTGACGTTGGCTATAGGACGTTGATTAATGATTCATAGGTAGCGGAAAAACTGGCCGAGTGGGCGATTGATTGACGTGTACTTCGATTGAGGTTGGTGAACCGTCGAAATAACGGTTGAATTTCGAATATTCAAAAATTAAGGACATGCAAAGGACGAAAATGAAGGACGCGTGGTTAGATTACTTTGTTTTTACCTCGTGGTCTGGTAAGATTTTACATTTTACGATTGGATACAATATTTTCTAGTGGTAAAAGTTTTTACAGATTTTTATTTATTTAATACAATATTTGAAGTACTGGTTTACAAAATAAAATAATTATGGAGTGTAATTTCAAATGTTCATATAACTAGCATATTAATATTTTAAAAAATATATCTATCTAAAGTAGGTAGAGAGATATCAAATATAAAATTTACCCATCACTTTTTACTTTATTTTTTAAATAAAATATATTGTTTTAAGAAAAAAATTATGGACTTTAGCCCCTTCTAGGACGCCTTTGTGCATAAAAATATTAATATTAAAGTATTTAAAAATAATAAATAGATTTATAGTTATGTGAAAGTTAGTTGTGTTTTTTTAAATAAGTTGTTAGAGATAATATATTTAATTTATTGGGAAAAAATAAATAAAGCAAGAAAACCACTTAATACAAATTGAAATAACAATGATAACCATTTAATAGCAAGAAAATCACTTAATACTAATGAGGATGTTAATGTCTTTCTTACATTCATTCAATTATTATTGCTAAAAGGTAGAGAAAGCCTATCTTTTGAGGTGATCAATCAAGATTTTAGAGTGAGATTCCAAAACAATGTCAAAAAACTGCTTTTGATTGCCTTCTAACAAACATTAAATAGTGTCTCAACAATGAGGATATTTTTTGTGAAAGATTTGAAGTGAGGGAACACAACACCCCTAAACCTTCTATTACAATTAATTATTAAATTTATGTATAATAAATACTAATGGTTATATTTTAAAAAAATTAACAAAAAAAATATTTATAATTTATTAAAATTAATTTCTATAAAATATATAGTTTTCAAATTTTATTATCTATACATTTACAACAAGGCCTATAATGATAGTCAACCTCCATGTCAACTAATTTTTTTGTCTTTGCTATCCATTTTTAAGAGTGGTGATGCTAATAATCCTTCCAATTATAGGACCATCGTGATTAGTCCTTTGTTTGCAAAATTGTTGATAGCATGGTTGAAAAAAGAATCAACAAGTGGGTGAAGGAGAAAGAAAAGAGAGCAAAGGGCAAGCAAGTTTTAGACCTAAGCATTCCAAATTGGATCATGGAATCACTTTGAGACACTTCATTGGAAAAGTTTGGGATGAAAAGGAATAAGCTTATGGTCCCTAGGGATAAGTTATGGGGTAGAATGGAGGAGTTTCGATTCCTTATGAGATTATGCTAGATGAAATAGGGGCAATTCCCATTGAAGTTGTTGCAATGGTGTGTATCAAAAAGAATGAAAGAATGGAATAGATGGAAGCAGGTAGATGGCCTAAGGTTATTTTCAATGACATCCCGAGAAAGAGAAAGAAGACATGAATGAAGCAAAATAGCAAATGGAATATCTACTTGAATGCATTTCCCATAAATAGAAAAGAAATAAAGGCATTTGTCATAGATAAATTCCATAAGTTTGTGGCGTGAAGTGCTGGGGAGAAGAAATAAATATTATCTTAAGGAATTCAACACCACTGGGGATCATCAACAAAAGGCCTACATAGGGGCTAATATACCATGGAGAGAAGAGATTGTTATTGCTTAGCTCTAAGAACTAACTCTCATTAGCCCTGGTGTGAAATGGGGAGATGGAAAGACCAAAAGAGGCATGGGAAGAAAGAGTGTGATTTTTGCACAACTAGGTAGTAGAATTAGAAAAACACTTTATTTTGGAGTGTGATGCCTACAAGGACATCAAGGCCAAGTATGCTAATATCTTGCCAAATGATTCATTGCATGGCTTATTCAACAAGGGAATGGTTGAGAAAGCAGAGGAACTCATCATCACTTTGAATAAAAGAAGAAATGAAATGCAAAGAACAAAAAGACAAGGTTGACTATCCCATAGGTTATTTTTAGCCTTGTGGACATTAAAAGTTATTCTATTCTTCATTCTCAAAAAAATCCCTCAAGTATGCTAATATCTTGACAAATGCTTCATTGCATGATCAAATGAACTATTGAGAAAGTGGGTGAGCTCATCATCACTTTGAACAAAAGAAAAAATGAAATGCAACTTGAACAAAAAGACATGGCTGACTGTCCCATAGGCTATATTTAACCTTGCGGACCATCATCACTTTGAACAAAAGAAGAAATGAAATGCAAAGAACCAAAAATGCTGGCTGCCCCATAGGCTATTTTTAACCTTGTGGACCATCATCACTTTGAACAAAAAAAGAAATGAAATGCAAAGAACAGAAAGACAGGGCTGACAATCCCATTGGCTATTTTTAACCTAGTGGACCATCATCACTTTGAAAAAACAAAAGAAATGAAATGCAAAGAACATAAAGACAGGGCTGACTGTCCCATAGGCTATTTTTAACCTTGTGGACATTAAAAGTTATTCTATTCTTCACTCTCAAAAAAATCCTTGAGGTATGCTAATAGCTTGGCAAATGCTTTATTGCACAGTCTATTCAGCAAGGGAACTGTTGAGAAAGTAGGGAAGCTCATCATCACTTTGAACAAAAGAAGAAATGAAATGCAAAGAACAAAAACGCTAACTGTCACATAGGTTATTTTTAACCTTGTGGACCATCATCACTTTGAACAAAAGAAGAAATGAAATGCAAAGAACAAAAAGGCTGACTGTCCCATAGGCTATTTTTAACCTTGTGGACCATCATCACTTTGAACTAAAAAAGAAATGAAATGTAAAGAACAGAAAGACAGGGTTGACTGTCCCATAGGCTATTTTTAACCTTGTGGACCATCATCACTTTTGAAAAAAAAGAAAAGAAAGATAGGGCTGACTGTCTGTACCATAGGCTATTTTTAACCTTGTGGACATCAAGAGTTATTCTATTCTATTCTATTCTTCACTCTCAAAAAAATCCCTAAGTATGCTAATATCTTAACAAAAACGCTAACTGTCACATAGGTTATTTTTAACCTTGTGGACCATCATCACTTTGAACAAAAGAAGAAATGAAATGCAAAGAACAAAAAATGCTGACTTCCCCATAGGCTATTTTTAACCTTGTGGACCATCATCACTTTGAACAAAAAAAGAAATGAAATGCAAAGAACATAAAGACAGGGCTGACAGTCCCATTGACTATTTTTAACCTTGTGGACCATCATCACTTTAAAAAAATAAAAGAAATGAAATGCAAAGAACATAAAGACAGGGCCGACTGTCCCATAGGCTATTTTTAACGTTGTGGACATTAAAAGTTATTCTATTCTTCACTCTCAAAAAAATCCTTCAAGTATGCTAATATCTTGGCAAATGCTTTATTGCACAATGTATTCAGCAAGGGAACTGTTGAGAAAGTGGGGGAGCTCATCATCACTTTGAACAAAAGAAGAAATGAAATGCATAGAACAAAAATGCTAACTGTCACATAGGTTATTTTTAATCTTGTGGACCATCATCACTTTAAACAAAAAAATAAATGAAATGCAAAGAACACAAGACAGGGCTGACTGTCCCATAGGCTATTTTTAACCTTGTGGACCATCATCACTTTGAAAAAACAAAAGAAATGAAATGCAAAGAACGAAAGAAGGGCTCACTATGCCATAGGCTATTTTTAACCTTGTGGACATTAAAAGTTATTTTATCCTTCACTCTCAAAAAAATCCCTCAAGTATGCTAATATCTTGGCAAATGCTTTATTGCACAGTCTAGGGAACTGTTGAGAAAGCAGGGAAGCTCATCATCACTTTGAACAAAAGAAGAAATGAAATGCAAAGAACAAAAACGCTGACTATCCCATAGGCTATTTTTAACCTTGTGGACCATCATCACTTTGAATAGAAGAAGAAATGAAATGCAAAGAACAAAAAGGCTGACTGTCCCATAGGCTATTTTTAACCTTGTGGACATTAAGAGTTATTCTATTCTATTCTATTCTTCACTCTCAAAAAAATCCCTAAGTATGCTAATATCTTAACAAATGCTTCACGGAATTGTTGAGAAAGTGGGGGAGCTCATCATCACTTTGAACAAAAGAAGAAATAAAGTGCAAATAACAAAAAGACAGGGCTGACTGTCCCATAGACTATTGTTAACCTCATGAACGTTCAAAATTATTATATTCTATTCTATTCTTCACTCTCAAAAAAATCCTTTACAATCTTCTGAAAATGTTAATTACAGTATACAACAAAAAAACTCTATGAAGTTCAGACTCTGAATAACAGTCTCTTTTCAATATAAAATAAGAAATACGGCCAAGATACCTAGATAAAAACAGGCCAGTGACCGTCAATTTGCAGGCTTTGCAAGAAATGAGGACTGTTGAAGTACTCTAGGCGTTTTTGGCAGGAGCAGTGGCCAGTCTGGCCACTGCTATCAAATGGAGAAGCTTAGCGTGGGCTAAAGAGACTAAAAGAAAAAGGTAGGTGAAAATTCTTGGAGATTAGGCATAAGATTGATGGATGAGGAAGTTACAGCTGCCAAAGAAGAGCATGAAGGTCACCTGCTCTGTAGGGCAAGAAAGAGACAAGGTGGCCACCACAAGCCCGACCTTCTCCCTCGATAGTCGCATCAACCAATGCCATGGCGATAGGTGACATGTTTACTGTGCATGACGAAGCCTTTTTATTTTCTCCATAAACAACCGTGCCTCGCTTCTTGGGATGTCCGAATGGGAGGGTCCTCCTTCCACTTCTGCAAGCTGGCTCTGCTTACACTTGGTTGGTGCCGTTCGCCTACGTAAGAGGCAGAAAAGAAAATGAAAATAAGAAAATCACACTGCAAAAACCTCTTTACTTTTTTTGTCAACTTAAGGGGAGCCTGCCTGCCTGCCTGTGTCAGAAGCGAAAGGGCTTTGCTTTTATTTAGAATTCCTATCCTGGTTTCGGCAGGGGAAAAGCGACAATAAAATTGGATCCCCACGTGAATGGGCATTGGGCATCATCCTGATTCCGGTGAGGCTCCAATCAGAGGGAGGCTCGGGCAGGGGCAGATTTCTGTGGTGGGGTGGGCGTGACATTTGTTAAGTCAGTGGCCATGACAAGGCTGATAGATTCGTGCCGTCCGCTCAACTTGCCAATATTAGATTGTCAGAAGGAATTAGCGGGAGAAGAAGATGGAGGAGGAGGATTTAGCACTATTTGCAGTGCCAGTGCCACCTCCACTTTTATCCAATCCTCGCCTTCCAAACGACACAGACCACTACCCGCAGCGTTGAGTTGCTGCAACCCTGACATGCATGGACCCGAATCTGCATGCCTCTTCACACATAACAATAATCATCATAATCATACTCATTCTCGCCCCCATGAATGCGCTCATTTGAGCCCTCTCTTCAACCTGCCCGAGAGTTCCATGGGCGAGGAGGTGGCTAACCATAACCACCACCTCGGATCCATGACTTCCATGGAGGACAAAATCAAAGCCGAAAACGAGATCGAGGAAAACTTTTCCAATCACCATTGCAGCAGCAACAACAACAACAACAACAAAGATCAGGGCAGCGAAAGCTTCACAGACGAAGCAGACGACAACAATGGCGGCACCAGGCCACAGAAAGCCCTGAAATTATTTGGCTTTGAGCTCCGCCACAGGCCGCCGGAAGATGAAGAAATAAAAGACGAAACCGATGACGGAGACAGATCAAGCGCTGCCCAGGCGGCAACAGAAAGCGGCAGCAATTCCGCCTCGGAAAGCCGGAAATTTGAATGCCAATTCTGTTGCAGAGAGTTTGCAAATTCTCAGGCTCTGGGCGGGCATCAAAATGCTCACAAGAAAGAACGCCAGCAAGCCAAACGAGCTCAGATTCAGGCCAATCGCAGCGCAGCCGCCGCCGCCGCCGCCGCTCAAGCGTGCGCAGCGGTGAACAGGGCCGGAAACGGTTTCTATGGCTTACACAACCGTCTTTCTGGTTCTGCCCTTCTCACGCCTCACTCTGCCCGAATGTCCTCCGAAATGATGCCGCCCTGCCCTGCCCGTTTCAGTGCTCCAGTTATGGCTCCTCCTTTGCCACAGTTACTAGGTTACCAGCAACCTCAACCTCAGCAGCCCGTTTTCGGATCCGCCCTTCAATCTGCCCGTTCTGGAACAATCAGCCCGTCATGGTTTTTTGTTCCGCCGCAACCTGCACAGTATGGATTTTCTCCCCTTTCTCCAGTTTATGGTGACTATGCCGGCTCGAACTTATACTCCTCGTCTTTCTCAGCCATGCCTGCAACTCAGCCAGTTGCAGAGAACAGATATTTGCAGGCTCAATCAATGCCGCCTTTACAGCAGGAATTTGAAGCGGTGTCGAAATCAGGGGCCAGGTTTTTTCCATCTGGAGGTAGCAAGGTCGAAACCGGTCGATCTCATTCGGATAGCGGTTTGGATCTCCACTTAGGTCTCGGCCCCGCTGGCTCGTAAATCGTGTAAATGTTTGATGCTTATTATTCTCTGTTCTTCAATGGCGCTGTCGATTGTAGATGAGGTGGGTTGCACACATGCCTCTGCCCAATTTGTTGCAAAAGTTTTGATAGATGAGTGCAGCTTGCAGCTCTTTTGGGCGCGAACTTAAAATGCTTTGTTTTTTTCCCTGATCTGCTTGCGTACTTTGATAATTTCTCACAGATCAGTTGTTTTTGTACAAAACTGAAGATGAAAAGGTTTTCCAATTCATCAATTTATTTAACTGTAGATTTTTTTGGTGTATCCATGCATGAGTTTCCAATTTTTGGCTTAAAAATTTATATTTCCCCTTCGCTCTGAATTTCTTTTCATTGTATGTATAGATTTTTATTTTCCTTTCTCTGTTCGCTGAGGATTTCTTTCCATTGTATGTAAAGATTTTCTATTTTGCTTTCTCTGTTCGCTGAGAAATTCTTTCCATTGTATGTATAAATTTTTTATTTTTCTTTCTCTGTTCGCTGAGAATTTCTTTCCATTGTATGTATAGATTTTCTATTTTCCTTTCTCTGTTCGCTGAGAATTTCTTTCCATTATGTGTATAGATTTTTTATTTTCCTTTCTCTGTTCATTAAATTTTGAGATTCAGCAACTCGATTCATATGGCCAAAAATCCTGAAATGTAAGCACCCTGCAATTTTTTTCTCACAACATCAACCAGTTGAATTGCTCCAAGATACTTATTTTATAATCCTTACATTTTTTTCCGACCTTGGAAGAATCCACCCAAAAGCCTGAATGTTCTTCACTGCTATTGTGATGACTGCTTACATATCTTGTTATAAAATTCTCTGATATTATTCAAACTTAAAGATCATTGTACAATAGATCACATTAACACAGTTTTAGAACATCATTCGAAGCTAGTTGTAGAGAGAAACAGCGGTAGAGAAATCCGAGGTTTCAAAGAGGCTATTGGTTCCGCACTTCTGAGATCTTAGCCTCTTAAAAAGATTACACAGTTTAATCATGAAACATTCATTTACAATATTATGGACTGTGCAAATCTGATATTATTAATGAAAATATCTGCAATAATTTATTAAACCAGTAGGGAGACTTACAGTCTTCTCCCCTATCAGCTATATCTATTTTTCTACTGGGCAATAATTTTTTTCAGTTCCAGCCCTCCCTCTAGTTCTACCCTCTTTCACTTTTCTTGCTATAAAATTTGAGCTCTGACTTTTGGCTAAGATTAATTTTTTCACGTAACACAGTAGGAGCCTCAACACTCTTCATAGGATCGCATTCACAAGCACCAAAAGAATCCATGGAAACGTGATTATCGAATAAGGAACAGGAGTTAGTAGATGAGCTTTGTGGTTTGGAGTAATAATGGTTTTTTTATTTTTTATTTTTTACTTTCACACTTTTAAGTATGAGTATTTAAGTATGAGTAGTTGTTACATTTTTCTATTTAAAATGTATAAAAAGTATTATTTTTATACTTTATATTAAAGAAACAACAATCAATTATATGATGATATATAAGTCAATCAATAGACAACTCAGTGAAGAAATATTTAATGTGTCTACATCATCAAATGCCCGAAACCTCAAACAATAGTTATAGGCTAGCAACTCACCTATGAAAACGTGGTGAAAACTTCATAGAGATTTGACTCATCATTTAAGAAATTGAAGAGATGTTAAAAATCCTCTCCCCTATCAACTTTCTCAAAAATCTAATTTTAATGTCTTATATCAAATTTGAACTATTTTCTATTTTTTTTTAAATTGATATTTTAGTTTTAGGTTTTTTTAAAAAATGATATTATGTTTAGTAATATTTTAATTTATTATTTTTTTTTTAAATTGATATTTTAGTTTTAGGTTTTTTTTTAAATGATATTATGTTTAGTAATATTTTGATTTATTAATTGTTTATATTGGTATGGTTCAAATTCTTTGGGGGGGATTTATTAGCACTTTTGTTCTATTTTTGACTTTTAAAATAGAATACTTTTTAATTTCTTAGAATTTTTGTAGGGTGGATGGTATAGATAGTGTATAAAGTCTTTTACAATAAATATATTTTTATCATTTGAAACTATAATATACAAGGGATGTGTCTTCATTTTTTTTTTTTTTTGGCATCATCTCAAAATGATTTAGAAATATTTTGCAAGCATATTTGGCCCAACTCATTGGAGTTTCACTTACAAGAAGAAAATCACAAAAAATGAAATGGATTTGAATTTATTAGAGTTTTATACACTACATGCAAGTTAGAAAATATGTGGTAATTTTGCTCACCCTATTCTAGGATAGTTATGTTTTGGGGTTGCAAGGATGCCTCAAAAATGCCCTCTAAGTCATTCATGACTTGTTTATTGAACCAAACAAATCTAAAAAACAACCAAGAGAAAAGTTGAGATGCTTAAGGATGTCCCCGACATCTCTCAAAAGTCTTGTTAATGACCAAGCATTTCTTAATGATGTATAGATTTTTAGTTTGAAAATGTTTAAAAGAGAAAAATAAAAGGGGTGGGCAACACACAAGCCCCCCTCTCCCGCCCCCCAATCCCTTTTCAAAACTCTAAACTTAAAAATGTGAAGTGATTGAAGTTGGCTTTGATTATTTGTGCCAACTGGCATAATGTGTACACAACAAAAGACATAGAAAGACACACACAAATGAAAAATGTGATGATTACTGCTAAAATTAATGTACACTCTTCATTATTAACAATTGTTAAATAGGATTATAAGGATCCCAAGGTATTCACCATTAAAGCAATACCTTATCACGTGCATGCATATTGGGGGTTTTAAAATATCCAAAATGTGACCCAATATATTGCTTTAATATTAGGGGTAAAGGGGATAATTTAATTAATATGATGGGGTAGGCATACGGTGTTGAGAAGCATGTGCAGAAGGAGGGTGGGGTGTATAAATGGCATTCCAAATCCTCTATAGATCACTTTGCACAAGTCAACCAAAGGAAATGCCATTCACTATGTTGATCTTGTTAGGGTCATGAAGCTATCTTTTTTCTACATCACATAGTCTTGTATTGTGTCAAAGCCTCATAATCTCGAGGGTGCCTACTAAATCCCAACTTTAACGAAGATAACAAAGAAAATAATGGCCACACCAAGGTTGTGCACATTGTTGGGTCTCAAAAATGTAGGTTACAAATCCTAAGAGGATGCTAGGCTCTATGGTCAGACTTGCAACATTTTTGAACCAACGAACGAAGTTAACCTATATGGTTGATGACTCCCTGCACTCCAGCTTCTGCTAAACCTAGGCCGGTGGACCTTGATAGCTAAAGCAGATTAAGAGTTGTATGACTTAGTTGAATTTATGGATCTATTCACAGTGGCATGAAGTGAAATAGATGAAGGCTCACTAACTACTCTTACTAAAATTTGAAATGTGAACGTACAGATAAGATTTTATAAAATTCTAAAATGGAGTGGGTATGATCAATGCCTTCTTCTGTGGGCTAATGGAGTCAAGAGGCAAAAGATATGTGGCTTACTTGCTAGCTACAATTCAAATTTCTTAGCACTTGTGATTGTTTGCACCTTGTAAAAATGTGCAAGAATGCAACTATCAGACTCTTCTTTAATGATCCAAAAGATTGTTACTAGGTTACTATGATTAATTAATAAGAAATTTTAATCCTTTCGAATGAACCAATTAATTGAATCACACAAAAGCATCAAATGTGCCCCGACAAATCAAATGTAGATTTGAATAACAAGATACAATCAAGTTGGAGACAGTATGATAATTTTATCGATTATATGGCTCTTCTTTAATGATCCAAGTGTTACTCCTAGATTACTGTGATCTATTAAAAGGATGTTTAATTCTTAGAGAGAAACCAATTAATGAAACCACACAAAAACAACAAATGTGTTTTGATAAATTGAGTTCTAACACTTCAATTTAAATAATATGAAAGTACAAATCTAGAGACAGCTAAATAATTGGATATTAACAACAAACAATTGACACCAGTGTTTGGCCACCAATTTATACATTCTTCTCCATTATATAATTTCAAAAGATCTTGCAATACACAGCATATTGTTCTATTGAGGCAACTGATCAACTAATGATTTCCTAACCTATTGCTACTGATGATTCCTCTCTTTTTCATTTTTTTTTGCATCTCCCATATATAGTTTGTGTTTTTTCAGGGTTACAATCCTTTATACATCCGTTCAGTGCAACCTTTTATTGTTTTAATCATCTTTGGCAATAATACAAATATTTATTTTAATCTTCACCTTTTGCTTTTCTGTGAGAATTAATTTCAATAATAATTATTATTACTTCTCCCCTTCTTTGGCATCCTTCATGCTCATATTAACTTCTTGGTTAAACATTTTACCTGTAATGCATTCCCTAGGTAAGACGCTTGATTAATTCTTCCAAGAAACTATTTTATCTCCAAGTGGAAATATTTGGTTATATTTACTAAATCTTCACTTAGAAAATCAATTGTATGCCCTGAGGGAAATAATTATCCACCTTGTAATCCTTTATGAGATTTGCATTTTTTTTATTTTGTATAGTAACTCTTTATTTTAAATTTTTATTTACACCTTGTATTTGAAATCTTATTTTCACTTTAATGATTTTCCTCATCAGAGTAGCTTGTATAGTCGGATAGATATTGAGAACTCACTCCGATGGTATATCTCTTGCCGATGAATAGTGTTGCATGTTTTTTTAGGGTTTCTTGCCATTCATCTTCCTTCTCAAAATATTGAGGGTCAAAGTTGACATCTCTATAACTTTCTAGAAATGCAGTCATTATAACTGCATAAAATCCATTTGGTTTTGATTTTGAAAAAATACCAAATGAGGTGTTGGGAATTTGAGAATTGGTATGCAAGCACATTCATATGGGAAGAACCCAAGACACCAATTGGTTTGTCATGACAGTCTTCCAGTTGATAATTATTATCCTTCAAAGTTTGCCTCTCAGGCTGATTTCATATTGTGCAAACAACAAAACTTTCCCAAAACCTCTGAACTTGGTATTTCAAAATCCAGTCAAATCTCATCATAGGAAGCTAAAATCGGACATGCACACTCACATAAAACATGTTTGCAAAGTGATTTTACATAAAACTAAGCAGGTTTCAAAATATGGCGCTCCAAAGAAGGCTCCTCAGACATGTCCTTCAGGTGTATTTTTTAGTATTGAAATTGATTTTCACACATGAAAACCTAAATTTTTTGCAAAAATTGGTATGAAATTTTAGGTTCCAACACACGTTCAGTACAATCCTACCCAAGTTTCCTAAAACTAGTTATTGGACACCTTTTGGTAATGCCATGAACCTACCCAAAAGAATCACCAAGTATCTCTAAAAGATTTCCATTATAATTTAATTCATGTGTATATTATAATTGAGATGTGTTATTAAGGGGATTCACTATGAGAGTTTGAGTGGAAAGGGTTTTGGGTATGAGATGTATAAGTGTTTTTAAATCAAAGCTTTCTATTGAATGGCATTTTTGTCATAATTTATCTAGGTTTTGTGTCAAGGCTTTAACGTATGAGATGACATTCAAAACTAGTTTTGAGCTATATGTAGGTGTGGGTAGTGTTCTTGGTTGATAAGGTAGAAACAATAAGGAGATATAAAAACTTAACCAAAAAATAGGTACATAGGATACATTGTGAAAATAGAGAGGTATTTTAATTGTAGTAGTGTATGTAGAGGGGGTATTAAAAACATAAATTTGAGGGGTAGAAATGAAACTAGAGGTGTTTATTAGTACACTATAAATGTACATGATATGCCATTAATTTATTAAGTGAATCCACTAGGATAAAGATGTGTATGTATGCTAGTTGGATAAAGCTAAGCATAGGCAATTTGTCATAGAATTAGGTGAACAAAATCACCACATAATTTTCTTGCTTGCATGTAGTTAATGAGGCCCCAATGAATTAAAATCCACTTCAATTTTTGTAATTTCCTTATTGTGAGTGAGGCTCTCGTGAATTGGGCTAAGTGTACTCATAAGGTACTTATAATGATGTCAATAACTACAAGAGATGAGATATCGATGGCCACTACCCACAAATGTATGTTTGGTTTATTTATTCCATACAACCTCTTTTCCCATCCAAGGGGCCTGTTATTGCTTCCTTTATGGAATTATTGTTGTATTGAGTCTCTACAATTGAAGTCATTGCTAGATCACCATTAAGGTTGAGAAAGTGATTTAATAGCATTGTTGTAACTTAGTTATAGATTTTTTTGCCATAATAAACCTTAAAATAAATTTGAACAAAATTTCAAACAATACAATTATTGGAAAATATAAAATTGAAGTTGTGAAATTTGAAACCTTGTCAAAATTGAAATCTAAAAACTTTTTTTAAAAAATAATAACTTAAATTTTGAAAACTATTGAAAGTCATAAATTAAATTATTTCTCTTTGAGAACAACAAGAATAATATTTATGATAGGGCTAATGTAGGCTACATAATAATCAGTTAACTAAAGTTAGAAGGAAAATAGAAAATTGTTGCTCTTGAAAGTAATTCAAGTAGCACATAGAAAGGGAAGACATTCTTGGGAAGGTATGATACCACTTGGCCCTTATTAGTCTCCATGAACACTACAGTTATACTTGGTGTAGAAAAATCCTTGATTCTTGATAGACTTGTGCACTGACAACCCATCCATAAAATGAAATTTATACATAAGATGGTTCTATAATGAATATGATCTAAATGACTTATAACATGTGATAGAGATTTGTCATTGATGTCAAACTGTGGTGCCTTTTGGGAATGGATGGAATGAATGATATGGTTGTATGGGTTAGTGCCTTCACAAGGTTGCATGGATTAGTGCCTTCATCATGTTGCACATGAGTTGGTTACATGAGTTGTTTGATGTCAGTGGAGATTGTATACACTCCATTGGAATCATACTTGATGTATAC
Source organism: Cunninghamia lanceolata (assembly GCA_027924645.1). NCBI lineage: Eukaryota > Viridiplantae > Streptophyta > Pinopsida > Cupressales > Cupressaceae > Cunninghamia > Cunninghamia lanceolata. The sequence goes on from BSBN01000055.1 coordinate 18,082,934, forward strand.
TTGCTGTGTTTGATGAGTTAACAAAGGATAGAGTTGGTTGGTATCATCAGGAAGTTGAAGATTTAGGAGTTCAAGATGACAAAGGAGTGAGTTGTCAATCTTTGTCATGGGCAACATGCCTTTGATGTCATGAATTGTCAGGTGTTAAGGTGTTGAGTTGTTTTTCCCAAAGTTATCATTACTTCAAGATGCAAGAATATCATGTCTAAACAGGATACCTCTTCACAAGATCTTATAATTGTCAAGAGCTATACATAGAGCTATGCATCTCATGCAGTAAAATTCATTGTGGTTGGTGTTGTTGATCAATACTTGTTTGATAAACTATGTGGTTATCATTAAGACATGGTGAGTTGAAGGATGGTATGTTGTTTGAGTTGATGCATTGACATGATTTTTTGTTTCAATTGCATATTAGAAGGGACTTCATTTGATTAGAGGAAAGTCAAATATTATTGTCTTTGTTTTGCAACTCAATATTACAAAGGCATGATTAAAGACATGATCTTTTTCCAAGGGGATAGAAAGAAAAGGTTATACTTGCTTTTGATATCATTTTATTTGCTCATCTCGTAATATCATTCTTGTATGAAGGAGGTTATTATTATTTCTAACTCCCAAGTTAGTAAAAGGCATCATATGGTCAAAGGTTGTTGATTTGTTTTAAACAAAAATCAAAGTGGGCAAAGGCATTTTTTAGGATCACTTAAGTAAAGAACCTACCCAATAGGTATCGGGTTTGTTTAGCAGGTAATGTTGATGTTTTGTATTCATTATCACCGGGTGTTTTAGGGTACACTGGCACTGCCAGTCAAAAGTGTATACAATGCACAAAAAGTTTTGATGCAAGAGCATCTAGTGGTGTAAGGGCAATCTTGCATCACCCAAAAAAATATGTGTTTCAAAATTGTTGATGTTCTTTCTATTTATTTTCAAAATTTGTGGTTCTAGTTCCATAATCGCTTAAATAATGATGTAGAACTTTCAGTCTTTCCAAACTGCTAAAAATAGCAACCTGCTATTTTAGGAAAGTTTGCATTTGGGCACGGATTGAAGTGAAAATTTACAGGAAGCTTCATAACTAAAAACTAAGACCTTTGGTGAAGGAATCACACAAAGATTGTTGGTGAGCTGAAAGATATTAAAGTTTATGTTTCCCAAAAAATGCCTAAACATTATTCAAACTTAGGTTTGAGGCACTAAACAGCCCCGTACGGGCCTGAAAATGGCCAAAACTAGCAGAGCAAGTTCTTAGCCTGTAGAGCACTCTGTAAGCTTTCCGACGCATAAAACAGTTCCTCAATCGGACACCCGGATCAAAAGTTATGGCTCCCGGAAGTTGACCTATTTTTGGAGGGAGATGCAAATTTTGAAATCAAGTTGTTGGCCACCAAAAAGGCTATTAATAACCATTTTTGGGAACCTTGGGCAGTAGTAGAGTTAAGGGGGAAAGTGTAGAGTCAAGAATAGGTAGGAAAATAGAAACCCTAGCAGATTTGGGGTTACAGATGGCAGATGATTCCAGAGTCTTGTGAGAGGAAGTTGTAATGTGTTGAAGCCTGTGGAGGGTTGATTCCTTTGATTGTATTTGAGCTTCTGTAATGTAATAAGTTGTCCAAATCAATAAATAAAGTTCTATTTTCTATGCACAATTTTTGTTGTTGTGTGTTTTATGATTTACCCCCTTCATCAAGTTTGGTAAAGTTGAACTTAGAGACATAATGCCTCTCAATCTAGGGTTTCAGTATTATGCAAAAACTTGCAAGATTTAGTTATGAAGAAGAGGGATCTTGGGGATGTGACTATGCTTGAGCTATAGTGAGCTTCAACAAAGTCAATTTTTGAGGTCAACAATTATTTTTTGAGGCACATCAATATCTTTGGTGGTAGAATCAAGGCGATATCTTTCTTTGGAGTGTATGTTGAAGTTTTTCATTTTTCATGTGGGTTTTTGTTTTGATGAAAAATGATTGAATAAAATTAGCTCACTGTTTTGAATAAGTCTATATTACAGTGAAGAGTCTGTGCAAGCAAAAAGAGTATATTTTTTGTTTCAGAAACATGGGTTTCTTTGTTTGATTCTTGTGTTGAAGCTCTTCAATTGAGATCTTGCCTAAAGGGCTTATTCACTATTCTGTGGCATTGTGGTTTCTTGGTTGGAAGCTATGATAGTCTTAATGTTTCTTGAGCTTGTTTGTGACAGTGGTGTGTTGGTTTTTATATACACTTCATTTTCTGTTGTAAAGCAGTCGAGGAACCAAAACGACAACAGTTTTATGAATCTTCCTTAACCTCTGTGGTCTTAATAAACTTATTCTTTAAGTTGGTTAGGGTTTGAAAAGGGTTCACTCACATGATTCGATACTAGGGTTTAGAAGGTCATACCCATATGACTTGGCACTTCATGCAAATAATTTTTGAAGGTAGTTTTGACAATGCTCTACTTTTTGTTAAGCTCTGGTAACCATAGTTAAAGACATTTTTGAGTACATTAATCAGTTTGACAAAAATACGAATTATTTGATGAAATTTTGTATCATCTTCAAAGGAATTATGAAAGGACTTTACATTCTCAAGGTGGGTCTATTCAACCACACTTTCTTGACAATTACTAATTTAGTTAGAAACTACTTCAAATAGTTTACCTACTCATACAAGTTGTTTGATGAAAGAAACAAAGGACAGTGAAATGTATAAAGAGGCATGAAATGTAAAGACCTGATGATATTGATGTGTGTGCATAGTTACACTATCATTGAGATTATAACAGAGTGTTGATGCAAGATCCATTTTGAGTTGATGTGTATAGTTGATTCTTGAGTCTCAAATAATGAGACAGTTAAGAAATGGAATGCAGAGGAACAGAGTAACCCTCTGTATTGTTTAAGATTCTCTATTGTATTCATGCAACTATATTAGCCAGTGAGGCATCCAAATAGCCAGTGAGGTACATTTTGCTAGTGAGGCATTTATACTTGTCAGTGAGACATTCTATGTAGCCAGTGACACATGTTTTTTAATAAGCCAGTGAGGCATTTACTGAGTGGTTTTTCTACCCCATGAGGGTTTTCCACTCCTAAAAGCTTTGTCTTATGATCTCATTTGTTGTATGATTCATTTGTCCTTTATACTTGTATGTTCAGTTCTTTAATGCACAGTCTCTTGCATTGATAAAGCCTTAATCAACAACTGCTTCTGTTTTTTAAGTTTGATATAAAGTAAATAAATTGTTTTGTTCTCTACAACACTGATTCACCCCCCCCCCTCTCAGTATTGTCAAGTACTCCAACAACATGAATAATTTAAATTTTAGGTATATTTTTAAAATTTTCTCAAAATTTTTAATTATCATCCCATGTCATCCCCCCAAATCTCTTGTCCCCTACCATATTGGAAATGCATTCTATTTCTGTCATCCCTATTTAAGAACACCATGGAATATAGTTTAAAACATCTTAGATATACCTAACACACTTATTTAGTTTGATTTAAAATACAAATGACATGCACGAAAAATGCAATATCCTAATTATTTCATCACATTTACTATATCACAACTTCTTTGAAATAAATCAATTTATACTTTTACAAATAAATTTTGTGTTATTATATTAAACTCAAGAATTTAGAAAATTGATTTTGCATGGAGTCATTATCAACTAGAGACCTTCCTTTTTTATGAGAAAAACCCCACAATTAGGCTTTCTTTTATAAGAACCTATGATTGAGCGAGGCTAATGAACAAAAGGGGGAGGTGGGTCTCTATAATTTTTTGAAGGATAACATGGAGTGATAAATTCTTCAAGGAAAAAGAATGTATTTATAACAAAAATGTTATTTTAACAAGGTTTTATATTTGCATGTGTTTTACTTTATGGTGACAACTTTTTTTCTTATATGGGTGACATTTTCTTAGGGACATTTAACATTATTACATCTTTATTATGGATACATTTTACTAAACCTACCAATGCAACCTGCAAGGAATGCCAGATTGGGAAGAAAACAAGGAAGAATTTCAAGGTCAAAGAGTATTCTACCACCGGACCTCTGGAGTTGGTGCATAAAATCTATGCAGACCTATAAGAGTAGGAAGCCTTCAAGGTGACAGGTATTTCATGTTGTTGATTGATGATTTCTCTAGAATGACTTGGGTAACTTTTAAGGCTATGGTTGAAATGAAATTGATCTGAAATTCAAGTGTTTAAGGTCTGACAAAAGTGATGAGTTCACCTCCAATGAGTTTATTTTCTTTTTGTGAATATCATGGAATAAAAAGGTATTTGTTAGCACCTAGGACTCCTCATCATAATGGAGTTGTGGAAAGGAAGAATACGATAGTTTAGGAAGCAACAAGGACAATGATGAAATAGGCAAATCTACTAGATATCTATTGGAGAGAAGCCATCCACACTGCAGTTTACATACACAATAAAGTGCAAACCAAGGTCAACAGTTCAAAGACTCCATATGAACTATGGTATAGAAGAACTACTACTATAAAATACTTTAGAGTTTTTGTAAGTAAATGCTACATTAGGAGAGATGAAGAGAACTTGGGATAGTTTGATACAAGATCAGATGAAGGAATTTTTCTTGGATATTCTATAAAGAGAAAGGCATACAGGTGCTATAATAAGAGACTGAAGAGGGGTAAGTGCAAAAAGATGGGGGGCCAAAAAGTGGCCAAATGGTTTTTTTTTTTAAAATACATAACGCGAGCGCGTTATGGTTTCGTAATGACGAGCCTAAGGCTTGTCAAAACCAAACCATAATGCACTCACGTTATAATGCGAGTGCATTATGAACTACTATAAATAAAAAAAAGGTTGTCATCTCATTTTATTTCTTTTTTCTCCACAATTCCCGTGGTCTGCAAACCCTAGGAAGCACGCTCGCATTTCGGATTCTTCAATTCAACACAAAAATCTTATCGATTCATCACTAAAATGCCGCCACGACGTCGAGCACGCCACAGGAGTGAGTTTATTTGTCTTTTTGTTTGAATTTGCTTCTAAATAGGTAGGTTTGAGTTGTTTTCTGATGTATATTTCGTTAATTGTCAAGAAATGTTAATGCACCTCCTCCTCCTCCTCCTCAAAATCCACAAAATCCTGCGAAACAACAACCTCCTCCATCCATTCCTCAACATGCCCTTGGAACACAAGAAAATATAATGGGGCAAATTAGAAACAACAAAAAAGAAATTGAAGATATAATTGCAAGGTTGAAAGATCCTTCCACTTCAACCTTGCATAGGTCCACGCTTATCGAATCTCTTGAATCTATGTTATCAAATGTAGATTCAATTAGCAAGCAAATAACTAGTTGGACGGATAAGAGGAGAGAGTTTAGAGATTATTATGTAGACAAGTTGTCATACCAAGATGTGAAAAAATTACAAATTACAAAATTAGACTTGTGTTCGATTTTCACAAACCCACAAACAAATCAACCTCCACCCATTACATGCAAGAGGTTCCCTATCCATTGGTACAACAACCAAGCGATAAGGGACAATTTTGGGCAGAGGTGGTGGATGGTTTTTGACCATCCTCCATGCAATAATAATGAGGTCCCGCAATACTTTTTGAGGAAACTCTACTGCGAGTTTGTCCTCAATAAAGTGCCAAACTATTTTGATATGCGGGACTTCCAGGGTAGAGGTGGGGGTCAGCACAAGATAGACCAGGGGCACGTGTTGACCCATAGCGGGCAGTGAGACAAGTAATCAGCAGACCAGCCCATGAGCATGTTTTTATCCCTTCCATTGTCAAGGAGAGTGTTGAGGTCGATACACTTCAGTCCATTAGTGCCTTGACCCAGAGCATCATAGAGCATGCCAGTCCTGCAGCACAGAGTGGGTTGGGAGATAGTGCGAGGAGTAGGGTCCCACCCCATGCTTGTCAGGCTTGTGGTTCAGCTTGTGGTTATGACCCCATGGATAGTCAAGACGCAGGTGCACAGGCTACATCTGCAGCTGAGCATATGGTGATGATAGATACCCTCCTGAGTGAGACTTTCAGCCTTGATACTCAGGTAAATATTAGCAAGTTTATTGAATTTAATTTATTAAATTTTATTTTTGAAATGCAAGATTAACTAATTTAGTTTGATGATTTTAATGAAATTTCAGGGTCATAGCGTTGATGCAGTTTTCAGTGGTTCTCCACCTACATATTACACTAGATCATCTATTGTCGGAGTGTGTAACTAGTAAACAATTATAAATATTACATGTGAATAGCATCGTTATATGAATGTTATTCTAATATCTAATTTTGGATGTTGAATAGGTTAATATTGGAGATTTCACGACAACACCTGCCAGCGGTGGTGGACTTCAAAGCTTCACAGAGGTAATAAAATAAATAGTTTAATGAATGAATTGTACTTACTAGATTTTTGTATGTGACTTGTGTGCTTTATTGTGTGTACTTCCATGTTTAGATGAATGTGTGTGCATGTTAGGAGCCATGATTTACATCACTATTATAGTTTTCATAATTGAATAATGTTGTTTTATTTCCAGATGATGCAGGCTGCAGAGACACCTCCCGATGTTCAGAGGGCAATGGAGCATGGTGTGACCTCTGCGATTCATAGCTCCATGGCATTGATAGGGGTATGAGGCAGATTAGTAAATTTCAATTTACATTCATTATTATAGTTGTCTATTTTTGAAAAATCAAAAGATTATTGATTTGAAGTTTAATTTCTATCTGGATGGTTTCTATAGGACATGACATCACCACGGCCTATTCTTGCTACTGAGGCAAGTGAGGAGATAGATTATATGGTAGCGGTAAGTGATTATTTTGTTAAATGTTTCATTTTTTATAACATGTAATTTCTATATATTAATGTCTATACTTTTTATTGTAACAGCTAAAGATGCAAGAAGAACTAAATAGGAGGAGCAACCCTCAGGTTCGTAGTAGACCACCTACATGTGCATCTCCATCCCCCAGAAGATCAAAGGCTGCCCGTGATCTATTCTCTTCACCAGCCAGAGGAGAATGACTTTTTATTGTGTTCCTTTGTTGTATGCCTATATGGCATTTGTGGACATATATTTTGTATTGTATATAGTTGACATTGTATGCCCAAATGGCATTCTTGTAAGCCTATATGGCTATTTTGTATATATGTTATACTTATATCGATAGATATTGATGTATGCCTATATGGATATTTGGTTGATACAATTTTTTTTATTGATGGTGTCCATACTTGCATTATAAATCCACATTTGAATGGATATTTGTAGATAGCTACTTCAAAAATTTAAAGTCCAATTGTATCACGTAGGATGTTTGTTGATCCAATAAGCTAGCTATGGTTATTCAAGTATCACCTAAACCTCATTTTGGAACTAAAAGATAAAAGTTGTATTTATAAAAAAATGAATCATGTTGAACAGAAAATATTAATATTCTTTATGAGTAGCATACAATGTCAACTATATGCAATACAAAAAAATGAATCATCATGTTATTATTTATGTTTGAGATCCTAAAAATGACTAAGTCTGGTAGCCTGATATCCTGAAACACTAGGATGAATGTTTGAGATCCTGAAAATGACTAAGTCTGGTAGCCTGATATCCTGAAACACTAGGATGAATATCCAAGTCATTAGGATGATTGCACCTTGAGAAAAAGTCATTAAGATGAGTACCTAAAGGAGACTTTCTTAAACATTCAAACATTAAGCAACAAGCACGAAGGGTTAAGGCGCAATTTGCAACTTATAAAGCCTCAAAAGGGCACCCAACTTGGAGAGAGCATTCATTTAAGACAAGGCACCCATTGACACCTGTTCCACCATAAAAGTGTGCCTAAGGTGGAAGGAGAACAAGCCTCTAGTAAGTGAAGTGCACCTATTGTCTAAACCACTTCATTATGGTGCCCTAGCATGAGGAGGAGTATATAAGTCAATAGGAATTAACTTGGAGAAGTCTTTGACAATAATTATGATGAATTGAGTACATGGAAGTAAAGGAAGTACATATCAACTCCAAAGTGTGCCTAATGATCAATAAGAAATTCTTCCAAAGAAAAGGCACTCATTGTGAATTTTCCTACTAGTTTTGGCGCCTTGAAGTCTAAGTGCATGAAAATCATGAGGATGAGCGCTTAGGGATGAGATAGTCTTCATAAGAGTTTAAATAAGAACATCATCAAAATGTGCCTTGGTAGAGAGACTTGAGACCATCATCAAATAAGCCAAAATATCTATCTCTAATCTAGGCACAAATTCTAGCTCCTCCCAACTGAAATGAGCGCCCAAGTTGAAGTCAACTTTCATCTATACAACCCTCAGATTGTGCCTTGATTGAGGAAGGGATTTGAACCTCAAAATTTAATCATCTCAAGACAAAAGCTTCCTTAGACACTTGGCATTTGATTGAAATCATTAAGAAATGGAAAGAACCACCTAAGGATGTAAGGCACACTTTTCACCCATACAAGCCTAAAATTGCACCTAAGGGAAATAACTTGATTTCATATCAATAGGTGAGTGCCTTGAGAGAAAGGATCACTCTAGGTCATTTTCAATTGTTGAAAGCACAAAAATGATAAAGATAAAGGCAATTGAGTTAGGCGCACTTTAGCCTCTGAGGACACCTCAATGAGCGCCTTGGGTGAAATTGCATGAGATGACCTTTTGGAGTGAGCGCTTGAAAGATAGAATTCATTCTAAGACATGTCTCATCATTTAGAATTACAAAATTGCAAGTATAAAGACATTTAAATCTAGGCGCACTCTCCATCAATACAAACCCATTCTGGCGCCTAAGGGAGAAATTGCATTGAAAGACACCTTTTGAATGAATCTCTTAAGGGAGATTGACCTCTTTAAGCCATTACAATTGTTTGAAATCATTTAAAGTGATAAATATGGACCGACTTGTTTTAGGCGCCCTTTGCTCTTCTTTTTACCTATATATGTGCCTAGATTTGTAGTAAGATTATTCCATGTTTAAAGAGGATTCCTTTGTGTTATAAAATGTTTATCATGAGGATTGATGTGTTTCTTGGTTTGTATTGTAGGAAGATTGAAGGAAAAGGTAGGAGCAAGAGCTTGGAGTCGCCTACAGTCATCATGTAGCTGCTCCAAAGGAGCCTTTCACATTCATTCATGCCAGAGAGTTAAGATGGAAGTAATCACTACCAAGGAAACACCACTTCAAGAGGTAGCTGCTCCAAGAGGTCACAACAAGATATATTTCAAGTCTTCTTCATCAATGACATCACCAGTTGCATCATGTTCGAAGACTTCCATCTATCACTTCAAGTTCCATTCATCTTCAAGTATCAACTAGATTCTTCATCAATCATCACTTCAAGATCAGCATGTAGCCACTCCAAAGGAACTTCTCATCATCATCAAGCATTCCAAAGACATCCATTCAATTTCAAGTCCCTCTAATACATTCAAGCCTCCTTGAGAAGTCATCTACTTCACATATAAGGGAAAGTGTTATCATCAATATCTACACTTCAAAGGACCTTTCAAGTTGGAACACTTCTTCATCGAACATTCAAAGACGTTCATCCAAGCTTCAAGTTCTTTCACAATCTTCAAGTCTAGGAGAAATTACATCTAGTGAACTTATTAACTGGCGCCTAGGAGGAAAAGACCTTAAACTTACATTATTGAGTCAGCACTTTAGAAACTGAGCCATTCCCAGTTAATTCAAGTCATAAAATATCAAATACAAAGTCAAATTGGACTTAGGTGCCCCTTCATGTAATTTCCCACCATCATGAGCACCTAGATCTAGGAAGATCATCCAATTGCGCCTAGGAATAAGATACAAGTCCAAGACCTCAAATTTGAGCACCTAGAAGTGTGATGGATTGAAGAAGCTACATTGGTGCCTAAGGGTAAGTTGTATCTAATGACATCACCTAATTGAGCGCCTAGGAGGTATAAAGCTTAACATTGACATGAGGACAAGCGCTTAGTAAAGGAGAGTTTCTCAAACATTTAAACATGTGAATGAAGTCATAGAAATGCACTAAGTCATCTAGGTGCCATTTTCCCCTTGTGTACCCTTACATTTGCGCCTAAGAAGAAGTTGCTTCAGTTCATTGGAGTGTTTGAGTATTGAGGATATCTTAGCAATGCTTTGCAACTTTACACTGCCTCCTTCTGACAATTTTTGGGGTAGCAGAAAACTTTTCACCACGGGCAAACACCTCAGAGATATAAAAAACTGAGAGAGGTTATTGTAGAGGCACTCTACATGATCGTGTTGCCTTAGATGAAATATTTCTAAGTGACATAATTTTCGAGTAACATCTCGTCAAAGATTGCTACCTTTTTGCACTTTGGACTCTTCAAGATATCGTCGGTACAATGTAGCTTGGACTGTTTCAACATGTTTGGGTGAAAAAAAGGACCATGCCTTGCGTAAATGTACCCATCCAGATGCGTTGGAATAGTCAGTTTGGTCGCATCAGGAGCAGGACGAAAGTTACACCCCTTTGCAACTTTACACTGCCTCTTGACAATTTTTGGGGCAGCAGAAAACCTTTGACCACGGGAAAATGTCTTAGAGATATAAAAAATTGAGAGAGGTCATTATAGAGGCACTCTACATGATCATGTTGTCTTAGATGGAATGTTTCTAAGTGACACGGTATTCTAGTAACATCTCGTCAAAGATTGCTGCCTTTTTGCACTTTGGACTCTCCAGGGATATCGTCGGTACAATGTAGCTTAGACTGTTTCGACATGTTTGGGTGAAAAATAGGACCATGCCTAGCGTAAATGTACCCATCTGGACACGTTGGAATAGTTAGTTTGGTCACATCAAGAGCAGGATGAAAGTTACACCCCTTTGCAACTTTACACTGCCTCCTTCTGATGATTTTTGGGGCAGCAGAAAACCTTTCACCACGGGCAAATACCTCAAAGATATAAAAAACTGAGAGAGGTTATTGTAGAGGCACTCTACATGATCACATTGCCTTAGATGGAATGTTTCTAAGTGACACAGTTTTTGAGTAACATCTCGTCAAAGATTTCTACCTTTTTGCACTTTGGACTCTTCAGGGATATCATTGGCACAATGTAGCTCGGACTGTTTTGACATGTTTGGGTGAAAAAAAGAACCATGCCTAGCCTAAACATACCCATCTGGATGTGTTGGAACTGTCAGTTTGGTTGCATCAGGAGCATGACACCAAAAATGCAAAAGTTGCTTTGTGCAACTTGACAACATTGACACTTTTTTGCAACATGACTCAAAGACTCAAACTGACCCCAAATGACTCAAAGTGACTTAAAATCACCTTGATTTTGGTGCCCAATGTACGTTATAGAGGTCTAGGTGCTCCTTATCATTCAAACATCTTAGATGAGCACCTAGGAAAGGAAACAACTTTAAGTTTCATCATCATGAGCACCTAATATCAAGAGACTTTAATGGCTCAAACCTTAGCATGGAGTCCTAAGGTGCATTTCATGTCTCCTTTCATCCATTTTGGTGCCCTTATGTAGATTTTTCAACTTGATTTGGCACCCTGTATGTGAAGGAAGATCTAAAGGCATGAAAGTGGATGTCGTTTTGCAAGAGTTTGGATCATCAAAATTGAAAGAAATAAGTCTATTAAGCTTGGGTGCCCTTGGTCTTCTTTTCATTCATTATGAGTGCCTTGGGAGAATGGTATATAGGTCATCATCATGATTGGGCGCCCTGGCTTTAGAGTGTTGGAGAGATCATCAAATGGTGTCTAGAGGAAGTAGGGTGAGTTATGAGTTTGGTCGCATCAGGAGCAGGACACCAAAAATGCATAACATGATGATGTAAAAATGTGTATGTGTAAAAATGCAGGAGGAAATAAAAAAAGACAAACCTCACAAATTAATGTTCATACTTACAACTCAATGTAACATGACTTTACAAAATCAATGTGAATACTTACAAATTAATCCAATGAACCATCCAGGTCTACTCTACTCTTTATAGTGTCAAGTATTGCTTCATGGTCAGACTCACGCACCTTCCATAAGATTTTGTTCAAAGGTCTACCCTGATACTTTATCAAATGAACATTGGATGCCATGACAAGGTTCGAGTAATGAAGAATCTTCCAATGCATGTCAAAGTCCTAAAACAGCCAAATATTAACACTCTTATGTGGGTACCTTCTAAGCCATGTTCCAGTAATAACCACTAAGCCTGTAGGGTATTCAATGTTTTCTCCATTTGTAATAGGGGCCTCCAATTTCTTTTTGGCTCTCTCTCTCTATCTCCATCCTTATACCCTCCACACTCTACTTTAACCCTAATCCCTCAACCCTCAACCCTATCCCTAAACCCTTGACCCTCGAACCTCAACCCTCAACCCTCAATGTCAAACCCTAATCCCTCAACCCTTAACTATGATCCCTCGACCCTCAACCCTACCCGTAAACCCTAAACCCTAAAGCCTCAACCCTCAAAGCTCAACATCAAATACTAATCCCTCAACCCTTCACTCTAATCCCTCAACCCTAAACCCTCAACACTATACCTTAAACCCTAATCCCTCAATCCTCAACCCTAAACCTTATCCCTAAACCCTAATTCCTCAACCCTCAACCCTAATCCATCATCCCTCAACTCTAATCCCTCATCCCTAAACCCTAAATGCTATCCTTATTCCTAAACCCTCAACATACTCGATACTATACCTTAAACCCTAATCCCTTATCCCTAAACCCTCCAACCCTATCCCTAACCCTTCTACCCTCCACACTCTACTTTAACCCTAATCCCTCGACCCTCAACCCTATCCCTAAACCCTTGATCCTCAACCCTCAACGTCAAACCCTAATCCCTCAAACCTTAACTATGATCCCTCAACCCTCAACATCAAATCCTAATCCCTCGACCCTTCAATCTAATCCCTCAACCCTAAACCCTATCCCTAAACCCTCAACACTATACCTTAAACCCTAATCCCTCAACCCTAAACGTTATCCCTAAACCCTAATTCCTCAACCCTCAACCCTAATCCATCATCCCTCAACTCTAATCCCTCATCCCTAAACCCTAAATTCTATCCCTATTCCTAAACCCTCGACAGACTCGATACTATACCTTAAACCCTAATCCCTAATCCCTAAACTCTCCAACCCTATCCCTAATCCTTATACCCTCCACACTCTACTTTAACCCTAATCCCTTGACCCTAAACCCTATCCCTAAACCCTTGACCCTTGAACCTCAACTCTCAACCCTCAACGTCAAACCCTAATCCCTCAACCCTTAACTATGATCCCTCGACCCTCAACCCTATCCCTAAACCCTAAACCCTAAAGCCTCAACCCTCAACCCTCAACGTCAAATCCTAATCACTCGACCCTTCACTCTAATCCCTCAATCCTAAACCCTATCCCTAAACCCTCAACACTATACCTTAAACCCTAATCCCTCAACCCTCAACCCTAAACCTTATCCCTAAATCCTAATCCCTCAACCCTCAACCCTAAACCTTATCCCTAAATCCTAATCCCTCAACCCTCAACCCTAATCTGTCATCCCTCAACTCTAATCCCTCATCCCTAAACCCTAAATGCTATCCCTATTCCTAAACCCTCAACAGACTCGATACTATACCTTAAACCCTAATCCCTTATCCCTAAACGCTCCAACCCTATCCCTAATCCTTATACCCTCCACACTCTACTTTAACCCTAATCCCTCGACCCTCAACCCTATCCCTAAACCCTTGACCCTCGAGCCTCAACCCTCAACCCTCAATGTCAAACCCTAATCCCTCAACCCTTATATCTTAAACCCTAATCCCTAAACCCTCATCCCTAAAGCCACAACCCTAAATCCTTAAACCTTCAACCCGAAACCCTATCCCTAATCCCTCTACCCTTGACACTCTTATTTAACCCTAATCCCTTGACCATTAACCCTATCCCTCAACCTCAACCCTCAACCCTCAACTCTCAACATTAAACCCTAATTCATCAACCCTAAACCCTAATCCCTCAAACCTAAACCCTATCCCTAAACCATCAACCCTCAACACTATACCTTAAACCCTAATCCCTATCCCTCAACCCTTAACCCTTAAAACTTAAACCCTATCCCTACACCCTCAACACTTGACACTATATCTTAAGCCTTAAACCCTCATCCCTAAAGCCTCAACCCTCAATCCTTAAACCTTCAACCCTAAACCCTATCCCTAATCCCTCTACCCTTGACACTCTAACCCTAACCTCGACATTAAATGCTAATCTGTCAACCCTAAACCCTAATCCGTCAACCCTAAACCCTATCCCTAAACCCTCAACCCTCAACACTATACCTTAAACCCTAATCTATCAACCCTAAAACCTAATCCCTCAACCCTCAACCCTAAACACTATCAATAAACCCTCAACCCTCAACACTATACCTTAAACCCTAATCCCTCAACCCTTAACCCTAATCCCTCAACCCTCAACCCTAATCCCTCACCCCTAAACCCTAAACGCTATCCCTATTCCTAAACCTTCAACCCTCGACACTATACCTTAAACCCTAATCCCTTATCCCTAAACCCTAATCCCTTATCCCTAAACCCTAAACCCTATCCCTCAACCCTTAACCCTTAAAAATTAAACCCTAAAACCTATCCATAAACCATCGACGCTCAACACTATATTTTAAACCCCAATCCCTTAACCCTCAGCGCTAAAGTCTCAACCCTCAATCATTAAACCTTCAACCCTAAACCCTCAATCGTTAAACCTTCAACCCTAAACCCTATCCCTAATCCCTCTACCCTCAACACTCTACTTTAACCCTAATCCCTTTACCATCAACCCTATCCCTAAACCCTCAACCCTCAACTCTCAACATTAAACCCTAATCCGTCAACCTAAACCCTAATCCGTCAACCCTAAACCCTAATCCCTTAACCCTAAACCCTATCCCTAAACCCTCAACCCTCAACACTATACCTTAAACCATAATCCCTCAACCCTAAACCCTAAACCCTATCCCTAAACCCAACAAAATTGCTTTACCTTATGTTAGGTTGTTAAACCCATCATTTTTGACACTCTTCTCTTAAAGATATTTGAGTTGCAAGAATATGTAAGAAAAATGGCTATGAACTTTTTTAATGTTAGTAATGTTATATGGCATGTTTTTTTGGCCCATCTGGCATTCATTATGCCAATAGGTGTACACACTATGAGAAAATCTTTGCGTATGGTACATCCACGGTGAGTAATTAATAGTTGAAATCAGAAGGATGATCATTATGAGAAAAGATTTGCATTGGGGTACATCTATGTTTCTTTCTGTCCACCCCATACTTAGGGGAGGTATATTGTTATGAAACAGGCAAATAATCTCCCATTGTTTATTGGCTCTATCCACAAGAACTACTAAACTATACCTTAAACCCTAATCCCTCAACCCTAAACCCTATCCCTAATCCCTCTACCCTCAACACTCTACCTTAACCCTAATCCCTCGACCCTTAACCCTAAATGCAATCCCTAAAGCCTCAACCCTAAGCCCTCATCCCTCAAGGTCCTAAACTCTAATCCCTTATCCCTAAACTCTAAATCCTATCCCTAAATGCTCAACCCTCAACCTTAAACCTTAATCACTCAATCCTTATCCACCCCTCTCCTCCCCTATCTAGCTCACTCCCATCTCTACCCTCCTCTGCCCTTGACACTATACATACATATATATAGGCATACATAGATACATACATACATACATATAGGCATACATACATACATACATACATGATAAATAGCCTTGAACATAAAAAAATTTAAGGGGAACATAATGCGATCATGTTATTTCAACCATGACAAACAACACAAACTTTTGTGGAAAAGGAAAAATGCAAAGCAAAACATAACGCGAGCGCGTTATAACGCTCTCGCGTTATGTTTTTCTTTGGAAATCCCAAGCCTTGGTCTTGGGATTTGCTTTGGATTTCCAACCCAAAGGCTTGGAGTGCCTTTTCAACAGCAACATACGTGTTTTTCCATATTCTTCAAGATTTCACATAATTTTGTTCGTGCTAACCCTCAGATTTGCATGTGTTTCAAGGTCAAACAAATCGAACACCTGGGTAATGTTAGGCTTTCTCTTAGCTATTCGACGATGTGATTTTTTTCATATTTTAACAATGTTAAGCCTTTCATCTTTAATTTCTTTTGTTTGTGTGTCCGTTCTTGGGAAAAAACCACTGTTTGGTCTTTTTTTCATTGTAAATTAACTATTCATTGAAATTTCAAAAAAATTACATATTTAGAAACTAGACTCCATTCTACAAATATTAAAAAAAGAAAAAAATGATTTTCAATTAGTTTTCAAAATTTATAGGGGTAGCACGGCCAAAATTCTATTTTTTAGGATGTGTCCAATTTGAAAATTAGTAAAAAATCAAATATTCATCTAAAAATTATCAGAAAAATTGGGCATAAACTACATGCTATTAGCTAATTTCTCACTGAAGCGATTTTAAAAATACCAAAAAAAAGTTGACCTTTTGAGGGAGCCACAAAACATGCTATGTTATGTTTTTTTGACAGAAACAACACCAATTTCTATGGCTCCCTCTTTTGAACCCCTTAATCTATGCCATTTTCAAAAAATAATAGTAGTTTAGAAAGTAGACTCGGAGCACTACGAATATTGTTTTGGTTGCATCTCCAAATTTTGAGTGTAACTATGCTCAATTTCTCATCCAAGGCCAGTATTTCCTGATTTCAGAAAAAAAGTGGCCACTTAAGACCCCTTTTTGGCCCCCCATCTTCTTGCACTTACCCAGAGATTAGTGGAAAGTGCAAATGTCAAAGTGGATAAAGAACCATACCAAAGTTTAGTGCTATTAGAAGGATATGAATTGGATGAGAATCATTGCGGAGAAGTAGAAAGATAGGAAGAAAAGGAAAAGGAGAAGCAAGTAGATGAAGAGGATGCTCCGGAGAAAATTCACAAGACTCCCACGTATGTGTAGAAGAATCATTCTGAAGATCAGATCATTGGAGATAAGAACAAAGTTATTTTAACAAGGAGAAGAATTGCTATGGTAGATGAACAGGTAAATTTGTGCTTATTGTCTCAAATAGAACCCAAAACAATGACTGAAGCATGCAAAAATGAGCACTGGATCAAGGCTATGGAAGAGGAATTGATGCATATTGAGAAGAATCAAACTTGGGAAGTTGTCCCAAGTCCAGCAGACAAGAATGTGATTGGAACCAAATGGGTCTTCTAGAACAAATTGAATGAGAATGAGGAAGTAGTCAAAAATAAGGCCAAGCTGGTGTGTAAAGGCGACTCACAAGTAGAAGGAATAGATTATGAAGGAAACATTTGCTCTAGTGGCAAGATTGGAGGCCATCAAATTGTTCTTATCCTTTGCATCTCATAAGGACTTCAAAGTTTATCAGATGGATGTGAAATCTACATTCCTAAATGGAGAGTTGGAAGAGGAAGTATACATTGAGCAACTAGAAAGCTTTCAGTTATTAGATGATCCAAATATGGTATGTAGATTGAATAAGGCATTGTATGGACTCAAACATGTGCCTAGAGCTTGGTATGCAAGGTTGGATAGGTACCTACTACAACAAGGATTCAAAAAGGCCACTACATATAGCAATATGTACTTCAAAGTTGAAGAAGATCAAATCTTGATTGTGGAAGTATATGTAGATGATATAATCTTTGGAGGAAATGAAGGTATGTGCAAGATATTTGCATAAGAAATGTAGAAAGAATTTGAAATATCAATGTGTGGAGAAATGAACTTCTTCTGTGGGTTACAAATCAGTCAATCAGAAAAGGGCATTTTCATTTCACAGTCAAAGTATGCTAAAGAAATGTCAAAGAAGTTTGGAATAGAAGACTCCAAACCGGTATGTACTCCAATGACTACTAGTTGTAAGTTAATAAAATATGATGAATCTCCTAAGGCTGATCTGAGCAAGTACATATCAATGATTGGTGGATTATTATACCGAACTGCTACTAGACCAGATATCATGCATGCAGTCTATCTTGTGGCTAGATTCCAAGCTAATCCTAGAGAGTCACATGTTGGAGCAGTAAAGAGGATATTCAGATACTTGAAAGGCACTCTAGAGTTTGTCCTGTGGTATCCCAAGGATACTGATTTCTCTTTGAGTGCATATACAAATGCAAATTGGAAAAGATGTACAAATGATAGAAGGAGTACAAGTGGTGGTGCTTTCTTTCTGAGAAGCAAACTTGTCTCATGGTTAAGTAAGAAGTAGGACTCAATGTCATTAGCTAATGTAGAGGAAGAATATATTGCAGCAACATCTTGTTGCACACATGTGTTATGGATGAAGCAAACATTGAAGGATGTCAAAGTGTCATATGATGAACCTATTCCTATCCTATGTGACAATACAAGTGCTATCAACATTTCAAAAAATCTGGTGATGCATTCAAGGAAAAAGCATATTTCTATCCAGTATCACTTCTTAATAGAAAAGGTTGCAGAGAATGAGGTAAAGTTGGAGTATGTGCCTACCAAGGATCAAGTTGCATACATCTTCACAAAGGCTCTCCCTAAGGATACTTTTGAGTATCTATGACAGAAGTTGGGGATTATTGCCCCTCCTTCCCTTAACTAGATGCATAAATGTATGCATCTATCCAAGAAGCATTTCAAGATACACTTTTGGCCCTGGACTGGTGTTGAAGGCTACCTCTCAAGAGGAGTAGGTAGTCATACTATTGGTTGGTATAGTCAAAAGGAGCATATCCTATGACCTTAAGGGGGAGAGTGCAGAAAAAAAGAGAGTAGTGGAGATAGAGAAGCACTTGCTGGTGTTATAGTTGTTGCCCTTTGTCATTGATGTCAAAGGGGGAGAGAGCTAGAGTTACTAAAAAACCATAGTATGTGAAGAGTAAGAGTTGCTACAGTTAGGGGGAGCACTAGTGTGCTTTAGGTCTTGATGGTTTTGCAGACAACTAAGTGTTGCCATCAATGACAAAGGAGGAGATTGTTGGAAACTTATTGGTGTTGTCATTGATGTCAACCTCTAGCAGTTGGTCTATCTAGTTCTAAGTTCTTGTGAGAAAATTTGATGAGTCTCCAAGTGCTTTTGAGAAAATCCAAAGAAAATAGTGTGTAAAATGACATAATTATGTTCAGTGTTTTGCTCTGCATTCCTTCATAGTTGAACATATGCTTGTGCAGTTTGAAAGTGTTGATTAGAGATGTTCATAGGTGTTATATCCATAATTTTAGGTTTTGGATTGTGCAAATGTGGAAGATGTGTTTGACAAAATGTTTGCTTGTATAGAAGACTGTCTGCGAGAAATGAAATTGCTTCGCATTTCTCTGCTTTAAGCTTTCCTATCTTGCAGATCTAGGAGAGTGCTTATATTATCGGTATCTACCTTCCTTTGAAGTTTCCAGTGTTGGGATTCTCCACAAGTTTAGTTCATTGGTGATCAGTAACAGTGTGTCCTGATGTGCATAATGGAGACATTCTTTGATTTAGATAGTTGCAGCAATGTTGTAGAAGTTTATGATGATTATGAGTACTTTGGGAAGGTGTGTGAATGTTTTGAAGTGTCTCTCTCTAGTCCACATGATGTTCTTAGACTTGGAGAAGTGTGAATATGGCCATTAGCTTAGGTTTGGCTGACCTAGCTTGCTAGCATCATTTGCGGAGGTACCTCGTGGATTGTGGATGTGTTAAGTAGCTTAATAATACAAATTTGAGTCGAAGTTATCCCTTGACATGATCCATTTTCACTTCTTTCCACCGCGGAAGTGTTTAGTACCGACCTAAGTAATGTTACATGCATGTAATGCACATGCTTCATTAGGACCAACCTAATTGAGATAGGTCAAGCAGTTATAGATGGTATAAATGCAAGATGAAGTTGAATGGAGCAAAGTAGAGAAGAATATGCAAATGTGAATCAAGGGTAGTGAAGTGGTGTGCAAACTTAAATGCTTATGACTCCAGAATGTAGTGAGCAGAAGTTGTCTTCATTTTAGTGTGCTAGAAGTTGTTGGAGGTAGTGAGCCAAAGGTTGCATATGGCAAGGAGTGGTAGTGGCGGGTCTCTCCTATTGCTTTGAGATAGTGAATCTCTCTGTAATAGTCTTCTTCTTTCTTCTCTCTTCTGGGCAGTGAGCCGTTCTCTGGCAGTGAGACTTTCTTTTGGGTAGTGAGCCTATTGGTTTTTGGTGTGGTTATTCATATATATTGTGAGCTAATCCTCACCATGGTTTTTCCCTTATTGGGTTTTCCATGTAAATTTGGTGTTCTTATGTGTTTGGATGTGTTTGCATTGATGCTTCATCTGTTTACATTCTGCTAATGCATTATACGTGGTTGATGTTTGAAATTACTTTGAGGATTTAAAGTTTTAACATACAATTGATTCACCCCCCCAGTTGTCTTGTACATTCTAACAAACTCCAACATCCTGAAATGCCCTAAAACGTGGGAAAATGTGCCAATAACTCTTAGGATTTCCATTAATGCAAAATGGGTAGCTAGAAATGATGTTTTTATTATAGTTGGTGGGGTTGTTTGGGGTTTTCCCTTCCTTTTAGTCCTCAGGTCCAAATTATGAAGGCTATAAAGGCAATATTGGAACTCATTCTAAGGGTTGGTTGCCAAACCAATTATCTGGTTAGGAAAGCCTAAGGGAGATTTTAGGGCATCAAGTAGAGGATAATTTCTGGCCAAGGATTGGAGGAATGTATCTAATACATCATAGGAAGGGATTGTAACACATATTTTCATATAGTGGTATGTCTCCATGGCTATTTGCAA
The DNA here is from genome assembly GCA_027924645.1 of Cunninghamia lanceolata. Lineage (NCBI taxonomy): Eukaryota > Viridiplantae > Streptophyta > Pinopsida > Cupressales > Cupressaceae > Cunninghamia > Cunninghamia lanceolata. Next base: position 18,103,741 of record BSBN01000055.1, read on the forward strand.
TGATTCAGGGGAATATATAGTCACAACTTTGTATTTTTCCTTCAACACAGTTGTTGGTGCGATTGTAATAGGGATTTGATAATGTATGACAACATTTAAATCAATACAGGCCTTGTGTTGGGTCATTTCTTTGTTTCAAATGGATCATTGTAGTTTTTCTCTAGATAAATAAGTATGTCTATTGTATGAAGTGTAATCTGAGAAATGTATGTGAATACATTTTAGTTTTTAGTTGATGCTGGTTCAATCCATTTCCTTCCTCTTTATTTCTTATGACTTAGTTACCCAATGGAGTAGGCACCAATCCATATTGGGGATGGATCAATTATCATTTCAATCAAATATTTGTCCTATTAGTTCTAGGAGTGGAAGTATTTTTAGTTTAGGTTCTACATGTTGTCCATGATTTAGTGTAGTAACTAGGGATAAATCTAAAGTGATGCAAAATTGTTTTAATCATTGGTGAATCATGTACATGTATGCCTGCACTATGTATCTTGTGTATGAAAAGTTAAGTGGATTCATTTCAAGGAGTATAAGGAATGTGATATAGTTATATTTCGGTGCAAATGCATAGTGCAGTAATTAGCTTAATCAGAGGCCTATGCAGCCAGTTTGTCTTGACCTAGTGACAAGTTTAGGGTTTAAGTGTATATTGGGTATAGTTGTGTTTGTTTGTTTTTGTTCTATTTCATGCCTCTAGGAATATCCTTCCTAGGTCTAGTTGAGCCTGAAGTTTAGAGGAGTATACCCACTCCTGTCAGTTGGCCAAAATCACCCTTGACCTATTGATAAACCTCTTTTGATCACCTTGACAACACCCTTGGCCTTGGTGATGGTGAAATGTTTTAGCCTTTTGGGTTGCAGTGATTTTGTGAACCAACAAAACTGTTGAACTTCTTCATCGACCTTATTTCAATGAATCAACACTTTTGTGAACTAGTGAACCTCTTCTTTGGTGTCATTTTGGTGAATAAGTGCTTATGTGGAAATTGCAAACTCTTCATCAGTGAATCAACTTATATGTGAACCTATGAACTCTTCATCGGTGTTTCTTTCAGTTCAAGAACTTAAACATCTATCAAAACATGTTTAATAAAAGGCTTCTCGAAACACTTTTCACCCAAAGGCAAAGTTAGTGAACTAAGTTTGTCATGCCCAAGATGAAACACTTGAACACATACCACAAACTTAGATTAATTCCTTTCTAAAATGCTAATTGTTAACACTAATTTCAAAATAGTAAAATTCCATATTATAGAATTTTAGTTGATACAGCATATGCACAACCATCATTAAATACATTTATACATTAGGCATAGGTTTTGTATCATTCATCGTAAATGAAAATTTAAGATATAAACATTTCTTATACAATTATACACATTTACAATAAGTTCCATATGATCCTCCATTCGCAAAGTGGGAAAATACTTTATTAGCTCCAATACCTTGCACAGTTAACAAACTTGAATCTGCACAACTAAATATAAACATTAGTTCCACAAAATCAATAAATAAACATATTAGATATCATTGCACAAGAAGACGAGACTATTGACCCTAAGGGCTAGACCTAATGTCTCGGGGGCTCATTGTGGTCTTGCCTACATACGAACATCGCAGAGACTTCATAGTGCGGGATAACTAGTCATGCAACCATAAGGTTGACTTATATACATTAACTCATAAGGGATCTGATTCGTCACAAAATAATATTTTTCTAGAGTCAATAAACTAGTTAATATACACATTTCTATTATTCTCAAGATTAAATACTCTGTATGATGATTATATCATTCAAGTTCTAAAGAGTGCATATAATAATTAAATTTATAAATAATCCCTACAGAGGTATAATAGGGAAGTTATAACAACAACAAAAACATTCCAACCAATCTCTTGGATGAAAAAAATGAAAAAGTCTATCATCATTATGAAATTATCATCTTATATTCAAGTTCAAAATAAAATGATTTGTAGCACTAAAACACATAAACCCTTATTGACACCTTAGAATAATTGAAAAAAACATTCTTTACACATAATCGAATAAAGATAACTAATTCATATTACAAAAATAATACTACTCTTCTTCCAAACATCTTAATGATAAGCAACCAAAATTTAATGCTAAAGAACTTGCCAAGATGATAAGACTTATCCATCTAGAACACAACAACTAACACAATACAACAAATATATTTATTACTGCCACAATGATGATTTCTTCCTAACACCTTCTTACATTTTGAACATCTCATATACCATGATATCAAACATATTGAGAGTGATCCATTTACATCTTATGATCACCTTGATAGTATATCAAGAAAGTACTATAAATGTTTACTAGTCTTAAAAGAAGTATTACACTAATGATGTTATGCTAATTTCCTACTCTATTGAAATAATGATAATTTATCTAAATTTAAATAATTCCATTTAAAGGAATGATACTCTTTAAAAGGTAATACTACTTTGAATAATGCATTAGCACTTTCTAAGGAAAATATTCTTATTTGAGAGACTTAGAGAGAGATGTTTTATAATTTTATCATGAATTGTAATGTTAAACAAATAAGTAACACATCTTTCTAAAAACTACTTCCAATCATACTGAAGATCTCTAAAGTATCGCATTAATATTTATCTATCTTCATTTTAACCTCAAAATCATTCTACCGACCTCCCAAGCTAACATAACACATTTATCTCTTAAACCAATTCCTCTACTACTATGGTTGATGCCTTCTAAAGGTCGATTAAAACATTTATAAAATTCCTAATTCAGTTAATGCCTATCTAGGAATCCTCATCTACTATAAAATAGTACCTAAAGGTTCATACAAATGTTTCCATAATGGATCGACATCTTGTAGATTAAAAGAACAAAACATAGATCTATGGATGGTGTATACAGCTAGTAGAATACTATACCACAATAAACCTAATGTAAAACTATAGTTTCAATACAATAATAGATACATGACTAAACATATGGACAACTTAAAACAATGTACAAGTGCAAATACAAATAAAAGAATCCACTAGCATGATGTGCAAATACAACCAAATTTAAACTCCATGACCAGCATATTAATCTACCACCATGATGAAAATTTTAACATTTAGAACTTCTAGTTACAGGTCAATGCCATGAAGAAAGAATCTAATTTTAGACTATAAACTTCTACACTTATGGTCTAAAGCCTCGTGAAAATATTCTAATGCAAATAATAACAGTAGACTATAAATCTACAACTAGAAAATACAGCTAGAGGTATTAGATATTGTTGTAACACCAAACAATTATATGAACAAAACTAAGGCTTTGATATCATAAAGAATGCTTAACAATATTGGATTATAATCTTTACAAACTTCTAATATAGTCGATGCCAAAAAGAGGGTAGAGTTTATCATTTAGTAACTTCTATACTTAAGTCAACCACCCACTATGTTAGTTTCTATAACCAATTTCCTCAATTTTTGTTTGCATGCTTCAAGCCTAAAGTAAAATAGAAGTGTTGATTGGCATAAGGTAAGAAGATTTTTTGTCAGATATAAATGTAGAACATCAATTCCCAGATAAGGCACATGAATTGCTTGATAATGGAATTAACATCACATGGAATGCAATGCTTGCATAAATAATCTTTGGCACCTATTGTCCACATATGAATTTATGCGTAGGAGAATAATAGCATATGTTTGATTTATTTCAGAAGAATTCATAAGAATATCGACTAGATCATAAGAGATATGGTGGTAATATATTTGGAGTCATAATATGGGTTTAGGAACAAATACATTCTTGCTGCCATGATGATTTTCTAGCAGGAAAAATTGGTGATGATAAATGAAGAAATTAGATCTTAGACTTGGATTAAATAATATACATTGATAGATCTTTTGTAATATTGAAGAGACATCCAACAAAGCATCCTAGAAGGGTAGTTTTGTCAAATTCTATAGTTGCAAGATCCCTAGTAATCATACATGCAATTATGGAATTGTAGAAAAGGATTTAGAAGCACTCAAATGCAAATGATAGGCATAATGCTCGTAGGTATAGAGATCAAGAAAGCCGTTACAAACAGCCTAAAAGAGATATGGTATTGTGTGGTGCAGGGGCACCATAGTAAAATCTACTATGTTGAAATAAGGCCTATTTGGCCATGTCATTTTGTTCATGTTTTGTTTTCTAAAAACCTAGAAGTCTTTGTATTTCCATTTGGCAAATAATGGACACATTTTGTAGAATCTGAAAAGATCAACATGAGTTGGTTGGGATTCAGGGCAATTGGCCTTCCCTAACCATTGAGCAACCGTTGATCTTCCAACTTTGTCTTAATAAAAGCACAGAGGAGCAACCAAGAGGGGGTTCTGTAGATTCGAAGATTGTGATTCAGAAATCATTTGAGCAATAATAACTTTTGTCCATCATTTTTTATGTTTGATCTGTGCTGTAAATATTTCCTATTTGTTTATAATAGCCTTCTATTCTTTGCAATTGAAATAGTTTAGTCTAAATTGTCGAAGATGAGCCGATAACCATTCCATTGGTGGATTTCCAAAGAAATCAGTGGAATGGCATCGGTCTATACATATTTCTGTTTGTTTTTCTTTTCATTTATCTGTTTGGCAGGGCAAATGTTCCAGACTGAGGAGTGTGCACAGTAGCATGCCCTAGCATCTCTATGTGCTAGGCGTAGAGTGTAGATCAGACTGTGTGAGGGTGACAACCCTATCGACGTATCGCTATAATGCAGAGTCATGGCCAAAGACTGTTGCTAACTGCTAGTGGTGTCATTGGATCAAGCCAACAAAGAGACAAGTCCCAACGACCTAAAGGACTCTGGCTGATAGTAAAGAGAGGATGTTATTGGAGCATCAGATTGATAATTTTTGGCTCCACCGATAGGTGTATGTCTTGCCGAAAGCGTGACGGCAAATGCTAATTTGTCATAGTGCCTTCGAGATGACAAGGTCATCGGGTAGATGACTTGGCGTTGAACCGACAGCGTTGGTCTTACCGATCAAGGCGTATCAGGGTGATAAGGGGTAAGTGTTACCGACGGAGATCCATCAGGAGGAGTTGGCTAGCGGCAAGAAATCTTTAGGTTTGGCCAATAGCATTCATCACACCGATGAGTGGTTGGTCCATCGACACATTGGCCTAAGTTTGTAAGTGTTCATCGATGACAAGGGTCACAGTGATGAGGGGTTGGGTGCTGTTGAATTAACTGTCGGCCAAACGAAGAAGAAGTCTCGCTAATAGGAGGTATCAGGCAGACTTGGTGTTTGGCAAAACATTTCCAAAAGTCGCCGATAGCACTTTTCTTGCCAATAGGCAAAGACTTTTGAATCTCACATTATTTTCGCTCCTTATCATATTGGTATCAGAGCTATAAAAGGTTATGTGGTTGATCTGGTATATGTCAGCAGAGGAGAGCGAAGGAGAGGCTAGCAATATGCCTCCAAAGGGGATGACCACTAAAGTGGTCAAGAAATTTAAAGAGATGGAAGAGATGATCAAAACTGGAGTCAGGGAAGCACTCCAAGCAGAATTGAAGGCACTGAAGATAGGAAAAAGGATAGAGGAAGGTTTAGATGGAGAGGGAGAGAACGCAGAAGAATAAGAGGAACAAGAAGAGGCAGAGATACCCACAGATCAAAAGCATTTCCTGGAAGCCATTAAGGCTATTGGCAAGGACTCTTTGGAGGCTCGGATAGACATCCCCATGTTCAGTGGAAAGATGAATGCTGATGAATTCATGGAGTGGATTGAGGCTCTAAACAACTATTTTGATTACAAAGAAGTCCCTGAAAGTAAGAGAGTTAAGTTTGCAAAAACTAAACTCAAAGGTGCTGCCCCTTACATGGTGGAATTACACCCAAGGAGAAAGGGTAAAGAATTGGAAGAGTATGATCTCTTCGTGGAGCAGAATGCTGGAGAAGATCAAGTCCCAGTTCCTTCCATCTAACTACAAGGTGCAGATTTATAGAAAAATGTAGAACCTTAAGCAAAAGGATATGGATGTGGCTACTTACACCAAGAAGTTTCACAAATACACTCTTCATTGTGGGTACATGGAGGATGAAAAAGCCAAGGTAGCAAGGTATCTAAATGGTCTGAGGTTTAATATTCAAGATGAGATAAGTTTATTGACCCCTGAAACCATGGAAAAATGCTTTCAAGTAGCATTAAGAGCTGAAGAGAAGCTGCAGAGGAAAGGTAAGCAACAAGGTAGAGGAAGAGGTGGCAGAAATTTTAGAGACAAAGGCAGTTTTAGAGGAAGAAGTCCTAACCAGAGGCCTAATGGTGAGTCTAGCCAAGGAGAGAAAGTTGGGGACTCAAGTAGCAGAGGAGGCTACCGAGGAAGAAGGCCTAATGGAAGAGGTGGGACAAATGGATCAGGTAGAAGATCTAAGTTCTCCAACATGAGATGTTATAACTGCAATCAGATAGGGCACTCAACATATAAGTGTCTAGAGAAGGCCTCAACTTCTCATGGTAATAAGAGGAGAACCACATTGACTCATGAGGATGCAGGGAGTGTGACATCTCCTGAAGTGAATTTGACATTAGAGATGGGAGAAAATTTGATGATCAAGAGGACGCTGCTCAAAGAACCAATGCAGACTGAATCGTCACAAAGAAGAGCTTTGTTTAGAGTCAACTGCAAGATCCAAGGTAAGGTTTCTAAAGTTCTTATTGACTCTGGTTCTACTGACAATATTATATCTTTGGAAGTAGTAGAGAAATTAAAATTAGAAAAGATACCCCATAGCTGTCCATATAGGGTCAGTTGGTTAAACAACGGACAACATATAGTCATCAATGAACAAGCATGGGTAGAATTCAGTATTGGGGGGTATAGAGACAAGATTTTGTGTGACATCCTTCCAATGGATGCTTGCCATCTTCTGCTAGGTAGACCATGGCAGTTTGACAGAAAGGCTCGTCATGATGGAAAAAAGAATGCTTACTCATTCCAAAAGGATGGTGTAACTTATAAGATATAGTCATTAGTAGAAGGGGATCCACAACCTGTAGGATCTAGTGTAATGCTAGTAGGAGAAAAGGAATTCCTTGAAACACTAGAAGAATCAGGTGGAGTAGGTTTTGCTCTGGTTGTGAAACCTAAGAAGAAGAAAAGAGAAAATATGAGAGAGATAGGACCTAGGGAGGTCAGAGAACTGCTTGAGAGTTATAAGGAAGTAATTGCAGCAGATATACTAGACTCACTACCACCTATTAGAGATATCATCCATCAGATTGATCTCATACCTGGAGCTATACTTCCCAATAAGGCAGCCTATAAGATGACCCCTCAGTAGAATGAGGAGATAGCCAGGCAGGTTCAAGAACTTTTAGACAAGGGGTTAATAAGAAAGAGTTTGAGTCCATGTGTAGTCCCCACTATTTTAGTACCAAAGAAAGATGGGAAATGGAGACTGTGTACTGATTCCAGGGCAATAAATAGGATAACCATCAGATATAGGTTTCCTATTCCTAGAATTGAAGACCTAATGGACTATTTGGGGGGTGCTACCTATTTCTCTAAGATAGACTTGAAGAGTGGGTACCATTAGATAAGGATAAGAGAGGGGGATGAGTGGAAGACAGCATTCAAAACCAATGAAGGGTTGTATGAGTGGCTTGTGATGCCTTTTGGTCTTTCAAACTCCCCTAGCACTTTTATGAGGCTGATGAATGAGGTGTTGCAGGAGTTCATAGGGAAATTTGTGGTAGTCTACCTTGATAATATCTTGGTGTTCAGTAAGAGCAAAGAAGAACACTTGAAACATTTAGAGATAGTTTGGAAGAGGTTGAAAGATCAGAAGTTACTGATAAACTTAGAAAAGTGTGATTTCATGAAACAAGAGTTGATCTACTTGGGTTTTGTCATTTCCAAAGGTGATCTGAAGATGGATCCTTCAAAGGTGGAGGCTATTCTGAATTGGCCCACACCTAAGACAGCAGGGGAGGTAAGGAGTTTCCATGGTTTGGCCACATTCTATAGGAAATTCATTAAGAACTATAGTGATATCTGTGCACCTATGTTGGAAACCATTAAGGGTGGTTGCAAGGTGAAGTTTGTGTGGACGAGAGAAGCAGATAGGAGCTTTGAGAGTCTGAAATAGAAAGTTGCTAAATTCCCTGTCTTAGTACTTCCTGATTTCAATAAGGTTTTTACCATTGAATGTGATGCAAGTGGGCTGGCCATTGGAGCAGTGTTGAGCCAAGAAGGCAGACCAGTAGCCTTTTTCAGTGAGAAATTGAATGAAGCTAAGAGGAAGTACTCCTCTTATGACTTAGAGTTGTATGCTATGGTACAAGCTCTAAAAAAGTGGAGGCATTATTTGGTTCCCAAAGAATTCATTGTGTACACTGACAATCATGCTCTCAGTTTTCTAAATGCAGGACAAACTCAACCACATTCATATGAAATGGGTGGAAAGTCTACAAGGATACACTTTCACCATTAAGCATAAGAAAGGAGTCAAACAAGGTGGCAGATGCTCTCAGTAGGAGGGTGTTGACAGTGCAAGAAGTGCAGTTGCAAAGCATGGGTGTTGAGTCACTCAAGGAATTGTATGAAGAAGATCAGGATTTCAGAGAAATCTACAAGGTATGCAATAAATTTGCTAATACTTTTCATAGTGAGTTTTCAGATTTTACATTGCAGAATGGACTATTGTTCAAAGGATGTTAGTTGTGTATCCCTAAGTGTTCAATGAGGGATAATATAGTGAAGGAAAAACACAGTGGTGGTTTAGGTGGACATTTTGGGTTGAATAAGACTTTAGATCTGGTAAGGAGATTTTATTTCTGGCCAAGAATGCAGTCTGACATCAGAAAATTTGTTGACAGTTGCATAGTATGCCAAAGAGCAAAAGGAGTCTCAACCAATGCAGGATTATATCAACCCTTGCCAATACCCAACAGGCCTTGGGAATGTTTGAGTATGGATTTTGTGATGGCGTTACCCAAAACAAGAGCAGGTTATGACAGTGTGTTTGTAGTGGTAGATCGATTCAGTAAGATGGCTCATTTCATTCCTTGCAGGACCACTAATGATGCTAGCTACATTGCAGGTTTGTTCTTTAAAGAAATTGTCAGGATTCATGGGCTACCCTTGATCATTGTGTCTAATAGGGATAGCAAATTTGTAGGACATTTTTGGAGGAATTTATGGAAAAGATTGGGAACAAATTTGTCTTTTAGTTCAACCTATCATCCTCAGACTAATGGGCAAACCGAGGTGGTCAATAGATCTTTGGGTAATCTCCTTAGATGCTTAACAAAAGAACATGGAAGTAGTTGGGATGTGATACTCCCATAAGCAGAATATGCTTATAATGACTCGATAAATAGGAGCATAGGTCTGAGTCCCTTTGAAATTGTATATGGTAGTCACCCCAAGGGTACTTTTAAATTGAGAGACATCCAGGGGTTGGACAAAAGGAGTGGTCATGCTGATGCATTTACAGAAGCCATGAAAGAAATACAGCAACATGTCAGAGATACTTTACACCAGAATAGTCAAAAGATGAAGGCTCGAATGGATCAACGGAGGAGGGATGTGTAGTATCAGGTAGGTGACTTGGTCATGGTTCATCTGAATAAAAATAGGTTGCTAAAAGGAGGCCACGGCAAACTAATCATGCAGAAGATTGGACCCTGTCAGATTCTGGAGAAGTATAGTCCAAATGCTTACAAGATTGAGCTTCCTGATGATATTGCCATTTCACCCATATTCAACGTTGTTGATTTGACATTGTATAGGAGTCCTAATACAGGGGAGAATGCAAAAGACCCTGTCCAGGAAAATGAAGATTGGCTGAAGCATTTACCTTCTAGGGAGCCGCCAAAAATGGAGTACATTTTGGAAAGCCAAGAAGCCAGGAAGACAAGGCACAAAACATACTTTGAACATCTGGTTAAGTGGCAAGGGCTTCCAGATTCAGAAGCTACATGGATGCTGGAGGAAGCCATACTCAAGCAAGGTGGAGATGTACAAGAATTGGTCTCTAAGAGGACTTGAGACATTTTTCTTCTGGGGAGTATGGTGCAGGGGCACCATAGTAAAACACCATAGTAAAATCTACTATGTTGAAAAAAGGCCTATTTGGTCATGTCATTTTGTTCATGTTTTGTTTTCTAAAAACCTAGAAGTCTTTGTATTTCCATTTGGAAAATAATGGACACATTTTGTAGAATCTAAAAAGATCAACAGGAGTCGGTTGGGATTCAGGGCAGTTGGCCTTCCCTAACCATTGAGCAACCGCTGATCTTCCACCTCTGGCTTAATAAAAGCACATAGGAGCAACCGAGAGGGGGTTTTGTAGATTTGAAGATTGTGATTTAGAAATCATCTGAGAAATAATAACTTTTGTCCATCATTTTCTGTGTTTGACCTGTGCCATAAATATTTCCTATTTGTTTATAATAGCCTTCTGTTCTCTACAATTGAAATAGTTTAGTCTAAATTGTCAAAGATGAGTCGATAACCATTCCACTGGTGGATTTCCAAAGAAATCAATGGAATGGCATCGGTCTGTACATATTTCTGTTTGTTTTTCTTTTCATTTATCTATTTGGTAGGGTAGATGTTCCAGACTGAGGAGTGTACACAGTAGCACGCCCTAGCATCTCTATGTGCTAGGCGTAGAGTGTAGATCAGACTGTGTGAGGGTGACAACCCTATCGGCATATCGCTGTAACATAGAGTCATGGCCAAAGACAGTCGCTAACTGCTAGTGGTGTCGTTGGATCAGGCCAACAAAGAGACAAGTCCCGGTGACCTAAAGGACTATGGCCAATAACAAAGAGAGGACATTATCGGAGCATCGGGTTGATAATTTTTGGCTCCACCGATAGGCGTATGTCTTGCCGAAACCGTGACGGCAAATGCTAATTTGTCGTAGTGCCTTCGGGATGACAAGGTCACCGGGTATATGACTTGGCGTTGAACCGATAGTGTTGGTCTTACCGATCGAGGCGTATCGGGGTAATAAAGAGTAAGTGTTACTGATGGAGATCCATCAGGAGGAGTTGGCTAGCAGCAAGAAATCTTTAGATTTGGCTAATAGCATTCATCATGCCGATGAGTGGTTGGTCCATCGGTGCATCGGCCTAAGTTTGTAAGTGTTGGCTGATGACAAGGGTCACAGTGATGAGGGGTTGGGTGCTGTTGAATTAATTGTCGGCCAAACGAAGAAGTCTCGCTGATAAGAGGTATTAGGCAGACTTGGTGTTCGACAAAACATTTCCAAAAGTCACCGATAGCACTTTTCTTGTCGATAGGCAAAGACTCTTGAATCTCACATTGTTTTTGCTCCTCATCATTGTGGAATGCCATGATAGCAAGATAATCACAATGGATTAATAACTAGGTGAAGAAACAATGTAATAATGTCTTAAAAGACAATTCCTTACCACATGCAAAGATTAAGCCAAACTAACCTTTTTTTTTATTAAAGATCATATTTATATACAAATAGAAATTTTGTTGAATCTATAATGAGGCCAAGATATTAGGTTCGCATGCTCTATAGGGCATTAGGAAAATTGATTGCATGAGGCCAAACTAAATCATGGAACGATTACCAACATAGAAAAAGAGACTAAAATTAGAATTGATTGGGGAAAAATGCTCAACATAGGTCATTTCCTATTGACAAATTTGCTACTTGACAATATGATAAAGAGAGCAAAGGTATGGAGATGGAAGGACGAATTATCGATCTTTCATCTATTGTGCACCTACTCACTTATAGGGATGGAATATGCTTCAATAAAATGAATGACCAGAGAGGATATTTAGATAAGAAAACTTACAGACAAACTAGCCAATAATTCTGCATGCTCACTAAATCAGGATGCCATAAAGAAAGCTATTTTGAAGAACACAAGATTCACATACAATAGACTATTTGAGTTATTAGACAAATGCATCGGCAGATACACTGTTAATTAAGAGATAAAGAATGATTCTGAAAATGCATAAACTCTAAAATAGAAAACTTACCTACTATTTCAACCACCATAACTCATACTTCTTAAGAATATATTTCCATACCTTTCTAAGTCTGCAACTAGTTTTACCACTTCCATCAAATCCCTAGAGGAGCTCTAAATCTCCAAAAAGACTTTTCTATTTCTCTTGACACTTTTCCCTATTCTCCTTTTTCACCATTTTATCATACCTGAAAATATTATTGTAGACACCCAAAATTGACCTAATTATCACTAGTATCAAATATTGCATTATTTATCATCTACATTTGTCTAACACACTTGAGCAATTTCTCTATTTATCAAAATCACCTATTTCTTTTATTTATTAAATAAATTTATATTTATTTAATTAATTCATTATCTATTTTTTCTAATCTATAATTAAATAATCTTTAATTATTTAATTATCTCTATTTCTATCTATTTTAATTAAATAAATCTTATTTATTTAATTAAAAATCCTTTTATAATCCCACTTTCCAATTAATTAAATAAATTTTATTTAATTAATTAATTTCTCTTATCATTTATCGTAATGAGCCGACATGTGTGCCTCTTTTATTTAAAAACATGTGTGGTACTACATCTTTTATTTAATATCTTTCACATGTACTTTTTATGTACACAATCACACATGAGCCTTATCTTCCCTCCACTTGTCATTTACACATTCACCTATGACTACCAATTCATCTCAACCATTCACATAGCCACCAAATCTCCACCGTTGATTGATTTTGGTTGAGTTCTATATAAACACCCTCTCCTTTCATACTTGATCATCCATCATTTTTCATATAGCATCTACATTATCATCTTGAGCATATTGAGCATTTTAGCATCCATCTAGCATATTATCATTATCATCCATCATGGTAGCTTTGATCTTCATAATTGTTCATTGTTGAAGAAGCAACCCACATCACAAACAAGGAATCATACAATCTAGGTGATCTTGTTCTTGAATTGCATGCTTTTGATTTCACTTGGGTTTGATTCTTTGATGGTGGTAGGATTAGGTTTTTATTTTTTATGCTTGATCTTATTAACCTGATTTTTACGTATCACATTTTGGCATGCCCGGTGGGACTCACATCCTTGATTAACTTTGTTGTTTGAAGTTGTTTTATGAAATTTAGATTTTTCAGAGTGTTTACAGCAAGTTTCAGTCACTTTTGAGTGAAAACCAGCTACCTACAAAACATATGCATTGCTTTTAAGCTAAAATCTATCACTTTCAACATTTTCTAGGTCGCTTCTAAGCCTACAATGGTTGCTTCCTGTCAAATACGCACCGCGTTTAATCAGATCCTAGTCACATCTGTCATAATTTGCATCGCCCTTAACCTGAAACTGATTGCTTCTAGTTGTCTGGATCGCTTCCTACAGTTTGGGGTTTTTTGGTAACATCTAATTTTTGTGCAGGCAATTTTTACTCATTTGGTAGATTTAGGTCGCTTATGAGCAATAACAGTTTGCATCAAGATTTTCTGCATCACTTCTGAGTAATAATGGTTTGCATCTGGGTCTGTCCACATCAGTTCTGACTAGTAACAGTTTGTTTTCAACAAGATATAGAGCGCTTTTGAGCAACAGTTGATCGCCTTTGGTAACTGTGTGTCGCTTTAAGTTTTATCATTCACAGTTCACTTTTCTTGGTTATTAATCATCTCTTTGTGTAGCATTTTATCGATTGTCCAAGAAAAGGAGGTTGTGAAACTACTACCATATCTATTGCAACTCTGATCGGTCCAAGACATTGCATTTTATCACTAATTTAGGAACATTTGGGCTTGGTGCTTAAAAAGAATCATTGTTTGCTCCATGCTTGATTTATCTTTTTTGGATTGCTTGTTGTGCATGTTTGTAACCCAAATTTAATAGCAAAAGTATCCTCTCCCCTTGCCTATCAAATGGATCTTGGGTGCATGAGAACTTGTTATTATCTTTAGAGGACCTACCTTCTCAGTGTGAGAAGGGGTACAACCCAAGCAGTAATGGGCTAAAGCCAAATCCTTCTGAACCACTATATAAGAAAAGTGTTTGTGTCAAAATCCATAAACAATGGGTGTTGTTGTATTATACCGATAGCCAACCTCCCCCAAAACCCTCCAAGGCGTAACTCTTGAAGGCTGGGAGACTCCATAATGGAGAGTAGTGTTGCCGCACGTATAGCCACCCAAACAGATGCCCTTACTAGCAACCTTGTGTAGTAGCCAAAAACCTGAAAGGAAGCTAGGTGTGCGAAAATCACTTCCTACACTAATCTAATGAGGAGAGATGTATGCAAATTCAATTTTAATTCTTACAATTATAGCAACATAGAACATCTAACAGAGATATTGTAGCAATACACATACACACAGAAAGTAGACAGAAGAGAGAGAGACAAGATACACATGGGGAAAACCCTTACAAGTGAAAAACTCCACACTCCAAAACACAGCTCAAATGTATTTCAGTAAACAATAACATATTACAATACAATTTCATAGCCAATGCTCTTTCAAGAGTCTTCGAATGTCAAATCTGGAGATATTCCAACAGCATAACAGTCTATAAAACACACTACTTATCTCCCATCCAAGCACCTGTTTTTATAGAGTTTACAAGGCAAATATGGAACCTTCTAGAGATGGGCGTCCATCTTGGACTCATGCCCCAAAACCCACGCCTAAGGACACATGTCCAACATCCCATCCCAATGTGGGCACCTTGTTCCAAGATAGGCTATGACAGATGCTCTCACACACCTTACAACTGTCATAGAATCCATCATAACTGAAAACACTTACAGTTGTAAGAGAATCTGTCATACACTGACTAAAAATATCTTATTCCTCTTACAACTTATCATAACCTCCCTTGACCGCCCAAAGATGCCTTTCTCTCATGCAAAGATACTCACCGACACTTATCATTAAATAAAAGTTGATTGAGATTTCAGGGGCATTGCCCCTCGACCCCGCCCTGTACCATGACAGGGAGCATGCCAAGGGCACTGCCACTAGACCTTGCAAGGGGCTTTGTCTCTTGACGCCATCTTGGGGGTGCTGCCCCCAAACCCCTATTAATTATTCAAGTGGGAAATTGCGGCTACCAAAGTCACCAAAATTTATCCTGTTGTATGTACACAAGGTGTCGACTATGCCAACTCAACATGGGATAAATAAATACAACATTAGGAATTTGCAAAGGTTGAGACACCTTAATTCCTAACAAAACCTTCTATTTGTTGATGCAAAAGGTGGGACCTTTGAAGGCACCCCAATTCTTGTGGTTCTTAGAAGAGATAGTAGGGATAATCTTAAGGTTTGGTGGGGGGACAAGCCTTGGGAAACCTGGATCTTGGTATGTGTGAGAAGTGAGTACCATGGAGGGGACCTGATGCTACCAAGATCCTAAAGCTATCTACTTTGAATAAGCACGGCAAGGGGACTCAACAAATACAGTCCTTTCCTAGCCTAGGTTGTACAAGTTTGTGCTTGTTGTGAGTGTGAGTGACTGAAATCACCATTTTCTTGTCAAAAACATCATTCAAACATATCCTCTGTCAGACACAAATCACCTTTGAACCTTAACTACTCACCTTCAAAAATCCAAATCACTTTTAACAATAGTTGTTCACCTTTTGCAAAAACCTGATCTCTTTTAACCAACAGCTGTTTGCTTCTGGCAAAAACTACGTCACTTTTAAATAGTAGTAAATCACTTTTGACCTATAACTGATCGCCTTTAGTAAAATTGCTCGCCTCTAGTCAACACTATAGTTTGTCATCTGAAACAAAACCAAATCACATTTGAGCTATTATTCGTCACTTTTGGCCTTAAACAAATCATTTCTAAGCTATTACCAGTCACTTCTAGTCAAATATTAGCAATCAATATCAATCCAGCCTAATCAGTTGCACATTCAAACATTCTTAGCTCTGTTATTAGCTTTTAGACAACCTTCTGAGCATCTATAGTCACCTGATCATTGTCTCCTATCTTGGGCATATCAATCCATTAGACTTTTGAGCTTTCATCCTTTTGAGATCCCAAAACAGCAACCAAACATCATCCTTTTTGGTTTTACTTAGCCTAGCAACACCAGCAAACAACAGCAACAACCAGCTTTTCCCTTGAGTGTGTGAGCTATCCTCTAGGGAAGTTTATCGAACACCAACAACAACAAATAACCAACAACCAACAACAACACCCCAACAACAACAACCAAAGCAACCCATTATCAAACCAAACAAACAACAAACTAACAAAACAAACCAACACCAAACAATTAGCCAACCATTACTATTTGGGTCTCAACCTTGACAAGCCAAGTCCAAATTTAAACATCAACCATCATGCCTCAAACTAGGAGCCAATATAGAGCTAAAATGGAAGCAAAATTGTGAGCTAAGATGGAAGCCAAAATGCAACAATCCCAATCAACACCCCTTAAAGATGCAACCCAATTCACAACCGGTATGCCTTCTTACATGTTCATACCTGAAGGATACACCGCTGGACCATCATCTTCACACCAAGTGCAACCACACCCATTTATAGCGACTTATGAAGAGCAATTCCAAGTGGACCTATCTGAATTTCAAGACACACATGTATGGGACCAAGTTGAGAAGATTATATTATCCGATCTAGATTTCTTGCAACTAGCCCGCATGGGAGCCAAATTACCAAGTGACTTTGACATATCTGCTATTCAGAAACACGATCCAAACACTCCCGCTGTTGTTGCAAAGGGACCAACCACCATAGCTACACCTTTGCATCCACCTTCCAATCCATCTTCCTCATTGCCCACTACTACACCATCAAACCCACCACGCTTGAAGTACACTCTAGAACCGTTGATAACTCCAACCAATGTACTTCCTTTTCTTTCACAAAATTTGAGCATTCCACCTTTCCATGTTCCATAACACACACCTTCTCCTACCATGACCGTATCTCGACCTCAAGTATCCCAATATTTCCATGTTTCACAAGTCCAAACTCCTCAAGTTTCACAATCCATTCCTATACCGCAAACTCCACAAGTTTCACAAGCTATCCAAACACCACAAGCCATACAAGTCTCGCAGCCATTGCAAATTACTACTCCTATTGCATCTCATGTGGAAACCACACCCCACACTCATATTCCTATCACCTCTAATATGGTCTCCACAATTTCCACAAATCCATCCCACACACCATATAATCCCAATGTTAGTCTCATTGACATGAGTGATCCACTTATTATATCACAAACTACTCCTAGCACTGTTGTTTCTTATGTTGATCAACTTACATCACCCTCTCCACCTCCATATAATCCTTCACAAACTGTCAATCCATCTTATGCAACCCAAGGATTACCTATTGTCACCCAACACATGATGCATACCAATCCTCATGTTGTCCAAAACACCAACCCAAATGTCCATTTGTCCTCATCTATCAATCCTTCCATTGCTTACCATAATACAAATCCAACTTTCAATCCACAATCATCAACCAATGTCAATACATCCTCTATTTCCCATGTGATGCAAACTCTTGGAGCTAATCCATCACAATATACCCAACCACCACTTGTGTCTCAAGGACAACAATCTTCAAACACGTGTCACATACCAATCCTTTGACATATAATGTGAGCACACAACCTCAACAAATGGTCATACCCACATACATTCCACAACAGCAACCACAATATACACCATATTACATTTCACCTCCAAACCATCAACCCTCTTTGCAACAATAGCAACTATCTCAAGCGGATGTTGAACAAATGATTAACAAGGAGGTAGGGTAAAACAAGAAGACATTTTCCTTAGGAGATATATGCACTTATACATTTGACAAGTCACTTCATATGACACCTTTTCCACCACATTTTGAAATTCCACAATTTGACAAACATAAAGGGAAAGGAAATCCAGATGACGATCTTAGAGTATTCTATGTTGTATGTCTCGATGTCTCACAAGATGATACATATCTCTTGAGACTATTCCCCCAAAGCTTAGCGGGGCAAGCTCTTGAATGGTTCTCTCACTTACCTTTAGGAATTAAAACTTTTGCGGAATTAGCAAATAGAATTCAATCCCATTTTTCTTTCAACATTGAAAATGAGGTGAACATGAATGATCTTGTCAACAACAAATAATGCAATGGTGAAGCTTTTTCCTCATTTACCCAACGATGGCATAACATGTCTAGCAAACTATCATGGCAAATACCTGAGAAACAATAGCTTGATATTTTTGTCCAAAATCTTCATCCTGAGTTTTCATTTCAAATACAACTGCAAAGTGCTAGCACCTTTGATGAACTTATATCCAAAGGAACCACCATTGAATGCGCTTTAATTGCTAAGGGCACCATCAAGATTTTTAGAGATAACAAAGACAATCCTCAATCGTCAAATGATAAATCCCGCTTTTGGAATAAAAACAAAAATGTTGTTAATGATGGTGTTGTGGATGCAAAGAACATACAACAGTGAAAGCTCCTATTAACATCCAAGCCACATCTACAACAAATCAACCTTTTCAATGAAATCAACCAAGAACAAATCCAACACCTCGGTGATAGTTTACTCCCTTAGGGGAACCCATGGAGGTAATCTTTCGTAAGCTTCTCCAAGTGGGAGATGTCATATTACCTGAAGCACCACCTAACGGCGAACCGGTATTCAAAGTTCCTTGGTACAAAGAGAACTAATATTGTGAATACCATATGGTTAAATGACATAAAAGCAATGGTTGCATGCACTTAAAACATGTCATTCAAGATTGCATTGATCAAGGTCTAATTAAAATCACACCGCCAACATCACAACCTACACATCAACCAACATCAAACTATGACCTAGATGCTTTCAAGAATCCACTTCCACTTCATGACAAGACAAGTAACCCCCATACTAGGAATGCTATCCATTACAACTATCATTCATCTACTATTGGCCACATTGCCCACTCTCTTATTTCTACCATTACAATCCAAGGCAAAGCACCTAATTGTGCTGTAACTACTCGAAGAGGCTGTGTTACCATTCAGGGGCACCTATCAATCCTCCTCGACTGTCTTCTAGCTATAATATCCTTGATCACCTTGGAAAAACACTTGCACATATCTCCATCCTAGAATTGCTTCACATATCCACTACCCACAAAGCTATCCTTGACAAAGCATTGTAAGAATCTTCAGTGCCTAACGATATCACACAATTCCAATATATGGTAGCTAGCATTGCAGCCCTTTGCCATCTCAGCTTCTCCGAAAAAGATCTTCGACCATCCATCAACCCATCACATAACGAAGCCCTCCAAATAGAAGTGTTTGTAAACCAAGGTCGTATCAAACTAATCTTAGTGGATGGTGGAGCTGGTCTTAATATATGCTCTCTAAAATTAATGAAACAATTCAGATATTCTGAGAAAGATGTTGACACTTCCAAGGTTATTACCATCAAAGCATATGATGATTCAAGAGAGATACTGAAGGAATTATCCATTTACCTATCCAAGTTGGTCTTGTCACGACTGACACTCATTGTCAAGTTCTTGATATTGACCTTCCTTATAACATCATCCTTGGCCATCCATGGATCCATGCCCTCAAAGTAGTTCCCTCCACATACCATCAATGTCTCAAATTTCCACATAATGGTGTTGAAGTCTTTATCTATTCCGATCCTAATCCATTTGAGTTCTATCGTGCATTTCAAGCTAAATATCAAATCCCTAATTGTATTCCTCTCAACACTGAAGCATATCCATCTTCATCCTATGTAGACCCATCTGCCCTACTTAAGCCATCATCTAGCAAACCCACTTCAAATCTCTGTATCAAGTACACTGAACACGGTCCGGGTGAGTACACATTGCAAGAATCTTGTTTTGTTGGAACTCTTCCCTTGTCTCCCAAATCTCATGGAAAACTTTCTACATTTGAGGCATCTTCATCCGTAGCTTTCATAAAAGCTCCACCAATAGTGTTCATCAAAGGTGGATTCCTTGATGATGAAGACATTGATGACATTAACTCTAGGATATTCTATGATGAGAAAGGCCAAGTACAACTTGAAGTGGAGAGATATAACAATGGGTTCCGCATCATTAAGAACATGGGTTACAAAGGACATGGCGGATTGGGATCATAGGAACAAGGACCTATTGAACCCATTGTTGTGTCTAAGAAGCTTAATAAGCAAGGACTTGGCTATCAGTCAGCGGTATAGCCTTCCAAAGACATTAGGTGTGTTTTCGATATGGAAGATGGACCTTCTTTAGTAGGAGAGACTTCTAATTCAAATACCATCGATGACTCCTCCCTTCATATCACTAACCTTTTTCAAGAAACCTCTATCTTCATGAGCTCTGCCACCTCCTCTAGCCAAAACCCTTTGACCATTACCCTTTCACTCATATATCCTGACCTCGTCGATTGGTACCAACAGGGGGTACCGATATTGGACACATTTGAAAACGATGAAGCTATTGCTGAATTCATGGGCTTACGACAAGGCATTCCATTAGGTGATCACAAAGCAGGCTTCATGATGGACCTCCCTAAATTAGCATATTTTGGCGGAAGCATTAAATCCTTCAGTCGCAAAAGTGAAATAAATAGAATATAAAATGATAGGTCACTAGGTGAAAACTGAAAGGCGCCTCTTGAGTAAAAATAAAGGATGTATCCAAGGGTGAAAACCTCCCTGAGGCACCCGAGGATGGGGGATTCGATCTTCCTGTCACCACTGATTATCATGAAAAATCAACAGTGTTAGTTGAAAAATCCCAAGAAATGAACTTAGGCATAGAGCAGAATCCGAAGATCACATATTTGGCAGCATCATAATCAAAGCAGGAAAGAAGAAATTTCACAGTGTTCTTCATAAAAAGAGCTATCAATTTTGCATGGACTTATGATGACATGCCGGGCCTAGATCCATCACTTGTGGTACATCACCTAGCAGTATCTCCTAATGCAAAACCTATCAAACAAAAATTGCGCAAAATGTATCTGCAAATAGCTCTTTTGGTCAAAGCAAAGATTCAGAAGCTATTAGAAGTGAATTTCATAAAGCCTATTGATTATCTAGAATGGGTTTCAAATTTGGTACCTATAGCAAAACCTGATGGACAAGTTCACTGTTGCATAGAATTCAGAGATATTAACAAAGCATGCCCTAAAGATGACTTTCCATTACCAAGCATAGATAACATTGTAGACCTCACAACTAGACATGAAATGCTATCCTTGATGTGTTGGCAAGAGACTCTATGTGGCTTCATGATTGTTGTCATTGATGGCAAAAAATTCTATCCCACACATCCGCAGAGCATAGTATGCCTATATCGGAAGTAAGATTGAAGAGTGTTTTGTCTTGGTGAACAAGAATAGAGCATGCAGCAAGGTCTGACAATCAGGTCCGGATCTCTCAGAGGGTGTAACTCAGCAAGTTGTGGACTTGGGCAAGTCAAGAGGAGTATCATGACTACTATATTCTAGAGATTGAGCCTCCGGTGATGAATCATGGAAAAGATATGAGCATCTAAGTGTTGGGTTCCAAACAGGCAGAGCAGACTGAGGAAGAATTGACCAACAAAGTATCAGACTTCAATCCGGATGAGTAATTGATGTTGATCAAGCTATTTGAGGGATCATACATGGTTGGCTGACATGATTTATGACTTCTATATCTATGTTTTTGATACGCATCACATATTAAGCACGGAATCAGCCGACAGATCAATGTTTTGTAAATATCTTGAATATTCTGGTTGCCAACTAGAAAGATGTTGAAATCCTTGGTGCGGATATATATACCAGATGGATTTTGGTATGAAGGTGTGTGTGTTATAAAAAGTGTGTGAAGAAAGGCAAAGATAAGTGTGGAAGCAACAATACAAGTCCGGTATGTGACAGAACAGCAGCACTTAAGCAGAGGAAGAATGAAGTGCATTAGATCAGTATATTAAGCCTAATCAGAATAGAACTTCAGCATATATGGATGCCTCTCATTAGTTCAAACACCTAGTTACCTTCTATAAACATTGTAGATAGTGAGTCTCTTGTAGGTAGTGTGCCTCTTGTGAGTAGTGTGCTCGGGCAGTGAGCCCTAATTGGCAAGTGCCATTTTGTACATTTTATTCTTTTAACAGAGAATACAATCTTGGGTTAGTCACCCCGTGGTTTTTCCCTTAACAGGGTTTTCCACGTTAAAATCCTTGTGTTATGTGTGTTGATTTCATTTTTGCTCTCATGATAATATATGCTTATGTGTTTTGATGCTGCACAAATTATAAAAGGAAAAATAAAGTAAAATTATTAGAGATAACTGATTCACCCCCCCTCTCAGTTATCTACCTTGTTTCCAACAATTGGTATCAGAGCTAGGTTCCTCTAAACAGAGCCTAATAGCTTGAGGAAGATCTAGGAATCTCAATGGATATGTATGGTATGAAGGAACAACTTCAGTCTGCCCTAGATGATCTTGAGCAATCTCACTCTAAAGTCAATAACTTGAGAGAAAGACTCAAACAAGCTGATGATTTCATAAATGAGCTAAAAGAAAAACTAAGTATCTCTGTGAAAAAGAGAAAGGAACTACTTCAACAATTAGCAAGTCAAAGTGAAGCCAATGATACTAATGAACATCTGAATGAGAAAAACAAGATATGTGAGAAGTTATCAAAAGAGGTCATTATGGTAAGACATGAAATGAAATTAGGGGTTATGAGATTCACCCAAGAAATTGAAGAGAAAAGACAAATTGAAGATAATCTAAAACAATCTCTCAAGGAGAAGTCAGAGGACTGTCACAAAATGGATAGAATAATCAGGTATCTGGAATCTAATCTTGAAGAAGCTAGAGATAATGAAGAACAACTTGAGAATCAGATAGACACTCTTAAACAAGATCTTCAAACAACAAATGAATACAAAGAGAAATTCAAGATAAGCTCAGCTCAACTTGAAGTTCTTCTTGAAAGCCAAAAGAGGGTAGATGACAAGCATGGCTTGGGATATGAGAAAGGTGAAAGCTTCGGATCCGATCAGAAGAACTCTAGATCAGGAAATCTAAGGAACAGGTCTTGAAGACCTCCGGTAAGGCAACCAAATGCTCAAAGATATCCATCTTTCAATGGATACTGCTACAGTTGCAACAACTTCAGTCATAAAGCAACTTAGTGCAGCAAAAGAATGAATCAAACTAATTCATCCTTCTCTGGATAGTGTTTCAACTGCAAAAGGTATGGTCACAAATCTCATGAATGCAGAAATATGCAAATAAACAATTCATTCAATGGTAGATGCTTCGCATGCAATAGAATGGGACATATGGCTAATCAATGCAGATCAAGAGGATATCAGTCAAATATGCAAAGAAATGTTGTTTGCTACAATTGCAATAGATCCGGTCATATTGCTAAAATCTGCAGAAGTAAGAATCAGGATAAAAAGGGTCCAGTGCATCATAATCAAAATAAAGGAAAAGGCAAAATGAATGCGCATGAAGTTCAAAGGGAGATGAACAAGATTTGGGTGAAGAAGATTATAGAAAATGTTGGGGATGGATCCACACCAAAATTTGGTGCTGATATTCTTTCCGAAAACTAAACAAATGAGCTCTGGCTCAGAGGGAGTCACAAAGGAAAATAAATTCCCCCAACCAGTCAATTGGTGCCTAAATTTGGTACATGGAATGTTGCAGATTAAAGGGTTCTCAGAGAAATATCCAAATAACCCTTGGTAAAAATATGAAAGATCCGTAAGGAGTTTTGAAGAGTTTAATCAACCAAGATTGATCTAGTTTGACAACCATCTGGTAAAGAAGGATCTTCATAGACAGATCCGGTATGATTCAAAATTGAAATATCTTGATCTACATATTCATGGCATGATTGGAGGAAAGAAGATACATTGTCAATTATCATTGAAAATGATTCTAAGTGCATCTCAGTGATTTAGAAAGATCTCTCTCAGAACAAGGCAATCGGATGACTTAAGTTGTGCATTTATTGCAAAAGGAAATTAGGGTTTGTGCAGAGATAAAAGGGTTCTTTTACTCATCATTTGCACATTTGAATTCGAGAAGAAGAAAGGAAGAGCTCTGCATCAAGTTTTTACAACTTTATCAAAGATCAACCGCAGAATCTGATTCAACCAGCCACCTATTCCGACTCTTATTGTGAACCCTAAAAGCGTAAAAAGGTATTTCCATTTTTGAATATCTCTCTCTGAATCTTTTGCAAAGATGGCTACTCCAATGGTTGTTAAGATAACTGATAGGCCGTGCCCAAAGTTCAAGAAATACCCCTACAAGTCCCTAGAAGTTGATCCCTTAGGTGCTTTTTCTAGCATTCTGCATGGGGTTCTGCACATAGAAGATGTTAGGGTGTACATCCACGCCAATATTGAGGAATTTGGAGAATCTAAGCTAATGGATATCTACCATAAACAATTAATAGATGAAACTTTTGAACTCAAACCTCAATACAAGGCCCTCCGAGATAAGCATTTTGGACACTGCATCCACTTTCCCTATTTTGTAGAAGATGAATGGGTCCCATATGTTCTTAACAGAATACATGACAATTTCATGTGGTTGATGAAGCCCTTCAAGATAACAAAAGATGCCATTAGGGTAGTAACTAGATTGCACTCATCCGGTGGGTTGCCTGCACTCAAATCTATCAAGAACCAGATAGTAAGTGAGGCTACCGGATCTAAGTTTGACAAAAGAGCCATGACAATAGAAGATATCACAGATCTAGATATCAAATTTTCCTCTATGATAATTGGTTATAAAATCTATCATTCTAGCAGGGAAAATTCTGTGTCTGGAACTGTAATTTATACAGCATATCAGATGCTAAGGGAAAATGCTGATTATGACCTATGTGATCTTCTTCTGAACCAACTGTTAGAAAACTTATAGAAGATCAAGAAGGATAAGAAGAACTCATTCAAGTATGGTGGCTTAATACTATGTCTATTCTTTTACTATATGAATGAGCTACCTAGATCAAGTGGTTGGGTATGGCAAAATGACAAACCAGTTGCCATACAAATCAGAGACTATATGTATGGGCTTGGTGATGCCAAGGCTCAAAGTACAACACTCTGGGGATACTTTAAAAACTTCCAAAGTTTGATGCAGGCCAGAGAAAGAATTCCTCAAACAATAGTTGAAAAATAAAAGGATACAATATGCTTCATGGTAGACACTGATCAATGCCTAATGGAGGCAGTTGAGCCTAGAACAGTTTGGATTATGCCAATGGGATATGAGGTAGATGAGAAAATCTTGGAACTGCATGTCCAACACTTGCTGATTCAGCCTAAGGACCCTGAGGCAGAAAGGTTTAGAACCTTTCAAGAATTAAGTGTAAAGATACATGTTGAACTGAGACAACCAGAGATGAAAAGAAAAGTGAGAAGGGAATTAGAGGAAATTTCCAAAAGATATGGCATATCAAAGGAGGCAGTTGATGCAAACAGAGAGAAAATAGAAAGCGCTAAGAAAGAGAAACAAGAAGTAGAAAAAGAAAGTGTTCCTGTACAAGCCTCCTCCCGGACTAGATCCTCCAAGAGCTCTGTACCTGCCACCTCTAAGAGCTCAAGAGCCTCAAAACCAGAAGCCAAGACATCTAAAAAGGGAGAAAAGAGAACGAAAATAAAGGCCACAAGGTCATACATAAGCCAAAAGGATGATGAAGAAACAGAGTCTGATGAGGAAGTTAAGAAAATGAAGAAGAAGAAGAAGAAAACATCCAGGGAATCCTCTGCCAGTAAAAACAAAGAAGAAGAGGCAGAAGAATTTGTTGAAAGGCCTACTCTCTCTATTGATGATATCATCAAGGCAGTCACAGTGGATGGGAACCTACAACTAGTCACTAAATTTTATGATGAATATAGTGATACTGACAAGAAGATCTTGGAAGATGCTACAGTCAGGTACCTAAACATTTATAATAAAGCATTCGTTGAAATCATCTCTCTAATTCCCAAAAGTCTAGAGAAGGTACTTGAACTGAGAAAGGAGAATGCTAAGGCAAAGGACCTAGAGATCCGAGCATAGATTGCTATTCAGCTCTATCCTTCCATTACTCCAAAACAAATGAACATGATCTTCAAGGACTGCAAGGATGAGTTCCAGAGCAAAGAAAGAATGAACAAACTTATGCTTGGAGAGACTGATCAAGTAGCAAGAGAAACAGAAGACATCCTCTGGAATGCCTTTAAAAGATTCAATCTTCCTGTTATAGAGGAAATAGATGAAGAACCTTCTACCATGGATGTCGAAGGATTAAGTGCATCAAAAGAAGAATCTACTAAGAAAAATGTAGAAGAGTCAAAAGAGATAGATGAGGAGAAGTCTAAGGACTTGGATTCCTCTGTTCCAGAAGAGGAAGTCCATGAAGAAGTCAACATCTCTCCTCTAGATCCCCCTGCAGACTCAGGTACTGAAGGAGAATCAAGAGAAGAGGAGAAATTGAGTCAAGAAGAGGAGGTAAAGGTAAGAGAAGAAGAACAAATAGAGAAGATCCCTGATGACAGTTCTGTGGTTGCCAAAGGAAAGAAGACTTAGTCTCCGGCAAGAGACACTGCAGAGGCAGTAAAGAGCTTCTTGAACAAAGAAATGATAGAAATAGATGAACCAGAATTATTTCAAGGACCACTCAATTTTGATTCCCTCTCTCTAGTCCAGACAATGAAGATAGCATCCTTTGCCCAAGCTAAAGCAAAAGAAAAGCTTCTGAAGTCTCCAATGGAAGATTGTGAGCTGATAGAGATTGCATCTAGAATGTTGGAGAAGATCATGCCATCCTTCCAAAAGGATCCTTCGGCCTCTCCATCTGATAACCTTAAATCTCTGATAAACTCTGTCAACACTTATTTTGATTCCTTAAAGAAATCGGCAGAAGAAAAGGTTTGAAAAGAATTTTTGGGAAAGAGATTCTTTGAAGTACAGGGACTCATAGCTAATGATAGAAGAACCTTGAATATTGGGATAAAGAGCCTAGAAAATGCTCTTAAAGATGGTGGAGAAATGTACAAATTTTGTCTATCCTCGTCTAAAGTGACAGAGGATATTGAAAAGAAGATGAAAGAACAAGAAGGTAAACTATCAAGTTTATCTTAGAATTTTGTGTAGGAATACACACAACACTGAGAGGGGGGGTGAATCAGTGTTGTTAGCAAATTTTAACACTTTTTAAACCTTTTGATAAACTTAACTTCACAATTATAGAATTCTTCAGATAGATAAAAAGATTATGCAAAGTATCAACACATAAAATTTGACACAAGAAATTTCCTGAGTGGAAAACCCTCCTGGGGTATAACATTACAATTTTGCCTCATTGGCATATTGTACTTCTCTGCATGTCTCACTGACATTACAACATCAAAAATTTATTGAAAAGAACAAATCAGGGGATTTCCCTGTTTCAATAATCACAATACCTTATTTCTCCCTTTTAAAAAGAATCAAATAAATGTATTTTTCCTCTACAACACAATTCCAAAATCAATTCACAATATTATAAAATCTCTGACTGCAAAATTGAAAAATTAACCTTCTCTGGAAAATGATTATCTTTCAAATCTTCAATTTGCTCTGTGACACTTCAACCTTGATTGCATCATCCCATCAACAAGAAATAATATTCTACTCTTCAATCATAAAACCTTTCAATCTGGATTGCACCATCATACGTGCAAAAATTCATCTCATAACAAAATCTCTCATCTTCTCAAGAAATCTCTCATCCTTAAAAAAAACTCTCTTGAAAAACTCTTCAACTAAACTCTTTCACCTCCTTTTATAAATTGCATTGTATTCTATATAATTTCTATAATAAAAGTTTCCAATTTCTATATCTTCTCGTCGATCCACATTCCATAATAGAAAAAACAAATACCTTTTATGAGACTTTCTATAAACAAAATCTTCTAACCTTCCAACTTCTATTTTCAATGTCACTTCGAGTTAGAAACAAGTTTACTTTCTGCCTTTCATAGCACAGAAGCCGTCAATTTCAAACTCCACAATCTGCGGCATAGTTTAAACTTCAACCACCGGATGTGGTAATCCCGCCATTTTAGTTTTAAATGCTGAGCATTGATTTGTACTTCCCACCGGGCTCAAAAGCCATCGACTAGATTACCGGGCACCCTAGGCATCGGGGCCGGTAATACCAACGAGTATTCATCCCTTAAGTTGTCACTTAAGTGACCATTACCGCCACAGCCGATCACTGACATTTTAAAACAAAAAAGGCTTTGACAGGCATTTGAGATAAAACCTTAGACAGTTTAGGTTATTTACCATACACATGATTGTGTCTCTTTGAGCCTTTATAGATTTTGAACAAAGATATGAATAAACTGGTTTAACATGAGAGGATACTGATTTCATAAAATGAGATATGAAGACATAATCAGGACACACTTATAAACAGTGGCAGAAGAGACAATAGTGAAGAGCTTTAACTTCAACTACAACAATTAACATTTGAATGATCAGGGAATCTTTTATTTTGGCATGAGACACACTATGCAACACATAAAAAATAGACCACAAAAAGGAATGTAACAAATGACAGTGACAAGTGGACATAAAATGGCAAACCTGAAAGTCACATGTCACATCTTGAAATAATGAAGACAATAATACCATTTAGGATTAAGCAATTGTGATCCATTGAGATGACCAAGTCACATAACCTTGAAGATCAAATGTCCCACTGCAAAGAGATCATCACCATATCACTGAAAAACTTTTACTTAGATGATCAAATGTCACTGAAGAACCTGAGATATTACTACATCATTTTAACTTCAATGAAAACCACCATCATTTTGACACCAATGAAAAGACAATATGCTCAACTGTGAAATGTGCTACATTTTGATCCTCTCACCACATCCATAATGAATCAAGAGTGCCAGGATATTGCCATTATAAATGAAATAAAGAGGCTGGAAAAGGAGAAGAAGAATATAATAAGCAAGATGAGTGAACTTAGAGGGATAATTATCCCCAAGTTAGAGGCAATGCATGAAGCCTTAACTGATGCTCAGACCACAGCTCGGACCAGTGATCCGACAAACTTAAGAAGGGTAGAAGCTTATGCATTTTTGTTAAGTGGTCACATCTCAATTTTGGACAGGATGAAGCAGAGTTGGGCAACAAAATTTGTACAGTTGAAGACCACTTTTGTGGATATACTTAAGTATATGTAAGTATAACATGTATATATACTTATGCGGCTATGTATAGGTTGATTTTTGCAATTTTTGGTGTGCGGATTCCACCCTTTTCCATTGATGTCAAAGGGGGAGTGAGGAGTAGTGAAAAATGTGGAATCCATCTAAGGTGGAGCTCCAATAAAAGTGTACATAAGACAGAGCATCAGCCAAGGGGGAGTTTGCTACAACACTTAGTAATTTTTCACTAAGTGTTTCCATCAATGCCAAAGTGGGAGATTGTTGGAAAGAGACTCTATGTGGCTTCATGATTGTTGTCATTGATGGCAACAAAGTCTATCCCACACATCCACAGAGCATAGTATGCCTATACCAGAAGTCAGATTGAAGAGTGTTCTAGCCTAATGAACAAGAACAGAGCATGCAACAAGGTCCGACAATCAGGTCTGGATCTCTCAGAGGGTGTAATTCAACACATTACAGACTTGGGAAAGTCAAGAGGAGTATCATGACTACTATATTCTAGAGATTGAGCCTCCGGTGATGAATCATGGAAACGATATGAGCATCTGAGTGTTGGGTTCTAGACAAGCAAAGCAGACTAACGAAAAATTGACTGACAAAGTATCAGACTTCAATCTGGATGAGTAATTGATGTTGATCAAGCTATTTAAGGGATCATACATGGTTGACCAACATGATTTATGACTTCTATGTCTATGTTTTTGATATGCATCACATATTAAGCATGGAATCAGCTGACAGATCAGTGTTTTGTAAATATCTTGAATATTCTAGTTGCCGACTAGAAAGATGTTGAAATCCTTGGTGCGGATATATATACCAGATGGATTTTGGTATGAAGGTGTGTGTGTAAGAAAAAGTGTGCAAAGAAAGGCAGAGATAAGTGTGGAAGCAGCAATACAAGTCCAGTATGTGACAGAACAACAACACTTAAGCAGAGGAAGAATGAAGTGCATTAGATCAGTATATTAAGCCTAACCAGAACTAAACCTCAACATATATGGATGCCTCTCATTAGTTCAAATACCTGGTTACCTTCTATAAACATTATAGATAGTGAGTCTCTTATAGGCAGTGTGCCTGTTGTGAGCAGTGTGCTCAGGCAGTGAGCCCTAATTGGCAAGTGCCATTTTGTACTTCTTATTCTTTTAACAGAGAATACAATCTTGGGTTAGTCACCCTGTGGTTTTTCCCTTAACAGGGTTTTCCATGTTAAAATCCTTGTGTTATGTGTGTTGATTTCATTTTTGCTCTCATGATTATATATGCTTATGTGTTTTGATGTTGCACAAATTATAAAAGGAAAAATAAAGTAAAATTATTAGAGATAACTAATTCACCCCCCCTCTCAATTATCTACCTTATTTCCAACATGATGGATGGATTCTTAGGATATAACCAAATCATAATAGTAGAGGAAGATCAAGACAAAACATCATTCATTTGTCCATGGGGTACATACTGCTGGGTTGTAATGCCTTTTGATCTCAAGAATGTTGGAGCCACATATCAAAGAGCCATGTAGTTATTTTCCATGATCTTTTCCACACTACCAAAGAAGATTATGTTGAGGATATTCTAGGGAAATCCAAGACAAGAGAAGAACATCTATAGGTACTAGCACATATCTTTGATCAATTAGAGAAGTATCAAGTCAAGCTAAACCCAAAAAAATGTGTATTTGGTGTAACATCTAGAAAATTGTTGGGGTACATTGTGTCCCAACGAGGAATAGAAGTGGATCCTGACAAAGTAAAAGCCATCATGGAAATGTCTCCACCATCAAATCTGAAGAAACTTTGTAGTCTACAAGGAAGGTTACAATCCATTTGTAGATTTATCTCACAACTAGTAGACAAGTGTCATCCTTTTCAACATCTCCTTCGCAAGGGTGAACCTTTTAATTGAGATGAAAAATGTCAACAAGCCTTCGACAAAATCAAGGAATATCTAGCAACACCTCCTATGTTAGTACCACATGTACTTGATCACCCATTATTACTCTACATCTCTTCAACAACAGCAGTATTGGGTGCCCTTTTAGCTCAGCATAATGATTCAGGAAAAGAACAAGCCATTTACTATATCAGCAGAACTCTTGTGGGATATGAACTTAACTATTCATCTATGGAAAAAGCATGTCCCAAAAGTTGTGACATTACATGCTGAACCAAACAACAAAGCTCATATCTAACTTTGATCCACTCAAATATCTACTCTCCAAATCAATCCTTACGAGAAGACTAGCAAAATGGGTTATGATCTTAAGTGAATTTGACATACAATATGTGGATCGAAAAGCCATAAAAGGACAAGTCATCGCTGATCAGTTAGCCGTAGCACCCGTCACAGATATTCATCCAATACGTCTGGAGTTCCCTAATGAAGAATTGTTCAATCTAACTTCACCAACATTGTGGAAACTATACTTTGATGGATCTTGCACACAAAATGGATCAGGAGCAGGGATATTATTTATTACCCCTCAAGGAGATTGTATATCGAAGTCATACAGAATTACATTTCCATGGACCAATAACATAGCAGAATATGAAACTTTAATCACAGGATTACGCATGGCAGTACAATGGGCTATTAAACAACTGTAGGTCTTTGGTGACTCTCAATTGGTTATCAAACAAGTCTTAGATGAGTATCAAACAAAAGATGAGAAGCTCCTTCCATACAAGGTAATGGTCGATGATTTCAAGAAATACTTTGACAGTATCACCTTTGAATATATCCCAAGGGTACAAAACAAAACAGCAAATGCTATGGCTATGATTCGACCTCTTCTAGACATGTTGTCCAATGCACATAAGTGTGAGTTTTTAGTTGAATAGCTTCTGATCCCAGCATTTGAAGTACTGCAGTCTGAGCTTATATGTGAGATTGTTGCTCCCAATTTGCCTTGGTACGAGGACATATACGAGTATCTCCGCAATCAAACCTTACCATTTCAACTATCTAATACCCAACAAAAAACATTTATCTGTCGAGCCTCTCGCTACACTATCCTAAGAGACACCATATATCACCGAAGTCTTGATGGTATCCTTCTCAGATGTCTTGATTCCGAGGAAGCAAAGGTTGCCTTACATGAGGTACATGAAGGTGTCTATGGATCACATTTTGCTAGCCCTGGTCTTGTTAAGAAATTTCTACGAGCTGGATACTATTGGCCAACTATGGAGAAATACGTACAATGATTTGCAAAGAGATGTCTACAATGTCAGAAACATGGGGATCTAATACATGCACTAGCACATGAACTTTAGCCTATCACCACTCCTTGGCCATTCCCGTAGTGGGGACTTGATCTCATAGGTAAAATCCATCCTACCTCATCAAATGGTCATGAGTTTATTATCACCGCCACTGAATACTTCACAAAGTGGGTGGAAGCAATACCAATGACTTACATTACTGACAAGCAAATATCCAAGTTTATCCTACACTATATCATTTTTTGTTATGGAGTTCCTCAAGCCATTGTCACTGATAATGGTCATCCCTTCAAGAACCAAGAGGTTAGAGATCTTTGCAATAAGTTCCATATCCAACATAGATTCTCTACACCTTACTATCCTCAAAGTAATCTCCAAGCTGAGGCTTCTAACAAAACAATCATCAAGATCCTTAAAAAGACAGTCAATGAAGCTAGTTGTGATTGGCATTTGCAACTTAATCCTGCACTGTGAGCTTATAGAACAAGTATTAGAACTCCTACTGGTGCTACACCTTATGCTCTTGTGTATGGCATTGAAGCTATTTTACCTATCGAGGTTGAGATCCCTTCACTGCGAGTATATCTACAACATACTATCTCAGACGAAGAATATAAAGTATCCAAACTCCATGATCTTGAGCTATTAGATGAACGGTGTCTTATAGCACTCAATCATCTCCAAGTCTATCAAAATTACCTACGCCGCAGCTACAACAAAAAGATCAGAGAACGAAGATTTCAAGTTGGAGATCTTGTCCTTAAAGAATATCAAAGGAATCAACAACATCGTGAGAAACAGGGCAAGTTTGAACCTAATTGGCTTGGTCCTTTTATCATCACATCAGTCTATGGATCAGGTGCATACACTCTTTCAACACCTGAAGGTATTCCCTTGGATGAACTAGTCAATAGCATTCATCTCAAGTTCTACCCTTGAGTCTCAGTGTATTTCAAAAAAAGATCCATCCAATAGTGAAAACCACTTTGTGGCACTTTGGATGACAAAACAAACAAATAGTACAAGATAAATAATTTGTCCTCTAGTGAAAACTTGGTAAATAGGTGCCTTGGATAAGTACCATAGTGAAAACTTGGCAAATAGGCGCTATGTGTAGAGACCAGCCTCCATCATTTACCTAGTTTGTTTGATCACAGCTTTCCATAACTATCATCATCCACTATCTTACTGTCATGCCCACATTTTCCATGCGGTCACAATATGCATCACACGTGTCATATCCACATCTGTCATGTGGTTATGACACGAAATATCAAAAATTTTCCCACGCTTCCCTAGAAACCCCCTCGCATGCGTAAGCATGCTCGATGGTGTACACTCAAGGCGAAAACACTATAGTTGTCGGCGAGGTACTAAGTACAATTGCATTCACCCAGACGCAAGCAATCCAACAAGGGGGTCTCCACGACGCCGTTAACGTTGCTACAGGGTTTGTAATATCAAGGTTCCTAACCCTAAATCTTGGAAGATTCCGGTAGCAAAACGCCTCACGGCATGAGTGGGAATCATTAAACAATACACTTATTACGGGGTTCCTTGATAGTTAACAACTTTCCACGATGCCTTATTCATAATGAATTTACACTTGATCTTCCTATTTGGTCATTTTTTAACAAAGCATGATTATCTGTATCATTTCTTGTTTCCTGAAATATACTCCTCCTTCGGACTTAGTATTCTCAACAAGGTCATTCAATTGCCCTCTCTTCTGTTTCTCTGGATCTTAATTTTGATTGTATTTCTATCGTGTTCACCTTAACTATTTCTCTGAAATTTATTTTGTTTATATTTTGGTCTCTCTCTCTTTTGGTTTCTAAGTTTTCTTTATGTTTATCCTATCTTTACTTCATATTCTTTATCAATCAGAGTTATCACTGTATTTTTAAATTACATTAATCCTAATTCCTGGATGGACCAGATCACATAAATTGGTTTACTACTTCACTGGACTCTGTCTCTTAGTTTTCTTCGCTCTTGGATTCACCTCTACGTTTGTATTAATTGTACAATCATCTTGTTCCTAAGCAGGATTATCGGAAGGGTAAATCCACTTAGTTCTCTTAACCCAGTTGGGAAATGCCGTGCATTTTCTCCTCTGTGTTTTCCAATGTTAGTTTTTCTTCTTCTTTCTCTCTCTTTTATTTTCTCAATTGGACATTTACTAACTACAGTTGAGTATAAACTGGCCACACATGGAATGTCTGTGATGACTTCTTTACGTTTATTTCCAGTGTTCTTTTTAAAGGGAGACGTATAATTTTCCTCTTCATTTACCTGATTATTAATTTGCGTTGATGGTTGAAATTGCTGAGAAACTCTCCCTTAAATAAAATACTTGTATATACAAATGCCCCTTTTGTTTTTAGCACTATTTTAGATTATATTTTCTCTTAAGGTTGTAAAAAAAAAAATCATCCTACTATAATCTCCATTCTTTCAAAACAATTATAGTCCTTCTTTTAAATTTTTTTTTGACAATGAATTAATTAATTTATATATATATATATAAAAACAATATTATACACAACAATTGTTATATATCTATATATATAAATATAGGTATATTAGTGTTGTTATTTTATTTTACTTATTTGTTTAAATTTTATTAATAATATTTTTATTATTGTTATTATTTTTTTTGTTTTATATATCATTCTCTTATAAAACCTAGGCTATAGCATAAAAGCCATGTATTCTTTTGTTCCATTATGCAACCCTAATATCATTGATTGGGATTTTGGTTTTGCAAGATATAATCATGGCGGCGGCGGCCTTGCCGGATCGGCCAGAGATACCACGCAAAGGGAAGAGGGTCGCAAGGTGTGGGATGGCAGATTTCGGTGGCAGAAGCCACGTTGTAGGCCACGGAAACAGACACAGAAGGTGGGGTGAATGGTAAGGCCGTGCAGGGGCGGCAAATAGGAAGCTCACGGGGAGTCACGCGCAGGGGAGGTGTCACCCATGGTGGAAGGCAGAGCTTCGGTGGCGGGGTTTCATGGGAGTCCGCAGCCTTAAGGCTGCGGCACTGTGTTTTTTTTTATGGGGGGGTGTGGGGAGGGGCGGAGCCCCCACCCACATCCCACTATGTGGGGTGTGGGTGGGGGCTCCGCCCCTCCCCACACCCATAAGGCTCAACAGTGGTGGTGGGAAGGTTCAAACCCTTCCCACCTCCACTCCACCATTTTTGTTAATGTGCTGTGTACACAGCAAGTAAACTGCATGTTGGTTTTTTCCTAGACTGGATGCTTACTCCCAGATTCCCTACAAGGTAGCCATCAATGATCAACAGGATCTCTGGGCCAGGGGCCAATAGTGTAGGAGATAGACTCTATATTTTATCTCCTCTTCTTCTTCAGGCTCTGCAAAACCTAGGGGGGTATTCCCTACTCAACATCCATGAGGATATGCATATAAAGGCTGGGATGTTGACAGAAAGTAGATAAGTCCTCCTGTAAGTAGACCAAAACTGTAAGATAAGAGCAAAGGGGCTAGCTTTGGGCATATTTGCAGTTGTAGACAGAGGACTTGGATCCTAAAACTAATTCTACTGTCCTAATGGTTGTTTTGGAGTTTGATTTTGATTTTATATTTGGATGCAAAGCTGGACATGGTATATAACACAAACACAAAGCTAGATCGGTGCCTATCTAGGGCTTGGAGTCAGTAGACATACACCTGTGAATGATCAGCATGAACAGCTAAAACTAGATTTCAAGGGGATACATATGATACCTGCCTTACAGATATCTCCCAATACAAAGTGTTGAGCTATCTATACGTATGGCATCCCTATTGCAGTATACCCTTCCCAATGTTCAATCTGAGAACAATTTAATCTACCCTTGAGCAGAAGTTAAGAGATCAGACATTAAACACAGGAATTCTATGTTCTAGAGTCTCAAACATTCCTTAAATATTTAGACTCAGAAGAAAGATACATGCAATACTGGAGACAGAATTAACAAAACACATGCTAACATAGCATTTCTCATATAAAATTAACCATGAAATCAGTGGATTCATGCAAAAACATACAACAGGAGATACATAAACTCACAAGTTTTGCTTCACAGAGCAACCAAATCCGCTGTATTGCATTACAGAGCTAAAATGTTCAACTTTCAACAACCTAAACAATGGTAACACAGTCTGCCTATATCGGCCAGAAAGTGTACCCACAGGAATTAATTACATGATTTATGACAAAAATCTGCCAGATACAGATCCTACAAAGGAATGGCGCTCAGAAGCTATTGCTGCATCAGACAAAAAAGACCTCGAGCCCTGCGCTGCCATCAAGAAGTCTTTACTCAAATATTGGGCAACCTGATCGTGTGTACCATCGCCCATACTTCTGCTACAATTGCCATTGATGGCTCAACCACCCACGGCCTACCTGGAAACCATCGCTGCGTTCAAAAAGAACTTCCCGCCAAAATGTGCTTCTTCACAGGTTTCAAATATGCAGGGAAATTAATCCCACATGCAAGGTGCGGAAACCCCCTTAGCACTTTAAAAACATGGTTGCATACATAATAGGTGTCGAGCGTTTTGCCACGCTCGACACACGACCCTTCTCCAAAACCCATCGGCAAAACCCAAGCCATCGACCCGCCCCACAATTCTCCCGCCAATCTCAGTGGTCTCGCCGACCGCTACACTACACTTCCCTATCGGCCAGAGATGCACCATCGGGCCAACCTTCCAAACCTTGCCGATCTCATCAGTTACACCGATGAAGCCACCGCAATCCCCTGTCGGCCAGACCAATATCGTTGGCCAAGCAAAAGATCCCTCTGCCGATAGACCAAACTCTCACCGATGACCAGCAAGCTAGACTTTGCCCATTCGTCAGCCAGACCCTCCACATCGGCCAACCTAAAATTCCTCTGGCCAATCATACTAGTCTCGCCGATAGACATCGGCCTCCCACCTCCGTCGGTATGACCAAAGCCATCGACCAAAACCAAAATGCCCATGCCGATCTTCAATGTTATGCTGATGAACATCCATCGGCCAAACCAAACCTATCGAAGGGACCAAGAAATAGTTCGCCGATGATGCCGATCACTCCGATGAACCAAAAACATAAAGCTTCGAACCTTTGAACCATGAACTGGTTCAAACGGATGGTTCAACCAAGAAGTTCAACACCGAACGGAGCACTTCAAAAAGAACTTTCGCGGAAATGCCAAGTACCAAAAACACAAAGCCTTGAACCATTGAACCTTGAACCAAAAGGGTTCAACGCGGTGGTTCAAAATGATGGTTCAATCATAATCTGAGCACTCAAAAAGAAGTTTCACCGATAGAGAAAGTCACAGCGATGAACAAGGAAACTTAGGGCCCAAAAAGAAAAAACCCTCCAACATCTGCGCTCAGATCCAGACCAAAATTAGTGCCAACACTACAAATAATGCATTTTTATTTTTCAATGCAAATTTCTTTCTACTATTTGAATAACATCTCTATTTACAATTAAATATACATATATATATATATATATATATATATATATATATATATATATATATATATATATATATATATATATATATATATATATCCCACAACTACTCTCAGACATAGTTCTTTCACAGGTCATCAATTAAATAGAAATTTTATAATTACAGAGAAATCAAAAAATAAAGCTATTTTATATGGTAATCACAGTTCCATATAATATTTGAAAATTTCAAATACAGAGAACAAATTATAAATCTATCTAATTGCCATTTACAATCACTGTTCATTTAAGAATTGACATTTAAGAATTGCAATTTTAAATGCAAAGAATTAAATAATACTCTTTTAACTGCCATCCACAATGTTATTAATATATGTATATAGAACTAAAAATTATAAATGTAGAGATTTAAATATAACTCTATTTAACTGCCATCCACAATTTTATTAGTATATGTATAGCCAATCTTCAGAAATTTGCCTTTATACAGCTAGTGTTAAACAAGAGTTATAGTAAGATCAATTTTCCCTTATAACTTGTTAAATTCAATGTAATATATATAGTATAAATAGAGAATGAAAAGAATAGTTCAAATTACATTGGCTCACATCTAGTAAGTTTATGATTATACCTTTTTTTTTAATTTTCCGTTTATTTCCAATGATAAAATTACAATATATAACAAAGATAATTAACTAGATTCATTTCTTCCTCCCAAACAGTACTATAGATAATGTGTTCCATCTTTGTCTAGATAAATAACAAATTCCAATACTATAGATAAATTTATTCATTTTTGTCTATATCAATACAAATTTCATTACTTATCAATTAGTTTCACCAGGTATAAAATAACTGAAAAATCATCCATAACAAACAATACTAAAGGGAAGAATTTCTCTCTTTCCCTTGACAATAATTCTTACAACTTCAGAGGGAGAAAATCCCTCCACAATGAACTTAAACAGGATGAAGCTCAATGAACCAAACTCTCCTTATAGTAAGGATGAGATACATTCTCCCTAATTACGGATCTCCTCCGATTCCATCAATAAGATTCAAGAGGAAACCTGCATATCCAAAAAAAAAAAAAACCAGAATACACCACTCATCTAGCTCTCCTCCCTACCGTAGACCCGCAAGAGGGTCATCCCCGAGCTAGGGAGATCATTCACACACCCAGGGAATTTCCACAAACCACTTCACAACAAGGAACAACAACAAACCCAAAACTCACATACACCCGTGGATAAATTACACAACACAAAAACTCAACTACAGTGAGCTTCACAAGGGGTAGGAGAGTGGACACACTCAACTCCAAAGTGTCACCCTTACAGATAATATAACCAACACAATTTCTCTTGGCCTCAAGCCAAATTTGATAACAAATTTTCCAAAGAGTTCGTATTTGGACTCTCAAGCCAAATGACACAATTTTTTTTTTAAAGTCACACTCACATACCATCAAGGCTTTCAACATCCCAAAAGAACCAGGTATGCACCTGAGGAGGATCACTCCTCCCCTACCCCACACTTGATGAGCATTTCTCCCAAGTGGGAGAAGCTCTGTCAACAACCCAACAACATTTCCCACAAAAAAAAACAAAATCTAAAACACAAGCAAATAAACAACTTTCACACACTTTTCATGCAACAATCAGATATACGAAAGAAAGGTAATAAAAACCTACCTTACAAAGCCCTTCTATGGAGGAAGCTGATGAAGAGATCCACTGAAATCTCCTCCCACTGAAGCCACCAAACTCCCTCTCCCTTTCTCTCTCAAAAGCAAACTTTTTTTTTTTTGAAAAAAAATCAAATTAAACTCCTCCAAAATTCAACTAACTCACTCCCCATCCCAAAATGTGATTCAAATAACCCAAAATTCTATGAGTTTAGAGGAATGGGGAGGTGACACTTGTCACCTCCTCACTCTTCCCCAAACTACTATTATGTCTCAAGGGATGAGTGATGGCTTATGTCACTCACCCATCCCTAAAGTCCTCCTTATCCCTTACCTCATGTCAATTCTCTTACGCATGGGAGAAATAAAAGGAGTTAAAGGAGGAAAAGACAGGTGACCCATGCCTCTTCTTCCTTCCTTCATTATGGATGACCACACAACTCATGGGGAATATCACTAATGGTGAGGGTGACTTCAAGTCAATTCCTCCATAATTGATGGGTTTGTAGTCATCTCTTACCTTAGGGATTGAAGAGGGATGGGTTTGGGTATTGGTACAACCCATCCTATCCCTCCCATACCTCCAAATTTCGTCACTTAACTTCAATGTGAAGTTAAGATGACCATATGGAGGTTACCCATGGCAAATGGGACCCTGGACCCATGGGGTATAACCCAGGGTCAACTTTAACCTATTCAGGACACCCAGGGTAAAGTTAAAACACAAGAAAAGGCCTCAAGAATTTAAATAAAAGAAAAGAAATTCAAATTCAATTTTTTTTTACAACACAAATCATAATTTAGTGTTACAAGAGGGTAGACCTAACCCATTCGACCTTATGAAAGACCACATTACAACACCACATCAAACATAGAGTTGATCTTGGTTCCTCATGGAACCAGATCAACTTAACAAGGGATAACAACAAAAAGGTGCGGAATGATCTCCAGTATCTATGGTTTGATTAGTAAATCCTACACATTCAATTACAAGATCAGCTTCACATATAATCATCATAGCTGAAGCAACTTAAAACATGCATTACCATGACATAGTTCTAAATAGCATAAATGAAATCATATTACAATTTTCTTTCCATCATCACCTAATTAACTTTTCTGAAATGTAAACGTTATCCAAACATCACCCAATTAGTTTTTCCTTTATCATAATAAAGTTTAATAGTTTGAAAATCTGGGAACTACTGTCCCACAAATATAAAAGTATCAGTAACAGTAATGTAAGGAGTCACAAGAACAGAAGTAAAAAGGGTAGTCCTCACACTTACCTAGATAATCCACATCATAATCCATTATTGTCCTTATCCAAACATCGTAAGCCGCTATCCCTTATCTATCCATAATAACAGCCTTTTCACCCTTCCCTTTGCCAAGCTAGCTTTCATAGTTTGGACTTCGTTGGGGTTAAGATATCATTTGGCACCTTAGCACATTATTCGCATGCAAACATCCATCGTAGCCTCTCCATAACCAACTTCATCCCATACTGGGGGCACTTGTTGAACCTTATTTGGAAGTGGATATCTATCTCTCTAGCTCATATCATTTCAATAACCAAAAACATAATGAATATCCAAAAAACAACCAAAATACACCAAAAATCCCAAAAAAATCAAATAACTATCAAAAATCCAAGCATTAAAAGTTGATCCTTGGACATCAACCCTTAACACAATAAATAAGAACTACATCATAGCTCTATCATTCAAAGCCTTGATCCCATGGATACAGGATATGTAGGTAATCTGAGATGCGAAGGAGGCACTTTGATTCAGGCATAGACGATAGCCCCTTTTCATCATCCATCTTTCATCTTTCTTCTAATCATCCTCTAATCTTTCATCTCACTTTCTTCTATCTTTCACCATTTACATCATCAATAAACCTAGAACTACATATTCATCATGTCTCATCACCATCATAATGTGCTTTGATCTCGTGGACATAGGGTATGTAGGCAGTCTAGAATACGAAGAAAGTATCCAGTACGCAAGCACACACGATCCACCCCATTTTCATATTCTTTCATCTTCCATCTTCTTCTCTTTGACCAGCTCAAGCAAGAAGCAAACTATGCACATTAGTGAAAGCAATAAGCACAAATGAGCCTATTTTGCCCTTGAGGGACCTACTTATAGCCCATTTCTAAACCCTAATTCTTCTATACCACAGCCTCTTTTCTTCTATACCATCCCAATTTCTCCGGCCCAACCCCCATTTTCTTCATGTCAACCTTGTTTCTAGCCTTTCATCTTATCGCAAGTCAACCCAGCCCTTCCTAGTTAGTCTGACTTACCTCTCGAGGGGGCAACACTAGGGCATCACCTTATTTATCGAGTGAATCATCATATCTTCTTTGACACAACATTCTAACGAACATTGTATCAAAGAGGGGCAGAATGTAGACACCCAAAATTGACCAAATTATCACTAGTATCAAATATTGCATTATTTATCATCTGTATTTGTCTAACACACTTGAGCAATTTTTCTATTTATCAAAAGCACCTATTTCTTCTATTAATTAAATAAATTTATATTTATGTAATTAATTCATTATCTATTTCTTCTATTCTATAATTAAATAATCTTTAGATATTTAATTATCTCTATTTCTATCTATTTTAATTAAATAAATCTTATTTATTTAATTAAAAATTCTTTTATAATCCCACTTTCCAATTAATTAAATAAATTTTATTTATTTAATTAATTTCTCTTATCATTTATCTTAATGAGCTAACATGTGTGCCTCTTTTATTTAAAAACATGTGTGGTACTACATCTTTTATTTAATATCTTTCACATGTAGTATTTTTTATGTACACAATCACACATGAGCCTTATCTTCCCTCCACTTGTCATTTACACATTCACCTATGACTATCAATTCATCTCAGCCATTCACATAGCCACCAAATCTCCACCGTTGATTGATTTTGGTTGAGTTCTATATAAACACCCTCTCCTTTCATACTTGATCATCCATCATTTTTTATATAGCGTCTACATTATCATCTTGAGCATATTGAGCATTTTAGCATCCATCTAGCATATTATCATTATCATCCATCCATCATGGCAGCTTTGATCTTCATAATTGTTCATTGTTGAAGAAGTAATCCACATCACAAACAAGGAATCATACAATCTAGGTGATCTTGTTCTTGAATTGCATGCTTTTGATGTCACTTGGGTTTGATTCTTTGATGGTGGTAGGATTAGGTTTTCATTTGTTATGCTTGATCTTATTAACCTGAGTTTTACCTATCAAAATTATCTATATGCAAATATATTTTAATGTAACATATGTGCTTTAAAACCAAGAGAGATCTATTTTATTCACTACCATATTCATTTATTTTCTTGAATGTGTCCCCCCCCACTTCCTACATTTCTTGATCTTTTAAAACTGAACATCTTAACTCTTTGTCTTCCAAGAGGGTGACTCTTCCAGAGAAGATGACTCTTCATTTGCCAATCTCGTAACCTATTTTCTTGTGAACTAAAAATGGTTTAATACAACTCTAAAATATAATTTTTATGAATAAACAAGTACCCTATTACCAAATTCTAATTTCTATTATAACTTACCTCATAACTTCATAATCAAGTCTATCAAATACATAAGAAATTGTTGGATAACGATTAGGCCTTATAAAGTTAGTTTCTGAAACAAAGCTTTGACAAGCTTTTTTTGGCATGAAGTAAAGTTCATGCACTTTAGATTTCCCTAAAAATGCTAAGAAAAGAGAGTTTTCAATGAAATGGTAGGTTCAAGAACTTGAAATTTCACCGACACATTTTTAATATACTTCAATTTTGCCCAAAACACCTTTTAGCACTCGAATAGGTTCATGAACCTTAAACATTATCGAAATGGAAGAGTGACAAGCTTTTTTGACACAAAATGGAGTTAGAGAACTTGTTCTTTTGGTGAAAATCTAAGTTCGTGAACTATAGATTTTGTTGAAATGCTCTGAACTTCATTAAATTACTCCAAAATTTGCCAAATTGAAACTGTAGATATCCATTTAGCCCTTCTACAAGGTGATGTTCTTAACTTGACCAAATTGAATCTAAAAATTCTCCTAAAGAAAACTAACTAAAACACAACAAAACTAAAATGAAACTAAAAAAAACTTGAAATATTTATTGTTGATACAAGATTGCTTGTAATCTTGGATGTCCCTGCATTATACATACCAAGTAATAAGTTTTTGATCATGGACTCAAAAAATGGATTTGGATAGTAGAACCAACCTTCCAAGTTGTAAACAACCTATAGTGAACTCCATAATTGTAACAGGTTCATCAGAAACTTTCTTCCTTCGCCTCTTCCATCATTTGGCTGGGACAATCTCCATCCTTCTCCACCAAGTCTTCTCTTCACTCCTCTTTCCCATCATGCAATTTGATCCA
Source organism: Cunninghamia lanceolata (assembly GCA_027924645.1). Taxonomy (NCBI): domain Eukaryota; kingdom Viridiplantae; phylum Streptophyta; class Pinopsida; order Cupressales; family Cupressaceae; genus Cunninghamia; species Cunninghamia lanceolata. The sequence goes on from BSBN01000055.1 coordinate 18,147,867, forward strand.
CCATAAACTGACCTCCTCCTTCAATTGCACTTTCTTTTCTTCCCTTCTCTCATGGGATTCAACCCACCATAATCTGGCCTCCTCCACCAATATGCATCTGCAGCATCCTCTGTAACACCTGCATACAAATCTGCACTAACAAAATCATGGAAAGAAAATATTTCCATCTTGTACTCTACATTCACCTCTTCTTCTCCTTCACACTCTTATGCCTTCACCATCATCTTCTCATCCATCTCTTCTACATGCAAATCAACATCAATTTCATCTTTATAGAATTCAAAAAAATAAAACATTACCTCTAATGAAGGGGGTAAATCACAAAACAAACAACAACAAAAATTGCACACAAAAAATAGAATGCTCTTTTATTTATTTGGACATCTCATTACATTACATCAGCTCAAATACAATCAGAGGAATCAATCCTCCACATGCGGCAACACATTACAACTACCTATCACCAGGCTCTGGAATCTTCTACCTTCTGTAACCCCAAATCAGCTAGGGTTTTTGTTTTTTACACCTTTTCTTGACTCTACACTTTCCCCCTTATCTCTACTACTCCCAAGGGTTCCCAAAAATAGTCATAAATAGCCCCTTTTGGCAGCCAACAGCCAAATTTCAAATTTTGCATCTCCCTCCAAAAATATGTCAACTTTCGAGAGCCATAACTTTTGATCCAGGTGTCTGATTGACGCATCGTTTGAAGCGTTCGAAGTCTCACGGAGTGCTCTACACACTATGAACCCACTTTGTTGGTTCTGGCTATTTTTGGGCCTATACAAGACGATTTAGTGCCTCAAACCTAAATTTGAATAATTTTTAGGTGTTTTTCAGGAAATAGAAACTTTAATATCTTTCATCTCACAAATGATGTTTGCATGATTCCTTCAGCAAAGGTCTTATTTTTCATTTACAAAGCTTCCTATAAATTTTTGCTTCAATTTGTGCCCAAATGCAAACTTTCCTAAAATGGCAGTTTTCTATTTTGGCAATTTAGAACTTTATTCAAGTGATTATGGAACCAAAAATACTAATTTTGGAAAGAAATGGAAAAAAATTCAATGATTTTGAAACAACATTTTTTTGGGTGATGCAAGACTGCCCTTATACCACTGGATGCTCCTGCATCAGACACCCAGGGTAATTTGAGAAGTGACACTGTGACGTCTCAGGTGTTTGTTTGAGGAAAATCCAAATGGTCAACCTCTTCCTTAGACAACTAAGAAGAATCTTCAATAGGCCTTCCTTTCCATTTCACTAGATATTCTTCATATTACCTGTTCTGAGTACTTCTTCCCGCATGGCTATCCAAGATCTCTTCTATCTCCTCCGTTGAAGTAGATGCCAGAATACTCCACTACTCTTCTGTTGGTCCATCCTCTATGCCACCTTCATGATATTATGTTAAATCAGCAATGTTGAACATAGGGGAAATATTGATCTCACTCGGCAGCTCTACCTCATATACATTTCCTGAATCATGTTTCTTCAAAATCCTGCATGGTCCAAATTTCTTCATTTTTAACTTATTATATGTTCCAATTAGGAACCTTTCTTTTCTCAAGTGAACCATGACTTCATCTCCTACCTAGAATTCCTTATATCTCCTCTTTTGATCTACCTTAGCCTTGTACTAAATATTCATCTTATTAATATGCTTTCTCACCTCTTCATACAAATTCTTTAGGTGTTTTGCAAAGTCTTCGGCTTCAACACTTGTCTTTTCTCCCTTGGACTACTCCCATAAAAAATCTAGAATGATGATTTACCTATACTCCTATTGACAGAATTGTTGTAAGCAAATTTTACCTATGGTAAAATCAAATCCCATCTGTTGGGCTTATCTCCTACTAAGCATCATAGCAGGTTACCCAAACTCCTATTCACCATGTCTATCTATCCATTAGTCTATGGATGGTGTGCAGAACTAAACTTCAAATCTATCTTCAACTTCTTCCACAATGTCCTCCAGAAATAACCAACAAACTTGGTATCTCGATCTGAAACTATGCTCTTAGGTAGACCATGTAGTCTCACCACCTCCTTGAAAAATAATTCTGCAATATGAACAACATCATTATTTTTCTTACAAGGAATAAAATGTACCATATTCAAGAATCTGTCCACCACCACAAAAATGGAATCATATCCTCTCTGTCTCCTTGGTAAACCAGGAACAAAATCAATACTAATATCATCCCATGGTTTCTCTGGTACAGGTAATGGCTGATATAGCCCTGTATTCTGACCTACTCCTTTTGTCATCTGACACACTCTACAACTCTGCACAAATTTCCTCACATCCTACTATAATTGTGGCCAATAATAATACTCACCAACAATAGCAATGGTCTTATCTCAACCAAAGTGCCGAGCTAATCCCTCACTATGCTTCTCCTTAATCAGGTTCTCTCTCATGGAACTCCTCAGAATGCACAACTGACTTCCCCTAAACAACATGCCATCTTGGATTATGAAATCCAACCATTTTGTCCTATCCAAAGTAATAGGTTCCAAACAAGCTTTCCAAGCCTCCCCAAAATCTAGATCTTCAGGATACAAACTTTCGAGCTCATTGAACCCAACAACCTCTATTTTCATTTCTGTCAACAAATTTTGCCTTCTGCTCAAGGCATCTACAACTTTGTTGGACTTCCCACTCCTATGCTTCAAAACAAAAGTATAACTCTGCAAAAACTCAACCCATTTTAAGTGCCTTTGGTTCAACTTTCCTTTACTATTAAGATATTGTAAAGCCTAATGATCAGTATATAAAGTAAACTCTTTTGGAAATAAATGTCTCCATTTCTTCAAAACCTAAACTATTGCATAAAACTCCTGATCATAAACAAAATACTTTTTCCTGGCATCATTAAGCTTCTCACTAAAATAGGCAATGTGCTTACCTTCTTGACTCAAAACATCTCCTATGCACTGCCAGTAGCATCGCAATCTACCTAGAATACCTTATTGAAATCTGGAAGTGCCAAAATAGGTTGCTCTATGACTTTCTACTTCAATGTATTGAAACTCTTGTTTGCTCCTATAGTCCATTTAAACTCTTTTCTATTCCCTCTCATTGTATTAGTTAGGGGTGCACAAATGCTGCTAAAATTTTTGATAAATATTCTGTAAAAACTTGCCAAACCATGAAAAGATCATGTACCTTTGTAGCACTCCTTGGTGTAGGCCATTCAAGGATAGATGTTACTTTTTATGGGTCCATCTTAACACCTTCCTTTGAGACAAAAAATCCCAGGTATACCAACTCCTTCTTTGCAAAACTACATTTCTTCAGATTAATCAACAACTTCTCCTCCCTTAGCTTCTCTAAAACTCTTCTGATATGCATCAGATGCTCCTCCCAAGCCTTATTGAAAATCAAAACGACATCTAAATAAACAATAACAAAACTTACCAAAAAATCTTTCAATACCTCATTCATGAGCCGCAAGAATGTACTTGGTGCATTGGTTAGCCCAAATAGCATGACTAACCACTCATCCAAACCCTCCTTTGTCTTGAAGGTTGTCTTCCATTCATCTCCTTCTCTAATTCAGATCTGGTGATACCCAATCTTCAGGTCAATCTTCGTGAAGTACTTGGCTCCACTCAAACAATCCATTATGTCATCCATTCTAGGCAATGGAAATTTGTACTTAATCATGATCTTATTGATGGCTCAGGAATCTGTACACATTCTCCACTCTCCATCTTTCTTTGGTGCTAGTACTGTAGGTACCACACATGGATTTAGGCTCTCCCTTGTCAGTCCCTTCCTTAACAACTTGTGAACTTGTCTGTTCAACTCTTCATTCTCTACTGGAGTCATTTTGTGGGCTACCTTATTTGGCAAACTAGCTCCTGGTATCAAATTCATTTGATGACTTATCTTCCTCACCAATGGTAAAATTTCTAGTACATTATCAGAGATAATGTCCTAAAATTCTTCCAACATATCTGAAACTTCTGTTGGTACATCTTCACATTTCTCTTGACTAATTTTAGGAATCAATGCAAAGCAATGACGCTCATGCTTCATATACTCCAAAAATTTTCTACCATCTACCAAGAAAATTATGGCAGTACTACATAGCTTTTCTTCCACCTCCTTCAAGGAATTCAACTTATGATGAACTCCATCCTTTGTTAGGGAATATGTGTTTGCATGGCCATCATGGGCAGCATGCCTATCATACTGGCACGACCGCCCCAATAACATATGACATGCATCCATTGGTATAATGTCACACAACACCTCATCATGGTAGTCACCAATCTTAAACTTGACTAAACATTGTTCATTGACCAAAGATCTATGGTCCTTCTGCAACCATGCAATCCGATATGGATGTGGATGCTTTCTTCTTGTCAACTTCAACTTGTTAACCATCTCCTCTGAAACAAGATTGCTAGTGCTTCCACTGTCAATAATAATATCACAACACTTACCTTCACATTTGAACTTGGTGCGGAATAAGCTCTTTCCCTGATCTGGTTCTTTCTCCTCATTCAATAAAGTTCTTCTAAAAACTAGGGTTTCTCCCCTTTTAGCATCTTCATAATGCTCAGACTGTGCATCTTCATCTACATGTGCAACACGTGCATTACCTTCAGGTCTCCTATTTGTCCTTCCTTGATGGTGCAGACACTCGTATGCTCAATGCCCTTCTTCTCCACATTGGAAACAGGCTCCTCTAAAACCTCCTCTTCCAGGTCCTTGCCCAGGTCTACCTCTTCCTCTTCCTCTTTTCTCACCACTATTCTAGTCATGAGGACGATAGGCATTATCTCGTCTCTGATTTTGACTGGTGTCGGCTTCTTCACTTTTCTTTTGATCTTCATTTCAACCTGCATAGGATCTTCCACAAGTCCTTTTTCCTTGACCTCTTCCTCTTTGCTTTCTTTTAAATCTTTTATTCAGCTTCTCTTCCACCTTCAAGGAAAACTAGTACACATCTTCTATGGTAGTCATTCTGACCAGTCTTAGCTCCTCTTGAATACTTGGCCTCAACCATTAATGTAATGGGCTACCTTCTCCTTATTGACCTCTACATGGCATGTCCTGATAGTAATCTTATAAAAATCTTATGTATACTCCTTAACAGACTTGTTACCTTGCTTCAATCCTTGCAGCTTCTTCAGCAATTCCATCTCATAGTCCATAGGAATGAACTACTTCTTTAGTTTCTCCACCATCTGATCCCATCTGGTAATCTTTCCTTTTCCTCTCCTATTTCTCTCTAACTGGACCCCCTTCCACCAAATACTAGCATGGCCTTTCAACTTTTTTTTTGCAAACTTGACCTGATCTGGGTCCTCCACATCTTCATACTTGAAATATTCCTCCATGTCATTGATCTAATCAATAAGCTGTTTTGGATTCAAATCTCTAGAATAAATAGAAACTTCAATCCTGGGCCTCTTTCCAATCTTTGAAATGGCCCCTAACAACCTAACTTCTGCAGGATCTTCTGCAACTTCTTGTTCTTCCTCAGATAGCTCTTCTTCAGCTTCATCCTCGCTTTCTTCTCTTATTCTCAGCTCAAACCCTCTTCGCAGCTCCTCTTGTAATGCATCGATCTACCTTTGCAAGGCTCTAAAACCCTCTTTCGTCAAAGCATTTCACCCAACATGGTTTCTTCATGGAGGCATCTTGATCTCTGTAGCAAACCCACAACCTCATGTCCTAGTGCAAACTACCTCACGGTTGGCAATTTGTCTACACACTCAGGAACCCTTGCTTAGATACCACTTGATGAAGGGGGTCACAAAACAAAAAACAACAGAAATTGCACATAGAAAATAGAATGTTCTTTTTTTGATTTGGACAACTCATTACATTACATAAGCTCAAATACAATCAGAGGAATCAATCATCCACAGGCGGCAACACATTACAACTACCTATCACTAGGCTCTGGAATCTTCTACCTTATATAACCCCAAATTAGCTAGGGTTTCTATTTTTTCTCACCTTTTCTTGACTCTAAAGTTTTCCTCTTGTCTCTACTACTCCCAAGGGTTCCCAAAAATGGTCATAAATAGCCCCTTTTGGCAGCCAACAGCCAAATTTTGAATTTTGCATCTCCCTCATAAAATAGGTCAACTTCTGCGAGCCATAACTTTTGACTCGGGTATCTGATTGACATGTCATTTGAAGCGTTGGAAAGGTCACATAGTGCTCTACATGCTAGGGACCCACTCTGCTAGTTCTAGCCATTTTTGGGCCCGTACAGGACTATTTAGTGCCTCAAACCTGGATTTAAATAATTTTTAGGCATTTTTTTTAAAATAAAAACTTTAATATCTTTTAGCTCACAAATGATCTTTGCATGATTCCTTCACCAAAGGTCTTATTTTTTATTTACGAAGATTCCTATAAATTTTCACTTCAATCTGTACCCAAATGCAAACTTTCCTAAAATGACAGTTTTCTATTTTAGCAGTTTGGAAAAACTGAAAGTTCTACATCATTACTCAAGCGATTATGGAACCAGAAATACTAATTTTGAAAAGAAATGGAAACAACTTCAATGATTTTGAAACAACATTTTTTTGGGGTGATGCAATATTGCCCTTACACCACTGGATGCTCCTGCATCAACCTCTGTAATTTTTTTCTCCTCTGTTGCTACAACATTTTTCTCATCATTCTCTGCTATAAAATCCTGTCTACTCTCATCCCCATCCTCTTTCACAAATTCCTTTAGGCTTTCTGAATGAAAAACAACTTCCTCATTTTCTTCTTTATCCTCACTTGCAACTTCATTCACCACTTCTTCCATGCCTTCTAAAAGACATGCTTTTCCTACAATCTTGTTCTTTTCTTCTTTATCCTCTTTTCCTACACACACTAGTTCACTTGCAAATAAATTATCATTAGAAAGATAATGGGACTCAACTTTACCCACATTCTTCTCTTCTTTTCTCTTTTCTTTCATACTACTGTCCTCCAAGACATCTAACCTCCCAGATATTTCTACACATTTTTTCTGAATCTTCATCCAATTCTCTTCCTCTGAACTTCTTTCTCTCTTCTCAATAAATGAAAATTTTAAAGCCCTACCCAAGGACAACCTCATACTCTTCTTCTTTGACATCTTCAATCACTCACACAATCTTTCTCACAATCTACAACCTGCACACACACCTATAGGTACAACATCAACTCACAACAACTTTAGAGCCTACATTCTCTACAATTATTGGTCTCCTCCACCTACAATTAAACTCACACACACAACCACAAACACAACTAACCTCTACCCAACAAAGACTCTAGAATATGTACCTCTCAAAACCCCCTCTACCCACTTTCACACAGTGTCCAGGAAGTCTGTACACCTTCTACCCATGTTTATCTCTATTGGAGGACAACCAACATACCTCAAACAAAATTCATCCTCAACTCTCTATAGTTATAGGACTTTCTCTCACACTTGCAAAAAAAAAATTAGAGCCATACTATCTCAACCCAACAACATACCATCTCACTATTGAGATAAGGATAGACAACTGAGAGGGGGGGTGAAAAAGTTGTCACAAAAACATTATCTTTTGTCGTATCTAATCTTCTTCAACACTTATTAACAGATTAATGATATAACCATGAAAGCATAAATCAACAACACATGAGCAGAAACATAATCAACACATATGACACCAGGATTTTTACGTGGAAACCTGGTTAAGGGAAAAACCACAGTGGGGGTTAACCCACAAGATTTATTCTCTATTAAAAGAATAGAAAAACGGGAAGGCACTTGCCTTCAAGCACACTGCCGAGAGCTCACTACTCAAAAGAGGCTCATTGCCTACAGGAAAATTTACAAAGTTAACACAGAAATCTTGAACTGACAAACATCTTCTTCATGCAAAGTTCAGTTCCATTGAAGCTCACAATACTTCTTCTTTCCCCCCAAACAGTTCTTCGCTATCTCATCATTTACTGCTCTTCCTCTTCTTCTCTTCCTCTTCTCTGCTCTGCGCTTCTTCCTTTCTTAGGATCTTATCATTTTCGTACAAGGATAACTTTCCACAACTCGACCACACATATTTATATGCTTCATCAACTTGGAATAAACATCAAGGTCGGCACTACAAACATTTGACTTATTGTGAATCACTATACTATCGGCTAAACATAGATGGGACCCAAATCTTCCTCGAACAACACATCACACTTCATAAAATCTCTCTTAGATCATCTGCAACATGCACAAAGCACCGGTCGGCCAAGACTGGAAAGAACAGCAACACCCAAGGACAAATCTTCAACCACGAGCTCAATCCTCAACACAAACCACCAACACAGTAGGCACATAATCCAGAGACCACCACAAGCACAATGAAATCAACAAGAACAACTGCACCACCTCACTTCACTAAAAACACTTGCATCTTCATCTGGGAACTTAATAACTCTCACTGTCATGACTGTCACACCAGAAAGATTGCTTGCGGACCTCCAAATCATGAACCTTATGAGTTGAGGATACACACTAACATCCCAAACACACCTCTAGATCCGCAGATCATAATATTCTAATGCAGATCAATCCAGACCAATTTTCTATCACTCTGTCACCTCTAAACAACTGCAAAACCTGGTTTTACTCAAATGGCTATAACTTCACAAATTCTTCTTGTGGAATCCTCAAATCTTAACTGGAGCAACTTCAGACAATTCTTTACAACACCCTTTGGTCCACCGACTCTAATCTTCATCTCACTAGGAATGCGGAGCAATCTACTTCAGTGTCTCTTACAGAGAGATACGTAACTCACTTGTTTCTTCTGGAGAGGCTAATTTTCTCAATATCCTCAATCATACAAGTCTTCTAGAATGGTATATAGTTGACACCAATGACATCTAGGGTATGTTGACATCAATGACAACACTAATTAGGCACATATTTGCAACAATATCCCCCTTTGTCATTGATGGCAACATATTATGTGAAAAACTATTTCAACCATTAAGACAAGAACTTCTCCCCCTTTCACCATCAACTACTTACTTCCAAGTTTTTCACATGACTTCTCTCCCCCTTTGACATCAATGGCAAAGGGCACATATTTGCAATCATCTCTTTCTCTTTTTGTTTCTTGGTCCAAAATCAGCATACTGACTACTCCCCCTGAGTAGCAACTCCTTAACACCAATATAGATCACAAGATATGACTGTGAATTCCATCGGACTGATGCACATTAGTGCACCTTAGTTCTGAACAAGAGGGGTAGTAACCCCTAGCATCATTCTGAGATACTCAAAAGTATCCTTAGGTAGAGGCTTAGTGAAGATATCTACAATTTGATCTTTTGATGAAACAAACTCCAATCTGACTTCATTCTCATTTACCTTCTCTCTCAAAAAGTGAAACTTGATAGATATGTGCTTTGTCTTTGAATGCAACACTAGATTCTTTGAAATATTTATTGCACTTGAATTATCACAGAATATTGTAAGAGGTTCTTCAAACACAACTCTGATATCCTTCAACATTTGCTTCATCCACAAAACTTGAGTACAATTACTTGTTGCTGCTATGTACTCTGCCTCTACAGTAGATAGAGATATTGCCTCCTACTTTTTGCTCAACCAAGAAACCAATCTCTTTCCCAAGAAAAATGCACCTCTACTAGTACTCTTCCTGTCATCCACATCTCCTGCCCAATCAGCATCTGTATATGCATGAAGAGTGAAATCATCACCCTTAGCATACCATAATCCATAGTCAGATGTTCCCTTCAGATATCTAAAAATTCTTTTTATTGCTACAACATGAGATTCTCTAGGATCAGCTTGAAATCTAGCAACAAGGCCAACTGCATTTATAATATCAGGTCTAGTATGAGTCAGATTAAGCAGTCCTCCAATCATTGATCTATACCTTTTCTCATTTGCCTTAGGGGAATCATCATCTTTACTTAACTTGCATCCGGTTACCATAGGAGTACTCACTGGTTTTGAATTCTCCACTCCAAACTTTTTCAACAACTCTTTCACATACTTAGATTGAGATATGAAGATGTCTTTTTCTAACTAAATGATTTGTAGACCTAAGAAGAAATTCATTTCACCAAGCATGGACATCTCAAATTCACTTTGCATTTGATCAGTAAATTGTTTACACATACTCTCAATTCTACCAAAGATGATGTCATCAAAAAATACCTCAACAATCAAGATGTGTTCATGATCAAATTTTGAAATAAAGATTATTGTCAACAGTGCCATTGTTAAAGCCTAACTTTAGCGGATACTTATCTAATCTTACATACCAGGCTCTCAGGGTTTGTTTAAGTCCATACAATGCTTTCTTCAATCTACAGACCTTATCTTCTTGATCAGACAACTAGAATCCTTCCGGTTGCTCAATGTAGACTTCTTCTTGTTGGCAAAAGACACATTGTGGCTTCATGAGTGTTGTCATTGATGGCAACAAAGTTCATCCCACACATCTGCAAGACATGGTAAGACCATATCGGAAGACACACTCAAGTGTATCTTGGTCCGGTAAGCAAGAACAGAGCATGTAGCAAGGTCCGACGGTCAGGTCTGGATCTCTTAGAGGAAGTATCTCAGTAAAGTATGGACTTGGGGAAGTCAAGAGGAGTACCTTAACTGTTAGATTCTAGGGATTGAGCCTCCGGTGATGAAAGAATGAAGAGATGTGAGCACCTAAGTATTGGGTTCCTATTTAGCTGAGTAGACTGAGGAAGAACTGACCGACAGAGCATCAGACCTTAATCCGAATGAGATATTAATGGTGATCAAGGTTATTAAGGTATCACTCATGATTGGCCAACATGATTGATGATTTCTATAAGCATCTCTTTGATACGCATCACTTGATAAGCAAGGATTCAGCCGACAGACCAAGAGTTTGGGAAAATATTGAGTATTTCGGATGCCGACTAGAAAGTGGATGAAATCCTTGGTGCGGATATATATACCAGATTGATTTCGGTATGAAGGTGTGTGTTGTGTGTGGTGAAGTACGAAGAAAAGCAGAAGAGCAATGTGAAGGCAGTAAGATAGGTCCAGTATGTGACAGGACAGCAACACCAAAGAAGAGGAAGAATGAAGTGTAGTAGATCAGTATACTGAGCCTAACTGGAACTAAAATTTAGCATATGTGGATGCTTCTCATCAGTTCAAGTATCTTGTTACTCTCTTTATAACTTGTAGACAGTGAGTCTCTTGTAGGCAGTGAGCCTCTTGTGAGCAGTGTGCTCGGGCAGTGAGCCCTAATTGGCAAGTGCTATTTTGTATTTCTATTCTTCTAACAAAGAATACATTCTTGGGTTAGTCACCCAGTGGTTTTTCCCTTAACAGGATTTTCCATGTCAAAATCATTGTGTTATGTGTATTGACTTTGTTTCTGCTTTCATGATTATGGATGCTTATTTGCTTTGATGTTGCACTAGTTGTTAAAGAAGAACAGAAAGTCAAATTAATTAAGATAACTGATTCACCCCACCCCTCTCAGTTATCAACAATTGGTATCAGAGCCAAGTTCCTCCAAACAGAGCCTAACTTCTTGAGGAAGATCTAGGAATTCAAATGGATATGTATGGTATGAGGGAACAACTTCAGTCTACCCTGATGATCTTGAGCAATCTCACTCTAAAGTCAATAACTTGAGAGAAAGACTCAAACAAGCTGATGATTTCATAAATGAACTAAAGGAGAAACTGAGTATCTCTATGAAAAAGAGAAAGGAACTTCTTCAACAAATAGCAAGTCAAAGTGAAGCCAATGATACTAATGAAGATCTGAATGAGAAGAACAAAATATGTGAGAAGCTATCAAAAGAAATCATCATGGTAAGACATGAAATGGAATCAGGAGTTATGAAATTCACCCAAGAAATTGAAGAAAAAAGAAAGACTGAAGATAATCTAAAACAATCTCTTAAGGAGAAGTCAGAGGACTGCCATAAAATGGATAGAATAATCAGGCATTTGGAATCTGATCTTGAAGAAGCCAGAGATAATGAAGAACAACTTGAAAATCAGATTGTCACTCTAAAAAGGGATCTTCAAACATCAAATGAATACAAAGAGAAATTCAAGATAAGCTTTGCTCAAATTGAAGTTCTTCTTGAAAGCCAAAAGAGGGTAGATGACAAGCAAGGCTTGGGGTATGAGAAAGGTGAAAGCTTCAGATCCGGTCAGAAGAACTCTAGATCAGGAAATCTAAGGAACGGGCCTAGAAGACCTCCAGTAAGGCAACCAAATGCTCAAAGGTACCCATCCTTCAATGGATACTACCACAATTGCAATAACTTTGGTCATAAAGCAAATCAGTGCAGAAGAAGAATGAATCAGACTAATTCATCCTTCTTCAGACAATGTTTCAATTGCAAAAGGTATGGTCACAAATCTCATGATTGTAGAAATGTGCAAATGAACAATTCATTTAATGGTAGATGCTTTGCATGCAATAGAATGGGACATATGGCTAATCAATGTAGATCAAGAGGATATCAGTCAAATATGCAAAGAAATGTTGTTCACTACAATTGCAATAGATCCGGTCATATTGCCAAATTCTGCAGAAGTAAGAATTAGGACAAAAAGGATCCGGTGCATCTTAATCAAAACCAAGATAGAGGAAAAAGAAAAGTGAATGTGGATGAAATTCAAAGGGAGATGAAAAAGATATGGGTGAAGAGAAATACAAAAAATGATGGGGATGAATCCGCGCCAGAATCTGGTGCTGATATTCCTTCCGAAAACTAAATAGATGAGCTCTGGCTCAAGGGGAGTAACAAAAGAAAAACAATTTCCCCCAGCCAGTCAATAGGTGCCTGAAATTGGCACATGAAAGGTTGCCGATCAAAGGGTTCTCAGAGAAATATCTAAATAAGATCCGCAAGAAGTTTTGAAAAGATTAATCTTCCAAGATTGATCCTGTTCAATAGTTATCCGATAAAAATAGGATTTTTACAGTTAGATCCGGTATGATTTGAATTTCAGGTATCTTGATCTGCGTATAAATGGAATGATTGTGAAAGGTAGATAGATTGCTAATATCCACTGAGAATAACTTTAAGTGCATCTTAGTAATCCAAAAAAATCTCTCAGGACAAGGAGAACAGAGCAACTAGAATAACTTAAGGTATGCATTTATTGCAAACAGAATTAGAGTTTACGCATAAATAAAAGGGTTCTTTTGTTTATCATTTGTACATTTGCATTCAAGAAGAAGAGAGAAGGAACTCTACAACAAATTGTCTCAAATTTCTCAAAGACCAACCGCTAAAGTCAATTCATCCAGCAAATTGATCCAGCTCATTTCGTTAACCCTAGAAGCGTAAAAGGTATTTTCCGTTCTTGAATATCTCTCTGTAAATCTTTTGGAAGATGGCTACTCCAAATGTTGTGAAGATTACTGATAGGCCATGCCCTAAATTTAAGAAGCATCCCTACAAATCTCTAGAAGTGGTTCCCTCAAGTGCATTTTCCAGCATTCCGCATGGTGTTTTGCATGTAGAAGATGTTAGGGTTTACATTCATGTGAATATTGAAAAATTTGGGGAATCTAAGCTAATGGACATCTACCACAAGCAGTTAATAGATGATTCATTTGAACTCAAACCTCAGTACAAAGCTATCCAGAACAAACATTTTGGACATTACATCCATTTCCCCTATTTTGTGGAAGATGAATGAGTCTGGTATGTTTTGAGCAGAGTGCATGACAACTTCATGTGGTTGAATAGGCCATTTAAGATTACAAAGGATGCCATTAGGGCGGTGACTGGATTGCACTCATCTTATGGATTACCTATTCTCAAATCCATCAAGAATCAGACTATGAGTGAGGCTACCAGATCAAAATTTGACAAGAGAGCAATGACAATTAAAGATATCACTGATCCGGATATCAAGTTTGCCTCCATGATAATTGGTTACAAGATATATCACTCCAGCAGGGAAAATTTAGTACCTAGAACTGTAATTTATACTGCTTATCAGATGTTAAGAGAACATGCTGACTATGATCTCTGTGAGCTTCTCCTAAACCAATTGTTGGAGAATTTGCAGAAAATAAAGAAAGATAAAAAGAATTCTTTCAAATATGGTGGCCTGATACTTTGCCTATTCTTCTACTACATGAATGAGCTACCTGGAACTAGTGGCTGGATATGGCAAAATGATAGACCTGTTGCAATACAGATCAGGGATTATTTGCATGGGCTTGGTGATGCCAAGACACAAAACACAGCACTGTGGGGTTACTTCAAAAACTTCCAAAACTTGATGCAGGCCAGAGAAAGAATCCCCCAATCTCTAGTTGAAAAATACAAAGATACAGTGTGCTTCATGGTGGCTACTGATCAATGCCTAATGGAGGTAGTGGAACCAAGAATAGTATGGATCATGCCAATGGGGTATGAGACTGATGAGAAAATCCTAGACTTGCACATTCAACACCTTTTGAGTCAGCCCAAGGACCCTGAGGCAGAAAGGTTTGGAACCTTTAAAGAGTTGAGTGTAAAGATTCATGTAGAGCTAAGACAACTGGAAATGAAAAGAAAAGTGAGGAGGGAAGTAGAAGAATTTGCCAAGAGGTATGGAATCTCAAAAGAGGCACTTGATGCAAATAGAGAAAAGATGGAAAGAATAGAGAAAGAAAGGCAAGAAACTGATAAAGAAAGTACTCTGATGCAAGCCCCCTCCCAGACTAGATCCTCCAAGAGCTCTGCACCTGCCACCTCTAAGAGCCAGAAAGCATCAAAATTGAAAGTCAGAACATCTAGAAAGAAAGAGAAAAGAACTAAGACAAAGGCCACAAGGTCTTATGCCAGTCAAAAGGATGATGAGGAGACTGAGTCAGATAAGGAGATCAAGAAAATAAAGAAGAAGAAGAAAGTATCTGGTGAATCCTCTACTAGTCAAAAAAAGGAAGAAGAGAAGGCAGAAAAATGTGTTGAAAAGCCTACTGTTGATGATGTCATCAAGGCAATCACTGTGGATGGAAATCTGAAACCAATGACAGAATTATATGATGAATGTAGTAAAGTTGACCAGCAGACTCTGCAAGATGCCACAATCAGGTATCTGAATATCTATAACAAAGCATTCATTGAAATCATATCTCTAATTCCTAAAAGCCTTGAGAAGGAACTTGAGATGAGAAAGAATAATGCCAAAGAAAAGGATATGGAGATCCAAGAATAGATAGCCATTTAGCTCTATCCTTCCATCACTCCTAAGCAAAAGAACATGATCTTCAAAGATTGTAAGGATGAGTTCCAAAACAAAGCTAGAATGAACCAACTTATGCTTAGAGAAACTGACAGAGTGGCAAAAGAAACAGAAGATATCCTCTGGAATGCTTTTAAAAGATTCAATATTCATGTTATAGAGGATTTAGGTGATGAACCTTCTGACATGGATGATGAAGGACAAAGCACATCTAAGGAAGATCCTACTGAGAAAGTTGTAGAAGAGGCAAAAGAGACAAGTGAAGAGAAGATAAAGGACTTAGATTCCTCTGCACCGAAAGAGGAAGTCCATGAAGAAGTAGACACCTCTCTTCTGGATCCTCCTGCAGGCTCCAGATCTAAAGGAGAAGAAAGAATAGAGGAGAAAACTAGTCAAGAAGAAGATGTGAAGGAAAGAGAAGAAGAACAAACAGAGAAGACACCAGGAGATGGTTCTGAGACTGCAGAAGGAAAGAAGACTCTGTCTCTGGCAAGAGACACTACAGAAACTGTTAAAGATTTCCTGAACAAAGAAATGATGGAGATTGATGAACCAGAACTGCTTCAAGGACCATTCAATTTTGACTCCCTCTCCCCGGTTCAAACAATGAAGATAGCTTCCTTTGCCCAAGCAAAGGCAAAAGAAAAACTCTTGAAGTCTCACATGGAATACTGTGAGCTAATAGAGGTTGCATCTAGTGTATTGGAAAAGATCATGCCATCCTTTCAGAAGGATCCTTCAGCCTCCTCATCTAGTAATCTAAAATCTCTTGTAAATTCTGTTAATACGCATTTTGATTCCTTAGAGAAGTCAGCTGAAGAAAAGGTCCGGAAGGAGTTTTTGGGAAAGAGACTCTCTGAGGTGCGGGGTCTAATAACAAATGATAGGAGAGTTATGGATATTGGGTTAAAGAGCTTAGAAAATGCTCTTGAAGATGGGGGAGATATATATAAATTTTGTTTATCCTAGCCTAAAGTGACCAAGGATATTGAAAAGAAAGTAAAAGAGCAAGAGGATAAACTGTTAAGTTTATCTCAAAGTTTTGATCCTTTCTCCTCTTCCATAGTAAATCAAGAGTGTCAGACTATTGCAGTCATAGATGAAATAAAGAAGCTTGAGAAGGAGAAGAAAAATAGAATAAACAGGTTAAGTGAACTTAGAGGGATCATTATCCCTAAGTTAGAGGCCATGCATGAGGCCCTAACTGATGCTCAGGCCATAGCCCAGACCAGTGATCCGATAGATCTTAAGAAGGGAGAAGCTTTTACATTCCTGTTGAGTGGTCACATCTCAATTTGGGACAGGATGAAGCAGAGTTGGGTGATAGAAGTGGTACAGTTGAAGACCACCTTTGCAGATATACTTCATATATGTAAGTATAGCATGTATATATACTTATGCGGCTAAGTATAGATTGTTTTTGGGAAATTTTCGTGTGCGGACCCTACCCTTTGCCATTGATGTCAAAGGGGGAGTGAGGAGTAGTGAAAAATGTGGAGCATAGCTAAGGGGGAGCTCTAGAAAAATGTACATTAGAACAAATCATCAGCCAAGGGGGAGTGTAGTATAATACTTAGTCATTTTTCACTAAGTGTTGCCATCAATGCCAAAGGGGGAGATTGTTGGCAAGAGACACGTTGTGGCTTCATGAGTGTTGTCATTGATGGCAACAAAGTCCATCCCACACATCCGTAGGACATGGTATGACCATACCGGAAGATAGACTAAAGTGTATCTTGGTCCTGTAAGCAAGAATAGAGCATGTAGCAAGGTCTGACAGTTAGGTCCGGATCTCTAAGAGGAAGTATCTTAGTAAAGTGCAGACTTGGGGAAGTTAAGAGGAGTACCTTGATTGTTAGATTCCAGGGATTGAGCCTTCGGTGATGAAAGAGTGAAGAGATGTGAGCACCTAAGTATTGGGTTCCTGTTTAGCTGAGTAGACTGAGGAAGAACTAACCGGCATAGCATCAGACCTTAATCCGGATGAGATATTGATGGTGATCAAGGTTATTAAGGTATCATTCATGATTGGCTGACATGATTGATGACTTCTATAAGCATCTCTTTGATACGCATCACTTGATAAGCAAGGATTCAGCTGACAGACCAAGAGTTTGGGAAAATATTGAGTATTCCGGATGCTGACTAGAAAGTGGATGAAATCCTTGATGCAGATATATATACCAGATTGATTTCAGTATGAAGGTGTGTGTTGTGTGTGGTAAAGTGCGAAGAAAAGTAGAAGAGCAGTGTGAAGGTAGTAAGACAGGTCTGGTATGTGACAGGACAACAGCACCAAAGAAGAGGAAGAATGAAGTACAATAGATTAGTATACTGAGCCTAACCGGAACTGAACTTTAGCATATGTGGATGCTTCTCATTAGTTCAAGTATCTTGTTACTCTCTTTATAACTTGTAGATAGTGAGTCTCTTGTAGGCAGTGAGCCTCTTGTGAGCAATGTGCTCGGGCAGTGAGCCCTAATTGGCAAGTGCCATTTTGTATTTCTATTCTTCTAACAGAGAATACATTCTTGGGTTAGTCACCCCATGGTTTTTCCCTTAACAGGGTTTTCCACGTCAAAATCATTGTGTTATGTGTATTGACTTTGTTTCTGCTTTCATGATTATGGATGCGTATTTGCTTTGATGCTGCACTAGTTGTTAAAGAAGAATAGAAAGTCAAATTAATTAAGATAATTGATTCACCCCCCCTCTCAGTTATCAACACTTCTTCCACCTCTCCATTCAGGAATGCTAACTTGACATCCATCTAGTAGACTTTGAAATCTTTGTAAGCAGCAAAGGCAAGAAATAACCTGACTGCTTTAATTCTTGCCACCAGAGCAAAAGTTTCTTCAAAATCAATTCCCTCTACCTGAGAATAACCTTTGCACACCAATCTTGCTTTATTTCTCACAACTTCACCATCTTCATTCAATTTATTCTAGAAGACCCATTTAGTTCCAATTACATTTTTGTTTTCAGGTCTAGGAACAAGATCCCAAGTATGATTCTTTTCAATTTGTATTAATTCTTCTTCCATTGCTTTTACCCAACTTTCATCATTACAAGCTTCATTCACTGATTTTGGTTCAATCTTTGAAATTAGACAATACACCTCTTATTTTTTAGAAATTCTTCTTCTAGTTTGAACACCTTTATTTTTATCTCATATGATCTGATTTTCAGAATGGTTCAATCTTACATACCTAGGAGTTTTGGGATTTTCCTCAACTTCTAATTCTTGAACTTGTTCCTCAACATTTGCATTAACTTCTTGAGTCACTAGATTCTCTAGAGTAAACTGAGCTTGCTTTCCTTCATTTGGACTTTCATTTTGATCATTTGATTCATATTCACAAAACCTTGAAGGTCTCTCCTTGCTTTCATCAACCTTGACATTAGCACTTTCAACAATCTTTTTCAATCTCTTGTTAAAGCATCAGTATGCCTTGCTTTGATTAGAATAACCCAGAAATATTCCTTCATCACATCTTGCATCAAACTTGCCTAGATCTTCATCTCTTTTGATATAGCATTTACTACCAAAAACTCTAAAATATTTCATAGAAGGAGCATTACCAAACCACAGTTCATAAGGTGTTTTACGAGAATTACCTTTGATCTGCACCCGATTAAGAGTGTAGATAGCAGTACATATAGCCTCTCTCCAATAGACATGTGGAACATTTGCCTCCATCATCATGGTTCTAGCAGCCTCTTGAATAGTTTAGTTCTTCCTTTCCACAACTCCATTCTGCTGAGGAGTCCTAGGAGTAGACAACTGTCTTCTTATTCCATGCTTTTCACAAAATGCATTAAACTCACCAGAGGTAAACCCTCCACCTCTGTCAGATCTCAGATAATTTATCTTCACACCAATCTCATTCTCCACCCTAGCCTTAAAAACTTTGAATTTGTCAAGAGTCATTGATTTCTCTCTCAATAAAGTGATCCACATCATTCGGGAGTGATCATCAATCAGCAACACATAGTATCTGTTTCCTTGCAAACTCCTAACCCTGGCAAGACCACACAAATCAGTGTGTACAAGTTCCAACAATCGACTTGAAGATTGTTCTTTACTCTTGAATGTAGCTATGTTATGTTTGCCCAATTGACATTCCTTACACATGCTATTGGTAGGTTTCACAAGCTTTGGAAGATCTCTTACAGCCTAAGTAGTACTTATCTTGACAATGTTGTCAAAGTTTACATGACACATTCTCCTATACCATAGCCAACTCTGATCAATCTGAGCAATCAAACAACTTTTACTAGTATCACTTAAATGAAAGACATTACCTCTAGTCTGTGTACTAGATGCAATCTCAGTTCCGGAGCTTTCCAAAATTTTGCATTTTCCA
The DNA here is from genome assembly GCA_027924645.1 of Cunninghamia lanceolata. Lineage (NCBI taxonomy): Eukaryota > Viridiplantae > Streptophyta > Pinopsida > Cupressales > Cupressaceae > Cunninghamia > Cunninghamia lanceolata. The sequence continues at coordinate 18,167,466 of BSBN01000055.1, forward strand.
TCCTTGAATTGGAGATCATATCCCTTGTCAACCAAATGTCCAACACTGAGAAGATTATGCTTCAACCCTTCTACATACAAAACATTATTAGTGTTATTCTTACCATCAAGAGAGATGGATCCTCTGCCACGGATTCTACCAGCTGAATTGTCTCCAAACTTCACAATTCCACCTTCATACCTTTCCATACTTACAAACATACTCTTATCACCTGTCATATGATGAGAGCATCCACTGTCAATTACCCATTCATCCTTTTCTTCAACCTGAGCAGCCAAGGCTCTTTCCACATTCACACAGCTAGCAAATTCAATAGGCACCGGATCTTCTTCTTTGATGGCAATGAACACCCATTCATTTCTTGAGGTACTTCCCTTATCAGATTCATCATCAGTGACTCCTTCTTTAGCAGCTTCTTGGACATAGTAGCATTTCTTCTGAACCCTAGGTCTATTAGGGTTTGGATTTGAAACCCTCTCCGGACATCTTGAGGAAAAATGGCCAATCTTATTGCAAGCAAAACATTTGAAAGGCAACTTTCCTTCATACTTATCGGATCCTCTTGATAGTCTTTTGGCAAAAATAGCTTCAAGTTCTTCAAGCTCCGATTCATCTTCTTCAAGATCATTCCTTGCCTTCTCAAATCTGGTTAGTCTTCTTGAAGAGCTTTCACTTAGATCAAATTTTTTCTTTCCAAAAACACTGGCCTTAAATGTAGATTTAGATTTAGGAAGAGAATCACCAAACTCACTCATTTCAAATGCTAAGGGTTTGCCAACCAACCGATCTCTTATAACAATTGTCACAGTCCTAATCTCCTCAATAGCAGTAACTCTATGCTTGTATGAAATAGGTAAGGATCTAAGCACTTTGCCAACAGTCTCTGATTCTTCCAGAATTCCACCAGCACACCTGATACTGCACACAAGTTCATTCACCTTCTGCATGTAAGAAGTGATGTTTTCATCTTCACTCATCCTCAAATTTTCATACCTACCCTTCAAGATCTACAACTTAGCACATTTGACATATGTATCACCTTCATATAGAGTTTCCAACTTCCAGATTTCATGAGCAGTTTTCAATTCCAAGAAATTTATCATTTCTATTCAGTCAGGGCACTCAACAAAGCTTCTTTAGCTCGAATGTTTTTTTCAGCATCTTTGAGTTGATCTAGAGTTGAGGGACCTTTCTCTGAAGGCTTATACTTATCCTTAATTATCAACCAATAAGCATCACCCATGCATTGCAAATGACACTCCATGCAACTCTTCAAAAGAGAGTAATTTGTTCCATCAAATCTCAAACTGTCCTTCTTGTAAGTCGACATCCTAGATCTCCTCAAGCGGTCAAGCTTCTTTTAGAGGAACCAGCTCTAAAACCAATTGTTGAGATAAGGACAGACAACTGAGAGGGGGGTGAATCAGTTGTCACAAAAACTTTATCTTTCGCCATATCTAATCTTCTTCAACACTTATTAACAGATTAATGATATAACCATGAAAGCATAAATCAATAACACATGAGCAGAAACATAATCACAACATATGACACCAAGATTTTTATGTGGAAACCCAGTTAAGGGAAAAACCACGGTGGGGGTTAAACCACAAGATTTATTCTCTATTAAAAGAATAGAAAAATGGGAAGGTACTTGCCTTCGGGCACACTTCCTAGAGTTCACTGCTCAAAAGAGGCTCACTGCCTACAGGAACATTTACAAAGTTAACATAGAAAGATTGAACTGAGAAACAACATATTTTTCATGCAAAGTTCAGCTCCATTAAAGCTCACAATACTTCTGTTCTACCCCCAAACACTTCTTCACTATCTCCTCATCATTTACTGCTCTTCCTCTTCTCTGCTCTACCTTTCTTCCTTTCTTAGGATCTTATCATTTTCGCACAAGGATAACTTTCCACAACTCAACCGCACATATTTATATGCTTCATCAACCTTGGAATAAACATCAAGGTCAACACTACAAACATTTGACTTAATGCGAATCACTATACTATCAGCTAAACATAGCTGGGTCCCAAATCTTCCTTGAACAACACACCACACTTCATAGAACCTCTCTTAGATCATCCACAACATGCACAAAGCATCCGGTCAGCCAAGACTGGAAAGCACAACAAAACCCAAGGACAAATCTTCAACCATGAGCTCAATCCTCACTACAGACCACCAACATAGTAGGCACATGATCTAGACCACCACAAGCACAATGAAATCAACAGGAAGAACGGTACCACCTCACTACACCAGAAACACTTACATCTTCATCTGAGAACTTAATAACTCTTACTGTCATGACTGTCACACTAGAAAGATTTCTTGTGGACCTCCAAACCACGAAACTCTTGAGTTGAGGATACACACTGACATTCCAAACACACCTCTAGATCCACAGATCATAATATTCCAATGCAGATCAATCCAAACCAATTTTCTGTCACTTTGTCACCTCTGAACAACTACAAAACCTAGTTTTACTCAGATGGCTATAACTTCACAAATTCTTCATGCGAATCCCTCAAATCTTAACTGGAGCAACTTCAAACCATTCTTTACAACACCTTTGGTCCACAGACTCTAATCTTCATCTCACTGGGAATGAGGAGCAATCTACTTTACTGAACTGCACTATCTTCACTGTCTCTTATAGAGAGATATGCAACTCACTTGTTTCTTCCAGAGAGGCTAATTTTCTCAATATCCTCAATCATACAAGTCTTCTAGAATGGGATACAGTTGACACCAATGAAAACAAGGATATGTTGACATCAATGACAACACCGATTAGTCACATATTTGCAACACTCACCTCAACACCTCTCCTAGTGAGAAACCTTCACTCTAATACCACTTGATCGAGATAAGGACCACCAAGATACCCCAATGGGGTTGTCAATCCTTGTAGCCTACCTTAATCAACTCAAAACTTCTACACAACAAAAGAAAAATACATGACAAGTATAAATTCTATATTATTTTATTAACTACAAGAATTATTACAATTTGTGACAAACAAAATCTACAACATTACAATCATCTATGGTTTCTCTTATAGGGCTTCATAGTTGACCATATCACTATTACAATGCCGCTTCAGACTACAGGATTCTACAAACTCATTCTAGAACTCTATTATGCAGAGTTATCTTCATTCTTTGTTCTCAATCTTCCAATTTCTATCACTGCCCTCTCTCTCTTTTCCCTCATGGGTAGCTTCCTCCACCATTACCCTGTAGTAGCACCTCCTTTTCTAGGGCTCATCCCTCACTTCTTTGTGTATGGCGACCTCATAGTATTCTTGGCATCCTTGCCTTCTCTTTCAAATCTTTTCCACTTCTCCCATCAGCTATCTCTCTCTCCTCTGCTTCAAAACTAGCCAAGAGACCCCATAGACTACTAAAGCTTCATTTTTCTACGTTTGGACTAGAAGAAGTTAAACTATATCACAAACAAGAACTATTACAAAACTGAATTGACACAAAAATAACATGTTTTGGGTTTTTAAACAGTTCAGGAACCAAAAATTATCACCAAAACTATGACTTTCGGTGATTCAACAATTTATTGAACTCTTGAACTTTCCTTTACAAATTTTTTAGTGAATCAGGTCCTTCATGAACCGTTGAACTTCTTCATCAGCCTTATTTCATTGAATTGACACTTTTGTGAACCAGTGAACTTCTTCTTCGACATCATTTCAATGAATAGATGCTTATGTGAACTTTGCAAACTCTTCTTTGGTGAATCAGCTTCTATGTGAACCTGTGAACTCTTTATCAATGTTTCTTTTAGTTCAAGAACTTAAACATCTACTGAAACATGTTTAATAAAAGGCCTCTCGAAACACTTTTTGCCCAAAGGCAAAGTTTGTGAACTAAGGTGGTTGCCTAAACAAAGCTTTGACAAGCTCTTTTGGCTTAAAGTAAAGTTCATGCACTTTAGATTTCCTCAAAAATGCTAAGAAAAGAGAGTTTTTAGTGAAACAGTAGGTTTAGGAACCTGAAATTTCACTAACACACAACTTTAAAATCCTTAAAGTTTGCCCAAAATGCCTTTTGGCACCTGAATAGGTTCATGAACCTTAAAAAATTCTAAAATGGAAGAGTGACAAGCTTTTTCTGCACAAAATGGAGTTTGAGAACTTGTTCTTTTGATGAAAAGCTAAGTTTGCGAACTGTAGATTTTGTTGAAACGCTCTGAACTTCACCAAATTGAAACTATAGATACCCATTTAGCTCTTCTACAAGGTGATGTCCTTAACTTGACCAAATTGAATCTAAAAATTGTTCTAAAGCAAATCAACTGAAACACAACCTAAATATTTTTTTTTGATATAGGATTTCTTGTGAGCCTATATGCTCTTGCATCATCTCATGACATGAACATAAGTATTGTCACACTAGCAAGTCTCTTTTGGTAAAGTTAGAATAATTGGAGGGGCAAGTGCATGGAAATCGAGGAAAAAGGGGGGTAAAAAGTGGCCACATTTTTCTTAAAATTATCTAAATCTAAACTTCAATGAGCAATTTGAGATGCCTACACTCAAAATTGAAGATGTGATAAGAACAAGAATTATAGTACTCTAACTCTAGTTTCTAAACTACTAAGACTTTTTAAAATGGATAAGACTAAGGGGGTGAAATGCTAAGCACACAAAAATGTGTTCTTTTTTTTATTTCTAAATTATAACATAGCATCCGATGTGCACCCCCACATTATTTTACTGCATTAAGTATTTTTCAAAACCAATTGGTGGAAATATAGCTAAAAGTGAGCAATACAAGTTATATATTTTTATTGATTCTTTTTTATGATTTTTGAAGTGGATGCATCTTGAAAATAGCATCACTAAGCATGCTTGTTACATAACTCCAACAAAAATAATTAAAAATGCATTTTTTTTCAATGAGTATAGAATGAAGCATAGAACAATCCTATATTATTTTTTTGTAAATTTGGATAAATGGATCAAAACTTATGAAGAAGAAGCAATGAACATGTATTTGAGGAATATGAATACATTCTTAAAATAAAATAAAAAATGAATACCTTAATTTATTCAAAATATTAAAAAAACTATGACTAGAAAGTTGAGAATGAGCTTGACATTTTGGTGGTGGTTTCTTGAAATTTTGTCATAAAATGCATTTAATACTAATAAATATGAAGTTCAAATATGTTCTATTATCTTTAAAGAATGTATTTTCTAGCCAAAATGGAAGCCCAACCCTTAGGCTTGGAAATCCAAGCCTAAAGGGTGAAAATTCAAAAAAAAATGAATTATGGTTGTGATATCACATACGCATTATAATGCATACATATTATAAAGAGCATTGCTTTATAGGGTGTATGCAAATGTTATACTATGTACACATTATAACATGTATGCATTTTAACATATATGTGTTAAGGATTGTAGACATTTTGCAAAGCACATATGTGTTTCACTTACAATCTCCCATTTGGCCACTAAATTGTCCCCCATTTCCATCCACTTACCCAAAGTGCAATAAAATTAGTGATATCATCATCCAAGAGGTCATCCTACTCGCAACAAGTAGTGTCAAGTTTTATGTCCTCAAGTAAATGGAGTTCATCTTGATAAGAAGTGGTCATAATAGTGAAAACACTAACAATAGGTGTAATTAGTTAGTTATCTTTCTTTACCCATTATTTTTGTTGCTTTGGAAGTGGCTCCACATATGTTCTTTATTCTTTCTTAACATTTGAGTTTTATTGGGACTCATAGATAAGAAGTATCCTTAAAAGATGAAGCAATTATATCACTCATACTCTTTTGAGGTAGAATAGGAAGAAAAGATCACGTCTAACCACATTGTGCCTCATAGTTCTATCCTTTTCTTTCTTTTATACCTCTAAATCCCTTTCATAATGTTATGGAGTAAAATGTGTATACTAGCATTTTACACCTAGTTTAGCACTTGGTTGGACCTAAAATGTTGTCGTTGTTAATGAAGACCTATTTAAACACCTTTTTGAACATTAAACAATTAAAACTTGATCTCGATGCACAAAACCCAAAAATAACTATAAGGCAAGGCCGTAAACACTTAAAGTGACTTATCCCAGAAGTTGGGCTAAAGGACCAGGGCACCCAAGCACCCTAGGCCCTCCTTTATCCTGGACCTAAATTGGTGGTATGTTAGCTTTAAGCATCTCAAATGGTTTCTCATGTCAACTTCATTTGGTATAGGTCTTTGAAAAGCAATGGTAATGCATATATAAGAAAGTTAGTTTATTCATTTGAACATCTAAGCAATCTAGGCACTCTTGCATTCTCTCTTCTCTCTCATGCTCTCTACTCTTCTCTAAATCTCTCTATGGTGGATTATTGTTGTGATACTAACTTATTTTAGGTCTTGTCAAGATCTCTCTACTTCTTTGGGCTACACCAACTTCTTGAGTCAAGTTGCGATGCCAAATCAAGCATGCTAGGGTTTCCATGCTCATGGTGACTTCTTCCCTTCATGCTTTGTTCTAGCATTCAATTCTACTTCAGATTTGTCTTTGCCCTCCTAGGGCACACTCTCTTTACCTCTAATAATTTCTATTGTGGAGGTGGAAACATCATTCATGGAGCTTGACTTAGGTAAGAGCTCCTAAATAGCACCCAACCATTTTACTTCTTGTGTGTGTGCAGGTCTCATCTGGAAGAATCTATAGAAAACAAGTTATAGGAAACAAGAGCATAGAAGGGAAAAGACATAGGAGACTTCACATTCTACTAAATCCTAATCAAGGTCTAGGGTACCCAAGCTCCCTAGTCCTTTGGGCTCTCGAATCTAAATCTAGGTTCAATTCTGCTTTGTGATCCTCAATGTGGTGTTAGATTTTTGATATCTTTTTTCAACAGTTTGTTATGAGTAAATCTTTGTCAACTAGGGTTTGATATTTTTCCCTAGTTTTCTTGGATATATTTGGTTGGATTTGGTTGACACTCCTCTATACAAAAAAGGGACACAATCCCTATAGTTTGGCTCTCCTTCTTGGGTAGAAGCCAAGCTCGATTTGTGTTCCAATGTTAATAGAAGAGGGTTTGACCTAGTTAACCTTATTAGGCTAAGTCTCTCTTTTCTATCAAATTTATATCATGAAGAACATCACCATTTCTATATGGTAGTTTCATGTGGTTGTGTATGTAAGTATCCAAATTCAAAGGAATCATCTACACAATAGGCTCATATGGATTTCTTTTAACCTTTATAAATTTTCCATCATGAACACACTTAATACATTATGCACAGTGATAGGAACCGCCCTTAACCATTCAAGAAATTGTCTACTAGGTGACATAGAGAATCTATCCAAAGATGGAATAACATGACAAGGAACCTATACCTCTTTAAGATCCTCTTTAATATGTACAATGTGTTAATAAATATCCCATTATTCATTTTTAAGACACTTTTGAATGTGCATAAGCATCCTACTAAAAATGACTAGTAACCAAGAACTCTTCAGTGCATATATCAAATTTATTTGTACGATCAATGCAAATGACATTAACAAACTTTCCATACACACTACCATGCACATATAATGGGCCATAATATTTGTTATGTGGTGTCTCGCCATTGGAAAATGTAATCAAGGGAAAATCATGAGAAGAGGTTCAAAATATCATAATATATTCATATATTCCTTCTATATGAATCATATTATTACCTATCGAATGTTGTACTTAATGTTTCAAATCTAGGCAACCATGAGTATGATGACCAATGGGTGAAAGTTCAAAGTTGTGTCACACTTTTATAAAGGAAATGACCAACACTAATCTAACTGTTTAACTTGAATCACTACAAAGTGACATATATGTTTTGAATTTTAAAATAATGTAAACTAATTAAATGTAGATTTTTTAGTGGATTTTATGTTGTATTTTTGAAAAAAAATAAAAAAATTATTTAAATGTAGTATTTTATAAAATTGACACTATAATTTAGATGCTAATAAAATGCTGAAAAATAAGGTTGAATGGGACATCAAACTTTATATAGTAAATTTAATTTATTTTCCTTCTATATTTTTTTGTGTTTTCATAACTCAAAACTTTAGTGCATGGATTAATTTTTTCCCCAATTTGATAAATATATATATTTTTAAATAAATCTTGGAAGTTGCGTGTAATGAAAAAACAACTATTTCGATGGGATGCCAACTTTTATCTTAATTATTTATCGAAAATAGGAAAACAAATATATCGTCTTGACAAGGAATCTCTCCTCTAGTGCATCATATTTTTTCAAATTTTTTTGATAAACATTACTATTTTTTTCTTGAGAGGACAATCAACACCATATTTTGGTGTTGATGACCTACTTTTAGTAGAAATAAAAAATAAAATATAAACACTAATTGAAATGTTTACAAAATTATATTTTTACAAAGTAGACTTATAGATCTACAAAAGGGTATTTTTAGATTCTTTTAAAATTATTATTTACATGAGTAGGAGTTGTTAGAACATCAAGTTTTTTAAATAATTTCATTTTTTTGGTAAATGAGCCTCAAAGTGATGTTACATATGTTTTTAGTGGATGGTTCTAATTGGAAAAGTTGTGGCCTAGATATAATTTAGCTAGAATGAGTCCAGATAGAACATAAGTTTCACCAAAATTGACTTTTAGTTGGAAATACTTAAATTTGTTTATGTTGATATGTTGCCCAACGTGTTACCTCTATGGAAGATAAAATGTATTCTCATTATATTTCTTAGACAACCCTCTAGTTGGATATAATGGATAGATAGGTGGAAGAGTAATCAAATTAGAGCTCAAAAATTTGGATCATGATATCCAAGGGCTCTATTAACTTGGTAAACTTTATAAAATTATAATGCTTAAAACTGAATAATGGAAGTATTAGAAACATGATGCACACTATACTTTTTTTTTCCTTATGACCATTACGCTTTGGAAAAGTATTTAGATTTTTGGAAATTAGAAGGGTAAGAAGATGTAGAAGAACCATATTAAAGCACATGAGAAGAAAGAAACATCAATTAAAAATATTCCATGAGCACACATGCCCATAAAATAGGTGAAACTATTCAAATATACATTGTCTAAGAGAGGTGGAAATGATCCCTTAATAAAAATATTTTGTGACTCATCACCATGAATTTGATGGCATAAATTATTACAAACAAGGAATAAAATCTCATAATATATTCATGTACATGGTCATTAAGTCCTTAGGCATACTCAAATCAACCTACAATAGTAGTATTTATGTGCATATCAACTTTAAAATTCTTAAGAAATGCTTTGGCTAACTCTAAAAAAGAATGAATAGATCCATGAGCTAAAGAGAAAAAATTTGCAATAGCATAATCCTTTAAAGTGTGTGGAAATAACTTAGGAAAAACTTTATCTTCATACACATAATCTAAACATGTGATAGTGGAAGTTCTCAAATGTGTATTGGGATCAATTTTACCATTGTACATTTCCAAACAAGGTGCTACAAAAACACTAGGTAAAGGATAAGTAGTAGTCAAATGTAAGAGGTGTATTTTGTGCCTCAAAATACTAATCTTAATCTTGACCATTAGGCATGGTATCGACCTTACACTCCACTATATGTAGCTTTTGAATAACTAAACATAAGGTGGAAGTAGGAGATGGTAGTAGTATGAATGTGAGACACAAAAAGTTTGGGATAAATAGGATGATAAGAGAGGATGATGAGCATGCGCATATCCATGGTAGGGGAGTAAAATATGGTATAAAATAAGGTATGTAATGAGGTATATAGAACTAATAATGGAATAAGGAATAGATTGAGGAATGTTAATAGTGGAGGTAGGGAAAGTGTATGTTGCAAGTATGTGCTAATCAGTGTTGCCATTGATGTCAACATGTTTGTGTTGTCATTGGTGTCAAGTGTATCTTCTGATGAACTACAGTTGTTGATTGATTAAGTTATTATGTTAAGGTGATTTGAATGACTTGAAGTGTTTTTGATGTTGGTATATTGCTCTTGTTGCTGAGTTTCCAAGTGCTTTTGAGAAAATTTGATAAATACTAAAGACAGTGTTGTGAAGAAGTATTCTTGCTTACAAGATATTATCTGAGATTTTGCTCTACATTTTTCTTGTGTTGAAGATCAGAGTGCAAGATTTGGATATGTTTTAGAGAAGTAGTTGAAGATGTTAAATCTAGAATTTGGTGGTCCAGAATGATGTGGCCTAAAATTTATGTTCACCAATTTGAAGATTGTGCTTGGGAACATTTACAGTGTGACAGGGAGAAAGTATTTTGCTTTACATTCCTCTACAATTTGGCTTTTGGTCTTGCAGTTCTGGATGAGAATTCCTAAGATCCATATCTATGTCGCATCCAAAGGAATTGTGATTTGGTGCTCTAGAGTGTAGTTTGCATGAGTAGCAAAGCTTGACAGTGTTCGTTGTGAGTAGTATGTGAACTATCTTCAAGTGAGATTTATTGTAGCTAGATTTGTTGGCTCTTAGGTGATTTCATGTTGTTCATGGATGTCTCCAAATTTTTTTAAGGTCATGTACTTGGTCCACAAGTTATGGTTGTGTTCTTGGAAGCGTGTTCCTAAAGATCCTAGTGTTAACACTAGTTTTGGCCGACCTAGTTGTTTATACTCTTTGTGGATGTGCTTTTTGGATTATGGAAGCATGTTGAAGCATGTGAAGATGTATTTAGGTCTGAACTAAGCTATAAAATATTATTCTTTCATCTCTTTGCTTCCCAAGACTGTTTAGGTCCAGACCTAATTTGAGTTGTGTATGTTTACCGACCTTGGAGACTATTCCAAAGGTTGTAGAATGTGTCACTGGACCTTTATGTATGTTCCAAGGTTGATGATTGATATAAATAAGTGTAAAGGATTCATGTGTATGCACAAAAATGCAAATATGAGGATGTTTTATTGTGAGGTTGTGAAGGTGATATGTATTGTGCTTCATTGGAACTGAACTCAAGCATGAGGTAGATACTATCATATCAGTTCATGGCAGTGAGCCCTTTTGGTAGTGAGCCCTTTTGGTAGTGAGCCCTTTTGGCAGTGAGTCCTTTTGGTAGTGAGCCTATTGCAGTGAGCATTCTTTTGGGCAGTGAGCCTCTTTGTAATTCGGCATTGACACTACTATATATTGTGAGCTAATCCTCACTGTGGTTTCTCCCTTTTAGGGTTTTCTAGGTAAAATCTGGTGTTCTCTTGTGCATAGTGTTGATGTGATTAAGTTTCTGTTATTTGTTTTTGATGTTTAATCTTCATAATAGAATTAGGATTTAAGTGAATTGATGTGGATGTGATTATGTTTGTAAGGGTTTTAAGTTTTTGATACAATGGATTAACCCCCCACCCCTCTCAGTTGTCTTGTACATTCAACAATGTATACCAAACTAAGGGAGGGGGAGTGGTGTAAAAAGGAGAAATATGAAACTAAGGGACATAACCATGTTGAAATTACAAGTAGATTGAACCATTAAAATAACTAAAATAAATAAACTTAACACCAATTCCTTGAATCACTTCCAAAAATGGCTTAGTAAGAAACAAATCATGAAAAAAATGAACTAGACGTGCAAGGCTATCAACATTATCAAGACTAGGAAGCTCATGTGTAAATTTGTGGTTATAAATGTCCCTCATTATCAAAATTCTCAACTGTAGGATGAATGGTAGTAGTAATAACAATAATATCCATATAAAGACTATTAAAAAAATTCTCACTAGAGTGGGCCATTTGAGGATTCAAATGAGGGATTCTTCTCAAGGGAAAGTGAGGATGTGGATGAGACCTTGGTACTCAAGCATCTCACAAATTCCTCACTCAAATAAATGATATGAAAAATAGGTGAGATCTAAACTAAAATAAAAAATTAGAAAATGAACATATATATTAATAAATAAAGAAATGAAACCCTAGGTACAAAATAAACCATATCTATCGAATAGAATTCCTAGATAGGCATATAAACCAATGACAATATCCCAAGAAATGTGTTTCTATTTCAGATTTCATACTATAATTCTAAGGGATCGAATGCTTGTACAAGGCCTATAATTTCTTACCAAATGCCTTGGTGATAATCATATTCACTAATGCAATGCACCATCTAGCTCTACCAAGGAGCAATAAACATAGTATTCAAACTATTCAACCAAATTGTCTCAAAGTTTAAGTCAAGGGAATATACCCTATCCCTAGGAGATCATGGTTGGATGTTGTTCATACACCACTTAGAATTGAAAAAAATGATAGATGCAAATGTGGAGACATAATAAATTGGATCTCAATCAAATTCCATATCCATAAGAGTTCATAGATTTGGAAATGGAGATACCCTGAATAAGACATTTCCTCAAGGTTTTGATATATAGTATACTTAGGTTAAATAATAGTTTTTGGAGTGAGTCAATGTGTCAATACCATTATCTAGTTACCTCAATAGGAGCTACTTAATACACAATCATGTAAAACCATCTTACCAATTTGTTGCATTCTATATCTTATTACAAGGTAAGTAACCTTTCACTTGCTCTTACCTACTAAACTTGGAAGTTTGATATTCATATCTATATAGTAGATCAAATGTAATTTTCCATAGAAATATTCTTGTTCAAATGTAAATAAGCATAGTTTATCTATATACTTCTATATGATTGGCTAACAATGCAAAATTATAACAATAGTAAATAACATCAACAATACAATCAATCTTCCAATGTATATACATCTATAACATATATTCAATATTTTCTATTTCTTAGTATGAGGAAAGATATACTTAATGGACAACAATATCATCATATTAATCCTCTGTGTGTGTGTGTGCGTGCGCGCGCGCACGCATGTGTGGAAAATGAAAGAATATACAAACTTGTATTCAGATTCAAGCTATGATCTCATAAGCTATAGTAAGCATGCACAAGGTGCATATATGGTTAGGCTTAATGCCATATTAAGGGACTGGGTACAACATTTTACTATTTCCTAAATACTCCATGATAAGTGATTCAATGCAAAAAGTAATAATAGAGACTCATTGAGTTGATTGCCAAGGTATGGCTAGCAAATTCTACATGTCAAAATGACTCAGAGGTAAATATAATCTCTTACTACTAGTTTTAAGAAAAATATAAATCAATCTAGAGGTTGGTAACAACCATTATATTGGCTTAAGATTTGAAATAATGATTGATTAGACAGTAATTTAGACCTGGCAATTAAAACAACGGTATGGGAAGATTTAAATACCCTATAAACAACCCAATCTAAGAAAGAGTGATTGATAGATTAAGAATATTATTATAGAAATAATATATACATTATCAAAATAGACATTCTTAATGTAACCATAGGTTATGGGTTATCCAAACCCTATGCCTCTAATGAATAGATAAATCAACATGGGCTATTTAAAGTAAAATATTCTCACTTACTTTTACGAAGGTTATACCATATTTCCATGCCTCTAAACTCAAATATAAAACTCAGAAATGTAGATATATTTTACTAGTTTTTGCTCCCAACAAGGATTTAGCACATTCTAAATGGATTCAACCTCAGACTTGCTTAGATTTCCTTCTTCTTGAAGCTTCCTTTGTGTAGTTAGAGCCCAAACAACATACAATTTTTCCTCCTTTGAAATGTTGCACCCAAAGAAGAGAAAGATGAAAATTTTGAATGCCCCAAAAGAAAAGAAAGATAGAAATTTCCCATGCCTAAAAGAGGAGAAAAAATATAGATTTCTAGTGCCTCTCTCCTATTTCAAAAGAATGCATATCTTTTTATTTCTTTGCAAGTGGCCACTAAGTGGGAGTTTAATTTCCATAATGCCTTCTTTGTAACTCCACTTCCACCACTGTGACCTTAAGCATTCTCAGGCTAAACATACAATGATAATAAATTTATGCAATAGTGCAAGATCCCATTCAAATAATCATGATATTATAAATGGATGCATACAAATAAAACATTCTTAACTCTAATTAAATAATGAATGAACACTTATAAATGAAATCATCATAACTCTAATTAAATTAGCTCTAATTATTAAATTAAATAATAATAGAATCTACTTCATATGACTTTAGACTCTATACCAATTGTCACATAATGCAACTATTATGAAAATAATAAAGTCTCCATATCGACTTGTGACAAAACTTAAATACACTTCTATATGCCTATGATGCATTATCTAGCAGTCAAATCACAAGATTGTGTAGTGTGTGGTTTCTCAATTAGCATGGTGCATCTACCATGTTGTCTCCATCTTCCATCCTATCTCGGATGATACTCATCCTCAACATGTAGGAGGGGGAAATAATATCCTACATCCACCTCAATTCAAAATAAGAGGTAGTTAGTCCATTATAAAAATCATAATCACAAATTAGTTAAAACATCAACTTCACATGACAACAAGTACAAATATCATGTACAACCAACTATCATGAAATATCAATTGTCATAATATAGTATAGTGCATAATGAAATATTTAAAATATCATTCTCACCAAATCCTGGTATGATAGTAGTTAAGAAGGCCAACAATCATAAAGGAGCAAGGAACAATTGTTATTTCATGTTTCCACTTTCACTAAACTTGTCAATTGCACCAAATGCATCAATGGGGGGTTCAATGTCTGAGATGACTTCATTATCTCTAACAATCTCAAGAGAAGCCTTAGGTGGCAAGGTAGGTTCTTTTAGCCCCATATCCTCAAGAAGCTTATCAAAGGTAAAGTTTTTATTATACCTTTCTTTTAACCTCATGCATTCTTTTACCAATTTGTCATCAATAGCTCTTGCATCATGTGGCTAGAAGATGGCTATTATAATCTCTAATATTTTTAATACTATTTGATCACCATCACTCACTCCAAGAACTTCTCCTTAGAGATCCCTAAAGTCATCTAGACCTGCACAACAACATTGTGGAAAGTAAGTCTTCTAAAAGACTCAATAAGCACTCTTCTTCTCCCTTGAAAGCATTCTTCATTTCTAAGTTTCCACAGGGCCCACAAAACTTCAGTAGACAAAATTAACCAAAAATTATTAGCAACTTTGTCAAGACTCGTAACATAGCCAAATAAAATCTCCTGCCAAGTAAAGATACTTTTTGGATCCTAACCTTTAAGACCAGAAAGAAAGACAGACCAAATATTAGAATCTACTTCATATGACTTTAGACTTTATACCAATTGTCGCATAATGCAACTATTATGAAAATAATAAAGATTCCATATTGACTTCTGAAAAAACTTAAATACACTTCTACATGCCACTGATGCATTATATAGTAGTTAAATCACAAGATTGCGTAGTGTGTGGTTTCTTAGTTAGCATGGTGCATCTACCATGTTGTCTCCATATGACATCCTGTCTCGAATGATACTCTCCCTCAACAAGTAGGAGGGGGAAATACTATCCTACATCGACCTCAGGTGAAAATAAGAGGTAGTTAGTCCATTATAAAAATCATAATCACAAATTAGTTAAAACATCAACTTCACATGACAACAATACAAATATCATGTACAACCAACTATCATGAAATATCAATTGTCATAATATAGTGTAGTGCATAATTAAATATTTAAAATATTCAATATGTATCACTTCATCCAATAATTTAATCATTAAAGTATGTCCAAAAATATATGATAAAAATAGGGTGTGACAAAGCCTAGACCTCACTGCCAAGTATGCAGACATTTGTAGTGTGGAAGCAAATTGGACTAGTGTCAAATGCTCATGTGACTTCAATGTTCACAACTTATTGTGTTTTGAAGACTTTGTGGACTTGTAGATCTAACAAGTAAATTTGTATATACTTGTAAGGATGCATGGGAATTCTACATTTCTATAACATACATTTTAGAAACTAACAACACTGGGTTTTTTTGCAAAATTAAAGCTTAAGGTTTGGTAGAGTGACTCATGACCTTGACTCATTGAGACATACATTTGATGGAATTCATTGATTACTACGAAAAATAATTTTTGAAAGAAGAAAATTAATTTTGAGGACCATAATATAGGTAGACATTTTTGAAAATAGTTGATTGTAAGGAAGCTAAGGTAGCAAAACCCTACACTAATCTTGAGAGGGGGGTTATGTAAAACTTTTCAGATCTTTACAATAGTTATATAAATTATATAGAAATAAATAGAAATAGAAATCATATGACTACATAGTGATTTATGTGGGGAAAACCCTTTTGGGAGAAAAACCCCACACTTCAAAAACAACCCAATATATTATTTAGAAATATAAACAAGATTACAATATACTTGTAGAGAAAGATTTCATAGGAGTATCACCAACCAAAGATCTGGAGGCAACTTAACAACATATATAAGACTCTTACACACAACCTCCATCTCAAGAACCTAATAAATAGGAGATATAATACATGAAACTGTCAAATAGTAATTAGAAAACCATGTGCCAAAACTACTCAAAAGTGGTGCCTAAATTTTAAGGGTTCCATTATCTTTAATCAAATATGCCTCATGACATGTCATAACATGCATCAACACATGTAACTCCCCCTTACAACTTTTTTCTGTGTCCAACTTGTTTTTATATTTTCCAATATGGGAGGCCCAACTTTTGATCTGAGAGGCCAATTGGGCCCATTTTTTAAATTATAGATCTTGAAGAGATCTATGCATCAGGCACCCCTACAAGTAGTGTCAAACAACCTAGAATTTTTATTTTGGCCAAAAACTAATTCTATAGCATAGAAATTGAGTTTTATTCAATTTTATAACCAAAAAATCGCACTTTTGTAATTGCAAGGTTGAGATACCTTTCCTAAAATTCTCCCACTTGTCAAACACATTGCAAGAGCAAAGGGAGTATTAACACCATGATTTAATTGCTAGGGGCCAAGAGGCCCATAGCCTCTGAACACCATCTGAACTTCTTTGTTCTTACAAGCATAGTTAATGAATCTGCAACATTCATCAAAGTCTCTACCTTAACCAGCTTCACCCTTCCATCCTTGACCATATCTCTGAAAAATAATAATGTACATCAATGTGCTTGGTCTTGGCATGAATTGTTAGGTTCTTAGCTAGGCAGGTCACACTTTGACTATCATAATAAATTGTCACTACACCCTATTTTATTCCAATATCTGAACACAATCTATTAAGAAAAATGGATTCTTTACAAGTGTGAGTAGATGTCATATACTCAACCTTAGTAGTGGAAAAATAAACCACAACTTGTCACCTACTCATCCAAATACAACTAATTACACCACCAAATAAAGTAAACACATAAGCACTGGTGGATCTTTTGCTATCAATATCACCTACCCAATCTAAATCCACATAACCATGAATATCAAGGGAATGCCCATCTCCTATCAAATTACCATGATAACACAAAGAATACACTGAGCTACCCCACATATATCTGAAGACTCTTTTAACTAGATCCCAATGAACTCTCCTAGGATTAGACATATATCTAGAAAGAACTCCCACTGCTTGGGCAATGTCTAGTCTTCATCAAACTTTTGATTACACTCTGGTAAGACACTTTGTTCATGTTTTCCATCTTTGATGGGGATGTTGGACATTATGAAGCAGATAACTTTAGTACAACTATAAAAGGAACACACAATCATATACAATCTTGCATGTTAAACATATGTAGAACTGAATTAAGATACTTACTCTAGTGAAGCCATAGTTTTCTATTCACTCTATCTCTTTTGATTTACATCCTAAGAATGTATTTAGCTGTACCAAGATCTATCATTTCAAATTTAGCTACAAGTTGAGACTTTATTTTTGAAATCATTCATTTCCCTTTACCAATAAATAACATATCATCAACATATAATGCAATAAATAGGAAACAATCACTATCCAATTTATAATAAACATAGTGATATGATTTAGAACACTCAACACATATGTATAAAAAGTTTGGTACCACATCCTAGGGCTTTGTTTGAGGCCATACAAAGATTTCTTTAATTTACAAACTAAATTACTTTTACCTTTCACCATGAAGTGCTTTGACTATGTCATATAAATATCCTCCTCCAAATCACCATGAAGCAATGTCATTTTCACATCCATATACTCAACCTCTAGATCATAAGTTGTAGCAATAGAAAGTAATAATCTAATGGATGTCATTTTTACAACAGGAGAAAATATCTCACCATAATCAACACCCTCAACCTAAGAGTAACCTTTTACAACCAACGATTCTTTGTCCTTCTCAATACCTCCATCTAAACCAATCTTTTTCTTGGACACCCATTTGAAACCAACAAGTTTTCATCCTTTAGGAAATGGTACTAGATCATATATCATTCTTTTTTAAAGCATCCAATTCTTCATCCATGACAATCTTTTAGGATTCTGCATCATTCATACCTAATGCTTTTTCTATAGATCTTAGTTCATCCAAAGAAAAAATACATCTCCAGTCATCAGGTGAATACCTTTCAGGTGGTTGTCTATGGCTTGTAGACCTTTAAACAAGCTGAGGTGAAGGTTCTTCATCCTCTTCTAAAGATTCAGAGCTAGATGAGCTCTCCTCAACTTATTGTCTATCTAGGGGCCTTGATTCAACTTTCTTAGGCATTGAAGGAAGATGAATCAAATCTTTCTGATCACTTTGTTCTAGTTGTAATGTAATAGAAGAAGTCTTAGTTTCTCTAAAAATCACACTTTTACTATGTATTACCTTCTATACAATAGGATCTCAAATCTTGTATCATTTCACACTATAACTATAACCAATGAAGATGCATTTCACAACCTTGTTTTCTAATATTGTTCACCTCTCCTTTGGCACATGTGCATATGCCTTGCAAGCAAATAATCATAGATGCTCAATGAAGGCTTGTGACCTGACCATGCCTCCATAGGAATTTTATCAACAAGAGCTAATGTAGGAGACCTGTTAATCATGTAGCAAGTAGTGGTAACAACTTTATCCCAAACCCCTTTTTCTAGACTAGCACCACTAAGCATACTCCTAGCCTTCTCCATCAATTTACTGTTCATTCTTTCTACAAATTCATTATGCTATGGACAATATGGAGTTTCCTTTTGTCTCTAAATGCCACAATCTTTACATAATCTATCAAAATCATTAGATAAAAATTCACCACCATTGTCAGTCCTCAAACATTTTATTTTCTTTCCAATTTGCAACTCAACCATTGCTTTAAATTCTTTAAATTGACTGAAAACTTCATATTTACTCTTTAGAAAATATACCCATTTTCTTTTGTTATAATCATCAATAAATGAAACATAATATGTGGATTTTCTAATGAAAGGAACATCTACAAGACCAAACACATCAGAATGAATAAGATCCAATACACCACAAGATTTATGAGAACATGAGTAAAACTAAACATGGTTTTGTTTACCATAAATACAATGCTCTACAAAAATTAAAATCAAGATTATAGTCAGTCAACCCTTCAATAAGGTTTTTATTTTCCAAGATCCTTAGATCCTTTTCTCCAATGTGGCCTAATCTTTGGTACAAAAGAAAGAGCACCCTTAGGTACCCAGAAGCCATGACCAATTGTTGAAGAGAAAACCCTCACGTTTTCCAATGTAGTAGTCATAGACTTGATTTTCACAAAATTACTATTGTACTCAACAGTGCATGCATCAAGATCATACAATG
This sequence comes from Cunninghamia lanceolata, assembly GCA_027924645.1. Taxonomy (NCBI): domain Eukaryota; kingdom Viridiplantae; phylum Streptophyta; class Pinopsida; order Cupressales; family Cupressaceae; genus Cunninghamia; species Cunninghamia lanceolata. Next base: position 18,187,178 of record BSBN01000055.1, read on the forward strand.
TGCCAAATCTAACACCTCTAGTGATCACCATAGTACCTATAATCATCTTACATCCTGCATCGAAAAAGACTACCTACACAACCACATCTATTAGTTTTCTCACAAATAATAAATTTCGTGCTAACCTAGGGATATGCAACACACCATTAATCCTTTTTACTCTACCATGAAGAAATCTTATTTTAAATTTACCACATCGAACAATATTCAAACAAGAATCATCACCCAGGTACACCTTCCTCCATCAAATTCTTCATATTCAGAAAAATAATCTTTATTAGGGGTCATATGGAAAGATGCACCTAAGTCAATTAACCATGCATCACTACCTACATGAGTGACCAAAGCTATAATGAATGCATCACCATCTTCATGTTGCACATATGCTATCTAAGGTTATCATTGATGTGGTTGCCATTGATGTCAACACTCAGTTTCGACACTCATCTTGGATGCTTATGTTGATGATATACTATGATGGTGTGCTAACAATGATATTGTTGATGTTCATGGTTGGATGTCATGCCTTATTTAATGTCAATTAAGGTTGTATTGAGTATGTTTGTTGTCAATAGATATGATATCATGATGATATATTAAGATGGGAATTAGAAGCATTAAGATGATGATTAGAAGTAATGTTGAGGTTGAGATGTTGATGATGATTTGTAGCATGTTGTATGTTCTCTCCTATTGCTTCTAAGAAAGTATGTGATGTTACAAGAAGGTTCTGGTCTCCAGATGTTGGTGAAGGTTTTTGTTGCAAGAAATTGCCTGGAAGACTGCTTGGTAAAATGCTCTGCATTCCTCTGTATTTGAAGATATGATCATGTGGTTTAGAAATTAAGTTCAGTGTGCTGAGAAGGTGCTATATCCAAAGTTTCATGTCATTTTCTCCTTCACAGTGAAAGTTATAAGTGATAGATTTCTGATATGTGCTCTGGCAGAGTAAAGTGGTGATGAAGACTTGTTGGAATGCTTTGCATTCCTCCAGATGTGAAGATTTTCTCATGTGGTTTTGTGAACATGATCATAGATGTTCAATGCATGCTATTTTATAGTATCAAGTGATTTGGTGGTCCACAAGTTCAGTTTTCCAAATGACAGTGAGCTACAGATAGTTTTGGATGCTTAATTATTCTTAGAATACATGTTAGTGATGTGCATCACAAAGTTCTTGATGTTTGAAGTTCAAGCATTTGGAGATGGTGTATAGGTCTTGCTGACTCATCTAGGAGAAGCGCAAGCAATGTTCAATCTTTCATGAGTATCGCCAAGTTGTAATGGCTGATATGCTACAAGTTTCATGTTTTCCTACTTAAAGGAGACCTATTTCAAATGAGAGTAATGTGAGGATGTTATTCTTTGAAGGATGATGTTATGAAGGATGTTTAGGACCAGGTTAAGCATGTGTTGGGATCTGCAAGGCATGTTTCTCTTCCTAGTGTTGTGTGTAGTTCATGTTAGGGCTTGCCCTCTACAAGTTTCATGTTGCTTGATCTCTGGCTAACTTGTAATTGTAATATTCTTGTTGTATCTGGCTGACTTGTAATGAAATCAATGTAATATCATGTATATATTGTAAACCTAGTTGATCTAGGTAAAGCATGATTGCAAGAGTGAATGTGAGGAGCAGAATGTGAATGTGTAATGCATTATGATGTGCGGCTGAAGGAGAAAGAGTAGAAGTGATAGATCCTGTCTAAATTCATCTTGAAGATATTTTTGTGACAGAAGGAAAGTGAAGAGTGTGCCTAACGGATTCAATCATCAAAGAGAAGTGAAAAAGCAGATGTGCAATCATCAAAAGGAGTGAGCTTCATTGTCAGTTTCAGACAGTAGAATGACTATCATGCTGTAATCATTTCTAAGTTTATTCTTAGTTTAGGGAGTAGTTGCTTCCTTGGGTTGTAGCGCTAAAACAAAGTTTGCATGGAGTTGTAGCTTCCTTGGAAGTGACCCTAAAACCTTTCTTCAGGGAGTAGTAGCTTCTTTGGGTTGTCACCCTAAAATAAAGTTTGCAGGGAGTTGTAGCTTCCTTGGGAGTGACCCTAAAACCTTTCTTTAGGGGGTAGTAGCTTCCTTGGGTTGAGGCCCTAAAACAAAGTCAACAAGGAGTAGTATCTTCCTTGGGTTATAGCCCTAAAACAAATATGTAATCTTTTATTGTAGTGAGCTTCATATATTGTGAGTTAATCCTCACCATGGTTTTTCCCATTTTGGGGTTTTCCACGTGTATCTGGTGTTATATTTGGTGTTTTGCATTGTGTTGATCTTTTATGTTTCTATTAATGCTATAAAGATAAAGTTTTAATTTTCTCTAAAGGATTTAAAGTTTGTTTGCATACTGATTCACCCCTCTCTCAGTATATGGGTGTGTTCAACAATTGGTATCAGAGCCAAGTTACTCAGAAGAAGCTTAACTACTCGAGGAAGGTCCAGGATAGCTCATAATGGATCTCACAAGGCACCTATGTTTGATGGAACAAAATATTCATTTTGGAAGCTAAGGATGGAAAACTATCTATCTTCTCTAGGTTTTGGTGTTTGGCAAGCTGTCAAGAATGGTTACACTGCTCCTACCTCTGATCCTACTGATGTAGATGAGATTAAGTTGTATGATAACAATTCCAAGGCAAAGAGTGATATCATGAGTGGGCTAGATGATTTAGAACTTCTGAAGGTAATGAGTTACAAATCTGCTAAGGATATCTAGGTAAAACTTGGTAGCATTTATGAAGGAGATAGTAAAGTGAAGCAAGCCAAGATGCAAATCTTCAAGAGAAAATTTGAAACCCTAAGGATGATAGAAGAAGAAGACATTGCTAGTTATATGCTCCAGGTGGATGAAGTAGTTAATGGAATCAAAGGTCTTGGTGGAGAAGTGAAAGAAGATGAGATTGTGAAGAAGGTTCTGAGATCTCTCCCTACATCTTACATTCATAAGGTATCTTCTATTGAGGAATCTAAGGACTTGGATGCTTATACAATAGATCAATTGTTGGGTACTCTCACAACCTTTGAAATGAGAGAATTTGACAAAGGTGCTCCAAACAAGGAAGTAGCATTCAAAGTCAGCAAGAAGGCAGAAGATGGAAAACTGATCAAGATGATCTTGATGAGGTAAAGGCAAAATTTGTGAGAAGATTGAAGAATACAAAGGTAAGTTATCTTTCAAATGTTTCCATTGTGTAAAAATTGGTCATTTTGCTTCTAAATGTCCTCTTAAAGAATCAAGGGGTAGTAACAAGAGAGAGAAGTCCAAAAAGAGTTTGTATTCCATGGAGAACAACTGCTCATCAGAAGATGAGGATCATGATGGTTCAAATGATGAAACACTTTTCATGGCCTTGAATGTTGGTGACAAAGAGGGTGATATTGAGAATTGTAAAAAGTCTGATACCTTGCAGGCTGACCAAGATAATGAAAAATCAATGGTTGTATGGACTGCCTTTCATGCAAAAGAAGAAGCCAATGCTTGGGTAATTGAGACTAGTTGCTCTAACCACATGACTAGTGACAAGGAGAAGTTTATCAGCCTTAAGGGCTATCAAGTTTGGTGGTGATGAGTCAACACAAATCTATGGAAAGGGTACTATAGCTATTGATGGGAAAAATAGGACTGAGGATGTTCTCTATGTCAAAGGGCTAAAGCACAATCTTCTCAGTGTCAGTCAGATGTACAGAAAAGGATACAATCTTACCTTTCATGCCAAAGGATGTGAAATCAGGAAGGCAGGGTCCAAAAGATTAGTTGCAAAAGGTATTAAGACTTATGGAGATATCTATCATCTAAAGGAGGTAAATGGAAGAACATGTTTATTGGCTCAATCTAGTGAGTGTTCACTATGGCACAAGCAAATGGGACATATCAATTTTGATAATATGGTAAAGAGCATCTTGTTGCAAGTATGTGCTAACCGGTGTTATCATTGATGTCAACATGTTTGTGATGTCATTGGTGTAAACTGTGCTCTTGGTTTGTTACTTTATTATGATGAGTTAGTGTTTAGTGGAAAATTGGATTTGTTAATGTTTAGTGTTTTGATTTTTAAATCCTCCTCTCCACTTTACATTCAAGGACCTAGGGTCGAGTGGCGAGCACTATCATACCCTAGATCACTATGAGATGTAGGAAAACTTGGATTAGGGAATTTAATTATCAATTTCTCTTCTCTTATGCTCAATTGACCATTAAAATCATAATTATACAAATACAACAATAAACTAACGAATAATAGAAAATGCTCTTGCAGATGGAAGTAAAATAGAAAATCACAGAATACCTGTTTCAAGGTTCTGAGGTGGAATAGTCAGGGACACTAGAGCGGGCACCCAAGTCCAACGTACCAGTTTCTTTGTGGGATCCAAACCTCCTTCCGACACTGATCAGCCCTGTAACTTCTGTTTCTAGAAATTTAGCTTCGAAGGACACTAGAGCGAGCGCCCAAGTCCTACAAATGCTTCGGTGTCCTGCTTCTCTTCAGATCCTGAATCCTTGATGCCTGCCAATCCTTCCTGCAACTTCACTTTTCCCAAATACGACACCTGTAACATGCACTCACAAAACTTGGTTTGGGGGTTGTGGTGTTTAGAGGCTTGCCTCAGTCAAACCCTGGAGAACACTTAAGTCTTCAAACACCGTTGTCAGATAAAGAATGCGTGACCTTGTGAGATAGAGGCAAAAACTAAAGGAATCAATGATAAAAACATAATATATTGTCACCTTGTAGTGAAACTCTGATGGGAGGAAGATGCTCTTCATTCCATGAGGAAATTGATGCTCAAATCTGCAAATGCAAACAAACAAACCACACAAATCTTCTCTTGCAACACAATGAAAGCCTTGAATCACCTTGAGAACACAATAGCTTGCTAGTAATCATCTAGTTTCTAAATGAATGCCTAAGCATGCTTTTAATGCAACTACAAACACTCCCGCCAAGATTTTCATAATTCAATCTTACCGTGTTGGCAAAGGACCCAAATAACAGTCATAAACCGACACCCAGAAATTAGGGCTCCCCAAAAAAGGGTAGGACTAGGGCACAGGCGCCCAAGTCCTCCCCCCTATTTTGGGTAGAGTACAGCTCAAGGGGTCCTCCTTGGTCCCATTTGTCATGTTACCTAAGGCTCATTCCATTAGGATGCCAAATTATGAAGTAAGATGTCCTAAATGCATGCAAAAGACTCAGGAGCTAAACCTTATGAGGGAAAAGTCCCCAAGGGGACATTTTCTGACATTACATTTAGCCCCCACTTTAATGTATGTATAAACGCAAGGCCAATACATGCATTAAAGTATAGTCATAAACATGCCAAGCACGGAGAAGACACGCCAATCACATAGAAGACAGTAACAGGGACACAAAACACGGAGAAGACAGTTACAATCATGCAGAACATGGAGAAGACAGTCAATGCATAGAAGACACATTAATGCATGGAAGATAGGAATGATTTCTTTTCTTTTCTTCTTCTCACATATATGAAATGCAAATGCAAGTACTGGAAAGTAAACAAACCTCCCATAATATAGGATGCACTCGTCGAGCAAGTCTTTAGACTATATATATGGGGCAACACACACACAAGACACTCATCGAGCAAGTCTTTAGACTACATATGGGTCAACAAACACGCCACACAAAATAAGCACACCAAACACACACACTTGAAGACACGGAGAAAATACAGCAGACAAGCGATGGTGTGTTCCCTATTTCTAGGCTCATCACCATCTTAGGCACATTACAAGTACACACTAACTATTGGGCTTCACCACAATAATCGCCAAAAACACGCTTAGGGGTTAAGTTAGTCACAGAACCGCTCCGCACCTCCGTAGAGGACTTTTGAAAATGATAGGATGTGCAATCTACTCTGAGAAATACACCATCCCCGCCTCCACATAGGGCTTAAGAAAAAGGATATACACGATATCCCGCCTCCATAGAGGGCTTACATGATTGATTGATTGATTGCAAACAAACTCAGGATGCAAGATGCACTCATCGAGCAAGTCTTTAGACTACACCTGAGGACAAGCACATAGTTAACATCTACAACAGACAACTTACCTTATATATGCGCCCACCTTAAGGTGGTTGATATCAGTTATCGATATCAAGCACGTTAAGGTAGGAAGAAAACACACAAGGGAACATCGACTTTCACAAAGCCCATGCCCCCCAGAGGTGACATGTACGTTACAATTGCCAAATGTTCCCACAAGCACATCCCTGCAAGAAACATGTTAGTGTCTACAACATCATGATAAACAACAACATCAATGCATATGATTAACCACACAAAGAGCCAAGGTTATACAACAAATTTGGAGTTCAAGGATAAGCATGGGGCTATATCATGAGGCTCTTTGAATCGAGTACCGCCAAGGCTACATTCAAAGACAAACAAATGTGCATAGAGCAGCAGTATTGTTAAGGTTTGTAAATGTGATAGAAACATCATCAAATTCACTACGTGGAAAGCACGAGTGCTTCCACTAGCCAAGCGTCAGATAAGATATACAACCCCATCGTCATATTAGGAAATAAGTCCATTTTTTATTGCTCTCAAAAGGGACACTAGGTCCACATCAGTATAAATGTTTTTCATCATCCACCCGCTAGGTGGAAACATTAGAGGAAGGGAAACAATAAATTAGAGAGGAGAAGAAAGTGTCTTAGGGATAGTCACGTAGGAGGGTGCCCCCAGGTCACCAACCATGATGCTATGTCTGTAAGAGACAACACACAACAATGAAATCAGAGAGAGAGGCAATATAGAAAAATGATGATACAAATAGAAGAAGGTCACAACAGAGGCGGTCTCTTGGTATCCCTAACCTTATGGGAGAATCCAAGGTCATCCCAAAAGGCCTAAACAACACATCATGGGGGAAGCACATCATGAGAGAGATAAAGGGTTAGAGATACTGCATATCATATTTAGGAACTTGCAAACCTCTTGGAGAGGTACTCGATCATGTTGAGTGGAAAGTTTGAGTGGTTCTTATGAAAGTTTTGTTGATTGTCGTGTGATGCTTGATTTGTTAATCCTTATGTAAATATAACTTTTTGTTGCTTATGAGGAGGGGAACCACTATTTTCTCCAATTTTTGACAGTCGTCTAGCTCTTTTTCAATTTTAATTGAGTTTTCATTGTTGAATATTTCTAGCATGGGGACGGGAATCATCTTGTACCATCTTACTTGTTTGTATTGGTTGTTGCTCTTGTTTTTCAGATGTATCTCGATTATCTCCCACTCCATATAAGGATAACAGAGGAGGAACCTCAGCATAAATTCCATTTCTTCGAGGATGAGGTGGATTGCTTATTTGTTTCTTATCCACTTCAATCATTCTCACGATGCTATCATAGTCTAAGTAATCATCCTTGTCTGCTTCCACTAAACCTTGTTCCACCATATTGTTTTCAGTATGTTTAGGGAAAGGATTAGCAAAGATTTGTAAGTTTTGATTCGATGGAGCAACCGATTTGTTTCCATTGTCATTCACACTCGATACCTGGATGACATTTGAATCAATAAGGTCTTGTATTTCATGTTTAAGATGCATAAATCGTTCAGTGTCATGTCATTGCATCCAATGATAATGACAAAAGGCATTAGCATTGAAGTAAGGTCCTTGTTTACTAGGATCAACAAGATTGATCGGGGAAAGCTTTAGAATGTTATTACTCATAGCTTGGTTCATAGTGGAATGGTAGGATTTAGATATTGGAGTAAACTTTCTTCATTGGTATGATGCTTTCTTTGGATTTGATATAGCTGAAACATTCAAAAAGTTGTGCATATTCAGTCCATTAATCTTGATGAAGTCCCTGTTATTATTGTTTCTCTTAAAGTTGGTTTGTGATGATCCACCTGTGGATTGACCAACTTGAGCCAATGAGTTTTGGTTTTCATACTGACTAGACGAAAGTTGATAATCACGAAGGGCGGTGCATAAATGTTGAAAGGAGTTGTACTTCATCAAGAGGATCTTATCACAAATATTAGGTTGTAGATTTGTAATGAATATCTTTTGAACATCTTCATCTTTCATCTGATATTGAATCTGTGCATAAAGCCCTTGGTACCGACTAATAAATTCCATCAACTTCTCTTTCGGACCTTGTTTGCACTGAACCAAGTCAATTAGAGTGACTTGGGGTCTGATATTTGCTTGAAAATGTTGTAAAAATTGATCAATTAACTGCGAAAAGGAGTTTTTTGAATTCAGAGGCAAAGACCAAAATCATTCTAAAGCAGTATCTTTGAGAGATCGTGGGAAAAGTTTTGCCAACAAATCCTCTTCAAAATAGAAATCATTACACATAGCTGTGAATGCTGCCACATGAATATTGGGATCTCCTTTTCCACCATATTTTTCAAAGCAAGGAGTCTCAAACCTCTCAAGCATAGGGGTTCTCAATATTGCATAGGATAACAGATTACGGGCATGATATGTTGGTAGACTAGGCTACGAAGAGTTTGTCAAATTTGTTACCTTTTGTTGTAAAGCATTCATACCCTGTAAAAGTTGGCTTAGGATGGCATCATTTGGAGATGCGATTTGTTGAGATGAATTGGAACCAAGGTGAGGAGGTGATTGATATTGAGATGTGACAGGTAGAGGCTAGGAATAGGTCAATGGTTGTTGGACATATTGGTAGGTTGAAGATGGTTGCGAATAACTGTGTGTGATGGGAGGTTGAGAACAACTATTCATAGGAACGGTCACATTATGGACCAAGTTCTGATAATCAAATCCCACAGCTTTGTAATTGGTGTCATTAGATACTCCAATACTAGTGGTAGCATTACTAAAAATATTTGCATCAGTTGTTAAGATCATTGATGTGAAGGTTGATATTCTTATAGTCAGTATAGGTGTTGAAACTTGAGTATGCAACAGCGATGATACGTTGTTAATGACTTTTGCACATTCACTCACCGGAATTACATTAGTTTGCACAATATGTGTTATACCATGAATAACATTAAGTCCATCTCATCCTTCTTTTATCAATTCTCTTACATGATGAATCACAGGTAAGGCTTCTTCGGCTATTCTCTCAGTTTGCACATATTCTTGAAATTGGGCAAGGTCTTGATCAAGCTTATTGACTTGTTCTATAGGTACATGTCCTACTACCTCAATAGCATCCTCAACATCATGAAATATTTGGTCTTCCATAATGGTTGGAGGATGTATGATACCTTGCACAATTTGAGTTTCTCCCTTTGTAAAGAAGGCGTGCAAAGGATTGTCAGAGGTAGGAATATTGTTTTTCTCAAGAGCACTAGAGCCCATTAATCTTTTACTTCTTCTCAAAGGGATATTGTTTCTAGGATAGTGGGTCATAAATTTTATGTAAAAGCACACGACACTCAGTGCACAAACTAAGATGACAAACCCTAAGAGAATGATATGTTTGAAAGCAAAAAATTCTTGGAATTTTGTACTTTTATAATGCAAATGAATGAACCAAAGGGTGTTGTAAGGATTTCAGTAAAGGGAAGAAAGTTATATGTCTGATATAAGTCCAAAAAAGAAAAATTATCCTTCTCAACACACTCTTGATGCGATTTCAAGTTAATGCCAAGTCAAAATATAGTGAAAGTATATCAAAATAGGCACTTTTTTCACCAAAATTCAATGCAAAAGGGAATAAAAAAGGGTGTTGTGAGGAAAATTATGATGGAAAAAAAATAATATCAGTAATAACAGCCTCTTTGTGCCAAAATACCCAGCACAACATGCTTTTAGTGCCACTTAAGGTCAAACCCTAGTGAAAATATAGCAAAAATAGGCTATTTTTCACGGTTTTTCAACTCCAAGGCCTAGAAAAAGGGGTTTTGTAAGGAATTTTAGGAGGTAAAGAAAATAATATCAATAATATCAATCACCTCAATCCATAAAATTGATCACAACACACTTGGAGTGCAAACTAGGTCAAACCCTAGGGCAAAAATAGCCAAAATGTGTAGTTTTTCACCAAATTTTCACTACAAGAGCCTGATAAAAGGGTGTTGTGAAACTTTTTAGGAGGGGAAGAAAATTATTACCCTGATAACAGCAAATTAATTCAAAAATACTCTTCACAACACACCTATGGTGCAAGTTTGTAGAGTCGATAAGGCAAAATTTAGCAAAAATCATTGTTTTTGAAGCCCTAGGTTTGAGATGTTGACACAAAATGCTATGTGAATGTTTTAAGGTCTGATTTATGATTAAAATGACTTACTCTCTAATCTTAAAATGATTTCTGAGCCTTTTTATGCAAAATGCCAATGCAAATCTATGGAAAATGTATGAAAATTGCTAGTTTTTGTTGAAATTTTCTTATGCAAAAATGCAAATATTTTAAATCTAAATACAAATTTACACTAAAATGGAAGACTACAGCCAAATGTTGATTTGAATGAGCCTCCAAAATCAGTAGAAAAATCTGAAACAAGATTTTGCCTACTAACCCTAGATTTTGGAATTACTAGCTTTAATGAAAATTGCCAAAACTTCTACAAAAGCCTAGCAAATTAATGATGAAAATGCAATGCAAATTTCTGAATTTTTTTATTTTTTTGTAGTTTATATCAAATCTAATGCAAAAATCATGAATTAGGAAAATTTAGAAAGAAGATGCAATTTAGTAAGCCAAACAATGTAATTTTTTTTTATTTTTCAAAATTTTCAATTTTTCTCAATGCAATAAAATGAATGAAATCAATCAAAATCTAAAGACACACACTTAGAAAGTTGCAATTTAAGTCCAAAAACATAGGTTCACCAAAATGTTTAGTGGAAAATTGGATTTGTTAATGTTTAGTGTTTTGATGCTTAAATCCTCCTCTCCACTTTACATTCAAGGACCTAGGGTCGAGTCGCGAGCACTATCATACCCTAGATCACTGTGAGATTTAGGGAAACTTGGATTAGGGAATTTAATTATCAATTTCTCTTCTCTTATGCTTAATTGACCATTAAAATCCTAATTATGCAAATACGGTAATAAAATGATGAATAACAGAAAATACTCTTGCAGACGGAAGTAAAATAGCAAATCACAGAATACTTGTTTTCGGGGTTCCGAGGAGGAATAGTCAGGGACACTGGAGTGGGTGTCCAAATCCAAGGTACCAGTTTCTTTGTAGGATCCGGACCTCCTTCCGACACTGATCAGCCCTATAACTTCTGTTTCTAGAAATTTAGCTTCGGAGGACACTAGAGCGAGCGCCCAAGTCCTAGAAATGCTCCTATGGCCTGCTTCTCTTCAGATCCCAAATCCTTGATGCCTGCCAATCCTTCCTCCAACTTCACTTTTCCCAAATATGACACCTATAACATGCACTCACAAGACTTGGTTTGGGGGTTGTAGTGTTTAGAGGCTTGCCTCAGTCAAGCCCTGGAGGACAATTAAGTCTCCAAACACCATTGTCAGATAAAGAGTGCATGCCCTTGTGAGGAAGAGGCAAAAACCAAAGGAATCAATGATAAAAACACAAGATATTGTCACCTTGTAGTGAAGCTCTCATGGGAGGAAGATGCTCTTCATTCCATGAGGTAATTGATGCTCAAATCTGCAAATGCAAACACACAAACCACACAGATCTGCTCTTGCAACACAATGAAAGACTTGAATCACCTTGAGAACACAATAGCTTGCTAGTAATCATCTAGTTTCTAAATGAATACCTAAGCATGCTTTTATATGCAACTACAAACACTCCCGCCAAGATTTTTGTAATTCAAACTTACCGTGTCGGCAAAAGACCCAAATAACGGTCATAAACCGACACCCAAAAATTACGGCTGCCCCAAAATAGGGCAGGACTAGGGTGCAAGTGCCCAAGTCCTCCCCCCTATTTTAGGCAGGGTATAGCTCAAGGGGTCCTCCTAGGTCCCATTTGTCATGTTACCTAGGGCTCATTCCATTGGGATGCCAAATTATGAAGTAAGATGTCCTAAATGCATCCAAAAGACCCAAGAGCTAAACCTTATGAGGGAAAAGCCCCTAAGGGGACATTTCTGATGGTACAGTTAGTTTCTTTGTATTGTGTTGTATAAGTGCTGAAAATGATAAGAATGTGTTCCTGATATTGAATATCCAAGTGCTTTTGAGAAAATTTGGTTCATACAAAAGACAAAATTGTGAAGATGTATTCTGACTTACAGGATACTGTTTGAGTTTTTGCCCCATTTCTTTTGTGTTGAAGACTAGAGTATGAGATTTGGATATGATATAGAATAGTGTTTGAAGATGCTAAATCTACAATTTGGTGATCCAGATCACTGTACAGAACAAGTTCTATTCACCAGTTTGAAGACTGTGCCTGACAGCATCTATAGAATGACAGGGAGAAAGTACTTTGTTTCGCATTTCTCCGCAGTTTGGAATTTGGTCTTGTAGTTCTGGAATTAAGCTTATAAAGTCCTTAGCTATCTTCATTGGAAAGTATTTTAGATTTAGTTCTCCAGAAAGCAAGTTATTGATTAGCAAAGTTTGACAATGTTTGATGTGAAGCAGTCTATGATATGTCTTCAAGTGATACTTGTTATCCTCAAGTGAGATCTATTGCAGTTAGATTTGTCAGCTCCCAGGTGATTCTATGTTGTTTGTGGATGTCTCCAAAATGTATTAAAGGTGTGTGCTTGATCTACAAGCTGTAATGAAGTTCTTGGAAGCGTGTATTTAAGTATTCTTGATGTTTGTACCAGTTCTAGCTGACTTGGTTATTTACACTTTTTACGAAGGTGATTTGTGGATTGTAGAAGTGTATTCAAGCGTTTGAAGATGTATTTGGGTCCAAGCTAAGCCATGAAGTGTTCTTCTTTCATTGATTTGATTTGCAAGTTTGTTTAGGCCCAGACCTAATTTGATTTATGTATGTATGCCAACCTTGGAGATAGTTCCAATGGTTGTAAGTTGTATTTCTGACCTTGATGAATATTCCAAGATTGATGATCAGTATAAATATATGTAATGAATCTATGAGTGATGTGTGGAAAGTGTGAAGATGCAAAGATAAAGTGTGTGGTGTAAAAGCATAGCAGAAGAGATGTATTGCTCTTCAATGGAACTGAACTCAGGCATGTTGTAGATGCTACTATATCACTTCATGGCAATGAGCCACCTATCCTAGCAGTGAGACACCCCTTGGCAGTGAGCCACCCCTTAGCAATGAACCACCCTTTGACAGTGAGCCTTTTTGCAATGAGAATTTTGGGCAGTGAGCCTCTTTGTTATTCAGTATTGTTACTACATTATATTTTGAGCTAACACTCACCATGGTTTTTCCCTTTTAGGGTTTTCCACATAAAAAATCTAGTGTTCATGTGTACGTGGTGTTAATGTGCTTATGTTTTGATTCAGTTTTTCATGTTTAATCTTCATAATAGAATAAGGAATTAAAGTAAGTTGATGTGAATGTGACCTTGGTTAAAGAAGTTAAAGTTTTTGATATAATTGAGTCACCCCCCCTCTCAGTTGTCTTGTGCCTTCAACAATTCATATCAGAGTGAGGTTCCTTGGAAGAAAGCCTAATAGATTAAGGTAGATCCGAGATGGCACACAAGAAAGACATTCCTCAGTTTGATGGATCTGACTATGCCTACTGGAAGGTATGAATGCAAAGTTATCTTATTTCTATTAGTTATAATGTTTGGACAATAGTTAAAGATAAATACAAAGAACATGAGCATGATTCAAAGACTGATGAAGAGATTAAGGATTATGAGATTAATCACAAAGCTAAAAATGCTCTATTAAATGCTTTGTCTAACACTCAAATGGGAAAAGTTGTGGATCTGAAAACTGCTCATGAGATCTAGGGCAAATTGAAAAACATCTATGAAGGTGATGAATCTATCAAAAAGGCTATGTTGTGGAACTTGAAAACCACATATGAAACCATGCGAATGGCTGAGGATGAGAACATAAAAAGTTACATATAGAAGATTGATGAAGTTGTCAGTAGCATCAAGGGTCTTGGTGGAAAGTTAGAGGATGCAAATGTTGTAGATAAGATACTCAGAACTCTTCCCAAATCTTATAGTCACAAGGTATCTGCCATTGAAGAATTATTTGATATGGGAAAGCTTACAAAGGATCAATTGCTTGGTAAACTAAATGCTTTTGAGATGAGAGAATTTGGTACTACTAATGGCCTTGTGAAAACTGAAACTACCTTTAATGCCAAAGAAGAAAAGACTGCTAGATCAAATAAATATGATGTGGAATTAGATGAAGAAGATTTTAAAGAACTTGAGGCAAAATTTCCAAGCAAAATGAAAAGAGGTAGCAGAGGAAAGTTCAAAGATAAGTTACCTTTCAAATGTTTCAGTTGTGGTAAAATTGGTCACTATGCTTCAAGATGTCCTGACAGAACTCTGAGGATCAAAAATAATGAAAATAAAGGAAAGATGGTAAATTATTATGTTAGAGATGATGATGGTGTAACTGATGATGAACCTAATTCTGATGATGGTAATAGCAGTGAATGCTTGTTTATTGCACTTAGAGAAGAACCTGTTTCTACTAACCTTGCTAGTTATGTGAAGGAAGAAAGTCTAGGATAGTTGTCTGCACTTCATTCTGAAAAGGGAGATGAATGGATCATTGACAGCGGATGTTCAAATCACATGACAGGAGATAAGAGTAAGTTTGTTAAGTTTGAAGAATATGATGGAGGACTAGTGAGGTTTGGTGATGATGCAGCTGGTAAGATTTGTGGAAAAGGATCAATTACTTTTGATGGCAAGCATAATACAGATGATGTTCTTTATGTCAAAGGCTTAAAGCATAATCTTTTAAGTGTTGGACAAATGTGTGATAAAGGGTATAATCTGATGTTTAAGGACAATGGGTGTGAGATAAGGAAAAGCTTCAAAACTTTAATTGTTGTTGGTAAGAAGACTCATGGTAAAGTTTATCATTTGAGGGGTACTAATAATTATTGTTTGTTGGCTCAGACAAATGAAAGCTAGTTATGGCATAGGAGAATGTGTCACATTAACTTTGACAATTTGGTGAGAATAAACAAAGTACAAGTAGTAAGAGACCTGTCTAAGATTGTGAAGCCTACCAAAGCTATGTGCAAAGAATGTTAGTTTGGCAAGATGACAAAGACCACTTTCAAGAGCAAAGAACAATTCTCTATTAGTTTGATGGATTTGGTGCATACAAACTTATGTGGCCTTACAAGAAAAAGAAGTCTACAAGGTGACAAGTATTTCATGCTTCTTATTGATGATTATTCAAGAATGACTTGGGTTACCTTTCATAGAGAAAAATTAGAAGCCCTATACAAGTTTAAGGCATTCAAAGCTATGGTTGAAAATGATATGGATTTGAGAATCAAGTGTTTGAGATCTGATAGAGGTGGTGAGTTTACTTCAAATGAGTTTAATGCTTTCTGTGAAGAACATGGAATAAAAAGACACTTGTCTACTCCCCAGACTCCTCAACAAAATAGAGTGGTTGAAAGAAAGAATAGAATTGTTCAAGAAGATGCTAGAACAATGATCAAGGAAGTAGACCTACTGGAGGTATATTGGAAAGAGGCAATACATACTGCTGTCTACATTCAAAATAGAGTGCAAATCAAAGCAAAAGAAACAAAGACACCTTATGAGTTATGGTATGGCAGAGCTCCCACTGTTAAATACTTCAAAGTTTTTGGAAGCAAATGTTATATCAGAAGAGATGAAGAATTAGGAAAGTTTGATGCTAGATGTGATGAAGGCATATTCCTTGGGTACTCTACTAAGAGCAAGGCTTACTAGTGCTATAAAAAAAGACTGAGAAAAATCATTGATAGTGCAAATGTAAATGTGGATGAAGATATTCAGCCAGATGGATATGAGTAAGATGGATTTGTTGATACAGAAAAGGTTGAAAATGGCAAAGGAAAGGAAGTTCAGACTAAAGTGCAAGCTACTCCTTGTAACACCCAAATCTGAATTTACCCTAAAAACTAAGTTTTAACCAAAGGTGATAATTTTTTTTTTGAAATTATAAAACAGAAAAGTAATTACTATAAACAAGTAATTCATCCATCGACTTAACAATAAGCATGATTTCATAGTCGTAAAGCAAAATGAAATAATCAACCAAAACCTTGAAATAATATATTGTTATAAATTACTTAAATCAAATCCAATAATAGGAACTTACCAATGTCACTACATCTCCATTGTCGACCATCCAAATTCAAGTCTCGGCATTCCTCAAGAATTAAGAAGAGAAAGTATCTTCAAGGAGCTTAACCTCCAACCACAGACTGTTGGTCTCCCACACTCCTTCCTAACCGGAAGTGGCCCTACCCTACTCAAGAGGATAGACTTAGGATAACCAATGGTGTTTGCCATCTGAGCTCTGGTGTTGTGACCTACATGACTTGTTATCATGCAATCCCCTAGATACCCTCTAGTCATGCATGACCACTCCACAAGCTACGCCATCTAGTCATAGTGAACATTCAATGCACTTAAGGATCATGCATTACCTTGGCCAAAGGATTTGAATTTAATTAGTGTTGTATCAACGCATGAATTAAGTTCACCCACCCCACTCGACTCAAATTAGTCGCAATCCTACAGTTTCCTATTTATAAGTTCTATATAACAATCTTGATGACCTCAAGGTGTTTGAATTTCATCATGCATTAGAGCATGGCATTTAGGTTTACTCTTTCTCTAAGCTCATGGAAACCTCTCCGTCTTCATGATAAATGAACGGTTTCCTAGCATATCAATGTTTCAAATAATGCTATACGTTGTTATAACAATCTCAAAATTATGCCCTTGTCTATTTCATCCATTCTTGAGTGGGCACTAGACCCAACCTTGTTGTTTTCGATAAGAGATTACTATAAATCACTTTATAGAACATAAATATTCAAAGTCCCTAAGTTTAAAATTGAACATTCTAAGGGATCTTCTTCAACTGTCGATTCTTCGACATAGTTTCAACTTTGTCATTTAGGAAGGGTTTCTCTATGAGTCAATTCAAAAATACAATATTCAAAACCCTATGCTAAAACTCACAACATACTACTTCGACGTGTCGAAATCTTTGACATAGTATAATCTTGTCGAACTATTCATTGGATAGCCTTGACATAATGTTTCTTCTAACAAAACAAATTGAATGTATGTCTATACTAGAGACTTGACCAAAAGGCACATTACTTGTTTGTAAAGACTTCATAATAATAATTGGATTAAGAATAAGGTCTTTTCTTGAAAAGAAAACAATAGTTAAAATGCTTCAATAGCACATGAATTACCTTCGAGGCATATACTCTAAATCTTGTTATTGCTCACAACTAGTAAACAATTTTGCCATGGTCCAAACGAATAGTTTTATCTCTGAAAAGGAGGATGATTGTATCGACTTGCATGTTAAGTCTTATACCTCTCACAAATATCCATCCTCCATCGATGATTATCAAAAACAAGTTTTTCACTCTGTTACTTACTGTCCTCTAGAGTTACGGTTTTGCTGACTGTCGATAGAGATCTTATTCTCTGTCGACAAGTGTTATGCTGTTATAGCTTGTATGGGCTATGAGACATTTTTAAAATCCAACTCCTACATAGAGTGCACCCTACATTAACTATAACCTTCTAAGCAAAAACCATAGGCTTCTCAAACAATCTCAACCTATGTCAAAACATATATAAAAACTGTGATTTATGCACCTTCTATGTGGCGTAGTGCAGGGTAGCAGATTTAAACAAGGCTTTCATTTTTAATGAAGACAAACTTCACACAATTTTCAATTATAAAAATAACACTTTGCATTTTCAAATCCATTCATTGAACCATCGCAAAAGCTTGCAAAGGTATGACACATAACAAGGATCTAAGTTTATGCAGTGAAAGAGTATGAGAACCTATTGTTAGTCTCCAATGCTCGCTGACAGACTATCTAGACACTTGCTATATTCTCAGCCGATTCTCCTCGCAGTTCCTTCCACAGTCACGTTATTCTTCTCCTCTCAATTCCTCCCTCAAAACTGACTCCAAAAACTACCACTAATGCCTTCCCACGGCGAAGGAATAACGGGCTCTCCATACTGCCGACCATGCCTATCAAGAAGGGAATCCTTTTTGGCATGCAAACACGACTCCTATCCTTATGTGACCACTCTCCAAATGGAGCTCCACAAGGCAATGTGGCAGTTGCTGGACGTAACAACCCATCCACTACACAAGAAAGAAGTCTTCATTACCACATAATTTGCAACTACACTGAAAAGTGAGGTTCTAACTCTTGCGAGGTGGCAGACTTAAGTCAAATAAAATGTTCCTCCACTCAAAACCGATCAAGAGAATAAATAAATGCCAACATATAATAAAGGTTAGACTAATGACAACTCAAGATCTTAAGCTAGAAGGCAAAAGACTTATTTGAAATGGAAGACATCATAAAAAGAACTTAAATGTGTCCCTCTTCGAGCTTCGACTTGATTACCAACATTATTCAAGAATAAAGGAATACCTCAACGAATACTTAAATATTACTTATGTAATTTAGAATATTCCTTTATAATTCAACCAAAGTTATTACACACCTCGGTCTCTAATTCAACATCCGTCGAATTTCACAAAAGGAGTTTATGAGATACGCTCAAAGCATTTTATGACAATAATGACAGACTGGGTGCAAACGCAGAACAAGACTTGAGATCAATTTACACACAAATTTGACTCTTGCACCAATCGACAACAAGACATGACTTACAACTCAGCCATAAGTAAATACATATAATCAAAATATCAATCATTCCTATTAGATGACACGTTTTAGAGTATTACGACACTAATGTCGATTTCCATACTCTAAATGATGACTTAAGAAAGGAGAAGGACCTATACTTTAGACGTCGATTTCTCGACTAAAATTGACTTAGCCAAATACAAGGCTTAATTCAAGGCATCAAGGTTTATCTACCTAATATGCATTTTTAGTGGCAAGCACCCCTGGTTAATTCCAGAGTCTATTCTCTCTTTGTTAAAGATACTTTCTCTTCTTCTTTCTTCCTGGTGAACATAATCCATCTATTCCTGCAATGACAATCTCACATACAATTTTGTGGTCAAAGCACCAATATTCTGATCAATGCACAGTATATCAAATCATTTCATTTTCATAACAAAAAGACATTCCAATTCATAACATCATATTGATCATAATCAAATAGATTCCATAATTTCATAAAATTAACTTTCTCTATCTACATCATCAGTTCCTATGATGTTAATAACATATCCACTTAATTGTACTATTCAAGGAAAAGTAAATAGTAATATTGAATCCAAAAAGGGGATGTAACATATCTTTCCCCTATAGAATCATCGTCCCCGATGATTGAGTTTACCAAGCAAAATTTGAACATAAAACAAACTTTTATAGTTTAACATTAATGTTTTTGAAAAGATTAGGAAATCTTTGGTAGATGTCTTTATAGTCTTCCCAAGTGGCGCTATCCTCACCATATTGGTCCCACTAAATTTTGCATTACAAAACCTCTCGATTACGTAAATGAAGTTTACGCATTTCGAGCACCTTGAGTGGCTCGATCACAACCACCCCTAGTTCTTGTATCTCTATAGAATTCCATTTAAGAATGTGGTCATTACCTACAAAATATTTCTTTAGGTATGAAACATGAAAAACATTATGCATTTTGGACAAGACTGAGGTAGAGCAACTTTGTAGGCCACTGGATTGATAATCTCAAGAACTTCAAAAGGTCTGACATATCGAGGAGTCAACTTTGATGATTTACGAAATTTGATTGAGCTTTTATGGGGTTTCACTTGCAAAAGAACTTTCTCACCAACAGAGAAATGTCTAGGCACCCGTTTGCGATCTGCATAACTTTTTTGCCTGTCATTGGCTTCTGCCAACCTCTTCCTAATCATTTTCACTTTTTCTTCCATATCCACAAGCATTTCAGGTCCAATGGTTATCCTATCTTCCAGCTTATCCGAGTTCTGCATTTCCTTCCATATAATGCTTCAAGTGGTGCCATCTTAATGGCAGAATGATAGGAATTGTTATAGGGAAATTCAACAAGAGGTAAATATTCCTCCCATCTGTATTGTTGATCCATGCAATACATTCTTAAAAGATATTCTAAAACTTGATTAACCCTTTCTGTTTGTCCATCAGTTTCAGGATGGTAAGTGGTGCTCACATTGAGTTTAGTCCCTAATGCAGAAAATAAAGTTTGCCAAAACTAAGAGGTTATCAGGGCATCTCTATCAGATATAATCTTTTCAGGTACCCCATGCAATCTAAATATTTCTTGCACAAATTTCTGAGCCAAAATATGAGCTCCATCTATCAAATTTCCTAGTATGAAATGTGCTACCTTCGTTAGTTTATCTACAATAACCAATATTGCATCATGTCTATTCTTAGACATTGGTAACCCCTGAACAAAATCCATACTAACAACCTACCATTTCCATTCTGGAATATCATGCGGGTATAACAATCCAGCAGGATGTTGGTGTTCTGCCTTCACTCTCTAACACTCCAAACAACTTGCTACAAACCTTGCAGCGTCTCTTTTCATTCCTTTCCAGAAATATAGTGGCTTGACATCAGCTAAAAGTTTTGTTACTCCTAAGTGTCCAGAATAAGGTGCACAATGAACTTCCTTCCAAACAAGGTTTCTAAGTTCTACAGAATTAGGAACATAGATTCTTCCCTTAAATCTCATCAATCCATCTGATTCAAAATAGAATCTGTCATATCTTGGATCCTTAAGGTTTAATTGCAGAGCTTGTTTCACCTACTCATAATATTCATCTCCAGATAAACTTTGCAATACTAAATCTTTAAAATTAGCATGAATAGAGATTATAGAAGCTATGTGTCTTCTTTTGCTTAAAGCATCAACTACTTGGTTTTCTTTACCTTTGATATAAGAAATCTCAAAGTCATAATCTGATATTAATTCTAACCATCTCCTTTGTCTTGCATTGAGATGAGGTTGTGTAAATATGTAGCGAAGACTTTGATGATCTGATTTTAGTATAAATGTCTTTCCCAACAAATAATGTTGCCACATCTGAAGGGTGTGAATCACTGCTGCCAGTTCTAAGTCATGAGGAGCGTAATTCTACTCATAGTTTTTCAACTTTCTTGATTCATAGGCTACTACACGCCCATCTTGCATAAGCACACCTCCTAACCCTTCTCCTGAGGCATCAGTAATAACCTCAAAATGTCCTTCAGGATTAGGAACTTTCAAGATTGGTGCAGTTGTTAACTTTTCCTTTAACAATTCAAAAGCCTTTTGACATTCTTCAGTCCAAACAAACCTTTTTCCTTTTCTCTGCAAGGAAGTAATTAGACTAGCAATGCTTGAGAAATTCAAAACAAATTTTCTGTAATATCCAGCCAATCCCATGAAACTTCATACGTCTAAAACATTAGAAGGTATAGGCCATTCCATAATAGCCTTAATTTTGGCTAGGTCAACTAATATCCCTTTAACTGATATTATATATCCCAAATACTGCACTTCTTTCTGAAAGAAAGTGCACTTCGAGAGTTTCACATACAATTTATGTTCTCTTAATCGTTGCAAAACAATTTGAAGATGTTGTCTATGCTCCTCCACATTTTTGGAATAAATCAAAATATCATCTATGAAAACTAGGACAAATTTATCAAGACAATCTCTGAAAACACTATTCATAAGATTCATGAAAGTGGCAGGTGCATTGGTCAATCCAAATGGCAACACAGTAAACTCATAATGACCATATCTTTTTCTAAATGCCGTCTTGTGAATATCTTCATCTTTCAACCTTAATTGATGGTATCTAGATCTCAAATCTATCTTAGAAAAGACTGATGCACCACGCATTTGGTCAAATAAATCATCAATACATGGCAATGGATACTTATTCTTTATTGTTGCCTTATTTAGCATCCGATAATCTATACACAGTCTAAGGGTTCCATCCTTCTTCTTGACGAAAATAACCGGGGCTCCACATGGTGATACACTTGGCCTAATTAGATTCTTAGACAATAGCTCCTGCAATTGAGCCTTCAATTCCATAAGTTCAGTGGTGGTCATATGATATGAAGCTTTAGATACTGGTTCAGATCCTAGTTTAATATCTATGCCAAAATCAAAGGTTCTTTTTGGAGGCAAGCCTGGCAGTTCCTCAAGAAATACATCACTGAAATTGCAAAGATATGGATATTTTTCCTCAAATGTTTGCTTCTCTAAGGCTTCCTCTACTAGGTCCATTTTGACTGCAAATAGTTGACATCCCTTATGCCTAGCCTGCTTTAATTGCTTTGAAGAAATAGATCTAATCCTTATTTCCCTTTGAATACCTTAAAAATTTACTATATTTCCTTTATCATCCAGACACTCAATTGTTTTATTAAAACAATCTACCTTGGCCCTATGTCTCCACAACCAATTCATTCCTAAGATGACATCGTAGGACCCTAAAGGTGCTACATATAAATTTACCTCAGTGGAGAAGTTTGAAATATCAATCTTAGCTTCGAACAAACATTGCTCTACCTGAGCCTTTGAGTGATTTGCATACTCAACTATCCACGGTTTTGCCATAAAACCAGCTCTTCTAGAAAATTTACTTAAGACTCTAGATGACACAAAATTTTCTGTTGCACCAATATCAAATAGAATAGAAACAGGAACTCCAAATAATGTACCTATCATCTCAATGGGAGTAATTTAATACTCAGCTTGTTGATTGTCAAGGGCGGCATGAATCCTTTGTTGAAACACTTCCTACTATGAAGTAAGTGCCGTATTCCTAGTCTGCACATTCTTCTTTTTATTAGGGCAATGGTTAGCATAATGATCTCCACCACAAGAATAACATCCTCCAATTGGTCCTCTCTTCTCGGATGGTCTACTCATAGCATCATCATTCTTCTTAAAATTGTCATTTTTCTTATAGTCGTCATTTCTACGTTCATTACCAAATCCCCCTTTGTTTTTCTGATTTCCTTTATCAAACCTCCTGTTTCCATATCCTTTTTCATTCTTCCTTTTATATGTCTGACATTGTATTTCTTATCAAATCTCTTATGTTTCTTTTCACGGTAAGCAGAAATAGATTTGATCTTTTGTTCTTGCTTAATTGTTTTCTCATACACCTGGTCCATTGTGTTTGGACCATGCACCTCCACTTCACCGCCAATCTGAGGATTGAGTCCCATGATAAATTTTCTTATCCAAAATCTTTCATCCTTTTGGTATTGAGGAACATACTTCAATAATCTAGTAAATTTTTTTGCATATTCAACCACAGACAGATCACCTTGCCTGAGGTTTTGGAAATTTGTTAACTTTTGATCAAAATATAGCTGTGGTAACCACCTCTTTTGGAATAGTTCCACAAATTCATTCCATGTCACCTTCAAGGGACTTAATTCCAATTCCATTTTCTTGTTCATCCACCAAGTGGATGCTTCTCCAGATAACTGATATGCTCCCCACACTGCCTTTGTAATCTCAGAGTAATTTCTGATTTCAAAGTATTTCTCCATTTCTGTTAACCATGCTTCTGCTGCATCTCCAGTTTTCGTTCCATCCAATTTGGGAGGGATAATATTTTTCATATCCTTAGATAGTTCCAATGCAAGTTTGTCTTTGGTCTCCCTTTGAACTTCACTATCATCTTGGTTTTCACTTGACGTGCCATGATCCCGTTGTTTACTTTTACTTGCATTATTAGAATTCTCATTTTCACCCTCCGTATTTCCAGTTTCATTCACTTTCTTTTCCAATTTGCCCAACCTTTCCTTAGTTTCAGTAAGCATATTAATGATTCTATCCAACTTATCAGTGGAGTTTTCTTGAGAGTTGTGACCTTCCTGATCTTCCCCCTCATTAAACTCTAATTGATCCATGTTTGTTTTCTCACCTAATTAAGCAAATACTAATAAGTTCTATGATTTATCATTTTGTATATTATCATTACATAACAATTTCTTATAACCATAATTATTCTCAAACCAAAATTTGTCTTTATTATTCTTTGCAAAACTGTATATACATTCTTTAATGATAGACATATCTCATGTTTCACTCATTATTTACAAGTGGGGTGTAACCTTTGGATTCATTGTCTGACACATAATCACTAGGTGTATAACCCTCAGACTTGCTATCAAATGATAGTACAATGATTTTAGCTCTAGGTGCTATACGGGGATCCCTAGTGATCATTGGTACACTCATAGGTACATTAATAGGGCAGCGATTGACCATGATTCGAGCTGCCATCCTAGTTGTCTCTAGGAGTTCTCTTTTCATTCATTTAAGTCGTGACAAAGCATTGGCAAAAGTTTCCACATCATCTAGCCAAATGTCATTTTCATCGTTCGTTTTCTCAATAGTCTTGATCATCACAAGTCATTTCTACTTAGCTTGCAGATAACGTTCCTTGCCCGCGAAGGACTTCCTTGCGGTTTTCTTAATTCATACCATCCTAGCACAGTAAATCAAATCATTAGCTACCTGCATAATGTTGATTCCTAATCAGGTTAGTGGACTCATCAGCCCTAGTGCTGAACCTGGTTAGCTCTGATACCATATGTAACACCCAAATCTAAATTTACCCTAAAAACTAAGTTTTAACCAAAGGTGATAATTTTTTTTTTGAAATTATAAAACAGAAAAGTAATTACTATAAACAAGTAATTCATCCATCGACTTAACAATAAGCATGATTTCATATTCGTAAAGCAAAAGGAAATAATCAACCAAAACCTTTAAATAATATATTGTTATAAATTACTTAAATCAAATCCAATAATAGGAACTTACCAATGTCACTACATCTCAATTGTCGACCATCCAAATTCAAGTCTCAGCATTCCTCAAGAATTAAGAAGAGAAAGTATCTTCAAGGAGCTTAACCTCCAACCACAGACCGTTGGTCTCCCACACTCCTTCCTAAACGGAAGTGGCCTTACCCTACTCAAGAGGATAGACTTAGGATAACCAATGGTGTTTGCCATCTGAGCTCTGGTGTTGTGACCTACATGACTTGTTATCATGCAATCCCCTAGATACCCTCTAGTCATGCATGACCACTCCACAAGCTACACCATCTAGTCACAGTGAACATTCAATGCACTTAAGGATCATGCATTACCTTGGCCAAAGGATTTGAATTTAATTAGCATTGTATCAATGCATGAATTAAGTTCACCCACCCCACACGACTCGAATTAATCGCAATCCTACAGTTTCCTATTTATAAGTTCTATATAACAATCTTGATGACCTCAAGGTGTTTGAATTTCATCATGCATTATAGCATGGCATTTAGGTTTACTCTTTCTCTAAGCTCATGGAAACCTCTCCGTCTTCATGATAAATGAACGGTTTCCTAGCATATCAATGTTTCAAATAACGCTATACGTTGTTATAACAATCTCAAAATTATCCCCTTGTCTATTTCATCCATTCTTGAGTGGGCACTAGACCCAACTTTGTTGTTTTCGATAAGAGATTACTTTAAATCACTTTATAGAACATAAGTATTCGAAGTCCCTAAGTTTAAAATTGAACATTCTAAGGGATCTTCTTCGACTGTCAATTCTTCGACATAGTTTCAACTTTGTCGTTTAGGAAGGGTTTCTCTATGAGTCAATTCAAAAATACAATATTCAAAACCCTACGCTGAAACTCACAACATACTACTTCGATGTGTCAAAATCTTTGACATAGTATAATCTTGTCAAATTATTCATTGGATAGCCTTGACATAATGTTTCTTCTAACAAAACAGATTGAATGTATGTCTATACTAGAGACTTGACCAAAAGGCACATTACTTGTTTGTAAAGACTTCATAATAATAATTGGATTAAGAATAAGGTCTTTTCTTGAAAAAAAAATAATAGTTAAAATGCTTCAATAGCACATGAATTACCTTCAAGGCATATACTCTAAATCTTGTTATTTCTCACAACTAGTAAATAATTTTGCCATGGTCAAAATGAATAGTTTAATCTCTGAAAAGGAGGATGATTGTATCGACTTGCATGTTAAGTCTTATACCTCTCACAAATATCAATCCTTTGTCGATGGTTGTCAAAAACAAGTTTTTCACTCTGTTACTTACTGTCCTCTAGAGTCACAGTTTTGCTGACTGTCGATAGAGATCTTATTCTCTGTCGACAGGTGTTATGTTGTTACAGCTTGCATGGGCTGTGAGACATTTTTAAAATCCAACTCCTACATAGAGTGCACCCTACATTAACTATAACCTTCTAATAAAAAACTATAGGCTTCTCAAACAATCTCAACCTACGTCAAAAAATATATAAAAACTATGATTTATGCACCTTCTGTGTGGCATAGTGCAGGGTAGCAGATTTAAATAGGGCTTTCATTTTTAATGAAGACAAACTTCACACATTTTTCAATTATAAAAATAACATTTTCAAATCCATTCATTGAACCATGGCAAAAGCTTGCAAAGGTATGACACATAACAAGGATCTAAGTTTACGCAGTGAAAGAGTATGAGAGCCTGTCGTTAGTCTCCAATGCTCGCTGACAGACTATCTAGACACTTGCTTTATTCTCAGCTGATTCTCCTTGTAGCTCCTTCCAAAGTCACATTATTCTTCTCCTCTCAATTCCTCCCTCAAAACTGACTCCAAAAACTACCACTAATGCTTGGCCACGGCGAAGGAATAACGGGCTCTCCATACTGCCGACCATTCCTATCAAGAAGGGAATCCTTTTCGACATGCAAACACGACTCCTATCCTTATGCAACCACTCTCCAAATGGAGCTCCACAAGGCAATGTGGTGATTGGTAGACGTAACAACCCATCCACTACACAAGAAAGAAGGCTTCATTACCACATAATTTGCAACTACACCGAAAAGTGAGGTTCTAACTCTTGCGGGGTGGCAAAACTTAAGTCAAATAAAATGTTCCTCTACTCAAAACAGATCAAGAGAATAAACAAATGCCAACATATAATAAAGGTTAGACTAATGACAACTCAAGATCTTAAGCTAGAAGGTAAAAGACTTATTTGAAATGGAAGACATCATAAAAAGAACTTAAATGTGTCCCTCTTCGAGCTTTGACTTGATTACCAACATTATTCAAGAATAAAGGAATACCTCAACGACTACTTAAATATTACTTATGTGATTTAGAATATTC
Organism: Cunninghamia lanceolata; assembly: GCA_027924645.1. Lineage (NCBI taxonomy): Eukaryota > Viridiplantae > Streptophyta > Pinopsida > Cupressales > Cupressaceae > Cunninghamia > Cunninghamia lanceolata. The sequence goes on from BSBN01000055.1 coordinate 18,214,407, forward strand.
TTTTATAATTCAACCAAAGTTATTACACACCTCGGTCTCTAATTCAACATCCATCAAATTTTGCAAAAGGAGTTTACGACATACGCTCAAAGCGTTTTACGACAATAAAGACGGATTGGGCGCAAATGCAGAACAAGACTTGAGATCGATTTACGCACAAATTCGACTCTTGCGCCAATCGACAACAAGACGTGACTTACAACTCAACCATAAGTAAATGCATATATTTACATATAATCAAAATATCAGTCATTCCTATTAGATGACACGTTTTAGAGTATTACGACACTAATGTCGATTTCCCATACTCTAAACGACGACTTACGAAAGGAGAAGGACCTATACTTCAGACTTCAATTTCTCGACTAAAATTGACTTAGCCAAATACAAGGCTTAATTCAAGGCATCAAGGTTTATCTACTTGATATGCATTTTCAGTGGCAAGCACCCCTAGTTAATTCCAGAGTCTATTCTCTCTTTCTCAAAGATACTTTCTCTTCTTCTTTCTTCCTGGCAAACATAATCCATCTATTCCTGCAATGACAATCTCACATACAATTTTTTGGTCAAAGCACCAATATTCTGATCAATGCATAGTATATCAAATCATTTCATTTTCATAACAAAAAGACATTCCAATTCATAACATCATATTGATCATAATCAAATAGATTCCATAATTTCATAAAATTAACTTTCTCTATCTACATCATCAGTTCCTATGATGTTAATAACAAATCCACTTAACTGTACTATTCAGGGAAAAGTAAATAGTAATATTGAATCCAAAAATGGGATGTAACACTCCTGAAGAAGAAGAAGTGCAAGTTGAAGCTCTAGAAAGAATTCCTAAAACCCCCAGGTATGTGCAAAGAGATCACTCTGAAGACCAAATTATTGGTGACAAAAGGAAAGGTGTGAACTGACAAGGAGCAGAGCCATAGAAGATCAAGTAAATCTATGTTTACTCTCAAAGGTGGAACCTAAAACAATAAATGAAGCATGCAATGATGAACATTGGGTCAAAGCAATGGAAGAAGAACTAATGCAGATTGAGAAAAACAAGCCTTGGGAACTTGTCCCTAGACCTGCAGACAAGAATGTGTTAGGAACAAAGTGGGTATTCCGAAACAAACTGAATGAAGTTGGAGAAGTTATGAGAAACAAGGCAAGACTTGTGTGTAAAGGCTACTCACAAATGGAAAGAATAGACTATGAAGAGACCTTTGCTCTGGTATCAAGAATGGAATCTATTAGACTATTTTTGGCATTTATAGCACACAAAAACTTCAAGGTATACCAGATGGATGTGAAGTCTGCTTTCTTGAATGGTGAGTTAGAAGAAGAAGTCTACATAGAGAAACCAGATGGATTCCAACTGTCAGGAAAACCAAATATGGTATGCAAATTGAAGAAGGCTTTGTATGGATTGACAAAATCTCCCAGAGCTTGGTATACAAGACTAGATAAGTACCTGTTGTAACAGGGATTCAACAAAGGGTACACAGATAGTAACCTGTACACTAAGATAAGTGGAGACCAAATTCTAATTGTTGAGATCTATGCTGATGACATCATATTCGGTGGAAATGAAGGTATGTGTAAGAAGTTTGCAAATGAGATGCAAAAAGAGTTTGAAATGTCTATGTGTGGTGAAATGAACTTCTTCCTTGGACTGCAAATTACTCAAACTAGTGAAGGTATTTTAATTTCTCAATCCAAGTATATTAAAGAGTTGTTGAAGAAGTTTGGAATGGAGGATTCTAAACTGGTATGTACCCCTATGGTTACTGGTTGTAAGTTGAGAAAGAATTATGAATCACCCAAGACTAATTAGAGTAAGTTTAGATCAATGATTGGAGGACTACTTTATCTAACCTCTACAAGACCAGATATCATGCATGCAGTTTGTCTTGCCACTAGATTTCAATAAGATCCCAAAGAATCACATGTTATGGTAGTGAAGAGGATATTCAGGTATTTGAAGGGCACTCCTGATCATGGCTTGTGGTATCCTAAGAACAATTATTTCTCCTTAAGTACATATATAGATGCAGATTGGGCTAGATGTGTTGAAGACAGAAAGAGCACAAGTGAAGGTGCATTCTTCCTTGGAGATAGGGCGGTGTCCTGCCATAGCAAGAAATAAGAATCAATTTCCTTGTCTACTATAGAGGAAGAATATATTGCTGCAGCATCATGTTGTACTCAAGTGTTGTGGATGAAATAGACCTTGAAGGATATCAAAGTTGAGTACTATTTTGATGCTCACAACACGCCCCATTCTGCCCTTTAGCAAAATGAGGACCCCTGTTGTGGATTTTGCTTTTTGCTTGTGTGGTTCTACTTGCTTGGCAGTATAGGAAAAATGGCATGGATGCCTGATATTTGAGTTATACAGCATTTGGGTATAAGTGGTTGTTACCAATAGAATCTACATGAAAAATCAGTTAGGGTTACTTTTTGAACCATTTGAAAATTCTACATATTTTGAGAGTTATGCTTGTTTTTAGGAAAAGTCAACGTTGAATTGAGGGTGGTCAACGTGTATCTGATATACATTGTTATTTGCATGTATATGTTATGATATTGGTCTATTGGATTACTTTATTCATTGTATAATGTATATTGCATACATTTAAAATATTCAAGTCTGGACCCGACGGCGTTTTATAGTGAACTGTATAAAACGTTAAAGTCCGCAGTTATATTTTATATATTATAACACATGTATTAAAAATACAAACGTAATACATACATGGGAGGACATCAAAATAAGTTCAAAATGGTGCATGAGGTATCAGGCATTTCGTTGGTATGATATATACATTGTTTTTTGTATGCTTTTGGTACAAATATACAAGGCCGGATCTGAAAGTTAAATTCAATTGAGTCTAGAAAGGAAAAGTGAATGAGTAATGGGTGAATGTATTTTTATATGTATAATTTCATGTATCTTATATATAGATACAAAACTGGACGCGATCCAAAAAGTTAAATAAATGAATTATAAATGGAGTCCAAGTTTGTATATTCGTATGCATATATTATATATACAAAAGGTGAAAGATGCATTTACGGATTTGAACGGAGTATTAAATATGGAATAAAGTGCATGTGTTCATAATAAAGAGACAAAGAATTAAGCATCGCAGATGTTTGTATATGTGCATGTATATGATATACATGGTGATATACAAAACATAATATACAAAGCCCGACATAATTAAAGATTTGAATATTATATGTTTTGGGTGGGGACCACATATATATGTTGAAGATACATGAATATGAAATACAAAGAGTGATACAAAAAAAAACTTAGATACAAAGCCAGATTTGAAAATAATTGCAAACTATTTTATAAACTCCCTAGAGTCCAAGTTTGTATATTTCGATGATGTATAAGATATACATAGAGATATATAAAATTAAATATACAAAAGGTAAAAGAGAAAAGTGCATGTATAAGAGATACAAAATTCAAAAGTGTAGGGAATTAACGTATACAAGATTCAAAATATGAATTGAATGGGAAGTTAAACTCAAATTGAATTGTATGCCTTAATTATAGCATTTAATACACAGCTACCACTGAAAACCTAAAATTCAAAGAAGTAAAAATGAAATGGGATTATGCTAATCTTCACAATTGCATTTAGAATTAAATTACAGAGCATTTTATAGAGCAAAGGTGAAAGGCAATTCGATGGGTGAACTGGAATTCGAGAATGGTAGCTAGGTGGATTTCGAATGGTAAAATTCTTGTCAACGTTATTAAAGTCAACAATTGCAGCTCAGGTATGTATCGGGAAACTCTTACTCATGATTTTAATGGAATACGATTATGGAATTTCTTATAGTGATTACAGTTGAATTACAAAACAAGATTAAATTAGTTAATTACTATAATCTAATGTGATAAGATCATAAATTCAAACAAAATAGGAAAAGATGTATAATTCAAATGAAAAGAAGCTTAGGGTAAAAGGTTAAACGGTAAATATGCATGGTAAAAAACCCTAATAAATTTAGGCACAATTGTAAAAGAGATGTATATCTTTCAAGGATGCCGCCAAAAGGAAAGAAAGTAGAGAAGATGGCTAGAAAAGCTAAAAACAAAGAAACTAAAGTTAAAGAAGAATTTGCAGTCAGACCTGTTATCCTTCGAACATATACTATTCGCACGTGGCACTGGATACTAAAATTGGAGATTACAATTCTGAGGAGGTATTGAACAAGATCTAAGAGCCTGGCATGGCTTTAGCCATGAAAAACATTTGGGATGTTGGGTTGTACAAGGTTGCAGGATTTCTTTTAGCAATGGATGTTAGAGACCTAGTTGTTGAGTGTTTACATAGATGTGATTTTAACTCCAGGAAGGTTAAACATAATGGAGTGGTGTTCATAGATTTATCTGTTGAAGAAATAGCAGAAACCTTTGGGCTAAAGACTACTGGCAAGATGAAACAGGTTGATGTAGAGAAATATTCTAAAGATTTTAAAAAGAATGAAGCAACACGTAAGAGCACAATATTTTATAGTTGGTACCCTTCAAACAAGAAACTGAAAGCAGCTGCCAGGGTGCCTAAGACTCTATACAGGCTAGATTTTAAGGAGGAGGTGTATATCATGATTACATTACTGAGCAGAGTAATAGTGTTGGAGGATGCAACTTCATTTGAGCCTTGGATCTTTTCAATCATACAATTCATTAGGGAAGAAATAGGGTATGTACATTGAGCTTTGGTAATCAACAATGTAATTTATGCACAAGCCTTAATATTCAACAAACATAAGAAATTCTTCATGTCCTCATACATTTTATACTCCTTGCTACTAAAATGCAATTGAATGGAATGCCAAGGATAGGCACATTGGGAAGTGGACCAAGAAAAACTCTTGCATATGATTATTACCCAGGCCTATAAGCACAAAATGTGGGAAAGAATTGGATAAGGGTGAATGATGTCTTTTCTATGTATCTGGTGAGGATTTTGACAGGAGAAAAAGATCAAAGATTGTCTAAAACAACCAAGAAGGTAATCACATTACATAGTGCTTGGTATATTCAATTCCCTACATTCACATACGTTGGAACTGAAGGATTCAAAGGTAAACCTTTTAGATTAGCAAGATACCCATCCGACAAGTTAGTGTTATCGAAATTCACTAGACAAATATTGGATGTATATGCAATGTATAAGGCTCAGTGTAATAGGGGAAATATCAAATTCCCCTTTGTTATCGAAAGGTATCAGTGTTTCAATGAGGATGTGGCCAAAACATCAGAAGCTAAATTATTGTATTATGGTTTTCCAATGTTTGATGTAGTCTGACCTTTTGATCCTTTCAAAGGGATTCAAAACTTTATAGATAAGAAGTACAGCCATCAACCTCACATTGAGGATTTTTGGGCAGACTTTGATACTGAAGTTGAAGTGAAGAAGAGATCTCATCAATGATTAACTCTTGAACAGATGAGAACACTAGGGGGAATTGAAGTGCCCCAAGAGATCACAGATGATGATGAAAACACCTTGCATACAAGGTATGACAGGACAAAGGAGATTTTGACTGAGCCAAATTGGGATCAATCTGAGGAAATTTTAATAGATAATGTCTCAAAGTCAGTATTTACATACTCGAATATCTGGGTAAAAGAAAGAGTAGAAGAGTTGAAAGCAAAAGCAGTGACAATCGCTTACAAGAAGGGTAAGAAGAGAAGTCGGGACAATGAGAAAGATTTTAATGATTTTCTAAGAAGAAAGAGACAAGTGGTGGAAGCTAGAATAGCATAGGCCAACACAGGAGCCACAATCATGGACCCCTATGCACTAGGAATAATAGTGGCCATACCTACAAGAACATTTATATCTGCCAAGGAGGGGACATCTACATCTGTTGTAGCTACTTCAACAGGGCAAGGTCCAATACAGGCAGAGGTGATATCTCAACCAGCACCCACACCTGCAGTGCTTGTGCAGACATCTCAGCAAACACCTTTAGAGACACCTCCCGATGCAGAACAAACCTACCAAGAGAAATTGCAAGGGTTTATTAAGGTTAAACCAGAAATGGCTGAGGAAATGATGGTACCAAGGACATCTACCACCCAAATATTTACCAAACAAAATGTAGAAATAGTAGATGTGAATCAAATTGAAGATGTAGAGGGAGATGAAGAAAAAGGTGAAAAGGAAAGCAATGATGATAGCCTTGAAATGAGTAGTGAGGAAGAAGTAGACAAACAAGGACCTAAATCTCCTCTACTCTCCAAGCAATCAATAAAAAAGTATTAAAATAATTGATCCTTTTGAAAGCATGGTGCCAAGAGATCTCATGGAAGAGGTCAAGGAGGTAGCCCAAGAAATATTGAAGAAACAGATTGAAGAAGAAGAAAATGTAGATATGGAGGAACAATGGGATGATGAAAGATAAGATCCACTACAAGAGGGCCTTAATCCTGAGTTACCCCATGAGGAGGAACAACAAAATGCAAAAAATGTTCAACCTCCACAATAGCAACAAGTCCCTCCACAACAGCAACCAGAGCAAGAAAAGGAAGAAGTACTCATAGAAGGAGGTTGAGAAGAAGTGTTGAATGAGGAAGCCACAGATACAAATAAGGAGGCACCGGCTTGGTTAGAGTCTGAGGTTAAACAGCACATAGCAGTCAAAGTGGCACCAATTGACATCAAGACCTTGTAAGCTAGTGAGGCTGGGAGAAGAGATGGAAGAAAGGCTAGAACTATGTAAGCTATAAAGAGGGATTCTTCTGGTGGTAGGACTATACAAATAGCAATTCCCCATGGCTAATAAGGAGAAAAGAGAAATAAGTGCTGAAGAATACAAAGTGATTTGTGTGGATCTCGATCATGTGAATACGGACCAGCATATTGAAGAGTTGTAGGAAATGATTGAGTTCACTACAAGAAGATTGAGAAAGGATAAACAGAAAATACAGCATTTGAAGGGGCAAATTGCCCAATATGAACAATTCATTCAACGGATATTTGATCCCACACAAAATATGCCAGAATTAGCTCCAGAGTTAACTATTCTTTCTAAGGAACAAGTAGAAGGAATAGAGAATAAGAAGCATGAGGCTAATATGTTGGAGGATTTTGTTAAATCATTCATTCATAAAGGAGAAGAGGTAATAAAAATTGTCATTGGCAATTGGAACATCACCCTGATTGAGTGAAATAATTATGCACACATTGTGCAAAAGTGTTGAGAAAGAATAAGGCAAAACAAAGATGAATTATAGAAGCTCAAGGCTTTGGAAGCACATACACAGTCCTTGGTGAATGAAGGTATTGTGACTATGCAAGTTGTGTTTCAAATCCCTAAAATGAAGATGAAACTCAAATATGAAGAAGGGATATTAAGGCCTTGCTTGGCCAATATACAGGAATTGGAAAATAATATTTAGATTTTGTTGAAGAAGCACATGAAGATGGTGGAAGATCTGGTTAAACATCCATGTCCTCACGTCTAGGTATTTGATGCAAATACAGCCATAAAAGAATTCAAAGGCAACTTTTAGCCCTACATCGATGATCCGATGAACCATTTGGATGTGTAAGAAATGGAAAAAATGGTAAAACTAAGTGCTAAAATCAGAGAGTATCACAAGAGGAGAGAAAATAGGGAGAACAAGGCCCAGGCATTGAAGACCAGCAGTGAAATGCAGCAGTACGCCTGGGATGCTTGTCAAAGGACCAGTCGTACTTCCATATCTACCTTAACTACTGTAATGGGTGATTTTTGGATAGTTGGTTTTTGATTGTTTTGGTGTATATCCTCCTTTCACCCTTACATTCAAGGACCTAGCGTCAATTTGCAATGTACTATCATACCCTAGGTCACTATTGAGATGTAGGGAAACTCCGATTTTTATGATTAGATTGACAATTTCCTTCTCTTATGCTCAATTGTACTTTAAAACCCTAATTATGCAAATACGACAGTAAACGGATGAATTACAAAAAATGCTTCTATAGAAAGATGTAAAATAACAAATAATTGTGCACCTGTTTTCGAGGTTCCAAGGCGGAAAAGTCAGGGACTAAAGAGCGGGTGCCCAAGTCTAGTGCCCTACTTTTTGTCAAGATCTGGAAACTCAGTCTGCAACTTGTATCTACTATATCAGAGATTTTCTCATTGCGGAACTTTGAGGACTAATGAGCGGGTGCCCAAGTCCAGGTAGCTATTTCTTTCACTGATCTGCAATCCCGACACTATTGTACCCTCCTGCAACTTCATTTTGTTTGCAACTCCAACCTGTAACCTGCAATCATGAAAACTTTGGGAGGGGTTTGTGGTGTTTAGAGGCTTGCCTTAGTCAAGCCCCGGAGAGACATTCAACCCTTCTGAACACCACTATCAGATAGAGAGTGTGTGCCTAGGGAGGCAGAGGCAAACACCAAATGATAAATGCTCAATAATCATAATAGATATCACCTTGTAGTGAAGATCTCATGGGAGGAACAAGCTCTTCATTGCATGAGGAGATGGATGCTCAAATCTACAAACATAAACACATAGACAACACAAATCTTCTCTTGCAACACAATGAAATCCTTGAATCACCTTTAGATTGCATAAAGTTCACAATAACAATCTACTAATGCTCTAGTTTAAAAATGAATACCTAAACATGCTTTTATATGCAACTATAAACATTCCCACCGAGATTTCATAAATTCAAACTTACCGTGTCGGCCTAGGGACCAAATAACGGTCATAAACCGACACTAGAAATTTGGGCCTGACCCAAAATAGGGTAGGACTAGGGTGCGGGCGCCCAATTCCTCCCCCTATTTTGGGCAGGGTTAGGTTCAAGGGGTCCCCCTAGGCCCCATTTGTCATGATACCTAAGGTTCATTCCATCAAGATGTTGAATTATGATGCAAGATGTCCTAAATGCACACTCGAGACCTGGGAGCTAAACCTTTTGAGGGAAAAGCCCCCAAGGGAACATTTTCTGACATTACAACTACAAAGTTCACTCAATACATGAGCGAGAAGAACAAAGATATGTAGATAGAAGACAATAGTGATAGTGACTAGGATGTTTATTTAGTATTTTTTACATGATATACTTTGTTATGTTTTTGTACTGATACATGGTCAAATTAAAGTCAAATATTTTGAAAGATTCTAAAGGCATCTTTGCACCTAAGAGAATATTCTTTGAGATATTTTGAAGTGATAGCTGATAGGAGAATTTGAAATTGAAACTTTGGTAGTTTGTAACCATAGCAGGGGACTTTTGAGCTTATATAAGGGGCTTTAATATGTATAGTTTGACACACATGGCTAGTATAGAAAAAATACTGGTGAATTTTGCAATAGAATAGATTTGTGAAAATACTTTGAGCATAGGAGTTGAGTTAGTAATTTCCCTGTGTCTACAGTGGAGATAATGTTTAATGTCTTGTTTCTCGCTATATCTAGAAAATGTATGTAAGTTTGATTTAGTTTGCTGATACTTTCAAAGACTTTGAAGTCAAAATACATTGTAAATTTGAAATGGCTTTCATATATTAATGAATAAAAACATCTAATTGCTGCATCTATTTCAAAGTGTAATTAGATTTAGGTGTTCTTTGATATATTTCCTTTGATGATTGTAGTTTTGTGTGTTAATTTGAGATATTGCTCTAAAGAAACATACATGAATTTAACTCCTTTAAAGTGCTCAGCTAATCAGATTTATGCACATGAGTAGCAAAGAAATGAGTCCTACAAAATCAAGTTTTCTAAACCTTATCTTTTGACTTTTCTTATCAAATCTTTAAATAATTAGCATAAACATAGTGATCTGAAGAAGCTTATTATAGATTCGAAGAAAGAATTGTGAATTGCAAAGATCTTTAACAGTTTTCATATTAATTGAAGTACAAAGTATGTTCTTAATGAAATTCATGTAAAGCTTTGCAGTAAAATGGTAAATACATGCAAAGGATCACTAGTTATAGTGTAATTTGTAGTTATTTGCATAGTGTAAGTAAAAACAGCCAATACATATCCTTTAAATCATGTAAGGCCCCTTGAACAAATAGCTTCACATTGAACTTTGAGTGAATCTAACACAACCGTGACCTGGTTAACATAGACTTGGAATTGAGAACTATTTTAATAATTCTCCATATTCTTCAAGATAGATTAAGTTCTTTGTGAATTTATCTCTTGTTATGCATGTTTAACAACATCATCAATAGTTTTTGGCACTAGAAGGAGGGCCTGATTGGATTTTAAGTGAACTTTGTGCAAACTAGCTAACAATACTGGTCGGACGACCAGGTCTAGGTCAAATCCAGGGGATATTTTTGCACAATTGCCTCACAAACATCAAAAAGGTATAAAAAATCCCTTAATCTCAAGTCCTAGAATATTTCAGGTAGGAAGTTCATCAAATACTCCTCCAAGATCGCCTCCGATTATACTGAACATAGCAAGTCCTAACATTTCTACATTGAGACCTTTGAATTTTGGTCTAAATTCTCATAATCAAGTAAATTTTAGTTTAGGTCCACCTAGAGGTCCTATCATGGCATTTTTCAATGTAGACTCACTTATACACTTTGGTGGATACAATGCTATGCCAAAGAATTCAGAAAAAATTTGTCCTAAGTATCAATTACACCAAGATCCTGAAGATCATATCAAGATTTTAAAAGAAACTTGCTTCAAGGCAAGACTAGCACATGAGGATGTGGTATGTAGATTATTTCCTTTCACTTTCAATGAACAAGCTTACAAATGGTATGTCAATTTGCCTAAAAATCACATTACAAGCTGGGCACTTATGGAGGAAAGCTTCCTGTCTAGATTTAGAGGTCTAGTAGAGCCAGCAACTTTGTATCATAGGCTAACAGAAATTAAGAGACTTGAAGGAAAGTTTATAACCACATTTAATGATTATTTCCAAAAGGCTTATTCAAGGTTAGTTGATCCATATATTGTTATTGATGATGCAGTATTAGAAATGTATTATGCTGCTTTAGATCCTTTAACTGCCATGTTTGTTAAGAGGCAACTACCTGCAGGGGGAATTTATCTCAAGCATACAAAGAAGCTATGAAAGTAAATCAAGAGATGAGACAAACAACTTTTGGTCCTTTAGTGAGTCTAGGTAATGCTGGAGTTCCCAATCAGATGCAACAAGTGAATGGTGCTCTAATGCACCATACCCCTATATTTAATCCAATACCTACTCAGGCACCAATATATAATCTAGTCCTCACTCGTACTATAGTCCCATACATAGGAAATGTTGCCAGTGATAACCAGTTCAATGGTCAATCATTCTTCCAACCTCCTCAGGATACATTTGTAGCTAAAACTTAGCAAGATAAAAATGAGTTAAAGGAAATTACTAATCACTTGAGAAGGCTGACTACTAAAGTGACTCAGTTGAGGAATGATAATTTGTATGGCAAAAATCCTCAAATCATAATCCTAACCAGAATCAGAACTAAAACCAAAATCAAAACTAGGGACAAGGATTACAAAATAGAGGCCATAATGGAGATCATAAATCATATGGGGGTGACAATAGGAATCCAAACCAGCCTAGACCCCTTATAGTGTGGAAAACCAGATGAAATAATGGTACTCTAGCTTCTCCATTTGAGAATCCAAACAATCAAGAGTCTAAATAGCCCACTAGGGTACATGTAACAGATGTAGCCCTTAAGAATTGGTGTAGAATCCATAATGCTAGTGCTCATGTTGAACTTGATTGTCCACAGTCTCACTTGGCAACCAGCATCTTCAACGTAGAAGTATAGACCCCTACATATGAGTTCTTGATTCCTAAGGGAAATGAGATAGTGCCTTCAGGGTATGAGTCATCCATGGTCCTAGATAGTTTTACATTCTCAACAAAAGGAGAAGAAGATTAGATAGAAGAAGATGAACCATATTGTTGTGAAAGTTTATATCCTAAATCAGCTCTATTATTAGAAACCTTCTAGTTTCCCTTTGAAATTGAGAATGAAGCGTTATGTGAGCCTGAT